>JAZHRO010000072.1:21857500-23148125 GCA_037157565.1 Thalassia testudinum | reverse complement strand
GAATAATTGCATAAGAATGAATAATAATAACATGGCAATCATTCCATAATGAGCTAAAAAGAATATGCATTGAATTCCTAAAAAGAAATTTGTAAGAAAATGTTGTTGTAGAACAATACAATTAATCCACATCATTTATTAACAACTTAGGATATTTTCATTTAAGACTTAGACTATTTAATGCCTTCACATAACCTCCACATCTCAACCTCTCAACACTTAGAATTTGACTAAGTGTTTTCTCAACACTTAGTTAAAAAGGATCAAGGTGATGAGCTAGAAACTAGGTTAAATACTATTGAATTAATACATTAAATTGGTTAAGTGTAAGAAATAGGGACAAATACCTAAAACATCAAATTTGTATTAAAAGCGCGAAATTAGGTCATTAAATGAGATATTTTATTCATTAATATAAAATGATAATCCATTTGCAAATTTAATAAACATTTGAGTTCAAACCTTCAAATCAAAAGTAAAACTAACTTCCGTGATATTCAATTAAGTTTAAATAAAAATTTGGTTGCATTTGGACATCATTAAGACCTTGCATT
Source organism: Thalassia testudinum (assembly GCA_037157565.1). Classification (NCBI taxonomy): domain Eukaryota; kingdom Viridiplantae; phylum Streptophyta; class Magnoliopsida; order Alismatales; family Hydrocharitaceae; genus Thalassia; species Thalassia testudinum. The sequence continues at coordinate 23,147,571 of JAZHRO010000072.1, read as the reverse complement.
TATTAGATTACATATAGGTCCTCAGGTCAGATACATTTTATTCATTTAAAAACCTTCCAAGGACCATTTCGAAAGCTACAGGGGCCTCTTTGCAATTCCTAAGGACTGTTCTGAATCGTTTATTCACCACTTATGGGCCTCAATGCAAAACTTCTACCCCTTCGCCCTCAGAAAGCTTCTCTGCAAATCCTCCAATACACCTGCTGCTACGCCACGAGTCTACTATGGCTGAAGAACATGGCTAATCGCAATCGTTCATTCCTTGATCCCATGATCCTATGGCCCAGATCCATTCAAACCTTCACGCACTTTGGCGTGTGTGGTCACCACCTTGCCCAGATCTAATCCAACGGGTGCATTTTGATTTGAATGCTTGCACACCCTCGCTAACCTATCCCCATCGTCGATGCCCTAGGTTCCTGATCGCACCACTGTGGTGCTTTGATCCAGTGTCCTGCCTACTTAAGCTTCTCCCTTGAGACATGTGCAAACTTAATTGCTCCCTCCCCCTGAGTGGTTCCCTTTGTCCACTCCCTCAACTTCCCCACCTCCTTTCTTTAGTGGTCAGTGACAGAGACCACTCTTCTCCCTCCTTCAAACGCCTCCTTCCGACTGGCCGTTGGCTCTTAGACATCTTCATTAGTTGAAGGGTCTCCTCCCCTTTCGTCATCATCAGCCGCCAACTGGTGACCTTGGACAACTTCTTCCCTTAGATAGATTTCCTGCTTTCTAGATTAATTATAGTGTCAGCTAGAGTAATTTAGGAGTAGATCAAATGTTAGAATTCACTGTTGATGGATTAGTGTAGTTTAGGAGTAGATTAGCCTAAATTCGATCTCCGCCCTCTTTGATCAATTCAAATAAGAGAGGTGTTTTTCCATCTCCATCTCGATGCATACAACTTTCTCTTTACTTCATGATTCACTTCTGATTTTTCCTCGAATTTTACTCATCATCCACCCACCCATCAAGGTCAAATTTAGATCTGAAGCATTGCCTTCTAGATCTGAATTTGCACCTAAAAACCCATTTGGGGGGTCTCCCACTCACTTCATAAGTTCACAAAGACCCCCTGATCTGATTTGATTGTCTCAAATTGCTCGATTATCTTTCAATTTACTTTTAATGCCTAATCTTATGATTTGGTGATCATTTGGTTTTATTTGATTCAATCGAGCTTTTTGAAGTTTTTAATTTCTTAATTAAGTGTCATGCAATGAATCCAAGGTTTTGGATTTGGTTTTTAATGTGCGGATGAGCATGCACTTAATTTAAGTGTTATTTGGAGAGTTTGCCCAAAGATAATCAGTAATATTGATTTGAGGTCAAACGAGGATCCAATTGATTCTGAGCTAATCATTAAATCATCTTGAACACCAATCAATGGTGTTTAAGTAGATTAGATGATTATTCAGATATCAAATCACAGTAAAAAGCCCAAATCAGGGCAACATGGGTTTTTGATATATACAAAATTCAATCTGGGAAATTATGTTCATCAGTGGATTTTTAGATTTTCAATTTTGAATTTAAAAGGATTTTGGGAAGATTTTCCAGATGTGTTTTTGTGGATTTCATGTACCTCAAATCAGACCATCTTAGGTCTGATTTGGGCTAGTTTTCAGAGATCAAATGCAGCAGCTATTGTTGCTGAGATGGTAGCAATGGCACATTTGAAGGTTTAAGACATCTGGTAGTTGGTTCCATCACCTGTTTTCAACTAAGATAGTAGCTTCAGATCAGCTGTCAATCTGTTGGCAGCAGATCAGATTTCAGCAGCTGCTGCTACTATGTTTATTGCAGCTGCTGCAGCCATTGTTGGAGTCTGATCAATTTGAAATTTTGGCTATGTTTTGAATGTTTGAGAGGCTGAGATGATTTGTAGTGTTGCATTTATCATGTACAAGCATTCATGTATTTGAGATAGATTTTAATTTGATTTGGAGTGCTTGCAATTTTAGTTTTCAATTCCATTGTCAACTATTTACATATGCATAATTTGTCCAAAAGGAGAATTTTAATGAAATAGACTCAAAAATTAAGTTTAATTGCTCATGCATGTTTAATATAGTGTGTTGGATTCTTTGGAGTGTTTTAACTGAACTTCCAGCCACTAGAATTGTTTTCAAGGCCTTAGGTTCTTTTTGAAAACTCTCTTCAAGGCCTTACTTTGGTGAGCTTTGTGAATAATTAGAAACCATAAAATAAATTCCAAAAAAATAAAATAAACTTGTCTTGGTCAATATTAGGTATATTTTTAGGTGTATGCCAAGTTTCAATGCATTCTAAACCCTGACTTGGTAGAACATACCAACCAACAGTTTAGTATACCTTGAAACTTAATAAAAGAACTTAACATTAAAAACAACAAAAACAACTCTCTATCTCTCATCTCTTTCTTTCTCTCTCTTCCCTTATCTTTATTAAATATATAAAATCCATAAAAATAAAAAAATACCTAAAAACTCCTAAAAATACCATGTATACTTTGTATATACTTGTATATATAACTTAAACATAAGCTATATGTAAATATTGTATAATATGTATAAAATATCTATAAATAACCTATATATGTATTCTATATAGTAAATTAAGTATTTAGAGTAATCTAATGTATATATAACTTTATTGTATTCTTTTATATTAATTTATATAACTTAAATGTATAATAACTAAGTAATTATACAAACCTAATTAAATGTAGGTATCTATAGATCATACTGTACATAGATATTTATGTATGTATTATGTATTATATAATACCAGTAATTTAATATACTCATATTTATACAATAAATAATTAATTTATTAATTTAAAATAGATTAAATTAGTAAATTAAGTTAATACTGAGATAATTTATATTGTATACTTGTAATATGTTATAATAAGTATTTTCAACTTATTTATATCATATTTATACTATATTATAGTATCTATAGCTTATTTATATGTATAACTAACTAAAGCATGTATTTAAATCTATATAAATTAAAATAAAGCTTATAAAATATACTAAAAATCTATAATAAATAATTTATTATGTATATTAACACTATACAAATCCAATTTGATGTTTAATTAACTAATTTATACTTTAATTAATGAATTAAACTATAATTTAACTTATATAAACTGTAAACTTTACCTAATTTAATTATATAATAAAATAACGTATCTTTGTAAACTAACTCCATAATTAGGTAGACCTATGTAAGGACTTTACAATCCCATAATTTATTTTTAATTTATAATAAATTATGGCCCTCAAGTCAAGGGCCAAAATCACCAAATCAGACATGCATCCAGTGGACAGTAGCGCTCAGTTGGGCGCTAGAATAGTCCCACACCAGAAACATTGGAGCAGGCGGAGCACCTTATTAATATTTTGACATCCTACCCCCTCAATCATCAGGCACTAGGCACCCTTATACACACATTATGCTCTCTCTCTCTCTCTCTCTCTCAAATATGATTTGGCATGAGATACTGGTGTGCAGTGCACTAGGCTGGGGGCCGCACTGTGCATGGACCTGTGTAGGCCCAATAACGAGCTGTAAACCAGATAAAAATACATCTAATGAAAACTAGGGTGGCCCTAGTAGTGGTTTAGTCCCACCTAGTAATGGGTGTTGTGTATCCCTCGAAAAGGCCGCCCCCCTACTAAACCAAATTTTGAACCTGTTAAGTTGAACCAAGCCGGTCTGAACCAATTAAGTAGATAAGAAGCGAAGAGGAGAAGAGAGCTGAAAAATACACTAAGTGTTGAGCCCCCTTGTGAGTTGTGTCTGTGTGTGTGCTCTGTGAGTTGAGTGTGTGTGTGTGCATCTGTATATATGTATATATATATAAGTGTATAATATATAATGTATACGTATATAAATAATATAATATAATATATACTGTAATAGTATAGATATAGTGTATATAAAGTAGTAGTGTTGTTTGAGCTCTTATATGTATATATATAACACTTAGAGCTTTAGTGACAGTCTCATCCGTCACTGTAGATAGCAATATATGTCAGTAAAGATAAGTATTTTACCGTATGTATATAATTTTACTGAGGTTTTAGCGACACTTATATATGTTACTATAGGTATTAGTATGTCATAATAACTTATTATAGTAAGTATTATTAACTATTTCTGTACTTATACTTAAGTATTAACTATATTAGTTGTAAACAATTAACATAAAGTAGTTATACATAGTTTTTGATGCTTGTTTGTGTACATTTGTTTTCAAGTATTGTAATGTGTTTTAATTCATTCTTTTGTACATAATTAACCAAATTCATTTATTCTTTGATTCTTTCATTCCTTTTTGTAAATAAAATCAACATTTTTAGAATTAAAGAATGCTTTTGGACTTAGAGAGTGATGTATATCAACAACTGCCTCCCAGTGAATGCCCTAGAATAAACCAGTAAGAATTAATTATATAAATAAAATTGATGCGACATTGGTTTGTATTTGTGACATATACTACAACAACGACGTTTAAAACCCCTCTTTAGTGCGAACCGATCAACGTGCCATCATATTTTTAGCGCTGTTACCGAGGAGGCAACTCTCTATACGCCAAAATTATTCTTTTATTCTTCACTTGTAAATATTTTTGATTTGTTTGTAAATAACTATTCTTTCATTCATATTCTTTTTTGTATATAGATTCTTTTATTAATTATATTCTTTGATTTGTTTTCTATATAATTGTCTTACTAATCATTTGTTTTTTTTGCAGCACTTGAGGTGTAGGAGTAGTGATTTCTTCCAGGTGGACTTCTTCCTAGAGAATTCGCTGCACTTCAGACTTGACTTCCTGGAGGAGTTTTCCATGGAGCTGCATTTCCTGCTTTTCTTAGATTAGTAGATAGGTAGTTTAGACTTAGGAATATTTCTTAAGATTATTTTGTTAGGCATAAGTTTTGAGAGCCTATTCTCACACATATTTGTAATAACTTGGACTCTCTTTGGACTCTCTTTATACCTCTCTACTCATCTCTCATCGACATGATTTTTCTGTATCACAGTTTTCTGTATCAATTTCTTTCTCTTTTGTTTTCTTTGTTGCATTCAAAAATCCAAAAAAATTATAAAATTAAAAATACAAAAAAAAAGAAAACAGAAAACATCTCATCCCTTATCTAGCAGTAGCATATTCTAGGCATCCATACTTAGGATCATATTTCCTACTAGATTTTATTTCAAGTCAAATTGCATAATGTAGAATTGCTGGAGTCAGGTACGCATTTTCTATCCTTCCTGAGCTCCTGCCATTTTTGCATTTAACTTAAACTTAAAAAGACCATCTTTTGTTTGAAAAAGAAACTAAAAAGCGAGATGAGGTACATAGATTACATTTCTTAACTATTTGAATCAAATTTAAAAGGAGACACTAAAAATTGTTTGAAACCCTGACTGAGTTTTGATCATAATTCTGTTGATTGCGACTGCGTACACACTACACAATCATATTAAGTCAAAAATACACGGGTTTCTATCTAATCTCCTTGATCAACCACAGGATCTAGATTTGCATGCCAATCTTATCCAGATTCCTGGTGGATTTTAGAGGTCTGCACTTCGTTAAGTTATCTCTAGGACGTGTACAATTGTTCTGAAACATTTCTTTGCGTACTACTATTTTGCGTAGTAGACTCTAGGAAAAATTTGGATTTCTCGCTTGAATTGCTTGTTTGGTCTTTTGATTGTTGAGATTGATTGGGATTTCTGATTTTCTGAGTGAAATTGAGATTCATCCTTGCCTTTGAGTTGTGACTATATTAAAAACTCATTTTCAAAAATCGACTTAATAAAAGGTAAGAGATCCCAAAACCCTGAGCTAGTACTTTCCTTGGGAACTGATGCCCAAGCTTCCACTTCTATGCCTTCCACATCAAATTCTATATCTCCTAGGCCTCAAACTCCCATCCACCACTCCATCCATCCTGAGGATGATCATGATTCTGCACAATTCGAGGATTCCGAAGAACTTCCTCCACATCTCTCTACACATCATCCTCCACCACCACCACCACCACCAAACCATAGGTTTCAACCTCCTCCATACCCTAACTTTCCTAACCAACCACCACCAGAGAGAGGTGTAGTGCCTCATCTGCAACACCTGTTTGAAACATTACTTCAAATGAACACCCTAACCCAACAGGTGCAACAACTTGCACAAGCTGTTAATTTTTTAGCAAACCCCCAACCTCAACTTAGAAATCCTCAGGCACCACCTCAACCTTGTAGACATCAACTATGGGATTACTATAATCTCACAGTTTCACAACCTATTCCTGTGGTACGTTATCCTAATGGGGGTCGTGCTGCTGAACTGAACCCAAACATTATAGCACTTATACCTCATCTCCATGGTCTTCCTTCTGAGGACCCTTTTCAACATTTAGAGGAGCTAAACCTTGGGTCCGCAAGGTCATGATCGACACATGCTTTCGATGAAAATGTTCTCCTTTTCATTAAAGGATAAGGCAGCCTTCTAGTTTAGAATACTTGCACGGACTACACCAATAAAAGACTGGGCTTCCTTAGAACATGAGTTCATGAGTTCCTAAAGAAGTACTTTCCTGTAGGATGCACCAATGCTTTAAGGCATGCCATTACTACATTCACCCAAAATTTAGGAGAACAGATGCACGAGGCCTGGGAGAGATTCCATAAGCTTCTTAGAAAATGCCCCCACCATGGTGTCCTATGCTGGCAACAAGTCCAGATCTTCTATCATGGACTCCATGATGACACAAGGAATTTTGTTGATACTACTTGTGGAGGCAATTTTTTGTGTCGGGACAAGGACTCAGCTTTTAGCTCTTCGAAGGCATGGCTGAAAATTCTATTAATAATGCTTTAATGAGTGTTTTTAATAGAAAGTCCTCTCATTTCCACTCACATACCGGGGTACATGAAGCCCAATCCAGCAACAAAGATTTAGAAATTGTGGTTAGTTAGCTGGATAAGGTGGGCTTAATAGAGAAGAAAGTAGATGAAGTATGGAAATTCCTACCTAAACCTTCATCATCTTCTTCTTAGTCACCTACACCTTACACTTCTTCTTAGTTTCCCACAAGGAGGGAAACTGTGAATAATCTATCTGTGACACAACCTACACTACCAGATTATACTTTTTCCTATCCTTCACCGGTTGGAGGAACCTTTGTTCCTCCTTACATTGAATTCCTTGCACATTGTAGAGCTTCAAAGGAGCTCCACGCCATTCACAATGACCCTTATTCAAAAATCTACAACCCTAGATGATGTAATCATCCAAATTTCCCGTGGTCAAGAAATTCACAAAGACCTACCTATCAACAACCTTCTGCACCACCACTTCACAACCTGATCCAAGCACCACCTCCACAAACACACGGGTATCCACCACATTCCTACCAGCAACTCCAACCAAGGCTTGCCCAATACTCTCAACCTAGGCCTACACGAGATGATCAATTGGGGACGATCATGTAAGCTCTCACAGACATGAAACTACAAAACATTGCTATGCAGCAGAGATAGGATGCGGCATTAGCTGAGATGAGAGCCTAGCTATCACACTTGACGGAATTTCGTCAACCACATTCACTCCCATCTCAAGTAGAACCCAATCATAGGAACATGCCTGCCAAAAGGTATGTTCAACCCTGACCTAATCATCCCGAAGGCCAAGCACATTTCATATCACAAGCCTTACACAATCCTGACCCTTCCACACCTTACTCAGATAAGCAACCACCTCTTCTTCCCAACCCAAATTCATCTTCTTCATCTTGACTCTGCATTATGATTGAAGAGGTGGAAGCTATGAGGGTTAGAGAATATCCTGTGGATTGCATCTAAATATTAGAGGGGCGGGGTGAATAGTATTGCTTTAAAAATAAGAGTCAGATTAAAAAAGAAGACAACAGATATTCATGCACAGAGTACACCCGATTTATAGTGGAAACCCAATCTGGGTAAAAACCACTACCTAAGCCTCCTAGCTTAGGATTTTTTGGACTAGTACAAGCTAGTCAATCCACTATTCGCACCACTTGAACGAGGGTGGCACAACCTCTTACAAACCCTTCTCTTTTATCCTGAAGAGAAGCAAAAGCAACAATCATGGATCTTTCAAATAGGCTTGGGATCCGTAAATCAAAATAACAAAATAGAATAATAATAAAATCAATTCTATGGAACATCATTAAATGATCAAATCGATTTTTCGCAGAGATTCAAGGCATCGTGCTTTTGAAGAGCGTGAAGAATGAGACGTGAAAGCCTTTTGCAATAAACACAAGAAGCTATGTTTTTGAAAGGTGTTTCTCTTTTAAAAGTTGTATATGAATGGGCTGCATACGACCTCTATTTATACAAAATGTTTTGCATGAATAGGAAACAAATTGGTCGATCAATTAAGGTTAATTGGTCGATCAAAAAGTACTTTGGTTGATTAATTAAGAATGTTGGTCGATCATTTGTTGGTCAATCAATTAGCTTGGTTGGTCGATCAAGAGGATTTTTCTCAACTTCCTAAAATGGACTGATTTGATCGGTCAAGTAAGTAGATTGGTCGATCAAAGTGTTTTGGTCGATCAATTAATAAGTTTGGTCTATCAATAACCCTAAAATTTGGATTTGAAAAGATACGAAAAAAATCATTTTTGAGTTTTATTTAAGGTTCCTTACAATAAAGTCCTAAACTCAAATAAATGAAAAAGATGCACATCAACAACTATCTGAACTTGTATCTTGAACAAAGGCTTCAATCCAAGATAGTCCTGAAATGTCAGTCTGAGCAATAATCATAATTTTGGTGCATCAAAATAGAGGTGCTTACATTCTCCCCCTTTTTGATGACAACAAAATTATAATTATGAATTTGAAAATAACTTTGCATAATATCTCCCCCTTTTTGTTTCAGCAAAAAGTAAACGTGCAGCTAGTTATTTCACAATTAACTCCCCCTTAAGCAAGTAATATAAGCATCAATATAAGATCATGCATTGAGAGAGCTAGTAATATAAAGTTGAAGGAGATAATATTCATGCAACATAATAACAAAATGTCTAGTAAAGATAACATATAAAAGAGTCTAGAATAAACTGATGCATGCCAAAAATGAAAGCAAATATAACACCTAATCATCTAACGATGCCATAAATGCATCCATGGTGTTCTGAAGATCGGTGTCTAGCTCGAGATCCACTGAGTCTGATCTCTCAGAAGATGCAAGCTGACCAAGGCAAAGGTGTCGCTGAGCTAACGAATGTGGTGTCGAATGCCTGGATGTCCTGCTAGGAGGAGTGATCTGCTGGTCAACTGGTGGTGCTGCTGGTGAAGATGATGAAGTAGGAGGAGGAGGAGGAGGTGCTGCAGAAGGCATGGTAGTTGAATGACGATGTCAAGGGGGTCCGTGAAGCTGCTATTGAATGCTATGAACAGACTCTCCAAGTCTGTCCAAAAACTAACTCTAACCATTCAGGTAATCTGATACCTGATGCCCGTGCATCATCATAACCATGTCTGTCTCTCTCTTCCTACTCATCATCAAAGAAATACCAGCGGTCACATCCTGAATAGTGATAAAGTCCCTGCCTGAAATCTGTCTGTCCAAGAGACTCTAGTCTTGGTTATAGAAAGATGGTGATGGTCTCACTGGAGGTGGACAAGTCGCAATGAAGAGCTCATAAGGCGGTAACGGAGGAGGTATAGTTGTGTGCTCCTACTGCTGCTGCTCCTATGGTGCATCCTCATCATGAGCTCCCTATGCTTGCTCCATCTTAGCATAAGTGAGTTTATCAAAAATGGAGACACGAGTGAAAGACTGTTTCTGATTGATGTCCATGGGTACACTGAAATAGAGAAAGATATGAGACAGAAGTGTCCCAAGCTGGAAGGAGCTGCTAGGCAATTTACTCATGAGATAAAGAATCAAATGGTTCCAATTGAGCCATTTGTTCTTCATAAAGGCATAAAGGGTGATTAACATTATACCAGGGTAATTTTCAAAAGATGTGGACTTGGACATAAAGTTCCACAAGAAAACACGATTCAGAAAGTGAGGCAAACGACAGAAAAAGGGTGACTTGGCAGGATGGCCCAAGTCAAAATGAGAGGGAGTGAGCAGGGCCTCCTTGATAGTATCAGACTGAGTTTGCTGATGCAACTCAAGAAAAGTAGGTCCAACAAAAGGACATCCAAGAATCTCCGTCAAAACGTCTGCATTGACCAGAACTTCTCTCCTGTAGACATTCGAGGTCAACTTGATGTTGAAGCCGTCACCTATATCTTCGAGATTGGCATAAAATAGGTGATGAAAGAGCGATCTTCGTTTTCGTTGAAAACTTTAACATAAAATGATGTGTCATTGTATTTAATCGCGTGGTAGAAAATCACTTTTCAAAACATTTTAATTTTCAGAATCTAACCACGAAGCGTTAGGTCATCTCAACAAGGAGGAATTAGCCAATTAAAAATGAGTAATGATGCATCAAGTAATCGGGAATGTCAACTGATGTGCATGCTAACTAGTGCACTCATTTCCAGCATAAATTCTCAATCTAGATAATTAATAAAGTGTATGAGGGTGCATATGCAAAATCACCACCATGAAAATACTAGAATTATTATCTTAATACTAACAAGCATCATCAAATTTAATTAAACCAGAATTTGTTCCCCATAACAAGGATACATGTTTGCTTAGTCATGAGATAAATGTGACTGCATGCAATTCAATTAGAATGGAGGGATATTCATGCAATTCTACTGTAATATAATAATAAGATAAATAAGTGAATAGTGCTCCCCTGCAATGGCATAGATGGTAATTTTTAATTGGAGTAAAAATAGAGGAAACTTCCTCTCTCCTCCTCGCGTGAACGGCCATGTGTGGTTGGCTGCGAGAGTCGATGGGATGGTGCACCTCGACGAGTGCTTCGCAATGGTGGTGGCATGGCAGTCGGAGGTGGCCGGACGGTGGAGGAGAAGAACGCTGGCGATGGATGTTGTGTGCATGGTTGTGGCTACCTATGGGCGTGGCTTGTGGGTGCGTGGCTACACGCGTGGGTGAATTGAGGGCACTGGGCAGTGATCTATGTGGAGAGGGGCGCGCTGGAGGCTTGCGCTGGTTGTGGAGGCGGTGTCTGCAGGCGCATGCTGGTTGCTGCAAAGAGGAAGAGGGAGACAGACAAGCTCACACTTGCAGTGTCTGCAAGGCGAGTGGTGGGGCAGGCTGGAGGAGTGCTTACGAGGGCTACGGCTGCGCACGCAAGGGCTCTGCCACTGCTGTGGCTGCGGTGCTAGATTCTTTGCATGCGGTGGGGGCTCACTGGCAAGGGCTGCGGTAGGAGGATGCTGCGTTGCTTGGAGGGCACACGCATGCAGTGGGAGAGGATGAGGCAGTGTCATGCTGCGTGGAGGTTGTGGTGGACTGAAGGTGGCTGCGGTAAGGAGTGGGCAGGTGTGGCTTGCTGCAACAGAGAGGGATTGGTGGTGGTGGTTGTACGCTAAGAGGACGCGTGTGCAAGGGCACTGCAATGTTGGAGAGGTTGGCGGTGCGTGGTGCTCGCTGGTTCCACAGTGCCCACCTTTTTCATAGTGGTGATGGTGGAAATGATGAGGGAGGGAATCCCTGCAGGGGGAAAGGAAGAAGGCCCTCCTCTCGCCAAGAACCCTTCTTTTATCTCCTCCCCCTCCCATCCACAAGTCAAGGGATTTTCAAATCGCTTAATAAACTTGGCTGGCTGCTGTTGGCGAAGGGAGAAATTTATTTCATCCCCTGGTCTCTTGCAAATTTAATCTTCCTCCTCTCTCACTTTCCTGATGATTTGTTAACTCTTAAATTAGCCTGATGGAGTGGATTAAGTGGAGGAGATGCATAGGGTGCACTGTGTGCGAGACCTGCATGAAATATAAAATAATTACATAATAAGTTATAGAATGCAGTAGAATAAATGTAAACTTAGGTAATGATGCATGCAATCATTTTATGACCTAATGTGGTTATTAACAAATACAAAATGTAAGAATAGAGTTAACTTAGGCGTAACAATAGTCCATTAAAATGGACTCATCAAATACCCCCATGCCTAAGATTTGCTTGTCCCTAGCAAAAATGAAAAATAGAAGTAATCAGAAGATTTCTTCTTTTCTTATTTCAAAACTTTAGAGATCCAGACAAATGTGAAGTGATGATAGCCTAGGTAACAGATCCAAGTGAAAAGCCAATTCGCATTAGCAGTTTGTACTTCACCCTTGGTAATTATTTTTGTCGGGATAGGCAACTACTTCCCTCGGGGATAAAGCAGAAGATAATCTGTAATTTGACCCCAACTTTTGGCTTAGGTAGGAGATATCGAGTTAAATGGATTTGTATTTGGTGGCACATACTCATCTGGCGCTACATGTAATCTAGTACTACAGACTCTAGATCTCTAGACTATTAAAAAAGTCAACTCAGAGAGAGGCTAAACAACTGTGCTCTCTTGATGTTCCTTGGTGCTCACTCTTTTCTTTCTGAGATCACAAATCTCACTAGATTTAGTAAGTGTACTCACTGTTTGGTGGCCTTACATGGCATTCACACTTCAATTAAAGTCCTAATAACTCTACAACTAAGTTAGAGTCCTCAGCCAGTATTCGGGCGATCAGAAATACTGAAAGGTTGGTATGGGTCATATTTGGTGGATCGCAATAGGTGTTTTTGTTGCCTCAGAAACAATGTTACAAAGATAAAATTATAAATATGGACTCTTTTCTTTTTCTTTTCTTTCTCTTTTTTTCTTCTTCTCTTTTTAATATAATTGTTTATTTTTCTTTTTTTTCTTCTTTCTTTATAAACCAACATAACACAACATAGACTTTTACTTATGAGGCATTATTAGGGATGATGATGGTCAAGACGATATTGTGTAGCTTATTTGGTGGAAATGCCTATTCTCGGCATCGGGAAGGAATAGATAGGATAGGCTTATTTCTGACTTTTGACACTATTACCCTCCTTCAGCCGAGGACTCTATGAAGGATGGTCGTAACTATCCACCATAGTCATAGCTTTATTAAGACTCAATCTCTGTGTATCTGCCTTATTTGGTGACTCTCAGGAATTCACACAAAGTACGCACACAGGAACAGAGAGCGAAAACTATGCCTAACTCTGAGGTATTATCATCTAATTGTCCAAAACTTAAGAGTCCTTGCACTAGACTTAGCACACCAATAATCTCTCTACTTTCTTCTCATAAATATGAGGTGGATCTATTAGAAGATAGTATGCCTGACTCCTTATTAACTGTCCAAGGGTTCAGTAGACTAAAAATGCTTATTGGTTTTCTTCAAGGATCCATTACCCAGTCTACGTGCACGTGAAGTAAATGTACTGGATTCTAAACTTAAGAAATAATTCAAGAAGAAAAACCTCCATGACAAAGATGTTTTGCTAGGGACTAACCCATTCAGCTCAAGAAAAGAGAATTTTTTTTTTATATATGCTAACCTAAATGCATGAATACTTCCTAAAATGCAAAATGCACCCTCCCATGCCTAAATCCTACAATGTCCCCATTGTAAAAATTAAAACAGGGGGAGAAATTAAGGAAATCACCTGATGATGGTGTTATTCAGAATGCTAGGTTGCCTCCCAACAAGCAATGCATTTTCTATCAGCAGCCAGACTTATAAAGAGCCTATAAGTCTAGTTCCAGATAGAAAAAGCTAGGCTCTAAAAATATGCGTAACAGCGCGGGCCTAGAAAACAGGTAGTCATAGATGTTGGCGAGCTGATGATGAAATGTAATCCTAAATTCTCGCCAGAAGGTATGAAAGCAGAAAACTTCGTTGGCTACCTGGGGAGGTCTAGGAATAACAAAAGGAATATGAAAAGGGGCCTCCCGAAATGGAATAAGTGGAGGATAACAAGGATCCTTCAAAGCAGGATGGGTTTTAAAAGATATAAACATTATTATTTCAAACCCTTTAATGGCGAGACTAAAAGTACAAGCATCAATCCACACTCGCCATTCTACCCGAGGATGTACTGGCTTGATATGTTCTCCAGAAAGAATGTAAATGAGCAGAGATCTGAGCCAAGGATTAAGTAAGGAATCTATTGGTTGCTTGAGTGATTGGGTGGTAATTACTAACTCCAAAGAGGGCTTAGGCTATTTAGGTTCCATTCCCAATAAGAATTCGTATTTCACATCCTTACCTACATTCATTATTTTGTGAATCTCCAACTGCTCCTCTGCAATAGATGAGTCATGAATAGAATTCAATATCGCATTAGTAGACTCACGAACAACATGCTTAGACGACAATTGGGTTTCTTTGGAAGTAGCGAGATCAGAATTATCAACAAATCCATCCCCGGGTTCTTTCTTGTCAATTAGATCCTTTCCACGGAGTATGTGTGCTACTTCATTATTCTTAATATCTTTAGGAGGATTATCATCTTTAATGTTATGGGGGAAGCCTATATCACTGAATTCGTTGTTCTTCTCTGGGTGTAAATCCTTAATTGATGTATATTGTCCCCGAGAGTCTTCCCTAGGCTTCTCGCTATTGTGTTTGCCTTCCTCCAATATCAACTCCTGATTTTGCGGAGGATGACTCTCAAAATCAAAAGAAGGGTGGAATCTGCATTTCACCAGATGATTTATATCCTCAGGGGGCAAGTCGTCAAATAACACATAGTCTCCCTATGATTCATTCCAGATTTTCAGTTTGGGTTCCTCCATTAGGGCCTCCTCGTCCTCTGAAATAGACTCTTTATATCCTTGAGACCAAAATTGATCTAATTCATCCTCCATTCCCTTAGGGTCACCTTCATTGGGTGAATTTAAATCCTCAGAATGCTGAATGGTAGGTGTTGATTCCTTAAGTGGAGGATTAGGATTAGGCTCACTAAGGGTAGAATGGGATTCCACCAAATAATTAATAGGGGAAGTGATATGAATAATATGACCTTGACATGGGTTAGTAGGGATAGGAAAAATACTGTCATTGCGGTCAAGGTCCTCAAGAGGTATCATCTTCCCTTTCTTTTGACTCCAATATAGCTCTGGTGGATAATCACTAGGATTGTTCTCCTCTAGTGGTCGTGTCTCGTTGGGAGAGTCTAAGTGATAGCTATGTAAAATGGGATCCCTATTATCATTGGTTTCCTCAGAATTATTTTCATGATCACGGTCGTATGGGTAAGGATCAGAATTATTGGGAAGAGCATAGCTAAGCTATCTTATTTCTTTGTTTAATTGTTGACTATTCCTCAACATCTCTCCCATAGATTCCATCATTTTTTTTGTTGTTTTTGCATTTCTATCATAAAAGAGGAGAGGCTACTACTATCAGGTTGGGGAGGATAGTCAATTTCAGGCTCTGGTTGCCTAGGGGTATCAGTCCAACCTCGATACGAAAAATTCTGAAGGGTGGGAGGGTTGGGTGTTTGCATAGAAGAAGGGATTCTAGGGTTGGAAAATCCCGCTCCTAGGCTCTGCTCAAAAGTGGGAGTTATCGAGCCAGTACTCCCAGGATAAGAATAAGAATGATCCCATGAATTGTCAATGTACCCATCAAAGGATGAATACGCTCGGGGCATGGGATTCTGGTTAAAATGATAGGAGTAAGGATAGTCTATTTCTTTCAATTAAACAAGTTAAACTCTCCTAGGATTTAAAAGAATTCAGAACACAAGCTGAAACTTCTTAGAGAGTTCTATCGCTATTAAAACAAACGCAAATCCAGTGGGATCTGCTTTTAGTAGATTGTAGGTCTTAGCAATAAATGTTCAGTTGGTGGCCAAACAAGTTTTGCAAGAATTACGCTTCCTAGGCCAACCTTCGTTGGTGCCTATAACCTACTCGCAAAGGATGGAAGTCTCGAATCAAGCCCACACACGAGGAACCGAAGTAACTTGGTGGATAGGCTTATTGATTTCTGACTAACTTCCCTTGTGGTGTAAAGAGGAGAGGTAGAAATTTATCTAGTGACCTTATGTGTGAGGTGCACAGTGTCTCAGGTATGCAATCATACATTCGTGTTTTTGAGTTTTGAAATCTCGCAAACAAGATCCTTTTACACACAATTTTAAGTCACAGATTTTAAGGTCCAACCTCTTAGCAGTCCCAATTTTTAAAGTTACCACTGAATTAATTTGATTCAAGTACTTTAGTGGTCTTAGATTTTGGTTCAATGCAGATGCATGATAGGTAATTGATGCTCAAGAAAAAAAATGTACCTTACTCCAGGTTTCTTTCTGCAAGAATGTATTCAATGCAGTAAAGATAAACTAGATGCTACTCATTCAGTCCAAGATGGTCATCTTATAGATATGTAGCTTCTAGCAGGCAATTCGAATAATTTTTTTTTTATAATAATAATAAGCAAACAAACCTAATCTAACTAACTAACCAACATGTAGTTCAAACAATTTAAATAATCCTATAATCTAAATAAATGGGAACACGCTCCTGTAAATATGCTCCCGCATACAAGAGCAATAAGAAATAAAGAAACACTGGGAACACGTTCCCGAAAATACCCGACAAGGGTCCAAAGGACAAAAATTAAGTTCTAATGTCTATCTAAACTAAATTTAAACTAAGATCTAATGGCTAAATCAGAAATAGGCTCCTCCGTAAGCCTACGTGAGTGGGATCAAGGCTCACGTGCTCCTGTTGCTGGTCTCCAGGTGCAGTCAAGTCCACCAAAAAGATTGCCTCCGTCGTGTGCACCCACCACGTTCGTTGCGTGTTTTTGCACAGAAGAAGATCCACAGATAGTAATTCAAAAAAAGGTTTTCAAAATAGCATAAAAATAATATAAAATTTCCAAAAAAATTAATAGGCTTATTTCCTCCCCGGCAACGGCGCCATTTGAAAGAGCGATCTTCATTTTCATTGAAAACATTAACATAAAATGATGTGTCGTATTTAATCGTGTGGTAGAAAATCGCTTTTCAAAATATTTTAATTTTCATAATCTAACCACGAAGCGTTAGGTCATCTCCACAGGGAGGAATTAGCCTATTAAAAATGAGTAATGATGCATGCATGCTAACTAGTGCTCTCATTTCCAGCATAAATTCTCAATCAAGATAATTAATCAAGAATATGAGGGTGCACATGCAAAATCACCACCATGGAAATACCAAAATTGCTATCTTAATACTGACAAGCATCATCAAATTTAATTAAATCAGAATTTGTTCCCCATAACAAAGATGCATGTTTGCTTAGTCATGAGATAAATGTGACTGCATGCAATTCAATTAGAATGGAGGGATATTCATGCAATTCTACCATAATATAATAATAAGATAAATAAGTGAATAGTGCTCCCCTACATTGGCATGGATGGTAATTTTTAATTGGAGTAAAAACAGAGGAAACTTCCTTTCTCCTCTTCTTGTGAACGACCGTGCATGGTTGGCTACGAGAGTCAACGGGATGGTGCACCTTGACGAGTGCTTCGCGATGGTGGTGATGTGGCAGCCGAATGGTGGAGGAGAAGAACACCGGCGACGGGTGTTGTGCACAC
This sequence comes from Thalassia testudinum, assembly GCA_037157565.1. Lineage (NCBI taxonomy): Eukaryota > Viridiplantae > Streptophyta > Magnoliopsida > Alismatales > Hydrocharitaceae > Thalassia > Thalassia testudinum. The sequence goes on along the minus strand of JAZHRO010000072.1, from coordinate 23,130,027 downwards.
GGTTGTGGCTGCCTGTAGGCATGGCCTGCGGGTGCGTGGCCACACGCGTGGGTGCGGCGAGGCCCCACGCGATGATCTGCACAGAGGGGGGTGCACTGGAGGCATTTGCTGGTTGTAGAGGTGGTGTCTACGGGCGCGCGCTAGTTGCTGCAAAGAGGAAGAGGGAGACGGATAGACGTGCGCTTGTGATGTCTGTAGGGCCCACGGTGGGGTAGGCTGGAGGAGTGCTTGCGAGGGCTGCAGCTGCACGCACAAGGGCATTGCCACTACTGTGGCTGTAAGCAGTTATGGCTACGATGCTAGGTTCTTTGCACGCGATGGGGGCGTGCTTGTAGGGGCTGTGGTGGGAGGACGCTGCATTGCTTGCAAGGCACGAGCATGCTGTGGGAGAGGATGGGGCAGTGCTGCTGCTGTGTGGAGGTTGTGGTGGACTGAAGGTGGCTGTGGTAAGGAGTGGGCAGGTGTGGCTTGCTGCAACAAAGAGGGACCGGTGGTGGTGGTTGTACGATGAGAAGATGCGAGCGTAAGGGCACTGCAATGTTGGAGAGGTTGGCGGTGCGTGGTGCTCGCTGGTTCCACAGTGCCCGCCTTCTTAACGGTGGTGAAGGTGGAGATGATGAGGGAGGGAATCTCCACAGGGGGAAAGGACGAAGGCCCTCCTCTCACCAAGAGCCCTTCCTTTATCTCCTCCCCCCCCATCCGCAAGTCAAGGGATTTTCAAATCCCTTACTAAACTTGGCCGGCGGCTGTTGGGGGAGGGGGAAATTTATTTCACCCCCTGGTCTCTTGCAAATTTAATCTTCCTCCTCTCTCACTTTCCCAATAGTTTGTTAACTCTTAAATTAGCCTAATGGAGTGGATTAAGTGGACGAGATGCATAGGGTGCACTGTGTGAGAGACCTGCATGAAATATAAAATAATTACATAATAAGTTATAGAATGCAATAGAATAAATGTAAACTTAGGTAGTGATGCATGCAATCATTTTATGACCTAATGTGGTTATTAACAAACATAGAATGTAAGAATAGAGTTAACTTAGGAATAACAATAGTCCATTACAATGGACTCATTTGGTGACATGCCATGGGATCAAATCGAGAATGCGGCTATGTTTTGAGCCCACATTAAAAGTTTCGCTCAAACAAACGTAAAATCTGATGGTATGCAAATTTCTTGTGGATCCCAAGAAAATAGACTCAAAATAAGTGAAATCAACGGGTCTACCAACATGTGGAGAGAATTTCGCAAACAGTGAGAAACGATCACGAGCAACCTCGGTAATAAAAGCGATCGAAAGTATCATCACGATGACTAGAAGAGCCTCAAGGACGTTTGGGTGCCATCATGAGGTGCTGAAAAAACACTGTTGGTCAATCAAAAATTTTGGTTGGTGGACCAAAAAAGAACCGGACGATTAGTCGATCAACCAAATGGTTTGGTCGACCAAAAGACCTCAGATCGGAAAAAACGGTGTTTGATAGGATGATAAACTCATGTATGCTACAAGATTTTTTAAGAAATAAATACGAAAACAAGATCAAACAAGTGAGAGTAAGTTAAAGCACATTTTAAACATGAGAAAAATCCAAAGGGATGGATGTATGCAAGGTTTAGAATGTACCAAGATCGAACCAAAGTTGGTCGATCAAAATGGAGATTGGATGGAGGGCATGTGAGGAGGTCGAAGTCATGCAAGCATGGAGGTCATGAAGTCGAGCGATGGAGGATGCGATGATCAGGTACACTCTTGCGAGGTTCGATGCACGAGGGACCCACACATGAAGGAGGATGTGTGTGAGGAGGTCGGAGCCAGCAACATTGGTCAATCATAGGAGAATAGAAGTTGTGGGGTAGTGTTTAAGAGAAGTGTGGACCATTTATGATCATTAAAAAATAGGTTTAGGGATAAAGATGAGGAGTTTTTAAAGAGAACATGATTAGCAAAATAGGTAAATGCACTTAAGGCAACTAATCACATAGGTTAGAAATGGTAAACAAAGTTGCAAACGGAAAATGAGGAAACGAGATCGCAATCACAAAGGTGAAACCGCCCAGTTTTGGTCGATCAAAATTTGATTTTGGTCGATCAAAATAAGAAATCATTGATCAAAATAAGTATTTGGTCGATTAGAGTTTGAAAGTTTGGAGGGAAAATTCCTGCCCAAACAATTTGGTCGATCAAAGATTTTAGTTGATCGATCAAAAAGAGAAAACAGTGGAGGGAAAATTCTCGCCAGGCAAATTCAAGTTTTGGTCCATCAAAATGATAGTTTTGATCGATCAAAGGTTGGTTGATCAATTTTTGAAAAATTGATCTATCAAAACAATAAAAGAGTCATTTTTTTAGGCCACTTAATTAAGCTCTTTTAATCTAAATAAGCCTAGCGAATGACAAATTTCATTAAACGTATCTTTTGATAAAGGTTTTATGAATATATCAGCTAGCTAATTTTTTGTGTTAATAAATTCTAAGTTGACATCCCCTTTTAAGACATAATCTCTAAGAAAGTGATGTCTAATATCAGTATGTTTAGTCCTAGAGTGTTGTACTGGATTTTTGGATAAATTGATTGCACTAGTGTTGTCACACAAGATTTTGTTGTTTTTAAAGGTTAATCCAAAATCTTTTAAAGTCTGTTTCATCCACAATAGTTGTGAACATGCTAAGGATGCTACTACATATTCTGCTTTAGTTGTGGATAAAGATATAGTGTTTTGTTTTCTAGAGAACCAAGAGATTAGGGAATTTCCAAGAAATTGACAAGTTTCACTAGTACTCTTTTGGTCTGTGAAGCTACCCGCATAGTCAGCATCACAAAAGGAATATAATTCCAAAGTGTCTAACTTCGGATAGAAGAGTCCTAAGTCTTGTGTGTTGTTTAGATATCCAAGGATTCTTTTAACAACATTTAGATGTGATTCCTTAGGGTTTACTTGAAAACGAGAACATAAACAAGTGCAAAATAGAATGTCAGGTCTACTTGTAGTTAAGTATAATAGAGAACCTATCATGCTCCTATAAGGTTTTTGATCTACTGACTTACCTGTGTCATCAGTTTTTAATTGGGTAGAAGCTACCATCGGTGTTTCTTTACCTTTGACTTTGTCCATTGAGAACTTCAATATTTCTGTTGTGTATTTTGTTTGAGATATGAAGATTCTAGAGGATAGTTGATCAATCTGAAGACCTAGGAAGAGCTTAAGTTCTCCCATCATACTCATCTCAAATTGATCCTGCATAAGCTTTGCAAATTCTCGGCAAAGTAGATCATTAGTAGCATCGAAAATAATATCATCTACATATATTTGAATTATTAGGAGGTCATTTTGTTTTATTTTTGTAAATAAAGTTGGATCGATTTGAATAATTTTAAACTCATTGTCAATTAAGTATGTTTTTAATCTTTCATACCAAGCTCTTGGAGCTTGTTTTAATCCATACAATGCTTTCTTTAATTTGTATATGTGTTCTGGGTGATTTGGATCTTCAAATCCTAGAGGTTGTTTAACAAAGACTTCCTCTTTAATGAATCCATTTAAAAAGGCACTTTTGACATCTGTAATTGCCTACCAGGAGGGGGTGACATAATAATTGCGGAAATAAATATAAACAATCTCACAAATTAGACAATCACACAAGTACACAAGTATTTTTAGGTGGAAACCCAAACCGGGTGAAAACCACCACCTAACCCTCTCGAGTTAGGATTTTCCGATCAACCAAGTTGATCAAAATCCACTAAACGAATCACTTTAAACGAGGGTGATTCAACCTCAAATACAACCACGCTATAAGTGCGAGGGTAGCATTCCTCAACCCCTTCTCTTCACGAGAAGGATTTTGTCCCTCGAAGGAGACGGGAATTCGTAAAGTGAATACCCAACCAAATAACAAAGATAAAAGAACAATAATCCTATAGAGCCAACAAAGTAATTTTAAACCTAGCTTCTATAGGAATTAGGAAACTCCCCTTTGAAAGGAGTGCGTCGGCGACGCGGATGCGTGAACAACACGACGGCGCTACGTTGCTCTCGTAAACTACGGCGGGAGAGCGGGTGCGCAAAGCTTGTTGCTCTCAAGATGAAGAATTAGAGCTTGGAGAGCAAGAGAGTCTTTTTGGACACAAAAGAGTGTGAAAGTGTGTAGCTAGGTGTGTCTAGGTTTCTCTTGGTGTGTGTTTGTGTTGCAAAGGTTCCCCTCTATTTATAGAGGCCTTAGGAAGGCTTTGGAAGGCTTAGGAAAGGCTCCATAGCCGTTGGGTGCAAAGCCCAAGTGAATCAACCCGAAATCAAGAACAATCATTGCACTGAAAGGGTAATCAGACGTCTAATTCTGGCATTAGACATCTGGAAGACCACTTTAAGACGTCTGAAAATAAGGTCAGACGTCTGATTTTGGGCGGGTCTCTTCCTGACTTGGATCAGATCTAAACAAGGTTCTTGTGTAAGTCCATCAAACGACATACAGGACGTCTGGCACTATGTCTGGACGTCTGGAAACCTACTTTTTCGTGGGAATGGATTTACAACGGCTATAAAATCTCTGAGAAGAGATTTTCGGGTCAGTCGAGGCAAAACGGTCAATTATCAGACGTCTGGAAAGGCCTAAGGACGTCTGATAAGGCTCTAACGGTCATATCCTTGTGTGTTTATTAAGCCAGCCAACGGTCCACTAATTAGACGTCTAGTGAAGTCATCAGACATCTCCTAAGACGTCTGGTCTAAGGTCTGGACGTCTGATTTCATCAGACAAAACTAACTATGTCCAGCCTAAATGTTATCAGACGTCTGAATCAACAGTCAGACGTCTTAAAACACTTTATCAGACGTCTGATTTGGGAATTAGATGTCTGGAAACTCTGTTTGAACCCTACATTGGTTTTCTAAGTTCTCTACAGAAAACCTAAGTATCCTAGGGTTGTGCCGGTGTTCCTAAGACTACTGTTAGGGTACTTTGAGGCTCTTTAACATAATTTTCTATGGAAATAAATAGCAAGAAAATAAAGACAAAAGTACATGAAAGGAATAAAATGGAATTCTATCCTATTCTTCTTGTCCTTCCATCTTCAATCTATCACTCCTCACGAATCCCCTCTGTTCTCCATCAAGCTCCTCCAATCCGTCCTGGATGCGAGCTCGAATTCCGTCTAATCACGTCTACATTTGCAATTGACCTGAAATCTAAGACTCCAAGTGCAAATGTTAAATGACACGTGTTTTGTTATCATCAAAACAAATGATCGTGGTGCTCTAGCACCAAAAACATCCATTTGGAAAAGCTTGAATTCCATTTGGGCTGCAAAAGGTAGTAACATTCTAATAGATTCAAGTCAGGCAACAGGTGCATATGTTTCGTCAAAATCTATTCCTTCCTCTTGATTATATCCTTGAGCCACAAGTCTAGCTTTATTTCTAACTACATGTCCTGATTCATCAAGTTTGTTCCTAAAAATCCACTTGGTTCCAATAATAGTTTGTTGCTTAGGTTTTGGAACAAGTTCCCATACTTGATTTTTCCTGAATTGGTTTAGCTCATCTTCCATAGCAATAATCCAATAATTATCTAAGAAGGCTTCCTTAATATTTTTAGGCTCTAATTGATATACAAAAGTTGTAAATGCTAATGTGTTAAGGGAAGATCTGGTTTGAACTCCTTTTGATAATTCCCCTATTACTAGTTCTTTAGGATGATCTTTTACAAATGAGATATCTTTGGGTAGTTCATTAGAAATAATGACTTCTGGAATGTTTGAGGGATCAACTATTGTATCATCATCAATCGTGGAAGATTTAGGTTGAACTAATATTTCATCAAATGATACATGCATGGTTTCTTCAACAATAGAATTCTTCTTATTAAAGACCCTATAGGCTTTACTTATGGTTGAATAACCTAGGAAAATCCCTTCTAAGCTTTTTGCATCAAACTTCTCAAGATTATCTTTAGTGTTAAGTATAAAACATCGACATCTGAAAATCTTGAAGTGGGAAATTCTAGGTGTTCTTCCATGATAGAGTTCAAAGGGTGTCTTCTTTAGAATTGGTCTGATCAGAGATCTATTTTGGATATAACAAGCAGTGTTTACAACCTCAACCCAAAAATATCGAGGTAGATTTGACTTGCACAGCATTGTGCGGGCACACTCTTGTAAGGTCCTATTTTTTCCTCTCAACTACACCATTTTGTGGTGTAGCTTTGGGGAAGGCAAACTCATGTTTAATTCCATATTGATGACAAAAATTCAAGAAAGATTCATTTTCAAATTCTCCACCATGATCACTTCTGATTCTAATTAATTCTGATCCTTTTTCATTCTGTAATCTTCTAACCAGTTTACTAAAGGCATCTAAGGTTAAGTCCTTTCTCTTCAAGAAAGATTCCTAGGTAAATCTAGAAAAATCGTCAATTATGACTAAACAATATCTGCACCTGCTTAGGCTTTTAGATTTGGTTGGTCCAAATAAGTCTAAGTGAAGTAGCTCCAGGGGCTGAGAAGTGCTGACCATCCTTTTTGGTTTGTTCACCGACTTGACAAGAATTGTAGACTTTGCTTTTCTTGAAGTCGACCCTTGGCAGACCTTTGACAAGTTCATGTTTCACAAGTTTACTAATGTTTCCAATGTGAACATGACCTAGTCTTTTATGCCAAAGAGTTGCTTCTTCATCAGATACGACTAGACATTCAAGACTATTGTATTTGTCGAAGCTTATGGTGTAAATATCTTTGTGTCTATTTCCTTTAAGAATAACTTGATTTGTTTCTTCATCACGAATATTAAAACCTTTTGATGTAAACATAATTCTGTTCCCCTTATCACATATTTGGCTTACACTTAATAGATTGTGTTTTAAACCTTTAACTAAGTACACATTTTCAATAGAGGTAGAAGAATTACCAATTTGGCCAATACGAATAATACAACCCTTGTGGTTGTTCCTGAACATGACTGTACCACCTTCCTAAAGGTTGAGTTGTAGGAATAGGTCTTCCTCGTCGATCATGTGCTTGGAATAGCCACTGTCCATAATCCATCTTCTTTTCTCTCTTTCCTATCATTGATTTGAGATTGTGAGGCTTCATTTGGTATAGTGGCTTCAATGTTCCTTTGATTTGTTGGAAAGTCCACTTCTTATAATCTACTGAGCCTACAAAATAAGATTGCAAAATGCTTTTTGGTACCCATTTTTGCTTGGGTCCACGGTGGTTAGCTTTCATTGCCCATTTTGGCAAGTTACCTTTCTCTTTGTTTTTACTGGAACTAGATGCTTCATGGCTATTATTTGGTATATAGCCTAACCCAAATTTTATGGTGCTTTGGGTTTTTGTTCCTAACAATTTGTGTAGATTTCTACTTCCATTTGTGAATTTCTTTAAGTCATTTAGTAGAACAACAGAGTTTTCTTTCAATTTATCTATGTCTATTTCTAAGTGGTTTATTTGAGATTTTAGTGTTGTAATTTCAACAGATAGCTCTTTGTTTTCATTATCAAGTGCTTCTTTTTGTGCTTTCTCTTTGTCTAGTATCTTTACTAGGTTTTTGTTTTCTAATTTTAATGATGTAGCTATATCATGAGATTCAAAGAATGCTTCTAATAGTTCATCCTGAGTAAAGGAGGTTACCTCATCTTCTAGCGCCATCAAATAGAGAAGAGCTTCTTCTCCTGATGTTTCTTCTTCTTTTGAACTTGAGTCTGACTCATCCCAAGTTGCAGCAAAGGTTTTCTTCTTTCCATCTTTACTGAAGCACTTCTTCTTCTTTTCAGATTTCTTCCTGAGAAGTGGATAATTCTTCTTGATGTGTCCCTTTGTCTTGCAGTTGTAACAGACAACTGCGTCATTGTTTCTTCCTTCTTTCTTCTTCCTCCAGTTCTTCTTGTCCTTACGAAACTTTCTGAATTTTTTGGATAGGAGTGCTATGTCTTCCTCTTCTTCTCCACTTGAAGTTTCTTCATATTCTTGAGTGGCTTCAAGGGCTATGGCTTTCCTCTTTACTTCTTTGCGTTCATGCTCCTTCATGTGTTGAAGTTGAACTTCATAGGCCATCAAGCTTTCGATAAGATCATCTAATTTAAGGGTAGACAAATCTTTCAACTCCTGTATGGTTGTGGTCTTAGTTTCCCAATCACTGGTGAGAGATCGGAGTATCTTGCTCACTAGTGCTTCATTCTTGATCTCTTGATCTAGGTTCCTTAGAGAGTTTATGATGTCCATAAACCTCATGAACATTTCCTTGATTGACTTGCCTTTCTTCATCTTGAAAAGCTCGTAATTTTGCGTTAGTAGATTCACTCTAGTTTCCCTTACCTTTGTCGTGCCTTCATGGGTCACTTCGAGGATGTTCCAGATCTCGTAGGTTGTCTTGCGAGTAGAAATGCAATTGAATTCTACTCTCGAAAGCCCGTAGAAGATTGCATTCATGGCTTTCACATTGTGGGTTTCCATCTTCTTTTGATCCGGTGACACAGCCTCTCCTTCCTTGATCTCAGGATGAGTATACTTGGAGGCAATGACGTCCCACACCTCGAAATCCATGGACTCCGGGAAGATTTGCGTCCTTGTCTTCCAATATTCATAGTTTGTCCCTTCAAAGAGAGGAGGACGAACAACAGATTGCCCCTCAGCATATGTGTCGACAAACAATTTTGACATCTTCTGGACAACTTGGCTCTGATACCAAATGAGGGTTGGAGAATATCCTGTGGATTGCAACTAAATACTAGAGGGGAGGGGTGAATAGTATTGCTTTAAAACTAAGAGTCAGATTAAAAAATAAGACAGCAGAGATTCATGTATAGAGTACACCTAATTTATAGTGGAAACCCAATCCAGGTAAAAACCCCTACCTAAGCCTCCTAGCTTAGGATTTTTCCAACTAGTACAAGCTAGTCAATCCACTGTTCGCACCACTTGAATGAGGGTGGAAATGCCTCTTACAAACCATTCTCTTTTATCCTGAAGAGAAGTAAAAACAACAACCACGGATCTTCCAAATAGGCTTGGGATCTGTAAATCAAAACTACAAAATAAAATAACAATAAAATGAATTCTATGGAACCTCAATAAATGATCAAACCGATTTTTCACAGAAGTTCAAAGCGTTGTGCTTTCGAGTGCGTGAAGAACGAGACGTGAAAGCCTTTTGCAATAAGCATGAGAAGCTCTATTTTTGAATGGTGTTTGTCATTTTAAAAGTTGTATGTAAATGGGCTGCGTACGTCCTCTATTTATACTAAAAGTTTTGCTTGAATAGGAAGCGAAATTGGTCGATCAATTAAAGTTAATTGGTCGATCAAAAAGTACTTTGGTTGATCAATTAAGAATGTTGGTCGATCAAGAGGATTTTTCGCAACTTCCTAAATTGGTCTAATTTGATCGATCAAGTAAGTAGGTTAGTCGATCAAAGTGTTTTGGTCGATCAATTAATAAGTCTGGTCGATCAATAACCCTAAAATTTGGATTTGAAAAGATACACGAAAAAATCATTTTTAAGTTTTATTTGAGGTTCCTTACAATAAAATCCTAAACTCAAATAAATGAAAAAGACACACATTAGCAACTATCTGAACTTGTATCTTTCGCAAAGGCTTCAATCTAAGATAGTCTTGAAATGCCAGTCTTAGCAATAAGCAAAATTTAGTGCATCAAAACAGAGGTACTTACAAGCTGTTGATTTTTCTGGATATACTGTTTCTTTACTTGGACGTTGAGCAAAGTAATTCTGCGATGATTTGATTCTGTCTACTTGGACCTTGAGCCAAGTTTCTCTGATTTGATATCCATTATCTACTTGGGCCTTGTACCAAGTATCTGATTCTAATGCACACTGACCATGGAGCCGTTGAGATCACTAAGATTGACAAATCTGAACCTTTCACTGTCAATGGACAAATATTGAAACCTTTCATTGAGCCACATGATCTCAGACTTGTCAATTCTATTATTTCACTCTAATATTTTGAACCACCATTTGGGTTTACGCCTAGCTGAAGGAGTAAAACTTAGCAAACCTATCCTTTGTATATAGCTATTTTCAACTTTCCTATTTTCACCTTTAGACTAGCTCTAACCATTAGAACCTCTAGACTAGCTCTAACCATCTTTAGGAGATCAAATCACATCTATTTTCCTCTAGGATGAATAGAAATCTCATCTAGAGTGTCACACCCCAAAACCCATTAATCAAGTTGTCCCTTTTTCCCATTATTTGGTATCAATATTTATTCTCTCACTTGCATTAGTGATCAAATTCTAGGAATCATCCCTTTTGATGGGAACACTATCATGAGCCCTAACTAGCTCATTTTGACCTAGAAAAGAGAACAAAAGCTCCTACATAACCAAGTGAAGGGCCTAACTCAAGGAATAACTGATTTGAACGAAAAGCTAGAAACAAAGGGTAAAACTGTAATTTTACCATTTCAATACAACAACAAGATTTTTTCAGGGGCTAAACATAGGTCAATTGGTCTTAACAAGATAAAAAGTGGGTTGGCTCAATCAGAAAAGGGTTAATGTGAAATCTGGGAATTAAATGACTTCTTGTAACCCTAAAAGAAATCCACCTAATTTAACATGGTTCTGGTCAGGATAAAATTCAACTAAACCTCTAAAAGTCATGAAAAAATATCTCCTAAGGTTTAGAACCTTCAATTTGGCCTTTAGAACCTATTTTGATCTAAATAGGGGTCCTAGTCAAATAATTGCCCTAAATTAGGTTTTTATGCAAAATACCTAGTCAAACGTGGTCAAACCTAAAATCCAACTTCACCATTGGATTCCTTGGGTCAAAATTAGGTTTGTACCAAAATTTGGACCTAAGGGGAGTTCACCTTGACCTACTTTGCAAAATAGTCTAACCCAATTACATTTAGACCCCTATCTTTTGAAAACCATTGCAAATATCCCCTAGCTTCCTCGTCATTATTTGTAATTAGGTACCTCCACCATTACAGTGGAGGAATCCTACTCCGGCAAGGATTCAAGAGGGATATCTCCTTGATTCCTTAGAGAATCCCTCTTAAATTTGAAAGAGAGATTCTCTGAGGAATTCTCGATCGTGTGAACCAAATCTCAAGCTCTGATTACCATCCAATCTCTCATGCGAACGCATGAGAGATTTGGGTATCTCTAGACCTTCCAAGTCCAACGAGGTTTCCGTGCTTGGAAGCTTGCCTTCCAAGCACAAGGCTCTTTGCCTATGGCTATAAAAGAGGCCCCAGATCCCCCCGATGAATTCAAGCTTGTTTTGGCCTAAGATTCCCTCAAATTCCTCTTTTTCTCCTCTAGCCAAAAAAACTCGACAAGCTCTAGTGACTCCTCTCCTTCTTTCTGTCGCTCTGCCACCATACCAGTAGCAGAGTTACCTCCACCTCCTTCTTCCACGTTGCACCATACCTGCGCCCACGCCTATCTCCCTATCGTCGTCACTACCTCTATCTTAGGGTCTTCGTCTTCAGCAACAACATATACACGTCGTCTACCCCTCTACTCCCCCTTCGTCCATCCACTCACAGATAAGTCTCCTTCCCCTACTCTTTATTTTCCCCTTATCAATTTCTACTTTCACGCCCCAACAACCACAGACCACCCTCACCTTCTCCACCTCCTATAGACCACCGGCGAGGTGCATCCACCACTCTACGCACCCATACGCCTCGCCAACCACCTCGACAGCATCGCCTCATCCCACTGATCATCTTCCCCCTCTCCATTACCTGCCACAACCTCCGTTCACTCCCCCCGAACACACCTAACTTCACGACCATAAAATGACCTAGGCACGCATGCCCAGGCCATCCCACACCACACCAGCACCCGAGCCACCTTCGTCGTGCCACGGTGAAGCTTTCTAAGCGATTTGACAAGGCCATGAGGCAGCATTTGTGTTGACAGGTATAGGGCCCTATCTGCCATTGAAGCAAGCTTACTGAAGCTTACTACCTTCGCAGCAGCCTCCAGGTGCCAGGAAACCAAGTCCCAGGTGTGCAGTTCCTCAACACAAAGCATCTGCAGCTTCAGCAATCATAAGAAGACCTACTGCGAGCGCGCGCGAGAAGCAGGTGGGACATTTAGTCCCACCTCGAAAAATTTGGAGCAAGTGACGTGGGATAAATTGAAAAAGTGTTAGGGGCTTATCGCCTCCTGACACGAGGTGAGGTCCCACTCGCCCACTCACGTCTCGTTCGCGACCCCACGCTACGTGGACTTGGTATCCGACTCGACTGCCCGTGCACTCCTCACTCACCACACACGCCGGTGGGCCTGGTCACGAATGCACTGACCCAACCTGTATATCCAAGCAGGCTCTGGGAGAGCGAGCCTAAGAGAGAAGAAAGAGGAGAGTCTGTGGGGAGGGTAGGGGTTAGGTTTTGCTCTCCCAGAGGGCGAAGCCAAGGAAGAAGAGAAAGCCAGAAGCCAAGGAAGAAGGGGAAGAAAGAAGCCTCAGTAGCGGCTAAGGGTGAAGTCACCAAGGAAGAAGGAAGAAGGAAGGAGAGGGAAGCTTCAGCAAGAAAAGCAAAGGAAGAAGAAGGCTCAAAGCAGAGAAAGAGAAATCAAAGAGAAGGAGAAGCTAAGGCCAGCTAGCAAAGGAAAGGAAGAAGAAGAGAGGAAGAAGAAGCCAAGGCCAGTAATCAGAGAGATAGAAGAAGAGACGAATCAGAAGAATCAGAGAAAGAAGAAGAAAGAAGAAGACAAAGAGAAAGCTCAAGACAGAAGAAGAGCAAAGAGAATTATCTGATTTTTACATTCATCTTCATATTTTTTTGAGCTTCTATATGCATTGAAACCCTTTTTATTGCTTCATAATTTGATTGATCATTACATTTTCATCAAGTTGAAAGTTGTGTTCTTAGTTTTCAAATCCCTATTTGCTCCCCTTGTTCGACCTCGGATTCATATTTTTCGAGTAATAAACTTTCATTTGTTCTTCGAAGTGATTTCAACTATACTGCGACGCATTTGTTTTATAAACCCGATTTCACTTTCGACGAACACCTCTCTACCAGAGAAGATTGAGATGAATCCTTTTTGTTAGATTCCAACCTAATAGTCTCACCCTAGCCAGGGGAGAGGCTAGAGGTCTGTTAATAGTATAGAAAGGCATGCCCGTTCTTGATGTATCTGTTGGAACCTAGCTCCATCTCTCTTCTGTGTTTTGGTGTTAACAAAACCATTTTAAAATTTAATGTGTTTATGAAGTATTACAGGTCAAATAAATCTATGGAACCAAGCAACAAGACAGCATATGAAGGAAGAAGATTAGAAGACTATTTTCTTGCTGTATTAATTGTATTTTAGAATCTTTGTACATCTCGTAACAAGTAAAACATAATCTAGGAGTTAGAATCAAAGTAGAGATAATTAGGGTTCAAAAAATTATTCATTCACTCTTTTCAAAACTCAAAATCGATTTTTTCAAAATAAAGTCATTTAGAGTAAGTTGGATATCTCTAAAAATTATCTTACACTTACAAAATTTGGTACTAGTAGCAAGTATCGGTACTAGTCATAAGTACCGGTATATGCTAGGCACAGGTTTGGGCCTAAGTCCCAAACTGTGAACAAGTATCGGTACTCATCGTGAGTACCAGTACCAAGTTGTCACAGTTTGTGCACTGGATTTTTGCTTGGAACTTACAAGTACCGGTACTAATCACTAGTACCAGAACATGTAGGTCACTGGACCCAAATCTGTGAGTCACAAGTACTGGTACTCATCATGAGTACCGGTATCTAGTGACTTAGTTGGGCTGACTGTAGGCAGTCAGTACCGGTACTAAAAGTTTAGTACCGATGCCAACTAACCATTGTGACTAATCTGAACGTCTATTTTGCAATTAAACCTATCCCTTATCTTCCTAAATTGCCCCTAACATCTAGTAATCATAGGGAAGGTGCTTAGTGGGTTATATAAGCACTCTTTGAGTGTCTTTTGCACACAACCAAGAAGCCAAAATTCTATCTTTACCTACACCTTCATTTCTTAAATTACTAGCTGCAAAAGAGCTTCTTGTTGAAATTCTCTCAAGGCCATTCTCTACTTGCAACAAGTGTTCAAGGCAATCTTGTTCCTCTCTGATAAATTCATTTGTTTTACGCCTTAGTATTCTGATTAGCTCAATTTACATACTCACATTAAGCAATATAATTGTTGGAGACTTAAGGATTAGTTGTACGCTTTTATTTGCATTTTGCTTACACCTATATCTTTATTTCTTTTTAATATTTTCTAATTGGGTTGAGGTAACCCATTAATTACCTCAAGTTTTAGTAAATTGATTCCCTCCGGATTGAGGGAATTGGGTTAAAAATCCTAAGTCAGGAGCTTAGGTAGTGGAGTGCCCAAGTGAGGGGAACCATTATATATCTTGTGCATTTTATGGTTTGATTTGTCTTGCATTTTTTTTTTATCACACTATTCATACCCCCTTCAAGTGTGCTTGTGATTTACAGATCCTACAGAGCAAGTTGTGAATAGAAGAAGTAACTATTCTCTTTCGCAATGGCATCTTTAGTCAAGCACAATGAAGGATAGTCATCCACACGTCCTTGCTACTTTGATGGGACGGACTATGGATACTGAAAGAGGAGGATGCAAATTTTCCTCAAGGCCATGGATGAGGACTCATGGACTCTTATCCAAGAGAAGTACACGGATCCAGAGCCATAGGAAGGTGTTGTGTGGAGTATAGAACAAAAGAAAAAGATCGCGAGAAATGCGAAAGCGATAAATGCACTCTATTGTGCGTTATCAAGGGAAGAGTTTAACCGTATCTCCGCATGTAAGTCTACATACAAGATATGGAACACGTTGCAAGTCACCTATGAAGGTACAAGTAAGGTAAAAGAAACACATATTTCTGTTCTAACAGAAAGCTATGAGTGATTCAGGATGCAGAAAGGTGAAACAATCAAAGGAATGTACACAAGATTTGGAGAGATCATAAATCCAATGAAGAACCTTGGAGTCAAGCTGAAGGAGGAGCAGCTTATAAGGAAGATCTTGAGATCCCTTACAAGTGATTGGTCTCCAAAGACCACAGCCATCCAAGAGGCGAAAGATCTTTCTACTCTCTCCTTGGATGACTTGATTGGAAGCCTCATGGCATATGAAGTCCAATTGGAAAATATGAATAAGATTGAAGAAAAATCCATAAGCAAGAAGAAGGAGCTTGCATTTAAAGCTATAACGGAGGAGTCAGACCTCGATGATTCCAACTCTGAGGAAGAAGAGGAGCTTGCTCTTCTAACGAGAAGATTCAGAAGATTCATCTGAAAATAAGGTAAGAAAGTAAATAAATTTACAAATGACATTATTTGTTTTGAGTGCAAGAAGAAGGGGCACATACGAAAAGATTGTCCAATGATCAAGAAGAAGAAGGAAGAAAAGAAGAAAGACAAAGAACTCGATCAGAAGAAGAAGATTTCAAGAAAGGAATACAAGGCGACTTGGGATGATAGTGATTCCGACAGAATCATCTTCTGAGGAATCTGAAGAAACAGAAGTTGCACATCTTTATTTAATGGCGAACAACGACAGTTCAGAAAATGAGGTAGACTCTGAAGTCACTTTTAATGAGTTATTACAAGCATATGAAGATTTGTATCACAAAGCTAGGTTGCTTAAAAAGGAAAATAAGGTCTTGCATGATAGTTATAAAACTTTAGAAATAGAGAAATCTTGTTTAGAAATAGAACTAGAAATGTCAAAAGAAACTAACAATCAATTGCATGCTAAAATAGTAGAATTAGAAGATATTTATGAACATTTTGAGGATACTTTGAATAATCTAAAAACAACAACTAGGTTGAATACAGAATTTTGTAATAATTTAAAAGCCAAGATCAATAATAAAAATTACACACAAAATAAATCACATGCACCTAGACATGCATGGATTTATCAAAAGGTCAAGAATCCTAAGAATTATATGTCTAACACTAAAGTGATCTATAAACCCAAGGCTTTGAAGGGTACTAACCATCAAGGTCCCAAAAGAAAATGGGTACCTAAAATAAATTTAATAAGCTATTTTGCATGATAAGAAGGACAAATGGATCCTAGATAGTGGGTGTTCCAAGCACATGACGGGACACTCCGACCTCTTTATCAAATGGACCAGAATCGAAGATGGAGGACACGTCAAGTTGGGCGACAACAAATGTTGTCGCATTATTGGTGAAGGTACAATAGGTAATTCTTCTAAGCAGGTACGTAATGTTCTTTTAGTAAAAAACTTAAAACATAATCTGCTTAGTGTTAGTCAAATATGTGATAATGGATGTGATGTTTTGTTTACTAAAGTTGGATTTAAAATATTAAAAGAAGGAACAAATACAGTTTTAATTGAAGGCTTTAGATATGAAAATATCTATGTTTTTCATTTTTCACAAAAGAAATTTGTAAAATGTCTACTTGCCTCCCATGTTGATGTAGATCTTTGGCATTGTAGGCTTGGTCACATTAATCACAAACATCATAATAGGTTAGCCAAAAATGAGTTAGTAAGGGGCCTACCCAAAATAACTTATAAAAAGGATGTTTTGTGCAAATCTTGTAAACTCGGAAAAATGCACAAAGCTTCTTTTAAACCTAAAGACTTAGTTTCAACAACACAACCTTTAGAATTGTTACATCTTGATTTATTTGGATCAACACGATTTGAGAGTCTAATTAAATCAAAATTTTGCCTAGTTATTGTTGATGACTTCTCTAGGTTCACTTGGGTCATCTTATTGAAACATAAGGATGACTCATTTGATTCCTTCCTAACTCTTGCTCGAAGACTTCAAAAGGAAAAATCATCCTCTATTTTAGACTTAGGACTGATCATGGGGATGAATTTGAAAATAAAAAATTTTCAAGCTTTTGTGTCAATTCTGGCATAACCCATGAATTTTCATTTCCTCGAGCACCATCTCAAAATGGTGTTGTAGAGCGCAAGAATCACTCTCTTCAAGAATGCGCCCAAACAATGCTCTTGGAGTCTAGGCTTCAAAAATATTTCTGGGCAGAAGCCATTAATATGGCATGTTATGTTCTTAATAGAACTCTCTTAAGGCCTATTATTAAGAAAACTCCATATGAGCTTTATTATGAGAAGTCTCCTAGGATTTCATATTTTAGGGTGTTTAGAAGTCGATGTTATTTATTAAACACCGGTGATCAACTTGATAAGTTTGATGCTAAAGGTGATGAAGTCATTTTTATTGGCTATTCAACAAGAAGCAAAGCTTATCGAGTCTTTAATAAAAGAACTTTTGTTATAGAAGAATTCTTGCATGTTTGATTTGATGAAACAAACTTAGGTGAACCTGAACCAAATCATTTAGATTCTGATGATGAAGATAGCCCCTTCATCAATGTATCAAAAATGGAAGATACATGAAATGTACATGATCTTCCAAAAGAATGGGTACACCATAAAGATCACCCTCAAGAACAAATCATAGGTGATATTGAACAAGGTGTAAAAACCCGAACCCACTTGGACCTTACAAGTACCGATTCTAATCACTAGTACTGGTACATGTAGGTCACTAAACCCAAATCTGTGAGTCACAAGTACTGATACTCATCATGAATACTGATACCTAGTTACTTAGTTGGGCTTACTGTAGGCAGTCAGTACTGATACCAAAAGTTTAGTGTTGGTACCAACTAACCATTGTGACCAATCTGAACGGCTATTTTGCAATTAAACCTATCCCTAATCTTCCCAAATTGCCCCTAACGGCTAGTAATCATATGAAAGGTGCTTAGTGGGTTATATAAGCACTCTTTGAGTGTCTTTTGCACACAACCAAGAAGCTAAAATTCTATCTTTGCCTACACCTTCATTTCTTAAATTACTAGCTACAAAAGAGCTTGTCTTGTTGCAATTCTCTCAAGGCCATTCTCTACATGCAACAAGTCTTCAATGTGATCATGTTCCTCTTTGATAAATTCATTTGTTTTGCACCTTAGTATTCTTACATACTCATATTAAGCAATATAATTGTTGGAGACTTAGGGATTAGTTGTATTTGCATTTTTCTTTTTAATATCTTATAATTGGGTTGAGGTAACCCGTTAATTACCGCAAGTTTTAGCAAATTGATTCCCTTCGAATTGAGGGATGGGGCTAAAAATCCTAAGTCGAGAGACTTAGGTAGTGGAGTACCCAAGTGAGGGGAACCACTATATATCTTGTGAATTTTGTGGTTTGATTTGTCTTGTAAATTTTTTTTACCACACTATTCATCCCCCCTTCTAGTGTGCTTGTGATTTACAAATCCTACAGTATTGAGAATGTTATTGACCTCAGTTAGAAGAGTCAGGCCTCTTGGGAGCTGCCCAGACCTACACCTCGTGACCACAAAGTGCAAGCTTGGTTTGTGTCCAATAAGGACCAGTCACATATCAAACTAGATCATCATCGTAAGATTGGCCAGAATTGTCGAGCCACACCAATGCTCCCATTAGGAGTAGCTCCTCAAAGGAATGTAGTTCACGGGTGTGCCCTTGATGCAAAGAAAAGCGTGATTTGTAAAAATTGGGTTTTGCATAATTGTAACACGCTAATTTGCACTCGCTTTTAAAATTTGTAAACCTAGATAGTGATGGTATCTAGGGTTGTCCAAGGAGGCAGGAATGCACTTTTTAAGAATCTTGCTTGACAAAATAGAAATGAACTTTCTTTTCAGGCTTTTAGATATAAGTTTTTTTTGGTTTTGAAATAATGGGAAACTACTAAATTTAAAGAGAGGTAAGAGACTACACCTAACTTGCTAATACTAACACTAAAGTGACAAGCTAGTCTTCTCTCTAAACTCACCCTAGGCACGTGGAGGCCTAGGATAATTATAGAGAGACTGAAAAGTGCTAGAAACAACAAAAAAGATGCAACACAAATGAAGAGAAGGCAACTTTAATTAAGTAGAAATATGTTTTACAAAAGACAAGTAGAGGAATGCTTCCGCTCTAAATTGTAAATACAAAAGAAGTAAAACACAAATCCTCTTGATGATAATGGTGAAAGGGAGAGGCTTTTTGCTCCAAGCTCAACTACTCCTAGGTTTGAAAAGTGGTTCTCCTTCTCCTTCCTTGAAAAGCTCCTCCAAATTGGTGTCTTCCTTGGTAAGCCCTAGGGGTGCATGCCCTTGCTCCTCCAAAGGTGCATGATCTCCACCCACAAAACTCCTCCTAGGGTGGCGTGCACCACCCTCAAGACCTCCTTGCCTGGCTACTCCTCTGGTTGGTAAAGGCATAAGAGAGAAGGGAAGAGGGGAAGGCACCAAGGGGACAGAGTGTCCCCTTAATCTTCTTCTTCTCCTTCTTCTCTTGGCCGTGGATGTATGATGGGAACACCATCATGAGCCATAACTAGCTCAATTTGGTCATATAAAGTCAATAAAAGCTCCTACCCATTTTGACCCAAAATAGAGTCACAGATAGACTATTGCCCTAATTTGGATTTTTGCATAAATTACCTAGTCAAACTAGGTCAAAACCAAAATCCAACTTTACCATTGGATTCCTTAGGTCTAAATTAGGTTTTTACCAAAGTTTGGACACAATCAGAGATTACCTTGACCTAGTTTGCAATTTAGTCCAAGTCTGATTTTTTTATGCCAAATAACCCCTCAACTTTTGAATTTTTTACAAAAAGACTCCTATCTTTGTCATCACTCTTTGCAAATAGGTCCTTCCACCATTTTTGTGAAGAAATCCTACTCCAACAAACTTTGATTGACAAGAACTTAGCGATTACTTGACGGATCCCTCTCAAAATTGAAAGGGAGATTTGTCAAGTAATTACCTTCCTTTCAAACCTATTTGTCGGCTCCAATTCTTTCCCAATCTCTCATGCGAACGCATGAGAGATGTGGGTATCCTTCTCCGGCAAGCTTACCAAGCTTGGAAGCTTGGTCTCCAAACCTTAAACCTCTTCTCATGGCCTATAAAAGGAGTTGGGGTTCTTCCCAACTCCTTAGCAAGTCTTGGCTGGAGAAACCCTCTTCTCCTCCTCCGGCCACCTCCGCACCTTGCTCTGGTGTCCTTCTCCACTCCCCTCATTTGGCCATCCAACAATCAAATTGGACAGCCTATTGCCTTCCTCTCCTCGTCGCGCACCTCTCCGGTCAAAGAGAGGGTGTTTCCCTACTTCTTTCCTCATTGTCGACTCGCCACCCTCTTCATCTTCATCGGCTCTGATTGACCAACACCAGAGCCTTCTGCCCCTTATATTCCCCTTTTAGGCTCTCTATCACTTCTCTTCTCCCTCTATTTTCCTTTTACTCTTCCAGAACTCACTCATGACCTACACACCGCCCACATCACCTCCATCTTCCTCAACACCGGCATACCTCTAGCAATGCCTAGCCACCGCACCACTGCATGAATCTTGCCACTACCACCCCCATCAGCTTCACCACAACCCCATCGACTAAATCCCTAACCTAATTCCACCTATTGCTCACTCCTCCCCTCTGCCGAGCTCCACACTCACCGCACCCACATCTTGAGGTTGTACGACCTCCTCACCCAGCCAAACACCACCGCATGGCCACCATCAAGTTTGTCGTCGTCTGGCGATGCTACTGAGCTGGTTTAACAGGGTTGAAAGATCATTCTTTGGATTTCAGGTTCAGGACCTTCATCGCCATTGCTGTAGCTGCTTCAAGCAAGCTTTCATCACGTTCTTGAGTCTGCAGCTCTAGATCTCAGCATCAGGAGACACGGACGCACCCTAGGACTCCTTCCAGAACCTTAATTGAAGGCCTCAGCTATAGCACCCTTGCCAATTGGAAGGAAGTCTCCTTTGCAGCTTCACACGAGGGAAATGGGTAGGATAGTCCCACCTCAGAAATAGCTGAAGCGCCTGTGCAACTTAAGTTATTTTTCACTCCTCAGTTGTTCGCCTCAGTAAGCACAGGGTGAGGTCCCCTCGGACGTGCCCATGCACACCCTCGCCCATGGCCACGCCACGTGGGTTTGGGCTCTGAACCGTTTACTCGTATATACTCGGATCCGATTGTCTCTGAGAGAAGAGAATGGAAGGGAAAGGAAGAGGAAAAGAAAGAGAGGGGAGGGGCTTTTACTCTGCTTGACACCTCTCGACACTGAGTGATTTCTGATGGAGGCCTTTGCCATTGCTGGTGTTGTGCCTTCCCTTGAGCTTAAGGAGAGAAAGGAAAGGAAGAAGAAGGGTGCCCTCTTGGCACTGTAGCAGTTGGACGATTAAGCCATCTGGTTGAGAGCTCCATTATCTAATCTCTGACAAGAAGTGCACTGTGTGCTTACCCTATGTGGATTAAAGTTGATTGATAGTATTGGGATATTTGATATTATTATAATTAAGGTAATTGGTGATTTAAATCACCATTTTACCCTAATCTTCTTGCACTATCAACATTTGCTATTCTACAAATATCATTTGAGTTTGGAAAATTTATAATATATTGATATCTTGTGATAGAATTGCAATTTTTGAGATTTATTGCAACACTTTCTCCCTATGTTCGACCTCGGATTTGTTTTGAGCTATAAATTGTATTTATTGATGTGCAATTTGGTTTGTAATACAACGTATCAATCTTAAACACCGATTTCATGCATTAAACAATATGGTGGGATGAAGGTGGAAAATATGAAGCCAAAGGATGATCATATGGTGGTGGGTAAGGGGGGTAGATATAGGGCTTATGAAGGGAGAGGTTGGCATGGACACATGTAGAGCTAGGATGGGTTCAAAGGGCACTTATGGGCGGTTATAGGTATCCAATGGAGGGGGTAAGTTGGCGCCACCTAAGGGGATGCTATGGGGGTGGTTATGGTTGGCCAAGGGGTGTTTAAAGTTGGCGCCAACCATGGAAGGTTGCCATGGTTTGGCACCATCTAAAGGAGGTTCTAGAAAGGGGGTAGGCGGATGGCTACGATGGCTTGTAGGGGTAGGTGTATGGTGGTGATGGAGGGGGTTTTCGGAGGGAAAAGAGGTGCCACTTTTGTGGTGCCCTTTGGCTGTGGTGGTGGTGGGTTGAAAGGGGGTGAGTAGGTTGGTGCCAAAAATAGGTTTTAGGAGTAGGACATAGGTGGATTAGGTTTAGGTCTCTTATTGCTGAAGTTAGCTAGGTTGGTTAGGTGGCCATGTAGGTGGAGTTGGCTTTGACCTTAGCTAAGCTAGCTAAGCTATCTTAGCTAGTATGTAAGTAGAGGAGGTACGCTAGAGGTAGGGTTTAAGGAAGACGAGTTGAGGAAGGAATGTCTAGAGCTGAACTGGAGTTGGTAGCTACTGAAGGGAGTTGCAAGGAGCTACTTTAGCTGACTTAGCTTGCTAATTCTTTGCTAGCTACTAAGCCAAGCTAAAGTGAGCTGGCTTCTACTGAAATATGCTGAGGTGATTTGGGTATGATCTTCCCGGGGAGGACCTAACTAGCTAAAGTAGCTAAGGTAGCTTAGCTTAACTAGATTAAGCTAAATGGAGTCCCCAGGAGCTAGACTTGAGTTGACCTGAGCTGTATGAAGTCATCTTCAGCTGTCTTGAGTTGAATGGAGCTAGAAGTAGCAGGACCTGAGTTGAGGTGGACTCCAGTCAACTTAGTTGAGCTAGCTAGAGCTCCTCGTGAACTGATTGAAGCTAAGGTGAGTTAGACTCTACTAAGTTGAGCAGAATCTGAGCTAACTTGAGCTAGGGTGAGCTAAGATGAGATATCCTAAGCTACCATTCAGCGAAGATGAGCTGAATGGAGCTTAATGGAGGTAACCCTAACTCAAGTGAGTTGGTCTCCGGCTATGATGAGTTGGATTTAGCTGGGTCCCAGCTGGAATGAGCTTCCTCTTCACCAGTTGCCTTCTTGAGTGCTAGGGTTTTGGGGATCTGATTATCTATTTATCCCTAACACTCGAATAAACGTGTAAAAAATACAACAGAATATGCAATGCTTGCCTAACCTAATTGATGCCTAAATACAACCCAAAACCCATTTGTGGAGTTAAAATCCTAATAGCTAGGTTTATTTTAAGGCATAAGAATGATGATAAACTGGCATTTATCACACCCCCATGCGTATCTTTTGCTAGTCTCTTAACAAAAAAGATTTTCACAAAATGGAATTTTTGGAAAAATTAATTTTTTTCAACTTTTTTAAGGAGATCATGAGACCTTGGTTGGATAAAACACGAGAGGTATGGGATTTTTTAAAGATAAACATCAGGATTTGTTTTCGGATCCAAAAATTAGACGAATCAGGATCAATATATCCTCCAAAATTCACAAATTAACCCCTTGTTAATTCAGATGACTCAAAATTTTTGTTAGGATTTTTTTGGCTCTTGAATCTAATTCGCAATTTGCAATAACCTTTGAAATTTTGTTTGTGCTTGTGAGAAGCCAACATTTATAGGGTTGTGTTTTTAATTTTTTTTTTGAGTCTCCCCCATGCTTATTCTTAGCTTAGTCTTATAACAGATGTGTTAGGATCATCATTCCCATTACCAATCCTCAAGGGGTCTCTGGCACTAATACTTCGAGATAGTACTGTCCATGACACCACCCAGGAGCTCATAACCCCAAAACACAATGTGGTGTAACGGGGCGCTCCAAGCAAACTCAAGCACTTGCTCTGACACTATGGTTAGAGCATCGTCCAAGACACTTAAGCTGCAGAAATGCATCTTAATGCTTCATCTAAAGATATGAAATATAGATATAGAGCAACACCGAGGCGGTAACATGTTGACATCACATCCTCAATGGAGTCATTTTCCTCCTTCTCGGTGGTGGGAACTCAAACCAATGATCTGCTTCAGACTTTTACTTAAAGGCAAACAAAGGCTTTCTCTAATTTCTACTTGTTCTTTTGGTGTTGGCTTGTGTGTGAATTTTGACAAAGGAAATTTTACACGAGATGCAAGTTTTTGAATTTGAAACTAAGCTAGATACTTACCATGTTACAAATGGGGATCAAGTCACCTGAACTATCATGAGTTCAGGTGGAATTTTAGAGAAGGATATTTGATCTAGTCTAAAGGTAGACCATGAAATTCTAATAATTAGATCCGTATCCTTACCCATAGTTTGTTAAAGATTAAATCTCATTGTACCAAAAGTGAAAGTTCAACCTTAGTCCCGATTTCAAATTTTCCTCAAAAAGTTTTCAACATTTTTATTTATTTTGGGTATGCAAGCGATGAGAACCTCATCATGAGCCCTAACTAGCTCATTTTGATCTAAGAAAGAGAATAAGAGCTCCTACATAACCTAAAGAAGGGCCAAATTCAAGGAAGAAGTGCTCTGGGAAGAAAACATGAAATAAAGGGCAAAACTGTAATTTTTCCATTGCGGTACATCAATAGGATTTCTCAGAGGCTAAACATAGGTCAAATGGTCTGAAGAAGATAAAAAGTGAGTTGGTTCAGTCAGAAATGGGTTCATATGCAATCTAAAAATTAAATGACATTCTGTAACCCTAAAATAGACTCACATAATTCAACAAGGTTATGGTCATGATAAAAATCAACTAAACCCTCTAAAATTCATGGAAAAATATACCCTAGGGTTTAGAACCTTCAATTTATCCTTTGGAACCTATTTTGACCTAGATTGGGGTCCTAGCTCATTATTTGACCTAATTTAGGTTTTTGTGTAAAATGTCTAGTCAAGCGTGGTCAAACCTAAAATCCAACTTCATCATTGAATTCCTTAGGTCCAAATTAGGTTTGTACCAAAATTTGGACCTAAGGAGAGGTCATCTTGACCTACTTTGTAAAATAGTCCACCCAATTACATTTTGATCCCTATCTTTTGAAAACCATTGCACAGACCCCCCTAACTTCCTCGCCACTCTTACAATCAGGTCCCTCCTCCATTAAAGTGGAGGAATCCTACCCCGGTGAGGAGTTGAAGGGGATTACTCCCTGATTCCTTAGAGATCTCCCAGATTTGGAAGGGAGATTCTCTATGGAATTCCCTTCCATCTGAGCATGATCCCATGACTTTAGTCGCACCCAATCTCTCGTGTGAACGGACGAGAGATGTGGGTATCTTCCACATCCTATCTCCGGTGAGGACTCGTGCGCTTGGAAGCTTGCCTTCCAAGTACAAGTGCCCCTGCCAGTGCCTATAAAAGCACCACCACCTCCGGCCGCACCCTTTCAGCTTGACTTGGCCAGAGAACCACCTCAAATTCGTCCCTTCTCCTACGGCCAAGTATCCAGCAGGCTCCGGCGACCTATCTCCCTCCTTCTCGTCACTCTACCACAATGCCAGTGGCAGAGCCATCTCCGTCTCCTTCCTCCGCGACGTGCAATACCCGCGTGCGTGCTCCAGCCCCGTCGCCATTGCCGTTCTCCCTCCTCTGGAAGTCTTCTTCTCCAGCGGCGGTAGGTATGGCCAGCCACCTTTCTACCCCCCTTCGTCCACTTAGCTAGGTTAGAACTATTCCTCTCTCTCCCCTCTTCATTTCCCCTCTCTTAATTTCTACTTTAAATCCCTCGATGCCGCAGACCACCACCACCTTCACATTACCAGCCAGTACCGGTACTAAGCACCAGTACTGGTACTAGGCACCCATAGTCATGGCTACTAAACTCATCCAGTACCAGTATGGATCACCAATGCCAACACGAGGTGCCTTCAGTGACAAACTTTAAGCGCATTTTAACCCGTGCTAAGCCAACTGCTATCGATATTGGTCACCAATACCGGTACTAAGTGTCTCTAACGCCTAGTTTTCAATGTCAAATCCCTCATTCAATATCCACATATAATACTTAACACTACAATTTTAGAACACCATTGTAATCATTTACAAGCATGAAAAGAATCCAAGTAATTAGAGAAATCAAGGGAAACCCTTCCTTTTTTGTGTTGACACAAGCCAAGAGGGACTAAGAAATTCAACAAGTGTCCTCCAATTAGAGCCTCAACTGGCCTTTATGCCTTTTCTCTTGTCCTATAACATAAGACAAGGCCATCAAGCACCCTTCATATAGATGCCTTGAGAAACTCAGAACCCAACATAAAGACATCATTTCTCTAAATGATCACAAGTTCTTTGCATGTTTATGTCAGGAACCATGAGATACCAATGAACTAAAAAAAGAAATACTATTTCACCAGATGGCTTCTAATGGTACCAGTTGATTGGAGTTGTCTTGGTGTTTATAGAAGGCTAGCTGAAGATGTGGTTCTACATAATCTTAGACTAGAATTGGTATTTGAGGATAATCATCTAGTAGTCATCTATATTTTCAATTTTAGAATTATGATTTTTTATTTTTTCTTTTGAGCAATATTCAGACTCTTTTAGGTTGGGGAGGATATTGGTTATCCATATGGAAATTGGCTTGAGTGAAGGCCTTCTCAACTACCGCAAGGTGTTTTTCTTAGACTCATCGTCATTTTCCTTTTATGAGCATTCTATTGTCTGGCCAAGGCATCGCCTTTACAAGATTATTTGAAGGGTTTGATGTATTTACCTTCTTTGTTTATAACTCAGGCCCTTTTTCTTTAAGTTTATCATTACTACCTTGCAAGTAATTGAGTAGGAAAAGGACTCTAAGACATGCTGGCAAACTGAGGGTTTGCTAAGTAATCGATCATTCTTTGGTGATTAGGCTAGCTTATGCTAACACAAAAGCAATGGATTCAAAAGTTTGTTTTAGTGAAATCTTAAAGCTTTGCTTTAGGATGCCATGTTAGTTGGGTTGTACTTGGTGTTTTGCAAAAGTCAGATGCAGATCTACATAAAACTTGTACTTGGATAGACTATTTATTAGACTGTGTATTTCAAGCTTTTTTGGTAGTCACCATACTCTTCATTTTTTATTATCAGGACAGACTACTAGAATATTGACTCCTGATAGTATCTTCTGACATGCAGGTTGCCCACCCATGATGCCCTTTTTGAAGAACCCTCCTATTTCTCCTATATTCTAGGAAAGTTTTTGAATATTATCTATGATGTTTTGAGCATATCAAGGCTCTTTCTTGTCACGTTGGAAGTTTTATGAAGGCATCTATGGTACATTCATATGCAGAAAGATATATTTGCATATTAATGTATTTTTCTCTAGACTTGATGTCATAGTTATTTGCTTATTTTGTAGAATCATATTGTTTTTCAAGAGTGTTTGATGTTACCATAATATGTTGAAGGCATGTGAGGTGGCATAAAAATTGGTATATATCTTTAAACGTTGAAGGCATGTAAGGTGACAGAAAAAATACATTGATACATATATCTTTAACTGTAAGTGCTCTATCTTCTCTTCCATCTTTTTCTTGCTATCTTCTTGCAGGTTTTGTTTGTAATATACTTTTTTTTATTATCTATTATTTAGTATGTGGGATTCCAATCATGCGGCTGGGGTATAAAAATCCAATAACAAAGTTGTTGCTTTGACATTTTGAAATTATTGGATGGGCAATCTCTTCTCTCAGTGCACTGACAAACTTACTATTGTTCTGTAGAAACAATAATAGCAGCAACAAGACCAACCCAACTCCCACAAATCACACAACAGGAATGGCAACATCCAAAAATTATAAAACTTTGATTAAAAGTTCCCACCCATATAAGGACCATAATAAACCCAAGAAACCTCTCACCAAATATCATGGCAACTCCTAACAATAAAATCACATTACCACATATCTACCCACCAAGGCACGGAAACATAACATATAACATAAAACCACATGCAAACATTGATCTTGCATCCAAATTAGTCCCCTTGAAATTCCTAATTAGCCAACTCCATATGAGTTGCATCAACATCTATGGGGCTTGAGTAAGCTTTGAAGGAATGCGTCTGGTCGATCATGATTGACTTGGGCAGGTCCAAGTGAAGAGTCACCCAATCCTTAATCATGATTTCCCTATCTAGTCCCTCAGAACCATGGGATCTTGAAATCCTATTATTCATTTCTTCCAACTCAGAATAAGCTATTAGGGATGAACTTGTGGTGGAGCTAAATGTTAACAGGAGCAAAATCAGGTTTAAAGTAATGCATTGTAGTATAGTTGAAATCGCTTTGAAAACAAATAAATTTTATTACTCAAAGTTTAAGTCTGAGGTCAAACACAGGGAGCAAATGGAGTTCATGCACTAATCTCAATAATATATGCAATTTGAACACATAAAATTACTCAAAATGTTATTCAAAATGTAAAGCATGAGTTTATGAATAATAAAATGTAGCATAAAAGAGAAATTGGGAAGAATTAGACGTCTGAGTATGGAATTAGATGTCTTAAAAATGTTTGATTCTTCTTTCTTCCTTACTTCTTCTCTTTCTCTTCTTTTCTTCTCCGTTCTTCTTGGCTTCTTTCTTTCTCTGGCTCTTCTTTGGCTTTGGCCTTGCGAGCCTCAATTGTATGCTTCTTCCTTTCTTCTTCTTCTTTGGCTTCTCTGTTCTTCTTTCCTTCTCTGTGACCTCTCTATTCTTCTTTCCTTTCTTCCTCTTTCTTTCTACCTTGGCTTTCTCTTCTTTCTTCTCTGGCTCTTCTTCTTCCTTCTTTAGCTTCTGATCCTCAGCTTCCTCTGTGGCTTCTTCTTCTTAGCTTCTTCAGCTTCCTCCTTCAGTCTTTAGCTTTTCATTTAGCTTCCTCTTTCTTCCTTTCCCTGCAAAATGCAAAACCTACCCCTACCCTCCCCGTGAACTCTCCCTCTTTTCTCTCTTAGGCTTGCTCTGCCAGAGGCATCTCGGGTAAACGGGTCGGGTTAGCACACCAGGGACCAGGCACACTGGCGTGGGTGGTGTACGAGGAGTGCATAGGTAATCGGATCAGGATACTAGGTCCATGTAGCGTGTGCACGGATGAGGCATGATTGGGAGAGCGGGACCTCACCCCGTGTCAGGAGGCAACAAGCCCCTGACACAAGTACAATTTATACTACACCACCTGCTCTAAACTTACCGAGGTGGGACTAAAAGTCCCACCCGCCTTGCGTGCGCACTCGCAGGAGATCACTCTCAATTGCAGGGGCTGCAGATGATGGGACTCCAATTACTGGGTGTGAGGGGTTCGTGAAGGTATCCCGTGCATCTGGGATCCTGCTTCCTGAAGCTAGGGGCAGTAGGTGAAGGATGCAAGCTTGCTTCAAGCCTGCTCTAATGGTAGCGGAGGTCAGAACCAGCTATCAAGGAAAATAACCTTGCGGCCTTATTAAATCACACAAGGGGCTTCGCCATGGAATGGCAATGGTGTCTCGGTGGGTGGTGTGGGGCTGGGCGGCCTGGGCATGCGTGCCTAGGTCATTCTGTGGCCGTGGTGATGGGTTTGTTCGGGGGAAGTGTGTGGAACATGTGGCGGTCAATGGAGAGGGGGAAAATGATCAGTGGAAGGTAGCGGAGCTTCTGAGGTGTTTGGCGAGGCGGATGGGTGCATGGAGTGACAGAAGCACCTCGCCAGTGGTCTACCGAAGGTGGAGACGATGGTGTTGGTCTATGACTGTTGAGGGGTGAAAATAGAAATAGAGAGGGGGGAAATAAAGAGAAGAGAGAGGGGAAAATACCTAACCTAGTTTAAGGATGAAGGGGGAAGAGGTGGCAGTTGGCACGTATCTGCCGCCACCGGTGATGAAGATCCCAGTGGAGGGGGACAACGATGACGAAGAGGGTAGCTGGCACATGCGTAGGTATGGCGTGACGCAGACGACAGAGGTAGAGATAACTCTACCACTAGTGTTGTGCCAGAGCAACGAGAGGAGGAGAAATAGGTCACCAAAGCTCGCTGGGTGTCTGGCTAGAGGAGAAGAGAAGAATTTGAGGGGTTGTCTCCGGCCAAAACAGGCTGGGGTTTAATGGCAGGGTTAGGGGACCTTTAAATAGCCTCTGGCAAAGGGCCTTGTACTTGGAAGGCAAGCTTCCAAGCATGGGCATCCTCGCCAGAGTAGGATTGTGAGAGATACCCAAATCTCTCATGCGTTCACATGAGAGATTGGGTGACAATCAGGGCTTGAGATTGTGTTCATATGATCGGGAATTCCTTAGAGAATCTCCCTTTCAAATTTGAGAGGGAGTCTCTGAGGAATTAAGGAGAACTCCCCCTTAGATCCTCACCGAAGTAGGATTCCTCTGCTGTAATGGTGGAGGGACCTAATTGCAAAGAACGACGAGGAAGCTAGGGGGTATTTACAATGGTTTTCAAAAGCTAGGGATCTAAATGTAATTGGGTTAGACTATTTTGCAAAGTAGGTCAAGGTGAACTCCCCTTAGGTCCAAATTTTGTTATAAACCTAATTTGTACCTAAGAAATCCAATGGTGATGTTGGATTTTAGGTTTAACCACATTTGACTAAACATTTTGCTCAAAAATCCAATTTAGGGCAAATGTTTGACTAGGACCCCTATTTAGGTCACAATAGGTTCTAAAGGCCAAATTGAAGGTTCTAAACCCTATGGGATTTTTTTCCATGATTTTTAGAGGGTTTAGTTGAATTTTATCATGACCAGAACCTTGTTAAATTAAGTGGGTCTGCTTTAGGGTTACAAGAAGTCATTTAATTCCTAGATTTCACATTAACGCTTTTCTGACTGGACCAACCCACTTTTTATCTTGTTAAGATCTTTTGACCTATGTTTAGCCCTTGAGAAATCCCCTTGTTGCACTGCAATGGTAAAATTACAGTTTTACCCTTTGTTTCTTGCTTTTCTCTCAAAATAGTTATTCCTTGAATTAGGCCCTTCACTTGGTTATGTAGGAGCTTTTGTTCTCTTTTCTAGGTCAAAATGAGCTAGTTAGGGCTCATGATGGTGTTCCAATTCATTTCATGCTCCAATTCTTCCCATTGCCTTTCCTCTAAATCCATGATGGGGACTTTAGATATTTCACAATCAACATAGTCAAAGTTAGATTTTCCATCATTAGATCTTGATGTCCCTAGCATCAACTCACTCATTAAGCTCAGAGACATCGACCCCAATGCTTTCCTCCAAATGTTCAAATTCAACTTCATTTCTTTGGAGTGTGTCATCCTCATTTTCCACCCATTTATGTTCCAAAGGATTCTCAATTCATCTTGAAGGGTTGCCCAATATTGGGGGAGAATTGATAGTGGATGCACTAGTCTTGGACAACCAGGTGTATTCCAATCAATTATCATAGGGCCTTGTTCAATTATCTCCAAGAAAGAAGTCTCTTTCATTATTTTTCATTGACCCTCTTCATCCAATTATTGAAACATGTAAATCATTCTTTGTTTCATCATAATCAATACTTGGTTCTAGTTATACAAACCCAAATGAATATAGAAAAGAGTTAACTGAGGGTCATTGGGTTTCCCTTGGGTTTCTTCCTTATTGTACCTAAAATTCAGATCAAGGTTGGGAGGGTATGGGTAAGGATGTGCATCAGGGTCCATACTGGGGTTTAAGTTCTAGGGTGGGTCCTCTATTATATCATTTTTAGGATCCAATTCCTCAAGAGGCACCATTTTCTATTTAGTCCTACTCCAGAATAATTGAGGTTCTAAGTCTTCCTCCCAGTCCTACTTGGTTTTCCAAGTGTATAATCATCATAGTGGTACTTAGAATATCCATCATATCCCTGCGTGGAAGTTGTGGGATTATCCTAATAAGGTGGATGAATGGATTGAGTGGTATTGGGATAGTCTTGGTGGTTAGTACTAGGGTGATCCCCATAGGGGTTGGGATTGGTTTGATGGGGCTAGCTAAGATAAGGTGAATATCCTAGGTATTCTGGTCTTGGGTTATATCCCCAACTAGATAAAAAATCACCACAATCATTTAGATTATGTTGGGGATAGTGTGGATAAGAGGGATAGGCATTGAAATCCATCTTCTTCAGAAGAAATGACAAAGTGAGGGGAGAATAGAAGAGAGAGAGAGACCCTGTAGCACAAGACGACAATCTTGTCCTTAGGTAGGTAGCCTAATGACCTATAGACTCTTAGAGCCCATCTTAAGATTAGGAACGATTGGGTCTACTCCTATCCAGCCAATCCAACTAGTTAGAGGGAGGAATTGGGGAGAAGGGTTTTCCTTTAGCTTATGCCATTGATTCCTTTGATATCCCCCTAACTACTATCATTTGATAGTACCTCCCTAGCTAGACATCAGATGGACCAACAGGAATAGATTAATAGTAAATAATCTCTATATTAGCCTCGAAGAGCGAGTCCAATCCTTTAAGCCATTGTCTACTCAGTTTTAATTAGGCTTAGGATTGTATTGTGCTATGAAATGTGCTGGGCCCTTTTAATGGGTTGTGCCCTTAATGATTAGTTTAAAATGTGTGTATGTGCACAACTAGGTGCTTCCAAGCAAGATTATTATGGATGTGGTGTATTTTAGGGTTTGAATCTTGCTTAGTGGCTTTTAGGGTTCAACTTTAGGTCCATTCTATGAAGTTTTGTTAGGAAAACCATGTTTTGAAAGTAGTGGTGAAGATGTATTCCTTTAAAAATAAAAAATAATGTGGAGTGCCTGGTTAATTCCTAAAAATTGAACCCTACAGAGCAAGCTACTAAATGAGTGAATTTTACAATTAGTGGTGCAACCCAAGCATATCAAATAATTGGCTGTTCGAACCACCAAACAAGGTGATGTAAACACATCTACACTACTTAAGATGTCTATTTATGCATGTTCTTAAGCATAGGACTGCATTTCATGATATAAATATTGCATTACATGCATCATCTTGCATTTAGAATACTTTGAATAAAATGGAGGTTAATTATCTCCTTTTATGTGCTTGGACAGGGCAAATATTTTATCAGGGCCTCGGATCAAAGATCCAACCGTATGGATGTGATCAGGGTGGCGATTGGAGTTCAACGACTCCAAGATCGCCCTAATCAGGCATCCGTAGCATCAGATAGTAACCCGGGAACCCTAGAAGATCAAGGGCCAGGATGGTGTAAATCCACACTTCAGATGACAAATCCGACCGCACGGATGAATTCGGATCGACGATCGCAGCCCAATGACACAAAAATCGAGTCAATCCGACATCCGTGGCACCATCTACAACTTCCAGAAGATGGACGGCTCGCCCAAATGGCCGCTTGCATTTTGTGAAGGCCCCCACCCGATTGCTCTCCGCCATCAGATGGAGATCCAACGGCTGTGGTCGCTCGCGCATAAAAGCGTCCGCGCGACCATTTCGTCCGCGTAGCGCAGCGGCGACGCAGCCGTGGGCGAAGCAAAGGTCGCGGGTTCGAGCCGCAGTGAGGGGGTGGAAGGCGCGGGCGAGCGGGCGCGAACGAGCGCCAGATGGAGATCCAACGACTGCGCGCGCCCGATAGCGTTGACACGCGATTGGATGCGCAATCGAACGCGCAACCAGACGCGCGGGGGGCGGGCAACACAGCGGGCGCGGACGCGATCTAAGCCGTCTGATCTCACAATCGGACGGCTGAAAATCAATGGACGTGCGCGGGCGTTGCGCGCGCGAGCCGCCCACGTCGCCCACGAAGGGAGCTTTAGTGACGGATTTATCCGTCACTAAAGACCCCTCTTTTATTATTTTAAAGTTGTAATGTCCATTTGGCCCCCACTCCTTGCAACTATAAAAGGAGACCCCCTCCATACGAAATTATCATCCCTTCTTTCTCCTCTCTACCCCTCCAAAGCTCAAAAGAAGCTTGTCCCATACTCGGGATGCTTCTTGCGAGATAAAGTCCAATTTTCGTTCCCCTTCGGAAGTGGATCCCGCGACAACGATGGCGTGCTGCTCCGTTCCCATTCTTCTGCTTCGTCCTCCTTCGTCCTGCTTCATTCTCCTTCATCCAGGCGTCGTCCCTTCCGGCTTGTCCTCCAAGCAATCGTCGAGGAGGATAACTTCTCTCTCCCATTCTTATTTACAGCTTTTCTAGTGTAGAATTTTCCTGCTTTATAGTGTAATTGATTTTCCGCTTTCTAGTATAACTTTTATAAACAAGTGAAATATTGAATACATGTTCTCTTTCTCTCTCTCTCTCTCTTAGTTTGATAGCGCCATTGTAATTATATCGCCTTACTTATAAAAAAATCCTAAAAAAAATATAATTGCGAATATAGATCAACGTAGCCTCCCTGTGTTCGACCCGAAATTCTTTTCGGTATAAATTTTATTTGTTGAACACGAATTCTTCGCTTTCAAACTACAATGACAGGTTTTCCAAAACCAAACACGTAAGCGTAGCGATTCGCGAAAAATACCGTTCAACATTTTGGCACCGTTGCCGGGGAGGCAACGATTTCTGATCTTTTCTTCGCATTTCTTGCACTTTATTTGTTTTCTAACTAGCTTTCTCTTGTGTCTATTGTTTTGCAAAGACCTCCATCAAGGAATCAACACGCGGTAGACTGGAGTAAAGTGCAGTTGAAGACAACTGTAAGTGCTCCCCCATTCTTTCCCCCTCCATAGATTTCATTCGCCACATTAAATCCAAATCCCAATTAACCTAGGTGTTTGCATAAATCATAGGAATAGTTTGGTTGTTTGGATTTTCACGCACATTCATTCCACCCTCATTTATAAAAAAATAACAAAAAGATAATCTTGTGGGGTAATATTCAACAAACACACAACACACACCCACATTCAAGGCACTTGATCAACTTGATTTGTTTTCTACTCAACCGGGTTCTGATTTGTGGAACCGGTACACACAAAGCAACACATAACAGAGTAGAAATCATTCTAGGTTAATCATCTTTGAGTGCCTAACTTAGTGGTGCATTTGTGGCCAGTTGTTTGAGTTGTTTGGGCCGCACCACTTTATTTTAAAACCAACTCATCAAGTAGCTCCTCCTTAGGGTTTTCAATCTAGGTATATTCCAGGCACTCCACTTTCTTTCTGATTTTAAAGGAAAACAATCTTCATCTGTGTTTTACAACTTGGTTTGCCTAGAAACTTGATTGCAATTCACCTAATTTGAAACCCTAAAAGCTACTTAAGCAAGATTTGAACATTAAAATTCACGCATTATCAATAATCTTGCTTGAAAACCTTGGTTGTGCACGCACTTACACAAATCTCAATCAATCATTAAGGGCACAACCCATTGTAAGGGCCCATCACATTCCATAAGCACCACAATCCCAGGCCTTAATAAAATTGAGTAGACGTTGGCCTTAAGGTTTGATTTGCTCTTCAGGGCTTAGTCTGAGATTATTTTTGATTAACCTACTTGTACTGATTAATCTGATGTCTAGCTAGGGGAGCAGAGTCAAACGATTGCGGCTTGGGGGTACACTAGGAATCGGAGGCGAAAGCCAAAGGAAGAACCTTCTCCCCAGTCCCTCCTTCTAACTAGTTGGATTAAATAGACGCAAGTAAAGTAAATCACTTACAGTCTTAAGGCTGGTTTTGGGAGTCAGTAGATCCTTAGGCTACCCCACTTAAGGACAGCCTTGTTTTATTGTGCTGCAGGGTCCATATCCCCAGTCCTTCCGACCTTCTCCTAGTTTATGCCGGGAAGACGGTCATTGAATCCCCGATTGGAAGGACCGTTAGAACATTCTAGGAGGCGCAAGTTAGATTTTGTCCAATTTGATCCCATGGCCAAACAACAGCCTCCTCTGCTTGAAAATCCACAGGAAGAATTTAGAAGGCAGCTGGAACAAATGTAGAGAATGCAAGAATGGTTCCAGAGAATGCAGGGCGCTCAGCCCTTGAAGGATTTTTATGATCCTTCGAATTACGGGGAACGTCCCGGCGTCTAGATTCCAATCGGTGACGTAGAAATCAAGCCCCAGGTGTTAAGCCTGATTAAACATTATCATGGGCTTGTCTTCGAAGATCCGTTTCAGCACTTGGAGGATTTGACCACTTTGGTCCAAACCACCAGGGCTCGAAACATTAACGAGGAGAAAATGATCATGAGGCTCTTCCCCCACTCTCTTAGGGATAAAGCCGCGCATTGGTATAGGACAATAGGAAGACCAATTACAACTTGGAATGAGTTGAAATCGGCCTTTCTGAAGAAATTCTTCCCAGTCGGTCGTACCAATGCTTTGAGACGGGCAATCACTACCTTTACCCAGCGGCCGGGGGAGCAGTTTCATGTGGCTTGGGAGAGATTCCAGGACTTATTGCGGAGGTGTCCACACCACGAGGTGCCGAAATGGCAACTCGTGCAGATCTTCTATCATGGGTTGAATGAGCAACTTAGAAACCATGTGGATGC
Source organism: Thalassia testudinum (assembly GCA_037157565.1). Lineage (NCBI taxonomy): Eukaryota > Viridiplantae > Streptophyta > Magnoliopsida > Alismatales > Hydrocharitaceae > Thalassia > Thalassia testudinum. The sequence goes on along the minus strand of JAZHRO010000072.1, from coordinate 23,093,897 downwards.
TTCTTGCGGAGGCAATTTCCTCAATAAAGATGCAGATAGTGCACATGATTTATTTGAGGAAATGAGTGAAAATTCAATTAATCATGCCTCCATGGATACTTTTAACCGGTCCCAGCAACCCAGATCAAATGTCAATGAAGTCCATGACTCTCATTCATTTGATATGGAATTGATTTGTAATAAACTTGATAAGGTGGACTTGGTTGCTAAAAGAATGGAAGAGTGGATGGCTGGCAATTCTATGAACAACTCTCAATCCACTCAATCCCAAAATTCGGGATTCCATTCCTCACGAGCTCCTTCTGGACGGGAGTTCGTGAATCAACTCGATGCGACTCAATCTATGAGTCAGCATTTCTCGAAACCCCATGGGTTCCCAACTGGGGCCTTTGATCCCAGTTTTTCTGATCCTTCCCTTTCTTTCTCTCCATCCTCACCCTATGAGGATGTCTGTGCTATACAAGAGAATGTTAGATGCAACCCCTACTCGAATGCCTATAATCCAGGTTGGAGAAACCACCCTAACTTCTCTTAGAAAAATCCGGGGCAACAGACCCAATTCCGACCCAGCAACTATGCTCCGCAACGTCTAATGGGTCAGGGTCAAGTATATACTCAGTTGCCTCCGAATCAGGTCAATCAGCCAACTTGGAATGCCCGTCAACCCGTAGGGCAGGCTGATTTGAACCGTCAAATGGTAGAGATGCAAGGATCTATGCTCCAGCTTATGCAGCAAATGAAAAACTTGCTGGACAACTTGCAATTCGGGCTCATTGCTAACTCTCGTCAACCCGGATCTCTACCATCCCAACCCGTACCCAACCCGCGAAACATTATAAATTCCGGCAATCAAGCCCAAGGGTACGGAAATCAGAGGGACCCGCACGCACATGCTCAGGTGGTTGAGTAGGGTTCCTCGTCTTCTTCTTCTGCTAATCAACAATTCATGGTCAATCAAGCCCCTCCAATCTTTCCTAACCCTCCCCAAGACCCAAATTCTTACACTTCTGCAAATTCTGTCACTTTGAGGAGTGGTAAGAAGACTCAGGATCCACAACCACACTATTCTAATCTTTTGAATCCTGAAGAATCTGAGGAGAGAGAGGAGAATTCTAGAGGAGAAATCAAGGCTCAGGAACCTGATTCCAAAGATCTGACTCATGTTCCTTTTCCTGAAGCCTTAGCTAAAGCAAAGAAGAAGTCTGTTGATAGCAATGAGGAGCTTCTGAATTTATTTAAGAATGTTGAGATCAATATTCCGATCCTTGATGCTATCAAGCACATACCGGCTTACGCAAAATTTTTAAAGGAATTATGTACACAAAAGCGTAAGTCGAGAGAATTTGTTCCGAGGAAGGTGGTACTCTCTGAGAAGGCTAGCTCTGTTATCCTGCACTACCTCCCTCAGAAAAAGAGAGATCCTGGTGCTCCTTTGATTTCTTGCGTTATCGAAGATTACACATTTGATAGAGCACTTTTGGATCTCGATGCATCCATCAACCTAATCCCGACTTCTCTTTATGAGAAGTTTGGGTTAGGTGAACTTCGGCCAACTTCAGTAACGCTACAGTTAGCGGACCATTCGGTCACAAACCCGCGAGGCGTTATTGAAGATGTTATAGTTAAGGTCAAGGATTTCTATTTTCCTGTAGATTTCCTTGTCCTTGACATGGATGTACCAGATAATCTGAGGAACACGCCCATCATTCTGGGGCATCCGTTCCTGGCTACCGCAAAGGCCAACATTAATTGTGAAAGCGGTAGGATGGAAATCGCCTTTGGGGACCAACGAATGAAATTAGATATTTTTAAGACGATAAACAAATTTGAGGATTGTGGATTTATTGAGGAACTTGATGAGGATAATGTTAATATTGAAACTTGTTTGACAGTTTCTTCAATTCAAAGTTCCTCTTTGGTTGATGAATTTGACCCACAACCCTCTGACCTGACATCTTCGGAAGAGGTTACTGATTTTGTTCACTCAAAACCTCTTCCTCTTGTTGAATCTTCAGCATCTACCCTACCATCAATCATTACCCCACCCCAACTTGAATTGAAACCATTGCCCGAGAATTTAAAATATCAATTTTTAGGACCGCAGAATACGCTCCTTGTGATTATTAGTGCTAAATTGACAAAGGAGCAAGAGATTAAATTGATTAAGGTCCTAAAGGAACATAAGGAGGCAATTGGTTGGACCATTCATGACCTCAGGGGGATCGAGCCATCTTACTGTAATCATAGAATATTTTTGGAAGATGGATCCCGCCCTTCTCGCCAGATGCAGAGGAGATTAAATCCAAATATGCGAGAAGTGGTAAAAAAGGAAATCATCAAGTGGCTCGATGTAGGAATTATTTATCCAATCTCTGACAGTCCCTGGGTAAGTCCCGTTCAGATTGTTCCAAAGAAAGCCGGGATTACTGTTGTGACTAATGAGAGAGGTGAATCTGTCACAACTCATTCAGCTTCCTCTTGGAGAGTTTGTATTGATTACAGGAAGCTGAACATAGCCACTAAAAAGGATCATTTTCCCCTACCCTTCATTGATCAAATCTTGGAAAAATCAGCTGGGTAGAAGTACTTCTGTTTTCTTGATGGCTACTCGGGATATAATCAAGTTCCTATCCATCTCAAGGATCAGGAAAAAACTACTTTCACCTGTCCCTACGGAACATTTTCTTTTCGTAGGATGCCTTTTGGGTTATGCAATGCACCTACGACTTTTCAAAGGTGTATGCTAGCCATATTTTCCGACATGGTGGGAGAGTTTATGGAAGTCTTCATGGATGATTTCTCTATTTTCGGAGAATCATTTGACTCATGTTTGGCTAATTTGGAAATTATTCTTAAGCGATGTATCAAGACACGACTGGTCCTTAGCTGGGAAAAGAGTCATTTCATGACCCAAGAGGGCATCGTTTTGGGTCATGTAATCTCTGAATGGGGAATTGAAGTGGACAAAGCTAAGGTTGATGCTATCGCTAAACTTCCTCCTCCCACATCTGTTAAACAAATCAGATCGTTTCTTGGCCATGTGGGATTTTATCGAAGATTCATCAAGGATTTCTTGAAGGTTGCTCGTCCTTTGAGCAATCTTCTTGCCAAAGAAACGCCATTTGTTTTTGACGAATCATGCCGAAAGGCATTTGATTTTCTGAAAACGGCAGTCACCTGTGCTCCAATTTTGCAACCACCAATTTGGACAACCCCATTTGAGATCATGACCGACGCTTCTGATTACGCGGTCGGGGCTATCCTGGGTCAAAAAATTGATCAAAAGCCCTCTGTCATTTACTACGCTAGTAAAACTCTGGATGAAGCCCAGAGGAATTACACTGTTACTGAAAAGGAATTACTAGCTGTAGTATTTGCGTTGGAAAAATTCAGGGCTTATCTCTTGGGGTCTCATGTTATTGTTTATACCGACCACTCGGCCTTGAGACATCTCTTGGCTAAAAAGGATGCTAAACCCCGGCTTATTTGTTGGATTCTTCTTCTTCAAGAATTTGATCTTGAAATCAAGGATAAAGCCAGGGTACAAAATGTGGTAGCGGATCATTTGTCGAGACTCCTAGGTGATTCTTCTTGTCCGGACATTCCGATTGCTGACACTTTTCCAGACGAAACCATTCTTACAGTTTTAGGTGTCCACACCCCATGGTTTGCTGATATTGTTAACTATTTGGCCGTTGGTTAAATCCCCCAAGATTGGACCAAGCAACAACGGGATAGACTCAAATCTGAGGCCAAATACTACTTTTGGGAGGACCCTGAACTGTATCGCATCAGCTCTGATCAGATTATTCGCCGATGCATACCGGAGAATGAATTTAATAGTATACTCGAGTTCTGCCATGCATCTGGGTGTGGTGGACATTTCTCCGGGAGAAAGACGGCTGCAAAAATCTTGCAATCTGGCTTCTATTGGCCGTCTTTATTCAAGGATTCCCAGGACTTCTCAAGGTCATGTTCTCGATGTCAGTCACTGGGGAACATAACTAAGAGAGATATGATGCCCCTAAACCCTATTCTTCCTGTAGAAATTTTTGATGTTTGGGGCATCGATTTCATGGGACCCTTTATCCCTTCATTTGGACATCAGTACATTCTTGTTGCTATTGATTATGTGTCCAAATGGATTGAGGCAATTCCCACCCGAACCAATGACCACAAGGTGGTCATCAATTTTGTCAATAAAAATATCTTCAGTATGTTCGGGATTCCGAGGGCTATCATCAGTGATGGTGGCACTCATTTTACTAATGCCCAATTTCGGAATTTATTGGCCAAATACAGGGTTAATCATCGAATTTCCACACCTTACCATCCCCAAACGAATGGACAAGCCGAGATCTCCAATCGAGAGATCAAGAACATTCTGCAAAAAATGGTTAGGCCTGATCGTAAGGATTGGACTCAAAAGCTTGAGGACGCTCTTTGGGCCTACCGTACGGTGTATAAAATGCCCATCGGCATGTCTCCATTCCATTTGGTGTATGGAAAGGCGTGCCATCTACCCATAGAGATTGAACATAGGGCATTCTGGGCAATCAAACAATGCAATTTAGATCTGAATCTAGCTGGAAAGACCAGGAAACTCCAACTATCTAAGCTGGAGGAGCTTAGAAATTATGCTTATGAGAATGCCAAGATCTACAAGGCTCGGACCAAAGCTCTACATGATCAATTGATTTCCCGCAAGAGTTTTGAGCCAAACCAGAAGGTCTGGTTATTTGATTCTAAACTTAAGCTCTTTCCTGGTAAACTTAGATCTAAATGGAATGGCTGATTCATAATTGATTAAATTTTTCCTAATGGTGCCGTTCAGATTTCTGACTCAAAGACGGGTAACACCTTTAAAGTCAACGGTCAACGTTTAAAGCCTGTTGTTGACCGTAATCTTCCAGAACCCGTCTCAGACTCTGTTGCTCTAGCCATTCTGTGACTTCTTTGGCTGGACTTCGCCTAGCTGACGGCATTAAACTCAGCAATTGTACATATGACACAAGGCTGATACGAGCTTCATATCCAGGTGACATCTTTCATATTCTACCCTTTCTTTCATGTCTCTTTTTCAATGAGGACATTGCATCAGCTAGGCATGGGGGGGGGATTCATTCTTGACTTATTTGGTCAGCCTTGTGAAATCCATGTAAATTGTTTCTCTTCTTATAAAAAAAAAATTAAAAAAAAAATTAGGAAGGATTAGTTGGACATTAGGACTTTTCAATCCTAAGAAATTTTACATTAGGATCTGAACACAATGACCCCTCAGGTCTTTGGACTTAATTAGCCTGGGTATCCACTAAAATGTGGATTTGCTTTTGAGTCCTCACCATCTTAATTCTATTATAATCGGAATAAATAAGTTTGGGTGATAAGTACACGACTTATCAACCCGCCCTCTGATTTGAGGGAATTTTGAGTTTTAAGCATCTACACACTTTCTTTGCACTGACTCGTTGTTCGGCGATTCTAACGGAAATTGGGTAGCTAATGAACCTTCTAGGGTGATATGGCTGGCAAGTTATCGTGGGTAACAACCCATAGGTAGGTTGTCTAGAGCCCAGTCACTGGACCTTTCTTAGTTTGCTGCCTTTAGGTAAATCTTAAACTAGGGAAGCCACCTACTTAAAAAAAAAATAAAAAGGGAGAAACGAACAAAAAGAAATAAGCCACACTTCGCCACACGAGTATGGCTAGCAAGTTGTCGGTGGTAACAGCTCATCGACCGGTTGTCCAGAACCCAGCTCAGAAATGCACCAAAAATTCCCAAAACACTTAGGAAGAAGCAGAGAAGTAGAATAAATCGGAGAGATATACACTGGATTCACACTTGTGTTGACCCCGTAAAAAAAAAAAAAAAAAAAAAGTAGGGAGAAAGCTACCGGTTGTAAAGATACACTTTTAGGTAGAATTTTGGTTAGGTCACCTAGAGGCGTAGAAATCCGAAAGTCCGTTCTAACTGTTGGTCAATGAGTCTATCACAATCACAATAAGATGCTTAAAGCTTAGTGTTCTCATCAAATTTTGGGTGAGTTGAATGGCCGTAGAAAGCCACTCTTAAACTCGAAAATTTGAAAATCCAAAAAAATTAGAAAAGAGAAAAAGAGAAAAAGAAATTTTTCTTTTAATAAGGCGAGGGCTTGAAAAGGTCTGCATTTTGGCTGATACCCAGGCACTGTTGTGTCTTTGAAAGTTCAGTTCCTAAGTAGACAATTTCTTAATGATTGAAAAATAACTCAAGTCCAAATAATCTAACCTAATTCTTTTATAAATAGCATATAGTTTTTGCTAGGGACTAGCAAAAGATAGGCATGGGAGTATGATGTAAACACATTTACACTACTTAAGATGTCTATTTATGCATGTTCTTAAGCATAGGATTGTGTTTCATGATATAAATATTGCATTACATGCATCATCTTGCATTTAGAATACTTTGAATAAAATGGAGGTTAATTGTCTCCTTTTATGTGCTTGGACAGAGGAAATATTTTATCAGGGCCTAGGATCAAAGATCCAACCGTATGGATGTGATTAGGGCGACGATTGGAGTTCAACGACTCCAAGATCACCCTAATCAGGCATCCGTAGCATCAGATAGTGACCCGGGAACCCTAGAAGATCAAGGGCCAGGATGGTGTAAATCCACACTTCAGATGACAAATCCGACCACACAGATGAATTCGGATCGACGATCGCAGCCCAACGACACAAAAATTGAGTCAATCCGACATCCGTGGCACTATCTACAACTTCTAGAAGATGGACGACCAAGATGGTGCCACGTGGCGCCATCTCAGCCGCCCAAACGGTCGCTTGCATTTTGTGAAGGCCCCCGCCCAATCGCTCTCCGCCTTCAGATGGAGATCCAACGGCTGTGGTCACTCGCGCTTAAAAGTGTCCGCGCGACCATTTCGTCCACGTAGTGCAGCGGCGACACAGCCGCGGGCAAAGCAGAGGTCGCGGGTTCGAGCCGCAGTGAGGGGGTGGAAGGCGCGGGCGAGCGGGCGCGGACGAGCATCAGATGGAGATCCAACAGCTATGCGCGACCGATAGCATCGACACGCGATTGGACGCGCAATCGAACGCGCAACCAGACGCGCGGGGGGCGCGCAACGCAGAGGGCGCGGACGCGATCTAAGCCGTCCGATCTCGCGATCGGATGGCTGAAAATCAATGGACGTGCATGAGCGTTGAGCACGTGAGTAGCCGAGCGGGCGCGCTTGAGCCACCCACGTCGCCCACAAAGGGAGCTTTAGTGACGGATTTATCTGTCACTAAAGACCCCTCTTTTATTATTTTAAAGTTGTAATGTCCATTTTGCCCCCACTCCTTGCAACTATAAAAGGAGACCCCCTCCATACAAAATTCTCATCCCTTCTTTCTCCTCTCTACCGCTCCAAAGCTCAAAAGAAGCTTGTCCCACACCCAGGATGCTTCTTGCGAGATAAAGTCCAATTTTTGTTCCCCTTCGGAAGTGGATCTCGCGACGACGACGGCGTGCTGCTCCGTTCCCGTTCTTCTGCTTCGTCCTCCTTCATCCAGGCATCGTCCAGTCCGGCTCGTCCTCCAAGCAATCGTCGAGGAGGATAACTTCTCTCTCCCATTATTATTTATAGCTTTTCTAGTGTAGAATTTTCCTGCTTTTTAGTGTAATTGATTTTCCGCTTTCTAGTGTAACTTTTATAAATAAGTGAAATATTGAATGCATGTTCTCTTTCTCTCTCTCTCTCTCTCTCTTTCTCTCTCTCTCTCTCTCTTAGTTTGATAGCGCCATTGTAATTATATCGCCTTACTTATAAAAAAATCTTAAAAAAAATATAATTGCGAATGTAGATCAACGTAGCCTCCCTGTGTTCGACCCGGAATTCTTTTCGGCATAAATTTTATTTGTTGAACACTAATTCTTCGCTTTCGAACTACAACGACAGGTTTTCCGAAACCAAACACGTAAGCGTAGAGATTCGCGAAAAATATCGTTCAACACAAGGCACACAAAAGAAATAGATACTAATGTGTGTATTTAGTTCAAGTGTACCAGGTCCACAAGTCAGAGTCCTAATTAGTGATTGAATCAAATAAGAGTGGTGCACCTCAAGTCAAAAATTGTGAGTGTTTAATGTGTGTAGATTTCAATTATGTCCCACAATCAAAGAAAGAAATAACATATATATATATTTATTTAAGATGGTGGGTGAGGTGGAAGGAGTGATAAACAAATAACCAATTCTATCCTAGGGTTTATAAAAGTGCCTAGGTCGATTTGGGTTTGAGTTATTTATGTGGTGAAATGAAACTAGTGGGTGGGGAATGGGGGAAAAGGCATAGAACCTTCAAAACACACTTTTCTCCAATCTACCACTTTCGTGTGCCTCAAATGAGTACTTGCAATCACAATAAATTGATGAAAAGTGAGATGAAAGTTGTTTATCGAGGCGAGATCAATGTTAAAATCAATGTGTCGTAGTATAGTTGAAATCACTCGAAAATAAATAAATTTTATTACTCGAAATTGTAAATCTGAGGTCGAACACAAGGAGCAAATTGGGTTTTAAAAATCAAGAGCACAACTTTCAAATTGAATATAATATGCAATGTAAATCAGAGTTAATGCAAAATGTAAATATAGCCACAAAATATCAATGTATATGAAGAGCACAAAAAAGAATGGACGTCTGATTCACTAGTGATTGCTGTAGTGCTATTTCTCTTCTTATTCTCTTCTCTGTCTTTGATCTCTGTCTCTCTATCTGGCTTCCTCCTTCTTTTCTTCTCTGATTTCTTCGTGCCTTAGCCTTCTTTTGCCTTTAGCTGCTCTGGCCCTTGTCTTCTTCTTCTTCTTTTTCCTTTCCTTCTATCTTTGCGGCTCTTCTTTCTTCTGCCTTCAGCTTCTTCTCCTTCTCTTTCTCTTGTTTCAGCCCTTCAGCCTTCAACTCTTCTCCTTCAGCCTTGCCTTCTCCTTCCTTAGCTTCTTCTTGTTCTCCTTCTTCCTGAGAGAGAGCAAAACCTACCCCTACCCACCCCCGCGATCTCTCTTTTTCTTTCTCTCTTAGGCTCACTCTCCTAGAGCCTTCTTGAGTAATCGGGTCTGGTATGCGCGCCCGAGACCAGGCCCACCGGTGTGCATGGTGGGCGAGGAGTGCAAGTTGGGTATACGGGTCAAGGCCAAGTCCGCAGGCAGTGGGTCACGGATGAGGCAATGGTAGGTGAGAGGGACCTCACCTCGTGGTCAAGAGGTGATAAGCCTCTGTCACTTTTGCAATTTATCTCACAGTGCCTGCTTGTTAGCTTTCGAAGTGGGACTAAACATCCCACCTTTCTTCGCAAGTGCCCACAGCAGAAGCTTCCCTGATTGCAGCGGCTACTGGGGGCTTCAGTGCCAATTGCTTGGCTAGGGCTTTGCGCGAAGAGATTCCGTGCAACCTGGGACCTGTAGCCTAGAGCGATAAGACCTGGGTGAAGCTCCCAAGCAAGCTCCTTGCTGCGTCAATGGCGGTGGAGACCCTCAACACCTATCAATAGGAAAACAGCCTTGTGGCCTCATCAGAAGGTTTAAACAGCTTCGCCTAGACAAAACGAAGGTAGTGCAAGGGTCGGCGTGGCATAAGGTGGCCAGAGCGTGCATGCCTAGGTCACCCTATGTGCACAAAAGTGGGTTGCCGGAGCTTGCTAAGTTATTGGCCGGAGGGGGAAGAGAAGAAATAGAGGGTTTCTCAGGCCAATTTCTAGCTTAGAGGTTGCGGGTTGATCTGGTCGTGCTTTTATAGGCCCTGGCAGAAGGTCTTGTGCTTGGAAGCTAAGCTTCCAAGCACGGCAACCTCGCTGGATATGGAAACTCAAAGAGACCCAAATCTCTCATGCGTTCGCATGAGAGATTGGGTAAGAATTAGGGTTCAATAATGGGTTCACATGGGAGGAGATTTCTCAGAGAATCTCTTTCAATTTTGAAAGGGATTCTCTAAGATCGGAGAGTTCTTGCCTTTGAAACCTTGCCAGAGTAGGATTCCCTCCGCTATAATGGTGGAGGGACCTAATTGAAAAGAATGAAAACAAAGATAGGGGGGTTTCTGTAGAAGTTTTCAAAAGTTAGGGGTAGAAATGTAATTGGGCTGGACCTGTTTGCAAAGTAGGTCAAGGTAAATTCCTCTTAGGTCCAAATTTTGGTACAAACCTAATTTGGACCTAACGAATCCAATGGTGAAGTTGTATTTTAGGTTTGACCACGTTTGAGTGGGAAATTTACACAAAAATCCAATTTAAGGCAAACATTTGACTGAAACCCCAATTTAGGTCAAAATAGGTTCTAAAGGCCACATTGAAGGTTATAAACCCTAGAGGATATTTTTCCATGATTTTTAGAGGGTTTAGGTGAATTTTATCCTTATCAGAACTTTTTCAAATTAAGTTGGTCTATTTTAAGGTTACAAGAAGTTATTTAATTCCCAGAATTCACATGAACCCTTTTCTGTTTGAACCAACCCACTTTTTATCTTGTTAAGACCATTTGACCTGTGTTTATCCCATGAGGAAACTCATTGTTGTACTGCAATGGTAAAATTGAAGTTTTAACCCATGTTTCTCATTTTTCTCTCAGAATGGTTATTCATTGAGTTATGACCTCCAGTTGGTTATGTAGGAGCTTTTGTTCGCTTTTCTGTGTCAAAATGAGCTAGTTTAGGGCTCATGATGGTGTTCCCATCATTCCCCCATGCCTAGCTTTTAATAGTCCCTTAGCAAAATTTTAAGGTTTTAACTTCTATTCTAAACCATGAATTCCTTGATGTTCAGAGATTATGATGAGTGCTTTTTTCTTTTCTTTTTGATTAGGTTAGAATGCCAACAGTAGGCCTAGAGGTACTCAAGTACCAACCAAGATCGAGGCCTGACCAGCTCTAGCCTCGGTCCTCCGCGAAGGTTTTTAAGGTACACAAGAGCTACCCTAAGGTTCGTTGGACTCCGCGGTTAAAGCACCCGTGCTTGAAACATATTTTAGCCTCGGTTCAGTTTGCAATGCATTTTTTGTAAGAGAGATAGAGGATTTTCTTTGTTTAGATTTTTCTCTCTCTTTTCCTTTTATTTCTAGCTTTGGATTAGCTTCTCAACATGATCTGTATTGGATTCCTCGTCCCCATCATTAATCCTTGAAAGGTCCCTAACAATCGATGCTTCGTGATAGCACCATCCATGGCAACCCCCAGAACCTTAGCTTTCGAGATTTTGAGATAATCATGCCCATGGTGTTCTGTAGCTAAATCCAGACCCTAGCAATCGACATTTTGTGATAATGCCGCCCATGGCATCTGAACCACCACAGGGTGCTTACGTGCCCCCGATAGGATATGTAAATATCCTAGGAGACAAGCACCGAGGAGACGATATGCTATTGCTCATCTTCGAGGGGAATTTCCCACCTCTCTGCACTGGGAACTCATCCAAATCAACTTGTGTTGATCGACCGCTCCTAATCTAGGCGACTTTTTCAGAACATTTAAATGCTTTTGTGTGATTTTGATAATTATGCGCACTAAACCAGACTGTGTATGGATTGGGGTGCTTAGGTTACTGAGTCCCGCAAACCAAAGGTTAGTTAACGAGGCCGAATACTCCCTAAGCCTTAGACCTAATACTTAAGCTTCGCATTTTCCCTAACCTCTTGAGGACTATCCAGATCTTAGCGAATACTTGAATTTTTAAGCCTAAGAGTCTTGCCCAAGAGGCCTAAGATCAGCGTTCCTACTAATCTCTTTTGTGTCTCATTTAGCACTTTTTCCTTCATTTTTCTTTTTCTTGATATGGTCTAGAACTTCAGTTAATCTCTTAATTTCTTGCGAATGACTCTCTTTTTTTCTTTTTCATTTGTGCTCCTTTTTTGATATTTTTCACTTTTCCTCCTCATTTTCTCCTTATGATTTGTATGGCCTCAAAATTTTCTCTCCCGTCAGAATTTTTTTGTTCTTTTTCAAGATTTTTTCAATTTTTTGGTGTTTTTGTGATATGTGATTTTTTTGTTGAAACCTTTTGCTTGTGAGATGAACTTTCATGGTATTTTGCACTTTCATACCCCCCATGACTACGATTTGCAATGTTCCCATTGTAAATTAGGTGGGTTCGAGTTCAGCTTAGATCATTCATTAGAATAGGTTTTGGGTGTGCGAACAGGTCGAGGTGACTATTGCGAATGATTTCTAAACTCGAGTATGGGTACTTGAGGTGGGGTCAGCTGTTCTAATGGATGAACCCTAAAGTGCAATATGAATCAGCATAGGAATGTCAAGAACGGTTTCGGGTTTTTCAAGAATGACGGGTTGCCTCTCGTTAAGCGCTGGGTTTTACGCCATCGACTAGGCGCAATGAGCTCAGGGAGAATGGAGGGTAAAGCATATCTCAGCCAAATTTGTATTGGACAAATCAATGAACGGTTTGAGTCTCTGATCGTTCACGACAAAAGGTTTTGAATCGTGGCTAAGTGTACTGATCTCAATGGCTCCATTTCCAAAGATTCGTCGGACGAGGTAGGGTCCAATCCATTTTGATTGTAGTTTTCGTTGGAATAGTTTAAGCTTGGCATCAAAGAGTAGGACTTTTTGACTAGAATGGAAGATCTTTCTGGATATGTGCTTGTCGTGAAAGGCCTTAACCCACTCTTTGTAAATTCGTGAGTTCTCATACGTGTCGTGGCATAATTCATCGATCTCGCTCATTTGAAGCTTTTGGTGGGTTCCTGCCTTAGAAAGATCTAGGTTGCAGTTCCGCACTGCCCAATAGGCTTTGTGCTTCAATTCTACGGGGAGGTGACATGCCTTCCCATACACCAATCTGAAGGGAGACATACCTAATTGGGTTTTGTGGGCGATCCTATAAGCCCACAAAGCTTTCAGAAGTCGAGATGACCAGTCCTTTCTGTCAGGTCGAACAGTAACCTAGAGGATTTTCTTGATATCCTGATTGGATAGCTCATCTAGACCATTAGTTTGGGGGTGGTAAGGAGTAGAGATTCGGTGCGACACCCCGTATTTGGTCATCAGTGACCTGAACTGAGCGTTAGTGAAATGGGTCCCTCCATCAGAAATTATAGCACATGGAATCTCGAACTGTGAAAAGATGTTCTGATGAATGAATTTGATAACCACTTTATAATCATTGGTTCGGGTCGGAATGGCTTCGATCCATTTGGACACGTAGTCAATAGCAAGTAAAATGTACTTGAAGCCGAACGAAACAAAGAAAGGTTCCATAAAATCAATCCCCCATATGTCAAAGATTTCGCATACCAGAATCGGCTGTAAGGGCATCATATCACGGTGGCTCATGTTGCAAAAGGTCTGGCAATGAGTGCATGCCCTACAGTGATTGCACGAGTCTTTGAAAATTATGGACCAATAGAAGCGTACAATCAAAGACTTTCACTATACACTGGAGGACTTTCGCTGCAGTTTTATGACTTGAAAAATGTCCACCACATGCCTGGTCATGGCAGAAAGACAATATGTCATAAATTTCTGCTTCCCCGACACATCGTCGAATGATCTGATCAGCACTGATGCGAAAAAGATATGGGTCTTCCCAGAAGTAATACTTGGCATTGGAAAGCAATTTGTCCTTCTTGGCTTTCGGCCAGTCGGACAAGATCTGATGTGATGCCAGGTAGTTTACTATATCAGCAAACCATGGAAGCCCTATATTGATAGTCAGAAGGTGCTCGTCAAGAAAATGTTCCGTGATGGGTCCGGAAGGGTCGATGATCTCAGAAGGAAGGCGGGACAAGTAATCAGCTACCACATTCTATTTTCCCACTTTATCATGAATCTCGAGGTCAAACTCTTGCAACAGCATGATCTAGCGGATTAATCGAGGTTTCGCATCCTTCTTTGCAAGGAGATGCCTCACAGCTGTGTGATCCGACTAAATGATAACACGGGAACCCAGGAGATAAGATTTGAATTTTTCCAGGGCAAATACTACGGCTAGCAGCTCTTTCTCAGTAACTGTGTAGTTACACTGAGCCTCGTCAAGTGTCCTGCTATAGTAGTAAATGACTACGAGTTTCCCATCAATTTTCTACCCGAGTACTGCTTCTACAGCGAAATTAGATGCATCGCACATGATCTCAAAGGGTTGAGACCAATCAGGGGATTGTAGGATCGAGGCTTGGGTAACTCGATCATGAAGGATTTCAAATGCTTGAGTGCATTCCTTGGAGATTTTGAAAGGTACATCCTTAGAGAGTAGAGTGGTCAGGGGGCGTGCGATCTTTGAGAAATCAAGAATGAATCGACGGTAAAAATCAACATGCCCCAGAAAAGATCGGATGTCCTTGATCGAGCTAGACATAGGGAGTTTGGAAATCAAGTTCACCTTGGCTCGATCAACTTGGATGCCTTTTACTGAAATGAGGTGTCTGTTTGCACCTCAAAATACGCCTGCAATAAAGCCTTCTCATGCTATTTCCTAGCACTAACGTTGCATATTAGGATTCTATAGTTGCATTTGTAAAAACACTTGCATTCATGCATTTAATTAAGAGGAGAGAAGATTGAAAATAATGGCTTGCATATTTACATTTTTCCTCAAGTGCCTCATTGCAAAATCCACATCTTTTTTATTTTCTCCTCTTGATTTTCTTTTTCTCTTCCCACGGTTGCACCTCTCTTCCCGCAGCAGCTGCATGCATTTACTCCACGTCATTTCTCCCTGCCAACGCCGCTCCCTACAGCTGCCAATCCCGCGCCCTCTCCCTGCTGCAGCCGGCACGCCACTCTCTCCTCCTCTATAAGAAGCTTCAACTTCTTCCTCGTGAGACATGCTGCTGCACGAAACAAAAACCCGCAGCCATCTCTTCCACTATCTTCCCCTCCCATACGTCGGCCCTCCGTCGAGGAGGCACCCGACGAGCAGGAGTACCCACTGTGGTGCACACCACCACAGTGGGAACACCACCGCCCAGCTCTTCGACGAGCCGGTGGGCGTGGTGCCTTCCCTCGTTTCGTTTTTTTCCTTTCACGCCATTGCCACCGCTTCAAGCTCCGATGCTTGAAGCCGCAGCAGCAGCAGCCAGCAGCAGTAGCAGCAGGACTCCCCGCCTCCTCTGCGACCTTCCCCGCAGGTGCTCAGCCCTTCTCGCGCTCCTACAGGGCCTCCTCCTCTCCGTTCTCCGTTCTGTCGCCTCCGCCCTTGCACCCGCGACCGGCTGCTGTGCGCACTGCAGCGGCCGGCCAGGCCCTCTCGCCATCCCCTGCCAGCCCCCGCGCCCCTCCGCGACCACCTGCAGACCTCCTCCACGTTCGCTTCCCCGTGCCATCGCCCGCTCGTCGTCTTCGCGTCGGCCTGCAGAATCCTCACGCGAAGGCGCGCCTGCACCCGCGACGTCCAGATGTCCGTCGCCATCTCCAGATGACGCGACGTCTGGACGTCCACCGCCTCCAGCAAACGTCTTAACTCGTGCCATCGCCCGCTCTCTCTCCAACTATCGCCAGCTCTCTCTCTGGCACGAGTACTCCCGCCCGCTCTCTCTCTCTCTCTCCCGCTCTCTTCCTCTCTCTCTCTCTCTTTTTCACTCACTCTTAGTACACTACACCAACGCACACACACATCTTCACCGACACTTCCACACACCCACACACACATAAACACTAGTATAAACATATATATATAGTAACATATATATATATATATATGTACATATATCTATATATATATACTTATATACATAGTATATCTATATAGTTATGTATACATACATATATATAATATATATATATACGTATATATATATCTATATACTTACACATATACTTATATATATATATACACATACTTATATACATATATATATACATATCTATCTACTTATATATATACATATATATGTAGATACACATACTTATATACATATATATATACATCTATATAGTATTATATATATATATATAGATATATATATATATAATAGATATATATATATATATATACATATATTTATATACATATATACATATATAGCTATATACATACATATATACATATATACATATACACCTATATATATATACACATATATATATCTATATATATCTATACATATATACCTATACATTTATATATATATATATATAGATATATTTACTTATATACATACACATATATATATATATATTTTCACGTTATTTGCCATACGCTGTATTGCGGGAATATCTGCACCAGTTGCTGATATTCCCCGATACACGCGTACAAAAAGCGTGGACCCATACATCATCCATCATCCATCCACACTCCACGCGGCACCCAGTCGAGTTGGTTGCGTCTCTCTAGACGTCGACTGACTCGACATAGTGCTACACTCGATCGTCACCTCCACCCCCACCCCTTTATAGATATAATATATATATACATACTATATTTACTTTCTGTCTGTTTGCCTCTCTCTTGGTAAAAAGATAAAAAAAAAGTATATAAAAGAGAAAAGATAATCTTTGACTTGCAGGTACCTCGTCTTGCGAGTAGCAAGACTTGTTTTGGAACTCTATTTTGGCTAAAAGCCAAGGACACAATTTTGAGGGTGTGCCTCAAGGACAAGGATTACCAGAAAAAAAAAATCTAAATAGGAAAAAACACCAAAAACATAATAAACGAACGGAAGAGACACGTTTTAAGGAAAACGTAGAAACTCGACTTGAACCCACTTCCCTGAGTTCAACCCTGGGCCTAAAAGTGACAAGATAAAATCAAGTAGGCCAGGTTAAAAATTTTGTAAAAAGATGGTTAGGTCCGAATTAGGTTAACCATTATACATATTTCAATGATAAAAACATCATATTAACAACCTATCCGGGCCGACCCAACAGTGTCCCAGGACAATTCCTTCAGGCACCATGAAATGGCTCTTTTCCCAGGAAAGAACCAGATTCACGTCAATGCATCGCCTAAGGATTTGGACCAAGTGTAGGAGACAATCGTCAAATGATTCTCCGAATATTGAAAAGTCATCCATGAAGACTTCCAAATAATCACCTACCATATCTGAGAATATGGCAAGCATGCACTGCTGAAAAGAAACGGGTGCATTGCAGAGGCCGAACGGCATCCTTCGGAACATGTACGTCCAAAAGGGGCAGGTGAAAGTGGTCTTTTCTTGGTCCTCAGGATGGATTGCCACCTGGTTATTGAAGGTTCGGCCCTACCAGGAGGGGGTGACGTAATAATTGCGGAATTGAAATATAATCTCACAAATAAGCAATCACACAAGTACACAAGAATTTTTAGGTGGAAACCCAAACTGGGTGAAAACCACCACCTAACCCTCTCGAGTTAGGATTTTCTGATCAACCAAGTTGATCAAAATCCACTAAACTGAATCACTTTAAACGAGGGTGATTCAACCTCAATACAACCACGCTACTTAGACGAGGGTAGCGTACCTCAACCCCTTCTCTTCACGAGAAGGATTTTGTCTCGTGAAGGAGACGGGAATTCGCAAAGTGAATACCCAACCAAATAACAAAGATAAAATAAACAAGTAATCCTATAGAGCCAACAAAGTAACTTTAAACCTAGCTTCTATAGGAATTAGGAAACTCCCCTTTGCAAGGAGTGCGTCGAGTTGATGACGCGGTGCGTGAGCCACGCGACGGCGCAACTTCACTCTCGTGAACTACGGTGGGAGAGCGGGTGCGCAACAGCTTGTTGCTCTCAAGAGAATGGAACTTGAGCTTGGAGAGCAAGAGCTAGCTAGGACACAAAAGAGTGGAAAGTGTATTACAAAGTATTTCTTGTGTATCTTGGTCTCTCTAGGTGTGTTTTTGTGTTGCAAAGGTTCCCCTCTATTTTTAGAGGCCTTAGGAAGGCTTTGGAAGGCTTAGGAAAGCTTCTATAGCCGTTGGGTGCAAAGCCCAAGAGAATCACCCCAAAATTAGGAATAATCATTGTTCTGACAGGCTTATCAGACGTCTAATTCTAGCATCAGACGTCTGGAAGTTCACTTTAAGACATCTGATTTCAAGGTCAGACGTCTGATTTTGGGTGGGTCTCTTCCTCACTTGGATCATATCTAAATAGGGTTCTAGTGCAAGTCCACCAGACGACATATAGGACGTCTGGCACTATGTCTGGACGTCTGGAAACCTACTTTTTCTGTGGGAATGGATTTCCAAACGTTGCAACGGCTAGAAAATCTTTGAGAAGAGATTTTGGGTCAGCCGAGGCAAAACGGTCAATTATCAGACGTCTGGACAGTCCTATGGACGTCTGATAAGGCTCTAACGGTCATATTCTTGAGTGTTTGCTAAGCCAGCCAACGGTCCACTAATTGGACGTCTGGCAAAGTCATCAGACGTCTCCTAAGACGTCTGGTCTAAGGTCTGGACGTCTGATTTCATCAGACAGAACTAACTATGTCCAGCCTAATAGTTATCAGACGTCTGAATCAACAGTCAGACGTCTTAAAACACTTTATCAGACGTCTGATTTGGGAATTAGACGTCTGGAAGTGTTGTTTAAACCCTATATTGGTTTTCTAAGTTCTCTACAGAAAACGTAACTATCCTAGGGTTATGCAGGTGTTCCTAGGACTACTGTTAGGGTACTTTGAGTCTCTTTAACAGAAATCTAAGTAACAAAAATAAAGAGCAACAAAAGAAACAAAAAATACAATGAGTACAAGAGAAGGAAATCTATCCTATTCTTCATCTCCTACCTTCTTCAATATATCGCTCCTCGTGAATCTCTTCTGCTCTCCATCAAGCTCCTCCAATCCATCCTGGATGCGAGCTCGAATTTCGTCTAAACACGTCTACATTTGCAATTGACCTGAAATCTAAGACTCCAAGTGCAAATGTTAAATAACACGTGTTTTGTTATCGTCAAAATAAATGATCGTGGTGCTCTAGCACCAACAGTTATAACCGGAGTACCCGTCCAAAAAGCAGAAGAACCTATTTCCTGCTAGTTTCTCGAGGATCTGATCAATAAACGATAGTGGGAAATGATCCTTCTTAGTGAAGGAATTGAGTCTTCTGTAATCAATGTAGACTCTCCACGAGTTCGCCACACGGGTCGGTATGACATCTCCGATTTCAGTCATGAGAACGGTGAGTCCTGCCTTCTTAGGCACAACCTGGATTGGACTCACCCATCGACTGTCAGAGATCGGGGAGATGATCCCTGCATCTAACCACTTGATGATCTCATTTTTCACGACCTCCTGCAGATTAGGTAATGAGACACTCATTGTGATCTCTAATTACCCCTAATTAACTAGTCTTCCTAGTTAATTAACTAAGGTTATGAACATATAAGGGTTAATTATAGAATATGGAATATCTAGTCAAGGACCTTAAAATAAGTTAAAAATGGCATTTTATCATTAAATTAACATTATTAACAATTTAGTTAATAATTGGACTCGAAATCCTATTAATCATTCCCTTAATTAATAAGTTTAGTAACTTAAATATAATGTATACCTAAGTATATAATAACTTAAGTGATTTTACTTAATCTAATAAATTAATCTAAAAATGTCAAAAATGTAAATTCAAGGTGAAAACATAATATTTACCTTATTTACTAACATATATAAAAAGCTGAAAAAGATCTAAGTTAAAATAAATCTTCAAAACCTGGGTTTACATTTTGGTCCTTACTTTTCATTACAATTGGGTCCTTATTTCTCACATAGGTCCTTAAGTTTTATTACCTTTAAGTCCCTTTCCCTCTTCTTCTTCTTCTTCAGCCGAATGAACGACTGGCGGCAGAGAGTCACGCCACCGCATGATCACCTCCCTACCGACATCATTCCTCTTTGTCCAAGCTCTTGCAGTCTGCGCTCACCACCTCCTCTTGATCCACTGGTCTGGATTAACCAGAAATCCTATTTCTCAGTGGGAGATAACCTCACCATCATCGGAGACGACGACGGAGGTTAAGCTCCTCAAGCTCCTTCTTCGGCCAGACCCCGCCATTCTCTTCGTCGCCAACTGCTATAAATACCCCCTCACACCTCGAATTTTACTCAAGTTGGCTCCCTTCCCCCTTCTGTAACGAGCGCGTACCCCAGACGTCTTTTAAGACGTCTGGGAGGTGGCCCAGACGTCTGTCAAGACGTCTGGGATCACATCCAGACGTCTGACCAGACGTCCGGGATAGTTTACAGACGTCTGACGAACAGTTATACTCGCACGGGATATTCGTCTACGCGCCTGTGCGCGCAGACCTGCGATCCGCATCTTCTCTGCGGCTGCAGGCGACTGCGGCCGTCTCTCTCCTCCTCTCCGCGCGGCGTTAAAAGGGGGAGGGGGCGCGCCTCCCCTCCCGTCTCCACCATCTTCCTCCTCTCCTGCTGCGGGCGGAGCGAGCGGACGCAAGGGCGCAGCGGCAGCGGCGCAGCAGAAGGCGCGGAGGAGCTGCGGCGTGCGAGGGCAGGGCTCTACCGTGAGGGCGAGCTCGCCGGGAGCGGCTTGGCCGGTCGGCGGAGGGCGCAGGGGGCGCAGAGCGTCGCGAAGAGGGACCTGCTGCGGGCGGAGCAGCGGACGCGCGAGGTGCGACGCGGGCGGCGTCGCGAGCGGAGGCCGAGCGAGGTTCTGATTCTGGAAAAATCTCCAGAATCAGACGTCTGGACTGATATCCAGACGGCAAGGTCGACGTCTGTGTGATCATACAGACGTCTGAAAGGTGAGTTCCGCTTTCTCCTTCTTTTTTTGTCGACTGACCGTACTGAAGGAGGAGGGTTGGCTGTGCGCAGGTGTTCGGATTCGTCGTCCTTTGCGAATCCGACGTCTGGAAGTTGTACCAGACGGCGGGAGTTACCTCCAGACGTCCGGAGAGACCATCGGACGTCTGGGATCTAGGAGAGACGTCGCCACAGACTTCTGGACGTCCGGGGAACCAAGCCGAACAGGTAATTCTCTGATCCACCGTTTAAGACGTCTGGAAGGAGTTCCAGACGTCTGATTTTGCACAGTATTGTCTTTCTCGACCCGTTTAGGGCCCGTTTGGGCTCCGTTTTCCGCGATTCGAGTTGCGTTCGATTCAGAATTTATTCCTCTACCCGCCTACAGTAGCTATACACTGTTTTGAGACACTCCTTGTGTTTGATCCTTGTGATAGGACCTCGTTCGGTTGCCGTCTTGAGAGTCGCGGAGGCACGCGGGATTCCCGACCACGCCCCCATTACTTCCGTTGTACCTGGTAGAGTGGTTTTAAGCATTAATAAAATCTGTTAAAGTATGGAACCATAACTAGAACCTAGGGCATTGCATGAACCCTAGGAATGAGAAATGTATGGAATGATAGCTCCTAGGTGTTGCATGAATCCTAGGGCCGGAAAACTAGATTGTATGATAGATCCTAGGATATGGCATGAATCCTAGGATGGAAAAACTAGTGGAATGTATATTACTGCAGTCTTGGAAAAATGGAAAGGAATATATAAGCTGCCTGTGAAATTAATTAACAGCTGCCTGTTATGAACAAGGAAACATGTTGAGATCATGGAATGTGAGAACGTGAATCTGGAAAGTGAAACATATGATGTTCTGAGATAAAGAGCTGGAACCCTACGGGGAATTAGGAGTGGAACTCCTGGAAAGAAAAGGAATGGAACTGAGATGTAGTTGTACTGTCTCTTGGGTACGCAGTACCAAGGGAAGTACCTGTACCTGTTTTAGTGCAGAGTGGGGCCAGCCGCCCCAGGGACCCGGGGTTAGGCTTGGCCGCTCTGTACCGACTTGTTGGCCCTCGTGTACGTAGTACCGAGGAGAGCTAGTAGTGTTAGGAGAGTACTAGCTACCCCACGGGCCCCGGGGTTCTGCTAGCCTCCTTCACCGACTTGTTAGGCCCACTAGGGCAAACCAGGGTAGTCAGACGAGGGTGCGCGGACTGTGGAGGGGCAAGGCCCCGGTTTGGTTACTGTGGAGGGGTTGGACCCCTGTTACTGAGAGGGCTCTGCCCTGGTTCCGTGCTGTGCTTTGGGCGCACCCGTTAACGGAAACGACTGACCGCGTGCCAGTACGGGCTAGCTACCTGTGCGTTTATCGCGCGTGCCGTAGTCACCGTTACGTCTGTCAGTGACCTTGGGGTGGTTGACTGAGGGTAGGATCACCACGGGGGACTCTCCCGGCCAGGAGAGCACCACGTGCTACTTCTACTGTTGGAAAAGACTGCAATCAAGATCGTCCCACGAGGACATTCGAGATCAAGTAAAGGATCTGAGAAGTAAATGAAATAGTGAGAAAAAATTGAAAGATGTAAATAAAGGAAGTAATAGAACATAACAGCTACTGTACACTCTACTGTTGCCTTTAGTTAGTTTGCCACTCTACTCAGCGTTTTGCTGACGTGTTACACTCGTTACCTTTTTCAGGACCAGGTGTTGAGCAGCCAGGGTCGGCGGCTGCAGAGGACGCTGGGCCGAGTAGGGTCCAGTAGAGTTGCCACAGCTTTGTACCTTCTTTTGTTTCTGTTCTAGTGAGTAGTTTTGTTTCCGCTGTACCTTCTTTACCTGCAGTTTTTGTTATATGATAAATGTTGTTTTACTGTTGTCGTGGTGCCTACTATAGTAGTTTCTTTCCTTACTGCTGTACTTTTTACTGTTAGTTATATTCATGCTGAATGTGGTTTATTTTACTGTCTTTTGGTTACTTCCTCGTTGGACGACTGGGTCTTGGGATTAGTCGAGTCGGTCCGGTTCTCGTGTCTCGTAGGGACTCGGGAACCGGGTCGTTACAAGATGGTATCAGAGCAAGGTCGTCCCGAGAAGTGAATCAACTGACTGGAAAATAACCAATTCACATGTTTATAGCTAGAGTAGCCACCACAACATATCTCTTGACATGAGCTCTTAGAAGTGTTGTTAGGTACCGTCTGTTTTGACGTTTCCGTTTGTTTCGCGTCTCCTTGCAGGAGATGCCTCGTCGTGGGACTGGCGAGACTGGCCGCGGGCGCGGCCGAGGGCGAGGTCGGCGAGGTGGACATGCTGTCGTTGACGTCTCGGTGGACCAACCACCACTCCCTGGCATCCAGGCCCAGGACCTCGCCAGACTGATACGGGATATTGTACGAGAGGAGCTCCACCCACCGCCCCGAGCACTTCCTCCTGGGGTTGCAGAGGGGGAGTCCTCTGTGGGACCACGCGACGGACGCGGCGCCGGACACGAGGGAGGGGATGGGCCCCTGCCGCCCCCACCTTCCTCCGACACTTCTGTACACGAGGCACCTTCGCCTGGAGGTGCACCAGCACCTCCCCTACAGCACCACTTCGAGCTTTTCGGACAGTTCCGGAAGCTGAAGCCCCCCTCCTTCAAGGGGGATGAGGACCTGACCGAGGCAGAGGACTGGCTTGAGCAGCTGGAGAAGATCTTCGACACCCTTCGCCCCCCGGTGGAGTGCCGCGTGGCCTTTGCCACGTACCAGCTGGAGAGTGCGGCACACCGGTGGTGGAGGGCGGTCCGGGGACAGGAGAGGGACGAGCCGACGTGGGACCAGTTCGTCACCCTCTTCTGCGAGCAGTACTTTCCCCAGACGTGGCAGGACCAGAGGAGGCGGGAGTTCCACACTCTCCGCCAAGGGACGATGACCGTGAGCGCGTACCGCACGCGTTTCTTGGAGCTGTCCCGCTTTGCAGCGACAGCGGTAGCCACTGAGGAGGAGCGCCTTTGGAGGTTCACCGAGGGGCTCCGGCCTGCGATCCGGGGGTATGTCAAACCCCTGAAGCTGCCGACGTTTTCGAGGGTGGTAGAGGCAGCCATGACTTTCGAGGAGACCAACCCGTCCGCGCGAGAGACCGACGGCGGGCGGAAGAGGCCCTTTCAGCCAGACTTCTCACAGGGCCGGCGAGAACGGAGACACGTGGCGTCCGCAGGAGAGCCGTCACGTTGTGCAGGGCCATCACTAGCGTTTGGGGGCCCTCGACAGGGGCCAGTCGCCAGCACCGGACCCCCGCCTAGCCGACAGCAGGGACTCACTGAGGGCGGGAGTCGGGTTCCCCTCTGCTACCAGTGTGGCCAGCCGGGCCACGTCAGGAGGGACTACCCATCTAGGGCAGGAGGTCAGCAGATACTTCCCGCGCAGAGCACTGGAGGGCGCGCAGGAGGCCGCGGTTTCCAGGCGCGAGGAGGAGGACCGCAGTCGCGAGGAGGGTACCGGCCAGCACCTACCCGTCCGACGCAGAGTGTGGCTGCTTCGTCCGCACCTAGAGCTGAGGGGCGTATCAACGCCCTAACACACAGGGACGCCAGAGCTTCGGGATCCGTGGTAGCAGGTATGGTTTCAGTTTCTGGCAGACTCGTTTACACGCTTTTCGATTCCGGCGCTACGCACTCGTTTGTCGCAGACAGTTTCGCAGTTAGTTTGGACCAGGATTATACATTGTTAGAGAACCCGTTCGTAATCAGAGGTCCGAGTGGTCAGCTGTTTGTAGCTGAGGAGGTGTACACGGGTTGCGGGGTCAGCATCGGGGGACACAGCCTGCCAGCTGACCTGATTATGATACAGATGGAGGACTTTGGGGTGATCCTGGGGATGGATTGGCTGTCCGCTTACCACGCATTGGTAGACTGCTTTGAGAGGAAGATTGTCTTCTCCATTTCGGAGTTGCCTTCCTTCGAGTTTCACGGGCAGCCAGTGGACGGAGGTTTCAGGTGCATTTCGGCACTTCGGGCGGCGAGACTTTTGAGCCAGGGGTGTGAGGGCTTCTTAGCTTGTGTGGTGGCAGAGCACAGCCCCGTGGCAGACTTCCAGAGCATCCCGGTGGTCAGAGAGTACCCCGACGTGTTTCCAGACGAGTTACCAGGACTACCGCCCGAGCGGGAGATCGAGTTTGAGATCTCACTAGTACCAGGGACCAACCCCATCTCCACCGCGCCATACAGGATGGCACCGCTTGAGCTGCGAGAGCTCAAGTCTCAGTTGCAGGACCTTTTGGAGAAGGGTTTCGTGAGGCCCAGTGCGTCTCCCTGGGGAGCCCCGGTACTGTTTGTGAAGAAGAAGGATGGGACCCTACGCCTTTGTGTGGACTACAGACAGCTGAATAGGGTCACCATCAAGAACCGATATCCGCTGCCGAGGATTGATGATTTGTTTGACCAGTTGCGGGGTGCCACGGTATTTTCCAAGATCGACTTGAGGTCTGGATACCACCAGTTGAGGATCAGGGAGACCGACGTCTCCAAGACAGCTTTCCGCACCCGGTACGGACACTACGAGTTTTTGGTCATGCCGTTTGGGCTGACCAATGCCCCCGCTGCTTTCATGGACCTGATGAACCGGGTGTTCAGACCGTACTTGGACCAGTTTGTGGTGGTTTTCATAGATGATGTACTCATCTATTCTAGAGATCGGACGCAGCACGGACAGCACTTGCGGATGGTTCTGGACACTCTGAGACGACGCAGGCTGTACGCCAAATACAGCAAGTGCGAGTTCTGGTTGAGGGAGGTGACCTTTTTGGGTCATGTGATCTCTGGAGACGGCCTGGCGGTGGATCCCGCCAAGGTCGAGGCAGTGCTCAGGTGGGAGAGACCGCGTTCAGTCACTGAGATTCGCAGTTTCCTGGGACTGGCAGGTTACTACAGACGGTTCATCAGAGGGTTTTCGCAGATTGCACGTCCTATGACACAGTTGACTCGGAAGGATGTGCCTTTCACTTGGACAGACGCCTGTGAGGCGTGTTTTCTGGAGCTGAAGGAGAGGTTGACCTCGGCTCCCGTGCTCACCATTCCTGACAGTAGTGGCGGGTTCGTCGTGTACACGGACGCTTCCTTGCAGGGGTTAGGAGGTGTGCTCATGCAGAGGGGTCACGTGGTCGCTTACGCTTCGCGGCAACTGAAGCCCCATGAGCATACCTACCCTACCCATGACCTAGAGTTGGCAGCTGTTGTCTTCGCGCTGAAGACATGGAGGCACTACTTGTACGGTGAGACCTTCGAGATTTTTACAGATCACAAGAGCCTCAGATATCTTTTTGACCAGAAGGAGCTCAACATGAGACAGAGACGTTGGTTGGAGCTCCTGAAGGACTACGACTGCAGCATCTCCTACCACCCGGGAAAGGCCAATGTGGTGGCTGACGCCTTGAGCCGTAAGGCGCCCGCACGCTTGGCCAGTCTACAGTTACAGAGTTGGAGCCTTTTGGAGGAGGTGGGCAGTTGGCGACCTCTAGAGTTACGAGGATACTGTGGGGCAGTGACGGTGACACGGCAGACCAGACCAGAGTTGATAGACCGCATCATCACGGGACAGATGGCCGATCCGTACTTGCAGTCTTTGCGCGACAGAGTACTGTCAGGGGACCCAGGGGACTTCTCTTTCACAGACCAGGTGTTACGCTTGAGGGGACGGCTGTGCGTTCCCAGAGACGAGGAGCTGTTGAGAGAGCTCCTGACTGAGGCACACGGTTCCAGATTCACCATACATCCCGGAAACACGAAAATGTACCATGACTTGAGACGCGAGTTCTGGTGGAGAGGGATGAAGCGGGATGTGGGTGAGTTCGTGCAGCAGTGCTTAGTGTGCCAGCAGGTGAAAGCCGAGCATCAGAGGCCTGCAGGGCCGCTTCAGCCGCTTCCAGTGCCAGAGTGGAAGTGGGAGAGCATCACCATGGACTTGGTGGTGGGTTTACCTGTTACCCAGCGAGGACACGACGCGGTCTGGGTAATAGTGGATAGGTTGAAGAAGACGGCACGATTCTTGCCGATCCGAGTCACTTTGGGACCAGCACAGTTGGCAGAGAGGTATATCCGTGATGTGGTGCGACTACACGGAGTTCCGCGGGAGATCGTATCCGACCGGGATACCCGCTTTACGTCCCAGTTTTGGGCTGAGTTTCAGCAGGCTTTGGGGACGAGGTTGAGGTTTAGCACGGCTTACCACCCCCAGACGGACGGACAGCCGGAACGCACGATACAGACACTTGAGGATCTTTTGCGTGCCTGTGTACTAGACTGGAGGGGCTCTTGGGAGGAACACCTGCCCCTGGCAAAGTTTGCATACAACAACAGTTATCACTCGAGCATCGGCATGGCTCCCTACGAGGCTCTGTACGGACGGAAATGCACGGCACCCTTGAGTTGGGTTGAGGTGGGGACCAAGTGGGAGGTTGGCCCCAGGTTGATCCGGCAGAGTCAGGAGGTAGTTGAACAGATCCACAGACGACTCCGCACTGTCAGGAGCAGACAGAAGAGCTACGCAGATCGCAGACGCAGAGAGGTGCAGTTAGAGGTTGGGGGCCACGTCTTTCTTCGTGTTTCGCCCATGAAGGGCTTACAGCGGTTTCGGGTGAGAGGGAAGCTCGCGCCGAGGTTCGTGGGGCCCTTCGAGGTCCTGGAGCGGGTTGGACCCGTTGCTTACAGACTTGCCCTTCCCCCGCAGCTTTCTGGTGTGCACGACGTGTTCCACGTGTCCAACCTCAGGAAGTACGTAGCCGATCCCAGCCACGTACTGAGTCACGAGAGCGTCGAGGTGAGCGACGACCTGACCTACCCCGAGCGGCCAGTGCAGATCCTAGACCGAGCCGTCCGCAGGTTGAGACGAAAGCAAGTACCCCTGGTAAAGGTTTTGTGGAGGAGCCAGCGGTACGAGGAGGCTACCTGGGAGCCTGAGGCGGCAATGCGGGAGCGGTACCCAGAGCTTTTCGCGGGTACGTCTTTTCGGACCGGCTTCGGTCCTCTTTGAGTTTGTTATGGTTATTTGGACATCCTTTTTCCGCACCCTAGTTGGCGCAAGTTTCGGGGACGAAACTTCCTTTGAGTTTGTTATATTGTAACGAGCGCGTACCCCAGACGTCTTTTAAGACGTCTGGGAGGTGGCCCAGATGTCTGTCAAGACGTCTGGGATCACATCCAGACGTCTGACCAGACGTCCGGGATAGTTTACAGACGTCTGACGAACAGTTATACTCACACGGGATATTCGTCTGCGCGCCTGTACGCGCAGACCTGCGATCCGCATCTTCTCTGCGGCTGCAGGCGACTGCGGCCGTCTCCCTCCTCTCCGCGCGGCGTTAAAAGGGGGAGGGGGCGCGCCTCCCCTCCCGTCTCCACCATCTTCCTCCTCTCCTGCTGCGGGCGGAGCGAGCGGACGCAAGGGCGCAGCGGCAGCGGCGCAGCAGAAGGCGCGGAGGAGCTGCGGCGTGCGAGGGCAGGGCTCTGCCGTGAGGGCGAGCTCGCCGGGAGCGGCTTGGCCGGCCGGCGGAGGGCGCAGGGGGCGCAGAGCGTCGCGAAGAGGGACCTGCTGCGGGCAGAGCAGCGGACGCGCGAGGTGCGATGCGGGCGGCGTCGCGAGCGGAGGCCGAGCGAGGTTCTGATTCTGGAAAAATCTCCAGAATCAGACGTCTGGACTGATATCCAGACGGCAAGGTCGACGTCTGTGTGATCATACAGACGTCTGAAAGGTGAGTTCCGCTTTCTCCTTCTTTTTTTGTCGACTGACCGTACTGAAGGAGGAGGGTTGGCTGTGCGCAGGTGTTCGGATTCGTCGTCCTTTGCGAATCCGACGTCTGGAAGTTGTACCAGACGGCGGGAGTGACCTCCAGACGTCCGGAGAGACCATCAGACGTCTGGGATCTAGGAGAGACGTCGCCACAGACTTCTGGACGTCCGGGGAACCAAGCCGAACAGGTAATTCTCTGATCCACCGTTTAAGACGTCTGGAAGGAGTTCCAGACGTCTGATTTTGCACAGTATTGTCTTTCTCGACCCGTTTAGGGCCCGTTTGGGCTCCGTTTTCCGCGATTCGAGTTGCGTTCGATTCAGAATTTATTCCTCTACCCGCCTACAGTAGCTATACACTGTTTTGAGACACTCCTTGTGTTTGATCCTTGTGATAGGACCTCGTTCGGTTGCCGTCTTGAGAGTCGCGGAGGCACGCGGGATTCCCGACCACGCCCCCATTACTTCCGTTGTACCTGGTAGAGTGGTTTTAAGCATTAATAAAATCTGTTAAAGTATGGAACCATAACTAGAACCTAGGGCATTGCATGAACCCTAGGAATGAGAAATGTATGGAATGATAGCTCCTAGGTGTTGCATGAATCCTAGGGCCGGAAAACTAGATTGTATGATAGATCCTAGGATATGGCATGAATCCTAGGATGGAAAAACTAGTGGAATGTATATTACTGCAGTCTTGGAAAAATGGAAAGGAATATATAAGCTGCCTGTGAAATTAATTAACAGCTGCCTGTTATGAACAAGGAAACATGTTGAGATCATGGAATGTGAGAACGTGAATCTGGAAAGTGAAACATATGATGTTCTGAGATAAAGAGCTGGAACCCTACGGGGAATTAGGAGTGGAACTCCTGGAAAGAAAAGGAATGGAACTGAGATGTAGTTGTACTGTCTCTTGGGTACGCAGTACCAAGGGAAGTACCTGTACCTGTTTTAGTGCAGAGTGGGGCCAGCCGCCCCAGGGACCCGGGGTTAGGCTTGGCCGCTCTGTACCGACTTGTTGGCCCTCGTGTACGTAGTACCGAGGAGAGCTAGTAGTGTTAGGAGAGTACTAGCTACCCCACGGGCCCCGGGGTTCTGCTAGCCTCCTTCACCGACTTGTTAGGCCCACTAGGGCAAACCAGGGTAGTCAGACGAGGGTGCGCGGACTGTGGAGGGGCAAGGCCCCGGTTTGGTTACTGTGGAGCGGTTGGACCCCTGTTACTGAGAGGGCTCTGCCCTGGTTCCGTGCTGTGCTTTGGGCGCACCCGTTAACGGAAACGACTGACCGCGTGCCAGTACGGGCTAGCTACCTGTGCGTTTATCGCGCGTGCCGTAGTCACCGTTACGTCTGTCAGTGACCTTGGGGTGGTTGACTGAGGGTAGGATCACCACGGGGGACTCTCCCGGCCAGGAGAGCACCACGTGCTACTTCTACTGTTGGAAAAGACTGCAATCAAGATCGTCCCACGAGGACATTCGAGATCAAGTAAAGGATCTGAGAAGTAAATGAAATAGTGAGAAAAAATTGAAAGATGTAAATAAAGGAAGTAATAGAACATAACAGCTACTGTACACTCTACTGT
This sequence comes from Thalassia testudinum, assembly GCA_037157565.1. Lineage (NCBI taxonomy): Eukaryota > Viridiplantae > Streptophyta > Magnoliopsida > Alismatales > Hydrocharitaceae > Thalassia > Thalassia testudinum. Next base: position 23,063,884 of record JAZHRO010000072.1, on the reverse strand, counting down.
TGCCTTTAGTTAGTTTGCCACTTTACTCAGCGTTTTGCTGACGTGTTACACTCGTTACCTTTTTCAGGACCAGGTGTTGAGCAGCCAGGGTCGGCGGCTGCAGAGGACGCTAGGCCGAGTAGGGTCCAGTAGAGTTGCCACAGCTTTGTACCTTCTTTTGTTTCTGTTATAGTGAGTAGTTTTGTTTCCGCTGTACCTTCTTTACCTGCAGTTTTTGTTATATGATAAATGTTGTTTTACTGTTGTGGTGGTGCCTACTGTAGTAGTTTCTTTCCTTACTGCTGTACTTTTTACTGTTAGTTATATTCATGCTGAATGTGGTTTATTTTACTGTCTTTTGGTTACTTCCTCGTTGGACGACTGGGTCTTGGGATTAGTCGAGTCGGTCCGGTTCTCGTGTCTCGTAGGGACTCGGGAACCGGGTCGTTACACCTTCTAACACTGTAGCTGACTTCGATAGGCTATTCGTCCAAAACTCCGGTGACTTTCCATTTCACTTTCCGACTTCCTCCATCCATTCTGATCAGTTGAGGTGATCCATCGCGGTCTTCCGCGTCTCTAACGCAGGCACCGACCAAAGGAACCCTCCGCTCCACCTCAAATCCACCTGCCGGAGATCTTTCTTCCACCCTTTGATTTCGTCGTCTGCTATGAACCTTCGGCGGAACCCTATTGACCCCTTCGTCCAGGTAACAGTAGATTAGGAGTAGGAGTAGGAGTAGGCTAGCTTAGTTAGTTAGTTTAGGTAGCTAGATTAGAGTTAATGTCAAATTTTTGTTTCATCTTTTCCGACTCCGACGAGCTCCTTAAGCTCGCCAGAGCTTTAATCTTGTCCTTTTAAATCAGTGTACACCTTCCTTTAACCCTCACAATCACTTCTAAATCATTTAATCACTTAATTGATCACCTAATCGCCTAATTCAAATTCCACCTTCACCAACTACTGTCACAGTCCATGGTGACAGTAGTCGAGCTAATTCCACCTCCACTGAGTTCTTCATCATCTATTCACCACTTTAGGACCCTAATCAACATTATAATACATATTAATACCACATATAAATTAAACGCCCAAATATAATTAAGTTCATGAGCTCGCTGTCATGGCGGCTCAGGAGCAGTTCAAACTATTAATTAACTATATAATTATAACTGCTAACACTTGTTGACTTGTTTTAACCTCTCAATCGAGTGGTTAAACAAGTCCTGAGCTTAATTCAAATGAGATTTTTAAGAAATGATTTCACTGTCAAATCTTACATTTAAAGACATAATGAGGAATTAAATGTGATACTGAGGTTCCTTACAACCTCAGGATCCTTTCTAAATCAAAAATTGCAAGTTTTTACAATCTGTACATAGATTACATATTTTATGGACTCACCAGAGCTCCGGCGAGCCAAAACTGTGTTTCAGCCTCTAAAATCTGTTGAGAAGCTCCAGAATGATAAAATGAGGATCACTGATTGTCTTGAGGATATTTGCTTGAAAATTTAATGTTTGGAGCCAAGGATTGAACTTCATCATCTCCAACTCTGGTGGAGTTGGAGAAGTCTGATAAAGAGATTTAAGAAGCATTGAAGGAACTCAGAAGCTTCAGTGCAATGCACTGAAGCTGTTTAAACCCTTAGAACACTGTAACAACCTCTGATTTCCTCTGACGAGCAAACACTTTTTGAACCTCAGGCAGTGAGCCTGAAGCCCTAAAAATCAAGGTCAGAACACTTATTTGAAGTTCTGAATAAGTTCCTGGTGTTGAGGAGACTCTATTCGAGGCTTTGATTTCCTGTGGAAAAGCTTTGAGCAGAAAGTCAAACTTGAGGCCTTTATAGTCAAACCTAAGGAATTGATGAGAGTAAGTTGTTTCTGGGATCTTGTTTGATGGTTTTAAAGTGATTAAAGTGAGCTCAGATGATTTATTGTGTGAGAATTTGAATCCTATCAATTTGGGTTAGTTTTGAACCCAAACTAACAGGAGAAACATTTTGTTGAGTTTTAAATTTAAATCCTACCCAGATAAGTTGATTATAACCCTTAGAATTAGTTTAATTCGATCAAAGATGTTTCTCTATGTCTGTTGGACATATCAAAGTCTGAAATTTGAACTCTGAAGCTTTTAGAGAATCTTCAACCTTCTGTACACTATCTGAAGGTCTTGAGAGCTTCAAGACTACTCTAACAGATGCAAAATTATTTGTAGAACCTGTATAGACCATTAAATAAGAGAGAAAAGTCCATCTGAGGACTCTGTAGATGTTAATTTCATTTTCCAGGCAATAATAACCCGTAGGAACCCTTGATTTTATCTTTTAAATTGAAGAGGAAAACATCTTCAAAACCTTAAATTGACCCTGCAATTGTGTAGATCTATCTTAGAGCTTTCTAACAAACTTGAAATCACTCGATTTGGAGCTCTGGGTAGAAAGTTATGATCATTTGAAGTTTGGTCTGGAAGGGGTTAGATAGTCCCACATCGCTAGTTTCTGAGCGCATGCTTGGGAACAAAAGCAATTTGTTGCATGGGCTATCCAGTCGTCAGCGCTCGGTGCATCGGTTATCGATCTGATCTGAGCATGTGCATGTTTGTGTGCAGGCTTGCATGCCTGCGGGTGTGCACCCTTGTGGGTGTGAACGAATGTGCCCTAGGAGGGCGAGAGGCCTGGGAGGTCGGGTTGAGCCAAATTAGCTCGAGACTATGAACCAATATGAAATAAATCGAAATCGAACCTAATTGACATTAGGTGAGGACCGAGTCGGGTCTGCTCCCACCCTGGTCTTAGGGTGCTGTGTATCCTCGAAAGGTCCTCGCCGCAAATAAAATAATTTTTGGTTAAAAAGTAAAAAAAACCCGGTTCAGCTGAAAGTCTAAGGAATTGAAAGAGGAGCCGCTGAAGGATGTTAAGGTTAAGCTAAGTGCAGAAGGCAACAGCTAAACAAAGGAGAACAAGCACTAAGGAAAGAGTTGAAAGCTAAAGTTAAGTGTTGAAGCTGAAGGCACGAAAGGAACTAGGAGCGTAGGCACTACTACTAAGGAAAAGACTAAGGGAAAGAGAATAAGAGATAGGAAGAGAAGGCAGGAACAAAAGAAAGGTAAGAAAGAGCTCTAGAGAGAATAAAAATAAAGGAAAAGAAGAGAAAGAAAAGGAGAAGAAGATAAGAGGCTGAAGAAAATAAATGAAGAATATTATTTCTCTTGCATCATTTTAATTACTTTTTGTTCTTAATTGTAAAAAGGCATGTTTTAATATAACAACTTTTAATTGCCTTAATTTCTTTTGAAATAAAATTGGAAATCTAACATGTTTACTTGCTAATAAAGAAGATGATTTGAGTAAATATGTTTTTCATATGGAATTTTGTATATTCTTTATAGTTTAAATATTTTGGCAAAATTCATGTTTTAAAAATCAACTTAGTTATACCTCCTAAACTTATAGAGAAATAAAAGAAAATTGGTGAATGTAGAAATTATTAAACCACCCAGTGAACGACATGGACTCAACCAGTAAAAATTTTTAAAATATTAGGTTAATTCGACCCTATACTACACAACCGACACAATTTCGGGTTAACCTAAGTGATTTCTTCTACTCTTAATTAAGTGAAATTAACTTAATTATTGAGTTGAGTGAAAAGCACGCGCTCATTTTAATTGCGCCATTGCTGGGGAGGTAATATTTTTCTCATCAAAATATTCCCTGCCATTACTTCATCTAAACATCATTTTCGTGGCGCCGTTGCCGGGGAGGTAATATTTTGATTCACTAAAATTTAAAACGTTTAATTGTCTAATTAGGAGGTATTTTGTAAATATTTTTGTTTTTACTAACTTTTGTTCTAATTAGTTGTATTTTGTTTTATTTTTATTTTTATTTCTATCTTCTTTTCAGGTTTACCTTCACAGGTGATCTCAGGAGAAGGCGGGAATTAGTTTTGCTGATTTTGTTTTTGTAAGTATTTCTTAATCATTTGTTTTGTTGCATTTAAAAAAAAATACAAAAATACATCTTTATCTGACTAGCAGTAGCATATACATAAGCATACACTCTTAGGAGTGCATTATCCTGCTAGTATTAGAGTGATCTAACTCGGAAATTTTTAAATTATTTTTCTTGCATCAGCGGGAAAACAAGAGAAAACCAGCGTAGATCCCTGTCTTCTGAGAATTAAAAAGACCATATATTTTTGTTTGAAAAGATTTAAAAAGTGGCCATTATAGTTTAATTGATATATTTTTGAAAAAAAGACTAACTAAAAAGAGGAAGTAAAAATTTGTGACTTAAATCTATTTGCAGTATGCATGCGGGTTTTTATATCGCTATCGTCTGTTGCATGCTATCGCGCACACAGCACGATCACTAGAGTCACACAAGTCTATTTTTCTATCTCTCCTCTTTGCACCTCTTAGGGCTTTGGCCGAAGATCAACAAGTCTATCTCACTACTAGAGCCCTGAGGAGCCAGTAGTGAGCGGTCTCGATCCTAGACCTTAGACCTTTGAGCTTTAAGGTACACACCTATGTAGTCACGGATTAGGATGCGTATTTTGATACTGTTACTTTATTTGTTTGCGTCAAATTACTTTGCATATCTTAGGAATTTCTTCTTTCCTTTGAAAGAAGAGCAAAACCCACGTCTTTTGCACTGTTTAGCGGGTTTTTTTTTGTGTGCTGCTGTTTTTCTTATCGGTGGTGTGCGTGTGCCTTTGCACATTATTTTCTGTTTATGGACGGGAGGCGATCCTTGCATTCTCCTCTTGCACCACCGTTGATAGGTGATCCTAGGCCAGTTGCAAATAAGCAACCAATGGTTTTCCTGTCTGATCCATCTACTTCTATGGATCCAATGCAGAATTTAAATCCCGTGATCCCTTCTTCTTCTGGTCAGGGGGAGATGCCATCTTTTGATGTTCATGAGGTGCTCCTAAACCAGAATCTTAGGATGCTAGAGCAAACAAGACAAATCAATTTATTAACAGCAGCCTTAAATAATTTACAGACTCTTCAAACCCGTTCTTCACCTCAACCTGAGGCGGGTTTTGAAAACCCTGATTTACCGATCAATCATCCAAGGCCTCTACTTAGAGATTATTATAACCCATCCAATGCACAAGTAGAGCCTAATGTTAGGATTCCTATTGGGGAGAATGATCCAGAATTAAAGCCAAACATTATAGTTTTAATCCCCTACTTTCACGGATTTGCATCCGAGGATCCATTTCAACATATAGAAGATTTTAAAAATTTATCTCAAACTCTTGGTCCTCGAAATCAAAATAGGGAAATCCTACCAATGAAAATGTTCACTTTTAGCCTTAAAGATAAAGCAGCTTATTGGTATAGAACTATAGCAAGACCAATCTCAACTTGGGTTGAACTTGAATCTGCATTTTTGAAGAAATTCTTTCCTATTGGTCGAACCAATGCTTTAAGGCAAGCTATTACTAATTTCAATCAAAATCAAGGAGAACCAATTCATGAAGCGTGGGAATGTTTTCATGAATTGCAAAGGAAATTCCCACATCATGACATCCCTCGCTGGCAACTCATGCATATCTTTTACTATGGTTTACAAGAGGGCATTTGCAATCTAGTCAATGCCTATTATGGAGGGAATTTTCTAAATCGCGACGTAGAATCCGCTTCAGAATTATTTGAAAGGATGGCAGAAAGCTCGATCAACAATGCATCTATGTCACAATTTACGCGGGGAGCAAACACGAATCATCAAAATCCGCACAAGGGCATTCATGAGATCGGTAATCCGTCCAGTTCAAAGGATTTAGAGATTATTGCAAAAAAACTGGACAAAGTAGATATCGTAGAAAAGCATCTCAACGAGGTTAGAAACACAATGAATACTTTTACGCCTCTACTTGCTACGAATCCCACGTATTTACCTGTTTCGCAAATTTCCGCAGGGAGGGAATTTGTGAATAATCTGGATTCTAGAGATCCATCTCCCTTGGGTTTTCTGCCTGCTCCTTCACTAACCCAAGGAAGGACCTTTGTCCCACAATCTTACCCACCCTTTTCCCCACCCTTTTCTGTTGCAGAAAACACACCATATCTTTTAGGATTACACGCCATCCAGGAAAATATTCCAAGATCAAACCCTTATTCAAATACTTATAATCCTGGATGGAGAAGCCACCCAAATTTTTCTTGGGCTGATCAAAATCAAAATCAAAGACCAAATTATCTGAATTAGACCCATTTTAATCCAGCTCCATTGCCTCCTCAGTAATCAAATTTAAGGCCTAGCCCGATGAGTATGCAGAATTACTCTAGGCATATTAGAGATACACAGCTAGACCAGATTTTAAGAGCTGTGTCAGAGAGTCAGCAACAAAATGCTGAAGCTCTCACTGAGATCCATAGGCAATGTAAGGTAGAGTTGGCTGATTTACGAAATCAAATCACGCTTTTGGCTAAGTCTCGTCAGGCAGGTACTCTTCCATCTCAGCCAATTCCGAATCCTAGGAATCTACCAAATCCTACGCAAAATCAAGGCCAAGTTCATTTCATTAATCAGGCCTTTGATTCTAATCATAATCCATCCTCTGTATTACCTGAAAATAATCCATCAAACCCGCATCAGCAACCTATTTTGTGTCAAAATGACCTACCTATTATTGAGAATCAAAACTGATTTTGCTGATCTTCTGAACTTGGTGGAATCATCTTTTAAATTGCCTTAATCTTGAACATTTTACATCTCAACCTAAATCAGACCTATTCTTCATAAGATTCACTCTGATCTTTCTGAGATTTTTTCACGAGAATCTGATTTTTGGGTTCTGCGAGATCTATTCTAGGCAATTTCTGGATGAGTTTTGACTGGGTGGTTTAATCTGTTTTTCTTTTTTTGATCTAATTCTTTCATAACTCCTCTATTTTTACCGTATACCTATTCTTTTTAGGAGTTCTTTACTAGGGTTTACGCCTAGCTGAAGCGTAAAACTTAGCACTTGTATATAGCTGTTTCCTATTTTTACCTTTATATACACTTACTTTTAAAATTTCACTTCATATATCATACTGATTACCTTCATTTAGTCTGACTGACCACTCTGACCTTTGGTCAGAAATGAAATTGTCCGCACAGAGATTTTTAATCTCCTCTATTCGACTCCTTCCATCACCCTATACTAAATGAAGTGTAATATTTTTCACCCTTCTTACAATGAGGACATTGTAAAATTTTGGCTTGGGGGGTGTTGAAGTGAAATTTTCATTTTAAGTGTGGGCTAAAAAATAAAAACACATAAAATTTAAAATAATAGAAAATCAAAATATGATAAAAATTAAAAAAAATAAATAATTTTCATAAAAATTTGAAAAATTTTAAAAAAATCATAAAAATTGAAAAATCTTATATACGTAAAAATAAAAATTTATAAATACAAAAATTTGAAAAGAAAATTCATAAAAATAATAAGAGGGGCATATTCATTTTAATAAAAAAGAAAAGAAGAATATATATATATTATAATTAAGAGCTTAATTTTCTTTTAGGTCAAAAGTTTAAAATGTATATAGTATATATAGAGTATTTAAGAGCATTCAATTCTTAGTTAGATTTTACTTAAACATTTTGTAAAAACACACTTTTGTGTTTAAAATTTTTAAAACAAGATTTTATTTGAATTAGGAATCTTTTAAATTTTTTAAGATTTGTTTTTCTATTCTTACTTGAATTAAGAAACTAAGTGTGTTAAGATTTAAACTTAAGTTTTGGAATTGAATTGTAACTTTTTAATCAATTAGATTAAGTATCCTTTTGCTTTTTGAAAATTTGATTTTATCATAAAGTTAAGTAAAAGGCCAGATATTTAGAGTTAATTAAATAGAGTTAGTAGAATTTTAGTTTACAAAATTTACAAGCTAGAGATAAATAACTAGGCTTGGTAAATTTTGTCTTGACGTATCCTATAGGAGGAAACTAAAAATTTGAAGAACCTGAGAGTAAAGGGCTTTGTTGTCCAAGCTCTGGTTTGAGAGCTAAGTAACCTAAACATCTAAATTCACTCACATAGAATTGTCTTGTTGACATCTGAGACCGCGAAAACACAGAGGTTAAGAGATCAGTTCTAAATCCTCTTTAGTCCAAGGATTTCTGCGGGGCAGTTCTTGAAAGGGTGAAGGATGTGCCACTCACCTAGAAAAATGATTTGGAGAATAAAATTAGTAAGAAAAATGAGAAGGGGGAAAAGAAAAAGAAAAATAAATAAAACACCCTGCAGTTAAGTGCCTTGCTAAAAATGGGTGCTTATGCAGTTTTTCCACATAATAAATAAAAGCATCTCATTACAAATGGATGCTACCCTTCCTTCCATTAAATAAAAAGAACACCTCGCTACAAATGGGTGTTCTAACCTATAGAAAAAGTGAAGAAAAAATATGGAGAAAAAAAGAATATTAGGAATAAGAGACCCAATGGTCCACTGGGGAGATATACACAAAAGGTGTTGACCTCGGGATAGAAAATTGGTGAGGAGAAAGCAACCAAACCTGAGTAAGGCCAAGCCAAAGGCTTGAATTGGAATAATTGGGATTGGAAAATGATGTCTTAAGATCTGGATTTTTGCAACTTTGGATGTCTTTAGGACAATTCTCTTCACTAAGCACAGATGTTTTAAAATCATAGCTACTGAACCTTGGTATTGGGCAATGAAGCTAAGAAATTGGGTTTTGAAGATTTTAAGTTGAGACCTAAAGGAGAAGAATTGACAGAATCCTAGGTCTAGAAGTTAATCTTTAGTGTTGTAGGCTAGTAAATTAGAGTTTTACTACTCTAAGTTTGATTAATAATGAGTATCTGGTTAATTTGCTTAAACTTATATTGATAAAAGTCAAATATCATAAACAAAGGATTGACTTAAATCTATTGAGTTTCTAGTTAAAATTTAATTCTCAATCCTTAAGTTTTGTTTTCTTAAAACACTTTGTATTCTAATTTGAGTTAAGAATAGTTACAAAGATTAAAGAGATTTTTAAGGAATTCTAATTTTAAATAAAATTCTTATTTACAAATTGTTTTAAAGTGTGTTTTGAAAATGTTATAAGTATAAGTCTAAGTAAGAAAATTTTCACATATGCCCTATACATTAATCATTTATATTAAACTTAAAAATTTCTGACCTAAGCTTTCCTCTACATAGTTACTATTTATAATAATTTAAACCCAAGTGCTTTAAATCATCATAGTCTTAGTTAATTTTGCTAGGGACTAGCAAACTTTGGCTTGGGGGTATGATGAGACGCTCATCATGATCTCTAATTACCCCTAATTAACTAGTCTTCCTAGTTAATTAGCTAAGGTTATGAACATATAAGGGTTAATTATAGAATATGGAATATCTAGTCAAGGACCTTAAAATAAGTTAAAAATGGCATTTTATCATTAAATTAACATTATTAACAATTTAGTTAATAATTGGACTCGAAATCCTATTAATCATTCCCTTAATTAATAAGTTAAGTAACTTAAATATAATGTATACCTAAGTATATAATAACTTAAGTGATTTTACTTAATCTAATAAATTAATCTAAAAAGGTCAAAAATGTAAATTCAAGGTGAAAACATAATATTTACCTTATTTACTAACATATATAAAAAGCTGAAAAAGATCTAAGTTAAAATAAATCTTCAAAACCTGGGTTTATATTTTGGTCCTTACTTTTCATTACAATTGGGTCCTTATTTCTCACATAGGTCCTTAAGTTTTATTACCTTTAAGTCCCTTTCCCTCTTCTTCTTCTTCTTCTTCAGCCGAATGAACGACTGGCGGCAGAGAGTCACGCCACCTCATGATCACCTCCCTGCCGACATCATTCCTATTTGTCCAAGCTCTTGCAGCTTGCGCTCACCACCTCCTCTTGATCCACTGGTTTGGATTAATCGGAAATCCTATTTTTCAGTGGGAGATAACCTCACCATCATCGGAGACAACGACGGAGGTTAAGCTCCTCAAGCTCCTTCTTTGGCCAGACCCCGCCATTCTCTTCGCCGCCAACTGCTATAAATACCCCCTCACACCTCGAATTTTACTCAAGTTGGCTCCCTTCCCCCTTCTAACACTGTAGCGGACTTCGATAGGCTATTCTTCCAAAACTCCGGTGACTTTCCATTTCACTTTCCGACTTCCTCCATCCATTCTGATCAGCCGAGGTGATCCGTCGTGGTCTTCCGCATCTCTAACGCAGGCACCGACCAAAGGAACCCTCCGCTCCACCTCAAATCCACCTACCGGAGATCTTTCTTCCACCCTTTGATTTCGTCGTCTGCTATGAACCTTCGGCGGAAGCCTATTGACCCCTTCGTCCAAGTAACAGTAGATTAGGAGTAGGAGTAGGAGTAGGCTAGCTTAGTTAGTTAGTTTAGGTAGTTAGATTAGAGTTAATGTCAGATTTTAGTTTCATCTTCTCCAACTTCGGCAAGCTCCTTGAGCTCGCCAAAGCTTTAATCTTGTCTTTTTAAATCACTGTACACCTTCCTTTAACCCTCACAATCACTTCTAAATCATTTAAATGCTTAATTGATCACCTAATCGCCTAATTCAAATTCCACCTTCATCAACTACTGTCACTGTCCATGGTGATAGTAGTCGAGCTAATTCCACCTCCACTGGGTTCTTCATCATCTATTCACCACTTTAAGACCCTAATCGACACTATAATTAAGCTCCTGAGCTCGCTGTCATGGCGACTCAGGAGTAGTTCAAACTATTAATTAACTATATAATTATAACTGCTAACACTTGTTGACTTGTTTTAACCTCTCAATCGAGTGGTTAAACAAGTCCTAAGCTTAATTCAAATGAGATTTTTTAAGAAACAATTTCACTGTCAAATCTTACATTTAAAGAAATAATGAGGAATTAAATGTGATACTGAGGTTCCTTAAAACCTCAAGATCCTTTCTAAATCAAAAATTGCAAGTTTTTACAATCTGTACACAGATTAAATATTTTCTGGACTCACCGGAGCTCCAGCGAGCTCTGCCGAGCCAAAATTGTGTTTCAGCCTCTAGAATCTGTTGAGAAGCTCCAGAAAGATAAAATGAGGATCACTGATTGTCTTGAGGATATTTGTTTGAAGATTTAATGTCTAGAGCCAAAGATTGAACTTCATCTTCTCCAACTCCGTCGGAGTTGGAGAAGTCTGATAAAGAGATTTAAGAAGCATTGAAGGAACTCAGAAGCTTCAGTGTAATGCACTAAGGCTATTTAAAACCTTAAAACACTGTAACAACCTCTGATTTCCTCTAACGAACAAACACTTTTTGAACCTCAGGCGGCGAGCCTGAAACCCTAGAAATCAAGGTCAGAACACTTATTTGAAGACCTGAATAAGTTCCTGGTGTTGAGGAGACTCTATTCGAGGCTTTGATTTCTTGTGGAAAAGCTTTGAACAGAAAGTCAAACTTGAGGCCCTTATAGTCAAACCTGAGGAGGAAACTTTGTTTCTAAGTTCAATCTGAGGAATTGATGAGAGTAAGTTGCTTCTGGGATCTTGTTTGATGGTTTTAAAGTAATTAAAGTGAGCTCAGATGATTTATTGTGTGAGAATTTGAATCTTGTCAATTTGGGTTACTTTCGAACCCAAATTAATAGGAGAAACATTTTGTTGAGTTTTGAATTTAAATCCTGCCCAGATAAGTTGATTATAACCCTTAGAATTAGTTTAATTCGATCAGAGATGTTTCTCTGTGCCTGTTGCACATATCAAAGTCTGAAATTTGAACTCTGAAGCTTTCAGAGAAGCTTCAACCTTCTGTACACTATCTGAAGGTCTTGAGAGCTTAAAGACTACTCTAACAGATGTAGAATTATTTGTAGAACCTGTATAGACCTTTAAATAAGAGAGAAATGTCCATCTGAGGACTTTGTAGATGTTAATTTCACTTTCCAGGAAATAATAACCCGTAGAAACCCCTGATTTTATCTTTTAAATTGAAGAGGAAAACATCTTCAAAACCTTAAATTGACCCTGCAATTGTGTAGATCTATCTTAGAGCTTTCTAAAAAACATGAAATCACTTGATTTGGGGCTCTGGGTAGAAAGTTATGATAATTTGAAGTTGGGTCTGGAAGGGGTTAGATAGTCCCACATCACTAGTTTCTGAGCACGTGCCTGGGAACAAAAGAAATTTGTTGCGTGGGCTATCTAGTTGTCAGCGCTCGGTGCACCAGTTACCGATCTGATCTGAGCATTTGCATGTGTGTGTGCGGGCTTGCGTGCCTGCGAGTGTGCGCCCTTGTGGGCATGAGCGAATGTGCCCTGGGAGGGCGAGAGGCCTAGGAGGCCAGGTTTAGCCGAATTGGCTCGAGACTATGAACCGATATGAAATAAATCGAAATCTAACCTAATTGAGATTAGGTGAGGACCGAGTAGGGTCTGGTCCCACCCTGGTCGTAGGGTGTTGTGTATCCTTGAAAGGTCCTTGCCGCAAATAAAATAATTTTTGGTTGAAAAGTAAAAAAAACATGGTTCAGCTAAAGGTCTAAGGAATTGAAAGAGGAGCCACTGAAGGATGTTATGGTTAAGCTAACTGCAGAAGGCAGCAGCTAAACAAAGGAGAACAAGCACTAAGGAAAGAGCTGAAAGCTGAAGTTAAGTGTTGAAGCTGAAGGCACGAAAGGAACTAGGAGCACAGGCACTACTACTAAAGAAAAGACTAAGGGAAAGAGAATAAGAGACAGGAAGAGAAGGCAGGAACAGAAGAAGAAAGGTAAGAAAGAGCTCGACAGAGAATAAAAATAAAGGAAAAGAAGAGAAAGAAAAGGAGAAGAAGATAAGAGGCTGAAGAAAATAAATGAAGAATATTATTTCTCTTGCATCATTTAATTACTTTTTGTTCTTAATTGTAAAAAGGCATGTTTTAATATAACAGCTTTTAATTGCCTTAATTTCTTTTGAAATAAAATTGGAAATCTAGCATGTTTACTTGCTAATAAAGAAGATGATTTGAGTAAATATGTTTTTCATATGGAATTTTGTATATTCTTTATAGTTTAAATATTTTGGCAAAATTCATGTTTTAAAAATCAACTTAGTTATACCTCCTAAACTTATAGAGAAATAAAATAAAATTGGTGAATGTAGAAATTATTAAACCACCCAGTGAATGACCTGAACTCAACCAGTAAAAATTTCTAAAATGTTAGGTTAATTCGACCCTATACTACACAACCGATACAATTTTGAGTTAACCTTAGTGATTTCTTCTACTCTTAATTAATTGAAATTAACTTAATTACTGAGTTGAGTGAAAAGCACACGATTCAAATGTCTCTGCATTTCACAGGAAGGTCGTGTGCCCTCTTAGTGCAGATACGATGTGTGCAGTAAGAGGGGCTGATACCAGTCAAATCATCGAGAGTCCATCCAATGGCTCTACGATGTTGGTGGAGAACAGTAATCAGACGAGATTCCTGGTCAGGTGTGAGTCTGGAGTTGATAATCGTAGGAAACATCTGATTGGAACCCAAAAAGATGTACTTCAGATGGTCAGGAAGAGGCTTGAGTTCCAGAATGGGGTTATCAGCAACAACAGGTGGTTCAAGGTGTGTGTCAAGAGCAAGGGAAGGAGTTATGGGTATATCTAAGTCAGATTCAGACTCCTCTGATTGCGAGTTCTGATCCTCTTGCGGTTGATCGGAAGTAATCAGGTTATCCTCAATATATGATTCATCAACCACGGCCTTGATATCACATATTTGTTCTATAACACTGCAATTAATCCCTTGTTGGGCCTTAAAGATGTCAATTTTCAATGTTTGGTTCCCGAATTTCAGTTCAATTTGGTCCTCCTCACAATTTATATTGGCCCTAGCAGTGACCAGAAAGGGTCTCCCTAGTATAATTGGTGTATCCCTTGGGTTTTCATGTACATCCATATCTAAGACTACAAAATCCACCGGGAAATAGAAATCTCGTACCCTAACGATGACATCCTTGAGAACTCCTTTAGGTGACTTAATAGATAGGTTAGCCAACGGTAATGTCACCTCTGTCGGTTTAAGTTCAGATTCTTCAAGGTGGTCAAGGAGGGATGTAGGTATTAGGTTTATGGAGGCACCTAAATCTAATAAGGCTTTGTCAAATTGGGTATCACCAATGGTACATGAAATCAGGGGAGTACCTGGGTCTTTTGCCTTAGGTGGGAGTTTGCTCAAAATTACAGAGCTGCGTTGCTCTAACTGTACGATCAGATTCCCACTTTTGGTTGGCGGCTTACGCTTGGGTGTACACACGTCCTTTAGAAATCATGCGTAAGTCGGTATGTGGTAGATTGCATCCATCAAGGGGATGCTTATATGGACCTGTTCAAAGAGCTTGACCAGATCCTCCTTAGGAGCCACGGGTTTGTTTGCCCTCTTTCCCTTGGTTAAGGCCTCGGGAAATAGAACCTTGGTTGGTTCCTCTAAGATAGGTCCAAGTTCCTGATTTGGGACAGGGTTGTCCTGGATAACTATCCTAAGGCTTGGGTTACTAGCAAGCTGAAAGTGGCTTGGATAAGGTGGGTCTTGAGTTGCTTTACCATTACGGGTTGTTATGGAATTCAGTCCTATCTAGTTTGGGTTCGGAGTTGTCAAAATAGGTGGCTGTTGTTGAAATCCCACATAAGATGTCGAAGCTTCCATCCCATCGGATGATGGAACAGAAGGGGCCTAATAAATCATGTGGGTTTGGCCTAGATTTGGGTTCATAATGTACCTCTAGTTTAGCACGTTATTTGATGATAAGCTCATCATGGTCTCTAATTACCCATAATTAACTAGTCTTCCTAGTTAATTAGATAGAAATATGTAAATATATGGGTTAATTATTAAATAAGAACTAAATAGTAAAGGAACTTAAAATAAGTTAAAAATGCTAAATTATTATCCAATTAATATTATTAATAATTTAATTAATAATTCGACTCGAAATATTATCAGTAATTTATCTAATTAATGTGTTAACTAGCTTAAGTATAATTTATATCTAAGTATGTAATAACTTAAGTAACATTACTTAATTAAATAAATCAAGCTAAAAAGGTCAAAAATGTAAATTCAAGGTATAAATATAATAATTGTCTTATTTATAATCATATATAAAAAGTTGAAAAAGATTTAAATTAAAATAAACCTTGAAAACCTTAGTTTACATTTTAGTCCTTATGTTTTATTTCAGTCGAGTCCTTATTCTTCACTTAGGTCCTCAATTTTTGTTACAAACAAGTCCCCAAAACTTTTTCTTCTTTCCTTCTTCAGCCTTCTCGACGGCTGATGATAGGAGGTGCTTTCACCTTCCGATTATCGCATATCCGACGTCATTCCTTCCTCTCCAAGCTCCTGGAGCTTGTGCTCATCATCTCGTTTTCATCCACTGGTCTGGATGAAGTTGCAATCCTATTCTAGGGTTGAAGATAACCTTACCGGCATTGGAGAAGATGCCGATGGTTACTCCACTCCTAGCCTCTTCTCCGTCCATATACACCCTCCTTCTCAGCCACCGCAACCTATAAATACTCCTCCACACCCTCGATTTCACCAAGTTAGCTCCCTTCCCTCTTATTCACTGAGCTAACCAATAGGCTATACTTTCCAAACTCCAATGACCTTCCTCCGCTTCCTCCATCTTCCTCCGTCCATCTTTGATTACTCTGGATCTCCGCCATTGATAGCCAAGTCTTCTAACGCAGCGCTGACACCAAGAGTTCCTCTGCTTCATTCCACATATGCCCGCCGGACTTCTTCCTTCAACCCTCTGATTTCCTCCTCAGTTAAGGACCATCGACGGAGATCTTCTACCTCCTTCGTCCAGGTAATAGTAGGTTAGGTAAGTAGATCAGTTAGAATAGTTACTTAGGTAGATTAGATGGGTGTAATGCTAGATTTCCATTCATGTTCTTCAGCTCCAGCGAGCTCGTTGAGCTTGTCTGGAGCAACCTTTTGTCTTTTTAAATCATCGATCACCTTCTTAAACCATTCATGAACATTTCTATCACTGTAATTCACGAAATTGATCACCTATTTGCCTAAACCACCTCCACCTTCACCACTGCTTCCACTGTCCATGGTGGAAGTGGTTGAGCTTACTCCACCTCTACTAGGGCCCTCCATCACCTAACCATCACTTAAGAGCCCCTATCCTCATTTTAATTTAAGTAATAATCATCCATAACTTAAACACCTAATTTAATTTAATCTCCTGAGCTCGCTGTCCATGGCGGCTCAGGAGGAGTTCAAATCACTAATTAACTATATATAATCCATCGCAACTTTCTTTTGACTTGTTTTCTCCACTCAATTGAGCGGGAAAATGGGTCCTAAGCCTAATCAAATTCAAAATTTGTTTACTATGATTTCACTGCATAATTTTCAATTTAATGGATAATTGAAGGAATTAATTTGGTCCTGAGGTTCCTTGTGACCTCAGGAATCTTTTCAGATCATTAATGGCACATTTTAATACCATTTGTATACTTTTAGCCTTTTTTTGGACTCACCGGAGCTCCGGCGAGTCAAATGAGCTCTTCAGCCCATAGAACTTCGCGTGAAGCTCCAGATTACTGATTTGAAGGTCATTGATCATTCTGAAGCAAATTATTTGAGGTTTTAAGACTTGGAGCTTTTGTTAGACCTTTGTCTTCTCCAACTCCGACAAAGTTGGAGATGGTTGTTAGTTAGGGTTTAGACTCATTTGAAAGGTCTAGAAGCATCGATAACATACCCTAAGACCATTCCAATGTGTCAGTCTCTGTGATTAACTTTGCTTTGTTCTGTCGAACAAACTCATCTAGAATCTAAGGTGACATGCCTCAAACCCTAGGAATCTTAACTAAAACAACCTTCTGAAGTCCTGAATTTGTTCCTGAGGTGAAAGAGAAGATAATTAAGGCTTTAATTTCCTTTGAAATGGTTAAATTTAGAAAGTCAAAATTCTAAGGCTTATGGTCAACCTAAAGTCTGATTTATGGAATTGGGATTCAATCAGAGGAATTGAGGAGTTCAATTTGTTCTTGAGATGCTTTTAAATGATTTTAAATCAATTTGGATGAGCTCTGGTCGATTTTATAGAAGAAATTGATTTCTGTTCAATATGGGTTGTTTTTGAACCCAAACTGACGACAGTAAGTTTTTGGTGAGATTCAAGTGAATAATCTTCCCAGATAGTTTCTTAACAACCTCTAGAGGTTGTTTGATTTGATTAAATAGGTCTTTAGCAATCTGTTGAACCAAACATAACTTAAATTAAAGTTCTGAAGCTCCTTGGAGAAGCTTTTTAGCTTCTTCACCTTCTTGAAGCTTATCAGAATCTCCTTCCTTCACCTACGGCTGTGAAAACACTCTCTGAATCTATTCAACACCTCATCTGGAGATCAAATGTCCTTCTGTAAGACCTTAGAGTTGAAACACCATTCTACAGGCAATTTGGTCGTAGAGACCCAAGTCCTTTCACCCTTCAAATCGAAGAGCTAAACCTTCCCTGAGTATCAAATTGATACTACAATCATGTAGAGCAACCTTAGAGCTTTCTAGCAAGCCTTCATTTGCTCGGATTGGAGCTCTGTGGCGACTGGAATCATCAAGTGAAGTCTGGACTGGGAAGGGAATATATAGTCCCATGATGAGAGCCTCATCATGAACCCTAACAAGCATAATTTGATCTAAATAAATGTGAAAAAGCTCCTGCAAAACCTAAAGAAAAGCCTAACTCAGAGAATTCTGAATTGAAGAATAAGACAAGTCATGAGGGGTAAAACTGTAATTTTACTAATGCAGTACACAAACAGGGTATCTAAGGGTCTAAACACAGGTCAAATAAGCTTAATAAGGAAGGAAGTGGGATGTTTTGATCTGAAAAGGTTATAGCGACTTCTAGGAATTAAATGACATTCTGTAACCCTAAAAACAAACCCACTTTAATTCATGCGATTCTAGGCAAAGTAAAAATCAACTAAACCCTCTAAAATTCATGGAAAAATACTCCCTAGGGTTTAGAACCTTCAATTTGGTCTTTGCAACCTATTTTGACCTAAATTGAGAACCATGCCCAAATTTTAACCTAATTTGGGTTTTTGTGCAAATTGATTGGTCAAACATGGACAAACCTAAAATCAAATTACACCATTGAATTCCTTAAATTCAAGTTAGGTTGGTACAAAAATTTGGGCCTAAGAGAAGACCATCTTGACCGACTTTACAAATTGGGCCCCTTGAATTACTTTTTGACCCTTATCTTTTCAAAACCTTGCATTTAGCCCCCTATCTTCCCCTTCGTTCTTTGCAAAACGGTCCTCCCTGCCACCCTGCATAGGCACCATGCCTCCGGCGACCTTGCGCGGAGGATGGTGCCGCGTAGGGTAAGGCAACCGCTCTCAAGAACAAGCGGGGGGTTCCCTATGTCATCCTCTGTCGTAGGGACCCTCCCCTGTGACCTGCGGCTGCCCACGCCTCTCGTGCGAACGCACGACAGGCATGGGTCTCCATCTCCGACCATCTCCGGCGAGCACCCCACGTCGCTCCCTCGAAACCCTCTCCTTGACAACACCTTTATAAGGAGCAGCAGGGGCAGCTGTCTCCTTCAAGCTAGCTTTGGCCAAAGAAAACCCACCTCCATCGTCTCCTCTCTCTCCGGTCAGACAACCCAAGCCTCTGATGAACTTTCCTCCTCTTCCTCGTCGCTCTGCTGCCATACCTGCAGCAGAGCTTACTCTACTTCGTCTTCCCACGCCAGGCCGCACCAGCTGGCGTCCCCAGATCTCCTCATCATCGTCGTTACTCCTCTTCTGGGCACCTTCATCCCCAGCTCTGGCAGGCACACGCCGGGCATCTTCCTCTCCCTCTTCGTCGATTAAGTAGGTAGGAACCTTCCTCTTACTCTCCTCTCACTTTTCCCCTCTTAAATTGGCATTTTAGACCCCTCGACTGTCACAACCACCTCCATCGGCTTCACCTCCAGCCACCATCTCCGGCGAGATCGCTCCACCTCCACAGGCCCTTTCACCCCTCGCCGAAAAGCCCAGAAGCTCCCTCTCACTCCACTCAAGCGTTTCCCCTACTCCATTCATCGCCCTTCACCTTCAGACCACCCCTCGAACACACCCACCTTCACCTCTATAGTGTGCCCTAGGCACACGGCCTCAGCCACTTTCCCGCCACAATGACCCCCACACCGCCTTCGCTGTCCTCTTGCGAAGCTTCCTGAGTTGTCTAACGTTGCCGTGAGGCCATCTACGTGATTTCAGGTCTCGGCCTCCTCGCCACCATTGTCGGACAGTAGGAGCTGCTTGGCGAGCAACTCTAGGCCTCTTCAGCACCAGGTGAAGGCTCCAGGCAGCGCAGGGTACTTCCGCGAGTGTGCCCAGACCTTTAATTGGGGGCGCGAAGCCTTCACTACTGCCCAATTGCCAGCAGCTTCTCACCTGCGGGTGCGCGGAGCAGAAGTGGGACTTAAGTCCCACCTCGGAAGTGTGTGGGCTCATGCCCACACATAAATTGAAAAAGTGACATTAGCTGGTCGCCTCCGAATACACACGGGGTGAGGTCCCTCACCTATTCATCGCCCTCGTCCGTGACCTCATCACGCGGATCAGGCGTGACCCGACCCTACTCCCTCCTGTGCACTCCTCGCGCACCACCCACGCTGGTGCGCCTGGACCCGGGCACGCGACCCGACCCGATAACCCGGCTCTGGGAGAGCGTACCCAAGAGAGATTCAGAGAGAAAGAGACGCGGGGAGAGGGTAGAGTAGGTTTTGCGCTGAGCTTGTGTGTGTGTGTGCAGAGAACAGGTGAGGGAGGAAGAAGCAAGGCGCCGCTTAAGAGAAGAAGGAAGGAAGAAAGAAAGAAGAGGAAGAGCAGTGGCTGAGACTTAGCCGCAGAGAAGAAGAAAGGAGAAGGAAGAAGCTGAGGAAAAGAGAAGAGCAGGGGCACTGTAGCAACAACGTAGTTAAGACATCTGATTTCAAAATCAGACGTCGGAAAGAAAGGAAGGAGTGAAGCAGAAGAGAAGAGCAGAGGACTGGCCAAAGAAAAAGAAAGAAAAAAGAGGAGGGAACCTCTGCAGAAAAGAAGATGCAGAAGAAAATCAGAGAAGAGAAGAAGAAGGAAGAAGAAGGACTCATCAACTGAAGAAAGCAAAGAAAGAAAAGGAAGCCTTCGTAGCAAGGAAAAGAAGAAGAAAGAAGAAGAAAAGGTGAAGAAGAAAGCTAGCTGAAAAGAAGAAGAGAGAAGAAGAAAAAGCCAAGAAGAGAATTTTTGCTCTCTCTCTTTCTCTCTCTCCTTTATCTTAATTTTTGTAAAACACTATATATTGTGAATTCATATGCTTCTGGAATCATAGTTTGCTCCCTGAGTTCGACCTCGGAAAACTTTTAATTCCAAGTAATAAATTGTAAATCGGTAGTAGCTTTTCATGATTTACTACAACATCTAGAATTTAAAAACCAAAGCGACGAGAAGTTTGCGTAACCAGTTTTTGGCACCGTTGCCGGGGAGCAACGGCTATTCTAGAAGCTATTGATTCTTAATTTTTGATTTTCTATTGACTAATCTCTTCTCTTTTGTTGTGCAGGCACAGGAAATCAAAAGGAAAATAAGTAGTCGCACAACAACCACACCAAGGACTGGTAATTTTCTATCCTCTCATTTAAACCCCTAAAATCTAAAGAGGAAGACAAAGACAAAAAAATAATTTAGGAATAACCTGTCTTTCATACATAGTAAAACACCAAAGCTGCCTGTTTTAAAATTTCAACATACTTTATCTATACATCCATCAAAGGTAGTTAGGGCTAAAACCTTCTTGCTTGAGCCCTAATTACCCAATCTAGAGGCAACTAACTGGACCAATTAGGGCCAACATAAGGTTCAAAGCTAGGGTTTTAGAGACACACTTTTCTAAGCAAGAATGGAAAATGCCCAAAACAAGTGTGCCTAAGCCATTGCTTGAAAACATCTATCAAGAAAAACCCAAAAGAAATTTGGCTCTTAAGTCACTTGAACCCTAAAAGACAAGACCTAATAAGCTCTCAAAGGAACTAATAGGTGAAGTTGATCCCTTGGATTATCCATCCTCTAACTTAGGTCACTCTTTGCACTCAAAAGGTCAAAATTCAAGTGAAAACCCTAAGCACCTTGATCCTAACTAAAAGTGGTAGACTTAAGAGGTCAAGGTCCCCATTCTGGTCTACCTGGAATCTCAGTGACAAGAGAGGTCGGGTGGTGGAAACCCTGTAACCCGTGGGGGCGCTCTACCGTGTAGGGGTCTTCGTGGGACTCACCCTCTCTGGCTGCCTAGGTAATTCTCAAGTGGACGACCTTCTGATCAAGGGGTCCATCCGCCCTGAACCTCTATAGTCACCCAACATTTTGGGTGTCTTGATTGGGTCCAGCACCTGCTAAACTCATCCTCTCCATCAGTGTATGCTTGGAAGGAGGTCCTTAAAACCTCCTTTAGAAATTCACTCTTCTCGAGGCCGAGCGTCGGTGCCCTTGTTTGTGCAACCGACACTTCACATAGACCTCTCCTCTGATTCCGAACCCAACTCACCTTCTTTTTCCACAATGGCTCAGCCAGTTGAGGAAGAGAACAATCTGGAGCACCAGCTCCAGCGACTCAATGACCTCTTCCAGAACTTCATGCACCCACCGCAGTGTCCCATGATGCGATATCACTATAATCCCGCTGCGATAGCTATTGAGCCTCGAGTCAGAATCCTGATTGGAGGACCTGATTCTAAACTAAATCCCAACATGATTCATGCCATACCTAAATTCCATGGGCTTAATTCTGAAGACCCCTTCCAGCACATTAAACAGCTAAAGCATCTGGCCCAGACTTTCAGGTCAGATGCGCAAAATCAGGATATTCTCCTTATGAAGATGTTCTCTTTCTCCCTTATGGACAAGGCCGCCCATTGGTACCAAACACAGGCCCATCCAATCAACAATTGGGAGGAACTTCAGTCCAAGTTCCTGAAGAAGTTCTTCCCCGTTGGTCGGACCAATGCCTTGCACCATCAGATTACCCACTTCATGCAACAGATGGGAGAACCTCTTCATGAGGCATAGCATCGTTTTCAGGATCTCATGAGAAAGTGCCCCCATCACGGAGTTCCTAAATGGGAACAAGTCCAATCTTTTTACCAGGGACTTCGTGAGGATATTAGACTATTTGTCAATGCAACTTGCGGAGGAAATATCATGGGTCAGCATGAGGACACCGTGTGGGAGATTCTCGAGAATATGTGTGAGAACTCCATCAATAATGACTCTATGGGATTATTCGACAGGACGAATACCCGTGCATCGACGAACCTAAGGGGAGCACACGAGACGCAGGGCCTGTTCGCATCAGTCGACTTGGAATTGATGGCCAATCAATTAGACAAGTTCTCTATTATTGAGAAGAAGGTGGATGAGCTGACTCAGCACTTGCAGCGAGCCACCTCTGCGCATAATTCCTTTGCACAGCCTCCTTCTGCTTAGGAGACTGTGCAAAATATTTTCCACCGACCTTCTCCTGGGGTGGACTTGTATCATATCCACCCCCATCTGACTCTCAGATCGGAGAAACCTCTGACCCTTTCTATACTAGCCGGGGGAGTTCTGCTCCCCATTCTTTGACTTTTCCGAGGCTCCTCAGACCTGCGAGGACCTCAACACCATCCAAAATGACCCATTTTCCAATACCTACAATCCTGGATGGCGAAACCACCCCAATTTCCAGTGGGCAGGGAATTCCCAGAATCCAAGACCTTCCTTTCAGCCCCGTCCACAAGCACCTCATCTTACCAGCCGCCTCAGCCTCGGCCCAACCCTACTTATCCATCCAGGCCAAACCAAGACCAAATGACCCTCATCCTTCAGACTTTGGCTGACATTCAGAGAATGAATGCAGCTATTCAAAAGCAACACAAGGATGAAATCACTGAAGTTCGAAACCAACTGGCCCAGTTGGCAAATTCTTGCCAACCAGGCACACTTCCTTCTCAGCCTCTTCCTAACCCTAATAGCGTGCCAACCTAGCGGCGCATTATGAACCCAAACCCGGGCCAAGCACACATGATTTATCAGGCCCCCTCTATTCCTTCACCTGACGGGATGGAGGCTTCAACTTCCTATGCGGGTTACCAGCAGCAATAGCAACCCATCCTACCAAACCCTAACCAGAACCAGGCAGGGCTGAATTCGGTAACCACCCGTAGTGGTAAGGAGACCCAGGATCCACCTTATCCAGACCACTCCAAGCCTGGTAGTGACCTAAACCCAAGGATAGTAATCTAGGATGTTTCTATCCCTGTCCCAGATCAAAAACCTGGACCTACCCTAGAGGAACCAACCAAGGTTCCATTTCCCGAGGCCTTGACCAAGGGAAAGAAGACAACAAAATCAGTGGCTCCCGAGGAGGACCTGGTCAAGCTCGTTGAGCAGGTCCAAATAAACATCCCCTTGATGGATGCGATCTGCCACGTACTAGCTTACGCACGATTCTTGAAGAATGTGTGTACTCCTCAGCGTAAGCCGCGAACCAAGAGTGGGAGTCCAATTGTACTGTCAGAGCAAGCCAACTGTGTAATCCTGAGCAGACTCCCACCCAAGGCAAAAGACCCAGGCACTCCCCTGATTTCATGCAAGATAGGTGAAACCCAGTTCGACAGAGCATTGCTAGACTTGGGTGCTTCCATAAATTTGATACCCACATCCTTACTCAACCACCTAGAATACTCTGAGCTAAAATCGACTGAGGTGACACTACAGTTAGCAGATCGATCTATAAAGTCACCAAAAGGAATTCTTGGGGATGTTATCGTAAGGGTGTAGGACTTCTATTTCCCTGTAGACTTCATAGTCTTAGACATGGACACACCTGAAAACCCAAGGGATACAGCAATCATACTAGGGAGACCTTTTCTGGCCACTACAAGGGCCAACATTAGTTGTGAGGAGGGCCAAATAGAACTGAAATTTGGAAATCAAACCCTCAAAATTGATATCTTTAAGGCCCAACAAGGGATTAATTGCGGTGTCATTGAACAAATCTGTGATATCAGAACTTTGGTTGATGAAACATAATTTGAGAACAACCTGATTTTACCTCATCAACCACAAGAAGATCTTGAACAGCAATTAGAGGAGCCAAACCCTGATTCAGACAAGCCCATAACTCCCATCCTTGTGCCTCACACTCACTCTGAACCACCGGCTGCTGATAATCCCATTCTTGAACTCAAACCCCTTCCCGATCATTTGAAATATGTCTTTTTGGGTTTTAATCAGACATTTCCTGTGATTATAAATTCCAAGCTCACTCCTGATCAGGAATCCCATCTGATTGCTGTTCTCCAGCAACATCGCAGAGCCATTGGTTGTAGTCTCGATGACTTGACTGGAATAAGTCCCTCTTATTGCACGCACTGTATCTATTCTGAAGAGGGTGCACAACCTTCCCGTGAGATGCAGAGCAGTTTGAATCCCAATTTGCAGGAGGTCGTGAAAAAGGAGATCATTAAGTGGTTAGATGTAGGGATCATCTACCTGATCTCCGACAGTCGTTGGGTGAGCCCAATCCAGGTTGTGCCTAAAAAGGCAAGGCTCACCACCATTACGACTGAAACCAGAGAGGTCATACCTACCCGAATAGCCAACTCGTGAAGAGTCTGCATAGATTACCGAAGACTCAATTCCTCCACGAAAAAGGATCATTTCCCACTCCCATTCATTGATCAGATTCTCGAGAAGTTAGCGGGAAATAGATTCTTCTGCTTTCTTGACAGGTACTCCGGTTATAACCAAGTGGTGATTCATCCTAAGGACCAAGAGAAGACCACGTTCACCTGCCCCTTCGGGACGTACGCGTTCCGAAGGATGCCTTTTGGTCTCTGCAATGCACCCGCGACTTTTCAGCGATGCATGCTTGCCATATTCTTTGATATGGTAGGTGATTATCTGGAAGTCTTCGTGGATGACTTCTCAGTTTTCAGGGCATCATTTGATGATTGCCTCCAGCACTTGGTTCATATACTCAGGCGCTGCATCGATGTAAATTTGGTTCTTTCCTGGGAAAAGAGCCACTTTATGGTGCCTAAGGGGATCTTCCTAGGTCATCTAATTTCTGAGAAAGGCATCCAAGTGGATCGAGCAAAGGTTGAGTTGATCTCTAGACTTCTTATGCCTAGCTCGATCAGGGACATCCATTCTTTTTTGGGGCACGTCGATTTTTACCATCGTTTCATCCCCGATTTCTCGAAAATCGCGTGCCCCCTGACTACTCTTCTCTCTAAAGATGTACCCTTTGAGATTTCCAAGGAATGCACTCAAGCTTTTGAGAACCTCCATGACCGAGTCACCCAGGCCCTGATCCTACAATCCCCTGATTGGTCTCAACCCTTTGAGATCATGTGTGATGCATCTGATTTCGCTGTAGGAGCGATTCTAGGGCAGAAAGTTGACAGGAAACTCGTGGTCATCTACTACGCTAGCAAAACACTTGACGAGCTCAGCGTAACTATACAGTTACGGAGAAAGAGCTGCTAGCCGTAGTATTTGCACTCAAAAAATTCCGATCCTATCACCTAGGTTCCCACGTCATCATCTACTCAGATCACACAGCTGTGAGGCATCTCCTTGCCAAGAAGGATGTGAAGTCTCGATTAATCCGATTGATCTTGTTGTTGCAAGAATTTGACCTCGAGATTCGCAACAAGGGGGAAGACAGAACATGGTAGCTGACCACTGTCTCGCCTTCCTTCTGAGATCATCAACCCTTCTGGACCCATCACAGAGCATTTTCTAGATGAGCACTTATTGACTATTGGAACTAGGCTTCCATGGTTTGCTTATATAGCAAACTACTTGGCATCTCATCAGATTCTGTCTGATTGGCCGAAGGCCAAGAAAGACAAGTTGCGCTCTGATGCCAAATACTACATCTGGGAAGACTCGTACCTTTTCCACATAAGTGCTTACCAAATTATCAGAAGATGTGTCCCAGAGGGAGAAATCAATGATATTCTCTCCTTCTGCCATGACCAGGCATGCGGTGGCCACTTCTCTGGGCACAAAACTGCATCTAAAATCCTCCAGTGTGGCTTTTATTAGCCCACTTTATTCAAGGACGCATACAATCATTGTAAGGCATGCAGTCGTTGCCAAACTTTGGGCAACATGAGCCATCGCGACATGATGCCTTTGCAGCTAATTCTCGTATGCGAAATCTTTGATATTTAGGGGATTGATTTTATGGGCCCCTTTCCTATTTCGGACGGCTTCGAGTATATTCTGCTTGCTGTGGACTACGTGCCCAAATGGATCGAAGCCATTCCGACCCGAATCTGTGATCATAAAATCGTTACCAAATTCATTCATCACAATGTCTTCTCACGGTTTGGGATTCCTCGTGCAATCATCTCTAATGGAGGGACCCATTTCACCAATGCTCAGTTCAGGTCACTGATGACCAAATATGGGGTGTCTTACCGAATCTCTAGTCCTTACCACCCTTAGACTAATGGTCTAGCTGAGCTATCAAATCGAGAGATCAAGAAAATCTTGCAGGTCACTGTTCGGCCTGACAGGAAGGACTGGTCATCCCGACTTCCAGAAGCTTTGTGGGCATATAGGACCGCCCACAAGACCCAGTTAGGCATGTCTCCTTTTAGACTGGTGCACGAGAAGGCGTGTCACCTTCCCGTCGAATTGGAGCACAAAGCCTATTGGGCAGTACGGAGCTGTAATTTAGATATTTCTAAGGCTGAAACCCACAGAAAGCTGCAGATAAGCGAGATCGATGAATTATGCCTTGATGCATATGAGAACTCGCGAATCTACAAAGAGCAGGTTAAAGCCTTCCATGACAAGCACATATCTAGCAAGATCTTTCATCCTGGTCAGAAGGTCCTACTCTTCAATGCCCGACTCAAACTCTTCCCTGGGAAACTGCGATCCAAGTGGGTCGGACCTTATCTTGTCCGACAGGTTTTTGGAAATGGAGCTGTCGAAATCAGTCTACTCAGCCACGATTCCGAACCTTTCATCGTGAACGGTCAGAGACTCAAACCGTTCATCGATGTAACCTCTATGATTTGGCTGAGTCATCATTTATCCTCCATTCTCCCTGAGCATATTGTTCCCAACCGATGGCGTAAAACTCAACGCTCAACGGGAGGCAGCCCATCATTCTTTTTGAAAAAACCCAAAACCTTTTCTGACACCTCTTCGCACTTAAGGTTCATCCTTTAAGACAGCCGACTCTACCTCAGGTGCTTGCATTTGAGATTAGAAATCATCCGCAACAGCCACCGCGACCCATTCACTCACCAAAATATCTATCCTAATGTATGAACTAAGCTAAATAAAAACCCTCTTAAGTTACAATGAGGACATTGCAAATCTTAGGCATGGGGGGGTATGAAAGTGCAAAACTTGTAAGAAAAGGTTTTAAATAAAAAAATTCACATATACCAAAAGCACCATAAAAATTAAAAAATTTTTGAAAAAGAATAATAAAATGAGAGGAGGAAAGAAATTTTTGTGGACTTTAGAAAGGAGGAGAAAAAGAACAAAATGATAAAAAGAAGCACAAAATGAAAGAAAAAAGATAGTCATTAGTAAGAAATTAAGGGATTAACCTAAGTTCTAGACCACATTCAGGAAAAGAAAAGGAAAGTGCACAGTAAGATTAGAGAGAACGCAAACCTTAGGCATTCTTGGATAGACTCCTAGTATCCATTAAAGTCTAGATATTCCTCAAGAGGTTGAGGAGAATGAAAAGCTTAAGTATTAGGTCCAAGGCTTAGGGAGTATTTGGCCTCATTAACTAACTTTTGGTTTACGGGACTCAGTAACCTAAGCACCCAAATTTACACACACAGTTTGGTTCAGTAAGCAAAAGTATTAAAATCACGTAGAAGCATTTCAAAAATTTTGAAAACGTCACCTAGAGTAGGACAGGCCGATCAACACAAGTTGATTTGGACGAGTTCCCAGCGCGGAGAGGTGGGAAATTTTCCTCGAAGATGCGTAACAAAATATCATCTCCTCGGTGCTTGTCTCTTAGGATATTTACATATCCTACTGGGGGCATGTAAGCACTCTGTTGGTTCAGATTCCATGGATGGCATTATCACGAAGTGTCAATTGCCAGGGTCTGAATTCGGCCACAGAACACCATGGATGGGATTATCTCAAAATCTCGAAAGCCAGGGTTCTGGGGGTTACCATGGGCGGTGCTATCACGAAGCATCGACTGCTAGGAACTCTTGAGGATTGATGATGGGGACAAGGAATCCGATACAGACCGTGTTAAAAAGCCAATCCTAAGCTAGAATTAAAAAGAAAAAGAGAGAGAAAACTCTCCAGACATATAAATCTTCTACCTCTCTTACAAAACGTACTACGAACTGAACCAAGGCTAAAATCATCTCAAGCACGGGTGCTTTAACCACGAAGTCCAAAAAACTTTAGGTTAGTTCCTATAAGCCTTAAAAACCTTTGCTAAGGGCTAATGCTAAAGCTAGATAGATCTGGATCTTGGTTGGTACTAGACTACCTTTTAGGCCTATGATTGGCATTCTGACCTAATCAAGGTTACAAGAGAAAAAACACTTATCTAAACTTGATAAGAAATTCATGGTCTAGAACAAAGGTTAAAACCTTAAAATTTTGCTAAGGAACTAGCAAAAGCTAGGCATGGGGGTATGATGAGAGCCTCATCATGAACCCTAACTAGCACAATTTGATCTAAATAAGTATGAAAAAGCTCCTGCAAAACCTAAAGAAAATCCTAACTCAGAGAATTCTGAATTGAAGAATAAGACAAGTCATGAGGGGTAAAACTATAATTTTACCAATGTAGTACACAAACAGGGTATCTAAGGGTCTAAACACAGGTCAAATAAGCTTAGTAAGGAACAAAGTGGGATGTTCTGATCTGAAAAGGGTTATAGCAACTTATAGGAATTAAATGACATTATGTAACCCTAAAAGCAAACCAACTTTAATTCATGAGGTTTTAGGAAGAGTAAAAATCAACCAAACCCTCTAAAATTCATGGAAAAATACTCCCTAGGGTTTAGAACCTTCAATTTGGTCTTTGCAACCTATTTTGACCTAAATTGAGAACCATGCCCAAATTTTAACCTAATTTGGATTTTTACACAAATTGACCAGTCAAACATGATCAAACCTAAAATCAAATTACACCATTTAATTCCTTAGGTTCAAATTAGGTTGGTACAAAAATTTAGGCCTAGGAGAAGACCATCTTGACCGACTTTACAAATTGGTCCTCTTGAATTAATTTTTTGATCCTTATCTTTTCAAAACCTTGCATTTAGCCTCCTATCTTCCCCTTCGTTCTTTGCAAAACGGTCCTCCCTGCCACCCTACGTAGGCACCATACCTCCGGCGACCTTGCGCGGAGGATGGTGCCGCGCAAGGTAAGGCAACCGCTCTCAAGAACGAACGGGGGGTTCCCTGCATCATCCTCTGTCGTAGGGACCCTCCCCTGTGACCTGCGGCTGTCCAAGCCTCTCATGTAAACGCACGACAGGCATGGGTCTCCATCTCCAACCATCTCCGGCGAGCACCCCACATCGCTCCCTCGAAACCCTCTCCTCGCCAACACCTTTATAAGGAGCGATAGGGGCAGCAATCTCCTTCAAGCTAGCTTTGGCCGAAGAAAACCCCCTCCTTCGTCTCCTTTCTCTTCTGTCAGACAGCCCAAGCTTCCAGTGAACTTTCCTCCTCCTCCTCGTCGCTCTGCTTCCATACCTGCAGTAGAGCTCACTCTGCCTCGTCTTCCCACGCCAGGCCGCACCAGCTGGCATCCCCAGATCACCTCATCATCGCCGTTACTCCTCTTCTGGGCACCTTCGTCCCCAGCTCCGGCAGGCACGCACCAGGTGTCTTCCACTCCCTCTTCGTTGATTAAGTAGGTAGGAACCTTCCTCTTACTCTCCTCTCATTTTTCCCCTCTTAAATTGGCATTTTAGACCCCTCGACTGTCACGACCACCTCCATCGGCTCCACCTCCGGCCACCATCTCCGACGAGATCGCTCCACCTCCACAGGCCCTTTCACCCCTCGCCGACAAGCCCAAAAGCTCCCCCTCACTCCACTCAAGCGTTTCCCCTACTCCATTCACCGCCCTTCACCTTCAGACCACCCCTCAAACACACCCACCTGCACCTCTGCAGTGTGCCCTAGGCACATGGCCTCAACCACTTTCCTGCCACGACGACCTCTGCACCGCCTTCGCCGTCCTCTGGTGAAGCTTCCTGAGTTGTCTGACATGGCCGTGAGGCCGTCTTCGTCATTTCAGGTCTCGGCCTCCTCGCCGCCATTGTCAGACAGTAGGAGCTATGATTGCGCAGTAATCATAGGTCTTAATTGGCCTAGATTAAGCTAGGACCTAGCATAAGTTAGTGTTATTCACGCATACATATGCATTGTCTGCATCTTTACTGCTTTCCTTTAGCTATGCATGAAATAATGTTATAATGTGCTGATTAAGTGTATTATGTCAATTGCAGGGAATAAGCTGATCAGGAGCTGGATCTGAAGCTGGATCAGGAATAACAGGAGTTGCAGGAAAGCTGGAGCAAAAGGCTTAGATTAGATGTAGGAATAATGATGTAAGGGAGTTAAAGGTTTCCTATTCTATTAAGTAGAAATAAAGCAGTAAAATGTGAAGAGCTTAGGCCCATCCTAGCCCTAGGATAGCCTAGAGACTTCCCCAAGCCTTAGCCACCCTTAGATTAGGTCACAACATCCTAGGAAGCCCTAAAACCCTAGTTCCAACCCTTCTCTGGACGTCCAGGTAAGTTTTAAGATGTCCAGGATCCTTAGCCAACTCCCGCACACTTCAAACCCACTTGCAGTGTTATTGGACGTCCAGACACTTTGTCAGACGTCTAATTTCTGCAAAATACCTAATACAGAACCCGAAATCCTTCCTGACTCTGATTGCGCGTCCAGAAAACAAGTCTGGACTTCTGATTTTTTAGTATAAGATGTCTGATACTGCTCTCCAATTCCTGTTTTGAGATTTAAGCCTTGATCTTGGATCTTTAGGTCCCTAAACCCAATTCCATCCCCATAGGAACATAAATTAAGGTGCCCTAACCCTAGTACACCACCTCTAGACCTCCCTAAGGATCTAATTAGGTCCTCACTAAACCTAATTGACTTGGATCTTAGTCAATTCCATCAGCCTATTCAATTGGACTCATTGAGTCCAATTGAGCCCTGATCTCAGCACACACTGTCCAATTGGACTCAGTGAGAGTCCAATTGACCTAGACCTGACTTAATTGAGTTGTTTTACTCTTAATTAAGTTTCCACACACCCAATTAAACATGTATTAAGTTTAATTGCACTTTACCTTAGTGAATTAGGGTTTATAACCCTAATTTGAGACATACCTTGACCTATACCCACTAGAACCTAACCTAATCAACCTATCCACCGAAGTTTTGACCCACACACACCCACACACACCATCCACATGAAAATACCTAGCCTAGAGTTCTCTAGAACTCTCTACCATGTGTGGTTGCCTTGGTTGCCAAAAATAGCAACCAAGAGCCATTCAATTTTTAGATCCACATTTGGTGGATCTAAAAACCACCATCCACCCTCTCTCTCTCACTCTCCCACGAGCTCCCACCAAAAGCCTCTCTAGAGAATTCCATAATTCTCTAGAGAGCTTCCCTTAGGTCTATAAAAAGACCCCTTGGGTGCCCATTTGCACCAATTCACTTCCTTGGCATCCATTCCACTTAGAATAACCACTTCCATCTCCACTCCACCTCCACGAGTTGAGCACCACCATGGAGGCCACCATCTCCATGCCAAGAAGCTAGATCAGCTCCCCAACCTCTCTCCAAGGGCCAGCCTAAGTTCCATTGGCCGCCCCTCCTTCTCTCAACCACTCAAAGGCCATCGGAGACCACCCCTGAATGCCCTTCCATTCTGCTAGATTTAGATTATGCTCTTCGTATATTTATTGCATTTATTTACTGCTTAGTAGTGTAGTCTTACTTCTCCCCCAATGATGCATGCAAAATCCCCCCATCGATTCTTGTATGCGATCATTTTCTCGTAGCTAGATTTAATTTTCAAGCATTTATGTACAAGCTTTCCTCTAGATTCCTTGTGCAACAACTCCCAAATGAATGAATGAAAACACACATATATATATATATATATATCTATTTGAAATCACCATGAGCTTAATGATTTCTATTATCTTTTGCATGATTAATGTTGCCTGTTTCTAACTCTTAATATTCTTGCAACTAAGCATGTCGTATGTAAATATGTAATAATCACGAATCGGCATGCGATTCTAAACAAAGTAGAGCGGCAAAAAGATCGATTTCAAAAGTAAAAGCAACGCCTCCCAGAGACAAACAACCGGGACTCAAGTCTCGTTATCTTTAGAAATCAATTTTTGACATACGTTTTTGTGCGACTATACTACCATTTTCGACGACTTTCAATTGCGCGAAAATAGCATTTCTATCAAATGGCGCCGTTGCCGGGGAGGCAACATCATTTTTCTTGATTTCGATCTTTTAATATATCATTGACAAATCTGCCTCTACTTTGTTTTTGATGTGCAGGACAACACGGAACAAAAATGGGATCTGCGCACACATCGAGCGTGGCAAAGAAAAATCAGGTGCACATCATCTATCGTAGATTAGGTTTATTTTCTCAACCCTAGAATTAGATCTACTTTCTGCAATCTCTTTTGAAAAAAAAAAAAAGATTTTTCTCATTTTCGTGAAAAAGAAAAAAAAATCAAAATGGAAAATTTTGAAAAAAAAATCTAGATTAGATTTCTTTCCGAGCTTAGGTTAGTTTGAAAAATATATATATATTTTCTGTGAATCTTTTGAAAAATTCTTTAAAAAAAAAAAAAAAACGTGCAAAAGTTTTGAAAAAAAAAACATCCTTTTTGGTGGAAAGCCTAGATTTCAATTCAAACCTCTTTAAAAAGCTTTTCCACCATCTCCTAATTTTCGGTTAGATTTCAAGCTTGAATTAAAAATTCGATTTCCAAAAAAATAGAAAGTAAAAAATTTTGAAATTTTGGCTAAACCTTCATTTTCAAACCATCTTTTAAACGCCACCATTATTTTGAAAAAATTCCAAATATAAAATTTTTAAAAATTTGCAAAGTACACGGGGGTCAGATTGACCCAGATTCAAAATTTTTCAAATTTCAAAAAGCAATTCCAAGCAATTCACAAATTTGTTTTGACTTAAAATGGTGGGGTTTGAAAGCTGATCTCATTGGATTTATTTTCCATATTTTTCCCAATTTTTGAAGATCACTTGATACTGTTTCAAAGCAAAAAATCGACCAGGGGTCAAAATTCTAGATCTGACCCCCTGATATTCAAAATTCCCTAAAAATTTGGTTGAAATAGTAAAAATTCCAAAAAAATATTCTCTAAAAAACTGATTGAAAAAGGAATCTAATCGCAAAATTTCAAATTAATTTGATTCCAATTATTATCAGAGAATCAACATTATTTTTGTGGTCTGCTAAAACAGAGAAAAACCCTAGAAGTGCATGCAACCTAAGTCAAACCCTTAGGGTTACAACTAGAGACCACACATCGGGCTAACTTAGACTTAATCAAGTCTAGTTAGCCGGTGAACTTGGTCACCTTGTGGGCCACTCACCACAAACCCCACTGAAGAAAACGGGTTAAAATTAACCTTAAAATACGAAATCAACCCGAGTTCGTTGTCGTACTACTGGGTGAGTTTAATCTCTCTTGCCAAACCTGGTGGCTAAGTCTGCGGGGTAGTGTCAAACGACCGCGGCTCGGGGGTCAACGGAACCGGAGGCGTAAGCCAAAGGAAGAACCTTCCCCTTAGTCCCCTCGTAACCAGACTAGCTGGGTTAGCTTGAGAGGTAGGATTCACTTTCAGTCGGTTGTACGACGAGCTTATCTTCAGGAATTTAAATCCATAATGAAAAATCTGGTCACCTGATCTATAAGGATCATTTGATTGACAGGGCCTTAGCCTTGTCCTGCGTGGCTACACCAACCCAGGGGTTGGGCGGTGTATGCACGGAAGGAGGTCACTTCGACCTCACTTGGTTGGACCTTGGGAGCCGCTCCCAAGGAGGCGAGTCACTTCTTCTATTTGCTGAGCCGCGATGGCTAACATTGGATCTAGACCTAATCAGGATCCAGAAGAGCTAGACTAACAAGCTTATCTGAGAGCTCGGGTCACTGAATCAGCTCAACCTTGGGATCAGAACCCAAGGTGGCGAAGATGACTTTTCGCTTCGCCTGATCATTCTCCTCGGGTTACTGAAATGGTTAACCCATATCCTAACCCTGGATATTATGACCCATACCAATCGGTCCCTCAAAGGATCGCATCCTATAACCTAGGATATGGATTTCATATTCCTGCTTCTCACCCATGGAACATGGTAGACCTGATTCACCCCTTAGAACCCCTGGAGAGCTACTGGTGCATATGCGGCCACATTATAGAATACAGAGAGCTATAGCGACTTCTAAGGAAAAGGCTGCATCCTATCTATGCGAAATCCAGGCTATCATTGAGCCGAACCAAAGACAAAGCCGGATTCCGCATCAACAAGCTGTGATGGAGCTCCTTCAGGAAACAACAGAGATAACAAGGTGAATGGGACAAAATCGGGAAACTCAAGAACTATTGCTTTTGAGATATCAAGTGGAAAATAGCATTGAAGACCTCGAAGAATCTGAAACAACTACACCGGAAGAACACACAGAAGATTCTCGGGAGTAGAAGCTCGAAGATCACTCAGGGGAAAAAGAATCTAGCGTGGATATGAGACAGGAGCAGGAAGTATGCCGAATGGGTTCATCTGAAATTGAGGAGGAAAGGACTAATATCTCCAAGACTGAGCCGCAATTAGATTATCCTGAGTCCTGGGAGACACCTCTTGGGTTAGATAACCCAATCGAGATAAGGGAAGTAGATCCAATTGAGGATATGGATCTTGAGGCAAGCATTACATTCGACACTACTGATCAATCTAGGCCACTTCCCATTGTAGGTGAACTTGTGCTAGAGGCAACATCTTTTGATCTGCACTCTTCTTTCACCTACATCCCTAATTTGTATGTTAGAGATTCTGAGATGACACTTTCTATCCCTGATCCTGACATCCGAAAACTAGAAGTAGCTCTGGACGACTTAACTGAAGAAATAAATATGCTACTTGAGGTAGGAATTACTGAGGAACCCAATGCATATGAGGGTGAAGCTTTGAGCAGAAGGAGCTGGGGATGCATCTATCATCCTAGTAGATGGCTCGACCTTGAGCCTGAGGAGACAGCCTCTGATGAATCAGAGATGGGTACTGATGAGGACGAAGTAATTTCTGACGAGGACTTCAGTGACCTCCCCACAGATCTTCTACTTTCACGGATACCCCCATATGACCTAGAGCCTGGAGAGGAAATGATCTTTGATGTCAATTATCATTATGAGGATCCCTATGACTCAGATTCTGGTTCTAAGATACATGTTGATCTACTCCCTCAGTAACTTCCTGCTGAATTGAGGGACATGATAAATCAGCTAAATCAACATCATGATCCCACCTCTGATTATCCTCTATTTTCCACTACCACTCCACACTTTCTTATAGCTATACTTTTTGGAGTAGGGGTGCACAATCAGCTGGTTCACATCTCCGGACCACTGATTCTGGGAGCATACGAGCATATCTTTCTCTTAATCTTAGCCGGCTCCTATGCTATAAATGACACATCTGATTGAGTTTTTGCCTAGTTGGAGGCGTTAAACTCAGCACATATAGATACCATTCGCCCCACATTCCACCATCATTTATATATAACCATTTTTATACATATCATATTTTTGTTTTAGCAAATTCCCCTTTTATATTGCATACTAACAGGTTGGAAGGTGCTGAATATAATTTCAGGAGCAATTACAGGTGATTTCTACCCATTCTCTCTCTGCAACATTTATTTTCTTTTACATTCATGCATGAGGACATGCAAGAACTTAGGCATGGGGGGGTACATACAGAAAAACTGAAAAAAATTTTATACCAACACTTAGGAAAACCTCAGAGCTGCATGCAAAACGTACTTTAGGACCTTAAATAAAAGAACAACCGACTCCACTCCAGTTCTCTCATTGGAGCTAGAAATCATTCGCAACAATCAATTCTGACTCACCCGCTCACCTTTTGTTCTAAATTTAGGGTCAAGCTGATTGTAACCCGATACGGGAAATTCACGAAGTACAAATTATATGAGGTTACATGTTTATAGCATATATAGATATTGCATTCATGAATAAGATTATTTTATTAAGAGAATGCATTAGGGATTTTATCCTTTAGTTGATTCATGTAATCTGGAATTCAGTACAACTTTTCACACACGTAGAATTTGCAATGGATTCACAGTGAAGGCTGATAAACGTCTTCAATTTTTCGAGAAGAAGAAGTGCTTCTTTTCCTGAACCCTGGGACAGTGTTTTGGGAGTCAGGCAGATTTTCCTCCAAAAATCCACCAAATAGTGTGAGAGAGTAGAGTATACTGGTGCTCTAAGATTAGTGCAAGGAATCTGGAATCCTAGATAATTAGGGGATGATGCTCTGAGATGAGACAGTTTTCGCTCTCGGTTCCTGCGTATGCATTTTGTGCGAAATTGTGAGAGCCACCGAATAAGGCAAATACGCGGAGAGCGAGTTTTCATAAAACTAGGGCTAAGGTGGATGGTTACGACCATTCTTTACGGAATCCTCGGCTGAAGGATGGTATTGATGTCAAGGTCAGAAATACACCGTCCTATCCGTCTCTCCCGGTGCCATGAGTAGGCACTTCCACCAAATAAGCCACCCAATGTCTCTTAAGTACCACCAATCCCTAATAATGCCTCCTCAACAAAGTTCATGGATGTATGCCAGTTGTGTTATGCTGAAAAAAAAAAAAATTAAAAAAATGAGAAAAAGAAAAATAAAAAGAACGATGAAAAGAAAGAAAAACTGAAAAAAAAAATTAGAAAAAGAAGAAAAAGCAAAGAAAAGAATGAATATTTAGTGTTTATCAAGGCAATACCATTAAATAAAATTGAGCTCTACCAAATATGGCCTTAACCTATTTTTCTTGTGTTTCTGACCGCCTGAATACTGGCTGAGGAATCCCGACTTAGTGTTAGGGTTATGAGAACTCAATTAAAGTGTTAATGCCTAGTGAGACCACCAAATACAGATCCTATGTGTGAATCTGGTGAGGTTGTGTGCTCTAAGAAAAAGAAATAAAAAGAGTAAGAGAGAATGAATACAAAGGAATCAAAAGGGAGCATAGTTTTTCTCGTCTTTCTCTAAGTTAAGTTACTTAGTAATTCGGGAATCTGGATTCTGTAGTACTAGTCTCTATGTAGCACCAAGTGAGAATGAGCCACCAAATATATAATCCTTTCCCTCAGAGATTCTCTACCTATGCCTAAAGCCGGGGTGGAATTCATAAAATATCTTGAATACCCCGAGGGAAGAAGTCCGCCTATCCTGCTAGAATTTTTACTAGGGGTCAAGTACAGGCTTTAGAGGTGGATTAGTTTTCACTCGAATCCATTGCAAAAGCTACATAGCTGCACCTTCACGATTGTCTGGATTTCTAGAGCATAGGATGAAAACAAAAAGGAGAAAAATCTCTATGCAAACACTTGATAAAATAACCAGTCCCTTAGGGAACCTTGCTGTAAATAATTTAGTCTTGCATTTGCTAGGGACTAGCAAGAATTAGGCATGGGGGTATGATTGCGTAGCAATCACAGGTCTTAATTGGCCTAGATTAAGCTAGGACTTAGCATAAGTTAGGGTTATTCACGCATACATATGCATTGTATACATCTTTATTGCTTTCCTTTATCTATGCATGAAATAATGTTATAATGTGCTGATTAAGTGCATTATGTCAATTGCAGGGAATAAGCTGATTAAGAGCTGGATTTGAAGTTGGATCAGGAATAACAGGAGTTGCAGCAAAACTGGAGAAAAAGGCTTAGATTAGATGTAGGAATAATGATGTAAGGGAGTTAAAGGTTTTCTATTCTATTAAGTAGAAATAAAGCAGTAAAATGTGAAGAGCTTAGGTCCATCCTAGCCCTAGGATAGCCTAGAGACTTCCCCAAGCCTTAGCCACCCTTAGATTAGGTCACAACACCCTAGGAAGCCCTAAAACCCTAGTTCCAACCCTTCTCTGGACGTCCAGGTAAGTTTTAAGATGTCCAGGACCCTTAGCCAACTCCCGCACACTTCAAACCCAGTTCTACAGTGTTATTGGACGTCCAGACACTTTGTCAGACGTCTAATTTCTACAGAATACCCAACACAGAACCCGGATTTTTGAGTATAAGACGTCTGATTATATTATTAGGCGTCTGATACTGCTCTCCAATTCCTGTTTTGAGATTTAAGCCTTGATCTTGGATCCTTAGGTCCCTAAACCCAATTCCAACCCCATAGGAACATAAATTAAGGTGCCCTAACCCTCGTACACCACCTCTAGACCTCCCTAAGGACCTAATTAGGTCCTCACTAAACCTAATTGACTTGGATCTTAGTCAATTCCATCAGCCTATTCAATTGGACTCATTGAGTCCAATTGAGCACTGATCTCAGCACACACTGTCCAATTTGACCCAGTGAGAGTCCAATTGACCTAGACCTAACTTAATTGAGTTGTTTTACTCTCAATTAAGTTTCCACACACCCAATTAAACATGTATTAAGTTTAATTACACTTTACCTTAGTGAATTAGGGTTTATAACCCTAATTTGAGACATACCTTGACCTATACCCACTAGAACCTAATCTAATCAACCTAGCCACCTAAGTTTCGACCCACACACACCCACACACACCATCCACATGAAAATACCTAGCCTAGAGTTCTCTAGAACTCTCTACCATGTGTGGTTGCCTTGGTTGCCAAAAATAGCAACCAAGTGCCATTCAATTTTTAGATCCACATTTGGTGGATCTAAAAACCACCATCCACCCTCTCTCTCTCACTCTCCCACGAGCTCCCACCATAAGCCTCTCTAGAGAATTCCATAATTCTCTAGAGAGCTTCCCTTAGGTTTATAAAAAGACCCCTTGGGTGCCTATTTGCACCAATTCACTTCCTTGGCATCCATTCCATTTAGAATAGCCACTTCCATCTCCACTCCACCTCCACGATTTGAGCACCACCATGGAGGCCACCATCTCCACGCTAGGAAGCTGGATCAGCTCCCCAACCTCTCTCCAAGGGCCAGCCTAAGTTCCATTGGCCGCCCCTCCTTCTTCTCTCAACCACTCAAAGGCCATTGGGGACCACCCCTGAATGCCCTTCCATTCTGCTAGATTTAGATTATGCTCTTCGTATATTTACTGCATTTATTTACTGCTTAGTAGTGTAGTCTTACTTCTCCCCCAATGATGCATGCGAAATCCCCCCATCGATTCTTGTATGCGATCATTTTCTGGTAGCTAGATTTAATTTTCAAGCATTTATGTACAAGCTTTCCTCTAGATTCCTTGTGCAACAACTCCCAAATGAATGAATGAAAACACATTTATATATATATATATATATATTTGAAATCACCATGAGCTTAATGATTTCTATTATCTTTTGCGTGATTAATGTTGCCTGTTTCTAACTCTTAATATTCTTGCAACTAAGCATGTCGTACGTAAATATGTAATAATCACGAATCGGCATGCGATTCTAAACAAAGTAGAGTGGTAAAAAGATCGATTTCAAAAGTAAAAGCAACGCCTCCCAGAGACGAACGACCAGGACTCAAGTCTCGTTATCTTTAGAAATCAATTTTTGACGAACATCTTTGCGCGACTATACTACGATTTCCGACGACTTTCAAATGCGCGAAAATGGCATTTTTGTCAAGCTACTTGGCGAGCAGCTCCAGGCCTCTTCAGCACCAGGTGAAGGCTCCAGGCAGCACAGGGTACTTCCACGAGTGTGCCCAGACCTTCAATTGGGGGTGCGAAGCCTTCGTTGCTGCCTAATTGCCAGCAGCTTCTCGCCTACGGGCGTGCGGAGTAGAGGTGGGACTTTAGTCCCACCTTCGGAAGTGTGTGGGCACACTCCCACAAATAAATTGAAAAAGTGACATTAGCTGGTCACCTCCGAATACACACGGGGTAAGGTCCCTCACCTATTCATTGCCCTCATCCGTGACATCATCACACGGAGCAGGCGCGACCCAACCTGACTCCCTCCTGTGCACTCCTCACGCACCACCCACGCTGGTGCGCCTGACCTAGGCACGCGACTCGACCCGATAACCCAGCTCTGGGAGAGAGTACCCAAGAGAGATTCAGAGAGAAAGAGATGTAGGGAGAGGGTAGAGTAGGTTTTGCGCTGAGCTTGTGTGTGTGTGTGCAGAGAACAGGTGAGGGAGGAAGAAGCAAGGCGTCGCTTAAGAGAAGAAGGAAGGAGGAAAGAAAGAACAGGAAGAGCAGCGGCTGAGACTTAGCCACAGAGAAGAAGAAAGGAGAAGGAAGAAGCTAAAGAAAAGAGAAGAGCAGGGGCACTGTAGCAATAGCGCAGTTAAGGCATCTGATTTCAGAATCTGACGTCGAAAAGAAAGGAAGGAGTGAAGCAGAAGAGAAGAGCAGAGGACAGGCCAAAGAAAAAGAAAGAAAAAAGAGGAGGGAACCTCTGCAGAAAAGAAGAAGACGCAGAAGAAAATCAGAGAAGAGAAGAAGAAGGAAGAAGAAGGACTCAGCAACTGAAGAAAGCAAAGAAATAAAAGGAAGCCTTCACAGCAAGGAAAAGAAGAAGAAAGAAGAAGAAAAAGCCAAGAAGCGAATTTTTGCTCTTTTTCTTTCTCTCACTCCTTTATCTTAATTGTTGTAAAACACTATATATTGTGAATTCATATGCTTCTGGAATCATAGTTTGCTCCCTGAGTTCGACCTCGGGAAACTTTTAATTCTAAGTAATAAATTGAAAACTGGTAGTAGCTTTTCGTGATTTACTACAACGTCTAGAATTTAAAAACCATAGTGACAAGAAGTTTGCGTAACCATCCCACATCGGTGGAACTGAAGCGGTCGCCTTAGTATGAAGGTGTAAAGTGTTTAAGGCCCTTCAGTCGTCAGTGCAGGGCGCATGAAAGAGCATGAGCATATGGGTGTGTGTGGAGGTGCATGCAGTGCATGTGCCCAGGTGTGTGTGTGCCTGTGGGTGTGCGAGTGTGGACCCTTGAGAGCATGTGCATGTGGGCCTGGGAGGCCGTGGGCCGGATGGGTTCGAGACTATGCTGAATCGAAATTAAACCGAACCTAATAAAAGCCAGGCTTGGACCTAGTAGGGTCTTGTCCCACCTTGAGAGGGGTGCTGTGTATCCCCGATCGGTCCAAGCCACCAACCTAAAAGCCTAATTTTTGGTTCAAACGGTCAAATCGGTTCGGTTCAGAAGATCTGCAAAGGAAGAGAAGGAGAAGAAGGGGAGAGCTCGTAAGGATTGAAGAAAGGTAGACAAGCAAAAGAGTTAAAGAAAGGTAGATAGGTGACAGAAGCCGTTTTCACGTATTTTAAAGTCGTCGGAAATCGTAGTATAGTCATGCTAAAACATTCGTCAAAAAATGATTTTGTAAAGATAACGAGACTTGAGTCCCAGTCGTTCGTCTCTAGGAGGCATTTATACAAATCTGAAATCGATCTTTTTCACTCTACTTGCTTAAAATCGCATAGCGATTTATGGTTATTACGTATTTAAGCACGACATGCTTCGTTGAAAGAATATCAAGAATTAAAAGCAAGCAACTTTAATCACACAAAATATACTGCAATCAATAAGCTCATGGTGATTCTCAACACAGAGATATATATATATATATAAATTTCTTTCATTCATTCATGAGGGTGTTTGCAACATGGAATTAGAGGAAAGCTTATAGAGGAAAGCTTGAAAACATAAATCTAACTAACAAAAAATGATCGCATACATGAATCTATGGGGGGATTTTGCATGCATCATTGGGGGAGAATAAAGAGATACACTGCTAAGCAGTAATAAAAGCATGTAACTATAAAGAACTAAACTACTAATCTAGCAAAAATAAGGGCATTCGGAGGTGGTCTCCGATGGCCTTTGAGTGGTTGAGAGGAGAAGGAGGGTCGACCAATGGTGCTTAGGCCGACCCTTGGAGAGAGGTTGGAGAGGTGATCCAGCATCCTGGCGTGGATATGGTGGTGGCCATGGTGAGGCAACTCGTGGAGGTGGAATGTAGCTAACCTAAATGGAAGTGAATAAAGCCAAGAGATGGATGGGTGCAAATGGCCACCCCTTAGGTCTTTTTATAGACCTAAGGGAAGCTCTCTAGAGAATTATGGAATTCTCTAGAGAGGCCTATGGTGGGAGCTCGTGGGAGAGTGTGAGAGAGGGTGTATGGTGGTTTTTAGATCCACCAAATGTGGAGCTAAAAATTGAATGGCTCTTGGTTGCTAATTTTAGCAACCAAGGCAACAACACATGGTAGAGAGTTTTAGACAACTCTAGGCTAGGTATTTTCATGTGGATGGTGTGTGTGGGTGTGTGTGGGTCGAAACTTAGGTGGCTAGGTTTATTAGGTTAGGTTCTAGTGGATTTAGGTCAAGGTAGGTCTCAAATTAGGGTTGTAAACCTTAATT
The DNA here is from genome assembly GCA_037157565.1 of Thalassia testudinum. Lineage (NCBI taxonomy): Eukaryota > Viridiplantae > Streptophyta > Magnoliopsida > Alismatales > Hydrocharitaceae > Thalassia > Thalassia testudinum. The sequence continues at coordinate 23,021,164 of JAZHRO010000072.1, read as the reverse complement.
CACTAAGGTAAAGTGAAATTATACTTAATACAAGTTTAATTGGGTGTGTGAAAACTTAATTGAGACTAAAATAACTCAATTAAGTTAGGTCTAGGTCAATTGGACTCTCACTGAGTCCAATTGGACAGAGTGTGCTGAGATCAGGGCTCAATTGGACTCAATGAGTCCAATTGAATAGATTGACCATGATCCAAGTCAATTAGGTTTTGTGAGGACCTAATTAGGTCCTTAAAGAGGTCTAGTGGTGATGTACTAGGGTTAGGGAACCCTAATTTAGGTTCCTAGGGGGTTAGAATTGGGTTTAGGGAGCTAGAGATCCAAGATCAAGGCTTGAATCTCAAAGTAGGGTCTGGAGGGCAGTTCTGGACGTCTAATAATAGTGTCAGACATCTTATAGTGAAAAATTAGAAGTCTATACTTTCTTTCTAGACATCCAATCAGAGTCCGAAGGGATTTTGGGTTTTGTTTTGGGTATTCTGCAGAAATTTGATGTCTGACCAAGTGTCTGGACGTCCAATAACACTGCAAAAGTGGGTTTAAGGTGTGCGGGAGTTGGCTAATGGTTCTAGACGTCCTATAACTCATCTGGACGTCTAGATAGAGGCTAGAATTAGGGTTTTAAGGTTTCCTAGGGTGCGGTGACCTAATCTAAGGGTGGCTACGGCTTGGGGAGGCTTCTAGGCTGTCCTAGGGCTAGGATGGACCTACGTTCTTCACAATTTATTGCTTTATTCCTACTTAATAGAATAGCATACCTTAACTCCCTTACATTATTATCTACTACATCTAATCTAGGTCTTCCTCTCCAGCTCTACTGCAACACCAGTTATTCTTTATTCTTCAGATCCAGCTTTAGATCCAGCTTCAGATCTAGCTTCTTATTAGCTTATTACTTGTAATTGTCATAATGCACCTAATCAGTACATTATAGCATTATTTTATGCGTAGTTAAAAGAAAGCAGTAATGATGTAAGTAATGCTTATGCATGCGTGAATTATGCTAACTTTTGCTAAGTCCTAGCCTAATTTAGGTCAATTAAGACCTATGATTGCTGCATAATCATACCCCCATGACTAAATCTTGTTATTCCCTAGCAAATGCAAGACTAAATTATTCACAGAAGGGTCCCTAAGGGATTGATTATTTTATCAAGTGTATGTATAGCGATTTTTCTCCGTTTTGTTTTCATCCTATGCTCTAAAAATCCAGACAATCGTGAAAGTATAGCTATGTAGCTTTTGCAACAGATTCGAATGAAAAGCTAATTCACCTCTAAAGCCTGTACTTGACCCCTAGTAAAATTGTAGCGGGATAGGCGGACTTCTTCCCTCGGGGTATTCAACATATTCTATGAATTCTACCCCGGCTTTAAGCTTGGGTAGAGGATGTCAAAGGGATACGGGTGTTTATTTGGTGGCTTACTCTCACTTGGTGCTACATAAAGATTAGTATTTCAGAATCTAGATTCCCGGACTATCAAGTAACTCAACTCAGAGAAAGATGAGAAAAACTATGCTCTCTTCTGGTTCCTTTGTATTCATTCTCTCTTTCTCTTTTTCTTTTTCTTTTCTTTTTTTTTCTTGTTCTTAGAGCTCACAATCTCACCAGATTCACACATATGACATGTATTTCATGGTCTCACTTGGTATTAACACTTTAATTGAGTTCCCATAACTCTAACATTAAGTCAGAATTCCTCAACCAATATTCGGGTGGTCAGAAACACAGAAAAATAGGTTAAGGACATATTTGGTGGATCTCAAATTTATTTGGTGGTATTGCCTCAATGCAACTGAAATAAACACTAAATATTCACTCTTTTTTTCTTTGCTTTTTCCTCTTTTTCTAATTTTTTTCTCTTTTTCAATTCTTTTTTTCTCATCATTTTTTTTTTCAACATATACACAACTAGCACACATCCATGAACTTTATTGGGGAGGCATTATTAGGGATTGATGGTACTCAAGAGACATTGGGTGGCTTATTTGGTGGAAGTGCCTACTCACGGTATCGGGAGAGATGGATAGGACAGTGTATTTCTGACCTTGACATCAATACCCTCCTTTAGCCGAGGATTCCGTAAAGAATTGTCACAACCATCCAACTTAGCCCTAGTTTTATGAAAACTCGCTCTCTGTGTATTTGCCTTATTTGGTGGCTCTAAAAATTTTCCACAAAATGTATACGCAGGAACCGAGAGCGAAAAATATTTCTAATCTCAGAGTATCATCACCTAATTATCTAGGACTCCAGATTTCTTGTACTAATCTTAGAGCACCAGTACACTCTACTCTCATCTCACACTATTTGGTGGATTTTTGGAGGAAAATCTGCCTAACTCCCAAAACACTGTCCAGGGGTTTAGGAAAAGAAGCACTACTTCTTCTTGACAGACTAAAGACGTTTATCAGCCTTCACCGTGAATCCATTGCAAATTCTACGTGTGTGTGAAAAGTTGTACTGGATTCCAGATTATAGGAATCAACTAGAGGATAAAATCCCTAATGCATTCTCTTAATAAAATAATCTTATTCATGGATGCACTATGTATATATGCTATAAACAACTAACCTCTTATATTTATACTTCATGAAATTCCCATATCGGGTTACATTCAGCTTGACCCTAAATTTAGAACAAGAGGTGAGTGGGTGAGCTGGAAATGACTGTTGCGGATGATTTTTAGCTCCAATGCGAACATTGGAGGTGGAGTCAGTTGTTATTTTATTTAGGGTCCTAAAGTACATTTGACATGTAGCTCCGAGGTTTTTCTAAATGTTGGCATAAAAAATTTCAGTTTTATTGTATCCACCCCACCATGCCTAGGTTCTTGCATGTCCTCATGCATGAATGTAAAAAAAATAAATACAACAGGGAGGAGATGGGTAGAAATCACCTGTAATTGCTCCTGAAATTATACATGCAACACCGGTCAACCTGACAGTATGCAATACACAGAAAGAAAATATGCTAAAAGGAAAAATATGCTATATATAAAAATGCATATGTATAGGGTGATGGATGCGAAGTAGATGCTAAGTTTAACGCTTCCAGCTAGGCGAAAACTCAACCACACATCCTCAATAAGATGAATGATCTCGTCAGCTGGAGGAGGTTCTTGGGCCAAAAATGGCTTAAGGCACTAGCCATTTACCGTAGATATATGCCCAGATTTTGGGTCCCTAATCTGGACCGTCCCATTAGGATATGGGTGAATCATAACATATGGGCTAGTCCACTTGGACTTGAGCTTCCCAGTGAAAAGTTTTAATCGTGAATCGAACAACCAGACTTGCTGGTTGGCCGTGAATGTTTCTCTCCGGATGTGGTGGTCATGAAAGGCCTTGGTCTTGTCCTTGTATATCAATGCATTCTCATAGGCCTCCTATCGGATCTCTTCTAATTCGCTGAGCTGGAGTTTCCATTCTTGACCTCCTGCATCGAGGCAAAGGTTACATTTTTGCACCGCCCAAAAGGTGCAGTGTTCTAGCTCTATAGGAAGGTGATAGGCCTTGCCATATGCCATACGATATGATGACATTCCGAGTGGGGCCTTGTATGTGGTCCGATATGCCCAGAGTGCATCAACTAGTTTATCGGACCAGTCCTTCCTGTCTAGTCTAACCGTCTTCTGGAGAATCAGCTTGATCTGGCGGTTAGACACTTCAGCCTGCCCATTGGTCTGCGGGTGATACGGGGTGGCTATACGGTGATGTACCCCGTATTTCTTTAATAATGTCCTGAAGTGGGCATGGATGAAGTGGCTTCCCCCATGGCTAATCAGAGTGCAGGGTATTCCGAATCTCACGAAGATGTATTACCATATGAAAGAAATGACAGTCTTATGATCAACCCGTCTCGTCGGGATGGCCTCGACCCACTTTAAGACATAGTCAATGGCTAGTAATATATACTCAAAGCCATGCGAGTTTGGAAAAGGACCCATAAAATTGATGCCCCAGACGTCGAACACTTCTACAACCATGATAGGCTGGAGTGGCATCATGTCTCTCCTGTTCATAGAACCGACTGACTGGCATCATTTGCAGTGTTGAGCGTATTCCTGTGTATCTCTGAAAATAGTTGGCCAGAAAAATTTCGACTGCAAAATTTTTGCAGTGGTTTTCCGTCTTGAGAAATGGCCACCACAAGCATCATTGTGGCAAAAAGATAACACACTGGGGATCTCAGAATCTGGGATGCATCTTCGAATAATCTAATCTGCTCTAATGCAAAAGAGCAGTGGGTCATCCCAGAGGTAGAATTTGGCCTCTGCAGTAAATTTGAGTTTTTGGTCCTTGGATATGTTCGCAGGAATCTTGCCTGCGGCAAGATAGTTCTCAATATCCGCGTACCAAGGGAACTCAACAGAGTGAACTGCCAAAAGGGATTCATCCGAAAATTGGTCATGGATAGGCAGGGAATAAGGAATGTGGGCTGGGTCCCGTCTGGATAGGTGATCTGCCACAACATTCTGCTTTCAGGCTTTGTCACGGATTTCAATATCAAATTCTTGCAATAGAAGGATCCATTTGATAAGCCGGGGTTTGGCATCCTTCTTTGCCAACAAATGCCGGAGGGCAGAGTGGTCGGTGAAGATGATAACTTTGGACCTTAATAAATAAGATCTGAATTTCTCCAACCAGAATACTACTGCTAGCAGCTCTTTTTCGGTGACAGTATAATTGCGCTGAGCCTCATTCAACGTCTTGCTAGCATAGTATATTACAAAAGGTAGTTTCTCCCGACGCTGGCCTAAAACAGCACCGACGGCAAAATTAGAAGTGTTGCACATCATCTCAAAATCAAGCGACCAGTCGGGTGGTTGCAGAATTGGGGAATCAATGACAGTGCTTCGTAAAGTCTCAAAGGCGCTGAGACACGAGGTGTCAAATTCAAATCGGGCATCAGCAACAAGGAGATTTGTCAAAGGTCGTGCAATTTTTGAGAAATCACGTATAAATCTCTGATAGAAGCCGACATGACCCAAGAATGATTTGATTTGCTTGACCGAGCTAGGTGGTGGTAAGTGAGAAATAATCTCAGATTTAGCTCGATCGACCTCGAGTCCATTTTTAGAGATCTTGTGCCCTAGTATTATGCCATCCCTCACCAAGAAATGACTTTTCTTCCAGGATAGTACTAGGTTTACCTCAATACATCATTTCAGGATTTTGGTGAGGTTATCAAGACAAGATGCAAAATCATCTCCAAAAATGGAGAAGTCATCCATGAACACCTCCACACAGTCCCCAATAATGTCAGAGAAGATGGCCATCATACAATGTTGAAATGTGGCTGGTGCGTTGCAGAGGCCAAAGGGCATCCGCTTGAAAGCGAATGTTCTAAAGGGGCATGTGAATATGGTCCTATCTTGATCTTCTAGGCTAATCGCTACTTGATTATACTTGGAGTATCCATCCAGAAAGCAAAAGAAACTACATCCAGCTAATCGTTCCAAGATCTGATCAATGAAAGGTAAAGGAAAGTGATCCTTCTGGGTAGCCATGTTCAGTTTCCTATAGTCGATGCAGACCTGCCAAGATGTCGTAGTGCAGGTTGGGATGGATTCGCCTTTATCATTTTTCACTACAGTGAGTCCTACTTTCTTGGGCACTATCTGGATCGAACTCACCCATTAGTTGTTAGAGATTGGGTATATATTACCTGCATCCAGCCATTTGATGATCTCCTTCTTAACAACCTCTAGCATGTTTGGGTTTAGCCATCTTTGAGGTTGTCTCAAAGGTTTCACCCGCTCATCCGTGTAAATGTGATGAGTGCAATACGAGGGGCAAATACCGCGGAGATCAGTAATGCTCCACCCTATAGCAGCCCTATGGTGTGGTAGCATAGAAATCAATTGATGCTCCTGTTCTTGGGTTAAGTGGGCACTAATAATGACCAGGTATGTCTCACTTTTGCCCAAGAACACATACTTAAGTGAGTTAGGTAAGGGCTTCAATTCAATCATGGGTGGGTCAAAGTCAGAGATGGGGATAGGAGGAGCAGATTCGAAGGTGGGAATCTGTTGATCTGGATGCGTGTGAATTCCCACTGATTCATGACCTGTGAGATAGTCGGATGTGACTGTGTTAACGGGAAACCTGTTAGCTGTGGTCACGTCTTTCTGCAACAACAGGGGCGATTCAATGGTGTGTAGATTAGGATAGCTAGAGTTAGGGGTGTTGTGGTCAAAAACACACCCTAAACAATCGGATCCTCGGGGAGATATGTGCAGTGGTCTCAGTCCCATGTGGATCGAGGTCCAAGAACCCTGATAGTGCAGATGAATGAGACATTGGGTCATCCCAAAGGAGCCCAATGTTACCACAGTATGCCACATATTCATCTTCTCCATCCTCTTCTATGCGATCACAGTCAAAATTCCTTGATGCCTTGAATATGTCAAGTCGAAGTCACTCATTACCTAGGGCTATCTCCATACACCCGGATGCACAATCAATGTTTGCTCGGGCTGTCGCTAGAAATGGGCGACCCAAAATGATTGGTGCATCTTGGAGATAGGAGGAACCTCCATATCGAGAATGAAAAATACTGCGGGAAAGTAGAATCCGTAGACTTTTACGATCATGTTCTCAACCACCCCCTTGGTGTTTTTACTGATCTATTAGCCAGCTGAATCATGACTGAGGTAGGCTTTAACTCCCCAAATCGAAATCGATCAAATACGGTAGTGGGAGTTAGGTTGATGGACGAACCCAGATCTAGAAGGGCCCGATCAAATGGAGAATCCTCCATGAAGCAGGATATGAGTGGGGTACCAGGGTCTTTCTTTTTCGGTGGCAAGTCAGCTAGAATCACGGTGCTAGCTTCTTTTGACAGTACCACCTGCCGTCCAATTCTAGGCTGTCGCTTCGAGGTACAATAGTCCTTGAAGAACCTAATGACAGCGAGGATGTGATCTATTGCCTCGAGGAGGGGGACCTGAATATGTACTTCCTTGAACATTGACTTTAGGACAAAATTCTATGTGTCCTTTTTCCATACTACATTTTGCATCAGAGCCTCAGGAAAAGGGACGGGAATCTCAAGGTCAAGTGGCCTCTTACCCTTATCTACCGTAGGTGGCTCCTGAGATGAAGAAGGAGTCGAACCTGCCTATGGCAAAGGGTGAGAAAAATCAGGACCCACCTACCTATGTGGTGGGGCGAATGTCTTCCTTCCACTCCTCAATGAGACAACATTTGCATCGGCTTGCTGTCCATGAGGTGGTGGGGGAACCGAAGGGGTAGAGTATGCGGGGTTCTGCATCATAGGTGACTAGCCTTAAGCATAACTAGGTGGTGCACGAGGCGCCTGTAATATGGCGTGTGTCTGTCCCTGTGGTGCCTGAAACCTAGGCGAGGCGCCTTGGTTCTGCACATACCGAGGGTTCGGGACGGGTGGGAGGGCAAGGCTCCCTAATCCTATGCTCCTGCAACAGCTGGTTTTGCGTGTTCTGTATAGTTTGTATTTGGTCAGCCATCTCCTTCATTATCTACAAGCTATCCTGTGTAGATTTCCTCATCGATTCTTGCAGCTCCTCTTTCAGTGCCTCCAAAGGGTCAACCCGTTTTGGAGGGTGATCAGTAGCTTGGTGCAGCGGCTGGTATATAGAATGGGGTTGCTACTGATGCTGGAATGGCTGCTGCCTAGGGTATGTGTTTTGCACATTCCCGTATTACCTGGTCTGGTAGTGTGGATCTTGATGTGGTCTCTGTGAGTTACCAGACCAAAAGAAGTTCTGATGCTAGTGCCAACCAAGGTTATACGTCTCTGAATACGGGTTATTACGCCCGTATCCTTGAATAGCACTGACGTCCTCGTAGGTTGAAGATGTCTGAGACGTATATCCATCAAGGGGATACATATTATAGTCTACAAGTGGTGCGTAACCCTGGTCATATGGTGCCAGATCAGGATTGTTTACGGGATCCTGATGTGCAGGATCTCATAAATAAGGAGAAGATGCATCCAGAGTGAGTAGATTAGCTAAAGCAGGGGGGCTCGGGGTGCATAGGAGGGTCTTGGAGCAGCAGAGTTTAGGTCAGATTGACCTTGAATAATTTGGTCAATCTTTTCTGCTTGATGATGATATCCATGTCAACTCAAATAGACTCGGTGTGAGCCTCATGGACACCAACTCGCTATTGACCAGGGCGCTTAAACTAGTTCATGGATGCAGCATTCATCAAGTTCTCCGCCAAAGATTTGAACAACTCAAATGAGCTGTTCTCGTCTTTCGCAAGAAAATTCTCGCCACTAGATGCATTGGCTAGATATCGATGTGTGTCATCCAGTCCATGGTAAAAGATCTAAGCCAGGTGCCATCTGGGTATACCATAGTGCGGGCATTTCTGCAGAAGGTCGTGAAATCAATCCCAGGCTTCATGCAACTTCTCCCCAGCTCCTTGGGAGAAAGTCATTATCGCACTCCTCATCATGTTCATTCGACCGATCGGGAAGAACTTTTTCAGGAATTCACGTCATAATTCTGGCCAGGTTCCAATTGTCTTCCCAATGGTCTTGAACCAGTATGAAGCTTTGTCCCTCAGAGAAAATGGGAAAAGCTTCATTAGAACAATCCCAAGATCAATATTTCTGGGTCGAATCATTTCTACAAGTTGACTCAGGTCCTCTAAGTGTCAGAACGGATCTTCGCTTCAGTTTCCATAAAAATGAGCGCTGATCAAATCAATCACATTGGGCTTGAGCTCAAATGCATCTCTGCCTACAGGAATCCTGACTAAGGGTGCGACGAATGGTGCGGCTGGATCATAGAAATCCCAAAGTTATTCTTCTCGTGGTGGATGCTGCATTCTGTCAAGCGTCGTCAAAATACGATCCATGCTCTGCTGATGTCGCTCCTCAAATTCCACAACCTGGGCCTCCAAATGAGCCATCGGGTCCAGATTACCAGCGTCCTGACCCGATCTAGGTCCAGGTCTAGGATTAGCCATTATAGCTAAGGGAGTAGAAGAAGTGGGGGGAGAAGATGGTTCTGGCGAGGTGACTTGCCTCCTTGAGAGTGGCTCCCAAGGTCCAACCAATTGAGGTCAAAGTGACCTCCTTCCTTGCATAAACCACCCAACCCTTGGGTTGGTGTAGCCAAGCCAGACAAGGCTAAGGCCCTGTCAATCAGATGGTCCTTGTGATCGAGTGACCAGATTTTTCGTTCTAAGTTCGAATTCCTGAAGAAAAATTCGTCGTACAACCGACTGAAAGTGATTCTCACCTCTCAAGCTAACCTAGCCAAGAGGTTGAAAGCACCCAGTAGCACGACAATGAATTCAGGTTGATTTTAGCCCGTTTTTCTTCAGTTGGGGTTTGTGGTGAGTGGCCCACAAGGTGACCAAGTTCACCGGCAAAGCACTAGACTTGATTAAGTCTAGTCTAGCCTAAATGTGGTCTCTAGATTGTAACCTAGGGTTCATGCAATTCTAGGATTTTTTGTTCTTTTGTTTTGTTCTTCAGCAGACCACAAGAATAAAAATAATTCCCTAAAAAAAATTGGAATCTAATTAAATTGAAATTTGGCGAGTAGATTCCTTTTTCAATTATCTTTTCAGAGAATATTTTTTTGTAATTTTTACTATTTCAACCAAATTTATAGAGATTTTTAAATGTCAAGGGGTCAGATCTAGAATTTTGACCTCTAATCGATTTTTCAAATTGAAACTAGATCAAATGATCTTCAAAAATTTGGGAAAAATATGAAAATTAAAGCCAAATGGATCAGCTTTCAAACCCTACCATTTTTAGTCAAAACAAATTCGCAGATTGCTCGAAATTGCTTTTTGTATTTTGAAAATTTTCAAATCTGGGTCAGTCTGACCCACTTGCACTTCGCGAATATTTAAAAATTTTTTATTTGGAATTTTTTCAAATGATTTGTGCCTTTTGAAATAAAAATTGAAAATAAATGTATAGCCCAAATTTTAGAATTTTTTGCTCATTAATTTTTCAGCAATTGAATTTTTAAATCGAAATTTAAAGTCTAGCCGAAAATCAGAAGGTAGTGGAGAAGCTTTTAGAAGGTGTTTGAGTTTAAAATTCAAACTTTCCACCAATTTTTTTTTTCAAAAAAAAAATTTGAAATTTTTTTTTCAAGAAGAATTTTTTTTCAAAGGATTTTCATTTTTTTTTCTTTTACAAAACTAACCTACAATTCAAAAAGAAACCTAATCTAACTACCTAGATTTTTTTTATTTTTTTTATTTTTCATGAAAATGAATAAGCTTTTTTTTTTATTTCAAATGAAATTGCTAGAAGCAAATCTATCCTAGGGTTCAAAAAAAAAAAACCTAGACTAAGGCAGATATGATGTGCACCTGGAATTTTTTCCAGCGCTCGTTGTGTGCGTAGTCCCATTTTTTTCCTATTTTTCCTACACATCCAAAGACAAGTAGAGGAAGATTTGTTAGTGATAGCTTAAAAGATCGAAATAAAAAAATGACGTTGCCTCCCCAGCAACGATACCATTTGACAGAAGCCGTTTTCGCGCATTTTAAAGTCGTCGAAAATCATAGTATAGTAGCGCTAAAACATTCATCAAAAATGATTTTGTAAAGAAAACAAGACTTGAGTCCTGGTCGTTCTTCTTTGAGAGGCTTTTATGCAAATCTGAAATCGATCATTTTGACTCTACTTGCTTAAAATCGCATGGCGGTTTATGGTTATTACGTATTTAAGCACGACATGCTTCGTTGCAAGAATATCAGGAATTAAAAGCAGGCAACTTTAGTCACACAAAAATATATTACAATCAATAAGCTCATGGCGATTCTCAACACAGAGATATATATATATATATATATAAATTTATTTCATTCATTCAGGAGGGTGTTTGCAACATGGGACTAGAGGAAAGCTTGAAAACATAAATCTAACTAACAGAAAATGATCGCATACATGAATCTATGGGGGGATTTTGCATGCATCATTGGGGGAGAATAAATAACTACACTACTAAGCAGTAATAAAAGCATGTAAATATGAAGAACTAAGCTACTAATCGAGCAGAAATAAGGGCATTCGAAGGTGGTCTCCGATGGCCTTTGAGTGGTTGAGAGGAGGGGCGGCCAATGGTGCTTAGGCCGACCCTTGGAGAGTGGTTGGAGAGGTGATCCAGCATCCTGGCGTGGAGATGGTGGTGGCTATGGTGAGGCAACTCGTGGAGGTGGAATGTAGCTAACCTAAATGGAAGTGAATAAAGCCAAGAGATGGATGGGTGCAAATGGCCACCCCTTAGGTCTTTTTATAGACCTAAGGGAAGCTCTCTAGAGAATTATGGAATTCTCTAGAGAGGCCTTTGGTGGGAGCTCGTGGGAGAGTGAGAGAGAGAGGATGGATGGTGGTTTTTAGATCTACCAAATGTGAATCTAAAAATTGAATGGCTCTTGGTTGCTAATTTTAGCAACCAAGGCAACAACACATGGTAGAGAGTTCTAGACAACTCTAGGCTAGGTATTTTCATGTGGATGGTGTGTGTGGGTGTGTGTGGGTCAAAACTTAGGTGGCTAGGTTGATTAGGTTAGGTTCTAGTGGGTTTAAGTCAAGGTAGGTCTCAAATTTGGGTTGTAAACCCTAATTCACTAAGGTAAAGTGCAATTAAACTTAATACATGTTTAATTGGGTGTGTGAAAACTTAATTGAGAGTAAAATAACTCAATTAAGTCAGGTCTAGGTCAATTGAACTCTTACTGAGTCAAATTGGATAGCGTGTGCTGTGATCAGGGCTCAATTAGACTCAATGAGTCCAATTGAATAGACTGAAGAGATTGACCATGATCCAAGTCAATTAGGTTTAGTGAGGATCTAATTAGGTCCTTAGGGTGGTCTAAAGGTGATGTACTAGGGTTATGGGACCTTAATTTAGGTTCTTAGGGGGTTAGAATTGGGTTTAGGAGATAGAGATCCAAGATCAAGGCTTGAATCTCAAAATAGGGTCTGGAGGGCAGTTTTAGACGTCTACTAATAGTGTCAGATGTCTTATAGTGAAAAATCAGAAGTCCAAACTTGTTGTCTGGACATCCAATCAGAGTTAGAAGGGATTTTGGGTTCTATTTTGGGTATTCTACAAAAATTGGACGTCTGACCAAGTGTCTGGATGTCCTATAACTCATCTGGACATCCAGATAGAGGCTAGAATTAGGGTTTTAAGGTTTCCTAGGGTGCGGTGACCTAATCTAAGGGTGGCTAAGGCTTGGGTAGACTTCTAGGCTATCCTAAAGCTAGGATGGACCTAAGTTCTTCACAATTTATTGCTTTATTCCTACTTAATAGAATAGCGTACCTTAACTCCCTTACATTACTATCTACTACATCTAATCTAGGTCTTCCACTCCAGCTTTGCTGCAACACCAGTTATTCTTTATTCTTCAGATTCAGCTTTAGATCCAGCTTCAGATCTAGCTTCTGATTAGCTTATTACCTGTAATTGTCATAATGCACCTAATCAGTACATTATAGCATTATTTTATGCATAGCTAATAGAAAGCAGTAAGGATGCAAGTAATGCTTACGTATGCGTGAATTACGCTAACTTATGCTAAGTCATAGCCAAATTTAGGCCAATTAAGACCTATGATTGCTACGCAATCAACAGGCAAAAGAGTTAAAGAAAGGTACAGGCAGAACAAATAATAAGAAGAAAGAAAAGAAAGAGAAGAAGACATGTATAAGAGAAGAGCTCTAGAAAGATTAAGGAGAAGAAATAAGAGAAAAATAAAAAGAGAAAAGAGAGAGAGAGAGAGAGAGAAAGGTAAAAGAAGAAGAGAAGAATGAGGCTGAAGACAAAGAAGAAAAATTAGTCGTTTAATTTCTTTCATTCTATTAATTCCTTTTTGAGCTTAATGTTGTAATAAGGCATATACTCATTAGAATTACTTTTTATTTCCTTAATCTCTTGTAAATAAAAAGAAATTAAAAGAAATAAACATGTTTAGTTGTTTGTAAAAGTAAATCATATGTGTAAATGTGTTTCGTTATGGAATTTTGCACATTCTTTTAATTAGAAATCTTTAAGAGCAAAATTCATATTCTTAAAGTAAATTAAATTATAATTCCCTTAAGTAGCTTAGAATTAGTGGTGAATTTTAATTAAGTTATGCCTCCTAGAGAATGACCTGGACTAAATCAGTTAAAAAGAAATAAAATCTAAAATGTTAGGTTAACTTGACCCTATGCTACTTAATCGACATAAATTCAAGTTGACCTAAGTTACTTTCTTTTGCACATAATTAAGCATAATTAACTTAATTAACTGTGTTGAGAAAGGTAACCACCATTTTAATGGCACTATTGCCGAGGAGGTAACTGTAATTATATTCGCCATTATTACTATTTTTTTAGTTCTTTTGTAATAATTAGTTTTGTTTTTGTTTTATTTTCTGTCTTCTTTTTAGGTTTACCTCTGTGGGTATTCTCAAGAAAGAAGGCAGGTTTTCTTTTTCTATTTTGTTTTTCACTATACATACTATTGTAAGTATTCTTTTCTTAATCTCTAGTTTAGTTTATATTGTTGCATTTAGTTAGTAAAAAAATTAAAAAAATACAAAAATACATGCTTTCTGACTAGCAGCAACATGTTATAGGCATACACTCTTAGGAGTGCATTTACCTGCTAGTAACATTACGATCTAACTCGGGAAAAGTTTTCTACTATTTTTCTCGCATAAGTGGGAAAACACGCAAAAAATCGCATAGATCCCTATTCTGGAGTTAATATCAAGACCACATTTCTTTGCTTGAAAATACTTAAAAAGAGATCACTTTACTTCTTTCTATTAGTTTTGAAAAGATTAAGTAAAAAAGAGGATAATAAAAATTGTGACTTAAATCTGTTTGCAGAATGCATGCGGGTTTTATCGTTATCGTTTGTTGCATGCCATCGCTCACATAGCACGATCACTAGAGTCACACGAGTCTAATTTTCTATCTCTCCTCTTTGCACCTCTTGGGGATTTGGTCGAAGATCAACAAGTCTGTCTCACTACTAGAGCCCCGGGGAGCCAGTAGTGAGCGGCCTCGATCCTAGACCTTAGACCTTTGAGCTTTAAGGATATGCACTTGTGTAGACACCGGTTTAGGACACATATTTCGATACTGATATTATACTTGTTTGCGTCCAAAGTATTTTGTGTATTCTAGGACTCTTCTTTCCTTTGAAAGAAGAGAAAAACCCACTTTTTCACGCTGTTTTGCGGGTTTTGTTGCCGCTGAATTTTGGTGGTGTGAGTGTGCCTTTGCACATTCTTTTTGTTTTATGCACGGGAGGCGATCCTTGAAACCGCCTTTTGTAACTTTGTTGACAGGTGCTCCTAAGCCGATTGCAGCTAAGCAACCAATAAAATTCCCATCTAATATATCTATTTCTTCTGCATCTATTTCTATGGATCAATTGCAGAATCAGAACCCCGAGATCCCTTCTTCTTCTGGTCAGGGGGAGATGTCACCTTTTGATATTCATGAGGCGCTCCTGAACCAGAATCTTAGAATGCTCGAGTAGAATCGCCAAATTAATCTTTTGATAGTTGCTTTAAATAACTTGCAAAATCTTCAAGCCCGTCCTCCACCTCAACCTGAGGTGGGTTTTGACCTTCCTGATTTATCGATCCCTCGTCCTAGGCCTCTACTTCGAGACTACTATAATCCATCTAATGCACAAGTAGAGCCTAATGTTAGGATTCCCATAGGGGAAAATGACCCAGAATTAAAGCCGAACATTATAGGTCTAATCCTACATTTTCATGGATTTGCATCCGAGGATCCATTTCAACATATTGAAGATCTTAAAAATCTACCTCAAACTCTTGGACCTCGAAATCAAAATAGGGAAATCCTACTCATGAAAATGTTCTCTTTTAGCCTTAAAGATAAAGCTGCATATTGGTATAGAACTATTGCAAGACCAATCTCAACTTAGGATGAACTCGAATCTACATTCTTGAAGAAATTCTTTCCTATTGGTCGCACAAATGCTTTAAGGCAAGTTATCACAACTTTTAATCAAAACCAAGGAGAACCAATTCATGAAGCGTGGGAACGCTTTCATGAATTACAAAGGAAATGCCCACATCATGACATCCCTCGTTGGCAACTAATGCACATCTTTTATTATGGATTGCAAGAGGGCATTCACAATCTAGTCAATGCCTCTTGTGGAGGGAACTTTCTAAATCACGACGCAAAATCCGCTTTAGAATTATTTGAAGGGATGGTGGAAAACTTGATCAACAATGCATCCATGTCGCAATTTACTCGGGGCACAAATATAGCACACCAAAATCCGCATAAGGGCATTCACTAGATCAGTAGTCTGTCCATTTCAAAGGATTTAGAGATTATTGCAGAAAAACTAGACAAAGTCGACATCGTAGCAAAGCATCTTGATGAGGTCCGAAATACAATGAAAACTCTTACACCTCTACTTGCTACGCAAAATTCCATGCATTCACCTATTTCGCAAATTCCCATGGGGAGGGAATTTATGAATAATCTGGATTCTAGAGATCCATCTTCCTTGGTTTTTCTATCTACTCCTACACCAACCCAAGGAGGGACCTTTATCCCACAATCTTTCCCACCCTTTTCCCCACCCTTTTCTGTTGCAAAAAATGTTGGTGCTAGAGCACCACGATCATTTGTTTTGATGATAACAAAATACGTGTTATTTAACATTTGCACTTGAAGTCTTAGATTTCAGGTCAATTGCAAATGGAGACGTGATTAGACGGAATTCGAGCTCGCATCCAGGACGGATTGGAGGAGCTTGATGGAGAACAGAGGGGATTCGCGAGGAGCGATAGATTGAAGATGGAAGGACAAGAAGAATAGGATAGAATTCCATTTTATTCCTTTCATGTACTTTTGTCGTTATTTTCTTGCTCTTTATTTCCTTAGAACATTATGTTAAAGAGCCTCAAAGTACCCTAACAGTAGTCCTAGGAACACCCGCACAACCCTAGGATACTTAGGTTTTCTGTAGAAAACTTAGAAAACCAATATAGGGTTCAAACAGAATTTCCAGACATCTAATTCCCAAATTAGACGTCTGATAATGTGTTTTAAGACGTCTGACTGTTGGTTCAGACGTCTGATAACATTTAGGCTGGACATAGTTAGTTCTGTCTGATGAAATCAGACGTCCAGACCTTAGACCAGACGTCTTAGGAGACGTTTGATGACTTTGCAGACGTCCAATTAGTGGACTGTTGGCTGTCTTAGCATACACTCAAGGATATGACCGTTAGAGCCTTATCAGACGTCCTTAAGCCTTTCCAAACGTCTGATAATTGACCGTTTTTCCTCGACTGACCCGAAAATCTCTTCTCAGAAATTTTCTAGCCGTTGCAAATCCATTCCCACGAGAAAGTAGGTTTCCAAACGTCCAGACATAGTGCTAGACGTCCTGTATGTCGTCTGATGGACTTGCACTAGAACCCTGTTTAGATCTGATTCAAGTCAGGAAGAGACCCGCCCAAAATCAGACGTCTGACCTTATTTTCAGACGTCTTAAAGTGGTCTTCCAGACGTCTGATGCCAAAATTAGACGTCTGATTACCCTGTCAATGCAATCTTGTCCCTGATTTCAGCCTGATTCTCTTGGGCTTTGCACCCAACGGCTATGGAAGCTTTCCTAAGCCTTCCAAAGCTTTCATAAGGCCTCTATAAATAGAGGGGAGCCTTTGCACACTAAGATACACCTAAGCAACATACTTTCTACTCTTTTGTGTCAAAAAAAAACTCTTGCTCTCCAAGCTTAAGTTCCATCATCTAAAGAGCAAAATTCCCTTTGCGCACCCGCTCTCCCGCCATAGTTCACGAAGAGCGACATTGCGCCGTCGCATGGCTCACACACCTGCGTCATCAATCCGACGCACTCCTTGTAAAGGGGAGTTTCCTAATTCCTATAGAAGCTAGGTTTAAATTACTTTATTGGCTCTATAGGATTGTTGTCATTTATCTTTGTTATTTGGTTAGGTATTCGCTTTGCGAATTCCCGTCTCCTTCGTGAGACAAAATCCTTCTCGTGAAGAGAAGGGGTTTGAGGTACGCTACCCTCGTATAAAGTAGCGTGGTTGTAATTGAGGTTGAATCACCCTCGTTTAAAGTGATTCGTTTAGTGGATTTGATCAACTTGGTTGATCGGAAAATCCTAACTCGAGAGGGTTAGGTGGTGGTTTTCACTCGGTTTGGGTTTCCACCTAAAAATTATTGTGCACATTGTGTGTTTGTCTATTTTGTGAGATTTTTTATATTATATTCCACTATATATTACGTCACCCCCTCCTAGTAGGGACGAATCTACAGAAAATATGCCATATCTTTTTAGTTTACATGCCATCCAGGAAAACATTCCAAGATCAAATCCTTATTCTAATACCTATAATCCTGGATGGAGAAGCCACCCAAATTTCTCTTGGGCTGATCAAAATCAAAGAGCAATTTATCCAAATCAGACCCACCTAAACCCATCTCCATTACCTTCTCAGCAACCAAATGCTAGGCCTAATCCCACGAGTATGCAGAATTACTCTAGCTGATTAGAGATACGCAGCTCGATTAGATTTTGTGAGTTATTACAGAGAGTCAGTGACAAAATAATGAAGCTCTCACTGAGATTCAAAGGCAATGTAAGGTAGAATTGGCTAATTTACGAAATCAGATCACACTTTTGGCTGAATCTTGTCAGCCAGGTACTCTTCCATCTCAACCAATTCCAAATCCTAGGAATTTGCAAAACCCTAGGCAACATCAGGGCGAAGTACATTTCATTAATCAGGCCTTTGATTCTAATCAAAACCCACCTTATGTACTTCCTGAAAATAATCCACCAAACTCGCATCAGCAGCCTTTATTGTATCAAAATATCCACCTATTATTGAGAATCAGAATTGACTCTGCTGATCTTCTGAACTTGGTTGGAATCACTTCTTAGATTTCCTCGATCTTTAATATTTTACATCTCAACCTAAATCAGATCTGATCTTCAGAAGATTCACTCTGATCTTTCTAAGAATTTTAGAAATCTGATTTTGGTTATGTGAGATCTATTTTAGGCAATCTCAGGATGAGTTTTTACCAGGTGGTTTTATCTGTTTTTCTATTTTTTGAGCCAATTTTTCCATAACTTCTTTGTTTTTACCATGCATATTTTTTTTAGGAGTTCTTTACTAGGGTTTACACCTAGCTGAAGGTGTAAAACTTAGCATTTTGCATATAGCTGTTTCCTATTTTCTACACTTTTCTCTTCCTATACACTTGAATTTGTATCTGATTTTTCACTTCATCTTACACTGATTACTTTCATTTAGTCTGACTGTCCACTCTGACCTTTCGTCAGAATTGAAATCGTCCGCACAGAGATCTTTGATCTCCTCTTTCCGACTCCTTCCATCACCCTACACTAAATGAAGTGTAATATCTTTTCACCCTTCTTACAATGAGGACATTGTAAAATCTTTGCTTGGGGGGCTGTGAAGTGAAATTTTCACTTCAAGTGTATTTACAGAGAAAATATAAAAAGAAAACACATAAAATTAAAATGGCCACGAAATTTTTAAAAAATGGAAACGCCAAAAAAATTAAAAATTTTAAAATAAACAATATTATAAAAATTGGAAAATTCTATAAAACATAAAAACAAAAATATATAAATACAAAAATTTGAAAATTAAAAAATTATAAAAAATAATAAAAGGAGTGTTTACATTTAGAATAAAGAAAAGAAGAAGAAAAAGAAAAGAAATATATTTATATCAATAATTAAGAGCTTAAATTTTCTTTTAAGTCAGAAACCAAAAAAATAAAAGAAAATATAGTATATATAGTATAAGAGCATTAAATCCTTATTTAGATTTTTACTTATAACATTTTGTAAAAACACACTTTTATTTGGAAACTCTTAAAACAAG
Source organism: Thalassia testudinum (assembly GCA_037157565.1). Classification (NCBI taxonomy): domain Eukaryota; kingdom Viridiplantae; phylum Streptophyta; class Magnoliopsida; order Alismatales; family Hydrocharitaceae; genus Thalassia; species Thalassia testudinum. Next base: position 23,002,243 of record JAZHRO010000072.1, on the reverse strand, counting down.
GCTTTATTTGAATTAGAATCTTTAAACCTTAAGGCTTTATTTTTCTATTCTTACCCTAAAATTAAGTAACTAAGGTGGATTAAGTTTAAAACTTAAGTTTTTGAATTAAATTGTAAATTTTTAATCAATTAGATTAAGTAATCCTTTTGCTTTTTGAATATTTGATTTTATCATCAAGTTAAGTAAAAAGGCCAGATATTCAGAATTAATTAAGTAGAGAGTTAGTAGAATCTTAGTTTTCAAGTCTATCAGGCTATAGTTAGCCTAATCAACTAAAGGACATTTGGCTAGACTTGGTAAGTTTTTGTCTTGACAGATCCTATAGGAGGAAACTAAAAGTTTAAAGAACCTGAGAGTGAATGGCTTTGTTGTCCAAGCTCTGGTTTGAGAGCTAAGTAACCTAAACATCCAAAATCACACATATAGAATTATCTTGTTGGCATCTGAGACTGCGAAAACACAGAGGTTAAGAGATCGATTCTAAATCCATTTTAGTCCAAGGATTTCTGCGGGGCGATTCTTGAATGGGTGAAGGATATGCCACTCACCTAGAAAAAGGATTTGGAGTATAAAGTTAGTAAGAAAAATGAGAAGGGGGTGAAAAATAAAAAAAAATAAAATAAAGCACCCTGCAGGTAAGTACCTTGCTACAAATGGGTACTTATGCAGTTTTTCCATAAAAATAAAGCATCTTGATACAAATAAATGCTACCCTTCCTTCCATCAAATAAAAGAACACCTCGCTACATATGGGTGTTCTAACCTATAGAAAAAAGTTGAAAAAAAATATGGAGACAAAAATTAGGAATAAGAGACCTAGTGGTCCACTGGGGAGATATATACAAAAAGTGTTGACCTCGGGATAGAAAACTGGTGAGGAGAAAGCAACCAAACTTGAGTAAGGCCAAGCCAAAGGCTTGAATTGGAATAATCTGGATTGGAAATTGATGTCTTAAGATCTGGATTTTTACAAATTTGGATGCCTTTAGGACAATTCTCTTCACAGCCACAGATGTTTTAAAATCATAGCTACTGAACCTTTGTATTGGGCAATGAAGCCTAAGAAATCAGGTTTTGAGGATTTGCAGTTGAAACCTAAAGGAGAAGGATTGACAAAATCCTAGGTCTAGAAGTCTGTCCATAGTGTTGTAGGCTGGCAATTAAAGTTTTACTACTCTAAGTTTGGTTAATAATGAATATCTGGCTAATTTGCTTAAACTTAGATTGATAGAAATTAAATACCATAAACAAAGGATTAACTTAAGTCTATTGAGTTTTTGAGTTAAAATTTAATTTCCAACTCTTAGGTTTTGTTTTCTTAAAACACTTTGAATTTTAAGTTTTAAGGGTTAAGAATGGTTACAAAGAATAAGTGATTTTTGAGATTCTAATTTTTGATAAAATTCTTGTTAAGAAATCCATTTTTAATAAAGTGTGTTTTGATGATGTTTTGATTTTTAAGTCTAAGTAAGGAATTTTCACAGAATGCTCTGTATATCACTTATTTATACTTATTTATATTAAATCTAAAAAAATTTAATTTTGACCTAAGCTTTCCTCTACTTGGTTTTTATTTATATTAATTTAAACCCAAGTTCTTTAAATCATCATATTTCTAGTTAATTTTGCTAGGGACTAGCAAAACTTTGGCTTGGGGGCATGATGAGAAGCTCATCATGGTCTCTAATTACTAATAATTAACTAGTCTTCCTAGTTAATTAGCTAAAAATATGTAAATATATGGATTAATTATTAAATAAGGACTAAATAGTAAAGGACCTTAAAATAAGTTAAAATGCTAAATTCTTATCCAATTAGTATTATTAATAATTTAATTAATAATTGAACTCGAAATATTATTAGTAATTTATCTAATTAATGTGTTAACTAGCTTAAGTATAATTTATACCTAAGTATGTAATAACTTAAGTAACATTACTTAATTAAATGAATCAAAATAAAAAGGTCAAAAATGTAAATTCAAGGCCTAAATATAATAATTGTCTTATTTATATCATATATAAAAAGTTGAAAAAGATTTAAATTAAGATAAACCTTGAAAACCTTTGTTTACATTTTAGTCCTTATGTTTTATTTCAAATGAGTCCTTATCTTCACTTAGGTCCTCAATTTTCGTTACAAATAAGTCCCTGAAACTTCTTTCCTTCTTCAGCCTTCTCAACGGCTGATGATAGGAGGTGCTTTCACCTTCCGATTACCACATATCCGACGTCATTCCTTCCTCTCCAAGCTCTTAGAGCTTGTGCTTACCATCTCCTTTTCATCCACCAGTTTGGAGGAAGTTGCAATCCTATTCTACGGTTGAAGATAACCTTACTGGCGTTGGAGAAGACGCCAGTGGTTACTCCACTCCTAGCCTCTTCTCCGTCCAGATACACCCTCCTCAGCCGCCGCAACCTATAAATACCCCTCCACACCCTCGATTTCACCAAGTTAGCTCCCTTCCCTCTTCTTCATTGAGCTAACACATAGGTTATTCTTTCTAAACTCTGGCGACCTTCCTCCACTTCCTCCGTCTTCCTCCGTCCATCTTTGATTGCTCTGGATCTCCGCCGACGACAGCCAAGTCTTCTGATGTAGCGCTGACACTAGGAGTTCCTCTGCTTCACTCCACATACGCCCACCAGACTTCTTCCTTCAACCCTCTAATTTCCTCCTCCGTTAAGGACCATCAACAGAGATCTTCTACTTCCTTCATCCAGGTAACAATAGTTTAGGTAAGTAGATCCGTTAGAATAGTTAGTTAGGTAGATTAGACAAGTGTAATGCTAGATTTCCATTCATCTTCTTCAGCTCCGACAAGCTCGTTGAGCTTGTCTGGAGCAACCTTTTATCTTTTTAAATTATCTTTCACCTTCTTAAACCATTCATGAACATTTCTATCACTTTAATTCACTAAATTGATCACCTATTCGTTGAAACCACCTCCACCTTCACCACTGCTTCCACTGTCCATGGTGGAAGTGGTTGAGCTTACTTCACCTCCACTAGGGCCCTCCATCACCTAACCATCACTTAAGGGCCCCTATCCTCATTTTAATTTAAGTAATAATCACTTATAACTTAAATGCCTAATTTAATTTAATCTCCTGAGCTCGCTATCAATGGCGGCTCAGGAGGAGTTCAAATCACTAATTAACTATTTGTAATCCATTGCAACTTTCTTTTGACTTATTTTCTCCACTCAATTGAGCAGGAAAATAGGTCCTAAGCCTAATCAAATTCAAAATTTGTTTACTATGATTTCACTGCATAATTTTCAATTTAATGGATAATTGAAGGAATTAATGTGCTCCTGAGGTTCCTTGTGACCTCAAGAAGCTTTTCAGATCATTAATGGCACATTTTAATACCATTTGTATACTTTTAGCCTTTTTCTGGAATGACCGAAGCTCCGGCGAGTCAAATGAGCTCTTCAGCCCATAGAACTTCGCGTGAAGCTCCAGATTACTAATTTGAAGGTCACTGATCATTCTGAAGCAAATTATTTAAGGTTTTAAGACTTGGAGCTTTTGTTAGACCTTTGTCTTCTCCAACTCCGACAGAGTTGGAGATGGTTGTTAGTTAGGGTTTAGCCTCATTTGAAAGGTCTAGAAGCATCAGTAACATACCCTAAGACCATTCCAATGTGTCAGTCTCTGTGATTAACTTTGCTTTGTTCTGTCGAACAAACTCATCTAGAATCTAAGGTGACATGCCTCAAACCCTAGGAATCTTAACTGAAACAACCTTCTGAAGTCCTGAATCTGTTCTTGAGGTGAAAGAGAAGATAATTGAGGCTTTAATTTCCTCTGAAATGGTTAAATTTAGAAAGTCAAAATTCTAAGGCTTATGGTCAACCTAAAGTCTGATTTATGGAATTGGGATTCAATCAAAGGAATTGAGGAGTTCAATCTATTCCTGAGATGTTTTTAAATGAGTTTAAATTAATTTGGATGAGCTCTGATCGATTCTATAGAAGAAATTGATTTCTGTTCAGTTTGGGTTGTTTTTGAACTCAAACTGACGACAGTAAGTTTTTGGTGAGATTCAAGTGAATAATCTACCCAAATAGTTCTTAACAACCTCTAGAGGTTGTTTGATTTGATTAAATAGGTCTTTAGCCATTTGTTGAACCAAACATAACTTAAATTAAAGTTTTGAAGCTCCTTGGAGAAGCTTTTTAGCTTCTTCACCTTCCTGAAGCTTATCAGAATCTCCTTCCTTCACCTACAGCTGCGAAAACACTCTCTGAATCTATTCAACACCTCATCTGGAGGTCAAATGTCCTTCTGTAAGACATTAGAGTTGAAACACCATTCTGCAGGCAATTTGGCCGTAGAGACCCAGGTCCTTTCACCCTTAAAATCGAAGAGCTAAACCTTCCCTGAGTATCAAATTGATACTACAATCATGTAGGGAAACCTTAGAGCTTTCCAGCAAGCCTTCATTTGCTCAGATCGGAGCTTTGTGGTGGCTGGAATCATTAAGTGAAGTCTGGACTGGGAAGGGAATATATAGTCCTACATCGATGGAACTGAAGCGGCCGCCTTAGCGTAAAAGTAAAAAGTGTCTAAGGCCCTTCAGTCGTCAGTGCAGGGTGCATGAAAGAGCATGAGCATATGGGTGTGTGTGTGGGTGCGTGCGATGCACGTGCCTGGGTGTGTGTGCGCCTGTGGGCGTGCGAGTGTGGGCCCGTGAGGGCGTGTGCATGTGGGCTGGATGGGTTCAAGACTATGCTAAACTAGAATTAAACTGAACCTAATGAAAACCAGGCTTAGACCTAGTAGGGTCTAGTCCCACCTTGAGAGGGGTGCTGTGTATCCCCGACCGGTCTAAGCCGCCAACCTAAAAACCTAATTTTTGGTTCAAAGGGTCAAACTGGTTCGATTCAGAAGATCTGCAAAGGAAGAGAAGGGGAATAAGGGGAGAACTCATAAGGATTGAAGAAAGGTAGACAGGCAAAAGAGTTAAAGAAAGGTAGACAAGCAAAAGAGTTAAAGAAAGGTATATGTAGAATAAATAATAAGAAGAAAGAAAAGAAAGAGAAGAAGACATGTATAAGAGAAGCGCTCGAGAAAGATTAAGGAGAATAAACAAGAGAAAAGTAAAAAGAGAAATGAGAGAGAAAGAGATAAAGGTAAAAGAAGATAAAATTAGTGGTTTAATTTCTTGCATTCTATTAATTCCTTTTTGAGCTTAATGTTTTAATAAGGCATATATTCATTAGAATTACTTTTTCTTGCCTTAATCTCTTGTAAATAAAAAGAAATTAAAAGAAATAAACATGTTTACTTGTTTGTAAAAGTAAATCATATGTGTAAATGTGTTTCCTTATGGAATTTTGCACATTCTTTTAATTAGAAATCCTTAAGAGAAAAATTCATATTCTTAAAGTAAATTTAATTATAATTCCCACAAGTAGCTTAGAATTAGTGGTGAATTTTAATTAAGTTATGCCTCCTAGCGAACAACCTGGATTCAACCAGTTAAAAAGAAATAAAATCTAAAATGTTAGGTTAACTTGACCCTATACTACTTAATCGACATAAATTTAAGTTGACCTAGGTTACTTTCTTTTGCACATAATTAAGCATAATTAACTTAATTAACTATGCTGAGAAAGATAACCACCATTATTTGGATTTGGCAGAGGTTGCGAAGGGAGTGTGCTAAGTTGGCAGGAATTTGCCATTTGGGCGAGTTGATTGCGAACCTCTATGATCTCATCCTTGTGCTTTTTTTGCATAACCACATTCGTCTTCTGAATGTCAGCTAGAGTTTGAAGAATAAGAGTCATTTGATCTGCCTGGTTTGGCCAGATTGATAGGTGGGGTTGTGCTGACGCTGAGGCAGCTGATATGGACGAGGGGCTTGTGGACGGGACTGATATGGTGGTCTTTGATTTTGATTATTTCCTGTCCATAGGAACTTGGGATGATTTCGCCATCCAGGGTTATAGGTGTTAGAGAATGGATCATTATAGATGGCATTGAGGTCCTTGCAGGTCTGAGGAACCTCAGGAATATCAGAGTACGAGGGTTCAGAGTTCCCCTAACTAGAGTAGGTCGAATCGGAGTTTCCTCTGGTCCTAGAGTCAGACGGGAGTGGATACGGGTCCATCCCTTGAGAAGATTGGTGATAGACGTTATGCACAGCTTCCCTCCCAAGAGGTGGTTATGCAAATGGGTTTTGCATAGAGGTGGCTCGCTGCATATGTCGAATCATCTCATCCACCTTCTTCTCTATGATAGAGACCTTGTCTAACCGACTGGCCATCAGTTCCAAGTCGATGGATGTGGACAGGCCCTACGTCTCATGTGCTCCCCTTGGATTCGTTGATGCGCGGGCATTCGTTCGGTCGAATAAGCCCATGGAGTCATTATTGATGGAGTTCTCACACATATTCTCTAGAATCTCCCACACAGTGTCTTCATGTTGACCCATGATATTTCCTCCGCAGGTTGCATTAACGAATAAGCGAATATCTTCACAGAGTCCCTGGTAAAAAGATTGGACTTGTTCCCGTTTAGGAACTCTGTAATGGGGGCACTTTCACATGAGATCTAAGAAACGGTCCCATGCCTCATGAAGAGGTTCTCCAGATTGCTGGGTGAAGTGTGTGATCTAGTGGTGCAAGGCATTCATCCTACCAACTGGGAAGAACTTTTTCAAGAATTCGGATTGCAGTTCAACCCATGTGTTGATTGGACGCAGTTGAGTCTGATACCAATGAGTTGCCTTGTCCATGAGAGAGAAGGAAAACATCTTCATAAGAAGGATATCCCAATTTTGTACATCTGACCCAAAGGTCTGGGCCAGATGTTTGAGTTGCTTGATGTGCTGGAAGGGATCCTCTGAATTAAGCCCATGAAACTTTGGAATAGCATGAATCATGTTGGGCTTGAGTTTAGAATCAAGACCTCCAGCAGGGATTTGGACTCGAGGTTCGATCACCACCGCAGTGAGATTATAGTGATCTCGCATCATAGGACGCTACGATAGGTTTACAAAGTTTTGAAATAGATCATTCAGGTGTTGGAGTTGGTGTTCAAGATTGTTCTCTTGTTCAACTAGTTGTGCCATGATGATGGAAGAAGGAGAATTGGATTCTGATGAATCAGAGGAGATGTCTATGTGGTGGGGTTGCTGCATAAACACGGATGTTGAGGCTTGGCCTCGGTGGGAGTGGATTGCTAAAGGAGGTCTTAAGGATGGTCTTAAGGACCTCCTACCAAACATGCACCGAAGGTTTGGACGAGAGTAGAATGTATTGGACCCAATCAAGACACCCAAAAAATTTGGATGACTATAGAGGTTCGGGGCAGATGATATCCCTTAGTCAGAAAAGCCGTCTGCCTGAGAAATACCTGGGCAGCCAGAGAGGGAGAGTCCCGTAATGACCCCTACATGGTAGAGAGTCCCCACGAGTTACAGGGTTTCCCCCACCCGACCTCTCTTGTCACTGAGATTCTAGGTAGACCAGAATGGGGACCTTGACCTCATAAGTCTACCACTTTTATTGTGCTTAGGATTCAACTTGAACTTTAGATGTTTTGAGTGCAAAAGTGACCTAGTTTCAAGGTTGGTTGACCCAACAAGGGGGTCAACTTCACCTATTTGTCCTTTGAGAGCTTTAGGTCCTTTCTTTTAGGGTTCAAGTGAAATTAATAGCTTGAATTTTAGGGTTTCCCTTGAATAAGTCTTTTCAACCAAGTCTTAGGCACACCTCTTTTGGGAATAGTTGATTCTTGCTTAGAAAGATGTGTCTCTAAAATCCTAAATTGGAATTCTTAAGTTGGCTCTAATTTTGGTCTAATTTAGTTGCCACAAATATGGTATCTAGGGCTCAATCAAGAAGGTGGTAGCCTTAGTTACCTTAAATGGATGCGCAAATCAATACTATTGAAATCAAAATCAGGCAACTTTGGTGACTTAGCTAAAATGGAAAGCAGGTAGCCCTAAATTGATTTTTATCTTCTTTTTTTCCTTTTTAGAATGAGGGGATTAAGAGAAAGGGCTAATCAGGGATTACCTGCCCCGGGTGTGTTTGTTGTGCGGCCGTCTTCCTTTGAATCTTTTCCCCTGAAATAATCACAACAAAAGAGATATATCAAGTTAGTATCAAATCAGAAATTGTGATCAAGATTTCTAAATCGTCCGTTGCTCCTTGGCAACAGAGCTAAAATGTTTATCGAGGCGAGATCAATGTTAAAATCAATGCGTCATAGTATAGTTGAAATCGCTCAAAAACAAATAAATTTTATTACTCGAAATTGTAAATCCGAGGTCGAATACAGGGAGCAAATTGGGTTTTAAAAATCAAGAGCACAACTTTCAAATTTAATATAATATGCAATGAAAATCAGAGTTAATGCAAAATGTAAATATGGCCACAAAATATCAATGTATATGAAGAGCACAAAAAAGAATGGACGTCTGATTTTGTGAATCAGACGTCTTAAACTAGTGATTGCTACAGTGCTATTTCTCTTCTTCTCTTCTCTGTCTCTGATCTCTGTCTCTCTGTCTGGCTTCCTTCTTTTCTTCTCTAATTTCTTCATGCCTTAGCCTTCTTTTGCCTTTAGCTGCTCTAGCCCTTATCTTCTTCTTCTTCTTCTTTTTCCTTTCCTTGTGTCTCTGCGGCTCTTCTTTCTTTTGCCTTCAGCTTCTTCTCCTTCTCTTTCTCTTATTTCAGCCCTTCAGCCTTGCCTTCTTTTTCCTTAGCTTCTTCTTCTTATCCTTCTTCCAGCGAGAGAGCAAAACCTACCCCTACCTGCCCCCGTGATCTCTCTTCCTCTTTCTCTCTTAGGCTCGCTCTCCTAGAGCCTTCTCGGGTAATCGGGTCGGGTATGCGCTCCCGGGACCAGGCCCACCGACGTGTGTGGTGGGCGAGGAGTGCAGGTCGAGTATATGGATCAGGGCCAGGTCTCCAGGTAGTGGGTCATGGACGAGACAGTGGTAGGTGAGAGGGACCTCACCCCATGGTCAAGAGGCAATAAGCCTCTGTCACTTTTGCAATTTATCTCACAGCGCCCAATTGTCAGCTTCTGAGGTGGGACTAAACATCCCACCTTTCTTTGCTAGTGCTCACAGCAGAAGCTTCCCTGATTGCAACGGTTATTGGGGGCTTCAGTGCCAATTTCTTAGCTGGGGCTTTGTGCAAAGAGATTCCACCCGACTTGGGACCTGTAGCCTGGAGCGAGAAGACTTGGGTGAAGCTCCCAAGAAAGCTCCTTGCTGTGTCAATGGCAGTGGAGACCTTCAACACCTGTCAACAGGAAAGAGGCCTTGAGGCCTCGTCAGAAGGTTCAGATAGCTTCGCCTAGACATGGCGAAGGCAGTGCGAGGGTCGGTGTGGCATGGGGTGGCCGGAGCGTGCGTGCCTAGGTCACCCTATGTGCGTGAAAGTGGGTGTGTTCGGGGGGAGTTATGGGGGTGTGGTGTGGTGAGTGGAGCGAGGGTTTAGGGTTAGTGAGGTGTGGCGGTGATTGTGGGGTGGTTGGCAGGGCGGATGGAGGCATGGAGTAGCAGGAACACCTCACCGAAGGTTTGGCCGGAGGTGGAGAAGGTGGTGGTGACTTGTGGCGTCGAGGCATGTTTGCAAGAATAAAAGATAGAAAAATGTTTAAAAGGGAGAGAGGACTTAGATGAGTGTGGATAGACAAAGGGGGATGCAGAGGAAGCGGCCGGCTCGTATTGTCGTCGTCGGAGACGAAGTACTCATTGGGAAGAGGACGGCGACGACGAGGGGGTTGCAGGGATGTCGGCTGGTGTAGCGCAACGCGGACGAAGAGGATAGAGAGAACCCTACCATTGGTATTGCGGTAGAGCGACGAGAGAGAGAGGGGTTGTCGGAGCTTGCTGAGTTATTGATTGGAGGGGGAAGAGAAGAAATAGAGGGTTTCTCAAGCCAATTTCAAGCTTGGAGGTTGTGGGTTGATCTGGGCGTGCTTTTATAGGCCCTGGCAGAAGGTCTTGTGCTTGGAAGCTAAGCTTCCAAGCATGGCAACCTCGCTGGAGATGGAAACTCAGAAAGACCCAAATCTCTTATGCGTTTGCATGATAGATTGGGTAGGAATTAGAGTTCAATAATGGGTTCACATGGGAGGAGATTTCTCAGAGAATCTCCCTTTCAATTTTGAAAGGGATTCTCTGAGAGATTAGAGATTTCTTGCCTTTGAAACATCACCAGAGTAGGATTCCCTCCGCTATAATGGCATAGGGACCTAATTTCAAAGAACAAAGACAAAGATATGGGGTCTCTGCAGAAGTTTTCAAAAGTTAGGGGTAGAAATGTAATTGGGTTGGACCTATTTGCAAAGTAGGTCAAGGTGAATTCCCCTTAGGTCCAAATTTTGGTACAAACCTAATTTGGACTTAAGAAATCCAATGGTGAAGTTGGATTTTAGGTTTGACCACATTTGACTAGGCAATTTACACAAAAACCTAATTTAGGGAAAACATTTGACTAAGACCCCAATTTAGGTCAAAATAGGTTCTAAGGGCCACATTGAAGGTTCTAAACCCTAAAGGATATTTTTACATAATTTTTAGAGGGGTTAGGTAAATTTTATCCTAACCAAAACATTTTCAAATTAAGTGGGTCTATTTTAGGGTTACAAGAAGTCATTTAATTCCCAAAATTCACATGAACCCTTTTCTGTTTGAACCAACCTACTTTTTATCTTGTTAATACCATTTGACTGGTGTTTATCCCATGAGAAAACCTATTGTTGTACTGCAATGGTAAAATTATAGATTTACCCCTTGTTTCTTATTTTTCTCTCAGAATGGTTATTCATCGAGTTAAGACCTCCAGTTGGTTATGTAAGAGCTTTTGTTCTCTTTTTTGGGTCAAAATGAGCTAGTTTAGGGCTCATGATGGTGTTTCCATCAAAAGTCAAGTGCAGGCGAGCGTAGAAAAGAAAATCAAAGACTGTTGCCTCCTCGTCAATAGCACCAAAATGATGAGTAAGATTTTTGCATGAGAAAAATCGAGGTTAGGAAAATATGGTTGTCACAATCGTGAAAATCCACTTATCAAACAAAATAACCGAAACTCAAGTGAGTCTCGGGTCGAACACTAGGAGGCGACGTTTGATTTATAAAAATTGTGTTTATTTTATTCTTTTTTGGTATTTTATGGCTATATAATTTTTTTGGTATTTTTTTGGGTAGAAATCAGATCAGAATAAGCTATTCTACTTTGCAAAAAAATAGAAAGAGAGAGAGTAAGAATGTGAGAGAGAATAATTATTTCATAAAAATAAAGCAATGTTCATTACATTTAATTATAGAATACAAAACTATTCTAGAAAGTGATAAAAAGAGACGAGAGAGGAATCCCCCTCATCGGCTACTTGGGGGATGAGTTGTGTTGACGTGACACCTGAAAGAAGGTGATGGGGAGTTGGACAAAGGAGGACGGAGCTAGAAGAATTGAGGACGAAGCGAAATAATGATGTAACAGGATCCACTTCTAGAATGGGGTTGAGAAGATGGGCATGAGTGCTCCACGAATGGGGATGAGAGTGAGGGAGTTACAAAATTGTGTTCTATACTAATGGAGTATCCCATGCTTGGGATAAGCTCTAGAGTGGCTCTTGGAGCTTTGGAGAGGGTAAGAATAGAGAAGGAAGGGATGTGGATCAAGGGAGGAGGGTATGGGGTATATATATTGGAGGGGAGAGGCTTTGCCAAATGATTTGGCTGACCAAGTAATGAATTTAGCGCTATTGAAGCGTTGAAAATCGTCATAAAAATATTGCATTGTAGTATAGTGACGAAAATCGCAACAACACTTAAATTTATAATGCTCGAAAAATGTGAGTTTCGAGGACGTTCGTAGAGAGTAAATATGGAATTCAAGCACTAGTTAAGATATTATAAATAAATGAGCATAATAGCTCCCAATAAAGATATGCAATGAATATCAATCAAAAATATATTCAATAATAAGAAATTGTATTTCAAAAATCACTCGAATAGAAAGAGAATTTGAACCTAAAAATGGTGATTTGAATCACTAATTAATTCCCATAATTAAGCATATATCCTAATGTCAACTCTCAATCTTAATTCACAACCAAATATCTCAATAGTGGTTTTGAACCACTTAACCATGTCAGCACAGCACTCAAATAACTCGACAGTGCCTCAAATCAACCATAGTCAGACATCAAACACCAATGTCAGATGCCTTAAAGTCGCCAAGTCTCAACACAAGCACAACCACAAACCTCTAAAATCCACTAAGTGTTGGGCGTCTGTGCACGCATCCCGAGGCAAAAACTCCCCTAACCTCCTCAGAATCTCTTCTCTTTCTCAATCCAGAACTGGGTTTAGGTACGGGTAATCAGGTAACCGACTGTACAGTAATGGGTAATCGGATCCAGGTATAGGGACAAGGCCCATCGACGTGTGGTGGTGGGCAAGGTGTGAGGGTTGAGTGAGTGAGGGACCTCACCCCTCCGTGTCAAGGAACTTAGATGACAGCACAATTTCTTTTTATGCAAAGTTTTCATTTTGAAGTCCACGATGTAGGACTAAAAGATTAGCTTCCTCTCTTTAGGAGCTGCAAATATGCCTAGTCAATTGCAGCTGCTACTGCTGGTGCCTCACCCAATTGAGGATTTGGAACTCTTCATGGATTGGTTCCACACCTATTGAAGGTGATATCAGGGCTGATGGTGATCAGAACTTGGCAAACGAAGGTGGAGAATTGACTGCGACGGAGGAGCTTTGGTGGCTACCTGAAATGCAATAAAATGGCCTAGTGGCCCAATTAAACAGGTCAAAAGCTTTGCCGTGTGGTGGCGAAGGTGATGGCGGTGTCAACTTGGTGAATGGAGGCTTAGGGTGGCTGGATGGTGTCAAAGATGAAGGTGGCTGATGGGTTCGTCCGGCCAGGGATTTGGGTGGTTGCTTCACTCATTAGAGTTAGAGCTTCTGAAGGTGAGGGTACGGTGATTGCGTAGCAATCATAGGTCTTAATTGACCTAAATTAGGCTAGGACTTAGCATAAGTTAGGGTAATTCATGCATGCATATGCATTACTAGCATCTTTACTGCTTTCTTTTAGCTATGCATAAAATAATGCTATAATGTACTGATTAGGTGCATTATGTCAATTATAGGTAATAAGCTAATCAGAAGCTAGATCTAAAGCTGGATCAGAAGAATAAAGTTGGAGCAGAAGACCTAGAATAAGATGTAGTAGACAATAATGTAAGGGGTTGAGGTATGCTATTCTATTTAAGTAGGAATAAAGCAGTAAAATATGAATAACTTAGGACCATCCTAGCCCTAGGATATCCTAGAAGCTTCCCCAAGCCTTAGCCACTCTTAGATTAGGTCACCACACACTAGGAAACCTTAAAACCCTAATTCCAACCTCTATCTGGACATTCAGATGAGTTATAGGATGTCCAGAACCCTTAGACAACCCCCTCACACTTTAAACCCACTTTTGCAGTGTTATTGGACGTCCAGACACTTGGTCAGACGTCCAATTTCTGCAGAATACCCAAGACAGAACCTAGAAACCATCCTGACTCTGATTGGACGTCTAGAAAATAAGTCTGGGCTTCTGATTTTTCATTATAAGATGCCTGACACTATTATTAGACATCTGATACTGTCCTCTAGTTGCTGTTTTGGAATTCAAGCCTTGATCTTGGATCTCTAGCCCCCTAAACCCAATTCTAACCCCATAGGAGCCTAAATTAAGGTGCCCTAACCTTAGTACATCACCTCTAGACCTCCTTAAGGACCTAATTAGGTCCTCACTAAACCTAATTGACTTGAATCTTAGTCAATTCCATCAGCCTATTCAATTTGACTCATTGAGTCCAATTGAGCCCTGATCTCAGCACACACTATTTAATTGGATTTAGTGAGAGTTCAATTCACCTAGACCTAACTTAATTGAGTTATTTTACTCTCAATTAAGTTTTCACACACCCAATTAAACTTGTATTAAGTTTAATTGCACTTCACCTTAGTGAATTAGGGTTTACAACCCTAATTTGAGACCTACCTTGACCTAAACCCACTAGAACCTAACCTAATCAACCTAGCCACCTAAGTTTCGACCCACACACACCATCCGCATGAAAATATCTAGCCTAGAGTTCTCTAGAACTCTCTACCATGTGTTGTTGCCTTGGTTGCTAAAATTAGCAACCAAGAGCCATTCAATTTTTAGATCCACATTTGGTGGATCTCAAACCACCATCCATCCTATCTCTCTACTCCCCCACGAGCTCCCACCATAGGCCTCTCTAGAGAATTCCATAGTTCTCTAGAGGTAGACCTAAGGGGTGGCCATTTGCATCCATCCATCTCTCGGCTTTATTCACTTCCATTTAGGTTAGCTACATTCCACCTCCACGAGTTGCCTCACCATGGCCACCACCATCTCCACGCTAGGATGCTGGATCACCTCTCCAACCTCTCTCCAAGGGCTGGCCTAAGCACCATTGGCTGCCCCTCCTTCTCCTCTCATCCACTCAAAGGCCATCAGAGACCACCTCCGAATGCCGTTATTTCTACTAGATTAGTTGCATAGTTCTGCATAGTTACATGCTTTTATTACTGCTTAGTATTGTAGCTCTTTATTCTCTCCCAATGATGCATGCAAAATGTCCCCTTAGATTCATGTATGCAATCATTTTATACTAGCTAGATTTATGTTTTCAAGCCTTCTTCTACAAGCTTTCCATGAGATTTATGTTGCAAACACCATCATGAATCAATGAAAATCTTTTTCTATATATATATCTATGTGTTGAGAATCACCATGAGCTTATTGCAATATATTTTGTGTAATTGAAGTTGTATGTTTTAATTTCTGATACTTTGGCAACTAAGCATGTCATGCATAAATACGAACTTAGCATAAATCGAAATGCGATTTTGAATAAGTAGAGCAAGAGAGATCGATTTCACATTTGCATTTCCATAAATGACTCCCAGAGACGAACAGCCGAGACTCAAGTCTAGTTATCTTAATAAATTTTTTTTGACAAACGTTTTAGTGTGACTATACTATGATTTCCGACAATTTTAAAATGCGTGAAAATGGCTTTTGTCAAATGGCGTCATTTCGGGGAGGCAACATCATTCTTGATTTCGATCTTTTGAGCTATCATTGACAAACCTTCCTCTGCTTGTCTTTTGATGTGCAAGAAAATAGGAAAAATGGGAATCTATGCACGCAACGAGCGTAGATTAAAACAAAAATCAGGTGCACATCTCATTTTAGATTAGGATTTCCCCTTATGAACCCTAGGTTATATTTATTTGAAAAAAAAAGAAAAAAAAAGCCTATTTATTTTCATGAAAAAGAAAAAAAAATCTTGGTAGTTAGATTAGGTTTCTTTTTGAATCCTAGGTTAGTTTTGAAAAGCAAAAAAAAAAATAAAAATCCTTTGAAAAAAAAACTCTTTTTTTGAAAAAAAAAATTTGTGGAAAGTTTGAATTTTAAACTCAAACACCTTTCAAAAGCTTCTCCACCACCCTCTAATTTTCAGCCAAGCTTCAAATTCTGATTTAAGAATTTAATTGTTGAAATATTAATGAGAAAAAATTCTGAAATTCAATCTAAACGTTCATTTTTAAACCACCTTTCTAATGGCGCCATTCATTTGAAAAAATTCCAAATACAAAATTTTTAAAAATTCGTGGAATGTAAGGGGGTCAGACTGACCCAGATTTGAGATTTTTCAAAATTCAAAAAGTAATTTCGAGCAATCCGTGAATCTGTTTTGACCAAAAATGGTGGGGTTTGAAAGCTGACCTCATTAGCTTTAATTTTCATATTTTTCCCAATTTTTTGAAGATCATTTAATACTGCAATTTGAAGAACCAACTAGGGGTCAAAATTCCAGATCTAACTTCTTGATATTTGAAAATCTCAAAAAATTCGGTTGAAATAGTAAAAATTATAAAAAAATGTTCTCTGAAAAGATAATTGAAAAAGGAATCTACTTGCCAAATTTCAACTTATTCTGATTCCAACTTGTATCAGAGAATTGGTCTTAATTTCGTGGTCTACTGAAGAAGAAACAAAAAAAAACCTAGAATTGCGTGAACCCTAGGTTACATCTTTAGGGTTACACTCTAGAAACCATACATTTGGGCTAACCTAGACTTCATCAAGTCTAAGGTTTAGCCGGTGAGCTTGGTCACCTTGTGCGCTACTCACTATAAACCCCAATTGAAGAAAAAGGGCTAAAATTAATTTTAAAACACAAAATTAACCTGAATTCGTTGTCATACTACTGGGTATTTTCAATCTCTCTTGCCAAACCTGGTGACTAAGTCTGTGGGGTAGTGTCAAATGACCGCGGCTAAGGGGTAACAGAACTGGAGGTGTAAACCAAAGGAAGAACCTTCCCCTTAGTCCCCTCGTAACCAGACTGGCTGGGCTAGCTTGAGAGAAGGAAATCACTTTCAGGCGGTTGCATGACGAATTTTTCTTCAGGAATTTGAACTAAAAATGAAAAATCCGGTCATCCAATCATAAGGACCATCTGATTGACAGGGTCTTAGCCTTGTCTGGCTTAGCTACACCAACCCAGGGGTTGGGTGGTGTAAGGAAGGAGGTCACTTAGACCTTGATTGGTTGGACCTTGGGAGCCGCTCCCAAGGAGGTGAGCCACTTCGCCCGAGCCATCTTCTCCCCCACCCTCTTCTTCTATCTACTTAGCCGCAATGGCCAACCCTAGATCTGGACCTAATCAGGATCCAGAAGAGCTGGACCCACGAGCTTATCTGAGAGCCCTGGTCACTGAATCAGCTTAACCTTGGGATCAGAACCCAAGGTGGAGAAGGTGACTTTTTGCTTCGCATGATCCTTTTCCTCGGGTTACTGAAATGGTTAACCCATATCCTAACCTTGGATATTATGGCCTATGCCAGTCGGTCCCTCAAAGGACCGCATCTTATAACCTAGGATATGGATTTCATACTCCTGCTTCTTACCCATGGAATATGGATAGACCTGATTCACCCCTTAAAACCTCTGAAGAACTATCGGTGCATATGCGACCGCATTACAGAATATAGAGAGCTGTAGCTAGTGCTAAGGAGAAGGCTGCATTCTACCTACACAAAATCCAAGCTATCACTAAGTCGAACCAAAGACAAAGCTGGATTTCGTATCAACAAGCTGTGATGGAGCTTTTTCAGGGAACAACAGGGATAACAAGGCTAATTGGACAAAATTGGAAAACTCAAGAACTACTGCTTTTGAGATATCTAGTGGAAAATAGCCTTGAAGACCTCGAAGAATCTGAAATGACTATGCCGGAAGGACACACAGAAGATTCTCGAGAGCAGATGCTAGAAGATCATTCAGGGGAAGAAGAATCTAGCTTGGATATGAAACAGGAGCAGGAAGTATGCCAAATGGGTTTGTCTGAGAACTCCATTCAAGAAATTGAGGAAAGGACTGATATCTCCAGAACAGAGCCACAATCGGATTATCCAAAATCCTGGGAGATACCTTTTAGGCTAGATAACCCAATAGAGATAAGGGAAGTAGATTCAATTGAGGATATGGATCTTGAGGCAAACATTACATGCGACACTACTGATCAATATAGGCCACTTCACATTGTAGGTGAACCTGTGCTAGAGCCAACATCATCTGATCTGCACTCTTCTTCTTTCACTTACATACCTAATTCGGATGTTAGAGATTTTGAGATGACACTTTCTATCCCTGATGCTGACATCTGAAGATCAGAAGTAGCTATGGATGTTTTGACCAAAGAAATAAATATGCTACTTGAGGTAGGAATTACTGAGGAACCCAATGCATATGAGGGTGAAGCTTTGAGCAGAATGAGCTGGGGACGCACCTATCATCCTAGTCAATCTAATGGATGGCTCGACTCAGAGGCTGAAGGGTCAACTTCTGATGAATCAGATATGAGTACGGACGAGGACAAAGTAATTTATGACGAGGATTTTAGTGACCTCCCCACAGATCTTCTACTTTCACGGATACCCCCATGTGATCTAGAGATTGGAGAGGGCATGATCTTTGATGTTAATGAGAATCCCTATGACTCAGATTCTGGTTCTGAGATACATTTTGATCTACTCCCTTAGCAACTTCTTGCTGAATTGTGGGACATGATAATTAGCTGAATCAGCATCATGATCCCTCCTCTGATTATCCTCTATATTCCACCACCACTCCACACGTTCTTATAGCTAGACTTTTTGGAGTACGGGTGCACAATCAGCTAGTTCGCATCTTCGGACCATTGATTCTAAGAGCATATGAGCACATCTTTCTCTTAATCTTGACCGGCTCCTATGCAAGAACTGATACATCTGATTGAGTTTTCGCCCAGCTGGAGGCATTAAACTCAGCATCTACCTTACATTCTACCATCACCATATACATAACCATTTTTATACATATCATATGTTTATTTTAATCATATTTCTCTTGCATATTGCATACTGTCAGGTTGGCCGGTGCTGAACGTTAAAATTTTAGGAGCAATTCCAGGTGAATTCTACCCATTTATTCCCTGCTGTACTTATTTTCGTTTATATTCATGCATGAGGACATGCAAGAACTTAGGCATGAGGGGGTAGATACAACAAAACTGAAAATTTTTATGCTAACATTTAGGAAAACCCCAGAGCTACATGTCAAACATACTTTAGGACCCTAAATAAAGAACAACCGACTCTACCTCCAATGCTCGCATTGGAGCTAAAAATCATCTGCAACATCCGCTTCCGACTTCCTCGCTCACCTTTTGTTCTAAATTTAGGGTCAAGCTGAATGTAACCCGAAAGGGAAAATTTCATGAACTACGAATATAAGAGGTTACTTGTTTATAGCATATATACATATTGCATTCATGAATAAGATTATTTTATTAAGAGAATGCATTAGGGATTTTTTTTCCTCTAGTTGATTCTTGTTATCTGGAATCCAGTACAACTTTTCACACACACGTAGAATTTGCAATGGATTCACGGTGAAGGCTAATAAACGTCTTTAGTCTGTCAAGAAGAAACAGTGCTTCTTTTCTTAAACCCCTGGATAGTGGTTTGGGAGTCAGGCAGATTTTCCTCCAAAAATCCACCAAATAGTGTGAGATGAGAGCAGAGTGTACTGGTGCTCTAAGATTAGTACAAGGAATCCGGAGTCCTAGATAATTAGGTGATGATACTTTGAGATTAGACATAGTTTTCGCTCTCCGTTCCTGCGTATACATTTTGTGTGTAATTTTGAGAGCCACCAAATAAGGCAAATACGCGGAGAGCAAGTTTTCATAAAACTAGGGCTAAGTTGGATGGTCACGACCATTCTTTACGGAATCCTTGACTGAAGGAGGGTATTGATGTCAAGGTCAGAAATACACCGTCCTATCCATCTCTCCCAGTACCATGAGTAGGCACTTCCACCAAATAAGCCACCCAATGTCTCTTGAGTACCACCAATCCCTAATAATGCCTCCCCAATAAAGTTCATAGATGTGTGCTAGTTGTGTATATGTTGAAAAAAAAAATGATGAAAAAAAAAGAACTGAAAAAGAGAAAAAAATTAGAAAAAGAAGAAAAAGCAAAGAAAAAAAGAGTGAATATTTAGTGTTTATTTCAGTTGCATTGAGGCAATACCACCAAATAAATTTGAGATCCACCAAATATGGCATTAACCTATTTTCTGTGTTTTTGACCGCACGAATACTAGCTGAGGAATTTTGACTTAGTGTTAGAGTTATGGGAACACAATTAAAGTGTTAATGCCAAGTGAGACCACCAAGTACAGGTCATATGTGCGAATCTGGTGAGATTGTGAGCTCTAAGAAAAAGAAAGAAAAGAAAAGAAAAAGAAAAAGAGAGAATGAATACAAAGGAACCATAAGAGAGCATAGTTTTTCTCGTCTTTCTCTGAGTTGAGTTACTTGATAGTCTGGGAATCTAGATTCTAAAATACTAATCTCTATGTAGCACCAAGTGAGAGTAAGCTACCAAATAAACACCCGTGTCCCTCAGACATCCTCTACCCAAGCTTAAAGTCGGGGTGGAATTCATAGAATATGTTGAATACCCCAAGGGAAGAAGTCCGCCTATCCCGCTAGAATTTTACTAGGGGTCAAGTATAGGCTTTAGAGGTGAATTAGCATTTCACTCGAATCCGTCGCAAAAGCTACATAGCTACACTTTCACGATTGTCTGGATTTCTAGAGCATAGGATGAAAACAAAAAGGAGAAAAATATCTAGGCATACACTTGATAAAATAATCAATCCCTTAGGGACCCTTCTGTGAATAATTTAGTCTCGCATTTGCTAGGGACTAGCAAGATTTAGGCACGGGGGTATGATTGCGCAGTAATCATAGGTCTTAATTGACCTAAATTAGGCTATGATTTAGCATAAGTTAGGGTAACTCATGCATGCATATGCATTACTAGCATCTTTACTGCTTTCTTTTAGCTATGCATAAAATAATGCTATAATGTACTGATTAGGTGCATTATGTCAATTGTAGGTAATAAGCTAATCAGAAGCTAGATCTAAAGCTGGATCAGAAGAATAAAGTTGGAGCAGAAGACCAAGAAAAAGATGTAGTAGAAAATAATGTAAGGGGTTGAGGTATATTATTCTATTTAAGTAGGAATAAAGCAGTAAAATATGAATAACTTTGGACCATCCTAGCCCTAGGATATCCTAGAAGCTTCCCCAAGCCTTAGCCACCCTTAGATTAGGTCACCACACACTAGGAAACCTTAAAACCCTAATTCCAACCTCTATCTGGACGTCCAGATGAGTTATAGGATGTCCAGAACCCTTAGACAACCCCCGCACACCTTAAACCCACTTTTGCAGTGTTATTGGACGTCCAGACACTTGGTCTGACGTCCAATTTCTGCAGAATACCCAAGATAGAACCTAGAAACCCTTCTGACTCTGATTGGACATTCAAACAATAAGTCTGGGCTTCTGATTTTTCATTATAAGGCGTCTGATACTGTCCTCCAGTTCCTGTTTTGGAATTCAAGCCTTGATCTTGGATCTCTAGCCCCCTAAACCCAATTCTAACCCTATAGGAACCTAAATTAAGGTGCCCTAAACCTAGTACATCACCTCTAGACCTCCCTAAGGACCTAATTAAGTCCTCACTAAACCTAATTGACTTGGATCTTAGTTAGTTCCATCAACCTATTCAATTGGACTCATTGAGTCCAATTGACCCTGATCTCAGCACACACTATTTAATTGGACTCAGTGAGAGTTCAATTCACCTAGACCTAACTTAATTGAGTTATTTTACTCTCAATTAAGTTTACACACACCCAATAAAACTTGTATTAAGTTTAATTTCACTTTACCTTAGTGAATTAGGGTTTACAACCCTAATTTGAGACCTACCTTGACCTAAACCCACTAGAACCTAACCTAATCAACCTAGCCACCTAAGTTTCGACCCTTACACACCCACACACACCATCCACACAAAAATACCAAGCCTAGAGTTCTCTAGAACTCTCTACCAAGTGTTGTTGCCATGGTTGCTAAAATTAGCAACCAAGAGCCATTCAATTTTTAGATTCACATTTGGTGGATCTAAAAACCTCCATCCATCCTCTCTCTCTACTCTCCCACGAGCTCCCACCATAGGCCTCTCGAGAGAATTCCATAATTCTATAGAGAGCTTCCCTTAGGTATATAAAAAGACCTAAGGGGTGGCCATTTGCATCCATCCATCTCTTGGCTTTATTCACTTCCATTTAGGTTGGCTACATTCCACCTCCACGAGTTGCCTCACCATGGCCACCACCATCTCCACGCCAGGATGCTGGATCACCTCTCCAACCTCTCTCCAAGGGTCGGCCTAAGCACCATTGGCTGCCCCTCCTTCTCCTCTCATCCACTCAAAGGCCATCGGAGACCACCTCCAAATGCCCTTATTTCTGCTAGATTAGTAGCATAGTTCTTCATTGTTACATGCTTTCATTAATGCTTAGTATTGTAGCTCTTTATTATCCCCCAATGATGCATGCAAAATCCCCCCTTAGATTCATGTATACAATCATTTTCTGCTAGCTAGATTTATGTTTTCAAGCATTCGTCTACAAGCTTTCCATGAGCTTTATGTTGTAAACACCATCATGAATCAATTAAAATCTTTTTCTATATATATATCTATGTGTTGAGAATCACCATGACCTTATTGCAATATATTTTGTGTGATTGAAGTTGTATGTTTTAATTTTTGATACTCTGGCAACTAAGCATGTCATGCATAAATACGAACTTAGCATAAATAGACATGCGATTTTGAATAAGTAGAGCAAGCGAGATCGATTTCAAATCTGCATTTCTATAAATGCCTCCCAGAGACGAACGACCAGGACTCAAGTCTCGTTATCTTAATAAATTTTTTTTGATGAACCTTTAGCGCAACTATACTACGATTTTTGACGATTTTAAAATGCACAAAAATGGCTTTTGTCATGCGGAAAAGCTTTTGGGAGTGGAGGAGTAGCATTTGGGGGTGTGTAGAGGTGTAGCAACCACCCCAAAGGCGTAACCAGAGTTAGAGAAGATAAAGGGGAAGAGAGGCGGTCGACAGTCAAATTGAGGTTTAAAGGGCTAATTCCTAATCTAGAGAGATAGAGGAAGGGATAGACCTACTCTAATGGATGAAAGGAAGGGAGGTCCATGTTGGCATGGCTTGTCGAACACGGAGGAGACAAACTCTCCGGCGAGATGGGACAGTGACGACGAAGGGGGTTGGCACTCTTACTTTGTTCGACGAAAAGAGGAAGAAGGCGAGGATGTTAGGCCACCCAATTTGGCTATTGGGTGGTCGAACAAAGAGGATCTAAGGGTGTCACTAGAGCTGAGGTTGGAGACGGCCAGAGGAGAGGAGGAACATATGTTTTGGCCTAAAACCTAGCTCGAATTGGTTGCTAAACCACGTAGAGTTTATTAAGAACCCAATTCAATTCTCAAATTGGAGGTTTCTGCAAGTTGGAGTCGTGAATTTGGAGAGTAAAAATGGTCAATTTTGTGAGCTTGGTGCAGTCTCCCTAGTTTCAATCTAGGCAAGAAAGTGCACCCAATTTGTCAGGAATCTTTTGATCATCAATCCCTCTAAATTTGGAGGGATTTGGTGATCAAACATGAGAGTTTTCCAGGTTTGAACATTGTCGGGTAGTTAGAGAAGATGCTATTCACATTTCCATGGTGATAGGGACCCATTTGAAAAGGTGAAGAGAAATTTAGGGGCCTTTATGTAAGAAACTTGCAATCTAGGGGATTAAATGTGAAGGATAGAGATTTTAGGGACTAAATTGCAAACTAGGTCAAGATGAACTTTGGTTGGGCCTAAATTTTGGTGTTAACCTAATTTAGACCCAAGGAATGTAATGGAGAACTTGGATTTGAGTTTTGACCAAGTTTTACTTGGTAAATTGCATATAAGCCCAAATTAAGGCAAATTCCCATCTAAAACTCTATTCTAGGTTAAAATGGGTTTAGATGGTCAAACCAAAGGTACCAAACCTCTTAGAATATTTTTATATGAATTTTGAGAGGATTAGATTAATTTTATTCTGACCAAAAACTTTCCAATTTAAGTGAGGCTGATAATTAGGTTTTTTAGTCCTATTTTCGTCCTCAAAATGCGTAAAACATTGATTCAGATAGTGTGGACCCACTTCTTAATCTTTTATGCTCAATTGACCTTTAATTAACCCTTTGTGTAAATCCATGGTTAATCTACATTTGTGATGTGTCGTTAAAACAACAGAATTAACCTTATTTTCTTGTTTTCTTCCCAAATCAGATCAGAGTGGAATTATGGTCCTCAGGCGATCATTTAGGAGCATTTATCACTTGATTTCAATTAAATTAAGTTAGTTATGATGAATGATGGCGTTATCATTAAGCGCATAGCAATGGCCTACGTGCATGCTCGCATACTGCAAGCATGCTGGCAGCCCTCCCGTTGCAGTAGCTAAAGCTGCTTGGAGAAACCTCCGTCGTTGATCCTTGATCAGACACTCTAGGATGGGCACTTATCTTGTGCTCAAATTGTGCTCATTGCGAACAAGAACATCCCTATCGACACATGGTCACCTCTGCGCCACTTATCCTACGCTTGATCACGCTCATCGCTGTGCTCAAGTGACGTGGCCACCTCGTAGCCATTCAATGTTGATCGAACGATTGAATTTGACCATGCCCACATTGAGGGAAGTTGCAAATTGAGCCTTGAATGCACGTTGCATGTTTGAGTGTGCTCTTCACTACAGCTGAGCTACGAAGGCTTGGGCGCTCGCTCGACCATTGGATCTCCATCCAACGGTAGAGCTTTTTTTAGGCGTGTTGTGTGTTAGCTCTATAAAGGCTTCAGACAAGTGACATGGCTTCTTGCCAGTTGTTGGATCCTGATCCAACAGTTCAGCTTGATGGTGTGGGTAAGAGTGGCGTGGCGCACATAACGCCATTGGATGAAGATCCAACGACCCACAACGAACATTGATGGTGCTTTAAAGAATGAGAGGTGGCCTTGGGCAACCATGGGCAGTCTAGATGGTGCCACGTGGTGCTATTTAGACAGTCCATTTTCTTCTCTTCGTAGGCAATGCTACGGATGTCGAATAGGGTCGATTTTTGTACTGTTGGGCTGCGATTGTCGATTCGAACCCATCCATGTGGTTGGATTCGTTGTTTGAGGTCAGTTAGCAAAAATATGTGATTTGTTAATTAGGGTTTTGAAAATCGTTGCAATGTGTAAATCCATTTCGCTTTTAAAATTTCTAACCTAGATAGGGAAGTATCTAGGGTTGTCCAAGGAGGCAATATTTTGTGAAATCAATCTCTTGCTTGAAAAGTAGAAATCACCTTTCTTTTTGGTGCTTTTCAATATATGTTGCATTCAGGGTTTTTGACTTAACAAGGCAATACGGAAATTAGTAGCGGAAAAGACTAAACCTATCTTAGCACTAGGTGATAATAATGTCTTCTTCCCAAGCTCACCCTATGCAAGTGAGGGCCTAAGATAATTGGGAAGAAGGTGTGAAAATGCTAAAACAAAATTAAAGCAAGAAGAAGATGTACCAAATTTAAAAAGGGAATTTTATAGAAAAAGGATTCTTGTTTACACTTCTAGAGGAAAGCTTCTAAAAAAAATAATTGAAACTAAAGACAAACGAAATAAAAATCCTAATTATGTTGGTGAAGAAGAGATGCTCTTACTCCAACTACGACAGCTCCCATAGTTAAAAAGGGCTCCTTCCTTCTCCTTCTCTTTGCTGCAGGCTCCTCCTAAATGATGTCCTCCAAGGCAAACTCTAAGGGGGGCATGCCTTAAACTTCTCCCAAGGGTGGGCATGCACCACCCTTTCTCCTCCAATGCCTAGCCATCCTCCTTGATGTGGAATGCTCCTCCTTCATGGCATGGCACAAGGTGAAGGAATGGAGAGAAGAAGGCACCAAAGGGGCGGGTGATGTGCCCCCTTAGTCTTCTTCTCTACTCCTTCTTCTTGGCTATAGGTATGAGGTGGGTATAGGGTGGAAAATATACTATGGGAGGTTGAAGAAAATGGTGTATGTGATGGGTTTTTATAGAGTGGGATGGGGGTAGGGTTGGCGTGAATAGGTGGAGGGCTAGGATGGAGTTTGGTGGTGGTTATGGGTGGTTAAGTTGATCCTAGGGCTAGGGTTAATTGGCGCTACCTAAGGGGTGCAAAGGGGGGTAGTTATGGTGGCCAAAAGGCACCTAAAGTTGGCACCAATTGTGGGTCTTCTAGAAGGTGTTGAGGTGGATGGTGGAGATGGGATCAAAAGGAGATGAAAGTTGGGAATTTATGGTGGTTTTGGAGGGAAAGTTGGTGCCACCTTTAAGGTGGATTTTGGAGGTGGTGGGATGAAAGGTGGTGATGGTGGTGGCACCAACTTGGAGTAGGGTGGAGCTAGATTAGGTGAGCTTAGGTAGGGTTGAGTTGGTGGAGCTAGCTAGGAAGGGTTTTTAGGTGGTTGATTGCCAAGGGAGCTGGTGCTTAGCTATGCTAAGCTAAGCTAGTAGTTGAGTAGATGAGGTATTGGAGCTAGGGTTTGAAGAGAGGAGCTGAGGAGAAGTCTGGAGCTTGAACTGGAGTTGGTAGCTATTGAAGAAGGTGGCATGGAGCTACTCTAGCTGGCTTAGCTTGCTAGTTCTTTGCTAGCTACTAAGCCAAGCTAAAGTAAGCTGGCTTCTATGATAAGGAGCTGAGGTGAGCTAGGTCTGGTGCTCCTAGGGAGGATCATGTTGGTTGAGGAAGCTAAGGTAGCTTAGCTCAATTGAGTTGAGCTAAGCTGAGTCCCCGGAAGCTAGACTTGAGCTTCCTAAGCTGAAATGAAGTCATCTTTAGCTAGATAGAGTTGAGTGGAGTTAGATGTAGCTGGACCTGAGCTGGGGTAAACTCTAGTCAACTCAGTTGTGCTAGCTAGAGCTCCCTATGAACTAATGAGAGCTGAGATGAGCTAGATTCAACTAAGTTGAGCCGGATCTGAGCTGACCTGATCTAAGGTGAGCTAAGATGAGCTTTCTTGAGCTGTCATTCAGCTGAGATGAGCTAAATGGAGCTAGGATGAGTTAACCCTAGGCCAAGTGAGCTAAAATCCAGTTATGGTGAGCTAGATTTGGCTAAGTTCCAGCTGGTTTGGGCTTCTCCTTTAGCTGTTGCCTTCCTAAGTGTTAAGGTTCTAAGGATCTGGCAATCTGCTTATCCTTAACTCTCACGAAAACATATCAAAAAAATAATAAAAGGTAAAATGCATGCCTATCCTAATTTATGCTTAAATGCAACCCAAAAACCCATTTGCGGAGCAAAATCCTAAGAGCTAGGTTTGTTTTAATGCATAAGAATGATGATAAACTGACATTTATCACACCCCCATGCTTATCTTTTGCTAGTCTCTTAGCAAAACTTTAATTTTTACAAAATGGAATTTGGGAAAATCTAAGTTTTTCAACTTTTAAGAAGAAAAAGATTATGGGACCTTGGTTGGTCTAAACACAGGAGGTATGGGATTTGTTAAAGATAAACATTAGGATTTATTTTTGGATCAAAAAATTAGACAAAAATGGGATCAATATATCCTCCAGAAAATTCACAGTTGTTAATTCAGATGACTTGAAATTTCTATTTTTAGGATTTTTCTAGCTCTTGAATCTGATTTGCAACTTGCAATAACCTTTAAAACCTTGTGTCTGTGCTTGTGAAAAGCAAACATTTATAAGGGCATGTTTTTGGTTTAAAACTTTTTTTTTTCTCCTCCATGCTTATTTTTAGCTTAGTCTTACAACAGATGTGTCGGGATCATCATTCCTGTTACCAAACCTCGAGGGGGCTTTGGCACTAGTACTTCGAGATAGCATTGTCCATACACCATCTAGGAGATCACAACCTTAAAACACAATGCGGTGAAAAGGGGTGCTCCAAGCAAACTCAAGTTCTTGCTCCGACACTATAAGTGGAGCATCATCCAAGACACTTGAGTTGCAAAAATGTGCTTTAATGCTCCATCTAAAGATATGTAATATAGATATAGAGCAGTGCCGAGGCAGTAACATGTTGACATCGCATCCTCAAAGGAGGCATTTTCCTCCTTCTCGGCGATGGGAACTCAAACCAATGATCAGCTTCAAACTTTTACTAAGGTCAAACAAGGTGTTTTTCTAAAATTTTTAGTTGGTTTTAGGTGTTGGCTTGTGTGTGAAATTTGACACAGGAAGTTTCACATGAAATGAAAGTTTTTGAATCAGAAACTAAACCAGATACTTTCCATATTACAAAAGAGGATCAAGTCACCAGAACTATCATGAGTTCAGGTGGAATTTTAGAGAAGGATATTTGATCTAGTCTAAAAATAGATCCTGAAATTCTAATGATCAGATTTGTATCCTCATCCCTAGTTTGTTAAAGATAAAATCCCATTGTACCAAAAGTGAGTTTTCAACCTTAGTCCCGATTTGAAATTTTTCCTCAAAAGGTTTTCAACATTTTTTTTTTGGGTATGCATGCAAAAAAATAAAACAAAAATGACTAAAGAAAAATGAATGCTTTCAGGCTTTGAAAATCCTAAATTGATCGTCAAAATTTTAAAAACATCCCCCCATGCTTATGATATGCAATGTCCTCATGCATTAGGAGGGAGAAGGGATCACCTTAGTAAAAGGTGGTCGGGTTTAGGATGGTCAAAACCTGGAAAAAGAAATGGAAAAAGAAAGTAGGAAAAATGATGGGTTACCTCCCATCCAGTGCTATCTTTTACGCCATTCAACCAAGCATGAAGGTATGCGTAGAAGATGGATAATCATGTAAATAGTTGGACACTTGAATGTCCTCAAGAAATGTGTCTTCCTCAAGATCCCTAAAAAGATGATTGGTAAAGAAATCAGGATCAAAATGAAATGGAAAAATGGAAGAATGACCCAGGTCTGGCCATGGTTTAAGTTCATGTAAAATGCCAGAGTCGGGTGGGTTGGGTGGTAGGTCCAATGGAAAGAGAGGGAGAAAGTAGTCAGCGAGATGTAGGGTGGGTGAAGTTAGTGTGGATGTTTTTGGTGAAAAATCAGGAAGATTGAAAGAGTAAAAGTCAAATCCTAGTTGATCTAAAAAGTTTTGGACCACATAATCATTAATAAAATCTAGATCCATAGTGGTTAGAGATGAGTAGGATTTGATCAACATCGATTTCTCAAATACCGCTTCCATTGTATTATTAGTGTCCTAAAAAATGTCATGATCAATCGACCTCTTGAAAGCTTGAAATAAATCTAATGAGAAAATCTTGTTACCACAACTTATATTCATTTTCCCAGAATGATAGTTGATATTAGCTATTGCGGTAATCAGAAAGGATCTTCCAAGGGTGGAATTAATGAGAGCCTCAAGTACCTTTATGTCTAAGATCAGAAAATTTACTAGAAATAGATATCCTTAACCATACTATCCTTAAAAATTCCCCGTGGTTGAATGATAGATTGGTCTTCCAATTGAAATTGAACCTTAAAAGGTTTAAAATCACCGAATTGAGATTCCTTGAATATGATCGGGGAAGTGATATTAATGGAGGTACCTAAGTCGAGAGGGGCACAAAAAAAAGTGGTGTCATTGATGACAATCGAGATGGGTGATGTGCCTGGGTCCTTTTTTGTGAAAGGTAGCTTGCTCTGAAAAACTGAGCTGGCTGTCTTTGAAAGGACCATCTGTCCTAGATTTTGAGCCTGCCCTTTTGGAGTAAACCTTTCTTTCAAACATTTAGCAAAGGCAGGGGTGGCATCTTCGAGGGGGATATTCTTCTCGACTTACCCAAATAAGTCTGAAAGATCTTGGTGAGAGGGCTCTGATTTCTGATTAGAAAGATTGGATTGCAGTGTTTAAGAGTGAGAAGTAGGATTTGAATCAAGTGTTTTTTGTGTTTCTTTTTCTTATTTCTGAGTGGGGTTAGGAGAGTCAATTTGCAGAGGTTGAGAATGGGTTTCATCAATTTGATTTGAAGGCCCTAAACCAGTGGTGGTGTTCCCACTCCTCAATGTATCTGCATATGCAGTTTGGTTGTCACTGGGAGGAGGTGGGAGGCCTAATGTTGATGGAAACTGAGTTGGTGCTGAGGTATTGGGTTAATAGGAGGCTAATTAGTGTGGTTTTGATGTTGGTGTCCACCCGGGTGTTGGTTCCTTTGATTGGCAATGTTTGGTGTGGCCTGGGATGGTAAATGTTCTACAGGTCTTTGAGTCAGAATAACCCCAATTTGCTCATTGAGATTATTAATAACACGGGTGATTTCTATAGTTTTTCTTTGCATCTCTTGCAGGGTTTTCATCATCAAGGCATTGATGTCTTCTTGAGATGGCCTAGATTGATAAATTTGATTTGAACCATACCCTCCAAAAGGGTTTTGTTGTTGGTGAGGAACCAGATTGGTCTAGGAGTGAGTTGGATAATTCCTCCAATTAGAGGAATTTTGCAATTGCTCCCTGGAAGGTGGAGACATTTTGAGTGGGGTAATGATTTGGATAAGTATAATTCCCCATTTAACCATAGAAAGCCTTGGAATAGTAATTACACTTACCACGGGAATTATGCAGATCTTCTCTCTTTGGGGTGTTAGAAAGGGTGAAATGTGGAATGTGTGGAGCTTGGGTAGGTGTGGTAGGACTCCCTTGGTTGGCTAGGTTTGTTAAATCCTCATGCAACTGTTGTTGCTTAACTTGTAGTTGAGCCATTATGGAGTAGAAATTAGGTGGGGGGGCCTGATTAAGAAGCTCTTGGGTGGAAAGATTGGGGAAAGAATAATTATTATGTAGGTTAGAGGACCAATTTTGATTTTCGATTTTTAAAGAAGAGGAAAACTGTAAGAAAAGTCTTTTTGGGGAAGCAAAATCAAGTGGTCCCTCCAAGTGTTGAGTTTTGGACTACCACCCGTACAAAATGGAAGAAATGGTAGGGGAGGAGAAGAGATGGAGATGAGAGAAAGTGTGCACACAAGCAATCAAAATCCTAGACCTAACTTAAATGTGACTCCCTAAAAATTAACCTAAGACTTGATCTACCTAAGAAATAAGAAATCAATAGTGAATACCCGTTCTATCAACAAATCTGGCCAAGTTGCATAAGGGGAGTGTTGGGCCCAAGCATTTCCCAGGAAAATCCCCAGGGGCCTGTGAAAACCCTTGCCTGGTCGTTTGACACGGCCCCTTAGTTTGACACCAGATATAGATGACAGAATTGGTATTAACTAGAGAAAACTTAAGACCTAGATAGTAAGCCTAAGTTGATGAAACCTTAGGGGTCAAGTTGCTACAATTTTTAGTTAGGCCTGGGATACTATTGTGCACATGGAATGTAGAGGGTGTTGATGGGGGTATTTCCCTATTATTTCAATTTTTTCTGTGTGTGTGTAGGAATTGGAAGTTGATTCCAATTAAAAGCAAGTTATCACAAAATTTAATGTATTTCTGTCTTTTAGAATTGGATTTAAGTTAGTGTGTTTTAGGGTTTCCTTATTAAGAGTTCAAACAAGTTTCATGCTCTACAATCAGAGGAAAACAAGTTGTATTGGTGAAGATCAATTTCCTTTAAAGTGGATTTCTAGAAAATGAAACGAAAAACCCTAATCTAATTAGTCCTAAGATAGAAAATTAATTACAATCAATATGTTTTAGGTTTCTTGTATTAATTAGTGGTCCAAACAAATCAAACAACACCGCTACCTTATGGCAAATCAAACAAGGATTTTAGAAAATATTTTTTTAGGATTTTAAGAATTTGTTTGTTATTTGTTTTGAATTTTTCTTTGTGCTAGTGTTAGAGTCTACAAATGATACTTGTGGGTATTTTTTACTTTTCGGTACCACCACTAGCCTCAGAAAATTTTGGTGATTTTTGGTGATGTGTATAATTTCAAAATAATTCCAAAAACCTAAATTTCACAAAAATTGGATGAGTATAAAAATTCTAAAAATTCACAAACAGTATCAAAATAGGAAGATGAGAGGGTATGACCCTTATGTAGTCCATGAATTTTTAAAAATTAAATACAAAGCCAATTAGTTTGAAATTTGGAATATATATTTCCAACTTGATTTGGAATCTTTGTGTGAAATTTTAGGAGTTTAGGACACCTTTGGTGTTCGGAATCAATTTTTCAAATCCAAACAGAAGTTTGGATCCGAAAAATAGAATACTCGCACTTAAGGAAGAGTGGTGTTTAATGGGTTTTAAGGGTACTACTCTACCAAAATTTGATGTTTAAGATACTGAAAGCCAAGTTTAGTGTATTTTGGTAGTCTTTTAGGCTAAGTGTGACAAGAAAGAAGAAACCAACCTAGAATCGTGGGAAGAAAAGGAACTTTGAGCTCGCGCTTCCAAATTCTTGTTTTCTTCTTATAGTTCCTGCACACACAAGAAAGAAGAGAGGCAAGGGGATGAGATCCACTTCAAGCAAGATAAAAAAAATTGCAAAGCCGTGCCTCCCCGTCAACGGTGCCAAAAAGTGATAGCGAAAATACGCGATTTGTTAATTAGGGTTTTGAAAATAGTTGTAATGCGTAAATCCATTTCGCTTTCGAAATTTCTAACCTAGATAGGGAAGTATCTAGGGTCGTCCAAGGAGGAAATATTTCAAAAAATTAATCTCTTGCTTGAAAAGTAGAAATCATCTTTCTTTTTGGTATTTTTCAATATACATTTTTTTTAGGGTTTTTGACTTAACAAGGCAATACAAAAATTGGTAGCGGAAAAGACTAAACCTATCTTAACACTAGGTGACAAGAATGTCTTCTTCGCAAGCTCACCCTACGCAAGTGAGGGCCTAGGATAATTGGGAAGAAGGTGTGAAAATGCTAAAACAAAATTAAAGTGAGAAGAAGATGTACCAAATTTAAAAAGGCAATTTTATAGAAAAAGGATTCTTATTTACAATTGTAGAGGAAAGCTTCTCAAAAAAATAATTGAAACTAAAGACAAATGAAATAAAAATTCTAATTATGTTGGTGAAGAAGAGATGCTCTTACTCCAACTACGGCCGCTCCTGTAGTTAAAAAGGGCTCCTTCCTTCTCCTTCTCTTTGCTGCAGGCTCCTCCTAACTGATGTCCTCCAAGGCAAACCCTAAGGGGGGCATGCCTTAAACTTCTCCCAAGGGTGGGTGTGCACCACCCTTTCTCCTCCAATGCCTGGCTATCGTCCTTGATGTGGAATGCTCCTCCTTGTTGGCATAGCACAAGGTGAAGGAATGGGGAGAAGAAGGCACCAAAGGGGCGGGTGATGTGCCCCCTTAATATTCTTCTCTACTACTTCTTGGTCGTAGGTATGAGGTGGGTATAGGGTGGAAAATATACTATGGGAGGATGAAGAAAATGGTGGTAGGTGATGGGTTTTTATAGAGTAGGATGGGGGTAGGATTGGCATGAATAGGTGGAGGGCTAGGATGGAGTTTGGTGGTGGTTAAGGGTGGTTAAGTTAATCCTAGGGCTATGGTTAATTGGTGCTACCTAAGGGCTGCTAAGGGGGGTAGTTATGGTGGCCAAAAGGCACCTAAAGTTGGCTCCAATTGTGGGTCTTCTAGAAGGTGTTGAGGTGGATGGTGGAGATGGGATCAAAAGGAGATAAATGGTCGGGATTTATGGTGGTTTTGAAGGGAAAGTTGGCGCCATCTTGAAGGTGACTTTTGGAGTTGGTGGGATGAAAGGTGGTGATGGTGGTGGCACCAACTTGGAGTAGGGTTGAGCTAGCTTAGGTGAGCTTAGGTAGGGTTGAGTTGGTGGAGCTAGCTAGGAAAGGTTTTTAGGTGGTTGATTGCCAAGGGAGCTGGTGCCTAGCTATGCTAAGCTAAGCTAAGCTAAGCTAGTAGTTAAGTAGACAAGAAGGTATTGGAGCTAGGGTTTGAAGAGAGGAGCTGAGGAGGAGAAGTCTGGAGCTTGAACTGGAGTTGGTAGCTATTGAAGAAGGTGGCATGGAGCTACACTAGCTAGCTTAGCTTGCTAGTTCTTTGTTAGCTGCTAAGCCAAGATAATGTAAGTTGGCTTCTACCATAAGGAGCTGAGGTGAGCTGGGTCTGGTGCTCCTGAGGAGGATCAAGCTGGTTGAGGAAGCTAAGGTAGCTTAGCTCAACTGGGTTGAGTTAAGCTGAGTCCCTGAGAGTTGGACTTGAGCTTCCTAGGCTAAAATGAAGTCATCTTCAGCTCGATGGAGTTGAGTGGAGCTGGTTGTAGTTGGACCTGAGATGGGGTGAACTCCAGTCAACTCAGTTGAGCTAGCTAGAGCTCCCTATGAACTAGTGGGAGCTGAGATGAGATAGATTCAACTAAGTTGAGCCGGATCTGAGTGGTAGTCGACTTTTCTCTTAGCGTTATAGTATTTAAGTGGTGGAAAAATCGACTGATAAAAAAAATAATGAAAATAACCACTCGCAGAAGAGCGGGTCGTGTCCACAGGGAGGCAATGATGCAATCAATACTTAATTATTTAATGTTATTTCGAATAGTGTGAAATCCCTGTTCAAATCTGACTTAAAATGTGAAGGAAAGTAGATTTGCAATAACTTAAAAAGATAAGGATATAAGTGCAGTTTTCCCTCACAGAAATCCTTAATAAATTTAGGATGAATTCATGCAGTTTTCACGTGATGTGTACTAAAGACAATTAGTACTTAAATTAAGCCCAAAATCAATCTTTAAACTAGTTAATATCAATACCATGCAATTATAAAGAACTATGAGTGTGAATGCAATTCTGCCACAATATAATAATAATAAAAAAATCAAATTAGGTGGCAATGGCATTGAATGTAAATTTTAATTGAGAGGAAAATAGGGCTTTTTTCCTCTCTCCTCCTTGAGAGAGAGGGAGAGCATTGCGGGGGTTGTTGCGAGGCTCAAGAGGACGGCGAGGTCGAGAGCTCTCCGGCGGTGGCAGCAGCGGCGATGCAGGTGGCCGGCGCTTCGGCCTGTTGACAAAGAAGGCGTAGCTGCTGCAGTGCCACCTGCGGCTGTGGCTTGCGGGCTTGCGTGCGCTAGTGTGAGGGCGTAGGTGCGCTGGTGCACCTGCAGATGGGCGGCGTAGCGCGCTGCCTGCGGTGGGGCTTGCGGTGGGAAGTTACAGGGCGCGGGCGTCTGCTTGAGAGGTTGGAGCATGTGCGGTTAGGCATGTGGGTGCCTGCGATCTGCTTGCAGGACAGAGGGTGCAGCAGTGGTTAAGGTGCGCGGCTGCAGGCTGAGGCGCGGGTGCTGCGGGGAGGTTGAAGGCGCTGGCTGGGATGCCTGCAGGGTGGAGGGGGGCACGCTAGAAGATGGCGTGAGGGCCTGCAGCAGGGTGCGTAGTTGAGAGCGCTTGCAGCAGGGGGCGCTGGAGATGGCGTGCGGGCAAGCGCTTGCGTAGGCTGGAGCAGGCGTTGCAGGGCAGGCGGTGTGCTGAAGGTAGATGAGCGGTAGGGCACACTAGTGTGTGCTTGTGGTGGCTGGAAGGTAGGTGCGCGGGCGAGGTTGAGGCGTGGGAGAGGCGTGATGGAGAGGGCGCATGCCTGTGGGCGTGCGGTGGGCGGTCTGGTGATGCTGAGCACATAGTGCATGCGGTGGAGAAGGAGCGGGCACCGTGCTGGAGAGCGCTAGGCAGTGAAGACTTGGTGATGAAGGAGCGAGCATAGGTGGGAGGTGTGCTTGGATTGGAGAAGCGGCTGGAGATGTGCGCACGGAGAAGATGTAGATCCTGGTCCACAGTGCACGCTGGGTATTGTTCCCCGCAAGGGGGAAGATAGATTTCCAGTGCACGCCGCCTCTTCTCTTTTTAACTCCTCTCTCTGCCCGGTGCACCAATCAAGGGATTTGCAAATACCTTTTCTGTTTTTGGTCGGCGAGCACTGGAGGAGACGACCGGAGGAAAGGGAAAAGTTCCTCCGGTTGTTGGGGAAATTTGCTCCCCAACCCTTTCTCTTTCTGAATATAATACCTGCACATAAAAATAACCAAATCATTACATATTAAGTTATAGAATGTTATAAACGTAAATCATGATGCGTGCAATTCTTCTACAACTTAATTGTAATTATTAACACACCTACAAGGTACGATTAAAGGTACTTAGGCTTAATACTAGTCCATTAAAATGAACTCATCAAATACCCCCATGCCTAAGATTTGCTAGTCCCTAGCAAAAATGAAAAATAATAGAAGTAATCAGAAGATTTCTTCTTTTCTTACTTCAAAACTTTAGAAATCGAGACAAATGTGAAGTGCTGATAGCCTAGGTAACGGATCCAAGTGAAAGAGCCGATTCGCATTAGGAGTTCGTACATCACCCTTGGCAAAAATTTCTGTTGAGATAGGCAATTACCTCCCTCCGGAATAAAGCAGACGATAATCTGTAATTTGACCCCGGTGTTTGACTTAGGTAGGAGATATCAAGTTGAATGGATTTGTATTTGGTGGCACACACTCAACTGGTGCTACATATAGTCTAGTGCTGCAGACTCTAGTTCTCTAGACTATTAGACAAGTCAACTCTGAGAGAGGCTACACAATTGTGCTCTCTTGATGTTCCTGGGCACTCTCTCTTTTCTTTCTTTCTGAGATCACGAATCTCGCCAGATTTAGAAATTGTACTCACTATTTGGTGGCCTCACATGGCATCCACACTTCAATTAAAGTCCTAATAACTCTACAACTAAGTTAGAGTTCTCAACCAGTATTCAGACGATCAGAAATATTAGAAGGTAGGTATGGGTCATATTTGGTGGAACGCGATAGGTGTTTTGCTGCCTCAGAAACAGTGTTACATCATACACTTGGACTTTTTTTTTCTTGTAATATAACTATTTCTTCTTTTTGTTCTTTCTGTTTCTTCTTTTTCTATTTTTTTTATTTATTTCTTCTTGTTTTTGTTTCTTTTTCAATCAACACAACACGATACAGACTTTTATTTATGAGGCATTATTAGGGATGATGATGGTCAAGAGGAAGTTATGTGGCTTATTTGATGGAAGTGCCTATTCTCGGCACCGGGAAATAATGGATAGGACAGGTGTATTTCTGACCTTTGACACTATTACCCTCCTTCAGCTGAGGACTCTATGAAGGATGGTCGTAACCATCCACCATAGTTATAGCTTTATTAAGACTCAATCTCTGTGTATCTGCCTTATTTGGTGACTCTCAGGAATTCACTCAAAGTACGTACATAGGAACAGAGAGTGAAAACTATGCCTAACTCTGAAGTATCATCATCTAGTTGTCCAAAAATTTAAGAGTCCTTACACTAGACTTAGCGCACCAGTAATCTCTCTACTTTCTTCTCACAAATATGAGGTGGATCTACTAGAAGATAGTATGCCTGACTCTCTATAAACTGTCCAAGGGTTCAGTGAACTACAAATGCATATTGGTTTTCCTCAAGGATCCATTACCAAGTCTACGTCCACGTGAAATAAATGTACTGGATTCTAAACTTAAGAAATAATTCAAGAAGAAAAACCTCCAATGACAAAGGTATTCTGCTAGGGACTAACCCATTCAGCTCAAGAAAAGAGAATTTTTTTTTTTTTTATATATGCTAACCTAAATGCATGAATACTTCCTGAAATGCAAATGCACTCCCCCATGCCTAAATCCTACAATGTCCCCATTGTAAAATTAAAAGAGGAGGAGAAAGGAAAAAAAATTACCTAACACAGTTTGCTGGGTTGCCTCCCAACAAGCGCTGCATTTTCTATCAGCGCCAAACTAAGAAGGAACCTATAAGTCTGGTTCCAACCAAACAAAGTTAGGCCCTAAAAATATTCGTAACAGTGCAGGCCTAGAAAACAGGTAACCACGGATGTTGGCAAGCTGATGATGCAATGTAATTCCAAATGCTCGCCAGAAGAAATGAAAACAAAAAATCTCATTGGCTACCTTGGGAGGTTTAGGAATAATAAACAGAATATGAAAAGGGACCTCCTGAAACGAAATAAGTGGAGGATAACAAGGATCCTCCAGAGTAGGACAGGTTTTAAAAGATATACAAATAATTAGTTCAAACCCTTGAATGGCGAGAGTAAAAGTACAAGCATCAACCCATACTCGCCATTCTACCCTAGGGTGTATTGGCCTGATATATTCTCCAGAATGAATGTACATGAGCAGAGATTTGAGCCAAGGATCGGTTAGGGAGATAAGGGTTGTTTGTAGTGTTGGAAGGTAATGGTTAAGTCCAATGAGGGCTTAGTTGGTGTTAGGTCCAATTCCAACAATGATTTAGATTGTGTACACTCCCTAACAGTAGTAGGCAACTTCAAGTTATCCTACCTAGCATTAATGATCGAAGTCATATTTGAATCAAGGGTAGACTCCAAATTACAACTTTTTGATGGCAGGGTCAAAATGTAAGAATCATTATCATTCAGCTCATACCCAGATTCGTTTGGTTCACTGAAATGTTTGTCGGGGTGTATATGTGATTCATTAGGAGTTGGATCAGTATCCTCAATTATTTCTAAAG
Source organism: Thalassia testudinum (assembly GCA_037157565.1). Classification (NCBI taxonomy): domain Eukaryota; kingdom Viridiplantae; phylum Streptophyta; class Magnoliopsida; order Alismatales; family Hydrocharitaceae; genus Thalassia; species Thalassia testudinum. The sequence goes on along the minus strand of JAZHRO010000072.1, from coordinate 22,964,232 downwards.
GAGGATCAGTCTTAATATTTTGGAGGAAGTCTATATCATTGAATTCATCATTCTTCTCAGGGTATAAATCCTTAATTGGTGTGTTTTGTCCCCGAGAGTCTCCCATAGACTTCTCATTATTTTGTTCGTCCTCCTCTAATATCAACTTCTATTTTGATGGAGGATGACTCTTAAAAGAAAGGAAGAATCTGGATTTAATCATATTATTTCTACCCTCTAGAGGTAAATCCTTAAATGATAAATAATTCTCCTATGAATCACTCTAGATTTTCAGTCCAGGTTCCTCTATTAGGGTATCCTCATCTTCAGAATTAGACTCGTCATATCCCTGAGACCAGAATTGATCATCCTTTATTCCCTTAGGGTCACCTTCATTAGGTGCATTTGAATCCTCAGAATATTGAATGGTAGGTGTTGATTCCCTAAGTGGAGGGTCAAGAGTAGGCTCGCTAAGAGTAGAATGGGATTCCACCAAATAATCAAGAGGGGAAGTGATAGGAACAATATAACCTTGACCCGGGTTGGTAGGTGTAAGGAGAATACCGTCATTGGGGTCAAGGTCCTCAAGAGATACCATCTTCCCTTGATTTTGACTGCCATATAATTCAGGTGGATAATCATTATGATCATTATCCTCTAGTGGCCGTGTCTCATTGGAAGAGTCTAAGTGATGGCTACCTAAAATTGGATCCCTATTGTCATTTGGTTCCTCAGAATTATTTTCATGATCATGGTTTATTGGGTAGGGATCAAGATTATTGGGAAGCGTGTAGCTAAGTTGTCTTATTTCTTGATTTAAGTGTTGACTATTCCTCAACATCTCTCCCATTGATTCCGTTATTTCCTTTTGCTATTTTTGCATTTCTATCATAAAAGAGGAGAGGCTACTATTATCAGGTTGGGGAGGATAGTCAATTTCAAGCTCTAGTTGCCTAAGGGTATCGGTCCAACCTCGATACGGAAAATCATGAAGGGTGGGAGGGTTGGGTGTTTGCATGGAAGTAGGGATTTCAGGATTGGAAAATCCCGCTCCTAGGCTCTGCTCAAAAGTGGGAGTTATCAAGCCAGTACTCCCAGGGTAAGAATGAGAATGATCCCATGAATTATCAATGTACCCATCAAAGGATGGATACGCTCGGAGCATGGGATCCTGATTAAAAGATGGGAAGTATTGACTCTGATAATCTGAATGATAGGAGTAAGAGTAATCCATTTCTTTAAGCAAAACAATTTTAACTTTCTTGGGATTCAGCAGAAAACTTCCTAAAGAGTTCTATTGACACGGCAAACGCAAATTCAGCAGGATTTGTTTTTAGTAGATTGCAGATCTTAGAGTTATATGTTTAGTTGGTGGCCAAACAAGTTTTGCAAAAATTACGCTTCCTAGGCCAACCTTCGCTGGTGCCTATAACCTACTCGCAAGGGATGGAAGTCTCGAATCGAGCCCACACACGAGGAACCGAAGGAACTTGGTGGATAGGCTTGTTGATTTCCGACTAACTTCCCTTGTGGTGCAAAAGAGGAGAGGTAGAAATTTATCTAGTGACCTTATGTGTGAGGTGCACAATGTCTCAAGTGTGCAAGCATACGATCTTGTTTTGATTTTTTTGAAATTCCGCAAATAGGATCCTTTTGCACACAACTTTTAGTCACAGATTTTAAAGTCCAACCTCTTAACAGTCCCAATTAGTTTAAAGTGACCACTGAATTAATTTGATTCAAGAACTTTAGTGGTCTTAGATTTAGGTTCAATGCATATGCATGACAAGTAATTAATGCTCAAGAAAAGACGTACCTTACTCCAGCTTTCTTCGTGCAGTGTATGAATGCAATGTAATAAAAAATAAACTAGATACTGCTCATTCAGTCCTAGATGATCGTCCTATAGATATGCAGCTTCTAGTAAGCAGTTCGAATATTTTTTACTTTTTATTTTTTAATAATAATAACAAACAGACCTAATCTAACTAACTAACCGAAATGCAGTTCAAAATAGTTCAAATAATCCTATAATCTAAATAAATGGGAACACGTTCCCAAAAATACCCAACAAGGGCCTAAAAGATAGTAATTTAAATTCTAATGTCTATCTAACTAAATCTAACTAACACCTACTACCTAAATCAGAAATAGGCTTCTCCGTAAGCCTATATGCGTGGGATCAAGGCCCACGTGTTCCTGTTGTCGTCCTCCAGGTGGCACAAGGCCCACCAAAAAGATCGTCTTCGCTGTGCGCGTTGTTCACGTTCAAAGTCGTCGCTTTGCTATGCCTCGTCGCCGTGTCAGATTCCTCGCACAATAATAAAAATGATTAGATAATTCACAACTCAAAAGACTTAAAAATAATAAAGTAAATCTATTGCGTCTGTTGCCTCCCCGGCAACGGCACAAATTTTGGTAGTCGACTTTTCGCTTAGCGTCATAGTATTTAAGTGGTGGAAAAATTGACTAATAAAAAAAAAATGAAAATAACCACTCGCAGAAGAGCGGGTCGTGTCCACAGGGAGGCAATGATGCAATCAATACTTAATTATTTAATGTTATTTCGGATAGTGCGAAATCCCTGTTCAAATCTGACTTAAAATGTGAAGGAAAGTAGATTTGCAATAACTTAAAAAGATAAGGGTATAAGTGCAATTTTCTCTGACAGAAATCCTCAATAAATTTAGGATGAATTCATGCAATTTTCACGTGATGTGTACTAAAGACAATTAGTACTTAAATTAAGCCCAAAATCAATCTTTAAACTAGTTAATATTAATACCATGCAATTATAAAGAACTACGAGTGTTTGAATGTAATTTTGCCACAGTATAATAATAAAAAAAATCAAATTAGGTGGCAATGGCATTAAATGTAAATTTTAATTGAGAGGAAAACAGGGCTTTTTTCCTCTCTCCTTGCGAGAGAGGGAGAGCACCGCGGGGGTTATTGCAAGGCTCAAGAGGACGGCGAGGTCGAGAGCTCTCCGGTGGTGGCAGCGACGGCGACGCAGGTGGCCGGAGGTGGTCGGCGGAGGTGGCCGGAGCTCTGGCCTGTTGACAAAGGAGTAGCTGCTGCAGTGCCGCCTGCGGCTGTGGCGTGCGGGCTTGCGCGTGCTAGTGTGCGGGCGTGCACGCGTTGGTGCGCCTGCAGATGGGTGGTGGAGCCCGCTGCCTGCGGTGGGAAGTTGCAGGGCGCGGGCGTCTGCTTGAGAGGTTGGAGCGCGCGCGGTTAGGCATGTGGGTGCCTGCGGTCTGCTTGCAGGAAGGAGGGTGTGGCAATGGTGAAGGCGTGCGGTTGCAGGCTGAGGCGCGAGTGCTGCAGGGAGGTTGAAGGCTCTGGCTAGGATGCCTGTAGGGTGGAGGGGGGCGCGCTGGAAGATGGCGTGAGGGCCTGCAGCAGGGCGCGCAGTTGAGAGCGCCTGTTGCAAGGGGGCACTGGAGATGGTGTGCAGGCAGGCGCTTGCGGAGGCTGGAGTAGGCACTACTGGGCAGGCGGCATGTTGAAGGCAGATGAGCGGTAGGGTGCACTAGTGTGTGCTTGCGGTGGCTGGAAGGTAGGCGCGCGGGAGAGGTTGAGGCGTGGGAGAGGCGTGATGGAGAGGGCGCATGCCTGCGGGCGTGCGGTGGGCGGTCTGGTGATGCTGAGCACACAGTGCATGCGGTGGAGAAGGAGCGGGCACCGTGCTGGAGAGCGCTAGGCAGTGAAGACTTGGTGATGAAGGAGCGGGCATAGGTGGGCGGTGTGCTTGGATTGGAGAAGCGGCTGGAGATGTGAGCATGGAGAAGATGTAGATCCTGGTCCACAGTGCACGCTGGGTATTGTTCCCCGTAAGGGGGAAGATAGATTTCCAGTGCACGCCACCTCTTCTCTTTTTAACTCCTCTCTCTCCCCGCGTGCGCCAATCAAGGGATTTGCAAATCCCTTTTCTGTTTTTGGTTGGCGGGCGTTGGAGGAGACGGTCGGAGGAAAGGGAAAAGTTCCTCCGGTTGTTGGGGAAATTTGCTCCCCAACCCTTGCTCTTTCTGAATATAATACCTGCACATAAAAATAACAAAATCATTACATATTAAGTTATAGAATGTTATAAACGTAAATCATGATGCGTGAAATTCTTCTACAACTTAATTTTAATTATTAACACACCTACAAGGTACGATTAAAGGTACTTAGGCTTAATACTAGTCCATTAAAATGGACTCATCACTGAGCTGACCTGAGCTAGGGTGAGCTAAGATGAGCTCTCTTGAGCTGCCATTTAGCTGAGATGAGATGAATGGAGCTAGGATGAGCTAAGCCTAGTCCAAGTGAGCTAAAATCAAGCTTTGGTGAGTTGGATCTGGCTGAGTCCTAGCTGGTTTGCGCTTCTCCTTCACCAGTTGCCTTCCTAAGTGTTAGGGTTCTAGGGATCTGGCAATCTGCTTATCCCTAACCCTCACAAAAACATATCAAAATGACAATAAAAGTAAAATGCATGACTATCCTAATTTATGCCTAAATGTAGCCCAAATATCCATTTGCGGAGCAAAATCCTAAGAGCTAGGTTTGTTTTAATGCATAAGAATGATGATAAACTGGCGCTTATCAAGTTCTAGATTCACATTACCCTTCCCCTTGGCCGCTGAACTTCTTCAGACTGCATATGATGCTACAGCGGTCTGATCATGGTGATTTCTGAGGTGTTAGACTCTGATCGTCACCTTGATTAGATTTGTATGGTTTGATATTCAATTCGAGGCCTAGAAATGTATCACCCTCTCCACTAACCATTAAAATAAGAAAATTAATGTACTGATAAGCACACATGAATTCATGATAAATTACTTATTTTTGATAGTTCCTAGGGTTTGAATTGCATATCATGTTATAAATACTGCATAGCATCCATTGCATGGCATTTAGGATAGTTGCATGTTTTGTATATTAATTCCTTCATTTTATATGGCCAGGAGGCAATGCGACATCGTAACGGATTTCAGATGAAAAATCCGATCGTACGGATGGATCCGGAGTGACAATCGCAGTCCGACAACATAGAAATCACCTTGATCTGAGCACCGTGTCATCCTTTGGAAGCAATAAAGGGTGGATGGTACAAATGTTGCCACGTGGCACCATTTGGAGTGCCCAAAGCCACCCGCCACATCTCCAAAGGTCTCTTATCGAGTGATCTCAGCCATTGGATGAAAATCCAACGGCTGAGAGGTCGCCCTCACCACGCGAGCGCAATTCTTCTCCGCAACACACCTGCAGATGTGGTGCAGTGGTGAGGTCGAGTGCTCTCAAAGGGTGAGTGAGAGATCGAGCCAGGATTTTCCGCGCCCTACTTAGTGCCAACTACAATAGGGTCGCCCGATCACAATCGAGCAATCGAGATTCCCCATGCGCGATCCAATGCTGCCCACCGACGCGAAGGCACATGCCAAATCACACGCATGCCATCTGGGGTGTGCATTTAACTCAACTGCGAGTAGCACCCGCCGTCCGATCTTCACAATCACACGAGGCTCGTGGTTCAAATCAGAGCACGCACTACCTCAGACGCGTCTCGACCATCCAATGCATTATTTAACGGCTGCCAGTGCACGTGCCAGCGTTGCGAATTTCAAATGCTGGCAGGCGCGCGCTCTCCTCTTGCAATCACAGCCGTCCATGCCTGATCCAACGACCGACGATTGCCACGCCTATGACAGTTGTGGGTGTGAGCGTTGGGCACGGGCTTTACAACGACAAAAGAGCGAATCTTTAGTGACACTTGTAGCTGTCACTAAATGGCCTGTGTAGTGTGTGTGTCAGCCAAGGCATTGAAGAGGTGCGGATCTTTTTGCAATAGCTTGAGCGGCCTTTAGTGACGCTTGTAGCTGTCGCTGAATGCCTGTGCGTGGGATGCTCTTCTTCCCTCCACTATATAAACACCCCTACACCCCCCATTCCTCTTCATCTTTACTTACTCTACTCCCACCTACTCCTAAGCCCTAACAAGCCTACCAAAAGCCCACCTCAAGACCCAAACCTGTATGCCTCTACAAACTCTGTCACCTTGAGAAGTGGAAAGCAAACCTGGGACCCTAAATTACCTTCTAGATGCCAAAACCCTGGGAAGCTTGAGAGAGAAGAGGAGGAGATTGAAGAAGACAATAAGGCCCAGGGACCGGAAATTGAAAATTGCACCCATATCCCATTCCCTAAAGCCCTATTGAAAACCAAGAAGAAAACCCTAGATAGCAGTGAGGAGCACCTGGATTTATTCAAGAGTATAGAGATCAATATTCCGCTCGTCAATGCTATTAAGCACATCCCGGCTTATGTTAAATTTTTGAAAGAACTATGTACCCAAAAGTGTAAACTGATAGAACCCACTCTTACGAAGGTGATTCATTCTGAGCAGGCAAGTTCTGTGATCCTGCATCACCTTCCCCAAAAGAAGAAAGATCTAGGTGCCCCCTTGATCTCATGCATTATTGGGGAATATCGTTTGATAGGGCACTATTGGATCTAGGTGCATCCATCAACCTAATCCTGACTTCTCTTTATGAGAGGTTTGGGTTAGGTGAACTCAGGCCAACGTTAGTAACGCTGCAATTAGTGGAGTGATCAGTCACCACATTGAGAGGTGTTATTGAGGATGTAATTGTCAAGGTCAAGGATTTCTATTTTCCTGTAGATTTCCTTGTCCTTGACATGGATGTACCTAATGATTTGAGGAACACGCCCATCATTCTGGGGCGTCCATTCCTAGCTACCGCCAAGGCCAACATAAACTGTGAAAGCGGTAATATGGAGATCACCTTTGGGGATAAGAAATTAACTTTGGATATTTTTAAGGTGATAAGAGGATTTGAGGATTGTTGATTCATTGAGGAGCTCGAGGATCAGGATCTTGAGACTTGTATGACAATCAATGCACTCGAGGACTCCACCAGCTTTAGCGAACCCAACCCACAACCCTCTGTGGTAGACCTACCACATCCTAAAGAGGTTGTTGATTTTGTTCATTCCTAGCATCTTCCACTAGATTGTCCTGATGAATCTTCATCAGCACCCTCCCTACCTTCTATTCTAAACTCACCTCAACTGGAATTTAAACCATTGCCCAAAAATTTCAAATATGAGTTCTTAGGACCTAAAAACACGTTCCCTATGATTATTAGTGCTAATTTGACTAAGGAGCAAGAATCGAGCTTAATTAAGGTCCTTAAGAACAACATGGAGGCAATTGGTTGGACCATCCACAACCTTAGGGCGATCGAGCCATCTTATTGTAATCATCGTATTTTCTTGGAAGATGGATCCTGCCCTTCTCGAGAAATGCAAAGGAGACTAAACCCGAATATGTGAGAAGTGGTCAAGAAGGAGATAATCAAGTGGCTTGAAGCTAGGATTATTTACCCAATCTTGGATAGTCTGTGGGTTAACCCCATTTAGATTGTACCCAAGAAGGTGGGAATAATTGTTACAACTAACGAGAAAGGGGAAACCTTCACCACTCGTTCAGCTTCTGCTTGGAGAGTCAGTATTGACCATAGGAAGCTGAACACAGCCACTAAAAAGGATCACTTCCCCTTGCCATTCATTGATCAAATCCTTGAAAGGTTAGCTGAGCAAAAATATTTTTGCTTCCTGGATAGTTATTTGGGATATAACCAAGTCTCTATCCATCTCGAAGACTAGGAAAAGACAACTTTCACATGTCCCTATGGAACCTTCGCATTCCGTAGAATGTCATTTGGGCTTTACAATGCGCCTATGACTTTTCAAAGGTACATGCTGGTCATCTTTTCTGACATGGTGGGAGATTGTCTTGAGGTGTTCATGAATGATTTTTCCATTTTCAGAGATTCTTTTGAGTCCTACCTGGCTAACCTGGAATTGATCCTCCAGAGATGCATCAAAACATGGCTGGTCCTTAGCTGGGAAAAGATCCACTTTATGACTCCGGAAGGTATTATCTTAGGTCACGTGGTCTCTAGTCAGGGTATTGAAGTTGATAAAGCTAAGGTGGATGCTATCTTTAGACTTCCTCCACCCACATTCGTAAAACAGATCTGCTCTTTCCCTGGGCATGTGGGTTTTTATAGAACATTCATTAAGGATTTCTTGAAGGTTGCTCGACCCTTGAGTAACCTTCTGGCCAAAGACACGCCATTCGAGTTTGATGAATCATGCCGTAAGGCATTTGATTTATTAAAAATGGCAGTCACCTGTGCCCCGGTGTTGCAACCATCAATCTAGATAGCCCCCTTTGAGATTATGGCTGATGCATCTGATTATGCCATTGGGGCTGTCTTGGGTTAAAAGATTGAGGGAAAGCCCTCTGTGATTTACTACGCTTGCAAGACTCTGGATGAGGCCGAGAGGAATTACATCGTTACTAAAAATGAATTGCTAGCCGTAGTTTTTGCTTTAGAAAAATTTAGGGCTTATCTGTTAGGTTCTCGTGTCATCATCTATACCGACCACTCGGCCTTGAAGCATCTCTTGGCCAAAAAGGATGCCAAACCTTGGCTTATTCTTTGGATTCTGCTGCTTCAAGAATTCAATCTTGAAATTAGGGATAAATCTGGGGCATAAAATGTAGTGGCAGATCACCTCTCGAGAATCCTAATTAATTCTCCTCATTTGGATGTCCCAATCTTTGATACTTTCCTGGATGAGACTATCCTTACAGTCTCGGGTATCCGAACCCCCTAGTTTGCAGATATTGTCAATTATTTGGCCATTGGTCAAATCCCCCAAGATTGGAACAAAAAATAATGGGATAGACTTGTGTCTGAGGCCAAATATTATTTTTGGGACGATCCTGAGTTGTACCGCATCGGCACAGACCAGATTATTCATCGATGCAACCTAGAAATCGAGTTCCATAGCATGCTTGAGTTCTGCCACACATCCGCATGTGGTGAACACTTTTTCGAGAAAAAGAGCCACAAAAATCTTGCAATCCATATTCTATTGGCCGTCATTATTTAAGGATGCCCAAGAATTCTCAAAGTCATGAACTCAATGCAAGACACTTGAGAACATGGCTAAGAGAGATATGATGCCCTTGAACCCAATTCTTTCCGTCGAAATTTTTGACATTTGGGGCATCAACTTCATGGGACCCTTCTCTCCTTCATTTGGACACCAGCATATTCTGGTCACTGTTGATTACATGTCCAAGTGGATTGAGGCAATTCCCACCCAGACCAATGACCACAAAGTGGTCATTGATTTTGTGAAGAAAAATATCTTCATTCGGTTTAGGGTTCCTAGAGCAATTATCAGTGATGGTGGCACACATTTCACTCATGCCCAGTTTCGGAATTTACTGGGGAAATACGGGGTGAATCATCGAATTTTCACACCTTACCACCCTTAGACGAACGAACAGGCCGAGGTCTCCAATTGGGAGCTCAAAAACATTTTGCAGAAAACCATTAGGCCTGATAGGAAGGATTGGACCCAAAAGCTAGATGATGCTCTTTGGGCCTACCGTACGGCATACAAAACGCCTATCGGTATGTCTCTGTTTCATCTGGTGTTTGGTAAGGCATGTCACTTACCTGTAGAACTAAACACCGGGCATTTTGGGCCATCAAAAAATGTACTTTTAACCTTGAGTTGGTCGGGAAAACTAGGAAACTCCAACTATTTGAGTTGGAGGAGCTTCAAAATGATGCTTATGAAAATGCCAGAATCTATAAGGCAAGGACCAAAGCTCTCCATGTCCAGATGATTTCACATAAGAGCTTTGAGGCGAACCAGAAGGTCTGGCTTTTCGATTCTCGATTGAAGCTTTTCCCAGGAAAACTCAGGTCTAAGTGGGATGGCCCGTTCATTATTGGGTAGATTTTCCCTCACAGGGCCGTTGAAATCTCTGACCCAAAGACAGGTAATATCTTCAAGGTCAACGAACAACGTCTCAAACCGTTTGTTGACATGTGCTCCCTGAACCCATCTCAGACAAGGTTGCTCTTACCTTGCCTTAACTATTGCGGGCCAATCATCGCCAAGCTGAAGGCACTAAACTCAGCACATGTAAAGACTGTTCTAAGCTGATCAGAGTCTCATGGAAACCAGGTACTATTCTTCCAGTTCTACTCTCCTGCATGCTTTCATTTTGAACAATGAGGACATTGAAATAGATAAGCATGGGGGGGTGGAAATATCTTATAATCATTTTGTCAGCTGTAACAGTAATTTCCTTTTTTTCTATTAAAAAAACATTTAGAATTAAGAGATGAGAACTTAGGCATTGAGAGTTGCAAACTTTAGGAATTGATACTTTGAGACCTGAACACTTAGACTTTTCAGGTTTTCGGGCTTAATTAGCATGGCTGTCCACTCGAATGTGGACTTAGTCTTGAGTCCTCGCCAATTCAAATTCATTTTTAATTTGGCTAATAAATTGAGATGATAAGTTGTGACTTATCAACCCGCCCTCTGATTGAGGGGACTTTAAGCCTGAGCATCTACACACTTTTTTTGCACTGACTCACATTTCAGCGGTTTCTTCGAAAATTGGGTAGCTAATGAACTATCTAGGGTGGTATGGTTGGCAAGTTGTTGGTGCTAACAGCTCATCGACCTGTTGTCCAGGGCCCAATCACAAGACCATTGTCATTGTACTACCTTTAGGTAAATCTTAGATCAGGAAAGCCATCTACAACAACAACAACAACAACCAAGCCTTTTCCCACACTAAGTGGGGTCGGCTATATGGATTCTTTGCCTCCACACAGATCAATTTTCAGCCATTTCAAGACTTAAATTAAAGTAATTAAGATCATACTTAATAGTTTCCTTCCAACACTTGTTTGGTCTTCCTCACCCCCTCTTAGTGGGTTCAGCCTCCAACTTCTTGCATCTCCTAACTGGACCATCTAGTGGCCTTCTTTGTAAATGTCCAAACCACCTTAGACATGCCTCTCTCATTTTATCCTCTATCAGTGCCACCCTAACCTTTTTTCTAATAATATCATTTGAAATACGGTCCTTTCTTGTATGACCACACATCCAACTTAACATCTTCATTTCTGCCACGGATATCTTCTGTACATGCCTGTAGTTTATAGCCCAGGATTCAGAACCGTACAACATGGCTGGTCTTACCACAGCTTGATAGTATTTTCCTTTGACTTTTAAAGGAACCCTCTTATCACAAATAACACCAGATGCACTCCTCCATTTCAATCACCCTGCATCAATTTTATGTGTAACATCTCCAATTCCACCATCAAGTTGGAAAATGGATCCCAAGTACTTAAAAATATCTTTCATTGGAATGCATTCTTCCCTAATTTTTACATCAATCCCTTCATTGTTCCCTCTACTACTAAACTTGCATTTCATATACTCAGTCTTCATCCTACTTATGCGTAATCCTTTATCTTCCAGGACTTCTCGCCAACACTCAAGTTTTCTGTTCACTCCATCTTTTGTCTCATCAACCAATACAATGTCATCAGCAAAAAGCATACACCAAGGCACCCCAACTTGGATATGCTTCGTCAACTCATCCATGACCAAGGCAAAAAGATAAGGGCTTAAAGTCGAACCTTGATGCAGACCAATATCAAAGTAGTCCGTCAAATCATCCTTAGCCTTTACATAAGCTGCTGCTCCATAGTACATATTCTTTATGAGGTTGATATATATAATTGGCACTTGTCTCTTCTCCAAAATTCTCCACAAGATATCTCTTGGGACAGAATCATAGGCCTTCTCCAAATCAATAAAAATCATATGTAAATTATTTTTCTTGACTTTGTATGTCTCCATCATACATCTTAAGAGATGTATTGTCTCAATAGTATACTAGCCTGGCATAAAGCCAAACTGATTTTCAGTTACCATAGAGACTTGCCTCACCCGTCTTTCAATTATTCTTTTCCAAAGTTTCATCGTATGACTCATCAACTTAATACCACTATAGTTGGAACAATCTTGTATGTCACCCTTGTTCTTGTATAAAGGTACCACAAAACTTTTCCTCCAATCCTCTAGCATCTTTTTGCCTCTCCACACATTATTAAATAAATTTGTGAGCCAAGTTATACCCCATTCTCCCATCATTCTCCAAATGTCTATAGGAATATCATCAGGCCCAACAACCCTCCCACTTTTTATCATCTTCAAAGCCTCCTCTACTTCTTTCTTTTGTATCCTTCGATAACATGTCCGATTCACATACTCTTCTGAGTTGGCTAACTCCCCTAAGATGATATCATTCTTTTATTTTTCGTTAAATAACTTATGAAAATATCTTTTCCATCTTGTCTTTATATCCTCACTAGCTATAAGCACCCTTCCTTCTTCATCCTTGATGCATCTTACATGTGTAAGGTCCTTTGCTTTCTGCTCTCTTGCTTTAGCTAACTTGAAAATATCTTTTTCACCTTCTTTAGAATCAAGTTTCTTATAAAAATGCTCCCAAGCTTTTGCTTTTGCTTCACTAACTATTTTCTTTGCTTCTTTCTTTGCTCTTTTGTAGCTTTCCATATTTTCATCAGTCTTATCTCTATATAAGACTTTAAAGCAGGCTCTTTTAATTTTAAACTTCTCCTGCACTTCCTCACTCCACCACCAAGCCTCCTTTTATCCTAACACCTCCTTTAGACACACCTAATACCTTTTTTGCCACCTTCCTAATATAGTTTGCCATATTTAATCACATTTCATCAGCACTACCATCAAGATCCCAAGTCTTTTGTTGCATCATCTTCTCTTTAAATCTCACTTGCTCTTTCTTAAGATTCCACTATTTAATTCTCAAATTCTTAGACACTAATTTTCTCTTCTTTGACTTCTTCAAATGAACATCCAACACCAAAAGACGATGTTGAGCAGTTAAACTTTCCCCTGGAATAATCTTGTAATCTTTACAAGATAAACGATCCCTTCTTCTCAAAGCAAAGTAATCAATCTACGTTCTTGTTAAGCCACTTTTATAGGTAATCAAATGCTCTTCTCATTTTTTGAAGAAGGTATTTGTTATGAAAAGATCATAAGCCATAGCAAAATTAAGGAACATCTTCCCTTCTTCATTCCTAACACCAAAACCATGATTTCCATATACTCCTGCATACTCTAAAGCATCTTTTCCCACATGCCCATTTAAATCTCCACCCAAGAAAATCATTTCTCTTTGTGAAATTCCTTAAATTATCATATCAAGCTCTCCCCAAAATTTGTTCTTTATTCTCTCCTCCAGACCAACTTAAGGTGCATAAACTGAAATGACATTCAAGATCTCTTCTTCTAAGACTAATTTTATCAAAATAATTCAATCACCCAATCTCTTAACCTCAACCACACTCTTCTTCAAATCCTTATGAATTATAATGCCTACGCCATTTCTACCTTTGTCCCTTCCTGAATACCATAGTTTGAAACCTGTTCTCTCGATTTCCTTTACTTTTTCTCTAACCCACTTAGTCTCTTGAAGGTAAAGGATTTGAATCCTTCTCCTTACCATTGTATCCACAATCTCCATGAGCTTGCTGGTCAAAGTAACCATATTCCAACTACCGAATTTCAGCATTCTTTGTGATACACTTCGATGGTGAAGTGGTGGAACTAGCTTCTTTACTCGCATGCATTCCTCATGCGAGAACCCTTGCTCATTTTGGACTACATCCGGGCGGTGATGTTGCGGAACTAAATTCTTTACTCATATGTATTCCTCATGCGAGAACCCTTGCTCATTTACCACTACACCCGAGCATCGATGCAGCGCGTCGCAAGTAGGGAATGCCCCAACGAAATCTGAGTGTTTGCTAGAATCCATGTTTAAAGATTCGATAAATTTTACGCTAGCTGTCGGCGACCTAACACAACCCTCCTTTACCTGGACCGGTAATGAAAAGGCACACGAACCTCAACATAAGAAAGCCGTCTACTTTAAAAAAGAAAAAAAGAAAAAAAGAAAAGAAAAATAAAATAAAATAAAATTAGAAAAAGGAGAAAAAAAATAAAATCACACTTCACCGCACGAGTATGGCTGGCAAGTTGTCGTAGGTAACAGCCCATTGGCCGGTTGTCCATAACCCAGCTCACAAAAAAAAATGCACAATAACTCCCAAAACACTTAGGGAGGAAGCGGGGAAATAGAATAAATCAGGGAGATATATACTGGGTTCACCCTTGTGTTTACCCCATAAATAAAAGTAGGGAGAAAGCTACCAATCGAAAAGATAAACCTCTAGGCAAGGTCACTTAGGGTCGTAGAAACCTGAAGTCCATTTTAACAATCGTCTAGTGAGTCTTTCACTATTTTCACAAGATGCTTAGCACTTAGAGTCCTTTTCGAGTCTTGGACGGGTCGGGTAGCCGTAAAAAGTTATCTTGGAACTCTCAAACTCCAAAAGTACAAAAAAAAATAGAAAAGAAAAATAAGAAATTTTTTTTTATATCTTCTCTTCTCAAATAAGACGAGGGCTTGGACGGTCTGCATTCTAGCAGACACCTGAGCATTGTTGAGTTTTTGTAATTAGGTCGTGGGGTTGAGATTTTCTAAAGCAATTAACGAATTTTGCCTAAATACTCGAATCCTGATTATACTTTTATACATAGCATTTTGGTTAATTTTGCTAGGGACTAGAAGAAAGTAAGCATGGGGGTATGATAAACACACATGAATTCATGATAAATTTCTTATTTTTTATAGTTCCTAGGGTTAGCATTGCATATCATGTTATAAATACTGCATAACATCCATTAAATGGAATTTAGGGTAGTTGCATGTTTTGTATATTAATTCCTTCATTTTATATGGCCAGGAGGCAATGCGACGTCCTTACAGATTTCGAATGAAAAATTCGACCGTACGGATGGATCCGCAGTGACGATCGTAGAATGACAACATAGAAATCACCTCGATCTGAGCACCATGGCATCCTCTACAAGAAATGAAGGGTGGACGATCCAGGTGTTTCTACATGGCACCATCTAGAGCACCCAAAGTCACCCGCCACATCTCCAAAGGCCGCCTATCAAGTGATCTCAGTCGTTGGATGAAAATCCAACAGCTGAGAGGTTGCTCTCACCATGCGAGCGCAATTCTTCTGCGCAACACACTCGTAGATGTGGTGCAGCGGTGAGGTCGAGCGCTCTCAAAGAGCGAGTGTGACATCAAGCCACGATTCGCCATGCTCTGCTACAGTGCTAGCTGTGATAGGGTCGCCCGATCACAATTGAGCGATAGAGATTCCCCACGTGAGATCCAACGTCACCCACCGATGCGAAGACGCATGCTAGATCACACGCATGCCTTCTGGGGCATGCATTTAAGTCGATTGCGAGTAGTGCCCGCCGTCCGATCTTCACAATCGCGTGAGACACACAATTCAAATCAGAGCGCATGCAATCTGCGGGCACGTCTCAACTGTGCAATGCATCATCCAACGGCTGCCAGCGCATGCGCTAGCGGTGTAAATTTCGAAAGTTGGTAGACACACGCTCTCCTCTTGCAATCACAGCCATCCACGCCTGATCTAACGGTCAACAATTGCTGCGCCTATGATAGCTGCCGGCGTGAGCGTTGGGTGAGGGCTTTACAACGACAGAAGAGCAGGCCTTTAGTGACACTTGTAGTTGTCACTAAATGGCCTACATAGTGTGTGTGCTAGCCAAGGCATTGAGGAGGCACGGATCTTTTGGTGATAGCTTGAGTGGCCTTTAGTGACTCTAGTAGCTATCGTTGAATGCCTGTGCATGGGATGCTCTTCTTCCGTCCACTATATAAACACCCCTACACCCCCCATTCCTCTTCATCTCTACCTGCTCTACTCCCACCTACTCCTAAGCTCTAGCAAGCCTACCAACACTCCATTAGAGCTTACTCTCAAGCTCCCAAGGCTCCTACTAGTGTAGCAAACCTCTACCTCACCAAATATTCATCCATCTTCCCATCCCCATTCATAGGTTGCCTTGGAGCCGTCCTCCCACCTACATTCCGGTAGCAGATCATCTCTGCCTTCTCACCTCTATTCCGGAGCCACGCCAAAGATTTCCTCCACTCGATGTCCTCCTGCATCTCACCTCCATCATCCCTCTCCTCACCTCCTTCGTCCGAGCTTCTACTAGGCATCGTCGTCTCACCGAACAGCTGCTTTGGGAGATTTCTTCCCACCTCCTTCTCTCTTTATGCTTTTATAGTTTATTGTAATTGACATTAGAGTGATATATATATATATCATATTTGTTCCATCTCTATCTTGTGATTCATTCTACTTGTCTTCTTCATTCAAAAATACATAAAAAAATAACAAAACCCTAAAATACCAAAAACAAACAAAACGAAGCATGATTTTCATTTAAAGTAAACATTGCCTCCCTGTGTTCGACCTGGGACTCCCTTGGAGTTTTGGTATAAATTTTATTTGATCACGAGTTTTGCAACTATGACAACAGGTTACTTGTAACCTGATTTCAGTTGTAACCTAGTTGGGTCAAGCCCAACCATGCCTTACCTAATTAGACTCTAAGTCTCATTGAATTATTTACCTGAGGAAGTGAAAAAATCATCTAAATCATGGAATTATGAGGAACTTCATTTGACTGATAGGAAAAAGAAGAAATTACCTCAGAAGATGGAGTTTAAAACAGAGTCAATTGGGGTCAAACTTATAATCCTAGTAATTCTAATGGATGGCTTGATTATGAGAGTGAGAAAAATTCTGATGAGCATGAAATTATTTCTGGTGACGAAGAGATCATCTCTAACAAGGATTTTGATGAATTCTACACGAAATTTCCAATATCACAAGCTTTACTTTTATACTCGTATGATCCGGAACTTGGAGAAATTATGATTTTTTATATCATTCAGCATTACGAGGATCGTTATGATTCAAATTTTGAGTTTTACCTGAATTCCAATCATAATTTCAATCCACCTCCTTCATGACCTCTCCTTGAACTCTAGAATTGGATTAATGAGCAGGCTCTGCATCATGGACCTCATTTCTATTATCCTCATTTATTTTTCCCCAATCTATACCTCAGTTCTCAAAAACTCTTCGTAGTAGGGTTTCATAGTTAGCTAGTTCACATATGTGGACCACTAATTCTTGGAGCATATGAACATATCTTCTTACTAATCTTGACCATCTCTTCAACAATCACTGATCCAGGTGATTGAGTTTTTGCCCAGCAGGAGGCATTAAACTCAGCAACTATCTATGTATATGTATAGCTTTTATTTCCCCTTTATATATAGCATATGTGTTCTCATTCATTTGCATATGTATTGAAATAAGTTGAATAATAGTGTTCAGGAGCTATTCCAAGTGAATTCTACCCCTCTATTATGTAATTCATAGATATATTCTATTTTGCTTCTAAGTTTCCTTTCATGCATGAGTACATATAAGAATTTAGGCATAGGGTAGTGTATATATATGAATAAAGGATTTTTGAAAACAAATCACATATAAATAGTCTACCTATACAAAAAAAAATGCTTTGCAAAAAATGCTTTTGAGGTTGTTTTTGGAACTTAAGCTAGGAAGAGTCAAGGATTTTCGATTTGAAGATTTATCAGCCTTAGGAAATGCAAAACAAAGTCTTTTCACCTAGACTCTTCGAGCCCTTATGGACTTAATTTCTTGAGTATTTACCAAAATGTGGATTTATTTTCCCAAGACTTTGAAAGGAGTCTGAAAAAGCAAGAAGTGTTAAGTCAAAGGAGTGATGAGTGAATGACTTATCGTTCCACCCTTTGGTTTAGATAGTCTTAGAGTTCTAAGCATCTTCACTTACACACTACACTGACTCGTCTTTTGGGTGATTTTGTTAAGTCCTTAGTGGTCAATAAGATTTAGTCTTGGGGCTTGCAGATCCAAAGGACATTGTCATGTTTCTAGCTCTCAGGACTATTCCTGTTTATAGGGAAATGCATTTAGAATGGATGAAGGAGAGCCACTCACCTAGAAAAATGATTTAGAGAAATATATATATATATATTCAGTCAAAAAAATGAGGAGAAAAATATGAAAAAATTCCACCAAACAAAGCACCTCACTACAAATGGGTGCAATTTCACCAAATAAAAACATCTCACTACATATGGATGATACCCTTTCCATTTCCAAAATAAAAACACCTCACTATAAATGGGAGTTAATCCTATAAAAAGAAAATACGAAGAAAAAATAGGAATAAGAGACCAATGAGTCCAGCCAGAGAGATATACACCTAGTGTGCCGACTAATAGGAGGTGGTTCTTGCATGTGTTTTGAGAACAGAGATCTCATTGTAGTATAGTGCATGAAAACGCTCGTCAAAAATAATTTATAAAATAACGAGGCTTGAGTCCCGGTCATTCATCTCTGGGATGCGTTTAGAAAATGCAAATTTGAATTCGATCTAGCTCACTCTACTTATTCAGAAATGCATGCCAGTTTACAATAATTCGTATTGATGCACGACATGCTTAGTTGCAAGAGAATACAAATTTCATGCATGCAACTTTAATCACAAGGAAATATGGCAATCAGCTCATGGTGATTTTTACACATAGACATAGAGATATATAAATGATGATTTCATTGATTGCATCATGGTGGCTACAGAGTGAAGCTCGTGGAAAGCTTGTATAGTGATGAGAACCTCATCATGAACCCTAACTAGCACAATCTAACCTAGGTATGCAAGAAAAAGCTCCTACATAACTCAAAGAAAGTCACAAGGGGTAAAAATGCAATTTCACCAACATAATTTGCAAACAGGGTAACTCAAGGTCCAAACACAGGTCAAACTAACCTAATAAGAAGGAAAGTGAGATGATCTGATCCAACAAGGGCTACAGCAACTCCAGGGAATTAAATGACATTCTATAACCTTAAAACAAACCCACTTCAATTCACGTGGTTCGAGGCAAGGAAAAATCAACTAAACCCTCTAAAATTCAAAGGAAAATAATCTCTAGGGTTTAGAACCTTCAATTTGGCCTTAGAAATCCATTTTGACCTACATTGAGAATCATGCCTAATTAATGATTTAATTTGGGTTTTTACGTAAATTAGCCTATCAAACATGGTCTGACCTAGAAACAAAATTCACCATTAAAATCCTTAGGTCCAACTTAGTCATGTATAAAAACTTGAGCCTAAGAAGAGACCTCCTTGACCGACTTTGCAATTTGGTCCTCATCATTTACTTTTTGACCCTCAACTTTCGAAACCCTTGCATTTTGGCCCCTAATTTCCTCTTCATTCTTTGCATTTTGGTCCCTCCTGCAAGTCTCTGCGCAGCACCATGCTCCGGCGACTTTGCGCGGAGCATGGCGCCGCGCAAGGTGAGGGGGGCGTCCTGCAAAGAGAACGCGGAGTTCCCTACGATGTCTGCTATCGCAGGGACTCGGCCATGCCACCTGCCGACGCCCACACCTTCCGTGCGAATACGCGGAAGGTATGGGTCTCGTCTCCAACCAAACTCCGGCGAGGGACGCATGTTGCCAGCGTGCGTCCGCCCCTCTGCCACCGCCTTTATAAAGACCAGCGTCGCCAGCCGTTTCTCCCAGCTTGGTCTTGACAGAGAATCCCTCATCCCTTCCTCTCTCCCCACTCCGACAGGAACCCACCAGCTCCGATAGCTCCTCCTCCTCCTTCTTGTCTCTCTGCTGCAATACCAACAGCAGAGCCACTGTCACCTGATCTCCCTACGTCGCGCCGTACCAAGCACGCGCCTCCCTGCCCTCTTCCTCGCCGCCGCTCTCTCCCTCTAGGTGTTTCTTCTCCAGCGACAGTCGGTACGGCTGCCCGCCACTCCGGCCCACCTTCATCCCTGTAGGTAAGTAACAGTTATTTCCCTTCCTCCCCTTTTTCTTTTCCCCAACTCATTTTGCTTGATCGCCCTACAACCACGCCTGACCACCCTCATCTTCCCTACCTCCGACCACTCTCCGACGAGTCGTTGCCATCATCCCACAACCCCATACAACTCGCCAACTGCACCAAAAGCTCCGCCTCACCTCACCAAACACCCTCCGCCCCTCCACTACCACTCCACACGTCCACAACACTCCCCCGATCAAACCCATTTTTCCGACCACAGAATGACCTAGGCACGCACGCCTAGGCTATCCTGCGGCTTGCTGCACCTCGCACCACCTTCGCCGTGCCACGGCGAAGGTTCCCCTGTGGTCTGATTAGGCCAAGAGGCCCTATTTGTGTTAGACAGACCTGCTGCCCCGGTCGCCATTGGCGACGACGCAAGGAGCTTCCAAACGAGCTCCAGGCCTCAGAGCGCCAGATCTCCAGCTGATGCGAATTGGGGAGAATCGGGTGAAGGCAGGCAGCTGACACGCGAGGGGAAATGAGGACACAGCTGCTGAGGTGAGGTCGCGTTCTTCCTGCGGGCATGCGCGAGAAGGAACAAAGTTTAGTCCCACATCGTAAGATTTCGAAGCACCGCACCCATTTAAATTGATTTTGTGTTTTACCTTAACGCCTTAGAACACAGGGTGAGGTCCCCTCGCCCACTCGCTTGCCTCGTCCACGACCCACGCCACTCGGACCTGGCCGACTCGTTTAGCCTGCACTCCTCGCGCGCCACCCACGCCGGTGCGCCTGGTCACGGGTACGCTACCCGACCCGATAACCCGGCTCTGGGAGAGCTTCCTATGAGCGGTTTACAGAGAGAGAGAGAGAGACGTGTGGGTAGAGGGAAGGGCTAGGTTTTGCTGTGCCTTGTGTAGGAACAGGGCGCGAAGGAGGAAGGCTCAACACTTAGCCGCAAGAAGAAGAGGAGCAGAAGAAGAAGAAACTTTGAAGAAGTCTTGCAGCTGAGCAAGGCAGAAGACCAAGGAAGAAGAAGCAGAGGAAGAAGAAGGCTCGCCAAAGAAGAGAAGAAGAAGAAGCAGCGAAGGAAGAAAAAGAGGGGAAGCACTATAGCAGACTGCCGTTTAAGTCGTCTGACTGCGATATCAGACGACCGATAAACCTTTAGAGGAGCTAAAGCAGAAGACCAAGGAAGAAGAAAAGAGAAGGCTCCGCAGTAGAAAAGAAATAAAAGAGAAGAAGGAAGAAAAAGAAGACTTTGCAGAAGATAAAGACAAGAAAAAGAAGAAGAACTGAAGAAGAAAAGAAATAGAAGACAAGCAGAAGAAGAAGAGGAATTGAAGGCAAACAGAGCCAAGGAAGAAGAAGACTCGTAGAGAGAGATACTGCAGCTGAAGAAAAGAGAAAGAAGAGAAGAAGAAGACAGGAAGAGCAGCAGAAGAAAGAAGAGGGAAAGCACAAAGAGAAAGAAGAGAAGAAGAAGCCAAGACAAAATATCTCTCTCTCTCTTATTTTTGTAATAAAGAAACTTTGTACTTCTAGAATTCCAGTAGCTCCCTGAGTTCGACCTTGGGAAACTATTTCCGAGTAAATTTTGATAGTAACGACAACCGTAGCTGTCTTATTTTATACCACAATGACATTACTGTAATAAGCACTAAAACGAACAAAGACTAGCCGTGGTTGAAAAACCCATTACTATATACAAAAACTTGAAAGTAATAATCTAGCTAACAGAAAATGGCTGCATACATGAATCTATGGAAGGATTATGCATGCATCATTGGGGGAGAATATGGAGCTACAATACTAAGCAGTAATAAAGCATTAATCTACGAAGAACTACGCTACTTATCTAGCTAATAGAATGAAGGGCATTCGGAGGTAGCTCCGATGGCCTTTGACTTGGTTGAGAGGAGAAAGAGGGGCAGCCAATGGTGCTTAGGCTGGCCCTTGGAGAGAGGTTGGAGGTGATCTAGGCCTGGCGTGGAGGTGATGGGGATGCCATGGTGTGCTCGTGGAGATGGAGGTGGAGTGAAGCTAAAACAAGATGGAAGGCTAGATGGGTGCAAATGGCCACCCAAAGGTCCTTTAAGTTGACCCAAGGGAGCCTCTCTAGAGAAGTGTGGAACTCTCTAGAGAGGCCTATAGTGGGCGCTCACGGGAGAGTGAGAGAGAGGATGGATGGGTGTCTTCTAGATCCACATTTGGTGGATCTAAAAATTGAATGCATCGTGGTTGCTATTTTTAGCAACCAAGGCAACAACACATGATAGAGAGCTATAGAGAACTCTAGGCTAGGTATTTTCATGTAGATGGTGTGTGTGGGTGCGTGTGGGTGTGTGTAGGTCAAAACCTAGGTGGCTAGGTTGATTAGGTTAGGTTCTAGTGGGTTTAGGTTAAGGTAGGTCTAAAATTAGGGTTGTAAACCCTAATTCATTAAGGTAAAATGCAATTAAAATTGATACAAGTTTAATTGGATGTGTGAAACCCTAATTGAGAGTAAAACAACTCAATTAAGGTAGGTCAAGGTCAATTGGGCTCTCACTGAGTCCAATTGGACAGTGTGTGCTGAGATCAGGGCTCAATTGGACTCAATGAGTCCAATTGAATAGGCTGATGGAATTGACTAAGATCCAAGTCAATTAGGTTTAGTGAGGACTTAATTAGGTCTATAGGGAGGTCTAGAGGTGATGTACTAGGGTTAGGGTACCTTAATTTAGGTTCCTTTGAGGTTGGAATTGGGTTTAGGGACCTAAGATAGAGTGACCTAATCTAAGGGTGGCTAAGGCTTGGGGAAGCTCTTAGGCTGTCCTAGGGCTAGGATGGACCTAAGTTCTTCATAATTTACTGCTTTATCCCTGCTTAATAGAATAGCATACCTCAAACCCTTACATTATTGTTTACTACATCTTATTCTTGGTCTTCTACTCCAGCTCGGTTGCAACTCTGGCTTCTGGTCCAGCTTCAGATCCAGTCTCAGATCCAGCTCCTGTGCTTCTTATTTCCTACAATTTATATAATGCACCTAATTAGTATGTTATAGCATTATTCTATGCATAGCTATAGGAGGAACAATAAAGATGCAAATAATGCTTATGCATGCATGAACTACCCTAACTCATGCTAAGCCCTAGCTTAATTCTGGACAATTAAGACCTATGATTGCTACGCAATCATTGACCTCAGGATAGAAAAGTGGTGAGAAGAAAGCCACCAAATCTTAGTATGGCCTAACCAAAGATAAGATTGTCTGAGAGTGTATAGAAATATTCTAAGTTTTATTGAATGCTCGTAATCAACTTAGTTGCCCGTCTGATGAGTCACATAATAATCACACAAAAGATGTTGGTTCCTCACATTCAATTCAAACTTTGGGTTGGTCAACCTAGTAAGAGAAAGTTGCTTAGGTGACCCAAGTCTAATGGCTAATAGGACTTCTGATTTGATTTAGGAAGACTGGATTTGAATCGGTACTTTAGAGCTATTGAGTCTTTACCATTAAAGATTTGTTCGCAATTTCCTTTATTGGTGAAAAATCTTATTTAGATTTTTTATTTGAACTGGCTGGGTTCCTTGACAATAATGAGCATTGAAACAAAAAAAAAATATATATATATATAAGTGTTTTCCGAGAATAAGTGAAAACCCACGTGTTAGATTTTTCACATCTCTTTCATAGGTTTTTTGCATATTGGTTTTGCTAGGGACTAGCAAAGTTTAGGCATGGGGGTATGATTGCACATCAATATGGGACTTAATTAACCTAAATTATGTTAGAACCATCATAACTTGTGATTAGTGCATTCGTAAATTGCATATCATGCATTGCACTCCTTTATTTAGCTGCATATATTATAATGCTATTTTACTATACTTATTAGGGTTTATTCTTATCTCTAGGGAATAAGGAGCTTAGAAGCTATCCTAAGCAGAATAAAGCTGGATAGGAGCGAGAACTACAACAAAGTTGGAGCTGGATCTTTGGATAAAAGAAGATTGAAAACATAAGAAGAGCGAGAGAATAAAAATGTTGACTACTTGTTTAAAATTAATGCAGCAAATGAAAGAGAAGAACTAAGATATCCTTATCCCTACCTGTAGAAACCTTAGGACAACCTTCCTAAACTGAAAACCACGCTCACTAGGACATCTTAGCCTTAAAAGAGAAAACGTGGATAACAATATTGATGGCAATGCCGTCATTCATCATAACTAACTTAAATTAATTGGAACTAAGAGATAAATGCTCCTATATGTTCACCTGAGGACCACAATTCCACTCTGACCTATTTTGAGAAGATAATAAAATGGGGTTAATTCTGTTATTTTAAAATCACATCACAAATGTAGAGTAACCATAGGGTCACCTTGGGGTGTTGAGGCGAATTCGTCGTTGTTTAAGATATGTGTTGTAGTATAGGACAAATGCGCTCAAACAAATATAATTTATAACTCGAATTTAAAGTTTGAGGTCGAACACAGGGAGAAAATAGGAATTCAAGCACTAATCTCAATTAATATATATATGAGCACAAGAAAATAAGACAAATAATGATATGCAATGAATAATAATTACTCAAAATTGATCATCAATGTATAACATGAGTATATGAAGAGTTTGACATAGCAAAAAGAAACCTAGAGCAAAAATAATGGTGATTTATATCACCAATTATTTAGTTTAGATACATATATATTAGCTAATCAATATTACTACAGTAATCAGGACCACTTAGCCAATTTCCATGTCATGAAATAATCCAACAATATCAATCTCAAAGGGGCTATCAGACGTCTTAATAGAAGGCAAGCACAAGCCTTCTCTTCTTCTTCTTTAGAACCTCTTCTCCTTCTTCAAGTTATTTTCCTTCACAGCTCAAAGGAGTCAACCTCTTCTATGGCTAAGTGTCACACAGGGACACTCTTTAAAGAGCAAAAACCCCCCTTCCTCACTCTCTCTTTCTCTCTCTTTCCTTCCTCTTGTCTTTCGGATATCTGGGCAGTGGATCGGGTAATCGGGGATCCAGATGACTAGGACTACCAGGTGTGGAGGTAGTCGAGGTGTGCATGCATGTGAGAGGGACACAACCCATCATGTACTGGGCGAGGGGTTGGTGTGAAAAAATCGTAATATGCACAGTTGGGCAGTTGACACTGGTCGATGTGGGACTAAAAGTTGTGGCTCCTTTGTGCGTCAGCTGCTGGTGTTGCTTCATCCAATTGGAGCTATGCTGAGACCTCGAAAACCAATAGAAGCTGCAGGTGGATGAGTAGCGTAAGTCCACAGCTTTGGGAAGTGCTACTAGGGTCTGAAGTTGTCAAAGGTGGGCGGAAGATGTTGGGTGTGACGGCAGCGATGCCAGAGAGCATTGAGCACCTGAGAATCACAATATGCGCTTGTAGCCCCAATCAAACAAGTTCACAAGAATCACCGGTGGACGTGGAGTGTGGTGGTAGTGTCTGTGTGATGAGTGAGTGTGTGTGGAGGGTGTGTGAAGTCGAAAAGGGAGCTCGAAGATGGGTGTGTTAAGTAGGGTGTTTGGTAGTCCAATCCCCTCAATTTCTTGAGGGGTTTTGGTTACTAGGGCACGGAGGACATTTTGGGAGTTGTGGTGAGGCGAGTGGTGGCTTGTGGAGTTGTGGAGGCCTCATTGGAGCTTGGCTAGTCATGGGGAAGATGGAGAGCGAACGACATGAATGGCGGTCGAAACGGGATTTTAATGAGGAGGAAAGAGAGTAGAGGGGAAGAGGAAGAGATATAACCTAATTTAATGGATGAATAGGAAGGAATACGAGCATCGGTGTGATGGCCAGTGCCATGGAAGAAGCATGTTCCTTGATGGAGACGACAGCAAAGAGAGGGGGAGACAGCCCTCACTTTTGCTGGCGAGATATAGATGAGGATGAGGAAGAAGATGGACAAGCCAATTTGACCGTTGGCTGTCTGTAGGACAAAGGGGATGGAGGTCGCCAGAGCTAGGGCAGAACGTAGTCGGAGAGGGAGAAGGAAGAGAGTTTTTTGGCCAAAACCTAGCTAAGGAGCATGGCCATGCATTGGGCATGCTTTTATAGGGCATAGGATGGAGTTCCAAGCTTGGAAACTCTGAGCTTCTTGTGCATGTGGGATACCCACATCTCTCATGCATTTTCATGGGAGATTGGGAAAGAATTAGAGTCCAAAGTCAGGTTTGATTGAAAGAGAATTCCTCAAGGAATCTCTAGTTCAATTCTGGGACTGATTGATTGAGAATCGAGAGAGAAATCCTCGCTCAAAACTCAATGGTGAAGGTCTAACCTTCCAAACATGGTGCAGGGACCTTTCTACAAAGAATGATGATAAAGTTATGGACCTTATTGTAATTAATTCAAAAGTTAGGGGCATCAGTGTAAGAAAAAGAGTCAGATAGGACTGAAATGCAAACTAGGTCAAGATGATCTTTGATTGGGCCCAAATTTTGGTACGAACCTAATTTGGATCCAAGGAATTTGATGGTGAAGCCATATTTAGGTTTTGATAAATTTTGATTGTGTAATTTATGAAAAAACCCAAATTAGGACAATTGTCTATCTAAGACTGTATTTTAGGTCAAAATGGGCTTTGATAGTCAAATCAAGGATGCCAAACCCTAGAGAATATTTTTATATGATTTATAGAAGTTTTAGGTGAATTTTATCCTAACCATAGCCTTAGTGAATTAAGAGGGTCTATTTTTAGGGTTTCAGATGTCATTTAATTCTCATAACGTGTGAAAAACCCGTTTCTGTCTGCACGGACCCACTTGTTAGACTTTAATGCATATTTGACCTTTAATAAACCCTTGAGAAAACCCACAGTTGTTCTGCATTCATGATATGATGGTAAAATTACAGTTTTAACCTTGGTTTCATGTTAAACTCTCAGAAAGGATGTGTAGTGAATTATGGTCCTTTGGCGGTTATGTAGGAGCATTTATTAATGGAGTTTGACTAATTAAAGCTAGATATGGGTGATGATGATTTTCTCATCAAGGGGTTAATTAAAGGTCAATTAAGCATAAATGACCAAGAAGTGGGTTCACACTAACAGAAACAGGGTTTCATGCATTTCGAGAATCGAAATAGGACATAAAATCCTAATTATCAATCCCACTTAAATTGGAGAGGTTTTTGATAGGATAAAATCAATATAAACCTCCTAATATTCATAGAAAAATATTCTAATAGGTTTGGTAGCTTTGGTTTGACCATCTGAACCCATTTTGACCTAGAATAGAGATTCAAACGGGAATTTACCCTAATTTGGGATTCTGTGCAATTTACCTAGTCAAAAGTGGTGAAAACTCAAATCCAAGTTCACCATTAGATTTCTTGGGTCCAAATTAGGTTATGACCAAAATTTGGGCTCAATCAGAGTCTATCTTGACCTAGTTTACAATTTAGCTCCTAAAATCTTTATTTCTCACATTCAACCCCCTAACTTTCAAGATTCTTGTAATAAGGTCCCTAAATTTATTGTATTCTTTATACTTTTGTCCCTATGACAATTGATGAGTCAACCAAGCTGCACCCACCTTTGATCGACTTAAAACCTCATTAAATCAGCACCAAATCCCACTAAATTTGGTGGGATTGGTGTTGAGAAGATGGAGAATCATTTAAACAAGATTCTAGACCTTGATTTGGATCAGAAAGAACGTGTGAATTCAAGAAAGGTTTGGGTTCTCCTTTGATTCCTAAACCGGGTCCCATGGCTCAAATCTCCCAAATTGCGCACGTTCGAGCTCTATAAATAATTCCTTAGGTCTGAGCATCCTCCTTATCCCGGTTTAGGATAAGAGAAGTCTTCCTCTCCTCCCTCCAGCCATTTCCGGCCATGGTTCTAGCGAGCCTCCATGACATCTTCCTCAGGCCAACCAATGGCCAAATTGGCCGATCATCTATACTCACCTCTGTTCGCCTCTAGCTAGCCAACATAGAGGGTCTCCAACCCTTTCCTCGTCGTCATCCTTATCATCGAAGAATTCACCTCCTTTGATGCTGGCCAATCAAAGCCAACATGGTTCCTTCCCTTTCATCTAAATAGGTAGGTCCCTTCAACTCCTCTCTCTCCCTAAATTAGGAACCAACCCTCATCTTCTCAATTCGATCGCCGCTCACCTGCCTCCCCCTTCATCTTCTCCAACGCCGACCGTACCTCTGGCGAGGCTATGCAACCGCTACTGACCACTAACAGCCATGGTACTACTACCAGAAGCTTCCTCATCTCTCACTGACCAAAAGTCCTCTGTAAATTCGAAGCCTCACTCATCGCTTCACTCCGTTGAACACTCACATTGGCCGCCACCCTACCCGACACCATCTGGCCACTACAGCTCTCCGATCACTTGGTTACCACTACTGTTAAACTGGCTATTCTCTGGCGACTCTACTGAATGTGCTAATTAGGGCTTAAGGCTCGTATTATTATTTCAAGCATCTCACTAGACGTCCGCTACCGCCACTATCTTTTTCGACTATGTTCGTCCCACTCCAGCCTTCATCCATCCAGCCACTATCCTTGTGATGTCAAGCCCAGATAGGTTGTTAATATGATGATTTTATCGTTGAAGTGTGTATAGTGGTTAACCTAAATCAGACCTAACCATCTCTTTAGAGAATTTTTAACCTGGCCTACTTGATTTTATCTTGTCACTTTTAGGCCCAGGGTCGAACTTAGGGAAGTAGGGTTACAAGTCGAGTTTCTACGCCTTTCCTACAACGAGTCTCTTCCGTTCGTTTATTGTGTTTTTGGTGTTTTTCTTATTTAGATTTTTTTCTGGTAATCTTTGTCCTTGAGGCACACATTCAAAATTGCGTTCTTGGCTTTGAGCCAAAACAGAGTTCCAAAATGAGTCTTGCTATTCGCAAGACGGAGTACCTACAAGTCGAAGATTATCTTTTCTCTTTTGTATTTTTTTTATCTTTTTACTAGCAGGAAAGCGAAACAGAAATAAAGTAAATATAGTATATATATGTATAGGTATATATTATATATGTATAAAGGGGTGGGGGTGGAGGCGGAGATGGAGTGTAGCACAGTGTCGAGTCAGTCGTCGTCTAGAGAGACGCAACCAACAGGAGTAGGTGCTGCGTGGAGTGTGGGATGAATGGTGAAGATGTATGTAACCACGCTTTTTGTACGTGTGTATCAGGGAATATCAGCAACTGGTGCAGATATTCCTGCGATACAGCGTATGGTAAATAATGTGAAAATATATATATATGCATATATGTAAATATATCTTTTATATATATATATATATGGTTATAAAAATATAGGTAAATATATATGTAGATATATATGTATATATATATGTGTATGTATATATAACTTTATAGAGGTATATATATAAGTATGTATAAGTATATAGTAACATATGCATATATAGATATATGTAGCTAAGTATATATATATATATGTATGTATGTATAGTTATAGATATATATATGTATGTATATATGTATATATAAGTAGGTGTGTATATATGTATAGATAGTTATATATATATGTGTGTGTATAGATATATGTATATATGTATATATATATATAAGTATATATATAAGTATATAGATATATATATGTATATATATATATATATATGTATGTATACTAATACATAAGTATATAGATACTACTATATGTATAAATATAAGTATATATATATATATGTGTGTGTGTATATATGTATATATATATCAATATATATAAGTCTACGTATATATATATGTTTATAATAGTGTATATGTGGGTGTGGGTGTGTGGAAGTGTTAGTGTAGGTGTGTGTGTGCGTCGATGTAAAGAGAAAGTGAGAGAGAAAGAGAGAGAGAGAGTGGGAGAGAGCAGCTGCGCTGCTGGAGTGAAAGGCTGGAGCGGTTAGGGCATCTGCGCATGAAGGTCGTCGTCTGATGGCTTCTGCGCGCGCACGTGCAAGTGCGTCTGTGTAGAGAGGAGCGCGTAGGAGGATTGGGTGCGGAGAGGGAAGGCAGCGCCCAGTGTTGCGCGGAGTTGCTGGAACGGGTGCTCGCAGGTGCAGGCAAAGGGAGCGCGCGACGCAGACGAGTGCGGGCGAGGGGAGTGGGCGAAGCAGACGCGCGGGTTGGAGCAAGCGACGCGGGTGGAGACGCGTAGGCGGGCGCGCGCACGAGCAAGGGCTGGTTGCGGCACGCCGGGTGACCGGGAAAGTGAGAAGCTTTCCGTTCACCCCACTGTAGCCACAGTGCCGTGAAGACTCGCGTGAACAGTGGCTACAGTGGTCAACCGCGCCGCGCAACCGGCAGTGGGCGTTGCTGCGAGTGAGGCCGACTCGCGGCTGGTGCGCAAGGGAGAAGACCTACGCCGGTCGGTTATGAGCACAGAGAGCTCGTGACAGAGCATGCGGTGAGGGAGGCGAGGGTGCCTACAGCTTGCGTGGAAGCTTGCAGGTGCTGGTAGGGGTGCGGAGAGCGCTTGGTCGGCCGCTGCAGAGGCGTGCAGCGGCGGTTGTGGGCGGAAGTGAGAGTGACAGGGCGGAGAAAGAGAAGGCGGAGAGGACCTGCAGGCGCGTTCGGAGGGCTGGGGCACCTGCAGGCATGCGCGGAAGGAGGCTGGGCGGCTGCTGCTGCTAGGCAAAGCTTTTGAGCTTCAGACCTTGAAGCTGCTCCAATGGTAGAAGGTATGGGACGTAAAAAAAAGAACGAGAACAGAGCCACCACGCCCACCAGCTCTTTGAAGAGCTGGGCGGTGGTGGTCTCACTATGGTGGTGTGCACCACAGTGAGGGCTCCTGCCCGCCGGGTGTCTCCGAGGAGGAAGGCCGGCATATGGAGGGGAATGGAGGAGAGGACGGTGGTGGCCTGTAGAGCTGTTGTGCTTGAAGTGGAGGACCAGGCTTGCTTCCAAAGGATGGAGCCGTGGCTTTTTTATAGGAGAAGAAGGCATGGCCATGCATGGCTCATGCAGGGAATGGCAACCACAGGGAAGGGCTGGCAGGGAGAGGCAGCCGCAGGGAAGGGTAGCTGCAGCATGGGGCGAGGAGAAGATGCAACCGCGGGAAAGATTAAAAATCAAGTTGAAATAAAAATAGAGATGGGAATTTTGCAAAGATGCACTTGAGGAAAAATGTAAAATGCAAGGCCACTTATTTCATTCTCCTCTCCTCTCAATTAAATGCATGCATGCATGTATTTTTACAATGCAACTATGGAGACCTAATATGCATAGGTAGTGCTAGGAAATAGCACAAGAAGGCACTATTGCAGGTGCATTTTTGCGGTGCAATCATACCCCCATGCCTATCTTTTGCTAGTCCCTAGCAAAACATTTTCTTGTAGTATTTAGAAATGATCTTTAAGCTGAAGATTTTCTTATGAGGCAACGTTGTTGTGTTTATTGTTGGATATTGTGAGAACCAATTGTAGAGAAGACTACTAGTACTTTAAGTCTCATATGACATAGATCAATTCTCGACTAACTAGGACTCTTGATATTTAAACCTTAAGTACGATTTCCAGGACCCAGGAGGTTTTTGCCGTACTCGAGAGCTCAAGAGATTATGGTTTGTGCATAGTGAAGGATCAAGACTGACCAGATGAACATTAAGACTCAAGCCTAGGGTTTCACGAATTTTTAAGTACAGGTTGATCCCAGTTTCAGCTCGTGTTTTCGGATTGACCCTTAAGAAGATGACGAAAAACTCAACTCCCATTTTCTGATTTTTGTGGCTCAAAGGAAAATAAGGTATTTGTAACCTGCCGTGAAGAACTTCTTGTAGGACGAAGACTTTACAGACATTTGTGAGATATACTGACTTATTTGCAACTTTTTTTTTGAAACACGTGTCAGTATATCTCTTACAACATTTTTTTTGAAGGAGCACACTTTTTTTCTCTTTTTGGTGAGAGAGTTTCTTTTTGGTGGAAAGAGTTGCTCC
This sequence comes from Thalassia testudinum, assembly GCA_037157565.1. NCBI lineage: Eukaryota > Viridiplantae > Streptophyta > Magnoliopsida > Alismatales > Hydrocharitaceae > Thalassia > Thalassia testudinum. The sequence continues at coordinate 22,932,555 of JAZHRO010000072.1, read as the reverse complement.
TAAACACAAGACTAAAGCCTGGGATAAAAAGTCTACCTGCGCGCACAGGTAAGGACTCTACCTTCCCTAATGAACACTAGGGTGGAATCTTATGTTCACCTGGTCTTTCCTGATATGTGTAGTGTGAACCAAGTTTACTTAAGCTCTCAAGTAAAAGCAAACCAACAGATCCTGTACTGGTGTCTCAGGTACAAGAATACGTCCTTAGTTAGGAGAGATTCTGATCTATTTTGTCAATGCTCAAGTGAATTAAGCCAAGCCTTAGCGAATTAAGCTTCTGTGGCCTGGAAAGTCTTCAAAATAGAGGTTGAACATCCATAAACACTTATTGTATTTTTGTTTCAGCTTTCAGATCATTACTAAACACCATTTATATATATATATTTTTTTTCTTTTCCTTTTTCTTGCATATTTATAAATAGGTGGAAACTGCATGATACCATAACATACCTATGGATGTCTATCCACCCCCCCATGCCAAACAATGCTATGTCCTCATATGCATGCAGGGAAAGGTAGAGAAAGGACGAAAGATCGGGTAACGAGAGTTGAGGTGCAGGGTATACAGTAGGGAGGTAGGGTGGGTGGATGGTGGGTGGTGAAGTGAAGAGTGTGATAGTGGCGTGAAAAGTGATGGTGGATGGTGAAAGGTTTGGCATTTTCTGGGACGAGAGTGTCCCAGCCGAAACAGAAAATAGGTTAGGAGGAAGCAGTTGGCCCTCAGATTGGCCAAGAAGAGGGGCTCTCTAGATAGATGGATCCAAAAGGGAATAGCCCCAGTGAGTAAGATGTGGGCTCAAGGTCCCAGTGTGGAGTTGCAAATCCGCCTGATTTGGCGGAAAAGAAAGGGCAATTCGGTCTTCTAGAGTGTGGACCGGTGGTGAGCAGCTCAGTGATGACTCAGACCACGAGGTATGGGAAGTGGAGAAAACCTCATTAGAAGTCTGGTCAAGAGAAGGTACGGGAATAGGGAGGGATTGGGGAACGTCACAGTATGTGTTGGTCAGGCAATCATTAGTGTTTATAGGTAATCCGCAACAGTCCGAATAGGTCCCAATTAGTCTGATACACGCACTGATGGTCATGTCCTCGTCAGACGTGTCATCCTTGATGCAATCGCAATCATCATAAGAGTGCGGTGCTGCAGCAGGATTAGCCTGAAATCCCGGTGGAATGCTCGGAGCTTGTACAATTTGATGAACCTGCCCCTGAGAAGGTTGTACCTGTGGTTGCGGGCCACAGGGTACAAAGTTTCGCGGGTTTGGAACAGGTTGGGTGGGAAGAGTGCCCTGAGATCGAGTCTCCATGCGTAGTTGACTGATCTCAGCATTCTGCTGCGCCAAATGGTGCCGAAGAGAGGTCATGTTCTCTTTATGGTGCTTTGACATTTCCATCATCATTCGCATCAATTTATCAAGAGGACTTGATGTGTGTTTTGTTTGCGGTATGCAAGGGCCTGATGGTGGATTCGCCATAGGATTAGACTGGGCCCTTGGGATGATGGGTGGAGATGGTCGCATTGGTCCACTTGCGGGGTTTTGGCGTTGCTGGTTGTTGGACCATGCAAAATTTGGATGATTTCTCCACCCTGGGTTATACGTGGCAGAGAACAGGTTATTCCCCAGGGCGCAAGCGTCTTCTATGCCAGAAGACGTGTCTGCATGTAAATATGTGTCCGAGTACACGGAGGATTGGTCCTCTATGTCGAAATACTAGCTTGCAGAAGCCAAATAAACATGACTTACCGAGTCGCTCAGCACGACACTCAGTAAGGAAGGTCTTACAGGGTTTCTCGGGATAAGCCTAGTGTTGGAAGAATTGGAATTGTGACGAAGTGGTGAGGTGGGGGTGTTTGCCATGTTTGTGGAGGAGGAGGATGATTCGGCTCCTTTTCTAAAATTATGAGACAATTCACACAGTTCAGGGTTTTGTGACCTCCTCCCAAACATGCACTACCGCAGGAAGAATTGGGGGGATGAGAAGGGAGAAGAGATGAGAGAAATGACGCTGCAAAGGTACACTTGATGACAAATCAATTCAATCAGATTCCTAACCTCTACAGTGTGCCCTTAGACCTAAAGATCTAAGTTACCTACTATCACGAACTACGGAACCGAATGCGAGCACCGTGGAACCATCAGGCCAGATTGAAAGACCGTTTGCCCTAGTCTTAGACACTCGATAGCACGCGGGAACTCTCACCCGCACGTAGCCGCTACATGCAGGTAGTTAGACCTCCAATCCTTAAGAAGGGTCAAGTTACTACCAGTTTTAGTTAGAGGCTTAGGGTCAAGTGCTTTTGGAATGTGAAGGGCATTGTTTACGGGCAATTCCCAAGTGATTGATTTTAAGGGAGTGTGTAAAACAAGCATGCAACGGGGAAATTTCCCCGAATTGAAGTTTTTATTGGTGAATGGCTTTTATAGTTCAGCCTTAAGTAGTATGAATTTTAGGATTTTGCTGAATTACCAATTCAATCAATCTCTGGGTTTTGTGAGAATACAAGTTTTCTTTCTAAGCCCAAGAAACCCTTCTTCAATATCAGTTAGTTAATGCATGCTAAAATGCAATGGGCTACCCTAAATGGAGATTTCTATGTGTGGATGTACGAATCAGTTTTAGAGTTTATGTGAAAGGGAGCCAAAGCACTTCAATTCAAGTGCTCCCAATCACCAGAAAGATGTCCACACACAAGGCTTCAACCAACAGATAAAGAAACTAAAGTTGTTGGTGTTGAAATACTCGGGATCGAATCTGAGGCAAGTTGAAAAGTCGTGGTGGGGTTGGAATCAACTCAATTCCAAGTCTCCCCACCAAAAATGTAATCCCGAATTGAAGATAAGTGAGGCAAAAGAGGGGTGCAATCAAACTTTTTGTATTTGCCTCAAAGAATACTTCACACGGTAGGAAATTCAAGAATCAAGATTCTTGGATTTTCGCTATGCGAAGTAAGGCGGAAAATCTTGGGGCGGTGGGAGTGAAGACAATCAATCAAACAAGTGAATTTTAATCCACTTGCCCCAAGAGATTCCAAGAAGTTTTTCTAGTTTTTAGTTTTTAATTTTTTTTTTATTAAGGTGACAAGTTAACCCTAGTTGCTAAGAAAAGAAGACCTACTTGTTCGGCAACGTGTGTGAAGCTCCAATGCGGTGTCGACGTCTTCACGCTCTCGTTCCCGCCTTGGATCTACTCACGTCTTCGACTTCGTCTGCCTGCCTTCTCCTTGCACCAGGTTCACCTGCACACCAAAAAAATAGAGATACCTGTGAAGAGAGAAGAGAAAAAAATTGAAAGGAATTTAATAGAAACTTACTTGAAGGCGCACCTCCCCGGCAACGGCGCCAGAAAAGAGTATGTTGTCGAGCCTGGATAGGTTGTTAATATGATGATTTTATCGTTGAAGTGTGTATAGTGGTTAACCTAAATCGGACCTAACCATCTCTTTACAAATTTTTTTTACCTGGCCTACTTGATTTTATCTTGTCACTTTTAGGCCCAGGGTCGAACTCAGGGAAGTAGGGTTACAAGTTAAGTTTCTATGCCTTTCCTACAACGGGTCTCTTCCGTTTGTTTATTGTGCTTTTGGTGTTTTTCTAATTTAGGTTTTTTTTTTCTGGTAATCTTTGTCCTTGAGGCACACCCTCAAAATTGGATTCTTGGCTTTGAGCCAAAACAGAGTTCCAAAACGAGTCTTACTATTCTCAAGACAGGGTACCTGCAAGTCAAAGATTATCTTTTCTCTTTTATATATTTGTTTTTTATCTTTTTTTTTCTAACAGGAAAGCGAAACAGAAATAAAATAAATACAGTATATATATATGTGTATATTATGTATATAAAGGGGTGAGGGTGGAGGCGGAGATAGAGTGTAGCACGGTGTCGAGTCGGTCGTCGTCTAGAGAGACGCAACCAACAGGACTAGGTGCCGCGTGGAGTATGGGATGGATGGTGGAAGATGTATGTAACCAAGCTTTTTCTACGCGTGTATCGGGGAATATCAGCAACTAGTGCAGATGTTCCCGCGATATAGCGTATGGTAAATAATGTGAAAATATATAATATGTATATATGTAAATATATCTATATGTATATATATATATGGTTATAAATATATAGGTATATATATATGTAGATATATAAGTGAATATGTATATATATATATAGGTGTGTGTGTGCATGTATATATAACTATATAGAGGTATATATATATGTATGTATAAGTATATAGTAATATATGTATATATAGATATATGTAGCTAAGTATATATATATATATATGTATGTATGTATGTATGTATATATAGTTATAGATATATATATGTATGTATATATGTATATATAAGTAGGTGTGTATATATGTATAGATAGTTATATATATATATATATATGTATCTATACTTAGTTATATAGGTAATGTATATATATAGACATATGTATATTTATATTTATATATATATATATATATGTGTGTGTAGATATATGTTTATATGTATATACATATATATATAAGTATATATATATGAGTATATAGATATATATATGTATATATATATATGTATGTATGTATGTATGTATACTAATACATAAGTATATAGATACTACTATATGTATAAATATAAGTATATATATATGTATATATAAATCAATATATATAAGTCTATGTATATATATATATGTTTATAATAGTGTATATGTGTGTGTGGGTGTGTGAAAGTGTTAGTGTAGGTGTGTGTGTGCGTCGGTGTAAAGAGAAAGTGTGAGAGAGAGAGAGAGTGGGATAGAGCAGCCGCACTGCTGGAGTGAAAGGCTGGAGCGGTTAGGGCGTCTGTGCGTGAAGGCCGTCGTCTGATGGCTTTCGCATGTGCACACGCAAGCACGTCTGCGCAGAGAGGAGCGCGCGGGAGGATTGGGTGCGGAGAGGAAAGGCAGCGCCCAGCGCTGCCTGGAGTTGCTGGAACGGGCGCTCGCAGGCACGGGCGAAGGAAGCACGCGACGCAGACGAGTGCGGGCGAGGGGAGTAGGCGAAGCAGACGTGCGGGCTGGAGCGGGCGACGTGGGCGAAGGCACGCAGGCGGGCGCGTGCATGAGAGAGGGCCGGTTGCGGCGCACCGGGTGAGCGGGAAAGTGAGAAGCTTTCCGATCACCCCACTGTAGCCACAGTGTCGCGAAGACTCACGTGAATAGTGGCTACAGTGGTCGTCCGCGCCGCACAACTAGCAGTGGGCGGTGCTGTGAGTGAGGCCAGCTCGCAGCTGGCGTGCGCGGGCTGGCGCACGAGGGAGAAGACCTGCGCCGGTCGGTTACAAGCATGGAGAGCTCACAACAGAGCGCACGGAGAGGAAGGCGAGGGCCCCTGCAGCTTGTGCCGAAGCTTGCAGGTGTTGGTAGGGGTGCGGGGAGCACTTGGTGGGCCACTGCAGAGGCATGCAGCGGCCGGTTGCAGGCGGAAGCGAGCGTGACAGGGCGGAGAAAGCGAAGGCAGAGAGGACCTGCAGGCATGCACGGAGGGCTGGGGCACCTGCAAGCGTGCGCAGAAGGAGGCTGGGCGGCTGCTGCGTGCTGCTGCTGCCTTCTTTGCAGCTGCTGCTAGGCGAAGCTTTTGAGCTTCAGACCTTGAAGCTGCTCCAATGGTAGAAGGTGAGGGACGTAAAAAAAAGAACGAGAACAGAGCCACCACGCCCACCGGCTCTTTGAAGAGCTGGGCGGTGGTGGTCTCACTGTGGTGGTGTGCACCATAGTGAGGGCTCCTGCTTGCCAGGTGTCTCCGAGGAGGAGGGCCGGCGTATGGAGGGGAATGGAGGAGAGGACGGTGGTGGCTTGGAGAGCTGTTGTGCTTGAAGTGGAGGACCAGGCTTGCTTCCAAAGGATGGAGCCGTGGCTTTCTTATAGGAGAAGAAGGCATGGCCATGCATGGCTCATGTAAGGAATGGCAACCGCAGGGAAGGGCTGGCAGGGAGAGGCAGCCGCAGGGAAGGGCAGCTACAGCATGGCACAAGGAGAAGATGCAGCCACGGGAAAGATTAAAATTCAAGTGGAAATAAAAATAGAGATGGGAAATTTGCAAAGATGCACTTGAGGAAAAATGTAAAATGCAAGGCCACTTATTTCATTCTCCTCTCCTCTCAATTAAATGCATGAATGCATGTATTTTTACAATGCAACTATGGAGACTTAATATGATAGGTAGTGCTAGGAAATAGCACAAGAAGGCACTATTGCAGGTGTATTTTTGCGGTGCAATCACCTCGCACGACACGGACTCATCTGATGAACCCCTCCAGGTTTTCAATCGAGCATGAGTAGTGAAGCCACAGCCCAATTCCTTGAGACATCCATCTACAGCTTGATTGCGCAGCAATCATAGGTCTTAATTGACATAAATTAGGCTAGGACTTAGCATAAGTTTGGGTTATTCATGCATGCATAAGCATTATCTGCATCTTTACTGCTTTACTTTAGTTATGCATAAAATAATGTTATAATGTGCTGATTAAATGCATTATGTCGATTGCAGGCAATAAGCTGATTAAGAGCTGGATCTGGAGTTGGATCTGAAGCTGGATCAAGAGTAATGAGTGTTGCAGCAGGACTAGAGCAGAAGGCTTAAATTAGATGTAGGAATAATGATGTAAGGGAGTCAAAGTTTGCTATTCTACTAAGTAGGAATAAAGTAGTAAAATGTGAAGAGCTTAGGTCCATCCTAGCCCTAGGATAGCCTAGAGACTTCCCCCAAGCCTTAGCCACCCTTAGATTAGGTCACAACACCCTAGGAAGGCCCAAAACCCTAGTTCCAACCCTTATTTGGACGTGCAGATAAGTTATAGGACGTCCAGAACCCTTATCCAACTCCCGCACACCTCAAACCCACTTCTGTAGTGTTATTGGACATCCAGACACTTTGGCAAACGTCCAATTTCTGCAGAATACCCAAAACAAAACCTAGAATACCCCCTGATTGAGATTGGACGTCCAGAACTAAAGTCTGGGCTTCTGATTTTTGAGTATAAGTTGTCTGATCATGTTTTTGGACATCTGGAACTGGTCTCCAGTTCCTGTTTTGAGATTCAAGCCTTGATCTTGGATTTCTAGCTCCATAGACCTAATCCCAACCCCATAGGAACCTAAATTAAGGTGTCCTAACTATAGTACATCACCTCTAGACCTACCTAAGGACCAAATTAGGTCCTCACCAAACCCAATTGACTTAGATCAAAGTCAATTACCATCACCTAAGTCAATTGGACTCATTGAGGATAATTGAGCTCAAATCTCAACCCACACAAGTTCAATTGGACTTAGTGAGAGTCCAATTGACCTAAACCCAACCTAATTGAGTTATTTCAGTCTCAATTAGGTTCACACTCATTCAATTAAACTTAGGTTAAGTTTAATTGCAATTACCCCTTAGCAATTATGGTTTGCAACCCTAATTCAAGGTATACACCTACCCAAACCCCTTAGGACCTAACCTAGACCTCTTAGACACCTAGGGCACGACCACACACACACACACACACACACACCCATTCACGCACACACACTTCTCTAGAGTTCTCTAGAACTCTCTTGAAGTGGTGCCAACTCTTGGTTGCCAAATTTAGCAACTAAAAGGCATTCAATTCTTAGATCCACAAATGGTGGATCTAAGAAACCACCTCTATCTCTCTTGGCCGGCCACTCTTGGACTCTCTCTAGAGAGTTCCACACTTCTCTAGAAAAACTCCCTTAGGTCTATAAAAGGACCTAAGGGGTGGCCATTTCCACCCATCCACTTTTGGCCATACATGCTTGGCTCCATCCACCTCCACTTAGGCTAGCCACTACCATCTCCACTCCATCTCCACGAGCTGAGCACCACCATGAAGGACACCACGCCAGGATGCTGGATCACCCCTCCAACCTCTCTCCAAGGGCCGACCTAAGCTCCATTGGTCACCCCTCATTCTCCTCTCAACCACTCCAAGGCCATCAGAGCCCACCTCCGAATGCCCTCACTTTCTGATAGATTAGTAGCTAGCTCTTTACATTTACTGCTTATATTTACTACTTAGTAGTGTAGTCCTTATTCACCCCCAATGATGCATGCAAAATCCCCCCATAGATTCTTATATGTAATCATTTTATGGTAGCTAGATTTACATTTTCAAGCATTCTTATATAAGCTTTCCTCTACATTTCCTGTTGCAACCACTTCCTTGAATGAATGAATAAAAGATACATTTTTATCTATATCTCCATGTTTTGAAATCACCATGAGCTTATTGGTTGGCATCCTTTCTGCGTGATTCAAGTTGCCTGCTTTTCACCTACTTATATTTTGCAACAAGCATGTCATTTCCGGAAAATATAGAAAATATAACTATAGATGCAATTTCTGTAAACAACCACCACCTCGCTATAATTGTGCGCACAGAAACTCACACTTTCACTTTTGTGATCTATTTAACACATGCGCATGTTATCAAGGTTCACATTAGAAGTGGTGAAATCTTAATCCGTAGACTAGAAATCGACGTGTGATTTTAAACAAAGTAGAGTGGTAAAAGATCGAATTCAAAAGTAAAACAAATGCCTCCCAGAGACGAACAACCGAGACTCAAAGTCTTGTTATCTTTAGAAAATAATTTTTTGTTTGATCGTATTGCACACTATACTACGATGCTTTTCCTATCAAAACACGCTTTACGATTCCAACACAGCTTCACCGTAGGAACCAGCAGAAGATAGTCCCACATCGTGAGGGATAACACTTGCGTAGTTATAAAATGCAATTGTGACATTGGCATATCGCCTCATATGCATGGGGGTTAAGGTCCCCTCGCATGTGCTCGTACACATTCTCGCCCGTGACAATGCCGTGGGTCTGAGCTCAAACTTGATTACCCGACACTATTCAACCTGCTTACCTGGTTAAGAAAAAGAGAAAATCCGAGGAGGGTGGGAGGTGGTTTTGCATTGTTCATGCCTCAGGATGTGTGTATGCCCACTCAACACTTAGTCATTTAGAGGTGATGCTTTGCACCAGTTTTGTGTGCTTGAGACATTGTGCCTTGTGGTATGCTTGTGAGGCTCTAGGTGTTTAAGGCATCTGGCCCTCTGTGTTGATGTCTGATATTCATTGATGGTACTGTGGACATATTTGATAGTGCTGATGTGGAAATTGAGAGTTAGTGGTTCAAAACCACTGTAGCAAAATTGAGTTGATTTGACACATTGGGAAATGTGCTTGATTGATGGATTAAATTTGTGATTCAAATCACCATTTTTAGGATTTTTAATCTTCTTTTTATCTTATGTTTTCTGAGATATAATTGCTACCATTGAATACCATTTTGAGTAGATTTTATTCATTGAATATCTTTATTGTGACTGATCACTATGCTCATTTATTCCGTATATTCTGACTAGTGTTGTGAATTCCATATTTGCTCCTTGCGAACAACCTCTGACTCACTTCTGTTTCTCGAGCTTATAAATTTAAATGTTGATTCATGTTTGTTGACTGTACTACGATGTGTATTTTAAACTCAAAGTGTGTCAACATTTTGGCATCATTGCCAGGGAGTATCGTTCAATTCACCACTAGTCATTCTTTGTTGATTGAGTTAATTTCTAAACTTGCCCTATTTGCTTTGCTTTATTTTGCAAGGTACATCATGAAGAAGATCTTCCGTGCAATCAAACACTCCAAGGGTAGGTAAATTTCTCTTCTTCCTTAATCATCTGTTAATCTTAGGAAAGAGAAAAAGGAAACAAAATCGATTAAGGTTCATTTGCCTTATTTTCCTAGTAATATCACTTAAAGGCAATTAGTTTCCTGATTTATGAAATTGAAATATGATTGAAGTTGAGATGATTTGATTAGAAATTCCCTATCCTGATTTTTTGTACCTATTAGGGATTTGTGCTAAAGTTCACAATATCTTGGACTACTCACTTTCTTGTTTGAGTTCAAGGTGCCCTATTTGGAATCAAATTGGACTTCAAATAGAGCCAATTAGGGTTTCAACATTAGGGTTTTGAAGTGTCAGTACACATTTACCTACAATTAAGGAAATTGATCTTCCCACATTTGTGTATCACCTAAGTCCTCGTTTGAATTGATCTATTCAAGAAAACCCTAAAATCAAGGCTTTAAATTCACTTAAATTCTACAAGTTGGGACATAATAACTTGAGAATCAATTGAGGGTGATTTGGGTCTTGACCAAAATTTCATCCTCATCCTTAGGACAAGTCAGGTGAAGCTGGTCCACTTTGTGGATCAACCAACCTACAAATTAGGTCACAATTGAAATAACTTTTAAATCAAGTAAAATTCAAGGCATAAATTAGGGCTAAAATTGGTAGGCCTAGGTCTCAATTCATATATTCTGATCTACTTGGAATCTCAGTGACAAGGAAGGCCAGGTGGGGGAACCCTGTAACCCGTGGGGATGCTTTAACGTGTAGGGGTCTTTACAGGACTCTCCCTTCCTAGCTACCCAAGTAATTCTCGAGTGTGTGGATTTCTGATCTAGAGGGATCATCCGCCTCAAAATAGACTTAGTCATCCAAAATTTTTGGGTACCTTGATTGGGTTGAATACACATCCAGTCCCTCATCCATTTAGTAGTGCACATACATAGGATAGGTCCCTAGGTTTGACCTAGAGGCCTCCATTAGAGTTGATCTTTTGGGGAAAATCTGATATGATCTAATCAATTCAATCTGGACCTGAATTTGATTTTACATCCTGATCCACCACTTGATTTGGAAGTGCAACCTAACAACATAGGAAGAATGTTCAAAAAGCCTAAATCTCGTATGAGCATGAAGGAAAAAATGATTGAGGCTACTCTTAGACATCATGATGAGCATTACAGAGCCTCAGATCCCTTTAGAAGTATTCAGGTTAATGTGTTAAAAACAACAACTCACATTGTGAATCGTGCCCATCTGATGTTGACACAAATGATAAGTGGTACAACGTGGGATGCTCTCATGTTAGAATACATTGAAGAGAGATTACATAATACCGAGCATATACAATGTCTAACAAATCCACTACCTTGGGAAATGCACCAAGATGACATTGAGAAATGTGGGAATACGCTAAATCTGGTGAAACAAACCATTGATAAAAAATACATAGATCTCCACTCAAAAACTGATGATGAATCTTGGAGCAATATCAAGAATCAATGTAATTTCCCAGAGCCCAGGTTTGAAAGTAGAGGTTGTTGTGTCCTAGCAACCCAAATGGAACCATATTCAAATTTTTTGCATAATGACATACCTAATCAAAATGTCGGTTGGGTGGATCCAATTACAGGTTTGCCAATTATGAACCAGCCATGGAAAGCCATAAAGCTGGTCCATCATGCCTTAATTTACCAAACATCAGTGAAGAGATTGACTTAGAGTCTCTCGAGGATATAATTACTACACCTTATCTTGTTAAGGTAGTCCTAGAGAGTTATTCTAATATCCCAATAGAACCAAGTCCAGATTCTAGTAACCCAATTTCTAGCCTTGACCTAGAATCTAGATCTGACCTATTTAGGATGATCATGAGGCCCAATGTGATGAGAATCAGATTTTGAATTTGAATTATGATTTTGGGCCTATATTTGATGATTATACCTCTCCAGACTCCTCAGAAGAACGAATTGATTTTTCGGAAGTCACACTGACGTATGATATAGAATCAGAGGAGTTGGAAGAGTTGGGATTTGAATGGATCTACCCTAGGTGCCCAGAACCCGAGCTGTGCCTAAGAAGGATATCCCTTTAAGCTTGGAATTAGAGACTAGGTTAGATCAAAGACAAGTTGATAACTCCATGCATCATGATTTGTTCAGTGGTGGAAATCTCGATCTTGAATCAGGTTCAGAAGTTGATTATTGCAAATTCTCCAATGATTTTGAATCATACTTTGATTTCGAGAACCATTATTTCCAGATGATTACGAGCCAGTTTACGACCTCATTATCCATGACCCATTCTTTGATTCTGATTCTGATAATTTGGAACTCCAAGAAGCCACACTTCGTACAGAGCCTTTCAAAACCCGATCCCAACCTTGACACTTCTATTCTGACTCACCCCTTTCTGATCCGGTCATAGATGATTTACTGCCATCTTTTGATTGGGAATCGGACATTGATCAAACTATCAGTCACATTCTGCCCATCTTCGATCCCACCAGTAGGGTTCCTACATTTTGCACAGATCCATTATCCTTTGAGGACCACTACTCTGATCATGCTGAACCGATTCAGCCAAATCCTATATTCATATTTCCACACCATTTTGACCCATAAAGCATGTGGTGGGCTCCGCACCTATTGATTCACATCCATCAACCTACCAGACTGATTGGGTTTGGTCAGCATCATCAGCTTATTTATCTGAACAAGCACCTGGTTGGACCAACCAGACTACTCATCAAGGCGTTTGTTTTACAAAATTCCTCCAATCTGGTCATCCCTTCCCCTTGACCACCTTCTACTCAACTGAAGGAATTAAATTTAGTACTTAACGGAAGACAACCCATCATTCCAAAAATAATTGAGACCCTTTTGACCATCTCTTTGAGCTGCATTCCTATTACACTTTAGGATTCAGACTTTAGAACAACCAACTCCACCTTTGATACTTGTATCAAAGCTTGAAATCGTATGCAATAATCATCCTGACCTATTCACCCACTCTTTGACCCTATTCTAAACCTTGAACCAAGCTAAATTCATACTCTCCTGGTTTACAATGAGAACATTACAAAACTTAGGCATAGGGGGCTGTTAAAGTGCAAAACAAATGGGAAATTCAATTCTTTGAAAGGTTATTACAAAAAAATGCATATTGAATAAATTAAAAAGGAAAGTGGAGAAAGGGGAGGAAAATTTTGAGAATTGATTGAAAAATATTTCTTGAGTAAAAGAGGAAGACATAAAAAGGAGCAAAATCAGAAAAAATCAATAGTCTTAGTAATTGATTATGGGACCTACTTAAGTTCTAGACCAAATTAAAATAAGAATTAAGTCCTGAAGTGCTAGAGATAAGGTGAAAAGTAAGAGTACTGATGTTAGGCCTCTTGGGCCTATTCTAGGGCATAAACACTCACGTATTTGTTAAGATCTGAATTAGTCCTCACGAGGTTGAGGAAAGTGCGAGACTGATGTGTTAAGTCTAAGGCTTAGGGATTATTCGGCCATGTTGCTTGCCCTCTGGTTTGTGGGACTTAGCAACCTAGGCACCCAAAAATCACACACTAGTCTAGTTCAGTGCGCTTAATGAAGAAATAATGCCAAAAGTGTTCCATTCTGAAGAAGGCTTTCCAGAAGATCTAGCTTAGGAGTAGCTCGAAGACACAAGTTGATTGAACAAGTTCCTGACGTGGAGAGTGGAATGAAAATTACTCCCCTTGAAGATGCGTAATAACATATCATCTCCTCAGTGCTTGTCTCCTAGGATATCTAAATATCCTACCGAGGGCATGTAAGCACCTTGTGCTAGTTCAGGTGCCATGGGTGGGATTATCCCAAAATGTTGATTGCCAGGGCCTGAATTTAGCTACAAAATGCCATGGGTGCCACTATCTCAAAGTGTTGAAAGCCAAGGTTCTAGAGGCTGCCATAGATGGCACTATCCCAAAGTGTTGAAAGCCAAGGTTTTGGGGGCTGCCATGGGCGATGCCATCCCGAAGCATCGAAAGCCAGGGACCCTTCAAGGATTGTTGATGGGGACAAGGAATTCAATATAGATCGTGTTTAAGGTCAATCTGATGGTGGATTTAGGGGAATATAAAAGGAAAAGAGAGAAAACTCTCAAAATGAAAAATCTCTCTATCTCTCTTACCAAAATGCACTGCCAAATTAAACCTGGACTCGCTATAAATATGAACAGGTGCTTTAATCACTGGGGTCAAGAACCTCTGGGTAGTTTTTGCGGGCCTTAGAAACCTTCGCAGCAGACCCAAGGCTGAAGGTGGTCAGGTTTGGATCTCGACTGGCACTTGAGTACCTTTAAAACTACAGTTGGTATTATAATCTAACTTCTAGAGAAGTGGCACAAATTAGGCATCTGAACATCAAAAACATGGTCTAGAGATCTAGTTCTTTCCATAAGATTTTGTTAGGGACTAGAAAAAGTTAGGCATGGGGGTATGTTGGTAACACCACCATTAGTCATAACTAACTTAAATTAATCGAAGCCAAGAGAAATGCTCCTAAATGTTCGGCTGAGGACCACAATTCCACTCTGACCTATTTTGAGAAAATAATAAAATAGGGTTAATTCTATCATTTTAAAGTCACATCACAAATGCATAGTAACCATGGGGTCACCCAAGGGTTAATTAGAGGTCAATTGAGCATAAATGACCAAGAAGTGGGTCCACAGTAACAGGAACAGGGTTTCACACATTTCGAGAACCACAATAGGATGCAAAACCCTAATTATCAACCCCACATAAATTGGAGAGGCTTTTGCTAGGATAAATCAATCTAAACCTCCTAAAATTGATAGAAAAACATTCTAAGAGATTTGGTACCTTTGGTTTGGCCATTTGAACCCATTTTGACCTAGAACAGAGATTCAAATGGGAATTTACCCTAATTTGGGCTTCTGTGCAATTTACCCAATCAAAAGTGGTAAAAACTAATATCCAAGTTCACCATTAGATTCCTTGGGTAAAAATTAGGTTAAGACCAAAATTTGGGTCCAATCAGAGTCTATCTTGACCTAGTTTACAATTTAGCCTCTAAAATCTTTGTTTCTCACATTCAACCCCCTAACTTTCAAGATTCTAGCAATAAGGTCCCTAAATTTGTCGTATTATTTACACTTTGGTCCCTACCACCATTGATGAGTCAACCAAGCTGCACCAACCTTTGACCGACTTAAAACCTCATCAAATCAGCACCAAATCCCACAAAATTTGGTGGGATTGGTGTTGAGACGATGGAGAATCATTTAAGCAAAATTCTAGACCTTGATTCGGATCAGAAAGATCATGAGAATTCAAGAAAGTTTTGGGTTCTCTTTTGATTCCTAAACTGACTCCTTTGGTTCAAACCTCCCAAATTGAGCATGTTCGAGCTCTATAAATAGTTCTTTAGGTCCCAGCATCCTCTTTAGCCCAGTTTAGGCCAATAAAAGTTTTGCTCTCCTCCCCCTGGTCGTCACTCTGGTGAGCCTTCTTGATATCTTCCTCAGGCCGAACAATGGCTAAATTGGTTGGTCATCCATGCTCCTCACCTTCGACCGCCTCCAGCCAGCTAATGTAGAGGCTCTCCAACCTTTTCCTCCTCGCCGTCCTCATCACCGGAGAATTCACCTCCTCCAGCGTCGACCAATCAAAGCTGACACGGTTCCTTCCCTTTCGTCCAAATAGATAGGTCCCTTCAACACCTCTCTCTCTCTAGATTAGGAGCCAACCCTCATCTTCTCTATTCGATCATCGTTCACCTACCTTCCCCTTCATCTTCTTCAACATTGGCCACACCTCCATCAAGGTCGCACAACCGCTACTGACCACAAACCACCATGGTACTACCACTAGAAGCTTCCTCCTCACCCGCTGACCAAAATCCCACTACAAATTTGGAGCTTCACTCATCCCTTCACTCTGCCGAACACTCACATTGGCCGCTGCCCTACTAGACACCTTCGGCCACTACGATGCTTCGATCACGTCAATACCACTGTTGTTACACTCGCCATCCTCTGGTGACTCTACGGAATGTGCTAATTGAGGCTTAGGGCCCATATTATTGTTTCAGGCATCTCACCGGACATCCACCGTCGACACCATCTTCTCTGAATACGTTCATCCCACTCCAGCCTCCATCCATCCAACCATTCTCCTTGCATGATGTGGACTCATTTGGTGAACCCCTCTAGGCCTTCAATCGAGTATGAGTAGCAAAGTAGCAACCCAATTCCTTGAGACATCCATCTACAGCTTCACGCAATGAGCTAGCAGAAAATAGTCCCACATCGTGTAGGACAACCCTCACACAACATATAAAATGCAATTGCAACAATGGCTTATCACCTCGAACAGACAAGGTTGAGGTCCCCTTGCACATGCTCGTACACGCTCTCTCCATTGATCACACCTGCGGGTCTAAGCTGAAACCTGATTACTCGACATTGTTCAACCCGCTTACCTAGTTAAGATAAAGAGAAAATCCGAGGAGGGTGGGGGGTGGCTTTGCACTGTTCATGCCTTGGGATGTGTGTATGCCCACTCAACACTCAGTTGTTTAGAGGTGATGCTTTATGCTGGTTCTATGTGCTTGAGACTTTGTCCCTTATGCTGTGCTTGTGAGGGTCTGGGTGTTTATGGCATCTGGCCCTCTTTACTGAAGTCTGATATTCATTGAAGGTACTATGGACATATTTGATAGTGTTAACAAGGAAATTGAGAGTTAGTGGTTCAAAATCACTGTAGCGAAAATGAGTTGATTTGACACATTGGGAAATGTGCTTGATTGATGGATTAACTTGGTGATTCAAATCACCATTTTTAGGGTTTTTAATATTATTTTTATCCTGTGCTTTCTGAGATACACTTGCTACTATTGAGTACCATTTTGAGTAGATTTCATTCATTGAATATCTTTATTGTGATTGATCATTATGCTCATTTATTCCGCATATTCTGACTAGTGTTATGAATTCCATATTTACTTCCTGCGAACGACCTCGGACTCACTTCTGTTTCTCAAGCTTATAAATTTAAATGTTAATTCGCTTTCGTTGACTATACTATGACACATTTTAAACTCAATGAAAGTGTGTCAACAGCTATTCATGTTCCCATCCAAACTATCCTAGAGTCAATTGGGTCATCCACTAGTCAATTGGGTCAACCACTAATCAATTGGGTCCATGGGACCTAATTGGAGTAATCGTAAGTAATTAGACTCAATTGAGTCTACTCAAACCCAACCAAACCCTATAGACCTAGCGACATCCAATCAGGTGCAGTACAACCTGATTGGATGCACCCAACTCTAATTAGGTTTAGTTGGAACCTAATTGGGTCAAGCCCAACCATGCCTTACCTCATTAGACTCAGTAAGTCTAATTGAACCTAACCCTAACATAATTGGGTGCACACCTAGTTAATTGGTTGCACCTAATGTCAATCAAGTTCACCTAGAACTTGAATGAGTCCAAATTAATCCACACATGTTCAATTGGACTCAATTGGAATCCAATTGAACTTACCCACAACCTATTTAGGATACCCCTATCCCAATTAGATATCCATACACTTAATTAGAGTAGAGCCTAATCAATTAGACTCAACCCATTACCTATTAAGCTAACCCAACCTATTTAGAACCTATCCCTACGCACTTATTCCTACATAACCTAAAAGATCCTATCCCTTGATTTTTCTTATGGAAAGATCAAGGGGATAATATCTTTTGCCACCACTTGGGATTTTATTCTATCCCTTCCTAGCTCCCTCTTTGGTCTATAAAAAGCCACCAAGGGTGGCCTTCCAACCCTTCTTTTAGACCCCCTTAGTCCTCCTTCCTTCCACAGAACCACCACCTTCAAGCCTTCTCCTGCCACCTTCAAGGCCGACCACCACCTTCTCCCCTTGGTCCCTCCATGGCCACCAAGGACTAACCCTTGGAAGCCCCTTAGTTCCCTCCTTCTAATAGATTAATTCTTCTCTTAGTTTTATGCATTATTTCTACTAGTAGTTCTAGCTATTCTCTAGTTCTCTCTTTCTAGTTCTAGTAGTTTTAGTTGTTCTAGTAGACATTCTCTTTCTAGTTCTAGTAGTTCTAGTTGTTCTATCTCTAGTTCTTCTATTCATAATACCTATCTGTGATTGTCTATATCTCTCTATACGAACATAATGATCAATCTACTTCGATATCTCTATTATGCACATGCACCTAATCTATATCTTTTGTTGTGCTTGATTCTAGCAGATTAGTTTTGATTATCTTTCCATTTTCAAAAATCAAAAATCACAAAAAAATTTGAAAATAAAAAATCATTTTTAAAAGTCGCATTATCACACCTCCCAAAGTTCGACCGGGACACATCTCGAGTTTCATTATTTTAATTTTTTTGGGATTAATTTCGCACACTATACTACGACACTGCAAAATCTGATCTTAGTCCTCAACATATGCTACTAGAAAAGTAGGCCACCAAGGGTGGGCCTTGGTGGTTGTGTGGCTTGGAGGTGGTGGGAGGGAATGGCTGGCCACCAAGATGGTGGTGGATGGCCTTGGAGAAGGTGGTGGTAGGGTTAAAGTGGAGGGAGGGTGGTCAGGTATGAGAGGTGGAAGAAGATGGGTTGTGGGAGGCCATTTGGTGGCGTATAAATAGGAGTTGGGGGGCCTAGTGGCTGGCCACAAGGGGTTAAGGTTAGGGTTAGGGCTAGGTGGCACCACCTTTGGTGGAAGATAGGTGAGGTGGTGTTGGACTAGTTTTAGGAAGAGTTGAGCATATTTTGGTAAGGGTTTTTGTAGGTTGAGTTGTGTTATGTTAGGTTTAGTTGGGTTGGGTTAGGCTATGATCTATTGGGTTGAATCTGATAGGTAGGTCCTAATCTAATTGGATGTGTGTGTGTGTGTGTGTAACTAGACAAAGGTAATTGATGATAATGTCATCATCTTCCATAGTCAGCTGGTTCCTCCTTCTCAAGCTCTTTTGCACCTTGTAATACCAGCAGGCGTCCTATCCCTCATCTTCTTCGCTGCTTCTCCCACCAAAGGTTTCACCTTCTCCAACATCGACCATACTATAACTGGCGCCTTCCTCCCCGTTCATCTGTTAGCTTAGGTTAGTTAGATTCCCCTCTCCCTCTACTTTCTTTTCATCTCCTTTATCCCTCAATTCAACCCATGACGTCGCCGTTCACCCTCCATCTTCTCCACATCTGGCCACACCTCCAGCAAGGCTTCTCTGACGCCACCAGCCACCAAACGCCTTGCCAACGACTCCATAACCTTTGCCTCATCCACCCACACGAAACCCATCAATAAATTGAGGGGATTACCACCTCAATCAGGCCCCCAAACACACTCCCCTCCGCTCACCTTCCTTGACCTCATCCGACCACCACACACCCTCTCATGCCACGAAACCGCCACCACCACTTTCGCCAAGCCCAGGCAAAGCTCCTGAAGTGCTTTTAACATGGTGTTGTGGGAATTGTAGAGTGCATTTTTGATAAGAAAAAGCGTCGTAGTATAGTGCGCAATACGATCAACAAAAATATTTACAAAGATAACGAGACTTGGAGTCCCGGTCGTTCGTCTTTTGGAGGCATTTATAGAAATGCAGATTTGAAATCGATCTCTTTCGCTCTACTTGCTTAAAATCTCTTGCCGGTTTATGGTGATTTACATATTGATGTACAACATGCTAGTTGCCAAAAGATAGTAATTAAAAAATGCCACTTCAATCACACCAAAAGATGATAACCAGGCACATGGTGATTTTCAACATATATATTTATATATATAAAAGATGATGATGATATCAGAGTTGTAAAGCATAGGTAGAGGAATGCTTGTACAGGGAAATAAAACTACTCGCTACCAGAAAATGACTGCATACATGAATCTATGGGGGATTTTGCATGCATCTGGGGGAGAAGTAAGGAACTACACTATTAAGCAGTAAATAAAGCATGTAAATCTAAGAAGAACTATAATCTAATCTAGTAAGGCATTCGGAGGTGGCTCCGATGGCCTTTGAGTTGGTTGAGAGGAGAAGGAGAGGTGGCCAATGGGGCTTAGCTCGACCCTTGGATAGAGGTTGGAGAGGTAATTCAGCATCTTGGTGTGGAGGTGGTGGTGGCCATTGTGAAGCTACTTGTGGACATGGAGGTGGAGTGGATGTGGAATGAAACTTAGCTAAATGGAACAAAGAGTGGATGGGTGCAAATGGCCACCCCTTAGGTACTTTTATAGACCTAAGGGAACCTCTCTAGAGAATTATGAAATTCTCTAGAGAGGCCTATGGTGGGAGCTCGTGGGAGAGTGAGAGAGAGAGGATGGATGGTGGTTTTTAGATCCACCAAATGTGGATCTAAAAATTGAATGGCTCTTGGTTGCTAATTTTAGCAACCAAGGCAACAACACATGGTAGAGAGTTCTAGAGAACTCCAGGCTAGGTATTTTTGTGTGGATGGTGTGTGTGGGTGTGTGTGGGTCAAAACTTAGGTGGCTAGGTTGATTAGGTTAGGTTCTAGTGGGTTTAGGTCAAGGTAGGTCTCAAATTAGGGTTGTAAACCCTAATTAACTAAGGTAAAGTGTAATTAAACTTAATATAAGTTTAATTAGGTGTGTGGAAACCTAATTGAGAGTAAAATAACTCAATTAAGTTAGGTTTAGGTCAATTTGACTCTCATTGAGTCCAATTGGATAGTGTGTGCTGAGATCAGGGCTCAATTGGACTCAATGAGTCCAATTGAATAGGCTGATGAAATTGACTATGATCCAAGTCAATTAGGTTTAGTGAGGGCCTAATTAGGTCCTTAGGGAGGTCTAGAGGTGATTTACTAGGGTTAGGGTACCTTAATTTAGGTTCCTATGGCGTTTGAATTGGGTTTAGGGGGCTAGAGTTCCAAGATCAAGGCTTGAATTCCAAAACAGGAACTGGAGGAGAGTATCAGATGTCTAATAAAGTTTTTAAATGTCCTCTAGTGAAAAATCAGAAGTCCAAACTTGTTGTATGGACATCTAATCAGTGTCAAGAGGGTTTCTAGGTTCTGTCTTAGGTATTCTACAGAAATTAGACGTCTGACCAAGTGTATGGATGTCCAAAAACACTGTAGAAGTGGGTTTAAGGTGTGTGGGTGTTGGCTAAGGGTTCTGGACGTCCTATAACTCATCTGGACGTCTAGATAGAGGTTAGAATTAGGGTTTTAAGGTTTCCTAGGGTGCAGTGACTTAATCTAAGGGTGGCTATGCCTTGGGGAAGCTTCTAGGCTATCCTAGGGCAAGGATGGCCCTAAGTTCTTCATAATTTATTGCTTTATTCCTACTTAAATAGAATAGCATACCTCAACCTCTTACATTATCTGCTACATCTTATTCTAGGTCTTCTATTCCAACTTTGCTGCAACTCCAGTTATTCTTTATTCTTCAGATCCAGCTTTAGATCTAGCTTCAGATCTAGCTTCTGGTCAGCTTATTAACTATAATTGACATAATGCACCTGTTGACAAGGCGAAATCGGGTTTTAAAATAAAGCATTGTAATATAGCTGAAATCGGTTTGAAAATAAATAGATTTTATTACTCGAAGTTTAAGTCCGAGGTTGAACACAAGGAGTAAATGGAATTCACGCACTAATCTCAATAATAATTGCAAATTGAACACATAATACTACTCAAAATCTAATTGAGTGTAAAGCATGAGTATATGGAGCATAAAAAGAATTGTAGCTAAAAATAATGGATAGCTGATGAAAAATTGGATGTCTGATTATGAAATCAGACATCTTAAAATTGTTGTGCTATAGTATTTTCCTCTTATTTTTCCTTCTTTCTTCTCTAGCTTCTCCTTCCTTTCTTTCTCTATTGTTGGCTTCTTCCTTCTTCTCTGGCTTTGATTCTTTCCTTTGCCTTTTCTTCTGACTTTCTACCTTCTTTGTCTTCTTCTTCTTCCTTCCTTCTTCTGTTCCTTCCTACATTGGCTTTTTCTTCCTTCTTTCTTCTCTTTATTCTTCCTTCATTCTTCCTATGACCTCCTTTGCCTTAGCTTCTGTGACTCTTTTTCTTTCCTTTAGCTCCTTCCTCTTCTGCTTCAGACCTTAGCTCCTCTTTGGTTTCTTCCTTCTTCTTCCTTGGCTTCACCCTTGGCTTCTTCTTCTCCTTTCCCAGCAAGAGCAAAACCTACCCATACCCTCCCCCGCGATCTCTCCTCTCCTTTCTCTCTTAGGCTCGCTCTCCTAGAGCCTTCTCGGGTTATCCGGTCAAACATGCATGGTAGGCGAGGAGTGCACAGGCTAGTCGGGTATACAGGTCAAAGCCAAGTCCGTGGGTAGTGGGGTCATGGACAAGGCGACGGGCGAGTGGGACCTCACTCCGTGGTAAGGAGGCGATAAGCCCCTAACACTTTTTCACATTATATCACCGTGCCTGCTCCTGATCTTCCGAGGTGGGACTAAATGTCCCACCTTCCTGTTGCGTGCACCCATAGCCTAAGTCGTTCAATTGCGGCTACTGTTGTGGCCTCCAGAGCCAATTACTTGGCTGAGGCTATGCGCGAGATGATTCCGCGTAGCCAGGGGCTTGGAGCCTGGGGCAAGGCAACCTAGAACAAGCTTGCAAGCAAGCTTCGTGCCTGCTTCAATGGCGGCGGAGGCCTAAAACCTGTCAACATGAAAATAGCCTTGCAGCCTCATCAAAACACACAGGGAGCTTTGCCTGGACACGGCGAAGGTGGGATAGTGGTCAGCGTGGCGTGGGGTGGCCTGAGCGTGCGTGACTAGGTTACCCTATGGCTGTGAAGGTGGGTGTGTTCGGGGGACGTTTTGGGGGTTTATCGCGGTGAATGGAATGAGGGCTTGTGTCAGTGAGGTGTGGCGGAGCTCATGAGGTAGTTGGTGAGGTGGATGGAGGCGTGGAGTGGTGGGAACACCTCACTGGTGGTCTGGTCGGAGGTGGAGAAGATGGTGGTGGTTTGCGAATGTCGAGGTAGATTTTAAGAAATAAAGAGGGGGAAATAGGAAGAGGAGGGAGAGAGGAATTATCTGACCTAATTTAAGGATGAAGGGGGTAGGGATGGTGGATGGCTTGTGTTTTCCATCACCGGAGATGAAGCTCTCCGTAGGTGAGGCGACGGTGATGACAGGGGTAGAGGCGGCGTTTGGCTGGTATGGCTGATGCGGAAGAACAAGAGGAAGGTGACCCAACCACTAGTATTGTGGTTGGGCAACGAGATAGAGAATGCGACACGTAGCTTGCGGAGTGGAGCGGAAATGCGACACGTAGCTTGCGGAGTAGAGCTTGTGGAGAAATTGTAGCCGGTGAGGAGAGAAGAAGGTAGGGTAGACTGGCCCAAATCCAAGCTAAAGAGGTGCAGAGTAATCTAGGGAGGCTTTTATAAGCCCTGGCAATAGGTCTTGTGCTTGGAAGCCAAGCTTCCAAGCACGGGCATGTCACCAGAGATGGAAGGTCAAAAATACCCAAATCTATCATGCGTTCGCATGAGAGATTGGGTGGAATTAGGGTGCAAAAATGGGTTCACATGAGAGGAGATTTCTCAGAGAATCTCCCTTTCAAATTTGAAAGGGATTCTCTGAGGAATCAGGGAGTTCTTTCCCTCGAATCCTTGCCGAAGTAGGATTTCCTCTGCTGTAATGGCAGAGGGATCTAATTGCAAATAATGATGAGGAAGTTAGGGGGGCTACTGTAAAGGTTTTCAAAAGTTAGGGGTAGAAATGTAATTGTGTTGGACTTGTTTGCAAAGTAGGTTAAGGTGAATTCTCCTTAGGTCCAAATTTTGGTACAAACCTAATTTAGATCTAAGGAATCCAATGGTGAAGTTAGATTTTAGGTTTGACTACGTTTGCCTGGGAAATTTACATAAAAACCCAATTTAGGGTAAATAATTGACTAAGACTCCTATTTAGGTAAAAATAGGTTCTAAAGGCCAAATTGAAGGTTCTAAACCCTAGAAAAATTTTTTCCATGAATTTTAGAGGGTTTAGGTGAATTTCATTCTGACCAGAACCTTGTTAAATTAAGTGGGTCTATTTTAGGGTTACAAGAAGTCATTTAATTCCTAGAATTCACATGAACCCTTTTCTGTTTGAGTCAACCCACTTTTTATCTTGTTAAGACCATATGACGTATGTTTAGCCCATGAGAAAACCCGTTGTTTTACTACAATGGTAAAATTACAGTTTTACCCCTTGTTTCTTGCTTGTCTTTCAGAAGGGTTATTCCTTGAGTTATGACCTCTAGTTGGTTATGTAGGAGCTGTTGTTCTCTTTTTTGGGTCAAAATGAGCTAGTTAGGGTTCATGATGGTGTTCCTATCGTACCCCCATACCTAGATTTTGCTAGTCCCTTAGCAAAATTTTGAGGTTTTAACTTCTGTTCTAGACCATGAATTCCTTTGATGTTAGCATATTATGATGAGTGCTTTTTATTTTCTTTTTTATTAGGTTAGAATGCCGACAGTAGGCCTAGAGGTACTCAAGTACTAACCAAGATCTACACCTGACCAGCTCTTGCCTTGGTCCTCCGCGAAGGTTTTTATGTCCGACAGGAACTATCCTAAGGTTCATTGGACTCTGCGATTAAAGCACCCATGCTTGAAACATATTTTAGTCTTGGTTCAGTTTGCAGTGCATTTTTTTTTGTAAGAGAGGGACAAAGGATTTATTTGTTTGGAGAGTTTTCACTCTCTTTTCTTTTTATTTCAAGCTTTGGATTGGCTTCTCAACATGGTTTGTATCGAATTCCTCATCCCCATCATCAATCCTCGAAAGGTCCCTGGTAATTAATGCTTCGAGATAGCACTACCCATGGCAACCCCCAAAACCCTGGCTTTCGAGATTTTGAGATAATCCCACCCATGGCGTTCTGTAGCTAAATCTAGACCTTGGCAATCGACATTTCGTGATAATGTCGCCCATGGCATCTGAACCAGCATAGGGTGCTTACATGCCCCTGGTAGGATATGTAAATATCCTAGGCGACAAGCACCAAGGAGACGATATGTTATTGCGCATCTTTGAGGGAAATTTCCCACCTCTCCGCGCTGGGAACTTGTCCAAATCAACTTGTGTTGATCGGCCGCTCCTAATCTAGGCGACTTTTTTCAGAACATTTAAATGCTTTTGCGTGATTTTGATAATTATGCACACTGAACCAGACTGTGTGTGGATTGGGGTGCTTAGGTTACTGAGTCTTGTAAACCAAAGGTCAGTTAATGAGGCCGAATACTCCCTAAGCCTTAAACCTAATACTTAAGCTTCGCATTTTCCCCAACCTCTTGAGGACTATCCAGATCTTAGCGAATACTTGAATTTTTAAGCCTAAGAGTCTAGCCCAAGAGGCCTAAGATCAGCGTTCCTACTAATGTTTTTTGTGTCGTATTAACACTTTTTTTCTTTTCATTTTCTTTTTCTTGATATGGTCTAGAACTTTAGTTAACCTCTTAATTTTTTACTAATGACTATCTCTTCTTTTTTTTCATTTTGTGCTCATTTTTTGACATTTTTCACTTTTCCTCCAATTTTGTATGGCCTCAAAATTTTCTTCCCTCCAAATTTTTGTTCTTTTTCACAATTTTCTATTTTTTTGGTATTTTTGGCATATGTGATTTTTTTGTGAGAACCCTTCTGAATTTTCTTGATTTCAGTATGTTTGCACTTTACCACCCCCCCATGCCTAAGTTTTGCAATGTCCTCATTGTAAACGGAGGGTGTGAAATAGTGTTGGATTCAGAGACTTAGAATAGGATTTATTGGGTGGGCGAACAGGTCGGAATGACTGTTACGGATGATTTCAAGCACTGGCACGTGTACCAGAGGTGGGATCGACTATTCTAAAATTGAACTCAGGGTACAATAGACGTGAAGTACAGATGGATAATCAGAAGGGTCTCATGTTTTTGGAATGATGAGTTGCCTCTCGTTAAGCGGTAAATTCGACGTCTTCAGCTGAGCGAAAATGGTATGGAGAGGGAGTGGTTAAATCAGTTGAGTTTTGTAGAACAAGCACCTTGATCAAGAGCCTAGTTGGTCCAACTAGGTGCTTGTTCAGATCAATAGGCTGATGATGTAGCCCAAACCCAATCAATCTGGTGGGTTGATAAATGTAGATCAAGAGATGTGGAATCTACCATATACTATGGAACTCGGAATGATGTGGAAGTGTGAATTCAGGGTTTGGCTGAGTTAAATCAGTCTGGCCAGATTAGGGACTCGTAAAGTAATCAGTGGATAATGCGGAAACCCTACAGGGGAGATCAGAGGATGATGGAGCATGGTCAGCAGTTTGATCAATGTCCGAAACCTGATATAGATGTGGAGGCGAATCATCTGTAATCAGCTCAATAAGAGGTGAATCAGAATAGAAATTGAGTCCGGTTGCGAGTCGGGGTTGAAAACGGGTTTGGATAGGTTATGTATATGCAGAGGAGGTGGCTTCAACAAGAATTGTGTATGAGGGCTCTTCTAGAAAGGAGTTACAAGTGGTTTCATTTAGAGAGTCCTCATAGTAGCTATAAAATTCAAAAGTGAATGCCTGAAGAGTGTTTATAGGATGAGGGAAATGAGTCAAGAAAAGATTCAAACTCTGGGCTGTAGACACTCTCGGCATTTTTTGGTTTTGATTCCTGAGGATCGAAAAGAAATGATTCCATCTCATTGGAACTTGAATTTAAATCAGTGATCTTGGGATCAGGGACCTTAGAGTCAGAGTTGGAGAATGAAGCATGTGAGCTGAGGTCATAGATTGGCTCGTCGAAGTCAGGAAGCAGAGGTTCTCTGAAATAATGGTAAGATTTGAAATCATCAGAGATACTGTGAAAATCAAGTTTTAAATGAGATTTGAGATCAGGGGTTCCACCACAGAATAAATCAGACGATGTAGACTTAGCAACCTGACTAGGGTCTAGCCTATATGTAGATTCTGAGCTTAAAAAGGTGTCCTTATAGGGTCTGGGCTCAGGTTTTTGG
Organism: Thalassia testudinum; assembly: GCA_037157565.1. Taxonomy (NCBI): domain Eukaryota; kingdom Viridiplantae; phylum Streptophyta; class Magnoliopsida; order Alismatales; family Hydrocharitaceae; genus Thalassia; species Thalassia testudinum. The sequence continues at coordinate 22,905,884 of JAZHRO010000072.1, read as the reverse complement.
CTTGTAGGGACGACCCAATCAAAACCCCATTCTTCCAACTCCTCGATTTTTGTATCATAGATTGGCGTGACGTCCACTAAATCAATTTGTATCTCTGAGGATGTTGGAGAGGGATATCATCAAATAAAGGCTCGAAATCATACTCTTCATTTAAATATTGATCTTCGTCACATGGGTGTTGTTTCTCATAAAGCGTGTTTTGATAGGAAAAAGCATTGTAGTATAGTGTGCAATACGATCAAACAAAAATATTATATAAGGATAACAAGACTTGAGTCCCGGTCGTTCATCTCTGAGAGGCGTTATGCAAATCTAAAATCAATCTTTTATCACTCTACTTGTTTAGAATCGCGTGTCGATTTCTAATCGTTGGATTAAAGTTTTGCCACTTCTATTGTGAACTCTGATTACATGCGCATGTGTTAGATAGATGACGAAGGTGAAAGTATGAGTTTCGGTACGCACAATTCTAGTTATGTGGTGGCTATTTACAGAAAATGCATTGATAGTTAAATCTTCAATATTCTCTGGTACTGACATGCTTGTTGCAATATATATATAAATGTAGAGTAGGCAACTTGAATCACATGAAATAGATTGCAATCAATAAGCTCATGGTGATTTTCAACACAAAGATATGTACATAGAAAATATATCTTTCATTCATTCATTCAGGAGGGTGTTTTCAACATGGAATTTAGAGGAAAGCTTATGAAGGAAAGCTTGAAAATATAAATCTAGCTAACAGAAAATGATCGCATACAAGAATCTATGGGGGAATTTTGCATGCATCATTGGGGGAGAATAAGAGCTACACTACTAAGTAGTAAATGAAAGCATATAAATATGAAGAACTAGCTACTAATCTAGCAGAAAATAAGGGCATTCGGAGGTGGGCTCCGATGGCCTTTGAGTGGTTGAGAGGAGGAGGGGAGGCCAATGGTGCTTAGGCCGGCCCTTGGAGAGAGTTTGGGGAGATGATCCAGCATCCTGGCGTGGAGATGGTGGCAGCCATGGTGCACAACTCATGAAGGTGGAATGGAGATGAATGTAGCTAACCTCACTGTGAATGAGTGCCAAGAATGGGATGGGTGCAAATGGCCACCCCTTAGGTCTTTTTATAGACCTAAGGGAAGCTCTCTAGAGAAGTGTGGAACTCTCTAGAGAGAGCCCCATAAGTGGCTGGCCAAGTGAGAGAGAGAGGTAGTTCATAGATCCATAAAAAGTGGATCTCAATTTCAATGGCTCTTGGTTGCTAATTTTGGCAACCAAGTGGCGCCACCTTTGGAAGAGAGTTCTAGAGAACTCTAGATGAGTGTGTGTGCATGAATGGGTGTGTGTGTGAAAGTGTGTGGCTGTGCCCTATGTGGCTAAGTGGTCTAGGTTAGGTCCTAAGGGGTTTAGGTTGGTGTAGGCCTTAAATTAGGGTTGCAAACCCTAATTGCTAAGGAGGAATTGCAATTAAACTTAACACAAGTTTAATTGAATGGGTGTAAACCTAATTGAGAGTGAACTGACTCAATTAGGTTGAGCTTAGGTCAGTTGGACTCTCCCTGAGTCCAATTGGACTTGTGTAGGTTGAGATCTTAGCTCAATTGGACCCTATGAGTCCAATCGACTAGGAAATAGTAATTGACTCTAATCTAAATCAATTAGGTTTAGTGATGTCCTAATTATGTCCTTAGGGAGGTCTAGAAGTGATGTACTAGGGTTGGGCTACCTTAATTTAGGTTCCTATGGGGTTGGAATTGGGTTTAGGGAGCTAAAGATCCAAGATCAAAGCTTGAATCTCAAAACAGAAAATGGAGAACAGTTCCAGACGTCCAAGAATAGAATCAGGCATCTTATACTCAAAAATCTGAAGTCCAGACTTGTTGTCTGGACGTCCAATCAGAGTCAGGAAGGATTCGAGGTTCTGTCTTGGGTATTCTGCAGAAATTGGACATTTGACCAAGTGTCTGGACGTCCAATAACACTGCAGAAGTGGGTTTAAGGTGTGCGGGGGTTGGCTAAGAGTTCTGGACGTCTAGATAAAAGTTGGAATTATGGTTTTAAGGTTTCCTAGGGTGCGGTGACCTAATCTAAGGGTGGCTAAGGCTTGGGGAAGTTTCTAGGCTATCCTAGGGCTAGGATGGACCTAAGTTCTTCACATTTTACTGCTTTATTCCTACTTAATAGAGTAGCATATCTTAACTCCCTTACATTATTATCTACTACATCTAATCTAGGTCTTCTACTCCAGCTCTGCTGCAACACCCGTTATTCTTCTATTCTCCAGATCCAGCTTCAGATCCAGCTTATTACCTGTAATTGACATAATGCACCTAATCAGCACATTATAGCATTATTTTATGCATAGCTAAAAGAAAGCAGTAAAGATGCAAATAATGCCTATACATGCATGAACTACCCTAACTTATGCTAAGTCCTAGCCTAATTAAGGTCAATTAAGACCTATGATTGCTGCGCAATCAATGGGGCCTTGTAATCTTCTCAATAAGTTTTAGATCCAGATTCCAGGCTGAGGATGTGGGTTGAATTACTAGAATGTAGGTCAGACTTACCTTCCAGGGTCACCTTATCAAAATAAGGGGCGGGATTTACACCCTCAAGAGGTTCAGTTCTAATCTCATCGTTGCAGGAGTCTTGAAATTCTATGCTTGGTGACCCAGGATCTAGGGCTGGCTCAAAATCGTGTTCTCCTACAATTGGAACTTCCCAACCTAATTCAAGATCAGGCATGTTGTGTTCCAACTGCGTTGGGAATCCACAAAAACCTTATGCCTCAAACCCAGGATTTGGGAAGTCAGATTGATCCTCAATACTATTCCAAGATGGTTCATTATCTGTTTGGGGCACGTACGGGTATTGTTGATTGATAACTTGTTTCAATAATCTCATCATCTCTTCCCATTTTTCAAGATCATCTTGGTGCTATTCCCAAAGTACAGGATTTGTCATGCATTGGAGGTATTCAAAGTTATGTAATTTTTCTATCTCAATGTATCCTGTTATGAGAATGTCTCGGGTTGATCCTTTTGTAGCTTCTGTTAATAGCAATTGGGCACAGTTTATGATGAAGGTTGTTGTTGTTGGTATATTAACCTGATTGTCTTCTACTAGTTTTGAGGTTTTGTATTCAATTTCATAAAATTCAAGAGCATCCTCAATCATCCTATCTCTCATGGATCTTTGTGACTCAGGTTTCTTGAAGGGCAATCCTAAGTAACCAGGCTGCATATTTGGATCAGGTGGTGGAATCAAAATGTAGAATCAGAGTTCAAGTCTTAGAATGAAGTGATTAGATTTGAATAGAGACTCCCAAAAGAAAATCTATGTGTATGCTCTAACTAGAAGGGATGAGGGACTGGATGTGTTTTTTGACCCAATCAAGGCACCCAAAGATGTTTGGATGACTATGGAGGTTTAGGCGGATGATACCCCTGGATCGGAAAGTCGTCCACTTGAGAATTACCTAGGCAGCCAGAGAGGGAGAGTCCCCTAAAGACCCCTACACAGTAGAGCATCCCCACAGGTTATAGGGTTTCCCCCACCTGACCTCTCTTGTCACTGAGATTCCAGGTAGACCAGAATGGGGACCTTGACCTCTTAAGTCTATCAGTTTTATGTCCTAGTTTGTGCCTTTGATTTCACTTGAATTAGCAGTTATTTGGACTTATGACCAAATTTGGATATTTGGTTGGCCTACAATGTAGTCCAACTTCACCTGACCTGCCCTAAAGATGACAGAATGATTCTAGGTCAAGACCTAGAAATCACCCTGATTTGACTCCCAGGTTATTAGGTCCAAGGTTTTTAAGGTTCAAGTGATTTTAGAGCCTGATTTTAGGGTTTGTCTTGATTAGATCCTTTCAATCAAGGGCTTGGGTAGCACACAAATGTGGACGGGTTTGTTTCCTTTTATGCAAACACATGTGAACTAGCACTCCAAAACCCTACTGTAGAAACCCTAATTTGGCTCTATTTCTAGTCCTCTTTGATTTTCATAGAAGTTCTCTTTGGACTTCAAACAAGAAGTGTGTAGTCCACAGAGATTTAGAAATTAAGTGTGATCCCTAATAGGCACAGGAATTTTGGAATAGGATCTCAAGAAATCTCTTCAACTTCAATAAGATTTAAAAAAAAACTTTTGCAAATTAGGAAACCTTGCCTTTAAAATGATAATTACTAAAAAGAATAAGGCAGTTGATTCCTAATTGATTGCTTCCTTTCTGTCTTCCCAAGATTAGGAGATGGATTAGGGAAGAAGAGAGAAGTTATCGGCCCTGGAGTGGTTGATGCACGGGAGATCTTGTGAAATACCTCGCAAAATCACAATAAGACAAATAGGGCAAGTTAGTGCTCAAATATAATCGAAATAATGTAGAGACTAGTGATGAATTTCACGTTGCTCCTCGGCAACGATGCCAAAATGTTGACAAGGCGAAATCGGGTTTTAAAATAAAGCGTTGTAATATAGTTGAAATCGCTTCGAAAACAAATAGATTTTATTACTCGAAGTTTAAGTCTATAGTCGAATACAGGGAGCAAATGGAATTCATGCACTAATCTCAATAATAATTGCAAATTGGACACATAAGACTACTCAAAATCTAATTAAGAATGTAAAGCATGAGTATATGGAGCATAAAAAGAATTGTAGCTAAAAATAATGGAGAGCTGGTGAAAAATTGGATGTCTGATTATGAAATCAGACGTCTTAAAAGTGATGTGCTACATTATTTTCCTCTGATTTTTCCTTCTTCTTCTGCCTTTCTCTGCTTCTTCTTCTTTCTTCTCTGGCTTCTCCTTCCTTTCTTTCTTTGTCGTTGCTTCTTCCTTCTTCTCTGGCTTTAATTCTCTCCTTTGCCTTTTCTTCTAACTTTCTGCCTTCTTTGTCTTCTTCTTCTTCCTTCCTTCTTCTGTTCCTTCATGCCTTAGCTTTTTCTTCCTTCTTTCTTGTCTTTCTTCTTCCTTGCTTCTTCCTCTGACCTCCTCTACCTTATCTTCTGCAACTCTTTTTCTTTCCTTCAGCTCCTTCCTCTTCTGCTTCAGCCCTTAGCTCCTCTTCGGCTTCTTCCTTCTTCTTCCTTGGCTTCACCCTTGGCTTCTTCTTCTTCTCCTTTCCCTGTAAGAGCAAAACCTACCCCTACCCTCCCCCACGATCTCTCCTCTCCTTTCTCTCCTAGGCTTGCTCTCCCAGAGCCTTCTCGGGTTATCAAGTGGGATATGCATGCCTGAGACTAGGCCCACCGGCGTGCGTGGTGGGCGAGCAGTGCACATGCTAGTTAGGTATATGAGTCAGAGCCAGGTCCATAGGCAGTGGGGTCGCGGACAAGGCGTGGGCGAGTGGGACCTCACCCCGTGGTCAGGAGGCGATAAGCCCCTAACAATTTTTCACTTTATATCATCGTGCTCGCTCCTGATCTTCCGAGGTGGGACTAAATGTCCCACCTTCCTACTACGCGCACCCACAGCCGAAGGCGTTCAATTGTGGCTATTGCTGTGGCATCTAGAGCCAATTACTTGGCTGAGGCTATGCATGAGATGATTCCGTGTAGCCTGGGGCCTAGGGCGAGGTGACCTGGAACAAGCTTGCAAGCAAGCTTCGTGCCTGCTTCAATGGCGACGGAGGCCTAAGCCCCGTCAACAAGAAAATAGCCCCGCGGCCTCATAAAAACACACAGGGAGCTTCACCTGAACACAGCGAAGGTGGGACGGTGGTTGACGTGGCGTGGGGTGGCCTGAGCGTGCGTGCCTAGGTCACCCTATGGCTGTGAAGGTGGGTGTGTTCAGGGGATGTTCTGGGGGTTTATCGCAGTGAATGGAATGAGGGGTTTATGTCAGTGAGGTATGGCAGAGCTCGTGAGGTAGTTGGAGAGGTGGATGGAGGCATGGAGCGGCGGGAACACCTCGTCGGTGGTCGGGTCGGAGGTGGAGAAGATGGTGGTGGTTTGCGAACGTCGAGGCAGATCTTAAGAAATAAAGAGGAGAAACAGGAAGAGGAGGGAGAGAGGAATTATCTGACCTAATTTAAGGATGAAGGGAGTAGGGATGGCAGACGGCTCATGTTTGCCATCTGATAAACGCCAGTTTATCATCATTCTTATGCATTAAAACAAACCTAGCTCTTAGGATTTTACTCCGTAAATGGGTTTTGGGTTGCATTTAGGCATAAAATAGGTTAGGCATGCATTGCATTTTTTTATTGTCTTTTTAATATGTTTTTGTGAGTGTTAAGGATGTACAGATATACAGATCCCTAAAACCCTAGCACTCAAGAAGGCAAATGGTGAAGGAGAAGCCCAGATTAGCTGGAACTCAGCTTGATCCAGCTCACCACAGCTGGAACCTAGCTCACTTGAACTAGGGTTAGCTCATCCCAGCTCCACTCAGCTAATCTTAGCTTAATGGCAGCTCAAGAGAGTTCATCTTAGCTCACCCTAGCTCAAGTCAGCTCAGATCCAGCTCAGCTTAGCTGAGTCTAGCTCATCTCAGCTCCCACTAGTCCACAAGGAGCTCTAGCTAGCTCAGCTCAGTTGACAGGAGTTCACCCCAGCTCAGATCCAGCTACATCCACCTCCACTCAACTCCAACCAGCTGAAGAAGAACTCATCCCAACTCAGGAAGCTCAAGTCCAGCTCCCGGGGACTTAGCTTAGCGCAACTCAGTTGAGCTAAGCTACCTTAGCTGCCTCAACCAGCTTGATTCTCCCCGGGAGCACCAGACCTAGCTCACCTCAGCTCATTATGGTAGAAGCTAGCTTACTTTAGCTCGGCTTAGCAGCTAGCAAAGAACTAGAAAGCTAAGCCAGCTAGAGTAGCTCCATGCCAGCCTCTTCAGTAGCAGCCAGCTCCAATTTCAGCTTCAGACTTCTCCTCCTTAGCTCCTCCCTCCAAACCCTAGCTCCAACACCTTCTCCTCTACTCCTCCATTAGCTAAGCTAGCTTAGCTTACTTAGCTTAGCTATGCTCCAACTTCCTTGGCTTGTACCACCCCAAAAACCCACCTAACAACTCCACCCAACTAGCTCCACCTAAGCTCCACATAAGCTAACCTACTTGGCACCAACCTAGCCTACCCACCACCTCCAAAAGACACCTAAAAGTGGCGCCAAAACCACCCTAACCATTGATGGTGCCACTTTTCCCTCCAAAATTCCCCTTCATCTCCACCACACAATTCCCCTTGAATCCATCTCTACCATCCACCTAACCCCCTTCTAGAGGACCCTAGGTTGGCGCCAAAATGGTGGTGTCTCTCCACCACCAAAAGCCACCAAAACCACCATAAACATCCCCTTTAACACCCCTTGGGTTGGCGCCACACACCCTTGGCCATAGGATCACCAACCACCTCCATCCTTCCATCCTAGCCCTCCATTTCAAGGGGCACCTTAACCCCCCATCCTACCCTATAAAAAGACCACTACCCACCACCATTCAAGACATCCTTGGCTAGCAAATTCACTCTCATATTCCACCTAGAAGCCCACTTCCAAGAGAGAAGAAGAAGAAGAAGAAGATTAAGGGGATATTCTGTCCGCTTGGTGCCTTCCCCTCTTCCCTTCTCTCTTGGGTCACGCCAGCCAAAGGAGAAGCCAGGCAAGGAAGATCTTTGGAGGAGATCTTGAAGGTGGTCCACGCCACCTTGGAAGAGTTTTTGAGGGTGGTGCACACCCACCCCTTGGAGAGAGCATTGAAGGTGGTAGCTTCCACCTTGGAGGAGCTCTCAAGGAAGGAGAAGAAGGAGGCCCTCTTTTCAAGCCAAGGAGCAGCTAGGCTTGGAGTAAGAAGACTCCCTTCTTCACCAAATTTTGCAAGAGGATTAGTGTTTCTTTATTTGCTTTTAAATTTGTTTAGTTCTAGTAGAAGCATTCCTCTACTTGTCCTTGAAAAGAACACTAATTCTAGTCAATTAAATTGCCTTCTTTTAGCTTTTTATTGCAATTGTTACTTTTGGTTCTAGCACTTGTTTCACCTCTTCTTCCTAATTACTCTAGGCCTCCACTTGCCTAGAGTGAGCTTAGGAAGAAGATATTTCTATCTTTTAAATTTTAGTTAAGCAATTGTAGGTGTTAGTACTTTCCGTTACAATTCGCATTTTGCCCTCGTCTAAACAAAAAAATTATATATTTAAAATACCAAAAATAAAGTTGAGATCTGTTTGTAAGCAAGAGGATTAATTTTGCAACCATTTGGCCTCCTTGGATGACCCTGGATACTTCCCCTATCTAGGATATAAATTTAAAAGCGTATGCGAATTCGCGTGTTACAACGACGTTAAAAACCCGCTTTTGCAAATCAGGCGTATTTCGCTATCACTGTCGTCGGACATGAAGCTCTCCATAGGTGAGGCAGCAATGACAATAGGGGCAGAGGCGGCATCTGGCTGGTATGGCTGACGCGAAAGAACAAGAGGAAGGTGACCCAACCACTGGTATTGTGGTTGGGCAACGAGATAGAGAGGATGGAGCCACCGAAGCTTGTGGAGAAATTGCAGCCGGTGAGGAGAGAAGAAGGTAGGGTAGACTAGCCCAAATCCAAGCTAAGGAGGTGCGGAGCGATCTGGGGAGGCTTTTATAAGCCCTAGTAGGAGTTCTTGTGCTTTGAAGCCAAGCTTCCAAGCATGGGCATGTCACTGGATATGGAAGGTCAGAATGACCCAAATCTCTCATGCGTTCACATGAGAGATTGGGTGGAAATTAGGGCGCAAAAATGGGTTCACATGGGAAGAGATTTCCCAGAGAATCTCCCTATCAAATTTGAAAGGGTTCTCTGAGGAATCAGGGAGCTCTTTCCCTCGAATCCTTGCCGGAGTAGGATTTCCTCTACTGTAATGGTAGAGGGACCTAATTGCAAGGAATGACGAGGCAGTTAGGGGGGCTTCTGTAAAGTTTTCAAAAGTTAGGGGTAGAAATGTACTTGGGTTGGACTTTGCAAACTAGGTCAAGGTGAATTCTGCCTAGGTCCAAATTTTGGTACAAGCCTAATTTTGACCTAAGGAATCCAATGGTAAAGTTGGATTTTTGGTTTGACCATGTTTGACTAGGCAATTTACACAAAAACCCAATTTAGGGCAAACATTTGACTGAGACCCCAATTTAGGTAAAAATAGGTTCTAAACCATAGAGGATTTTTTTCCATGAATTTTAGAGGGTTTAGGTAAATATCATCTTGACCAGAACCTTATTAAATTAAGTGGGTCTATTTTAGGGTTATAAGAAGTCATTTAATTCCTGGAATTCACATGAACCCTTTTTTGTTTGAACCAACCCACTTTTTATCTTGTTAAGATCATTTGACCTGTGTTTATGCCATGAGAAAACCTGTTGTTGTACTGCAATGGTAAAATTATAGTTTTACCCCTTGTTTCTTAGTTATCTTTCAGAAGGGTTATTCCTTGAGTTAAGACCTCCAGTTGGTTATGTAGGAGCTTTTGTTCTCTTTTCTGGGTCAAATTGAGCTAGTTAAGGCTTATGATGGTGTTCGCATCAGCACCTAATCAGCACATTATAGCATTATTTTATGCATAGCTAAAAGAAAGTAGTAAAGATGCAAGTAATGCTTTTGCATGCATGAATTATCCTAACTTACGCTAAGTCCTAGCCTAATTTAGGTCAATTAAGACCTATGAATGCTGCATAATCATACCCCCATGCCTAAATCTTGCTAGTCACTAGCAAATGCAAGACTAAATTATTCACAGAAGGGTCCCTAAGGGATTGATTATTTTATTAAGTGTATGCGTAGAGATTTTTGTCCTTTTTGTTTTCATCCTATGTTGTAGAAATCCAGACAATCATGAAAGTGTAGCTATGTAGCTTTTGCAACGGATTCGAGTGAAAAACTAATTCACCTCTAAATCCTGTACTTGACCCCTAGTAAAAATTCTAGCGGGATAGGCCAATTTTCTTCCCTCGGGATATTCAAGATATTCTATGAATTCCACCTGACTTTAAGCTTAGGTAGAGAATCTTAGAGGGAAAAGATTATATATTTGGTGGCTCACTCTCGACTGGTGCTACATAGAGATTAATACTATAGAATCTAGATTCCCAGATTATTACGTTACTCAACTCAGAGAAAGACGAGAAAAACTATGCTCTCTTTTGGTTCCTTTGTATTCATTCTCTTTCTCTTTTTCTTTTTCTTTTCTTTTCTTTCTTTTTCTTAGAGCTCACAATCTCACCAAATTCACACATATGACCTGTGTTTGGTGGTCTCACTTGGCATTAACACTTTAATTGAGTTCCCATAACTCTAACACTAAGTCAGAATTCCTTAGCCAGTATTCAGGCGATCAGAAATACAAGAAAGGTGGGTTAAGGCCATATTTAGTGGATCTCAAATTTATTTGGTGGTATTGCCTCAATGCAAATGAAATAAATACTAAATATTCACAAACTCATTTTTTTTTCTTGCTTTTCTTCTTTTTCTATTTTTTTTCTGTGTAAATTTTTTTCAACACAACACACACTACCATACATTCATGAACTTTATTAAGGAGGCATTATTAGGGATTGGTGGTTCTCAAGAGACATTGGGTGGCTTATTTGGTGGAAGTGCCTACTCACGACACTGGAAGAGATGTATAAGACGGTGTAATTCTGACCTTGACATCAATACCCTCCTTTAGCAGAGGATTTCGTAAAGAATGGTCATAACCATCCACCTTAGCCCTAGTTTTATGAAAACTCGTTGTTTGTGTATTTGCCTTATTTGGTGGCTCTCAAAATTCGCACAAAAATGTATACATAGGAACCGAGAGAGAAAACTATGCCTTATCTCTGAGTATCATCACCTAATTATCTAGAATCCTGGATTCCTTGCACTAATCTTAGAGCACCAGTACACTCTACTCTCATCACACACTATTTGGTAGATTTCTGGAAGAAAATCTACCTAACTCCTAAAACACTGTCCAAGGGTTCAAGAAAAGACGCATTGCTTCTTCTTGACAAACTAAAGATGTTTATCAGCTTTCACCATGAATCCATTGCAAATTCTACATTTGTGTGAAAAATTGTACTGGATTCTAGATTATAGGAATCAACTGGAGGATAAAATTCCTAATGCATTCTCTTAATAAAATAATCTTATTCATGGATGCACTATGTATATATGCTATAAACAAGTAACCTGTTATATTTTTACTTCATGAAATTTTCCTTTCAGGTTACATTCAGCTTGACCCTAAATTTAGAACAAAAGGTGAGCAGGTGAGTCGGAAGTGGCTGTTGCGGATGATTTTTAGCTCCAATGCGAGCATTGGAGGTGGAGTTAGTTCTTTTATTTAGGGTCTTAAAGTACATTTAACATGCAGCTCCGAGGTTTCCTAAGTGTTGGCATAAAAATTTTCAGTTTTGTTGTATCTACCCCCCCATGCCAAGTTCTTGCATGTCCTCATGCATGAATATAAAAGAACATTAGTACTGCCGAGAGTAAATGGGTAGAAATCACCTGGAATTGCTCCTAAAATTTTAACTTTCAGCATCAACCAACCTGACAGTATGCAATATGCAAGAGAAATATGTTTAAAAGAATAATATGCTATGTATAAAAATGATTATGTATAGATGTTGCTAGAATGCTATCTATACGTGCTAAGTTTAAAGCCTCCAGCTGGGTGAGAACTCAATCAGATGTATCAGTTCTAGCATAGGAGTCGGTCAAGATTAAGAGAAAGATGTGCTCGTATGCTCCTAGAATCAGTGGTCCGGAGATGCGAACCAGCTGATTGTGCACCCCTACTCCAAAAATTGTAGCTATAAGAAGGTGTGGAGTAGTGGTGGAGAATAGAGGATAATTAGAGGGGGGATCATGATGTTGATTTAGCTGATTTATCATGTCCCACAATTCAGCAGGATATTGCTGAGGGAGTAGATCAAAATGTATCTCAGAACCAGAATCTGAGTCATAGGGATCCTCATAACGAAAATTGACATCAAAGATCATGCCCTCTCCAGGCTCTGGATCATATGGGGGTATCGATGAAAGTATAAGATCTGTGGGGAGGTCACTAAAATCCTCGTCAGAAATTACTTCGTCCTCATCTGTACTCATATCTGATTCATCAGAAGCTAACTCTTCAGGCTCTGAGTCAAGCCATCCATTAGACTGACTAGGATGATAGGTGTGTCCCCAACTCATTATGTTCAAAGCTTCACCCTCATATGCATTGGGTTCCTCAGTAATTCCTACCTCAGGTAGCATATTTATTTCTTCGGTCAAATCATCCATAGCTATTTCTGGTCTTCGGATGCCAGGATCAGGGATAAAAAGTGTCATCTCAAAATCTCTAACATCCGAATTAGGGATGTAGGTGAGAGAAGAAGAGTGCAGATCAGAAGATGTTGGCTCTAGCATAGGTTCACCTACACTGGGAGGTGTCCTAGATTGATCAGTAGTGTCGCATGTAATGTTTCCTCAAGATCCATATCCTCAACTGGATCTACTTCCCTTATCTTAGTTGGGTTTTCTAACCCATGAGGTATCTCCCAGGATTTAGAATAATCTGATTGTGGCTCAATCATGGAGATATCAGTCCTTTCCTCCTTAATTTCCTGAATGGAGTTCTCAGACGAACCCATTCGGCATGCTTCCTGCTCCTGTCTCATATCCAAGCTAGATTATTCTTCCTCTAAATGATCTTCCAACATCTGCTCCCGAGAATCTTCTATGTGTTCTTCTGGCATAGTCGTTCCAGATTCTTCGAGGTCTTCAAGGCTATTTTCCACTTGATATCTCAAAATCAGTGGTTCTTGAGTTTCTCGATTTTGCCCAATTAGCCTTGTTATCCTTGTTGTTCCTTGAAAGAGCTCCATCACATCTTGTTGATACGGAATCCAGCTTTGTCATTGGTTTGGCTCAGTGATAGCTTGATTTCGTGTAAGTAGAATGCGACCTTCTCCTTAGCACTAGCTATAGCTCTCTGTATTCTATAATGCGGTCACATATGCACCGGTAGTTCTTCAGGGTTTCCAGGGGGTGAATTAGGTCTACCCATATTCCATGGGTGAGAAGCAGGAGTATGAAATCCATATCTTGGGTTATAAGATGCGATCCTTTGAGGGATCGACTGGTATAGGTCATAATATCCAGGGTTAGGATATAGGTTAACCATTTCGATAACCCAAGGAGAAGGATCAGGCGAAGCGAAAAGTCTTCTTTGCCACCTTGGGTTCTGATCCCAAGGTTGAGCTGATTCAGTGACCCAGGCTCTCAGGTAAGCTCGTGGGTCCAGCTCTTCTGGATCCTGATTAGGTTTAGATCCAGGGTTAGCCATTGCCGCAAAGGGGGTAGAAGAAGTAGGGGGAGAAGAAGTTCCTGGCAAGGTGACTTGCCTCCTTGGGAGCGGCTCCCAAGGTCCAACTAGTCAAGGTCTAAGTGACCACCCTTGCATACACCACCCAACCCCTAGGTTGGTGTAGCCAAGACAGACAAGGCTAAGGCCCAGTCAATTAGATGGTCCTTATGATCGGATGACAAGATTTTTTGTTTTATGTTTGAATTCTTGAAGAAAAATTCATCGTGCAACCGACTGAAAGTGATTCCTACCTCTCAAGCTAACCCAGCCAGTCTGGTTACGAGGGGACTAAGGGGAAGGTTCTTCCTTTGGCTCACGCCTCCGACTCTGTTACCCCTTAGCCGCGGTCGTTTGACACTACCCTACAGACTTAGTCACTAGGTTTGGCAAGAGAGATTGAAAACACCTAGTAGTATGACAACGAATTCGGATTGCTTACGTGTTTTAAAATTAATTTTAGTTCATTTTTTTTCAGTTGGGGTTTGTGGTGAGTGGCCCACAAGGTGACCAAGCTCACCGGCTAAACACTAGACTTTACTAAGTCTAGTTTAGCCTAAATGTGGTCTCTAGATTGTAACCCTAAAGGTGTAACCTAGGGTTCATGCAATTCTAGGGTTTTTTATTTTTTTTTCCTTCTTCGGCAGACCACGAAATTAAGACCAATTCTCTGATAAAAATTGGAATCAAAATAAGTTGAAATTTGGCAAGTAGATTCCTTTTTTAATTATCTTTCTAGAGAATATTGTTTTATAATTTTTTCGATTTCAACCGAATTTATAGAGATTTTTAAATGTCAAAGGGTCAGATCTAGAATTTTTACCCTAATCGATTTTTCAAATTAAAACAATATCAAATGATTTTCAAAAATTTAGAAAAAATATGGAAATTAAACCCAATGAGATTAGCTTTCATACCCCACCATTTTTAGTCAAAACAAATTTGCAGATTACTCGAAATTACTTTTTGAATTTTGAAAGATCTCAAATCTGGGTCAGTCTAAACCCCTTGCACTTCGCAAAATTTTAAAAATTTTCTACTTGACATTTTTTGAAAAGAATAGTGCCATTTGAAAGATGGTTTGAAAATGAAGGTATACCCCAAATTTCAAAATTTTTCGCTCATTAATTTTTTGGTAATTGAATTATTAAATCAGAATTTGAAATTTGGCCAAAAATCAGAGGGTGGTGGAGAAGCTTTTAAAAGGTGTTTGAGTTTAAAATTCAAACTTTCCACCAATTTATTTTTTCAAAAAATTTTGAAATTTTTTATTTAAAGAAGGATTTTTTTTTTCAAAGGATTTTCAAATTCTTTTTCTTTTTTGCTTTTTCAAAACTAACCTAGGATTCAGAAAGAAACCTAATCTAACTACCAAGATTTTTTTCTTTGATTTTTTTTCTCTTTCACGAAAATAAATAGGCTTTTTTTAATTTTTTTTCCAGATAAATCTAACCTAGTGTTCAGAAAGGGAAATCCTAATCTAAGATGAGATGTGCACCTGACTTTTGTTTTAATCTACGCTCGTTGCATGCGCAGATTCCCATTTTTCCTATTTTCTTGCACATCAAAAGACAAGTAGAGGAAGATTTGTCGGTGATAGCTCAAAAGATCAAAATAAAAAATGACATTGCCTCCCCAGCAACAGCACCATTTGTTGTGAGAATCATAGAGTGCATTTTTGATAAGAAAAAGCGTCGTAGTATAGTGCGCAATACAATCAACAAAAATATTTATAAAGTTAAACGAGACTTGGAGTCCTGGTCATTCGTCTCTGGGAGGCATTTATGGAAATGCAGATTTGAAATCGATCTCTTTCGCTCTACTTGCTTAAAATCTCATGCCAATTTATGGTGATTTACGTATTGATGTACGACATGCTAGTTGCCAAGAGATAGTAATTAAAACATGCAACTTCAATCACACCAAAAGATGATAACTAGGCACATGGTGATTTTCAACATATATATTTATATATATAAAAGATGAGGATGATATCAGAGTTGTAGAGCACAGGTAGAGGAATGCTTGTGCAGGGAAATAAAACTACTCGCTACCAGAAAACGACTGCATACATGAATCTATGGGGGGATTTTGCATGCATCATTGGGGGAGAAGTAAGGAACTACACTATTAAGCAGTAAATAAAGGATGTAAATCTAAGAAGAACTATAATCTAATCTAGTAGAAATAAGGGCATTCGGAGGTGGCTCCGATGGCCTTTGAGTTGGTTGAGAGGAGAAGGAGAGGCGGCCAATGGTGCTTAGGTCGGCCCTTGGATAGAGGTTGGAGAGGTAATTCAGCATCTTGGTGTGGAGGCGGTGGTGGCCATTGTGAAGCTACTCGTGGGCATGGAGGTGGAGTGGATGTGGAATGAAACTAAGCTAAATGGAACAAAGAGTGGATGGGTGCAAATGGCCACCCCTTAGGTATTTTTATAGACCTAAGGGAAGCTCTCTAGGGAATTATGGAATTTTCTAGAGAAGCCTATAATGGGAGCTCGTGGGAGAGTGAGAGAGAGAGGATGGATGGTGGTTTTTAGATCTACCAAATGTGGATCTAAAAATTGAATGGCTTTTGGTTGCTAATTTTAGCAACCAAGGCAATAACACATGGTAGAGAGTTCTAGAGAACTCTAGGTTAGGTATTTTTGTGTGGATGGTGTGTGTGGGTGTGTGTGGGTCGAAACTTAGGTGGCTAGGTTGATTAGGTTAGGTCCTAGTGGGTTTAGGTCAAGGTAGGTCTCAAATTAGGGCTGTAAACCCTAATTCACTAAGGTAAAGTGCAATTAAACTTAATACAAGTTTAATTGGGTGTGTGGAAACCTAATTAATATTAAAATAACTCAATTAAGTTGGTCTAGGTCACTTGGACTCTCACTGAGTCCAATTGGACAGTGTGTGCTGAGATCAGGGCTCAATTGGACTTAATGAGTCCAATTGAATAGGTTGATGAAATTGACTATGATCCAAGTCTATTAGGCTTAGTAAGGGCCTAATTAGGTCCTTATGGAGGTCTAGAGGTGATTTACTAGGGTTAGAGTACCTTAATTTAGGTTCCTATGGGGTTTGAAATGGGTTTAGGGGGCTAGAGATCCAAGATCAAAGCTTGAATTCCAAAACAGGAACTGTAGGAGAGTATTAGATGTCTAATAAAGTTTTCAGACGTCCTATAGTGAAAAATAGGATGTCCAGACTTGTTGTCTAGACGTCCAAGCAGAGTCAGGAAGGTTTCTAAGTTCTATCTTGGGTATTCTGTAGAAATTGGACATCTAACCAAGTGTCTGGACGTCTAATAACACTGCAGAAGTGAGTTTAAGGTGTGCTGGAGTTGGCTAAGGGTTATGGACATCCTATAACTCATATGGACATCCAGATAGAGGTTGGAATTAAGGTTTTAAGGTTTCCTAGGGTGCAGTGACCTAATCTAAGGGTAGCTATGGCTTGGGGAAACTTCTAGGCTATCTTAGGGCTAGGATGGTCCTAAGATCTTCATAATTTACTGCTTTATTCCTACTTAATTAGAATAGCATACCTCAACCCCTTACATTATTGTCTACTACATCTTGTTCTAGGTCTTCTGCTCCAACTTTGCTGTAACTCCAGTTATTCTTTATTCTTCAGCTCCAGCTTTAGATCCAGCTTCAGATCTACCTTCTGGTCAGATTATTACCTGTAATTGACATAATGCACCTAATCAGTACAATATAGCATTATTTTATGCATAGTTGAAAGAAAGTAGTAAGGATGCAAGTAATGGTTTTGCATGCATGAATTATCCTAACTTATGCTAAGTCCTAGCCTAATTTAGTTCAATTAAGACATATGATTGCTGCACAATCACGTGGCCGAGAGGCCATTCTTTGTATTTCAGGTCTTCGTCGTTCTCCTCCACTACCGCCATCATCTCTGCCCTTGTTCATCATGCTCAGGCCTTAAAAGGTCCATGCATCACTCCCAGGCCTCGTGGAACACCTCCAGGACCCTTCCCAGGTCCTCAATTAGAGGCCTCGCTTATGACTTCAACCTCAACTGGAGAAGCCCTTGCTGCTGGTGCATGCAAAGAAGGGAGGGTGGCTTTAGTGCCACATCGTGAACAGACGAACGCCCGCATGCCCATAAATTGATTTTGTGCACCCAAGCACAGGGGGTCAGGTCTGATTGCACAGTAATCATTCAACCTAAATCACCTAAATTAGTCTAGATTCTAGCATAACTTAGGAATAATGCATTCATAGGCATCGAAATTTGCATAATGGTTAGTTTGATTAGTTGCATAGATAAAATCATCATTTTATGTATTAATGAGAGATGATTTTAGTCGCAGATGATTCAAAGCCGTGGATGATAGATCTGATTAGAACAACGATGGGAGTCCAACCCTTCCGAAATTGTCTCGAACAAACAACTAGAGCATCGTGTGCAGTGCATAAAAGAATGGAGATCATGGAGCCAAAGGGCAAAGATTTGAGCCTCAGATGAAAAATCCAACCGCACAAATGGATATGAATCAATGATAGTAGTCCAACGGCGTAAAAATCAACCCAATCGGAGATCTACATCACCAGATACACGAAAAAGAAGATGATGGCCGTGATGGTGCCATGTGGCACCATCACGGCCATCATCTTCTTTTTCGTGTATCTGGTGGCACCATCACAGCTGCCTCCTCATCGCCACCCCATCTGTTAAGGCTACCCCTCATGCGTTGTGGGTTGTTGGATCTTCATCCAACAGCCATGAGTGCGTCGCGTCGCCCACCTCACTGTACTTCATCAAGAAGGAGAAGACCTCGACCATTGGATCTTCATCCAATGTCTGAGAATAAGCTACCTCAAAACCTAAACGCAACAAAAAAATCAGAGTAGCACTTTGGTTAGCGCCTTTGCTGCAAGGCGAAGAGTACAAGTTCGATTCGCTTGACGCTCAAATCAGGAAGGCATCATGAGCAAGCACTATTGCCCATTGGATCTACATTGGAGCATGGTGACGCAACCGCGTGGCTTGATTAGATCGCTCCACGGCTACATGCGCAAACAAACGCATGTTAAACGTGCGATCCCATGCATTTTTCAAAACAAAGGTAGTGCACGCATGCAATTAAGTCATCCCATCATAAGATCGGACAGCTGAGGTGAGGAACTCAAAATGAGAGAGGCGAAGTGAAGAAAGCAAAGGGCATGAGAGGGCTAATCAGAGACACATGATCGTGATTACGATTGGATGGCTAAGGTTGAGGCACTCAAAATGAGTGAGAGGCAAAGCGAAGAAGGCGAAGGGCCTGCGAGGGTGAATCAGAGATGCCCGATCGTGATCCAATGCACCAGCGACTGCCACGTGTCACCATCAGGTTGAAGTAGGGTGTAGAGGGTGCATATGAGGCTATTTTGAGTTCAAATCATAGCCGTTGATCTTCTGATCGACGGATCTAATTGGCCTAAGGTTGTTGCACAAGATGGAGGGCCAAAATACCCTTTTTGTCCTCCATAAAAACTATAAAAGAAACCCAAAGCCCCCTTGGATGGATGATCAACTTCATATCTCTTCCAGGCATCTCCCTTCCACCTTCCAAACCAAGCACTCCCTCTACAACTCCGCTCCGCCCTTTGTCCTGACGTTCTGGATCTGAGGTGCTGCCGCATCTCGTACAAGCATCTTACAAGCAGCGTCGTCTCTCTACCTTATTCTTCTCTCTCTATCTCTCTTTCTCTCTCTTTCTATCTATTTGCTATCTCTCTTTCTCTATTTAGCATAGCATTTTCTACATTGAAAAATTGTTTATGAATGCAATAAAATTCTGATCTTCTGAATGCCTGATATCTGCTCTTTATATATATATACATATATAAATACCTGTTAGAACTAGTTTTCTAAAGAGCTTCCGTATAAATTGAGATTGCCTCCCTACGAACGACCTGGTACTCACCAGATTTTATAAATTTATTTATCGATGTGTTTTCGCGTTATACTACAACTAAATAATCTTCTAAAATGTGATTTACACGCCGAACAAGTTGGGCCCCCTTCCTATTTAACTACTAACCTGCCTATGCCACTCCTTGGTCACCACCCACATTGGCGACCTTGGACATTGTTTGAGACCCGTTTACCCGAGTATCTGGATCTGGTTAAGTTAGGTTTATGAAAGAGAACAACAAAATTGTGAGAGAGTGGGGGACGATTTTGCTCTCTGTAGCTGGGCATTATGCGACACTTAGTCGCTGAGGGAGTTGGCTCCCTTGTGCTTGTGAAAGAGAAGACTCGAGAAGAAGAAAAGCAGGGAAGGTCTGAAGAAGAAGAAGAGAAGCTGAAGAGAAGAAGGAAAGAGAAGCAGAAGAAGAAAAGAAAGGCTTTGAGAAAGCCTTGTGCTGTTAAGCCGTCTGATTTAGGAAACTATCGTCTGAGGCACTGTAGCATTCAGGCTACTGTTCATTTATTTGATATAATTGAGATCTGATATGCATGTTTGATTAGGGCTAATAATTGGTGATTCAAATCACCATTATTTTGTCTTGACTTTTTTTTATCATTGTGAACTATTGAAATACTCATTCTTATGATTGAATACCAATTTTGACAGGTTATTATTCATTGAATATCTATTTGAATGCTCAATTAATTATGCTCATTTATTCTTCATGAGATTAATGTTGTGAATTCCACATTTGCTCCCTGTGTTCAACCTCAGAGTCCATTTAAGATTCTAAGTTATAAATTTTATTTATTTTTGAGCGATTGAGGCTTTACTATGACGAACGCATATTTAAATCTCCTCTCTCGCAGTTTAACATTTTGGCACCGCTGCTGGGGAGCAACGCGCAATTCACACATTGGTCTTATCTTTCTTAATTTTTATCTAAGCACTAACTTACCCTATTTGATTTGATTGTGATTTTGCGAGGTACATAATGAAGAGATCTTCTACACAAATCAACCACTTCTAAGGCAAGTAAACTCTCTCTTCTTCCCTAATCAATCTCCTAATATTTGGAAGAGAGAAAAGGAAACAAAGTTAATTAGGATTCATCTACCTTACTTTCTTAGTAACCATCACTTAAAAGGCAAGTTTCCTGATTTGTGATTTTAATTCAATATCAGATTGGAGTTGTGACGATTCTGTTTAGAGATCCCTACCCTGATTTCCTGTACCTACTAGGGATTTACACTTAATTTCTGATCATCTTGGACTACTCACCTTCTTGTTTTAGTCCAAGGTGTACACCTAAAGATCAAATTGGACTTGAAATAGAGCCAATTAGGGTTTCTACTCTAGGATTTTGAAGTGTTAGTTCACACTTGCCTGAGTAAAAAAAAATTAACCCTCCCACATTTGTGTGCTACCCAAACCCTTGCTTCAAAAGATCTAATCAAAAGAACCCTAAAATCAGGCTCTAAATCTCACTTAAATCCTAAAATTGTGGACCTAATAACCTGAGAGTCAAATCAGGGTGATATTTGGGTCTTGACCCAGAGCTCATTCTTCATCTTTTTGGGTAGGTCAGGTGAAATTGACCTACTTTGTAGGCCAATCAACCTCCAAATTAGGTCACAAACTAAATCAATTTCTAATCAAGTGAAATCCAAGGCATAAACTAGGCTAAAATTGGTAGACTTAAGGCCTCAATTTGCACATACCGATCTACTTGGAACCATAGTGACAAGGAAGGTTGGGTGGGGGAAACCCTGTAACCTGTGGGGATGCTCTACCATGTAGGGGTCTTCGCAGGGCTCTCCCTTCCTAGCTGCCCCTGTAATTCTTGAGTGTGCGGATTTTTGATTCAGAGGTATCATCTACCTTGAAACAAGCCTTAGTCATTCAAAAATCTTTGGGTGCCTTGATTGGGTCCAAATCATATCCAGTCCCTCATCCTTTCTCTAGAGCAAATACATAGGAAAGGTCATTAGGTTTCTAACCTAATAGACCTCAGTATATCTTCTACAGGGATTTCTAATATGATCTGACTACTTCAATCTGAACCTGAGTTTGATTCAACATCCTGATCCACCACCTGATTTGAAAATGCAACCTGGCAACTTAAGAAGCCCAATTAGGAAACCTGAACCCCAAGTGATCATAAACGAATAGTGATTGAGGCTGCCCTTAAATATTTTGAAGATTATCCAGCCAGCATGATTCAGGTTAATGTCCCAGAAACAACAAAATTTATTTGAATTGTGCTTGTCTACTACTTACTTGATGGGAACACCATCATGAACGATAACTAGCTCATCTTGATCTAATTAAGTCAGTAAATGCTCCTTCATAACTGCTAGAGAGTCATATTTCACTACATAATCATTCTGAGAGAAAAATAAGAAACTAGGGTTAAAACTGTAATTTTACCAGCATATCATGAATGTAGTACAACCATAGGTTTTCCTAGAGGTTAATTAAGGGTCAAATGGTCCTAAAAGGCTGGGGTAGAATAATTAGAAAAGGGTTTGCATGTGTTTTGACAATTAAATGACTTTTGAAACCTTAAAAATAGATCCGCTTAATTAACTGAGGTTCTGGTCAAGATAAAATTCACCTAAATCTTCTTAAATTCATAGCAAAATATTTTTTAGGGTTTGGAACCTTCAATTTGACCATCAGAACCCATTTTGACCCAGAACAGAATCTTAGACAGACATTTTCCCTGATTTAGGTTTTTGCATAAATTACCCAAGTCAAACGTGGTCAAAACTGAAATCTAACTTCACCATTGGATTCCTTAAGTCCAAATTAGGTTTTTACCAAAATTTGGACCCAAGATGAGTTTTTCTTGATCTAGTTTGCAACTTGGTCCTATCTGATTACATTTATGCACTTAACTTTCAAAATCTTTTCAAATAAACCCCTAACTTTGTCATCGTTCTCACAAAAAGGTTCGTACCACCATTAAACCTATTCCTACTTGCTTCGACGACCTTAATTTGGAAAGAACTCCTTGATTTCTTGACGAATCCCTTTCAAATTTGAAAGGGAAGTTCATCAAGAAATTCCCTTTCTTTTGAACCAAATCCCACGCCCTAAAACTTACCCAATCTCTCATGCGATCGCATAAGAGATTTGGGTATCAAGGAATTTTTCAACTCCGGCAAGCTTTCTAAGCTTGGGAAGCTTGCTTCCCAAGCCCAAAACTTCCTCTTGAGGTCCATAAAGGAACCTCCTGATCAAACCGTTCTCCCTACGCTCGAAATTGGCCAAGATTCCCTACCAATTCCTCTCTCTCTCTCTCTCTCTGCCAAAAGCTCCTCGACATCCGGCGAGCCCCTCCATCCATCGTTGTCCTCTGTTCGCAATACCAGTAGCAGAATTTTCTTCCACATATCTTCCCGCATCGAGCTGTACCAGCCAGTGCCCTAATCTCCTTCCTCACCGTTTCCCTCTCTCCAGAGCTGTTCTCTTCTTCGACGCCGGCAACACAATAACCAGTGCCTTCTCCTTCCCATTTCGTCTGTTAGTACATTCAACTACTCCTTAATCTCTTCCTCATCACATCAACACTTTCGATAAGCTATTTTGACCTCGACCACTCGTCCACAGCTCCATCATCTACCGCTCCTGCCACACTTCTGGCGAGGAACATCTCGCTCCACACACCACCAAACCCCTTGTCGACTACCTCAAAACCTCTGCCACACCTCTCCACTCATTTTCCCTCTTTCAATTTCCCATTCTATCAACTCACACCACCTCCCGAACAGACCAATCATCTCTGACCTAACCCGTCACTGTCTAACCTCCACCCTCACTCACGCCACGCCACACAACTACCACCACACTCGCTACTCCACGGAGAAGTTGCTAAGCCTTTTGACGTGGTTGCGAGGCCCTTATTCTTGGATTTCAAGTTCTACCCTTCACTGCCATTAACGAAAGAGCTCCAAGCAAGCTTGGAGTAGTGTTCTTGTGGTGCAAGCTCCAGGCTCTATCCCTAGGTTGCATGGAAACAACTCGTGAACACGTCCAAGTGGGCAGTTGGACGCATTGACTACGCTAGCCACGCCAATTGAAGGAGGAAGTGCTGCTGCAGACGTGCGAAGGAGAGGGATGCAGATAGTCCCACATCGGAAGCCACTAAAGTGGGACATACAGTTAAATTGATTTTCTTCGTAGGGCTTACTACCTCCAAACACAGGGTGAGGTCCCTCTCACCCAAGCACTGCCTCATCCATGACCTCTGCCCGCAGACCTGGCCTAACCCGTTAACCTGCCTAAGCCTCACTCCTTGCTCATCACCCACTACAGATGAGCCTGGACCCGGTTATGCTAGGTTCGATAACCCGATTACCCCTGTGGCTCTGGGAGAGCGAATCCTACGGAGAGAAAGAGGGAAGGAGAGACTGTGCGGGTTGGGGGATGGTTTTGCTCTTGGTGAAACCTGGCTAACACTTGCCGAATTCAGAAGCTTCCCTAGCTGGGTGAAGAAAGAGGGAATGAAAGAAGAAGGGCTCAAGGAAGAAGAAGAGTTGTAGAGACAGAGAAGAAAAAGAAGAACAAGGGTTGTAGCTGAAGGAAGAAGAAGAAAGGTAGAGAAGAGAAAGAGAAAAGAAGAAGAAGAATAGAAAGGCTTGAGAAGTTTAAGCCGTCTGATTAGTAAATCAGATGATTAGTTTGATTGCATTTCATACATATATACATTGAGTTAATTAGCTATCATTGTAAGGAGTATTTGGTGACCTAAATCACCATTTTACTCCATTATTTTTGCATTTTGACACTTGATACTAGTGCTACTTTACTCTGAAATAGTTTTTGTTCATAATTTCATAGCTTTCTTGTCTTAAATTACAATTCTTGAGAACTGAATTCCATATTGCTTCCTGTGTTCAACCTCAGAACTTTTTCGAGTAATAAATTTATTTGTTTGAGCACTATTTTTGGCTATACTGCAACACGACAATTTTAGGAACACTGATTTAGCAACCAAACATTACTCAATTAAAAAATGGTTCAACCCAAGAGACCCTCATACTAGAATTCAATGAAGTTTGGGAATTGCATAGCATGGAGGGTTTACATTGCTTTGCAAATCCATCACTTTGGGAGATACACCAAGAGATTATTGAGCAACGTGTAGATATTCTAAGTCTATTGCTACAAGCCATTAATGAGACATCTTGGAGTGATTCTAGAGTCTTTCCAAAGCCTGGGTTAGACACTCAGAATTGTTGTGGACCCCCAACCCAAATGGAATTAGATACAAACTATATACATAATGACACACCTAATCTTGAGGTGGGTTGCGAGGATTTGATTGTAGGTGTTCTCAATTTTCAATCGGCCTTAGAAAGCCTTGAAGTTGGTCCATCAAGCCTAGATTCCCCAAACACTTGTAATAATAAGCTTGAGTCAGAACCTCTTGAGAATGTAATTCCTGAGCCTTATCCGGTTAAGGTAGTTCTCGAGAATGATTCTGACATCCCAGTAGAACCTAGTCTAAATTCTAGTGATCCAACACCTACATTTGACATAGAATCTGGATTCGAGGCTATTTAGGATGATAATGAGGCCCAATGTGATGAGAATCAGATTTTGAATCTAGATTATGATTGTGAACCTATATTTGATGATTACACTTCTTCAATAGACTCAGAGATACAGATTGATTTCTTGAGAGTCAAACCAATTTATGATACAGAAATTGAGGGGTTGGAAGAGCTAGGATTCGATTGGGTCTATCCTAGGAACTAAGAACCTAAGCCCATGCCTAATAAGGACACCTCTTTGAGCTCAGAATTTAAAATTAGGTTAGATCCAAGTCAAGTAGCTGATTCTACACATCTTGATTCATTCTATGGTGGAAATCCTGATCTGGAATCAGGTTCAGAAACTAATCCTCGAAAATTCTCTGATGATTTTGAATCTTACTCTGATTTCAAAGAACCTTTGTTTCCTGACAACTCTGAACCAATTTACCACCTCAGCATCCATGACTCGTCCTTCGACTTTGACTTTGAGGTCCTTGATCTTGAGATCATTGATTTAAAATTAGGTTCCATTGAGATGGAATCATTCCTTTATGATCTGTAGGAATCAGAAATAGCAAGTGTCGAGAGTGTCTGCAATCCAGAATTCGAATCTTTTATTGACTCAGATTTCCATGATCTTATAAGTACTCCCCAAGCATTTACCTTTGATTTTGACGAGCATCATGAGGACCCTCTAGATGAACCTACCTTTGAATCTTTTCTAGAGGAGCCCTTAACACACACAGATCTCAAAGAAGCCACACCTTCTGATCCACAGAATGAGCCTTCCAAAATCCAATCTCAACCTTGACCCGGCACCGGAATCAAGTTCTACTCTGATTCACCTCTCTCTAATTTGGTTGCATATGTGATTGTGTAGCAATCATAAACCCTAATTCACCTGAATTAAGGTAGAACCTAGCTTAACACAAGCATTCTGCATGCATCCACATCATACTTTACATCTTAGATGATTTATATGCTTTATACATAATAATATGCTATTTGAGAGGTATTATTAATTATAGGTAATCCAGGGTTGTAGATGATTGATCCAACCTTATGGATTTCTTCGGAATAATGACGGGACTCCAACACTTCAAAGAGTGCATCAATCAGACTCCCGTAGCACCCTAGGGAGTCTGCAGAAGAAGCAGGAGCCAAGGGGAAATTGAAGAATATTCGAACCTCAGATGACAAATCCAACCATGCAGATGGATTTGGATTGACGTTCATAGTCCAACAGTGTAGAAATCAAATTAATTGAAGGCCTATGACATTAGATACTAGGAGAAGATGGACGGCCATGATGGCACCACGTGGCTCCATTGCAGCTGCCCCTCAACATACCCCAATTTGGAAGGAGAATCGTGGGCCGTTGGATCATCATCCAACGGCCGCGATGCAGCCACGCCACCCGCCCTTAGCCACATCATCAGATGTGGAGGAGATCTTTATCATTGGCTTTCCATCCAATGGCCGAGAATGCGCACCAACAAAACTTAAACGCAACAAACGTGAGGGAGTAGCGCATTGGTTAGCGCTCTCTCCACGAGATGATGGGCACACGATCAAAGAGAGCTCAGTGGGAAATCATGAGAAGCGGCGAGCACGGGTGCAATTAACTGCCGGATCTCCATTGGGCGGCTCGGCAGTAGACGGGTGCTGGGTGCAGAGGCACTGGATCAAGAACGCACGTGCAGAGATGCGTGTGCACACTCTTTAGGATTTAAAGGCATGATTGAGCACGCATTTAAACCATCTGATCTTACGATCGGACAGCTAAGGATTGGGTGCTCAAAAGAGGCAAGTGACGAAGGAAAGGAAACGAAGGTGCGAGTGCGAGTGATCTGCAGCCGTGTGATCTTCATCCGAGGGTGCATAGGCTACCACGTGGCAGCATCAGATTCAATTGGGGATAAACGAAGGATTTGGAATGATTAATCAGGGCTATTGATCTCCCGATCAACGAATCTGATTAATCTAAAGCATTTGCACAGATTTAAGGGGCTAAATACCTTCTTTTCCCTCCACTAAAGCTATGAATAAAGGCCAAAGAGGCCCCCTTTGATGGCACTTCTCAATTTCTTCTTCCTCCTTCTTCAACCTCTCTCTCTTCTTCTTCCCGTCTTCTCTACATTTGTCTCTACAGCTCCGTCTGAAGCGTCCGTTGGGCCACCCCAACGGATTATTGTTGCTCTTCCCAACCTCTCCAAAAGGTTACCACAAACCACTTGTGGTGCCCTCATTCTATTACATAAGTAGTTACATTTATGTTAGAATTTGTCTGGTTCTATGTATACAATTCATGTTTAAAGTCTTCTGATTGTTATATATATTGTGTCTATACTAATTAGCATTTACATTTGGAATAACGTATGAAATTAAATGTACTTTCTGCCTCCTTGTGATCTACCGGGACTCACCAAGTTCTGTTAATTTATTTGCTCAGGATGTACTTCGTGCTATACTACAATGTGCTAATTCTCTACGCGATCTACGCCGCAAACAAATTCGCGTCGTTGCTGGGGAGGCATGGCAACTTTCGATTTTATCTCTAATATAGTATTTTTGTGTGTAGGAACAATGACACGAAGCGGTGAATGAGGAAAAGTAGGCGCTATAAAAATTAGGTGCACACATTTCTATTAGAAATTTGGCTAGAAAGTAAGTGTCATCTTTAAAATTCAATAGCTGTGTTTCTAAAGCTTCAAAAATCCTAAAATTTGGACTGGAACTAAATCGTCAAATTATCTTTCCAATGCCACCTTTTCCAAAAAGAAATTTCTTCAATGGAATTTTTAAAAATTCATGGAGTACATACTGGTCAGATTGCTTGAAAATAGAACTTTTATGAACTTTAGAAATCAATTCTGACTAACATGCAAATTAGATTTATTCAAAATTTGTGGGGTGTCAAAGATAAATAAATTAGATTTCAATATGATATTTTTATAAAATTTTTGGAGCATATTTGGTATAATTTCCAATGGAAAAACTAACATGGGGTCTAAATCCCATATTTGACACCTGGTTAGTTAAAAATTCATAACTAATTGTTGGAAATAGAAAAAATTTTTAGAAAAATATTCTCTGAAAGGATTATTGAAAAAGGAATCTTCTTACCAATTTTTAAATCATTTGGATTCCATCTTGCTTTAGACTATACATTTAAATTGTGGTCTTCAATTTGAAAAAGAACTTAGAAGTGCATGAGGCAATAGGACCATATAGACTAACTTGGACTCTGACAAGCCCAAAAGTTAGTTGGTGAGGTGAGTCACCTTGCGGACCTCCCACCATCTACTACATTGAAGAAACAGGTTAAGAATTCATGAAAATACATCAAATAACCTGCATTTGGCTTGAAACTACTAGGTAGTTCCAACCTCTCTTGCAAAACCTGGTGACTAAGCCTATGGGGTAGTGTCAAACGACCGTGGCTACAGGGTAATGGAATGAGAGGCGAAAGCCAAAGGAAGAACCTTCCTCGTAATCCCCTCATAACTAGACTGGCCAGGTTAGCCTGAGAGGCAGGTATTCCTTACAGTCGGTCTCTCGCCGAATTTTTAATAACACAAACTTAAACGAAAAATCCAGTCATCTGATCTAAAGGACCACTCTGATTAACAAGGCCTTAGCCTTGTTCTGCTTGACTACACCAACCCTTTGAGTTGGTGTATGCAAGGAAGAAGGTTGTTAAGACCAGAACTTGCAGGACATTAGGAGCCAAACCCAAGGTGGCAAAGGTGATTTTCGCTCAACCTCTCTCCTCAACCTTCTTCCACCTGATTAGCCGAGATGGCTAATCTCAATCCTCGAGTTCGTTAGGACCCTGAGAATTAGGATCCAATGGCTCATCTGGAAGCCAGGGTCGAGGAAACGAAACAGAAATATGAGTAGAGCATCGACCAGATTCTCATGACACTCGACAGGATGCAGCATCCACCATGCAGAGAACAACTGCGAGATTTCTATGATCTGGCGGCAACAATGATAGCACCTCAGGTCTGGATTCCCGCAGGTGGAGACGTATTCAAGTTAAAGTAGAATATCATAAGTCTGATTCAGACTCATTTCCATGGAAACTTAAATGAGGATTCCTTCCAGCACCTCGAAGACCTGAGTCGAATTGCAGAGTCAGTTTGACTCAGGAATATAGATATTGGAATTGTTCTCATGAAGCTTTTTCCTTTTCTCCCAAGGATAAAGTTGATTATTGGTTCAAGACCATCGGGAGGCTAATTGGAACCTGGGAGGAATTACGTTGTGAATTCCTACAAAAGTTCTTCTTGATCGGTCGAACAAATGCTATGAGGTGCACAATCATGACCTTCGCTCAAGGCCCCAGAGAGAAGCTACATGATGCCTGGGACAGATTCCACAATCTTCTCAAGAAGTGCCCATACCATGGTGTACCCAAATGGCACCTCACTCAAGTATTTTACCGTAGGCTAGATGACACACATCGGTACCTGGCCGACGCATCTAGCAGTGGGAATTTTCTTGCGAAGGATGAGAACAATGCATTTGAACTATTCGAGTCCTTAACAGAGAACTCGATGAATGCCGCCTCAATGAACCAGTTCCAGTGACCTGGATAGCAATGAGTTAATGTCCACGAAGCTCAAGCCGAGTCTGCCCGAGCCGACATGGACATTATCACCAAAAAGCTGGATAAGGTGGATCTACTCGATAAGAAGCTCAATGAATTAATGCGAGCGAGATCTAGATCTTCTGGCAGCACTGCCCATCTTACTCCTCTCAAGCATCCTGAGCCCCCTCTGCTCGTACATATCCATTTACTCGGGATGTTTTCTCTCCATCTTCATAGGATCCTGCACACCAGGAACCCATGAACAATATGGATCTGGCGCCGTACAATCAGAGTTACGCACCACATGATGATGCAAGTGCGTATTCTTTTGATGAATTCTCATCTGAGACATCTTCGGCTTACGAAGATGTCAATTCCATTCAGGGATATGGGTGTAACAACCCGTATTCTGAAACATATAACCTTGGTTGGCGCCAGCATCCCAATTTCCCCTGGTTTGGTAACCCATAGAGACTGAGTCAAGCTCCACACTATTAGACCAAACAATACGAGAATGCACAGAACACGTATCCTAGGAAGCAGCCATTCCCGTCTCAGCAGCAACAGACATGCTCTATCTATCAGCCACTGCACCAAGCTGCCAACTACCCTCCAAAGTGAGCCGACCCTTTGGAGTTGCTAAAGGTGGAATTGTAGGCATTAATTTAGAAATCTATGCATGACAACCTGCAAATAATGAAGGCAATGGCTGACCAAATATAGAGTATATAGAACATGCAAAACTAGATGATGCAGGAGCATAGATCATGGGGAGCTTTGCCCTCCCAAACTATCCCAAACATGAGATATGTGCAGAATCAGGGCACTCCACCCAGGTTCCAAGCACCACAAGGGAAGGCACACACTGTTATGCAAGCACCTCCCATACCTCCTGGTTATGGGCTTGGTCAGCCACCTTTGTTGCCAAACCATGTGTATCCAGACCAACCCGCTCCTCTACCCTTGCATGGACAGCACGCTAATGCAAAAGCTGTCACCTTAAGGAGCGAAAAGACTACACAGGACCCGCTACCTAGGCAAGCGGGTAATGATTTTTTCTACGCTCTACTACGAGATGGCTCACAACCTTCTTCCTCTCACAAGCCATCTTCATTAGATAAAGGAAAGAAGCCCCTAGACCCTGAAATTCCCATCCCTTTTCCCCTGACCCTAACGCGAGATTCAGCATGGAAAAAGGACACGTGGATTTTTGAGGACCTGAAATCTATGTTCAAGGAAGTTCGCATTTAGGTCCCTCTCCTCGAAGCAATAGATCACATCCCTGCAGTTGCTAGGTTCTTTAAAGACTATTGTACCTTGAAGCGATAGCAGAGAATCGAACGACAAGCGGTATTATCTGAGGAAGCCAGCGCAGTTATTTTAGTTGACTTACCACCCAAAAAGAACCCAGGCACACCATTGATTTCTTGCTTTTTGCAGGATTTCCCTTTTGACAGGGCCCTTCTTGATTTGGAGTTGTTCATCAACCTAACTCCCACTGTAGTATTTGATCGATTTCAATTTGGGGAGTTAAAGCCCAATTCGGTTACCATATAGTTGGCTGACCAATATGTAAAAACATTGAGGGGGGTGGTTGAAAATGTGATCGTAAAAGTCCAAGGATTCTACTTTCCAATGGACTTTTTTGTTCTTGATATGGAGGTTCCTTCTAATCTTCGTGATGCATCGATTATTCTAGGTTGCCCATTTTTGGGAATCACTCGCCCAAAGATCGACTGTGCATCAGGGTGCATGGAGATTGCCCTAGGGAACGAAAAGCTTAGACTGGACATTTTTAGGGCATCAAAGAACTTTGATTGCAATTTGATTGAGGAGGATAGTGAAGACGAAGATTCAGCTTTCTGTGGGAACATTGGGCTCATCTGCAGTGACCCAATGTCACATTCATCTTCACTATCAGGGGTCTTAGATCGCGATCCACATAGGACTGAAACTAATAACATACACAATTCATTTCATGGATCTGGCTGTCATGGGTGTTCATTTGCTCCTAACAACCCTGATCTTGACTATCCTATCCTATCTAGCACTAATATCTTAAGGTAGGATTACATGACAACTATAAACGGATTGTCATTAGTCAGGATCAGCAAATTTCCTCTTCTCTCCTACATAAACCCCCTCCCCACCCTCCGCTACTAGAGTTACAGCCCTTACCTGATTCACTCAAGTACGTGTTTCTGGGAGAAAGTGAGACATATCCCGTGATTATCAATGCTCCCTTGACTCCAGATCAGGAACACCAGTTGATCTCCATTTTGCAAGCACATAGGGCTGCTATCAGGTGGGGCATTGCTGATCTCCATGGAATTTGTCCCTCATATTGCACTCACCATATCTACACTGATGAAGGGGTGAGGCCATCGAGACAACCTTAAAGGTGCCTAAATCCAAATATGTTGAAGGTTGTCAAGAAGGATATCATTAAATGGTTGGACGTGGGTATTATCTATCCTATTCTAACAGCTAGTGGGTGAGTCCCATTCAGATAGTTCCCAAAAAGGCAGGACTCACCGTAATCAGAAATGAATTGGGTGAATCCATCCCGACCTGCACCATGACTTCTTGGCGGGTCTGCATTGACTACAGGAAGCTAAACTTAGCTACCAAAAAGGATCATTTTCCTTTACCCTTTATTGATTAGATTCTAGAATGGCTAGCCAGGCGTAGTTTCTTCAGCTTTCTAGATGGATACTCTAGGTACAATCAAGTTGCAATCAACCTGGAAGATCAAGACAAGAAGACTTTTACATGTCCCTTTGGAACATTTGCTTTTAAGTGGATGCCTTTCGGCCTCTGCAATGCACTAGCTACTTTTCAGCGATGCATGATGGCCATCTTTTCAGACATGATCGAGGATTGCGTAGAAGTGTTCATGGATGACTTCTCTGTGTTTGGAGATGATTTCTCATCTTGTTTTGATAACCTCACAAAGATTCTGAGATGTATAGAGGTTAACCTAGTACTTTCATGGGAGAAAAGCCATTTTATGGTGAGGGATGGATTGTACTAGGTCACAGGATCTTTAATGGACTTGAGGTCAACCGAGCTAAGTCTGAAATCATTTCGCAATTACTCTGCCTAGCTCGGTTAGGCAAATCAGATCATTCTTAGGGCATGTCGAATTTTATCGAAGATTCATTCAAGATTTCTCAAAAATTGCTCATCCATTAATGAATCTTCTGGTAATCGACACACCCTTTGATTTTGACTCCTCGTGTCTCAGTGCTTTTGTGACCTTGCGAAGCATTGTCTTAAGTGCTCCTATTCTCCAACCTCTCGACTGGTCTCTCCACTTCGAGATGATGTGTGACACCTCTAACTTCACTGTTGGAGCCGTTCTTGGCTAGCGTTGGGAGTGCCATCCATTTGTAATATACTATGCTAGCAAACTGTTGAACGAGTCTCAGCATAACTATACAGTCACTGAGAAAGAACTGCTAGCCATGGTATTCGGGTTGGAGAAATTTAGGTCATACTACTCGGGTCCAAAGTAATCATCTACATTGACCATTCTACCCTCTGGCATTTGTTGGCAAAGAAGGATGCCAAACCCCACCTTATCAGATGGATCCTTCTTTTGCAAGACTTTGATGTCGAAATCCGCATCAAAGCCAGAGCACATAATGTTGTGGTGGATCACTTATCTCGTCTAGACCCAGACTACATTCCGTACTCCCTGCCGATATCAAACCAATTTTTGGATGAGTCTCTGTTATCTATCAACTCTGTTGAGTTTCCTTGGTATGCTGATATAGCAAACTATCTTGTCGTAGGTAGGCTACCTGCGGGATTATCCAAGGATCAAAAGCTCAAATTCATATCATAGGCTAAATTCTATTTTTGGGACAATGCATTGCTCTTTCGCATTAGGGTTGATCAGATCATCTGTAGATGCATCCCTGATTTGGAAATCTTTAGTGTGCTATCCTTCTGCCACAACGATGCTTGTGGGGGTCATTTCTCAGGCCGAAAGACCATTGCAAAGATTTTACAGTCGGGATTTTTCTGGCCGACCATTTTCAAAGATACACATGACTTTGCCAAGTGCTGTAAGCGATGCCAGGTAGTTGGTTCTATGACCTGGAGAGATATGATGCCTCTCCAATCCATTCTGGTCATAGAAGTGTTCAACGTCTGAGGCATTGACTTTATGGGCCCCTTCCCAAACTCGCATGGCTTTGAGTACATACTCCTCATAGTAGACTATGTCTCAAAGTGGGTAGAAGCTATTCAAGCAAGATGAGCTGATCATAAGGCTGTTATATCCTTCATCCGAGAATTTATTTTTGAGAGATTCAGAGTTCCACGTGCCCTGATAAGCGATGGGGGAAGCCACTTCATCCATGCCCATTTTAGGTCATTATTGAAGAAATATAGGGTGCAGCACCACATTGCTACCTTGTATCACCCACAGACCACTGGGCAGGCTGAAGTATCAAACCGTCAAATCAAGCTTATCCTTCAAATGACGGCTTGACCTGATAGGAGGGATTAGTCCGATCAGTTGATTGATGCACTATGGGCATATCGAACCACGTATAAGGCCTCGCTTGGAATGTCGCCATACCGCATGGTGTATGGAAAGGCCTATCACCTTCCTATGGAGCTAGAGCACCGTGCCTTTTGGGCAGTGCAAAAGTGTAATTTTAACCTCGAGGCCGGAGGTTATGAAAGAAAGCTCCAACTTAGTGAGTTAGAGGAGATTAGGAGGGAAGCATATGCGAATGCAAAAATATACAAGGACAAGACAAAAGCTTTACATGATCGACACATCCAGAGGAAGGAGTTCGCACCTAACCAGCAGGTTTGGTTGTTTGACTCCTGACTCAAATTCTTTGCGGGAAAGCTTAAGTCCAAGTGGACTGGGCCGTTTCTGGTGGTCCACCCGTATCCTAACAGGGTGGTCCAAATTAGAGACCCCAAATCTGGGCACGTTTTTACGGTTAATGGCCAGTGCCTCAAACCATTCTTTGCCCAGGAACCTCCTCCTACTGACGAAACGATACATCTTCTTGAGGACGTGTGACTGATGAGTTGCCCAACTGGAGGAGTTAAACTCAGCATGTATACATATATACATAGCATATTTCATTTTCGCATAGTGTTTTGCATATTGTGTTTGCATATTGTGTATAGCATTGCAATGATGGCATGAGCTGAATGACAACTCAGAAGCAGTTTCAGGTGATTTCTATCCACATACACCTGGCATTATGTCTTTTATTCATGCATGAGGACATGCAAACACTTAGGCATGGGGGGGTAGTTGGTCGCACGTGTTTCGTGTGTTAGAAATCGGGGTTACAAGTAACCCGTCGTCGTAGTTGCAAAACACGTCGATCAGAAAAAATTTATACCAAAACTCCAAGGGAGTCTCGGGTCGAACATAGGGAGGCGACATTTACTTTAATTGAAAATCGTGCTTCGATTTGTTTCTTTTTGGTATTTTAGGGTTTTGTTATTTTTTGTACTTTTGTAAGAAGAAAACAAGCAAACGAATCACAAGATAGAGATAGAACGAAAATGGTATAGATGTCACTTCAATGTCTATTACAATAAACTATGAAAGCATAAAAAGAGAGGGGGGTGAGAGGAAATCTCCCGAATCGGCTGTTCGGTGAGACAACGGCGCCTGGCGAGAAGCTCGGACGAAGGAGGTGAGGAGCGAGACGACAGAGGTGAGATGCAGGAGGACGTCGAGTAGAGGAAAGCTTCGGCATGGCTCCGGAATGGAGGTGAGAAGATAGAGGTGATCTACTACCAGAATGGAGGTGGGAGGTTAGCTCCAAGGTGACCTATGAATGGGGATGGGAAGATGGACAAATATTTAGTGAGGCAGAGGTTTGCTACACTAATAGGAGCCTTGGGAGCTTGAGAACAAGCTCTAATAGAGCGTTGGTAGGCTTATTAGAGCTTGGGAGTAGGTGGGAGTAGAGTAGGTAGAGATGGCTTGGAAGGGAGGGGATGTAGATCCTTTTATAGTGGAGGAGAAGAGGCAAAATAGGTATGGGACCATTAGTGACATCCAGGCTATCGCTGGAAGTGTCACTGTAGGTAGCTCATGCCAGCGCATGTCTGCTCACGCCTACAGCTGGCTTTGCTGGTGTGCGAAGAATTAGCGATGGCTATAAGCATCGCTGTAGGTCAGCTCTTGCGTCACCGTAGGCCAACGCATGTGCCGCTGGCTGTGCTGTCCCCACCTTTGCCGTGCGAGCAAATGCTCACACGCTGGCGCTATGCTGTGTGCATGCGCACCTCTGCACGTGCATGCGCACCCACGCTGCTGCATGCGTGCGGTGGTGCGTGCGTGTGGTGGGTGGCCTGGGCTGTGCCACTTGGTGCAATCTGAGCCATCCATCTTCTTTTCGTTGTAGAGGCTACTACAGAGGTCGGATTAAGTTGATTTTCACATTGTTAGGCTGCGATCGTCAACCCGAATCCATCCACGCAGTCGGATTTTTCATTTGAAGCCCTAAATTATGTCACCTAGTCCCTTGGCCATTGATCTTCCTCGGACTGCATATGGTGCTACGAGACTTCGATCGAGGCGATTTCGGAGGCGTTGGACTCCGATTGTCATCTTGATCAGATCCGTATGGTCGGATCATCAATCTGAGGCTTCAAAATAAATATCCTTCTCTCCTAACCACAAAAAGGACGCAATTAACCTAAATTGTATACAACTACTCCAAATGCAGAATTATGCATGCTATGCAATATTTATAACATGAAATGCAAATCTAAGCCTAGGAGCATGCATGAATAGGCATTTTACCCTCAATAAATGTGTTTACATCAGTAGCCCATAAAAAACTGAAAATCTTCTACCAACAATTAGGGGGTTAGATCATTTTATCAAGAGGTTTTATTAGAGAATTATTCTTTAGTAGATTCCTAGACTTAGAATCCAATATAATTTCATACTTGCATGTAGATTTTGCAACGGATCCTCTGTGAAAACCGATAGACATCTCTAGTTTGTCGAGAAGAAGCATCTTTTCTTCTCCTGAACCCTTGGATAGCAATCAAGGAGTCAGGTGAACTACCTTCTAGTAGATCCACCAAAACATACTTGAGATGAGAGTAGAGAGTTTACTGGTGCTGTAAGGCTAGTGTAAGGAATCTTTAATCATTAATAATTGAATAATGATACTCAGAGATGAGTATAGTTTTCGCTCTCAGTTCTTGCATACTAAATCTGTGAGAAATTCCATATGAGTGCCACGAAATAAGGTAAAAGCACAGAGAGCGGGTTCTAATAAAACTAGGATTGAGGTGGATGGTCATGACCATCCTCTACGGAATCCTCGGCTGAAGGAGGGTATTGATGTCAATGTTAGAAA
This sequence comes from Thalassia testudinum, assembly GCA_037157565.1. Classification (NCBI taxonomy): domain Eukaryota; kingdom Viridiplantae; phylum Streptophyta; class Magnoliopsida; order Alismatales; family Hydrocharitaceae; genus Thalassia; species Thalassia testudinum. The sequence continues at coordinate 22,869,162 of JAZHRO010000072.1, read as the reverse complement.
TATGTCGTCCTATCCATTCCCTACCTAGTGCAGAGAGTAGGTACTTCCACCAAATAAGCCACTCGAGATCCTCTTGGTCATCCCTAAAAATCCCAAATAATGCCTCATGAATAAAGGTATGTATGTCGTGTTGAATTGTTGCATTATGTTATGTTGGTAATGGCATTGTGCTAGTAGATATATATATTGATAAAAAAAGAAGAAAAAGCATACGAAAGAGATATTTACTATTTAGCAAAAAAGAAAAAGAAAAAAAAAGGTGTTATATTAAGAAGTTTGAGTTATGTAAGTCAAAATGTTTTGAGGCAAAAACACCTACCATCCCCAACAAACCACCAAATACAGCCTTAACCTATTTTTATGCATTTCTGATCGCCTGAATACGGGCTGAGTCTGACTTAGTCGTAGGGTTATTAGAACCTAATTAAAGTGTAATGCCATGTAAGACCACCAAATACAGTTGCAAATTTGGTAAGATGTGAGCTCAGGAAGAAAAAGAAAAAGAAAGAGAGAGAGAGAGAAAAGAAAAAGTACAAAAGATTAAAGAGAGCACAGTTTTCCAACCCTTCTCTAAGTTAAGGTATTCAATAACCTAATAAGCTAGATTCTGAAATACTAGTCTCCATGTAGCACCAGAAGAGAGTGAGCCACCAAATACAAATCCAGTTAACTCAAACATCTTCTACCTAAGCCAAAAGCTGGGGCTAAAATCAAAAAATAGTTTGTATCCCAGAGAAGACGTTTACTTATCCCAATAGAATTTTACTAGGGGTCAAGTATGAACTTTAAATGTGTATCGACTCTTCGCTTGGATCCATTGTAGAAGCTACAACATTAAATATTCATGGTTAGCTGGATTCTGAATTCTTGGATGAAACAAAAAGAAATAAACCTTTAGTAAACTCATGATACAATGCATTTAGTCTTGCACTTGCTAGGGACTAGTAAGATTTAGGCATGGGGGTATGATTGCGCAACAATCATTAACCCTAATTCGCCTGAATTAAGGTAGAACCTAGCTTAACACAGTCATTCTGCATGCATACACATCATACTTTGCATCTTAGATGATTTATATGTTTTATACATAATAATATGCTATTTAAGAGGTATTATTAATTGCAGGTAATCTAGGGTTGTGGATGATCGATCCAACCTTATGGATTTGTTCGGAATAATGATGGGAGTCCAACTCTTCAAAGAGTGCATCAATCAGACTCTCGTAGCACCCTAGGGAGTCCGCAGAAGAAGCAAGAGCCAAGGGGAAATTGAAGAATATCTAGATCTTAAATGACAAATCCAACCACGTGGATGGATCTGGATCGACGTTCGCAATCCAACAGTGTAGAAATCAACTTAATCGGAGGCCTACGCCATTAGATACAAGGAGAAGAAGATGGATGGCCACAATGGTGCCACGTGGTGCCATCGCAGCCACCCCTCACCGTGCCCCAATTTGGAAGGAGAACAGCAAGCCATTGGATCATCATCCAATGGCCACGATGCAGCCACGCCACCCACCCTCAGCCACATCATCAGATGTGGATGAGATCTCGACTGTTGGATTCCCATGCAACGTCGAGAACGTGCGCCAACAAAACCTAAACGCAACAAACGCGTGGGAGTAGCACGTTGGTTAGTGCTCTCTCCACGAGATGATCGGCGCACGATCGAAGCGTGCCATGTGGGTGATAAACGCCAGTTTATCATCATTTTTATGCATTAAAACAAACTTAGCTCTTAGGATTTTGCTCCACAAATGGGTTTTTGGGCTGCATTTAGGCATAAATTAGGTTAGGCATGCATTGCATTTTTTTATTGTCTTTTTAATACATTTTTGTGAGTGTTAGGGATGTACAGATATACAGATCCCTAAAACCCTAGCACTCAAGAAGGCAAATTGCCGGGGAGGCACGGCTTTGCGTTAGTTAATTTTCTCTTGCTTGAAGTGGATCTCATCTCCTTCTCTTTCTTTCTTTTGTGTGTGCAGGGATTACAGCGGGAAGGTGGGAATCTGGAAGTGAGAGTTCAAAGATCCTTTTCTTCCGGTGGAATTCAGGTTGGTTCCCCTTTCTTGTCACATTTAGGCTAAAAGACTACAAAAAAAAAATTAAATTTGGCTTTCAGGACCCTAAACATTTTAATTAAGTGGGGTGGTGCTCATATAAAATCTATTGTTTGCTTGAATGCTTCTTTAACACCACTCCATTGCAAGTATTGGTGTTCTATTTTTCGGGTCTAGATTTCTGTCCAGACTTGAAAAATCGATTCCTAACACCACAGGCCTCCTAAAATCATAAAAGTTCATGTAGTGATTCCCAATTAAGTTAGGAACATCTGTTCCAAATTTCAGATCAATTGGATTTGTATTTAATTTTTAAAAATTCGTGGACTGCAGAGGGGTCACACCCTCTAATTTTCCTATTTTGCTACTATCCGTGAATTTTTAGAATTTTTATGCTAATCCAATTTTTGTAAAATTTAGGTTGTTCGAATCCTTGTGAAATTTTACACATTATATAAATTACAAAAATTTTTTGAGGTCGGTGGTAATATTGAAAAGTCCAAAATACCCAGAGGTATCATTTCTGGACTTTAACACCAGTACAATTAAAAATTCAAAATAATTATCAAAATAATTCCTAAAATCTTACAAAAATCTTGTTTGGAATCCTTGTTTGATTTTATTCAAAATAGTGGTGTTGTTTGACTTGTTTGGACCACTACTTAATTCAGAAAGCCTAAAATTAATTCATTGGTAGTAATTTTCTGTCTTAAGGATAATTAGCTTAGGGTTTCTTTCTTTCTTTTTAGAGACTCACATTAAAGGAAATTAACCATCACCAATACAACTTGTCTTTCCTTTGATTGTGAAGTTTCAAACTTGTTTGAAAATTTAAAGAGAAAAACCCTAAAACACATTTAATTAAATCAAATCCTAAAAGACAAAAATACAAAAAAAATTTTGTGACAACTTGATTTTCATTGGAGCCACTCTCCAATTCCTGCACACACACAAAAAAATCAAAATAACAGGGCAACAACCCAATAAATGCCCTCCACATTCCGTGTGCACTATAGCATCCTAGACCTAGTTAAAATTTGTAGCAACTTGACCCCTAAGGCTTTATCAACTTAGGCTTGCTATTTAGGTCTTAAGTTTTCTTTAGTTAGTACCAATTCTGTCATCTATATCTGGTGTTCAGGCTGAGGGGCCGTATCAAACGACCAGGCGCGGGTTTGTACAAGCACCTGGGGTTTTCCCTGGGAAACGTTTGGGCCCAAACTCCCCTTAAGCAACTTGGCTAGATTTGTTGATAGAACGAGTATTCACTATTGACTACTTATTTCCTATATAGACCAAGTCTTAGGTTATTATTAGGGGGTCACATTTAAGTTAGGTCTAGTTTTGTTTGTTTGAATTGCACACTTTCTCTCATCTCTTTCTCTTCTCCTCCCCTCCCGTTCTTCCATTTTATGCACGAGCGACGGTCTCAAAATCCGCACTTGGAAGGACCATTTGATTTTGCCTCCCCCACCTCCTCCAAATAATAAAACCACCACTGACCCTGGGCCTTCACACAAACCTGGTGAAATACCTGTGCAAATTGACTCCCCACCTCCCCATCAGGAAGAAAAAGAAATAAAAAATTCTCAAGACAAGATTCCTATCCCCTTCCCACAAGCTCTCTACCCCACCACCACCAAAAAAAAGAAATCTGAGCCCACAACAGAAGAACTCATGGATCTATTTGGGCAAGTTCATATCAATATTCCTCTCCTAGATGCCATCAAATATATACCTGCCTATGCTAAATTTTTGAAGGAGATTTGTACTCCTAAAAGGTAGGCCAAAAATCTAGGACAGGTGCATCTTTCAGAGACAGTAAGCTCTGTCATACAGAGTAAGCTGCCTCCTAAGATGAAAGATCTGGGGGCGCCTTTAATTTCTGTAATTATTGATGACACTACATTTAATCGCGCCCTCCTTGATCTTGGTGCCTCAGTTAATATTATTCCCATGAGTTTATTCGAAGAATTTCAGATCGGTGAATTAAAACCCGTCGAGGTTACCTTGCAATTAGCCGACCGATCTACAATCAAACCTCATGGGATTGTCGAGGATGTTTTAGTCAAGGTCCAGAATTATGTCTTCCCTGCAGACTTTCTGGTTCTTGACATTGAGGCACCTGAATCATTACTGGACTCCCCAATAATCCTTGGACGCCCTTTTTTGGCCACTGCAAAGGCAAATATCAATTGCCACACAGGAAAAATGGATATCAACTGTGCAGGCCAAACTATCACTTTAGATATTTTTAAATCCTCTAGGAGATTCCATGATGATAACCTCTTTGAGGACTCAGATATTGAAATTTCCAATATGGTGGAGACAATGTTAATAGAAACCCTCACCGACCATAATTTTTTTGAGGACTCTGATTTAGAATCAGTGGTCGGCGAAATCTGTGATTCGGAAACTTGTCTTGACCCCAAATTTATTCCTGATACCCCCCCTAAGCACCCTAACCCACCCACTATTAATGCACCTAATTTTTCCACACTCACTTCACCCAATCCTCACCATTCCTTCCTCGACTCCTTTCTTACGGACCTGCCACCAAACTCGCCCGAGTTTGGCATCCAACCTGATTTAAAACCATGGCCAGACTCGGGCTACACTTATCATTTTTCATCCAACTTTGATTCCAATATTGCTTCTAATCAATTTTCTAGGGATCTAGAAGAAGACACCTTTTTTGCAGGCATCCAAGTGTCCAATTATTTACATGATTTTACGTCTTCCGTGCATACCTTCACACATGACTGAATGGCGTAAAAGATAGCACTGGATGGGAGGTAACCCATCATTTTTTCTTACTTTCCCTTTTTCTTCTTTTTCCAGGTTTTGTTCATCCTAAACCCGACCGTTCTTCACTAAGGTGATCCCTTTTCCCTCCTAATGCATGAGGACATGGCATATCTTAAGCATGGGGGGGTGTTTTTAAATTTGACGATCGATTTAGGATTTTCAAAACCTAAAAATATGCATTTTTATTTAATTTATTTCCTGCTTGCATACCCAAAAAAATAAAAATGATGAAAAACTTTTTGAGGAAAAATTTTGAAATCGGGACTAAGGTCGAAAATTCACTTTTGGTACAATGGGATTTAATCTTTAACAAACTAAGGATGAGGACATGGATCTGATCATTAGAATTCCAAGGTCTATTTTAGACTAGATCAGATATTCTTCTCTAAAATTCCACCTGAACTCATGATAGTTCATGTGACTTGATCCTATTTTGTAATACGGAAAGTATTTAACTTAGTTTCTGATTCAAAAACTTGCATGTCTTTAGAAACTTCTTGTGTCAATTTTCACACACAAGCCAACACTTAAAAACAGCTAAAAATTTGAAAAACTCCCTTGTTCTGAAGCAGATCATTGGTTTGAGTTCCCACCGCCGAGAAGGAGGAAAATACCTCCTTTGAGGATGTGATGTCAACATGTTACCGCCTTGGTGCTGCTCCATATCTATATTTCATATCTTTAGACGGAGCATTAAAGCGCATTTTAGCAGCTCAAGTGTCTTGGACGGTGCTCTACCTATAGTGTCGGAGCAAGAGCTCGAGTTTGCTTGGAGCGCCTCTTTACACCGCATCGTGTTTTGGGGTTGTGAGCTCCTGGGTGGTGTCATGGACAGTGCTATCCCAAAGTACTGGCGCCAGAGCCCCCTCAAGGAATGGTAACGGGAATGATGATCCCGACACATCTGTTGTAAGACTAAGCTAAAAATAAGCATGGGGGAGAGAAAAAAAAAAGTAATAATAAATAAACACGCCCTTATAAATGTTGGCTTTTCACAAGCACAGACACAAGGTTTTAAAGGATTTTTGCAAGTTGCGAATCAGATTCATGAGCCAGAAAAATCCTAAAAACAAACATTTCAAGTCATCTGAATTAACAAGGGGTTAATTTGTGAATTTTCTGGAGGATATATTGATCTCATTCTGTCTAATGGTTGAATCCAAAAACAAATCCTGATGTTTATCTTTAACAAATCCCATACCTCCTGTGTTTTTAATCCACCAAGGTCCCTTAATCTCTTTTTCTCCTCAAAAGTCGAAAAAATTAGATTTCCCAAAAATTTTGTTTTGTAAAAATTTAAGTTTTACTAAGAGACTAGAAAAAGATAAGCATGGGGGTGTGATAAACGCTAGTTTATCATCATTTTTATGCATTAAAACAAACTTAGCTCTTAGGATTTTGCTCTGCAAACGGGTTTTTGGGCTGCATTTAGGCATAAATTAGGTTAGGCATGCATTGCATTTTTTTATTATCTTGTTAATACGTTTTTGTGAGTGTTAGGGATGTACAGATATACAGATCCCTAAAACCCTAGCACTCAAGAAGGCAAATGGTGAAGGAGAAGCCCAGACTAGCTGGAACTCAGCTTAATCCAGCTCACCACAGCTGCAACCTAGCTCACTTGAACTAGGGTTAGCTCATCCCAGCTCCATTCAGCTAATCTCAGCTAAATGGCAGGTCAAGAGAGTTCATCTTAGCTCACCCTAGCTCAAGTCAACTCAGATCCAGCTCAACTCAGCTGAGTCTAGCTCATCTCAGCTCCCACTAGTCCACAGGGAGCTCTAGCTAGCTTAGCTGAGTTGACAGGAGTTCACCCCAGTTCAGATCCAACTACATCCAGCTCCACTCAACTCCGGCCAGCTGAAGATGACTTCATTCCAGCTTAGGAAGCTCAAGTCTAGTTCTCAGGGACTCAGCTTAGCTCAACTCAGTTGCGCTAAGCTACCTTAGCTGCCTCACCTAGCTTGATCCTCCCCGGGAGCATTAGACCTAGCTCACCTCAGCTCCTTTCAGCAGAAGCCAGCTTGCTTTAGCTTGGCTTAGTAGCTAGCAAAGAACTAGCAAGCCAAGCTAGCTAAGGTAGCTCCTTGCAGCTCTCTGTAGCAGCCACTAGCTCTAGTGCAACTCAAGATGACTACCTCCAGCTCTTCTCCCTGAAAACCCTAGCTCCAAATGCCTCCAACTCTACTCCCTACTAGCTAAGCTAGCTAAGCTACTTAACTTAGCTAGTCCACCTCCATGGCACCAAAACCTACTACCCTACTACCTAAGCTCCAGCAAAAAGACCACCTACTCCTACTTTATTTTGGTGCCAACTATCCCTTCCATCACCACCCTACATCCACCATCAAAACAAATCTCCACCCTCCATTTTTTCCCTCCAAAATTGCCTTCTAGAAGGTAATTTTTGAGGGAAAACCAAGGCACCTCTTCATTTCCCTCCCAGTTTTCCCTCCAAAAATATCCAAGCACCCCTTCATTTCCGTCCAAAAAAACACCATAACCACCCCCCTTCCCATCCTATAAATACCCTACCCTACCACCACATAATTCCCATCCTCCATTAGTGTAATTTGCTACCTATGCCACCTATACCTACGGCCAAGAAGAAGGAGTAGAGAAGGAGATTAAAGGGGCACATCACCAGCCCTTTCGGTGCCTTCTTCTCCCCACTCTCTTCAACTTGGGCCACGCCAAGGAGGAGGACTCTTCCACTTCAAGGAGGATGGCCAGGCAAGGGAGAAGGACCTAGGGTGGATGTCCACCCTTGGAGAGAAGCTTACGGCATGCCCCCTTAGGGCTTGCCTTGGAGGACATCACCTTGGCGGAGCACAGCAAGGAAGGAGTTGAAGGATTCTTTTCAAGCTTGGGAGCTACCAACCTTGGAGCAAGAAGCCCTCTTCTTCACCATCTATCTAGAGGATTTGTGTTTTCTTTTCTTTATTTTAATTTTTCTAGTAGTAGAAGCATTCCTCTACTAGGCTTTTTTTGTAAAACACTTTTCATTAATCTAGATTGCCTTCTTTGCAATTTCTCATTTGCATTTCTACTTGCTTTGTTTTTAGCATTCTTCACTCCCTCTCCATAGTTATTCTAGGGACCCAATTGCCTAGAGTGAGCTTAGGGAGAGGTTCTACTTGCCACTTAGAAGTAGTATTTGAATTTGAAGTGTAAATCACCTTCCCGCCACCATTTTGCATGTTGTCTTAACTCAAAAACAAAAAAAAAATGATATATTGAAAAATACCAAAAAGAAAGTTGAGATTTGTATTCCAAGCAAGAGATTCACTTTTGCAAACATTTGGCCTCCTTGGACGACCCTAGATACTCCCCTATCTAGGTTTATAAATTTAAAAGCATATGCGAATTCGCGTGTTACAACGACGTTAAAAACCCACTTTTACAAATCACGCGTATTTCGCTATCACTTTTTGGCGCCGTTGCCGGGGAGAAGCAATGAGCACGGGCATAATTAACCACTGGATCTCCATCGAGCAGCTCGGTAGCATACGCGTGGCGAACGTGGAGGCACTGGATCAAGAACGGGCATGATGACATGTGCGAAGACGCGCGTGTGCACTCTTTAGGATTTAAAGGCGCGATTGAGCGTGCGTTTAAGTTGTCCGATCGTAAGGATTGGGCACTCAAAAGAGGCGAGCGGTGAAGGAAAGGAAACGAAGGCACGAACGCAGGTGATCTGTAGCCATGCAATCTTTATCCAAGGGTACACAGGCTGCCATGTGGCAGCACCAGATTCAACCGAGGATAAAAGAAGGATTTCAAAGGATTAATCAGGGCCATTGATCTCTTTATCAACGGATCTGATTAATCTAAAGCATTTGCACAGATTTAAGGGGCCAAATACCTTCTTTGCCCTCCACTAAATCTATAAAAAGAGGCCAAAGGGCCCCACTTTGAAGGCACTTCTCAATTTCTTCTTCTTCCTCCATCAACCTCTCTCTCTTCTTCTTCTTCCTGTCTTCTCTGCATTCATCTCTGCACCTTCGTCTGAAGCATCCATTGGGCCACCCCAATGGATTATTGCTGCTCTTCCCAACCTCTCCAAAAGGCCACCACGAACCACCCGTAGTGCCCTCATTCTGTTACATAAGTAGTTACATTTATGTTAGAATTTGTCAGGTTCTATGTATACAATTCATGTTTAAAGTCTTCTGATTATTATATATATTGTGTCTATACTATTTAGTATTTATATTTGGAATAATGTATGAAATCAAAAGTGCTTTTGGCCTCCCTATGATCGACCAGGACTCACCAAGTTCCGTTAATTTATTTGCTCAAGACGTATTTTGTGCTATACTACAACGTGCTAATTCTCTACGCGATCTACGCCACGAACAATATGATTCTCCTCCATCTGTTGATCGGGTTTTGCACATTGATAAGATCGATAATCACTTCCCATCCTTTTTTGATCCTATCAGTAGGGTTCCTACATCCTCTATAGCTTAGTTTTCTTTTGAGGATCCCTACTTTGACCGGGTAGAATCAACTCAGCCAAACCCCAGATTATCATTTCCATATCTGTTTGAGATTCAAAGTATCTGGTGGGCTCCACATCTATTGATTCACATCCATCAACCCGCCAGATTAATTGGATTTGGATTGCATCATCAGCTTGTACATCTGAACAAGCACCTGGTTGTACCTGATGAGTGGCTACTCATCATAGCTAAAAGGCCGAAATTAAGCTAGACACTAAGCAAAACAATATCAAATTAACACATAAAAAGGGTTAAGTGTGGGAATTAAAGAAAAGACCTAAAACTTTTAACGTGTGTTAAAATCTCCTAATTAGGTCACAAAAATGAGATATTCTGAAAACTAAAGAACAAATGATGATCCATGCATCAATTGAACACATAAACAAGTTTGAAAAGATAAATCAGAAGTAAAATCAATGTCTTAAATGTTCAATTAAGCACATGTAAAAATTTGAAAGCAATTGGACATCATTTAGGCTTAGAAATAAATAGATTACAATTAAGTCCTTCATGCATTACATTTCTACCCTTCAAAACTCCTTCTTGGACCTTTTTGCAAGCCGCAGGGACCCTTCTGTATGACTGCAGGGCCCTTCCAGTTATAGTTCTTCTCACTTTTGGACCTGCACTCTATTCTTCTACCCCTTCGTTTAAGGGTCTTCCTGCAAGTGTTCCCTCATTTCAGAGAGAAGCCTGTGTTCTTCACGTGCACTGTAGCACGCGAAGAACACAGCCATTCTCGACCGTCCATCGCACTTTTGATCTCGATCTGCGGCTGGAATCAAATGGAACCTTCGCGCGATTCGGTGCGTGCGTTCACCTCTCTTCCCAGATCTCATCTGACGGTCAGATCTCTCTCTTGACTCGCCGCGCGCTCTACCCATCTCATCCTCACCGCCGGCCTGATTCTGATTAACCTCACCCTTGCGGTGATCTCAGTCACTGAGCTGCTATTTAAGCACCTCAGTGGTGTCGCGCGCAAAGGATCGCTCCCTCCTACATCTCTTAGCGATCAATTCTTCCACTCCAGTCTCTCCTCCTCATCTAGACCCTGATTTCACAGCCACCGGCTGTGGAATCATCGCCTGCTCTCGACCCTCCTCGTCGCTAAGGACCTCGTAGCACCTGAGGACGACCCTGGAGTCTCACTAGCAGACTCTTCCCTCCACTGGAGTCACCCTCCTCCTTTCTTCCTCCTTAGCCGCCGGCTAAGGATCCATAGGTCCCATTCTTCCTTTTAGTTTAGTTTTTAATTCTGCACAAGTAGTTTTAGATTTAGCTTGCAGTAGTTTAGAATAGATTTAGTTTTAATTGTTAGTGTTTAATGTTAGCTGTAGTTAGATTAGTCTTAGGAGTAGAATTAGTATTAGATCCCCTCCCTCACCTCCTCTGATCAGTCCAGATCAGAGGGGAAGAATCATCTGTTCACTGTTCAATTTATCTCCCTCTTCATGTTTTGTTTTTCCATCATCCAGATTCTGATTCTTGTTTTTTTCCTTTTAACGACGAATTTTTCATCAATCACCCACACATCCTGACCCAATTTCAGATCTGATGGCACACTGCCTCAGATCTGAAAGTGGCGTCACAAGCACCATTTGGGGCTTCTCACTCACTCCATTTGTTTCATAAAAGCCCCTCTGTTTTAAATGGATTGCCTCAGTTTGTCAGAGCACTTTTGATCTGGATTTTTAAAGGATTTTTACTCTCTGAAATGTTTTGACAGATCTGACAAATTGAAGGGATTTTTGGTTTTCATTGTAGGCAAGGATTCTGAGAAGTTCTCTGGTGACAGAGAACCAATCAGAAGAGCCTTTCATGATTCTGTTTATATTTTGTTTTGAATGCATTCGCCAGCTTCCATTAAATTTCCTTAATGCATTCTTAGTCTCTTTTTGCTATTTCAGAACTGCCATGCACTATTTGTGTTGATGATCATTTCTGTATGGTGATTCTCTAACCTAAGGAGTTTTCCATACTCCTTAAGGTTGCAAGAAACTGGGATTGTGTTTCTTTGGTTTTAATTGATCGAGCTAAGTCTTCCTTCATGCTGTCTATGGCATTAGGAAGACTAACTCAATGCCATTTGAATGTTGATCTGAAAGGATGCTTCTGATAAGGTTTTTCCTAATGAGTATTTGAGCTGAATTTACATGAGATTTTCGTGAGATTTAAACCCCTTTCAGATTTGGATTTCAACTCTGTAAATTGTAGTTTGTTTTGAATTTTAATCTTACTCCCAGTTACACAGCAATATGCTGCATCTAGCAGCTACATTCCCCTCTTCTCTAAACTCCCTTCTTCTCTAAATTTCCCTCTTCTCTGTAGAATACTTCCCCCCCTCTTCAAGTGGACTAACTGCAGCAGCAGTTAGCCATTTGACAGTGGCTTAAGCCACTGCCACTGTAAACAACAACACTAAAACAGCACATTCTTCTTTTCTCCATCTCCTCTGACAGTAGCTGCGGCTGCTGTCTAAACTCAAATAAAAAAAAATCAATCAACTCTAATTCCCTAACTTTATACAAAAGCCTAATGGCATAGACTTATTTTAAAACTGTAAATATACCCATTCATAGTATTATAACTATAACTATAGCATATCAGTTAGATACATAGCTATATTGTAAATATGTATAAAACCTGTATAGAAATTCGTATACATATGCAATCCATGTAAAAATATGTATGTATACTAATCTAGTATGTATGTATTCACTGATTTATGTATATATATATGTACAGATTTATATTTACTGATTTAGTAGCTAAGTTAATAGGTTAGAGCAATAATCAAGTAAATAAATCTATAAACGTGGGAATATATATATACATATGTATATATTAAGTAATTTAAGTTAGTCAAAGTATAATTATACCTAGTATAACTTACTGTAACTTAGTTTTAATTATAAACTACACAGAACTGCTATTTTAGCCTAAATAAAACATAAACAAATTCGTAAAAATACAATAAAAATATGTATTAAATACTTAAGTATGTAAGTTAAAACTGTTTAAGGTCAATTAGACCATTTACTAATTATTTTATAAGTAATTAACTATTTAATCACTTAAATCAACCTGTATAATCAGCCTAGTTTAGCAAATTTATTTGTATAGTAAATATATTTAAAATTCAAAATTAATTAATCAATTATGTAGTATTATGTAAATATTTTATTCACCATATTTTATTTTATTTTTTTTAATAATTTATGGCCCCCAAATCGAGGGCCAAAAACGCGCACAGACGCAGCTGCGTCTGGTTTCCAGCGCACGATGTGGCGCTGGAATAGCGCCACATCGTGGGCTGCAAACGAAATGCAGCATATAAATATAATTTATGTTATAACCTTACCAGTCGTCATGGCGCCGGGCGCCCGAAACGTTACCTGTTCCGTCTGATCCGATAACCCGATTCTGATATGTGATGATACTGAATGTGTGGGGCTGGGAGCCCGAGCGTGTGCGAACTTGTTGAAGGCGTTGGGCTGAGGCCCTGCGCTGATACGAAAACGTAATTAAGCACCTAATCTGAGATTAGGGCGCGCTTAGTAGAGGTCTGGTCCCACCCTAAGGGTGCTGTGTATCCCTCGAAAAGCGCACTCGCTAATTAAACACATTTTACACTAAGGACTCTCCACCGCAGCCTCTGAAAGACTACACAGAACAAAATGAAAGGACAGACGACTTAAAAAAAAAAAAAGAGATAACACGAGATAACAACAGAAAAGACTCTGTACATATGTAAAATTAAACCCACATAATTACTAACAGAATAAAATGACACTATAAATGTCGCTAAAGACCTCAGTTTGCTTCTTTAGGTTGTATATAGTGTTTCCTGAGATTTAGCGACGTTTATATCTGTCACTAAAACGGATATATATGTCACTATAAATAAATGACTAGTAAGTTAAGTTTTTACACCATGGTATCCTAATGTAGTATGAACTAACATATTAGTGTTAATAGTATAACTTGTAAATACATAGTTTAGAGTATAATAATAGATTGTTTGATGCTTGTTCATAGTTAGCATTTTTGCAAGATGCTTGTTCATAGTTAGCATTTTTGCAAGCACTTCTTAGCAACTAGGTAAATAAAACATTCATTCATTCTTTAAATGTAAAGTTTCTTTTTGAATAAGAAGACAATTTTGGAGATAATCAAAGAGTGACCGAATTAAATTCAATAAATTGCCTCCCAGAGAACGACCTGGAACAAAACCAGTAAAAATTAGATAAATAAGCAAATGATAATAATGGTTGTAATGACTGGAACTCACCCATACTCACCACTATACGACATCCTTAATGTTATATTATACACCCTATACTACAACGACATAATCAACAATTATTACCAACAAACATTTACAACAACCATCACCATCATTATTTTTGGCGCCGTTGCCGGGGAGCATCGGTGTCAACAACAACCATTTTTACATCATTATTTTTGGCGCCGTTGCCGGGGAGGCAACGCTCTTTGCACCAAAATTTTCTTTTCATTCTTTTGTATATAGAAATCATTCATTCATTCATTATAATTGCTTTTATTTTCCATTGAATTAATTGTGTATACATTCCTTTATTCTTTTACTAATCATTTGTTTTTTCCACAGCACTTGAGGAGTGTCGTCTTCCTGGTGAAGTCGCTGCGCTCCAGATCCGTCTTCCTGGTGGAGTTTTGCCTCGAAGTCGCTGTAGGATTTTAGTATTAGTTTTAGTATAGATAGTTTTAGGTTTATTGATTAGGAGCAATTGTTAGTCATAAGTTGTGAGAGCTTGTTCTCACACAATTTTTGTAATAATTCTGGACTGTCTGGACTTTATTTCTTTATCTTCTTAATTTCTTTCCTTACTTTTGAATTGCATATAAAATTTTTCAGAAAAATCAAAAAATCAAAAAAAATCAAAAAGACCTCATACTTATCTAGCAGCAGCATAACCCTAGGCATCCATTTTCAGGATTGCATTTCATTCCTGCTAGATTTTAATTCAAGTCAAATCTGCATTAGAAGATTGCTGGAGTCAGGTACGCATTTCTTACCTAACTCTAACTCCTGCCATATTTGCATTTGACTTAAAATTAAAGAAGACCACTACTTGTTCTGAATTTAGTAAAAAGTGAAACGAGCAGCATAGAAAACACATTTTAATCACTTCAATTAAATCAAAAAGGAGATAGCAAAATTGGGTGAAACCATGTTTGAGATTTTAATCGCCTTGTGTTGAATGTTATCGTGCACACAGCACGATCACTTAAGGCCACAATACACGGGTTTCTACCTCATCTTTCTGCAACCACAGTATCTGGATTCGCACGCTCAGTCTTATCCAGATTCCCAGTGGATTTTAGAGGTCTGCACTTCGCTAGGTTTATCTTAGGATACGTACAATTGTTTGAAACAATTGTTTGCGTATAACATACTTTGCGTAGCAGCCTCTAGGAAAAATTTTCTCCGATTCATTTCGATTGATTGGTCTTCTTGAATTGAGATTTTATTGGGATTCTTCTGTTTTATTGTGAACGTTAAAAATTTTTTCCCATTGAGTTGGATCGAATTAGAGTAAACGGGATTTCAAAAAAAAAAAAAAAAACCAACTCAATGGAAGGTAGGAGATCCCAAAACCCAGAACTTGTACTCCCCTTGGGTACTGCTACCCAAGCTACTGCATCATCTTCTTTGCCTTCCACTTCTAATCCCTTACCTCCTGAGTCTCAAAATACTTTTCACAATCCCCCTCGCCAAGAGGATGATCTTGATTCTTCACACTTTGAGGATTTTGAAGAACTTCCTCCAGACTTAGTTGCACATCCTCTACCACAGCAACCACCTATCCCTAGGTTCCAACCTCCACCTTATCCTAATCATCCTAATCCACCCCCGGAGAGAGGACCTATGCCTCATCTTCAGCACCTTTTCGATACACAACTACAAATGAATACCTTAACCCAACAGGTGCAACAGCTTGCTCAAGCTGTAAATCTATTAGCTAACCCCCAACCACAACCACTTCAACCTAGAAATCCTCAGGAACCACCCCAACCCCGTAGACCTCAACTACGAGATTATTATAATCCCGCAGTTGCCCAACCAATGCCTGTGGTACGTTATCCCAATGGGGGTCGTGCTGCTGAACTAAAGCCGAACATTATAGCACTCATTCCTCACTTCCATGGACTTGCTTCTGAGGACCCTTTTCAGCATTTAGAGGAGCTGAAGAATCTTTCCCAAACTTTGGGTCCGCAAGGACATGATCAGCACACGCTTTTGATGAAAATGTTCTCCTTTTCATTAAAAGATAAGGCAGCCTTTTGGTTTAGAACACTTGCACGGACTACACCTATAGATTCCTGGGCTTCTTTAGAACATGAGTTCTTAAAGAAGTACTTTCCTGTAGGCCGCACTAATGCCTTAAGGCGTGCCATCACCACCTTCACCCAGAATTCAGGAGAACCTATGCACGAGGCTTGGGAGAGATTCCATGAGCTTTTGAGAAAATGTCCCCACCATGGTGTCCCACGCTGGCAACAGGTCCAGATCTTCTACCATGGGCTCCATGATGACACACGGAATTTTGTAGATGCCGCTTGTGGAGGCAATTTCCTGTGTCGGGACGAGGACTCAGCCTTTGAGCTCTTTGAAGGCATGGCCGAAAACTCTATTAATAATGCTTCAATGAGCGTGTTTAATAGAAAGTCCTCACATTCCCACTCACACACGGGGGTACATGAAGCCCAATCCAGTAGCAAAGACTTAGAGATAGTGGCTAGTCAACTGGATAAAGTGGGCTTAATCGAGAAGAAAGTAGATGAAGTATGGAAATTTCTCTCAAAACACCCATCTTCTTCTTCTCAGTCACCAGCACAAAACACTTCTTCTCAGTTTCCCACAGGGAGGGAAACTGTGAATAACCTTTCTGTGACACAAACTGCATTACCGGATTTTCCATTTCCATATCCTTCACCGGTTGGAGGAACCTTTGTTCCTCCCTTCACTGACTTCCCTGCACCTTCTGGAGCTTCGGAGGAGCTTCATGCCATTCACAATGATCCTTTCACACAAACCTATAACCCTGGATGGCGTAATCATCCAAATTTCTCGTGGTCGGGAAATTCACAAAGACCTCCTTTTCAACAACCTTCTGCACCACCATTGCACAACCCGATCCGAGCACCACCTCCACAATCACACGGATATCCACCGCGTACCTACCAGCAACCCCAACCCAGGCCCACCCAATACTCTCAATCTGGGCCTACACGAGATGACCAGTTGGGGTCTATCATGAAAGCTCTTGCTGATATGCAACAACAGAATATTGCTATGCAGCAGAGACAGGACGCGGCCTTAGCTGAGATGAGAGCCCAGCTATCACACTTGACGGAGTCCCGTCAACCACATTCACTCCCATCCCAAGCACAACCCAACCCTAGGAACATACCTGCTCAAAGGTATGTCCAACCTAGACCAGCACTGCAAGACCAAACACATGACATTTCACAACCAGTGCATAACACTGAATCAACATGATCTTGATATTATTTGATAATGGAGCCATTGAGATCACTGAACTTGACAAATCTGAACCCTTTATTGTTAATGGACAAAGACTGAAACCTTTCATTGAGCCGCATGATCTCAGACTTGTCAATTCCACCATTTCGCTCCTACATTTTGAGCTACCAACTAAGTTTTCGCCTAGCTGAAGGCGTTAAACTTAGCAAACACCTACCCTTGTATATAGCTGTTTTACACCTTTCTTACTCTTGCCTTTATTTGCATATAGTGTCTACCCTTGCATTCTGAGCATACATTCATTGACACACATGTCATGCATTTCACTTCCTAGCCCGACTGTTCACTCTGATCCTAGATCAGACTTAAAATCGTCCGCACAGAGATTTTATCTCCTCATTCCGACTTCCTTTCATCACCCAGTCTAGGATAGTGAAAAGCAGAGCATGCATTTGCATCCACCCTTTCATTCAATGAGGACATTGAAACATTTAAGCATGGGGGGGTGTAAATGGTAAACCATTTAAACCAAAATACAATTGTAGACACAACTATAGTACATATAGTATTATCAAAAAAAAAAATTATATACTTCAAAAAAAATTGAAAAATTTTGAAAAAAATTTTGAAAAAATTACAAAGCTAAAAATACAAAAAAATAACAAATCAGAAAAATTCCAAAAATACAATAAGGGACATGAACTTCATTATCAAAGGAGGACATTCATTTCAAGAGGGGAGGGAGAGAAAGAAAAAGAAAAAGAAAGAAAAGATAAGTGATCTTATAGCTAAAATAAAAAAATAATAGAATAAGTGTATATGGACATTCAACCGTTACTGGTTTGACCTGCCGGGCCATAGAAGCTTGAAACAAGCTTAGGCTTAATACACTTTGAGCCTTGACAAGATAGACCACAGTCTCTCCTAACTTTAGGTAATTCTTGTACCTGAGTCACCAATACAGGATTCGTTGGTTTGCTTTGACTTAGGAGTCTAGGTAACCTTGGCTTACACTACACAGTGTCAGGAAAGACCACTTGAACCTAAGCCTCAACCCTTGTGTTCATTAGGGAAGGTGGAGTCCTTACCTGTGCGTGCAGGTAGACTCTTTGTCCTAATCTTTAGTTTTGTGTCTAGGAGAAGCTCTTTCCACAAAAGAAATCCACCCACCAAATACAGTGCGCTCTACCAAATAAGTTCCGGAGACATACTGTTAAAAAAAAAAAAAAAAAAAAAAAAAGAAAAAGAAAGAAAAAAAAAGGGGTCAAGTATGTTCTCCAAAAAGTCTGAAAAACTACTCTTCCACCAAAAATGTTTTCAGGGTTCAAAACAATACCCTGTTTATCCAAAAAAAAAAAAAAAAAAAAAATCTTCTCTGAGCCACAAATACAACAAGGGTTGTGATTGAATACCATCAATTTTTGAGAGTCATCCGAAAACATGAGCTGAAGTTAGGACCAACCTGGACTTAAAAAGAAGTGAAACCCCGGGAATGAGCCTTAGAATTCACCTGGTTAGTCCTGACTTATCACAAAGCACAGCCATAACTTCATAGCATTCTGAGTCTCTGTAAAAACCCCCTGAGTCCTGGAATTCGACTTAAGGTTTAAATATCAAGAATCCTTGTTGGTTGAGAGATGGTCTATGTCATTTAAGCCTCGAGTTCTGGTAGGTTATCCTTAGTAACCAGGTTCTCACAATGTCCAAAAACACAGTTGGTTTATTAAAAAAAAAAAAAAAAAATTTCAGCTTAAAGATCATCATAAAACACTTAAAAACTTTTGAAAAAGAAAAAAAAGATATCTTTACACACTTACCTTGCTGAAACTTAAATTGCCTTACACTTCAACAGATTGTTTGCTAAGGGACTAGCAAAACGTAAGCATAGGGGTATGATGAGTGGCTACTCATCATAGCTAAAAGGCCGAAATTAAGCTAGACACTAAGCAAAACAATATCAAATTAACACATAAAAAGGGTTAAGTGTGGGAATTAAAGAAAAGACCTAAAACTTTTAATGTGTGTTAAAATCTCCTAATTAGGTCACAAAAATGAGATATTCTAAAAACTAAAGAACAAATGATGATCCATGCATCAATTGAACACATAAACAAGTTTGAAAAGATAAATCAGAAGTAAAACCAATGTCTTAAATGTTCAATTAAGCACATGTAAAAATTTGAAAGCAATTGGACATCATTTAGGCTTAGAAATAAATAGATTACAATTAGGTCCTTCATGCATTACATTTCTACCCTTCAAAACTCCTTCTTGGACCTTTTTGCAAGCCGCAGGGACCCTTCTGTATGACTGCAGGGCCCTTCCAGTTATAGTTCTTCTCACTTTTGGACCTGCACGCTATTCTTCTACCCCTTCGTTTAAGGGTCTTCCTGCAAGTTTTCCCTCATTTCAGAGAGAAGCCTGTGTTCTTCACGCGCACTGTAGCGCGCGAAGAACACAGCCATTCTCGACCGTCCATCGCACTTTTGATCTCGATCTGCGGCTGGAATCAAATGGAAACTTCGCGCGATTCGGTGCGTGCGTTCACCTCTCTTCCCAGATCTCATCTGACGGTCAGATCTCTCTCTTGACTCGCCGCGCGCTCTACCCATCTCATCCTCACCGCCGGCCTGATTCTGATTAACCTCACCCTTGCGGTGATCTCAGTCACTGAGCTGCTATTTAAGCACCTCAGTGGTGTCGCGCGCAAAGGATCGCTCCCTCCTACATCTCTTAGCGATCAATTCTTCCACTCCAGTCTCTCCTCCTCATCTAGACCCTGATTTCACAGCCACCGGCTGTGGAATCATCGCCTGCTCTCGACCCTCCTCGTCGCTAAGGACCTCGTAGCACCTGAGGACGACCCTGGAGTCTCACTAGCAGACTCTTCCCTCCGCTGGAGTCACCCTCCTCCTTTCTTCCTCCTTAGCCGCCGGCTAAGGATCCATAGGTCCCATTCTTCCTTTTAGTTTAGTTTTTAATTCTGCACAAGTAGTTTTAGATTTAGCTTGCAGTAGTTTAGAATAGATTTAGTTTTAATTGTTAGTGTTTAATGTTAGCTGTAGTTAGATTAGTCTTAGGAGTAGAATTAGTATTAGATCCCCTCCCTCACCTCCTCTGATCAGTCCAGATCAGAGGGGAAGAATCATCTGTTCACTGTTCAATTTATCTCCCTCTTCATGTTTTGTTTTTCCATCATCCAGATTCTGATTCTTGTTTTTTTCCTTTTAACGACGAATTTTTCATCAATCACCCACACATCCTGACCCAATTTCAGATCTGATGGCACACTGCCTCAGATCTGAAAGTGGCGTCACAAGCACCATTTGGGGCTTCTCACTCACTCCATTTGTTTCATAAAAGCCCCTCTGTTTTAAATGGATTGCCTCAGTTTGTCAGAGCACTTTTGATCTGGATTTTTAAAGGATTTTTACTCTCTGAAATGTTTTGACAGATCTGACAAATTGAAGGGATTTTTGGTTTTCATTGTAGGCAAGGATTCTGAGAAGTTCTCTGGTGACAGAGAACCAATCAGAAGAGCCTTTCATGATTCTGTTTATATTTTGTTTTGAATGCATTCGCCAGCTTCCATTAAATTTCCTTAATGCATTCTTAGTCTCTTTTTGCTATTTCAGAACTGCCATGCACTATTTGTGTTGATGATCATTTCTGTATGGTGATTCTCTAACCTAAGGAGTTTTCCATACTCCTTAAGGTTGCAAGAAACTGGGATTGTGTTTCTTTGGTTTTAATTGATTGAGCTAAGTCTTCCTTCATGCTGTCTATGGCATTAGGAAGACTAACTCAATGCCATTTGAATGTTGATCTAAAAGGATGCTTCTGATAAGGTTTTTCCTAATGAGTATTTGAGCTGAATTTACATGAGATTTTCGTGAGATTTAAACCCCTTTCAAATTTGGATTTCAACTCTGTAAATTGTAGTTTGTTTTGAATTTTAATCTTACTCCCAGTTACACAGCAATATGCTGCATCTAGCAGCTACATTCCCCTCTTCTCTAAACTCCCTTCTTCTCTAAATTTCCCTCTTCTCTGTAGAATACTTCCCCCCCTCTTCAAGTGGACTAACTGCAGCAGCAGTTAGCCATTTGACAGTGGCTTAAGCCACTGCCACTATAAACAACAACACTAAAACAGCACATTCTTCTTTTCTCCATCTCCTCTGACAGTAGCTGCGGCTGCTGTCTAAACTCAAATAAAAAAAAATCAATCAACTCTAATTCCCTAACTTTATACAAAAGCCTAATGGCATAGACTTATTTTAAAACTGTAAATATACCCATTCATAGTATTATAACTATAACTATAGCATATCAGTTAGATACATAGTTATATTGTAAATATGTATAAAACCTGTATAGAAATTCGTATACATATGCAATCCATGTAAAAATATGTATGTATACTAATCTAGTATGTATGTATTCACTGATTTATGAATATATATATGTACAGATTTATATTTACTGATTTAGTAGCTAAGTTAATAGGTTAGAGCAATAATCAAGTAAATAAATCTATAAACGTGGCAATATATATATACATATGTATATATTAAGTAACTTAAGTTAGTCAAAGTATAATTATACCTAGTATAACTTACTGTAACTTAGTTTTAATTATAAACTACACAGAACTGCTATTTTAGCCTAAATAAAACATAAACAAATTCGTAAAAATACAATAAAAATATGTATTAAATACTTAAGTATGTAAGTTAAAACTGTTTAAGGTCAATTAGACCATTTACTAATTATTTTATAAGTAATTAACTATTTAATCACTTAAATCAACCTGTATAATCAGCCTAGTTTAGCGAATTTATTTGTATAGTAAATATATTTAAAATTCAAAATTAATTAATCAATTATGTAGTATTATGTAAATATTTTATTCACCATATTTTATTTTATTTTTTTTAATAATTTATGGCCCCCAAATCGAGGGCCAAAAACGCGCACAGACGCAGCTGCGTCTGGTTTCCAGCGCACGATGTGGCGCTGGAATAGCGCCACATCGTGGGCTGCAAACGAAACGCAGCATATAAATATAATTTATGTTATAACCTTACCAGTCGTCATGGCGCCGGGCGCCCGAAACGTTACCTGTTCCGTCTGATCCGATAACCCGATTCTGATATGTGATGATACTGAATGTGTGGGGCTGGGAGCCCGAGCGTGTGCGAACTTGTTGAAGGCGTTGGGCTGAGGCCCTGCGCTGATACGAAAACGTAATTAAGCACCTAATCTGAGATTAGGGCGCGCTTAGTAGAGGTCTGGTCCCACCCTAAGGGTGCTGTGTATCCCTCGAAAAGCGCGCCCGCTAATTAAACACATTTTACACTAAGGACTCTCCACCGCAGCCTCTGAAAGACTACACAGAACAAAATGAAAGGGCAGACGACTTAAAAAAAAAAAAAGAGATAACACGAGATAACAACAGAAAAGACTCTGTACATATGTAAAATTAAACCCACATAATTACTAACAGAATAAAACGACACTATAAATGTCGCTAAAGACCTCAGTTTGCTTCTTTAGGTTGTATATAGTGTTTCCTGAGATTTAGCGACGTTTATATCTGTCACTAAAACTGATATATATGTCACTATAAATAAATGACTAGTAAGTTAAGGTTTTACACCATGGTATCCTAATGTAGTATGAACTAACATATTAGTGTTAATAGTATAACTTGTAAATACATAGTTTAGAGTATAATAATAGATTGTTTGATGCTTGTTCATAGTTAGCATTTTTGCAAGCACTTCTTAGCAACTAGGTAAATAAAACATTCATTCATTCTTTAAATGTAAAGTTTCTTTTTGAATAAGAAGACAATTTTGGAGATAATCAAAGAGTGACCGAATTAAATTCAATAAATTGCCTCCCAGAGAACGACCTGGAACAAAACCAGTAAAAATTAGATAAATAAGCAAATGATAATAATGGTTGTAATGACTGGAACTCACCCATACTCACCACTATACGACATCCTTAATGTTATATTATACACCCTATACTACAACGACATAATCAACAATTATTACCAACAAACATTTACAACAACCATCACCATCAGTACCAACCAGGCTTTTGATCGAGGTGCTTGTTCTACAACACTCCTCTTATTTGACCACCCCTTCTCCTTGATCACCTTTTGCTCGACTGAAGGCATTGAATTTAGCACTTAACAAGAGGCAATCAGTCATTCCAAAAACCTGAGACCCTTCGATCATCTTTTGAGATACACTCCTATTGCACTTTTGAGTTCAACATTAGAACAACCGACTCCACCTTTGGTACTTGTATCACAACATGAAATCATCTGCAACAATCATCCTGACCCATTCACCCACCCTTTGATCCCGTTCTAATCCTTGAAATAAGCTGATTTCATATCGTCCAGTTTACAATGAGGACATTGCAAAACTTAGGCATAGGGGGTGTTAAAGTGCAAATAGATAGAAAATCAATTCTCTGAAGGGTTCTCACAAAAAAGTATATATACAAAAAATGATAAAAAAAATTGAAAAAGAAAAAACTTTTTGAGAAAGGGTAGGAATTTTGTGAACTAATTTGAAAATCTTTCTTGAGGAGGAAGAGAGGAAAATGCAAATGTCAAAAAGGAGCAAAAAAATCAAGAACAAAATTGATAGTCATTAGCACTTGATTATGAAAGTTACTAAGTTATAGACCTAATCAAAAGAAAAATTAAGTCCTAAAATGACAAAGAGGCGAGAGATTTATACGAGTGTTGATCTTAGGCCTCTTGGGCTTGTTTTAGGGCTTAAACATTCACGTATCCTTTAATATCTGGATTAGTTCTCAAGAGGTTGAGGAAAGTGCGAAGCTGATGTATTAGGTTTAAGGCTTAGGGATTATTTGGCCCCGTTGCCTGCCCTTTGGTTTGTGGGACTTGGTAACCTAAGCACCCAAAATCACACACTAAGTTTGGTTCAGTACGCTTAATAAAGAAACAAACCTGCCAAAAGTGTTCTGTTCTCAGAAGCCACCTCTAAGATCTAGCTTAGAAGCGGCTCGACAACATAAGTTGACTGGACGAGTTCCCGACGTGGAGAGGTGGGAAATTTCCCTCGAAGATGCGTAATAACATATCGTCTCCTCGGTGCTTGTCTCCTAGGATATCGAAATATCCTATCGGGGGCATGTAAGCACCTTGTGCTGGTTTAGGTGCCATGGGTAGAATTTTCCCGAAATGTTGATTGCCAAGGCTTGAATTTAGCTATAGAACTCCATGGGTGGCTCTATCTTGAAGTGTCGAAAGCCAAGGTTCTGGGGGTTGGCATGGGCAGTGCTATCCCGAAGCATCGAAAGCCAAGGACCCTTCGAGGATTGATGGTGGGGACAAGGAATCCAACACAGATCATGTTTAGGGCCAATTTGAAGCTGGATCTAGGGAAATCAAAAAAAGAAAAGAGAGAAAACTCTCTAAATGAAAAATATACTCGTATCCCTCTCTGTTACAAAAAAATGCACTACAAATTGAACCTAGATATGTTACGTCTATGCACAGGTGCTTTAACCACTGGGTTCAATGAACCTCTAGGCAGTTTTTGTGGGCCTTAGAAACCTTTGTGGTAGACTCAGGCTGAAGCTGGTTAGGTCTAGATCTTGATTGCTACTTGAGTACCTTAAGGCCTGTCATTGGCATTCTGACCTAATTTCTAGAAAATGGAACAAATCAGGAATTTGAACATCAATGCATGGTCTAGAACTCTAGTTCTTTTCATAAGATTTTGCTAAGAGACTAGCAAAAGTTAGGCATGGGGGTATGATGATAACGTCATCATCGGCCATAACAGGCTTCAATTAATCATAATCAAGAGACAGATACTCCTACATAATCGTCGGAGAGTTGTAATTCATTGCATATTCTTTCTGAGAAGAGTGCATTAAAATAGGGATAAATCTACAGTTTTAATACCATATTATGAATGCAGAATAATTATGGGGTTTCTTAGGGGTTAACTGAAGGTCAAATGTTCATTAATGACTAATAAGAGGGTCTGTACAGATAGAAACGGGTTTTCACAGCTCCCAAAACCCTAATTCCAAATTTGCTTAATTAACAAAGGTTCTGCTCAGAATAAATTCCATCTAAACCTTCTAAAATTCATAGAAAAATATTCCATAAGATTTGATACCCTTGATTTGACCATCTAAACCTATTTTGACCTAAAACAGTCTTAGACAGAAAGTTGCCCTAATTTGGATTTCTACATAAATTACATGGTCAAACTTGGTCAAAATCAAAATCTAACTTCACCATTAGATTTCTTGGGTCCAAATTAGGTTTATACCAAAATTTAGGCTCAAACAAAGATCATCTTGACCTAGTTCGCATTTTGGTCAAGTCTGACTCTTTTTCTGTCAAATTGCCCCTCAGCTTTCGAAATCTATTGCATTTAGCCCCCTACAATCACCTTCAACAAGAGGCCCATGTTGCCATTGCCGTGTGAACACATCATGCAGCCAAGTTTCCATCTTGGATTTCTTCCTTATTTCATGCCCAAACCCTTCCAAAATTGGAAGGGGAACTCCTGAAGAAATCCCCATCAATCTAAACCTAATCTCACCTTCCAATTCGCGCTCTAAAGCTCATGCGAACTCTTGGAAGTTCCAAATCCCAATCCATGATTTCTCGAGCTTTCAAGCCTGTTTCCAAACTTGGAAGCTTGTCCAATGCCCTATAAAAGACCCTCATGGATTGTCTCACCTTCTTAGCCTGGTTTAAACCAGATTCCACCCTTCTTCTCCTTTCTCTGGCCAAATTCTCTACAAGCTCTGGCAAGCTTCTCCATCCACCTTCTTCATCGGTCGCCACAGACCATAGTCAGCCAGTTCTTCCTCCTCAAGCTCTTCCATGCCTTGCAATACCAGTAGGCATCCTTTCCCTCATCTTCCTCTCCACTTCTCCCATCGGAGGTTTCACCTTCTCTGATGCCGGCCATACCATAACCGATGCCTTCCTCCCCTTTCATCCGTTAGCTTAGGTTAGTTAGATTCTCCTCTCCCTCTACTTTCTTTTCATCTTCTTTATCCCTCAATTCAACCCACAACCCCGCCATTCACCCTCCATCTTCTCCACGTCCGACCACACCTCCGACGAGGCTTCCCTGATGCCACCAGCCACCAAACGCCTCGCCAACGACTCCATAACCTTCGCCTCATCCACCAGCACCAAACCCCTCAAGAAATTGATGGGATTACCACAATCACGCCCTTGAACACACTCCCCTTCACTCACCTTCTTCGACCTTGTCCGACCAGCACACACCCTCTCATGCCAAGAATCTGCCACCACCACTTTCTCCAAGCCCAGGAGAAGCTCTTGAAGTACTTTTAACGTGGCCGAGAGGCTATTCTTCATATTTTAGATCTTTGCCATTCTCTGTTGCCACCGCCATCATCTCCACCCTTGTTCATCATGCTTCGGCCTTGAAAGCTGTAGGCATCACTCCTAGGCCTCGCGGAACACCTCTAGGACCCTTCCCAGGTGCTCAATTAGAGGCCTCGCTTGTGACTTAAACCTCAATTAGAGAAGTCCCTACTTCTTGGGCACATGAAGAAGGGAGAGTGGCTTTAGTGCCACATCGTGAGCAGACGAATACCTGCATGCCCACAAATTGATTTTGTGATTAGTGCTTATCGCCCAAGCATAGGGGGTTGGGTCCCCATACACCCATTCACCCGTTAACCTGCCTGTGCCACTCCTCGGTCACCACCCACGCCAGTGACCCTAGACATTGTTCGAGACCCATTTACCCAAGTATCTGGATTCGGTTATGCTGGGTCTATGAGAGAGAAGAAGAAGGAAATTGTGAAAGAGCGGGGGAGGGTTTTTCTCTCTGTAGTTGGGCCCTGTGTGACACTTAGTCGCTGAGGGAGTTGGCTCCCTTATGCTTGTGAAGGAGAAGCCTCGAGAAGAAGAAAAGCAGAGAAGGTCTGAAGAAGAAGAAGAGAAGCTGAAGAGAAGAAGGAAAGAGAAGCAGAAGGAGAAGAAAAGAATGGCTTTGAGAAAGCCTTATGCTGTTAAGTCGTCTGTTTTAGGAAAGTATCGTCTAAGGCATTGTAGCGTTCAAGCTACTATTCATTTATTTGATATAATTGAGATCTGATATGCATGTTTGATTATTGCTAATAATTGGTGATTCAAATTAGCATTATTTTGTCTTAACTTCTTTTTATCATTGTGAACTATTGAAATACTCATGCCTATGAATGAATACCAATTTTGACAGGTTATTATTCATTGAATATCTATTTAAATGCTCAATTAATTGCACTCATTTATTCTGCATGAGATTAATGTTGTGAATTCCACATTTGCTTCCTGTGTTCAACCTCGGACTCCATTTAAGATTCTGGGTTATAAATTTTATTTGTTTTTGAGCGATTGAGGCTTTACTACTACGAATGCATATTTAAATCTCCTCTCTCGTGGTTTAATAGTAATCCTAATATATGTGTAGGTGTGATTCTAATTAGGTCAAGGTTGAGTCTAATTAGGTTCTACTGAGCCTAATTAGACTTGTAAGGGTAATGATGAATCAATTAGATCCTAAGTGTATCTAATTGGGTTTAGGTACACACAACCAAGTAGGGATGCACCCAATTGGATGTGGGTTAGCCAATTGGGTTTGGATGGAGTCTAATTAGTCTCCCATAAGCCTAATTAGCCTAGGGTTAGCCTAATCAGGTCCAATTGGACCCAATTAGAATATGGCCGACCCAATTGACTTAAATTAAGTCAATTGAGGGTTCTTTGGATCTAAATAGGATTCTAAAGTATGGACTAGGAATATGGATAGTGGATAGGGTTTGTGGATAGTAGATAATAGGAATCTAGATAACACTATCCAAGTTTCGACCAAAGTGGGGAAATTCAAGGTTAGGGATAGAGATATCCCAGCTGGAGAGTGGGGATAAGGATAGTGTGGATAGGAGCATGGATACCACTATCCTTGTTTTGGGTTCCAAGCTGAGTTAAACTAATAGGAAGGTGGCTTAGGGATAGGAGCAGGGATAAGGCTATCCTGGAAAACTATGGATAGGGATAGAGTTATCCTAAGTTCTTTTCCTCTTTTTATGCATTTATTTCCATAAGTAGCCTAGTCTATCTCTCTCTTACTCTTTATGTCTTCATTCTTCTTTATTCTAAGCTCCCGCTGCAACTCTGTTGTAGCTCCAGCTTCTATCTCGATTTTATTTAGTCTTAAGATATCTCTTAAGCTCTTTATTATATGAAAATACAATTATTTACCAAGTAGTAAAGAAAAATAGCCTTATTCTCTAAATAGCTAAGTAGAAAAGCTAGAATGCAAGATATGCAGCTTATGCATGTATTATTCCAAAGTTAAACTAGGATCTATCTTAATTTAGGTTGATTAAGTCCTATGATTGATGTGCAATCAATTCTTCTTTGATTATGGGATTTAATTAAAATTCACACACCCTAAATGCCCATACACTTGAGAGGCATGACTTGCCTGATTTTATTATTCAACTAGGCTTCTGACCTATGGAATTAGTACACTTGAAACACACATATAGTTAAGTAGAAATCAGAATAGGTTAATCATTCCTTTGCACCTTAACCAGTGGTGTGAAAAGGTCGATTGCTTGATCTTTTTGAGCTGTACCATTTAATCTAAATAGATTAACCCAGTAGCCTATGGCCGCACGTGTTTCGTGTGTTAGTAATCATGGTTACAAGTAACTTGTCATCGTAGTTGCAAAATACATCGATCAGATAAAATTTATACTGAAACTTCAAGGGAGTCCCAGGTCGAACACAGGGAGGCGACGTTTACTTTAATTGAAAATCACACTTCAATTTGTTTCCTTTTGGTATTTTTGGTTTTTGTTATTTTTTTTGTATTTTTGTAAGAAGACAAGCAAACGAATCACAAGATAGAGATGGAACGAAAATGGTATAGATATCACTTCAATGTCTATTACAATCTACTATGAAAGCATAAAAAGAGAGGGGGGTGAGAGGAAATCTCCCAAATCGGCTGTTCGGTGAGATGACAGTGCCTGGTGGAAGCTCAAACGAAGGAGGTGAGGAGTAGGACGATGGAGGTGAGATGCAGGAGGATGTCGGGTTGAGAAAAGCTTCTACGTGTCCTCGAAATGGAGTTGAGAAGACGGAGATGATCTGCTACCGAAATGGAGGTGGGAGGACGGCTCCAAGGTGACCTATGAAGGGGGATGGGAAGTTGAAGGAGTATTTGGTGGGGTAGAGGCTCGCTATACTAATAGGCACCTTGGGAGCTTGAGAACAAGCTCTAATGGAGCGTTGGTAGGCTTGTTAGAGCTTGGGAGTAGGTGGGAGTAGAGTAGGCAGAGATGGCTTGGAAGGGAAGGGATGTAGGTCCTCTTATAGTGGAGGAGAAGAGGCTAAAAATGGGTAAAGGACCTTTAGCGACTACCAGACCGTCACTGGAAACGTTGCTATAGACAGCTCACATCCGCTCACGCCCTCTGCTGGCTTTGCTGGCTTGTAATGAAGTAGCTATGGCTGTAAGCGTCACTGCAGGTCAGCCCAGCTGTCACAGAAAGTTGGGACCAACTGCGCACGTGCCCGCGCTACTCTAGCACCCATCACACGCGTTAATCGCGTGGCGTCTTGCTGGTGTGCGCACTGGCATGCACTGGCGCACGCACGCGCGCTGCGCTGTCGCTGCTACTTGCGTGTGCTGCTGCCCTGCTGATTTGAGAATTAGGGGGGCTGCGGGGATTCGAACCCGCACCCTCCCTTAAGAACCACTGCTCCCACCATTGTGCCAAGTTTGCCAATGCGTCGTAAGGAAGAGCCGTAGCTGCGTGGTGAGGGCGAGCTCTCATCCGTTGGACTCTCATCCAACGGCTAAGATCACTTGATGATCGGCCTTTGGAGAAGTGGCAGGTGGCGTTGGGTGCTCCAGATGGTGACACGTGGCACCATCTAGACCATCCACCCTTCCTTGCTTGCAGAGGATGGCACGGTGGTTGGATCGAGGTGATTTCTGCATTGTCGGACTGTGATCGTCACTCCGGATCCATCTGTATGGTGGGATTTTTCATCCGAAGTCTGTAAGGATGTCGCATTGCCTCTGGCCATATAAAATGAAGGAATTAATATATAAAACATACAACTATCCCAAATGCCATGCAATGGATGTTATGCAATATTTATAACGTGATATGCAATGCTATGCCTAGGAACTATGATAAATAAGCAATTTATCATGAATTCATGTCTGTTCATCATATCCCCATGCTTACTTTTTGCTATTTCCTAGCAAAATTAACCTAAATGCTATGTATAAAAATAGAATCAGGGTTCGAGTATTTAGGCAAAATTCATTGATTGCTTTAGAAAATCTCAACCCCAAGACCTAATTACAAAAACTCAACAGTGCCTGGGTGCCTGGCAGAATGTAGACCGTCCAAGTTCTTGCTTTATTTGAGAAGAGAAGATAAAAAAAAATTTCTTGTATTTCTTCTTTTCTAATTTTTTTTGTACTTTTGGAGTTTAAGAGTTTCGGGATAACTTTTTACAGCTACTCCACCCGCCAAAGACTTGAAAAGGACTTTAAGTGTTAAGCATCTTGTGAAAATAGTGAAAGACTCACTAAGCGGTTGTTAAAACGGACTTTGGGTTTCTACGACCCTAGGTGACCTTGCCTAGAGGTTTATCTTTTCGATTGGTAGCTTTCTCCCTACTTTTATTTATGCGGTCAACACAAGGGCGAACTCAGTGTATATCACCCCGATTTATTCTACTTCCTCGCTTCTTCCCTAAGTGTTTTGAGAATTATTGTGCATTTATTTTGTGCGCTAGGTTCTGGACAACCGGCCAATGGGTTGTTACCCACGACCACTTGCCATCCATACTCGTGTGGTGAAGTGTGGCTTTATTATTTTCTTTTATTTTCTCCTTTTTCTATGTTTTTCTATATTTTCTTTTCTTTTTTCTTTCTTTTTTTTTTTTAAGTAGGTGGCTTTCCTAATCTAAGATTTACCTGAAGGCAGTACAATGAAAATGGTCTTATGGTTGGGCTCTGGACAACTGGCCGATGAGCTGTTACCACCGACAACTTACCAGCCATACCACCCAAGTCGGTCCATTAACTACCCAATTTCCGTAAAAATCGTCAGAAAGTGAGTCAGTGCGAATAGTGTGTAGATGCTTAGCCTTAAAATCCCCCCAAATCAAAGGGTAGGTTGATAAGTCATATACTTATCATCCCAATTTATTTACCAAATTAAAATGAATTTAGATTGGTGAGGACTCGAGACTAAGTCCACATTCAAGTGGACATCCGGGTTAATTAGGCCCAAAGACTTGAAGAGTCTAAGTATTCAGGTCTCAAAGTATCAATTCCTAAAGTTTGCAACTCCTAATGCCTAAGTTCTTGTCTCCTAATTCTAATTTTTTGTTTTTAGGAAATTAATGTTACAGCTGAAAAAAAGGTTATAAAATATGTCCACCCCCCATGCTTAGCTATTGCAATGTCCTCATTGTGAAAAATGAAAGCATGCAGGAGAGTAGAAGTGGAAGAATAACACCTGGTTTCTGTGAGACTCTGGTCAACTTGGAACAGTCTTTACATGTGTTGAGTTTAGTGCCTTCAGCTGGGAGATGATTAGCCTACGGTGGTTACAGCAAGGTAAGAGCAACCATGTCCGAGATGGGTTCAAGGAGCACATGGTCAACAAATGGTTTGAGACGCTGTTTGTTGACCTTGAAAATATTACCCATCTTTGGGTCGGAGATTTCAATGGCCCTGTTAGGAAAAATCCACTCAAAAACGAACGGGCCGTCCCACTTCGACCTGAGTTTTCCGGGGAAAAGCTTCAATCGAGAATCGAAAAGCCAAACCTTCTGGTTCGGCTCAAAGCTCTTATGTGAAATCATCTGGTCATGGAGAGCTTTGGTCCTTGCCTTATAAATTATGGCATTTTAATAAGCATCATTTCGAAGCTCCTCCAACTCAAATAGTTGGAGTTTCCTGGTTTTCCTGGCCAACTCAGGGTCCACATTACATTTCCTGATGGCCCAAAATGCCCAGTGTTCAAGTTCTACGGGTAAGTGACATGCCTTACCAAACACCAGACGGAACAGAGACATACCGATAGGTGTTTTGTATGCCGTACGGTAGGCCCAAAGAGCATCATCTAGCTTTTGGGTCCAGTCCTTCCTATCAAGTGTAACGTTTTTCTGCAAAATGTTCTTGATCTCCCGATTGTAGACCTCAGCCTATCCGTTCGTCTGAGGGAGGTAAGGTGTGGAAATCCAATGGTTCACCCCATATTTCCTTAGTAAATTCCAAAACTGGGCATGAGTGAAATGTGTGCCACCATCACTGATAATTGCCCTAGGAACCCCAAACTGACTAAAGATATTTCTCTTTACAAAATCGATGACCACCTTGTGGTCATTAGTTCGGGTAGGAATTGCCTCAATCCACTTAGACACGTAATCAACAGCGACCAGAATATACTAGTGTCCAAATGAAGGAGGGAAGGGTTCCATAAAGTCGATACCCCAAATGTCAAAAATTTTTATAGAAAGAATTGGGTTCAGGGGCATCATATCTCTTTTAGCTATGTTCACGAGTGTTTGGCATCAGGTGCATGACTTTGAGAATTCCTGGGCATCCTTAAATAATGATGGCCAATAGAATCCGGATTGCAAGATTTTTGCAGCCGTCTTTTTCCCGGAAAGGTGTCCACCACATGCAGATGTGTGATAGAACTCAAGTACGCTATGGAACTCAATTTTCGGGATGCATCGATGAATAATCTAGTCTGCGCTGATGCAGTATAGCTCGGGATCATCCCAAAAATAATATTTGGCCTCAGACACAAGTCTATCTCATTGTTGTTTGGTCCAATCTTGGGGGATTTGACCAACAGTCAAATAATTGATAATATCCGCAAACCAAGGGGTTCAGATACCCGAGACTGTGAGGATAGTCTTACCCTTTTTGGCAAAGAGATGTTTTAAGGCCGAGTGGTCGGTATAGATGATGACACAAGAACCTAATAGATAAGCCCTAAATTTTTCTAAAGCGAAATCTATGGCTAGCAATTCTTTTTCAGTAACGGTGTAGTTCCTCTGGGCCTTGTCCAGAGTCTTGCTAGCGTAGTAAATCACATAGGGCTTTTTCTCAATCTTTTGACCCATGACAGCCCCGACGGCATAATCAGATGCGTCAGCCATAATCTCAAATGGGGTTGTCCAGACCGGTGGTTGCAATACCGGGGCACAGGTGACTACCATTTTCAATAAATCAAATGCCTTACGGCATGATTCATTAAACTCGAATGGCATGTCTTTGGCCAGAAGGTTACTCAAGGGTCGAGCAACCTTCGAGAAATCCTTAATGAATCTTCTGTAAAAACCCACATGCCCAAGGAAAGAGAGATTCTATTTTACAGATGTGGGTAGAGGAAGTCTAGAGATAGCATCCACCTTAGCTCTATCAACTTCAATACCCCGACTAGAGTCCACATGACCCAGGACAATGCCTTCTTGAGTCATAAAGTGTCTCTTTTCCCAACCAAGGACTAGCCGTGTTTTGATGCATCTCTAGAGGATCAATTCCAGGTTAGCAAGGCAAGACAAAAGAAATTTCCAAAAATGGAGAAATCATCCATGAACACCTCAAGACAATCTTCCACCATGTCAGAAAAGATGGCCAGCATGCACCTTTGAAATATTGTAGGCGCATTGCAAAGCCCGAACGGCATTCTACGGAATGCAAAGGTTTCGTACGGACATGTGAAAGTTGTCTTTTCCTGGTCTTCAGAATGGATAAGGACTTGGTTATATCCCAAATAACCATTCAGGAAGAAAAAATATTTTTGCCCAGCTAACCTTTCGAGGATTTATTGATGAATGGCAAGGGAAAGTGATCCTTTTAGTGGTTGTGTTCAGCTTCCTATAGTCAATACAAACTCTCCAAGCAAATGCTGAACGAGTGGGGAAGGTTTCCCCTTTCTCATTAGTCATAACGGTTATCCCCGCCTTCTTAGGAACAATTTGAACGGGGCTGACCCACGGACTATCCGAGATTGTGTAAATAATCCTAGCATTGAGCCACTTGATTATCTCCTTCTTGACCACTTCTCTCATATTCGGGTTTAGCCTCCTTTGCATTTCGCGAGAAGGACGGGATCCATCTTCCATGAAAATATGATGATTACAATAAGATGGCTCGATCCCCCTAAGGTCGTGGATGGTCCAACCAATTGCCTCCTTGTTGTTCTTAAGGACCTTAATTAACCTCGATTCTTGCTCCTTAGTCAAATCATCACTAATAATCATAGGGAGCGTGCTTTCAGGTCCTAAGAACTCATATTTCAAAATTTTGGGAAATGGTTTTAATTCCAACTGGGGTGGGTCAAATCAGCACTAATAATCACAGGGAGCATGTTTTCATGTCCTAAGAACTCATATTTCAAAATTTTGGGCAATGGTTTTAATTCCAACTGGGGTAGGTTTAGAATAAAAGGAAGGGAGGATGCTGATGAAGATTCATCAGGATGATCCAGTGGAAGAGGCTGGGAATGAACAGAATCAACAACCTCTTTAGAATGTGGCAGGTCTACCACAGAGGTTGTGGGTTGGGTTCGCTAAAGTTGGTGGAGTCCTCGAGTGCACTAATTGTCATACAAGTCTCAATATCCTAATCCTCGAGCTCCTCAATGAATCCACAATCCTCAAATTTAATTTCTTATCCCCAAAGGCGATCTCCATACTACCGCTTTCACAGTTTATGTTGGCCTTGGCGGTAGCTAGGAACGGATGCCCTAGAATGATGGGCGTGTTCCTCAAATCATTAGGTACATCCATGTTAAGGATGAGGAAATCTACAGGAAAATAGAAATCGTTGACCTTGACAATTACATCCTCAATAACGCCTCTCGGTGTGGTGACCGATCGGTCCGCTAATTGTAGCGTTACTGAGGTTGGCTTGAGTTCACCTAACCCAAACCTCTTATAAAGAGAAGTCTGGATTAGGTTGATGGATGCACCTAGATCCAATAGTGCCCAATCAAAAGTGTATTCCCCAATAATGCATGACATCAAGGGGTACCAGGATCTTTCTTCTTTTGAGGAAGGTGATGTAGGATCACAGAACTTGCCTGCTCAGAGAGAATCACCTTCCTCGGAGTGGGTTCTCTCAACTTATGCTTTTGGGTACACAGTTCTTTCAAGAATTTAGAATAAGCCGGTATGTGCTTAATAGCATCGAGGAGCGGAATATTTATCTCTACACTCTTGAATAAATTTAGGAGCTTCTCGTTGTTGTCTATGGTTTTCTTCTTCCTAGTTTTCAATAGGGCCTCAAGGAAAAGGATATGGGTGGTATTTTCAATTTCCGATTCCTGGAACTTATTGTCTTCTTCAACCTCCTCCTTCTCTTTCTCAAGCTCTCCAGGGTTTTGACTTCTAGAAGGTAATTCAGGGTTCTGGGTCTGCTTCCCACTTCTCAAGGTGATAGACTTTGCAAAGGAATAAGGGTTGGGTCTTGAGGTGGATTAGTGAAGATTGGAGGGCTTTGGTTGGTCATGTAACCAGAAGAAGAAGATGAGGGACTCTGCCCAACCACCTGAGCATGTGCGTGTGGGTCCCTTTGATTCCCGTACCCTTGGGGTCTATTACCCTGATTTTGCACATTACTCGGGTTGGGTATGAGTTGAGATGGTAGGGATCCGGGTTGTCGGGTGTTAGCAATTAACTCAGATTGCAAGTTATCCAAGGATGCCTTCATTTGTTGCATAAGCTGATGCATGGACCCTTGCATTTCCACCATCTGCCGGTTTAAATCATCCTGCCCTGTGGATTGTTGGGCATTCCAAGATGGCTGATTAACCAATCTCGGGGGCAACTTGGTGTATACTTGACCCTAACCCATAGGTTTTTGAGATGCATAGTTGCTAGGTCGAGATTGGGTCGGTTGCCCCTGATTTTTCCAAGAGAAGTTAGGGTGGTTCCTCCATCCCAAGTTAAAAGTGTTGGAATATGGGTTGGACCTAACATTCTCCTGCATTACAAATGCATCCTCATAAAACGAGGATGAAGAGAAGGAAGGATCAGAGAAACCGGAATCAAAGGCCCCAGTTTGGAACTCATGGTTCCGAGAAATCCTGGGTCACAGGTTGAGCCAAATTGAGTTGGTTCACGAATTCCCACCCCGTGGGAGCTAGTGAGGAATGGAATCCTGAATTATGAGATTGAGTGTGTAAAGAAGTGTTTCCTGAATTCCCATACATCCATTCTTCCATTCTCTTAGCAACCAAGTCCATTTTATCCAGTTTATTACAAATTAATTCCATGTCAAATGTATGAGAATCCTGGATCTCATTAGCACTTGACCTAGGTTGTTGGGACCAGTTGAATGAATCCATGGAGGCGTGATTAATTGAGTTCTCACTCATTTCCTCAAATAGGTCGTATGTGCTATCTGCATCTCTGTTGAGGAAATTGTCTCCACAAGAAGCGTCCATGTGATTACGGAGTTGCTCAACCAACCCGTAATAGAAAATCTGCACGAGTTGCCATTTCGGCACCTCGTGATCTGGTCACTTCCTTAAAAGTTCCTAGAATTGCTCCCAGGAACCATGAAATGGTTCCCCCAGCTGTTGGGCAAAAGTGGTAATCGCCCGTCGTAAGGCATTGGTCCTTTCGATAGGGAAAAATTTCCTCAAGAAAGCTGATTTAAGAGCAACCCGAGTTTCAATTGTCCTTCCTATAGTTTGATACCAATGTGCGGCCTTATCCCTGAGACAGTGGGGGAAAAGCCTCATGATCATTTGCTCTTCGTTCACATTCCTTGCTCTGGTGGTCTGAACTAAAGTGGTTGATCCTCCAAGTGATGGAATGGGTCCTTCGAGCCAAGCCCATGGAAATGCTTAATCAAACTTAAGACTTGGGGCTTGATTTCTATGTCTCCGGCGGGAATCATGACGTCGGGACATTCCCCATAGTTTGAAGGATCATAAAAATCCTTCAAGGGCTGAGCACCCTGACCATGCATACGTTGGAACCATTGCTACATCTGCTGCAATTCTTCCATCTGCCTCTGAATCAGCTCCTGCTGGTTTGGAGGCAGGGGAGGCGGTTGTTGATTAGCCATGGGATCTGCTTTGCTATAGCTCAACCTTTGCCTCCTAGAATGGCCTAAAGGTCCTTCTAATCTAGGGTTCAATGACCTCCTCCCATGCATACACTGGAAGGAAGTCAGAAGGATGGGGAAAAGAGGGAACCCTGCAGCACAAAAATACAAGCCTGTCCTTAGATGGGGTAGCCTAAGGTCTACTAATTCTCAGAATCTGTCCTAAGATTATGGATGATTTACTCTACTTATGTCTAGGCAATCCAACTAGTTAGAAGGAGGGACTAGGGAGAAGGTTCTTCCTTTGGCTTGTGCCTCTGGTTCCTAGTGTACCCCCCAACCACGATCGTTTGACGCTACTCCCCTAGCTAGACATCAGATTGACTAGTATAAGTAGGTTAATCGTGAATAATCTCATTCTGGATCTCGACGAGAGAATGAATCCTTAGGGCCAATGTCTAATTGATTTTAGTTAGGCTTGGGAAATTGGTGCTCTAGAATGTGATGGGCCCTTAATGGGTTGTGCCCTTAATGATTTGTTTGAGAATGTGTGAATGTGCACAACCAAGAGGTTTTCAAGCAAGATTATTAATGATGAGGTGAGTTTTAGGGTTCGAATCTTGCTTAATAGCTTTTAGGATTCAAATATTAGGTGTTTTCAACCAAGTTTTGTGAGGCAAACCAAGTTTGTTTTTGAAAACACGTGTTCAAGTATTTTCCTTTAGAAATCAAGAAAAATATGGAGTGCCTGGCTTGACCTAATTATTGAATCCTATGGGGCAACTACAAAATGAACCTCTTTTAGATTAGGTGGTGTGGCCCAAATAATTCAATCAATCGGCTCAAATGCACCACCAATTAAGGTACACAAAAAAGTGGTTAACCTAATATGATTTCTACTCTTTTATGTGTTGAATTCGTGTACCTGGTCCACAGGTTGGAAGCCCAGTTGAGTAGATGAAAATCAAGTCCGATTATTTGCCTCAAATGTGGGTGTATAGAGTGTGTATATTGATTCGTCTCACAGAAAGTATCTCTTTTTTCTTTCTTAAATGTGGGGGTGAGGTGGATGAAGGTGGCAAACAAGACAAACAATTCTATCCTAGGGTTTATGCAAACACCTAAGTAGATTAGGTCTTGGTTATGAGTGTGGAGAAATGAACAAGTGGGGGGAAATGTGGGGGACACTTACAGAGTACTCTACCTGCACTTTACTCCGATCTACTGCACTTGGATCTCCATGCTAGGGTACTTGCAAGAAAGTAGATCAAAGAAAAGTAGGGTTAGTGCTATGTAAATGCAAAGAAACGCAATAAACAATAAAGTAAACTACATTGCCTCCCTGGCAACGGCGCCGAAATAGTCGCATGTGTTTCATGTGTTAGAAATCGTGGTTACAAGTAACCCGTCGTCGTAGTTGCAAAACACGTCAATTAGATAAAATTTATACCGAAACTCCAAGGGAGACCCAGATCGAACATAGGGAGGCAACATTTACTTTAATTGAAAACCGCGCTTCAATTTGTTTCTTTTTGGTATTTTAGGGTTTTGTTATTTTTTGTATTTTTGTAAGAAAATAAGCAAACGAATCACAAGATAGAGATGGAACGAAAATGGTACAGATATCACTTCAATGTATATTACAATCTACTACGAAAGCATAAAAAGAGACGGGGGTGAGAGGAAATCTCCTGAATTGGCTGTTCGGCGAGACAACGGTGCCTGACGGAAGCTCGGACGAAGGAGGTGAGGAGTGGGACAATGGAGGTGAGATGCAGGAGGACGTCGAGTTAAGGAAAGCTTCTACGTGGCTTCAGAATGGAGGTGAGAAGACGGAGATGATCTACTACCGGAATGAAGGTGGGAGGATGGCTCCAAGGCGACCTATGAAGGGGGATGGGAAGTTGGAGGAGTATTTGGTGGGGCAGAGGTTCGCTATACTAATAGGCACCTTGGGAGCTTGAAAGCAAGCTCTAGTGGAGAGTTGGTAGGCTTGCTAGAGCTTGGGAGTAGGTGGGAGTAGAGTAGGTAGAGATGGCTTGAAAGGAAGGGGGTGTAGGTCCTTTTATAGTGGAGAAGAGGCTAAAAATTGGTAAAGGACCTTTAGCGACATCCAAGCCGTCACTGGAAATGTTGCTCTAGACATCTCACATCCGCTCACGCCCTTAATTGGCTTTGTTGGCTTGCAATAAAGTAGTGATGGCATAAGCGTCGCTATTGGTCAGCGCAGCTGTCACTGAAAGTTGGCACCAACCTCGCACGTGCCTATGCTACACTGCCACCCATCATGCGCGTTGATTGCGTGGCGTCCTGCTGGTGTGCGCACTGGCATGCGCTGCGCTGCTGCTGCTGCTTGCGTGTGCTGCTGCCAGGTTGATTTGAGAATTGGGGGGGCTGCGGTGATTCGAACCCACGCCCCTCCCTTGAGAACTGCCGCTCCCACCATTGCACCAAGTCCGCTAATGCGTCGTGAGGAAGAGCCACAGTTGTGTGGTGAGGCAAGCTCTCAGCTGTTGGATTCTCATCCAACGGCTGAGATCACTTGCTGATCAGCCTTTGGAGAAGTGGCGGGTGGCATTGGGCACTCCAAATGGTGCCACATGGCACCATTTGGACCATCCACCCTTCCTTGCTTGTAGAGGATGCCACGGTGCTCTGATCGAGGTGATTTCTGCGTTGTTGGACTACGATCATCGCCCCGAATCCATCCGTATGGTCGATTTTTTCATCTGAAGTTCATAAGGATGCTGCATTGCCTCCTGGCCATATAAAATGAAGGAATTAATATAGAAAACATACAATTATCCTAAATTCCATGCAATGGATGTTATGCAATGTTTATAACATGATATGCAATGCTAAGCCTAGGAACTATCATAAATAAGCAATTTATCATGAATTCATGTGTGTTCATTAGCCTGCTTTGTAGGATTCTATTTTTAGGGCCAAACTTGGCACTCCATATTATTTTTTACTTCTAAAGGTATATACTTACACTTGTGCTTTCTAAACTTGGTTTGCCTCTCTGAAACTTGATTGAATACACCTGAAACTTGAATCCTAAAAGCAACTAAGCAAGATTTGAACCCTAAAATACACCTCATCCATAATAATCTTGCTTGGAAACCCGGGTTGTGCACATACACACATTTTAAACTAATCATTAAGGGCACAACCCATTTTAGGGCCCATCACATTATAAAGCACTACTATCCCAAGCCTAAATAAAATTAAGTAGACATTGGCCCCAGGATTTACTGAGTCTAATTCAAGGTGTAATTCAAACCGGGGTTCGAATTAGTGACGTCTGCTTTTTCTAAAAGGCACTAAGTTGGGGGGCCTGATTGTCAAACAACCTAAGTGGGCAGGGATTTGGAATAATTAGCAGCCTTCAGGAAACGTTCCCCTTGCTATGTTAACCCAACTTAAATGGCTTTTGGAATAAGGGCAACACAAAATTTGATTTCTAGTTAGAATTACATTTCTAAAGCATAGGTCCTTAGGCTACCCAATTTAACGACAGGCTTGTATTTTTTATGCTGCAGGGCTGTATTTTTTCTGTCTTTCCAAATTCTAGTGCATGCTTGGAAGGAAGTTGATGTAGATATATCCATTTAGGTTAAAATGCCTATATATGCATGTTCCTAGGCTTAGATTTGCATTCCATACTATAAATATTCCATAGCATGCATCATTTTGCATTTAGAGTAGTTGTGTATATTTTAGGTTAATTGCGTCCTTTTTGTCTTCATGAGAGGAGATTTATTTTGGAGCCTTGGATTGATGATCCGACCGTACGGATCAGATCAAGACGACAATCGGAGTCCAATGCCTCCAAAATTGCCTTAATCGGAGTCCCGTGGCACCATATGCAGTCCGAGGAAGAACAATGGCCAAGGGACTAGGTGACATAATTCGGAGCTTCAAATGACAAATCCAACCACGCGGATGGATTTGGGTCGACGATCGCAGCCCGACGGCGTGAAAAATGACTCAATCCGACCTCTGTAGCAGCCCCTACAACAGAAAGATGGACATCCTAGATTGTGCCACGTGGCGCAACCCAGGATGCCCACGCGCACACACGTGCCACCGCACGTGCATAGCAGCCCGGAGCGTGCGCTAGCAGAGCTGTGGGTGGGGGTGTGGGCTGTCTTCAGCGACGATTGCAGTGGATCTTCAGCGACGTTTATGATCATCACTAAATGTCCTGTATACAAATTTGATTCTTTCCTCCACTATAAAAGGACCCCTACCCTCCCATTTTTCCTCATCTCTTCCTTTCTTCCTCTCACCACCTCCAAGGCTTTAGAAAGAGCTTGTCTCAGCCCGAGATGCTCCTCTAGTGTAGAAAACCAAATATTTTTCCCACCTCTCATCCCCATTCATGGAGCATCCCATGGCCGTCCTCTCATCGCTCTTTGGGAAGATGATCCTCGTTGCGATGCCGTCCTACCCCATCCTCTATTCTCCTGCTACCTCCTTTGTCTCGCTCCTCACCACCTTCCTCTAGGTGATGTCAGAGCGAGTTGTCCTCCGAGCGACCGTCGAGGAGGATTTTCTTATCTCCATCTATCTTTACTGCTTTCTAGTGTAGTTTTTCTCGCTTTCTTAGTTGTAGAAAACATTGGATTCAGAAATATGTGATTGCTCATCTCTCTCTCTTTCCTTTTTATTTTGCAAGTAGATTAGCTAGATTTCAATTACCTGATCTCTTGCCCTATTAATAATACCAAAAAAATTAGAAAAGACAAAAACGACCAAAAACAAATGAAAGAGAAACATGGATTTTCAAAACCAAACATTCGCCTCCCCGTGTTCGACCTGGGACTCACTTTTCAAGTTTTGGTTATAAATTTTATCTGAAGACGCATTTTGCGAGCTACAATGATGGGTCCTTCGAACCCTGGTTTTAATTTGCGAAGCGCGCCACATCATTTTGGCGTTGTTGCCGAGGAGGCAACGCTCTTTGGTTTTTCTTGCATTTTCCTACCTTAACTTTTTAGCTCACTTTTCTCCTTTCTTTTTGTGATTACAGGTACCCTTCTAAGGTGAGCCAAGGTGGATAGATCAGAGTAAAGTGCAGTTAAAGAGTTTTGTAAGTTTATCCCCACCACCCCTACCTTAATTTTCATTCCATAACCTAATAAGTCAAACCCAAATCAACTTAGGTGCTTTCTATAAACCCTAGGATAGATTTAGTTGTTTGTTTGCCACCTCTAGTCACCTCTCCATCCACATAAATAGAAAAATAAAAAAAAAAGTTATCTGATTGTGGGATTTTCTTAAAGAGATACACCTTAACACCCACAACTCTAAACTTAAGGTGCACCACTCCACTTTGATTCTACAACTTAACCGGGATCTAATCTGTGGACCCGGTACACTTCAACTCAAAACACATAAGTGAGTAGAAATTTGATTAGGCTAAGACATTGTGTGCCTTAATCTGTGGTGCGAAAAGGCCAATTGATTGATTTGTTTGGGCTACACCACTCAAATTAAAAGCGATTCATCAGTAGCTTGCCACTTAGGGTTGATTTTTAGGGCTAAACCAAGCACTCCACATTATTTTTGATTTTTAAAGGAACATATCTTCACCTGCGTTTTCAAAACTTGGAGTGTTCTACTAAACCTTGATTGAACCAACCTAAAAATTAAACCCTAAAAGCTATTAAACAAGGTTAAACCCTAAAAGACACATCATTAAATAACCTTATTTGTAAACCCTGGTTGTGCACGCACACACATTTGAATAAATCATTAAGGACACAACACATTTAAAGGACCCATCAAATTCCAAGAGTACAATCATCCCCAGCCTAATTAAAACTGAGTAGACGTTGGCCTTAAGGATTGATTCGCTCTTCAGGGCTTAGACTGAGATTTTTTTCAATTAATCTGCTTTTGCTGGTCCATCTGATGTCTACCATCAAACAATCGCGGATGGGGGGTACACTAGGAACTGGAGGCGCAAGTCAAAGGAAGAATCTTCTCCCCAGTCCCTCCATCTAATTGGTTGGATTGACCAGATAAAAGTAGACTAAATCGTTTATAATCTCAAGACAGGTCCTGGGAGTCTGTAGGTCTTTAGGCTACCCACATAAGGTCAGGTTTGGTTGATTGTACTGTAAGGCACCTTTCTCTCTTCTGCTTTCCCTCCTACTCCACAATGTATCCTTCCACATCTTTTACACATTTCCAATCCTATCCTCCTACCACCACTTATCCCCAAGATGATTACTATTCCGACTTGGCTTGTAATTACCAATCCACTAGCCAGGATGACTTTTATTGGGGATATGAGTACGAACCTCAGTGTCCAGGGCCTAACCCTGGACAACAAGACTATGATTATTATCCTTCCCAGAGCTACAATGATTATAGATCTTCATCCTTTGATCACCAAACCAACCTGATCTACAATCAAGAAGGATATAATGATTATAACACCTACCCTCCCCAGTATTCCACTGAATATAGGTCACCACCGTCCTTTAAACATCTTGAAATGTCTTACTATCAGGGAGGGACCTAAGAACCTCGACATCTTGACTCCCCTAGATTTAACCCAAACCCACCCAAACCTGAATCGAACCAGTCAATTCAGTTGAACTAGATACAAGACAGGTTGTTGGCTAACTTGAGAAACACCATACAATCTTTAGAAGCCCAACCAACACCATGCACTGAAGCATTGGAGCCTATGATAAAAATGAGTGATGAATTTAATAGTTCTCTATTGGATTTGCTCCAAAATGTTAGGGATAGGGACCTGGGTGAGTTTCTTATTGGGAAATTATCGAGGTTGAGGATGAAATTTATGGTAACCTTAGTCAAATCTTGCGATGATTCTCAAGATGAACCCCCTTTAGGAGAGGCAATGTCAGAACCCGCTCAGGCACCTATTAGAGGGGATACAAATTCTAAGATTGGAGATAACTAGGTTGGGCTAGAACAACCCATTGAGGATGAACTAATTGATTCACCCGAGATCCCCAAGCCAAGGAGCAAGGAAAAATATGTCTCTTTGAACTAGGAAATGACAATCGATTTTGAGACATATATAAATGAGGATCATGAATTCTTTGACTCTGAGGGTGAAGAATCTTTTGGTGAAGTCTCACTTGAACTTAAGGAAGAGGATTTTAGTGAGACAAATGGGCTTGAGGAATCTAATGAACCAGTTGATACCCCAATTATTGAAGATTTGGATTCGGTTGGGGCTAACTTGGAGGATTTGAATCCTCATTTACTAGAAGATTCAATCAATAGCCTGATGAGAACCTCATCATGAGCCATAACTAGCTCATTTTGACCTAATACATAGGATAAAAGCTCCTACATAACTCAAGGAAAGGATTAACTCAGAGAATTCTGAGTCTAAGAAGAAAACAAGTCATAAGGGGTAAAAATGTAATTTTACCAGCACAATCTGCAAACAGGGTAACTAGGGTCCAAACATAGGT
Source organism: Thalassia testudinum (assembly GCA_037157565.1). Taxonomy (NCBI): domain Eukaryota; kingdom Viridiplantae; phylum Streptophyta; class Magnoliopsida; order Alismatales; family Hydrocharitaceae; genus Thalassia; species Thalassia testudinum. The sequence goes on along the minus strand of JAZHRO010000072.1, from coordinate 22,824,629 downwards.
CAAACTAACCTAATAAGATGGAAAGTGGGATGACTGATCTGATAAGGGCTACAGCAACTCCAAGGAATTAAATGACAATCTCTAACCCTAAAACAAACCCACTTCAATTCACGAGGTTTGAGGCAAAGCAAAAATCTACTAAACCCTCTAAAATTCATATAAAAATAATCTCTAGGGTTTAGAACCTTCAATTTGGCCTTAGGAACCCATTTTGACCAACATTGAGAACCATGCCCAATTAATGATTTAATTTGGGTTTTTACGTAAATTGGCTGGTCAAACAAGGTCTGACCTAGAAATAAAATTCACCATTAGAATCCTTAGGTCCCATTTAGTCATGCATAAAAACTTGAGCCTAGAAAGAGACCTTCTTGACCGACTTTGCATTTTGGTCCTCATCCATTACCTTTTGTCCCTTAACTTTTGAAACCCTCACATTTTGGCCCCTAATTCTTCATCATTTTTGCATTTGGGTCCTCCCTGCAAAACCCTGAGTAGCGCCATGCTCCGGAGAGGCATGGCGCCGCGCAGGGTGAGGGCGACCCCCTGCCAAGACAACGGGGTGTTCCCTGCGACGTCTGCTGTCGCAGGGACACCTCCACGATCTCTGCCATCGCCCACACCTTTCGTGAGAATGCACGGAAGGTATGGGTCGCGATCCGGCCATCCTCCGATGAGGGAGGCACGTCGTCTCCCTCCACCCTCCTCTCTGATTTCTCCTCTATAGAAACCGCCACCGTCTGCCACATTCAGCAGCTCGGACCTGACGGAGAAACACCCCCTCCTTCCTCTATTCCCACTCCGGTAGAAGCTCTCCAGCTCCGGCGGTTCTTCCTCCTCCTCCTCGTCGCTCTACCGCAATACGAGCAACAGAACCACCTTCGCCCGCTCTTCCCGCGCTGCGCCGTACCCAGCGCGCGCTCTTCCTCTCTCTCCTCGCCGCCGCCCCTCTCTCTGGGCACCTTCTTCTCCGGCGACAGTCGATACGACTATCGCCCCACTCCGGCCTCCTTCGCCCCTATAAGTAGGTAACAGTTACTTCTCTTCCTCCCCTCTTTCTTTTCCCTATTTTAATTTGTTCAATTAGACCCTCGACCGACCCGACCACCTTCACCTTCCACGCCTCCGGCCCACCTCCGGCGAGTCGCTCCCATTGTTCCGCCACTCCACACGACTCACCGACCGACCCAAAACCTCCGCTTCATCCCACTGAACCATTTCCGCCCCTTCACTACCACTCCTCACCTCCACATCACTCCCCCGAACAAACCCATTCCCCCGGCCACAGTCCGACCTAGGGCAGCCCCTACACGCTGCCCCATGCCTCGCCACCACCCGCACGAGCTTCGCCGCACTCCGACGAAGCTCCCTGCACCTTCTGACTAGGCCGAGAGGCCGTATCTCTGTGAACAGGTTACCCGTCCTTCGCCGCCATTGCCGAACAGGTGAAGCTCCTTCGTTCTGCAGCTGCGGCTTCGCTTCCGCCCAGGCCTGCGCTCCAGGACGCGCGGATTGCAACCACGCAGCTACCCAGGCCTTCAACTGAAGAGAAGACCTCGCAACAGCTGCGATTGCCTGCAGCTTTCTCAGCTGCAGGCGCCAAATTGGGGTGGGACATTTAGTCCCACCTCAGAAGATCCTGAAGACGCACCCCGGTTTAAATTGTAAAAGTGAAATAGCCTTATCGCCTCCGAACGCACCGGGGTGAGGTCCCACACCCACACCCACCCGGTCCACGAGCTCACCACGCAGATCCGGCGGATCCAACCCAAACCCATCCTAAGCACACCTCGCGCATCACCCACCTGCCGGTGCGCCTGGTCCCGGGTGCTTAGCCTGACCCGATTACCTGGCGGCTCTGGGAGAGCTATCCTATGTGCGAAGTCTGAGAAAGTGAGAGACGTTTGGGTAGAGGGAAAGGGGTAGGTTTTGCATTGGCTGTGGTGTGTGCAGGAACAGGTCGAGGCAGAGAAGCAGAAGAGAGCAGGGCACAGAGAAGAAGAAGCTCTGAAGAATAAACAGCCGAGGAAGAAAGACTGAAGGAAGAAAAAGGAGGAGCACCAAGCAGCACTGTAGCAGCAGCGATTTAAGTCGTCTGATTGGAAAATCAGATGACGCTCTGCAGAGGAAGAAAAGAAGAAGAAAGAAGAAAAGAGAAGCTGAAGAAAGACAGAGCTGAAAGAAGAAAGAAGATAAAGAGAAGAAGACGAGAAGCTCTGGAGAAGAAAAGAAAGAAGCAGAAGAAGAACTGAAGGCAGAAAAGAAGAAGAAGATGAGCTAAGAGAGAGAAGAGAAGCCACAAGACTCAGATTTATTTCTCCCTCTCTCTCTCTTATTTTTGTAATAGAAACATTGTACTTCTTGAATACAACTTGCTCCCTGAGTTCGACCTCGGGAACTCTTTTTCTGAGTAACAAATTGTATTAAACCGGTAACCACTTCTCTATACTATACTACGACAAAATAATAAAAACTATAGGGGAGTCACGTTCGCCAGTTTTTGGCGCCGTTGCCGGGGAGCAACGGCTATTCTAGAAGCTTTAAATTTCTTTCAAGAGATTGCTAATCTTTTTCTCTCTCTTGTGTGTAGGTAAAAATTGGAAGAGCAGCCTCACAACAAACACTCCAACAAACAGGTAATCTTCATTAGCCCTCTCTTGAACTCCCTTAAAATCTAAAAAGGAGCAAAATGAAAAATCAACTTAGGGCTACCTGCATCATACATAGTAATTCCTCAAAGTTGCCTAAATCTTTCATTTCAACACATTTTAATTGTCCATCTAGCTAAGGTAACTAGGGCTAAAACCTTCTTGATTGAGTCCTAGATACTACATTTTTGAGGCAACTAAAATGGACCAACTAGATCCAATTCAGGAATTGAAAAGCTAGGTTTTTTTTTAGAGACACACCTTCTATTAACAAAGAAAAGATCTTCCCAGAAAGAGGTGTACCTAAACCTTCCTTGAAAAAATCTATACAAGAGAAACCCTAAGCAATTGGCTCTCTAAACACATGAACCCTAAAAAGAAAGGACCCAAAAGCTCTCAAAAGAACAAAAGGTGAAGTTGACCCCTTGGGTCAACCAACCTTAAAATTAGGTCACTTCTTCACTCAAAAATGCCTAAAAGTTCAAGTGAAACCTTAAGCACCCTGATCTTAAACTAAAATTGGTAGACTTAAGAGGTCAAGATCCCCATTCTGGTCTACCTGGAACCGCAGTGACAAGAGAGGTCGGGTGGGGGAAACCCTGTAACCCGTGGGGACGCTCTACCATGTAGGGGTCTTTGCGGGACTCACCCTCTCTGGCTGCCCAGGTAATTCTCAGGTGGACGATCTTTTTGATCAAGGGGTCCATCTGCCCCACACCTCTATAGTCACCCAACAATTTTTGGGTGTCTCGATTGGGTCCAACACCTTCTAAACTCATCTATTCCAACAGTGCACGTACGGTAGGAGGTCCTTAAGACCTCCTTTAGAAATTCACTCTCGTCTAGGCCAAGCCTCGATGCCCGTGTGTGTGCAGCAACCCCACCACATTATTCTCTCCTCCGATTCAGAACCAAGATCTTCTTCTTCCCCCATCATGGCTCAGCCAGTTGAGGAAGAAAACAATCTGGAAAATCAACTCCAGCAACTCAATGACCTCTTCCAAAACTTCGTGCACCCACCGCAGCGTCCTATGATGCGGGACCACTACAATCCTGCTGCTGTGGCCATTGAGCCTCGAGTCAGAATCCCGACTGGAGGACCTGATTCCAAATTGAAGCCCAACATGATTCATGCTATACCTAAATTCCATGGGCTTAATTCCGAAGATCCCTTCCAGCACATCAAACAGCTAAAGCATCTGGCCCAAACTTTTGGGTCAGACGCGCAAAATTGGGATATTCTTCTCATGAAGATGTTCTCCTTTTCTCTTATGGACAAGGCCGCTCATTGGTATCAAACTCAGACCCGGCCGATCAACACTTGGGAAGAACTTCAGTCCGAGTTCTTGAAAAAGTTCTTCCCCATTGGTCGGACCAATGCCTTGCGCCATCAGATTACGCACTTCACTCAACAAACAGGGGAACCTCTCCATGAGGCATGGGATCGTTTTCAAGATCTCATGAGGAAGTGCCCCCATCACGGAGTTCCTAAATGGGAACAGGTCCAATCTTTTTACCAGGGACTCCATGAGGACATCCGTCTTTTCGTCAATGCAACTTGCGGAGGAAATATCATGGGTCAACATGAAGACACCGTGTGGGAGATTCTTGAAAACATGTGCGAGAACTCCATCAACAATGACTCCATGGGATTATTTGACAGGACGAATACCCGCGCATCGACGAATCTTAGGGGAGCACATGAGACACAGGGACTGTCCGCATCAGTCGACCTGGAGTTAATGGCCAGTCGATTGGACAAGGTCTCAATCATTGAGAAGAAGGTGGATGAGCTGACTCAGCACTTGCAGCGAGCCACCTCTTCGCGTAACTCCTTTGCACAACCTCCTTCCACACAGGAGACTGTGCAAAACATTCTCCACCGATCTTCCCCTAGGATGGATTCATATCCATCCCCATCTGATTCTCGGATCGGAGGGTCATCCGATCCTTTCTACACCAGCCCGGGGAATTCCATTCCCCCTTTCTCTGATTCTCTAGAGGTTCCTCAGACCTGCGAGGACCTCAACGCCATCCAGAACGACCCATTCTCCAACACCTACAACCCTGGATGGCGAAACCATCCCAATTTTCAGTGGGTGGGAAATTCCCAAACCCAAAGACCACCCTTTCAGTCCCGCCCATAGCCCCCTAGTCATTACCAGTCGCCTCAGCCTCGGCCCAACCCTACTTATCCATCAGGGCCAAATCAGGATCAAATGTCCCTTATCCTTCAGACTTTGGCTGACATTCAAAGAACGAATGCGGCTATCCAAAACCAACACAAGGACGAACTTACAGAGGTTAGAACTCAACTGGCCCAGTTGGCAAATTCTTGCCAGCCAGGCACACTTCCTTCCCAACCTCTTCCTAATCCAAATAACGTGCCAACCCAGCGGCGCGTTATGAACCCAAACCCGGGCCATGCCCATATGATTTATCAGGCCTCCTCTGTTCCTTCACCCGACGGGATAGAGGCCTCCACTTCTTTTGCAGGTTACCAGCAGCAACCTATCTTACCCAATCCCAACCAAAATCAGGCTGGATTAAATTCTGTAACAACACGTAGTGGTAAAACAACTCAAGACCCGCATTGTCCAAACCACTCCAAGCCTGATAACCAAGACCCTAGGATAGTTATCCAAGATACCACTGTCCCAGATCAAGAACCTGGACCTATCCTAGAAGAACCAACCAAGGTCCCATTTCCCAAAGCCTTAACCAAAGGAAAGAGAATAACCAAGCCCGTGGCACCTGAGGAGTACCTGGTCAAGCTCTTTGAGCAGGTCCACATAAACATCCCTTTGATGGATGCAATCCGCCACATACCGGCTTACGCACGATTCTTAAAGAATGTGTGTACACCCCAGTGTAAGCTGCGAACCAAGAGTGGGAGTCTAATTGTTCTGTCAGAGCAAGCCAGCTCTGTAATCTTAAGCAGACTCCCACCCAAGGCTAAAGATCCTGGTACTCCCCTGATTTCCTGCAAGATAGGTGATACACAATTTGATAGAGCATTGTTAGACTTGGGTGCTTCCATAAATCTGATACCCACATCCATACTTAACCATTTAGAAGAATCTGAGCTGAAACCAACTGAGGTGACATTACAATTAGCAGATCGATCTATAAAGTCACCAAAAGGGATTCTCGAGGATGTTATTGTGAGAGTGCGGGATTTCTACTTTCCTGTAGACTTTATAGTCTTAGACATGGATGCACCTGAGAACCCTAGGGATACACCAATCATTTTAGGGAGACCTTTCTTGGCTACTGCTAGAGCCAACATTAGCTGTGAGGAGGGACAAATAGAGCTCAAATTTGGGAATCAAACCCTGAAAATTGATATATTTAAGGCCCAACAAGGAATCAATTGCGGTGTCATCGAACAGATTTGTCACATTAGGGCTTTGGTTGATGAAACACACTTCCAGAATGACCTGATTATACCTCATCAACCACAGAAAGATCTTGACCTGCAAACTGAGGAGTCGAATCCATATACGAACAACCCAGTAACTCCTACCCTTGAACCTCACGTCTATACTGAACCACCTGCTGCTGCTGATAACCCCATCCTTGAACTGAAGCCCCTTCCTGCTCACTTGAAATACATCTTTTTGGGTTCTAATCAGATCCTTCCTGTGATTATCAATTCCACCTCAATCCTGAACAGGAATCCCATCTGATTACTGTCCTCCCTCAACATCGCAGAGCCATCGGGTGGACTCTCGATGATTTGACTGGAATAAGTCCCTCTTATTGTACTCATCATATCTATTCAGAAGAGGGCGCATGACCTTCTCGTGAAATGCAGAGACGCTTGAACCCCAATCTGCAGGAGGTCGTGAAAAAGGAGATCATCAAGTGGTTAGATGCCGGGATCATCTACCCGATCTCCGATAGTCGTTGGGTGAGCCCAATTCAGGTCGTGCCCAAGAAGGCAGGACTCACCACTATAACGACTGAGACCAGAGAAATCATTCCTACCCGATTAGCCAACTCGTGGAGAGTCTGTATAGATTACCACTGACTCAATTCCTCCACGAAGAAGGATCATTTCCCACTGCCTTTCATTGATCAGATTCTCGAGAAACTAGCGGGAAATAGGTTCTTCTGCTTTCTTGACGGGTATTCCGGTTACAACCAAGTGGCAATCCATCCTGAAGACCAAGAAAAGACCACGTTCACCTACCCCTTCGGAACATACGCTTTCCGAAGGATGCCTTTCGTTCTTTGCAATGCACCCACTACTTTTCAGTGGTGCATGCTTGCCATATTCTCAGATATGGTAGGTGATTATCTAGAAGTCTTCATGGATGACTTTTTAGTTTTTGGAGCATCATTCGACGATTGCCTCCAACACTTGGTCCAGATACTCAGGTGGTGCATCAATGTGAATTTGGTTCTTTCCTGGGAAAAGAGCCATTTCATGGTGCCTGAGGGAATTGTCCTGGGACACTTAATTTCGGAACAAGGCATACAAGTGGATCGAGCTAAGATTGATCTGATCTCTTGCCTTCCTATGCCTAGCTTGATCAAGGACATCCGATCTTTTTTGGGGCACGTCGGTTTTTATCGTCGATTTATCCCTGATTTTTAAAAAATCACGCGCCCCCTGACCACTCTTCTCTCCAAGGATGTACCTTTCAAAATTTCCAAGGAATGCACTCAAGCATTTGAGATCCTACGTGACCAAGTTACCCAAGCCCCGATCCTACAGTCCCTTGATTGGTCTCAACCCTTTGAGATCATGTGCGATGCATTTGACTTCGCTGTAGGAGCAGTTTTGGGGCAGAAAATTGACGGGAAACCTGTGGTCATTTACTACGCCAGCAAAACACTGGATGAGGCTCAGCGTAACTATACGGTTACTGAGAAAGAGCTGCTAGCTGTAGTATTTGCCCTAGAAAAATTTAGATCATATCTTCTGGGTTCCCGTGTCATCATATACTTGGATCACACAGCTGTGAGGCATCTCCTTGCAAAGAAGGATGCGAAACCTCGATTAATCCGATGGATCTTGCTGTTGCAAGAATTTGACCTTGAGATTCGCGACAAAGCGGGAAAGCAAAATGTGGTAGCTGATCACTTGTCCCGTCTTCCTTCTGAAATAATTGACCCTTCCGGACCCATCACTGAGCATTTTCCTGATGAGCACCTGCTGACTATCGGTACTAGCCTTCCATGGTTTGCTAATATAGTAAATTACTTGGTATCTCATCAGATCCCGTCTGATTGGCCGAAAGCCAAGAAAGATAAATTGCGCTCTGATGCCAAGTATTACATTTGGGAAGACTCGTACCTCTTCCGCATAGGTGCTGATCAAATCATCCGGAGATGTGTCCCGGAAGAGGAATTCAACAATATCCTCTCTTTCTGCCATGACCAGGCATGCGGTGGCCATTTCTCTGGGCATAAAACCGCATCAAAAGTCCTCCAGTGCGGCTTTTACTGGCCCACACTATTCAAAGACGCATATAGTCACTGCAAGGCATGCAGTTGTTGCCAAACTTTGGGCAACATGAGCCATCGCGACATGATGCCTATGCAGCCGATTCTCGTATGCGAAATCTTTGATGTTTGGGGGATTGATTTTATGGGCCCCTTTCCTATTTCGGATGGTTTCGAATACATTCTGCTTGCTGTGGACTACGTGTCCAAATGGATCAAAGCCATATCGACCCGAACCTGTGATCACAAAATCGTTCTCAAATTCATTCATCAAAACATTTTCTCAAGGTTCGGGATTCCTCGTGCTATAATCTCTGATGGGGGGACCCATTTCACAAACGCTCAGTTTAGGTCACTGATGACTAAATACGGGGTGTCTCACCGAATCTCTACTCCTTACCACCCCCAAACTAATGATCTAGCTGAGCTGTCTAATCAGGAGATCAAGAAAATCCTGCAAGTCACTGTTCGGCCTGACAGGAAGGACTGGTCGTCCCAACTTCCGGAAGCATTGTGGGCCTATAGGACCGCCCACAAAACCCAATTAGGCATGTCTCCCTTTAGACTGGTGTACGGGAAGGCGTGTCACCTTCCCGTAGAACTGGAGCATAAAGCCTATTGGGCAGTACGGAACTATAATCTAGATTTTTCGAAGGCTGGAACCCATAGAAAACTTCAAATCAGCGAGATCGATGAATTGCGCCTAGACGCGTATGAGAGCTCGCGAATCTACAAGGAGCGGGTTAAAGCCTTCCATGACAAGCATATCTCAAGAAAAATCTTTCATCCTGGTCAGAAGGTCCTACTCTTTGATGCCCGACTCAAACTTTTCCCGCGAAAGCTGCGATCCAAGTGGGTCGGACCATATTTAGTCCAACAGGTTTTTGGAAATGGAGCTATCGAAATCAGTCCGCTCAGCCACGATTCCGATCCTTTCATCGTGAATGGTCAGTGACTCAAGCCGTTCATTGATGTGACTTCTACTGATTTGGCTGAATCATCTTATATCCTCCATTCCCCATGAGCTTATTGCGCCCAGCCGATGGCGTAAAACTCAGTGCTTAACGGGAGGCAACCTGTCATTTTCCTAAAAATCCAAAACCTTTTTCACACTTTTGTGCACTTAACGTTCACCCTTATAGACAGTCGACCCCACCTCAGATGCCTGCATCTGGGATTAGAAATCGTCCGCAAAATTCATCTCGACCCATTCACTCATCCAAATTTCTGTCTTAAGGAATGAACTATGTAAATAAAAAACCCCCTAAGTCACAATGAGGACATTGCAAACCTTAGGCATGGGGGGGGTATAAAAGTGCAAAACTTGTATGAAAAGGTTTTAAACAGAAAAATTCACATATGCCAAAAACACCATAAAAAATTAAAAATTTTTCAAAAAAAAAAAAAAAAGAAGAGAATAAGAGGAGAAAGGAAATTTTGTGGAAGGAGAAAAAGAAATAAAATGAAAAAGGAGCACAAAATTATGAGAAAAAAGTAGTCATTAGTAAGAAACTAAGGAATTAACCTAAGTTCTAGACCCCATTCAAGAAAAGAACTGAAAAGTGCACAATGGGATTAGTAAGAATGCAAACCTTAGGCATTCTTGGATAGACTCTTAGTACTCATTAAGATCTGGACACTCCTCAAGAGGTTGAGGAAAATGAAAAGCTGAAGTATTAGGTCTAAGGCTTAGGGAGTATTCGACCTCATTAACTAACTTTTGGTCTACGGGACTCAGTAACCTAAGCACCCTAACCTCACACACAGCCTGGTTCAGTAAGCGTAAAAATCAAAATCACGCAGAAGCATCGCAAAATTCTGAAAAGTACACCTAGAGTAGGAGCGGCCGATCAACACAAGTTGATTTAGACGAGTTCCCAGCGCGGAGAGGCGGGAAATCCCCTTGAAGATGCGTAACAAAATATCATCTCCTCGGTGCATGTCTCTTAGGATATTTACATATCCTACTAGGGGCATGTAAGCACTCTGCTGGTTCAGATTCCATGGATGGCATTATCACGAAGTGTCAATTGCCAGGGTCTGGATTAGGCCACGGAACACCATGGATGGGATTATCTCGAAATCTCAATAGCCAGGGTTCCGGGGGTTGCCATGGGCGGTGCTATCTCAAAGCATCGATTGCCAGGAACCCTTGAGGATTGATGATGGGAGCAAGGAATCTGAAACAGACCGTGTTGAAAAGCCAATCCTAAGCTAGAATTAAAAAGAAAAAGAGAGAGAAAACTCTCCAAACAGAAAAATTTTCTATCTCTCTCTCTCTTACAAAATGCACTGTGAGCTGAGCCAGGGCTAAAATCATTCCAAGCACGGGTGCTTTAACCACAAAGTCCAATAGACCTTAGGTTAGTTCTTGTAGGCCTTAACCTTTGCTAAGGACTGAGGCTAAGGCTAGACAGATCTGGATCTTGATTGGTACTAGAGTACCTTTTAGGCCTAGGGTCAGCATTCTAACCTAATCTAAGCTCAAATGAAAAAGCACTTATCCGAAGCTATTAAGAACTTCATGGTCTAGAACAAAGGTTGAAACCTTAAGTTTTTGCTAAGGAACTAGCAAAAGCTAGGCATGGGGGTATGATGAGAACCTCATCATGAGCGATAACTAGCTGATTTTGACCTAATACAGAGGATAAAAGCTCCTACATAACTTAAGGAAAGGCTTAACTCAGAGAATTCTGAGTCTAAGAAGAAAACAAGTCATAAGGGGTAAAAATGTAATTTTACCAGCACAATCTGCAAACAGGGTAACTCAGGATCCAAACATAAGTCAAACTAACCTAATAAGAAGGAAAGTGGGATGATCTGATTTGATAAGGGCTACAGCAACTCCAAGGAATTAAATGAGAATCTGTAACTCTAAAACAAATCCACTTCAATTCATGAGGTTCGAGGCAAAGCAAAAATCTACTAAACCCTCTAAAATTCATATAAAAATAATCTTAAGGGTTTAGAACCTTCAATTTGGCCTTAGGAACCCATTTTGACCTACATTGAGAACCATGCCCAATTAATGATTTAATTTAGGTTTTTACGTAAATTGGCCGGTCAAACAAGGTCTGACCTAGAAATAAAATTCACCATTAGAATCCTTAGGTCCCATTTAGTCATGCATAAAAACTTGAGCCTAAGAAGAGACCTTCTTGACCGACTTTGCATTTTGGTCCTCATCCATTACCTTTTGACCCTCAACTTTTGAAACCCTCACATTTTGGCTCCTAATTCTTAATCATTTTTGCATGTGGGTCCTCCCTGCAAAACCCTGAGCAGCGCCATGCTCCGGCAAGGCATGGCGCCGCGCAGGGTGAGGCGACCCCCTGCCAAGACAACGGGGTGTTCCCTACGACGTCTGTTGTCGCAGGGACACCTCCACGATCTCTGCCATCGCCCACACCTTCCGTGCGAACGCACGGAAGGTATGGGTCGCGATCCGACCATCCTCCGGTGAGGGAGGCACGTCGTCTCCCTCCGCCCTCCTCTCTGATTTCGCCTCTATAGAAACCGCCACCGTTTGCTGCATTCAGCTGCTCGGATCTGACGGAGAAACACCCCCCTCCTTCCTCTCTTCCCACTCCGGCAGAAGCTCTCCAGCTCCGGCGGTTCTTCCTCCTCCTCCTCGTCGCTCTGCCACAATACGAGCAGCAGAGACACCTTCGCCCGCTCTTCCCGCGTCGCGCCGTACCCAGCGCGCGCTCTTCCTCTCTCTCCTCGCCGTCGCCCCCTCTCTCTGGGCACCTTCTTCTCCGCCTCCTTCGCCCCACTTCGGCCTCCTTCGCCCCTATAAGTAGGTAACAGTTACTTCTCTTCCTCCCCTCTTTCTTCTCCCTATTTTAATTTGTTCAATTAGACCCTCTACCGACCCGACCACCTTCACCTTCCACGCCTCCGGCCCACCTCCGGTGAGTCGCTCCCATTATTCCGCCACTCCACACGACTCGCCAACCAACCCAAAACCTCTGCCTCATCCCACTGAACCGTTTCCGCCCCTTCACTGCCACTCCTCACCTCCACATCACTCCCCCAAACAAACCCATTCCCCCAACCACAGTCCGACCTAGGGCAGCCCCTACACGCTGCCCGCACGAGCTTCGCCGCACTCTGGCGAAGCTCCCTGCACCTCATGACTAGGCTGAGAGGTCGTATCTCTGGGAACAGGTTACCCATCCTTCGCCGCCATTGCCGAAGAGGTGAAGCTCCTTCGTTCTGCAGCTGCAGCTTCGCTTCCGCCCAGGCCTGCGCTCCAGGATGCGCGGATTGCAACCACGCAGCTGCCCAGGCCTTTAGCTGAAGAGAAGACCTCGCAACAGCTGCGATTGCCTGTAGCTTTCTTAGCTGCAGGCGCCAAATTGGGGTGGCACATTTAGTCCCACCTCGGAAGATCCTGAAGCCGCACACCGGTTTAAATTGTAAAAGTGAAATAGCCTTATCGCCTCTGAACGCACCAGGGTGAGGTCCCGCGCCCACACCCACCTGGTCCCCGAGCTCACCACGCGGATCCGGCGGATCAGACCCGAACCATCCTGAGCACACCTCGCGCATCACCCACCTGCCAGTGAGCCTTGTCCCGGGTGCTTAGCCTGACCTGATTACCCGGCGGCTCTGGGAGAGCTATCCTATGTGCGAAGTCTGAGAAAGTGAGAGACGTTCGGGTAGAGGGAAAGGGGTAGGTTTTGCGTTGGCTGTGGTGTGTGCAGGAATAGGACGAGGCAGAGAAGTAGAAGAGAGTAGGGTGTAGAGAAGAAGAATCTCTGAAGAAGAAACGGCTGAGGAAGAAAGACTGAAGGAAGAAGGAGGAGCACCAACCAGCACTGTAGCAGTGACGATTTAAGTCATCTGATTGGAAAATCAAATGACGCTCTGCAGAGGAAGAAAAGAAGAAGAAAGAAGAAAAGAGAAGCTGAAGAAAGACAGAGCTGAAAGAAGAAAGAAGATAAAGAGAAGAAGACGAGAAGCTCTGGAGAAGAAAAGAAAGAAGAAGAAGAAGAACTGAAGGCAGAAAAGAAGAAGAAGATGAGCTAAGAGAGAGAAGGGAAGCCACAAGACTCAGATTTATTTCTCCCTCTCTCCCTCTTATTTTTGTAATAGAAACATTGTACTTCTAGAATACAACTTGCTCCCTGAGTTCGACCTCGGGAACTCTTTTTCTGAGTAACAAATTGTATTAAACTGGTAACCACTTCTCTATACTATACTACGATGAAATAATAAAAACTATAGGGGAGTCGCGTTCGCCATAGCCCCATTCCTCATCCGCACCCTGAAGAGCTGACTTCTGAGATCATTATGCCCAAGTCAATCTTGATTCAGCCACTACTTTTGGACTTGGGAGAATCATATGGAGTGAATGATGTGCTAGAGGTCCCAGAGCCTGAGCTCTTGATGTTGGAGGATAGAATTGTTGAAATAAAAATTTGGGAGGTTAATTATGAGGGAACTACGATTTTGGCTCTAAGGATACCTATTGACCTGAAACCACCTACCTTCTATCAGGACCCTTATGATATCTTTCACGTGCGACCCAAGCCTGGAATAATTGACTATCTTTCTGAGCTGAACTATAAGTGGATACTAGATTTCAATGAATCAAATCAACCCGTTGTCCAACACTTTGGTCTTGGAGTTCACACCACAAAACTGCAGGCCCGACCCTGCAAACACAATAATCTTAGGTTCTGGGTGATTTTCATTCAGAACCTTAGAACCACTCGACTTTGGGGCATGGATCTGCATCATAATCTGGTCTACGTCTTTGGACATCTTCTGCTGAAGGGTTTCAGGATCAACCTTTTGATTTTGATTCTGACCTACAGTTGTGAATTCTCAACTTCTTTGTATGTATATTATGCCTAGCTAAAGGCATTAAACTTAGCACATGTGTATACTCTCTTCTCTCTGTGGTGCTGATCGGGTTATCACGAAATTCAGGTGATATTCTATTTACTCTGCCCTTTTCATGTCTCTATTTTTACAATGAGGACATTGCATCATTTAGGCATGGGGGGTGGATACTTTATCTTGAAATCATTTTGTTAACTCCGTAGAATTTCTTTTAGTTTCTTTTTAAAATAAAATTGAAAAGGACAAAAAAAAGAAAATAGAATTAATAGAAGAGAACTTAGGCTTTTAGGCATTATTAACTTTAGGAAATGACACAAGAGGACCTAAACACTTAGACTCTTCAGGTCTTTGGGCTTAATTAGCCCGGGTGTCCACTCGAATGTGGACTTAGTCTCGAGTCCTCGCCAATTCAAATTCATTTTAATTTGGCTAATAAATTGGGATGATAAGTATGCGACTTATCATCCCGCCCTCTGATTTGAGGGGATTTTAAGTCTAAGCATCTACACACTATTTGCACCGACTCACTTTTCAGTGATTTCTTCGGAAATTGGGTAGCTAATGAACTAGGGTGGTATGGCTGGCAAGTTATTGGTGGTAATAGCTCATTGACCGGTTGTCCAGAGCCCAACCACAAGATCATTTTTGTCGTACTGCCTTTAGGTAAATCTTAGATCAGGGAAGACACCTACTTAGAAAAAAAAAGAAAAACAAAAACAAAAATAAAATATAGAAAAAAATAGAAAAAGGAGAAAATAAAAAAAATAAACAAATAAAACCACACTTCACCGCACAAGTTCGACTGGCAAGTTACCGTGGGTAACAACTCATTGGCCAGTTGTCCATAGCCCAGCTCACAAAAGTGCACAATAATTCCCAAAACACTTAGGGAAGAAGCGGGGAAGTAGAATAAATCGAGGAGATATACACTGGGTTCGCCCTTGTGTTGACCCTGTAAATAAAAGTAGGGAGAAAGCTATCGTTCGAAAAAATAAACCTCTAGGCAAGGTCACCTAGGGTCGTAGAAACCTGAAGTCCATTTTAACGGCCGCCTAATGAGTCTTTCACTCTTTTCACTAGATGCTTAGCACTTAGAGTCTTTTCAAGTCTTGGGCGAGTCAGGTAGTCGTAAAAAGTTATCCCGAAACTCTTAAACTCCAAAAGTCAAAAAAAAATTAGAAAAGAAGAAAAACAAAAAAAAAAATTATCTTCCCTTTTCAAATAAGGCAAGGACTTAGGCAGTCTACATTCTGGTAGACACTCGGGTACCCTTGAGTTTTCGTAGTTTAGGACCTTAGTTGAAATTTTCTATTGTTAATAAATGACTTAGGCCTAAGCAATCGAGTCCTAATTCTATTTTTATACATAGCATGTAGTTTAATTTTGCTAGGGATTAGCAAAAGATAGGCATGGGGTTATGATGTAGACACATCCATTTAGGTTAAAATGCCTATTTATGCATATTCCTAGGCTTAGATTTGCATTCCATATTATAAATATTGCATAGCATGCATCATTCTGCATTTAGAGTAGTCGTGTATATTTTAGGTTAATTGCATCCTTTTTGTGGTCAGGAGAGAAGGAGATTTATTTCAGAGCCTCGGATTGACAATCCGACCGTACAGATCAAATCAAGACGATGATCAGAGTCCAATGCCTCTAAAATCGCCTTGATCAGAGTCCCGTAGCACCATAGGTAGTTTGAGGAAGATCAATGGCCAAGGGACTAGGTGACATAATTCAGAGTGTTAAATGACAAATCCGACTGCTCTGATAGATTTGGGTCGATGATCGCAGCCCAACAGTGCGAAAATCAACTCAATCTGACCTTTGTAGCAACCCTTACAACAGAAAGAAGACAGACGACCCAAATCGCGCCACGTGGCGCAACCTAGGCTACCCACGCACATGCAAGCGCCACCGCACGCGCACAACAGTGCGGGTCCGTGCAAAGGCAGCGCACGCGGGTGCGTGTGCGAAGGCACGCAACATGGGCAAGCGGAGCATACGCCAGTGCTGTGGTGGGTGGGCACGTGGGCTATCTTCAGCGTTGTTTGAAGTGGATCTTCAGCAACGTTTATGACCGTCACTAAATGTCCTATATATGAATTTGATTCTTTCCTCCACTATAAAAGGACCCCTACTCCTCCCATCTTTCTTCTCCTCTTCCTTGCTTCCTCTCACCACCTCTAAGGTTCTAAAGAGAGTTTATCCTAAGCCTAAGATGCTCTTTTAGAGTAGAAAACCAAATATTTTTCCCACCTCTCATCCCCATTCGTGGAGCATCCCATGGCCGTCCTCTCACCGCCCTTCAAGAAGAAGATCCTTGCTGCAACGCCGTCCTGTCCCATCCTCCGACTACCTCCTCCTTTGTCTCACTCCTCACAACCTTCCTCCAAGCGACGTCAAAGCGAGTCATCCTCTGAGAGACCGATGAGGGGGATTTTCTTATCTCCATCTATCTTTACTGCTTTCTAGTATAGTTTTTCCCACTTTCTTAGTTGTAAAAAACATTGGATTCAGAAATATATGTGATTGTTCCTCTCTCTCTCTCTCTTTCCTTTTTATTTTACAAGTAGATTAGCTAGATTTCATCAACTTGATCTCTTGCCCAATTAAAAATACCAAAAAAATTAGAAAAGACAAAAATGACCAAAAACAAATAAAAGAGAAACGTGGATTTTCAAAACCAATCGTTCGCCTCCCCGTGTTCGACCTGGGACTCACTTTTTGAGTTTCGATTATAAATTTTATCTAATAGATGTGTTTTGTAAGCTACGACGATGGGTCCTCCGAACCCCGATTTTAATTCATGAA
Organism: Thalassia testudinum; assembly: GCA_037157565.1. Lineage (NCBI taxonomy): Eukaryota > Viridiplantae > Streptophyta > Magnoliopsida > Alismatales > Hydrocharitaceae > Thalassia > Thalassia testudinum. Next base: position 22,807,857 of record JAZHRO010000072.1, on the reverse strand, counting down.
GCATGCCACATTAGAGGTCATTAAACCCTCGATTGGAAGGACCATTAGACCATTCTAGGAGGCGAAGGTTGCATTATGGCTAGGCAGATCCCATAGATGATAACCAACAACCACCTCCTCCGCCTCTGAACTAACAAGAGCTGATTCAGAGGTAGCTGGACCAGTTGCAACATATGTAGGAATGGTTCTAGGGAATGAATGGTTATGACACTCGGCCCTTGAAGGATTTCTATGATCCTTCAAATTATGGGGAAAGTCTCGATATTATGATCCTTGCTGAAGAAGTTGAGATCAAGCCCCAGGTAATGAGTTTGATTAAACACTTTCACGGGCTTGGCTCAAAAGATCCATTCTGACATTTAGAGGATTTAACCACTTTGGTTCAGACCACTAAATCACATAATGTGAATGACGAATAGATGATCATGAGGCTTTTACCCTACTCACTCAGGGACAAGGCTGCACATTGGTACGTACCACAGAAAGATTGATAGCTACATGGATAGAATTGAAATCGGCCTTCCTGAAGAAATTCATCCCAGTTGTACGAACTAATGCTCTACAATGGGTGATTACCACTTTCGCTCAGTAGTTAGGGGAATGGCTTCATGGTTCCTAGGAGTGATTCCAGGATATGTTGCGAAAGTGTCCACACCATGAGGTGCCTAAAGGGAAACTCATGCAGATTTTCAATCATAGCTTGACGGATCAACTCCGTAATCATGTGGATGCTTCTTGTGGAGGCAATTTCCTCAACAAAGACACAGATAGCATGTACGATTTATTCAAGGAAATAAACAAAAACTCTATAAAGCATGCCTCCATGGATACCTTCAACCGATCCCAACAACTCAGATCAATTGCCTCTGAGGTTCAAATTGATTCTCATACATTTCATATGGAATTAATATGCAATAAACTAGAAAGGTGGATCTGGTTGCCAAGTGAATGGAAGAGATGATGGATGGAAATTCTAGAAGCACTTATAGATCCACTCAATCCTAGAGTTTAGGATTCCATTCCTCACAAGCTCCTACAAGATAGGAGTTTGTGAACCAACTTGAGTTAGCTCAACCTGTGAGCTAGCACTTCTCAGAACCCTATGGGTTCTAAACTGGGGCCTTTCATCCCAGTTTTTCTGATCCTTCCTTCTCTTCATCCTCACCTTATTAGGATGTTTTGGTTATATAGGAGAATGTTAGGTCCAACCTGTATACCAACACTTATAACCCAGGTTGGAGGAACTACCCTAACTTCTCCTGGAAGAATTTGAGGCAACAGACCCAAGCTTGACACAGCAACTATGCACCACAAAGACTTATCGGTCAGGGTCATGTATGTACTTAGCTGCCCTTGAATTAGGTCAGTCAGCCAACTTGGAATGCCCAACAACCCTTAGGGTAAGCTAATCTAAACCGAAAGATGGTAGAGATGTAAGGATCCGTGCTCCAGCTCATCTAGCAGATGAAAACCTAGCTAGTCAACTTGCAATCTAGGGTTATTGCTAACAACCGACAGCTTCAATCTTTACCATACCAACCTATACCCAACCTAAGAAATGTCCAAAATTAAGGAAACAAACCCTAAGGGTATGGGAATCAAAGGGACCCACACGCACATGCTCAGGTGGTTGAGTAGAGTCCTTCTTCCTCTTCTAATCCTAGTTATCTGGCTAACCAAGACCCTCCTATCTTTCTTAACCCTCCACAAGACCCAAACTCGTATGCGTCTGCAAATTTTGTAACCTTGAGGACTGGGAAGCAAACCCAGGACCCAGAATTACCTTCTTCAAGCAAGAAAAACCCTGGTGAGCTTGATGATAAGATGAAGAATAATGAAGATGATATTGAGGCTCAGGAACCCGAGAAGAATGACCCCACCCATATCCCATTCCTTGAAGCCCTACTGAATTCCTGGAGAAAGAAACCTATTAATAACAACAAGGAGCCTCTGAATATATTCAAAATCGTAGAGAATAACATTATGCTCCTTGATGCTATAAAGCATATCTCAACTTATTCTATGTTCTTAAAGGATTTGTGCATGCAGAAGCATAAGCCGAAGGAACCTACCTCAAGGAAGGGGATACTCTCCGAGCAGGCTAGTTCGATATCCTGCATCACCTTCCTCAAAAGAAGAGAAATCCAGGTGCCCCCTTGATTTCATGCATTATTGGGGATCATACTTTTGATCTGGCACTATTAGATGTAGGTGCATCCATGAACCCAATCCCGACTTCCCTATATGAAAAGTTCAGGTTAGGTGAAATTAGGCCAACCTCAGTAATGCTCCAGTTAATAGACTGCTCGATCACCACTTCGAAGGGCGTTATTGAGGATGTGCTTATTAAGGTCAAGGACTTCTATTTTCCTATTGATTTTCTTGTCCTTGATATGGATGTATTTGTGGAATTGAGGAGCACACCCATTATTCTGGGGCATCTATTCCTACCTACCACAAAGGCAAACATCAATTGTGAAAACTATAGCATGGAAATCATTTTTGGGGATAGAAAATTGAAGCTTGATATTTCTAAGGCGATAAACAAATTTGAGGATTATGGATATGTTGAGAACTTGAGGATAATGATCAAAATATTATGACGTACATATTGATTAATGCACTCGAGGATTCTAAGGATACATGTAATTCTGATCCACAACCCTCTATGGTAGACCTACCACATCCTGAAGAGGTTGCTAACTTTATTCACTTCCATCCTCTTCCTTTAGATCGACCTCCTGAATCTTCATTGGCATCTTCTTTACCATCTATTATGAACCCACCCCAGCTAAAACTAAAACCATTGCCTAAAAATCTAAAATATGAGTTTTTAGGACTGAAAGAGATGCTCCCAGTGAGTATAAGTGCCAAATTAACAAAGGAGCAAGAGCTAAAATTGATTAACGTCCTTAAGGTGCATAAAGAGGCAATTGGTTGAACCATACATGTTCTTAGAGGGATCGAGCCTTCTTATTGTAATCACGAAATATATTTAGAAGTATCCCACCCTTCTCGCAAGATATAGAGATGACTTAACCCTAATATGTAAGAAGTGGTTAAGAAGGAAATTATAAAGTGGCTCGATGCTGGAATTATCTACCCAACTTCTAACAGTAGGTTAGCCTTGTGCATATTGTTCCTAAGAAGAAGGGGATAACCATAGTGACCAACAAGAAAGGGGAATCTATGACCACCCATTCAGCTTCCTTTAGGCGAGTCTGTATTGATTATGGGAAGTTCAACATAGCCACCAAAAAGGACCTTTTCCCTTTGCCCTTTATTGACCAAATCCTTGAAAAGCTAGTCAGGTAGAAGTACTTCTATTTCCTGGATGGTTATTCAGGATATAACTAGGTCACTATCCCTCTCAAAGACCAAGAAAAGACAACCTTCACCTATCCCTATGGAACCTTTGCATTCCGTAGAATGCCCTTTGGCCTTTGCAATGCACATGCAACTTTTCAAAGGTGCATGCTAGCCATCTTCTCCAACATGGTGGGGGACTGTCTTGAGGTGTTTATGAATGATTTCTCCATTTTCGAAGATTCTTTTGATTGCTACCTAGCTAACTTGGAATTGATCCTGAAAGATGTATTAAGACTTTATCGATACTTAATTATGAGAAGAGTCACTTTATGACACACGAAGGTATCATCTTGGGCCATGTAGTCTCTATTAGGGGGATCGAAGTTGATAAAGCCAAAGTTGATGCTATTTCGAAACTTCCCCTACCCACATCTGTTAAACAAATTCGCTCTTTCCTTTGTCATTTGGGTTTCTGAAAAAGGTTCATTAGGGACTTTTCGAAGGTTGCTAAACCCATGAGCAATCTTATGGACAAAGACCAGTCATTTGAGTTCAATGAATTATGCTAGAAGGCAGTTGATGTATTAAAAATGGTAGTCACCTGTGCTCTGGTGCTACAACCACCATTCTGGACAACCCCATTTAAGATTATGACCGATGTTTCTGATTATGCGATCAAGGCTATTGATTGCACCTCAAAATACGCCTGCAATAATACCTTCTTATGCTATTTCCTAGCATTAACTATGCACATTAGGATTCCGTAGTTGCATTTGTAAAAATACTTGCATTCATGCATTTAATTAAGAGGAGGGAAGATTGAAATAAATGGCTTCATAATTCACTTTTTTCCTCAAGTGCCTCTTTGCAAAAATTCCCTTCTCTATTTTATTTCCTCTTGATTTCTATTTTTTCTCCCTACGGCTGCAACTTCTTCTCCGCTGCCTCTCCCTGCTGTCCTTCCCGCTACTGCAACTTCCCGCACCCTCTCCCTACCCAAGCCATTCCCTGCGGCTGCCATTCCTCCCATTCCCCGCATGCTGCAAGACCATGCCCTCTTCTTCTATAAGAAGCCATGGGTTCTTCTTCTTCAGAGGCTGGCTGCAGCGAGAAAAAAACCCAACTTCAGCTCATCACCACCACCATCCTCCCCTCCATACGCCGTACCTCCTTCGAGGAGACACCCGGCGGGCAGGAGCTCACTGTGGTGCACACCACCACAGTGAGACCACCACCGCCCAGCTCGTCAAAGAGTCGGTGGGCGTGGTGGCTCCTCTTTTTCCATTTTTTTCCATTCCCGCACTTCCCGCCATGGTTGCCGCTTCAAGGTCTGAAGCTTGAAGCAGCAGCAGCAGCAGCCAAGCGACGGTAGCAACAGCAGCAGCAGCCGCCCCCGCAGCCTCCGCGAGCAACTGCAGGCGCCCCAGCCCCTCCGCGCCCACCTGCAGACCTTCTCCGCATCCGCTTCCTCGCTCTGTCGCCCGCCGCTCGCGCCTGCAACCAGCCGCTACGTGCCTCTACAGCGGCCGGCCTATCGTCTCCCGCCTCCCTGCCACCCTCTGTGCTCGCCTGCAGACTCCTGCCTCCCTCTCCGAGCGCACTGTCACGAGCCTCCACGCTCACAGCCGATGACGCAAACACCTCTCCTCTGCGCGAAGACGTGCCCACACCCGCGACCTCCAGACGACGGCCACCATCTGCAGACAACTTATCGTCACTCTAGGAGCTGCAGCTGCGTCCCCTCTCCCGCTTTCTCCCGCTCTCTCCTGCGTTCTCTCTCTCCCGCTCTCTCTCTCTCTCTCACTCACAACACACATTACACCGTATACTTATATATAGTAACATATATATACATATATATATATATATATATATATATATATATAGATACATATATCTATATATATATATATACTTATATTTATATACATAGTAGTATCTATATACTTATGTATTAGTATACATACATATATATATATGTATATATATATACATATATATATCTATATACTTATACATATACTTATATATATATATATATACCTACATATATACATATATATATATATATTTATATACATATATATATATTTATATACATATACATATATACATACATATATATATATACATATACACCTATATATATATATATATATCAACATATACATATATACCTATACAGTTATAACTATATATATACATATAGATATATTTACTTATATACATACAAATATATATATTTTCACATTATTTACCATACGATGTATCGCGGGAATATCTGCACCAGTTGCTGATATTCCCCGATACACGCGTACAAAAAGCATGGACACATACATCTTCCACCATCCATCCACACTCCACGTGGCACCCAATCCGGTTGGTTGCGTCTCTCTAGACGATGACCAACTCGACATCGTGCTATACTCCATTACCGCCTCCACCCCCACCCCTTTATATACATAATATTTACATATATATATTGTATTTACTCTTTCTGTTTTGCTTTTCTATTAGTAAAAAGATAAAAAAAAATATATAAAAGAGAAAAGATAATCTTTGACTTGCAGGTACCTCATCTTGTGAATAGCAAGACCCATTTTTTATTTTGTTTTGGTTAAAAGCCAAGGACACAATTTTGAGGGAGTGCCTCAAGGGTAAAGAATACCAGAAAAAATATATAAATGAGAAAAACACCAAAAACACAATAAACGAATGGAAGAGACTCGTTGTAAGAAAAGCATAGAAACTCTACTTGTAACCCCACTTCCCTGAGTTCAACCCTGGGCCTAAAAGTGACAAGATAAAATCAAGTAAGCCAGGTTAAAAATTTTGTAAAGAGATGGTTAGGTCCGAATTAGGTTAACCACTATACACATTTCAATGATAAAATCATCATATTAACAACCTATCTGGTCCGACCATACATCTTTTTCTGGCGCCGTTGCCGGGGAAGTGCACCTTCAAGTAAGTTTCTATTCAATTCCTTTCAATTTTTCTCTTCTCTCTTCACGGGTATTTTTGTTTTTGGTGTGCAGGTGAACCTGGTTGCAAGGAGAAGACAGGCAGACAAAGTCAGGAATGAGGGCAGATCCAAGGTGGGAACGAAAGCGTGAAGACACCAATACCGCATTTGAGCTTCGCACACGTTGCCGAACAAGCAAGTTTTCTTTTCTTAGCAACTAGGGTTAGTTTGTCACCATAATAATAAAAAAAAAAACAAACTAAAAACTAAAAAACTAGAAAAACTTCTTGGGATCTCTTGGGGCAAGTGAATTAAAATTCACTTGTTTGATTGATTATCTTCACTCCCACTGTCCCGGGATTTCCCGCCCTACTTCGCATAGCGAAAATCCGAGAATCTTGATTCTTGAATTTTTCACCGTGGGAAGTATTCTTTGAGGCAAATAAAAAGATTGATTGCACCCCTCTTTTGCCTTACTTATCTACAATTCGGGATCACATTTTTGGTGGGGAGACTTGGAATTGAGTTAATTCCAACCCCACCATGACTTTTCAACTTGCCTAAGATTTGATCCCGAACATTTCAACACCAACAATTTTAGTTTCTTTATCTATTGGTTGAGCCTTGTGTGTGGACATTTTCTGGTGATTGGGAGCACTTGAATTGAAGTGCTTGGCTCCCTTTCACACTAATATAAAACTGATTCGTGCATCCACACATAGAAATCTCCATTTAGGGTAGCTCATTGCATTTTACCATGCATTAACTAACTGATATTGAAGAAGGGTTTCTTGGGCTTAGAAAGAAAACTTGATTCTCACAAAAACCCGGAGATTGGTTGAATTGGTAATTCAGCAAAATCCTAAAATTCATACTACTTAAGGCTGAACTCTAAAAACCATTCACCAATTAAAAACTTCAATTCGGGGAGATTTCCTCGTTGCATGCTTGTTTTACACACTCTGAAAATCAATCACTTGGGCATTACCAGTAAACAACACCCTTCACATTCCAGAAGCACTTGATCCTAAGCCTCTAACTAAAATTGGTAGTAACTTGACCCTTCTTAAGGATTGGAGGTCTAACTACCTGCATGTAGCGGCTACGGCTGGTGAGAGTTCCCGCGTGCTATCGGGTGTCTAAGACTGGGGCAAACGGCCTTTCAATCTGGCTCGGTGGTTCTGCGGTGCTCGCATTCGGTTCCGTAGTTTGTGATAGTAGGTAACTTAGATCTTTAGGTCTAACGGCACACTGTAGAGGTTAGGAACTTGACTGTAATGATTTGTAATCAAGTGTACCTTTACGACATCATTTCTCTCATCTCTTTTCCCTTCTCATCTCCCCAACTCTTCCTGTGGTAGTGCATGTTTGGGAGGAGGTCACAAAACCCTGACTGTTTGAATTGACTGCTAAATTTCGAAAAAGAGCTGAATCGTCCTCCTCCTCCACAAACATGGAAAACACCTCTTCACCACTCCGTCATAATTCCAATTCTTTCAACACTAGGCTTATCTCGAGAAACCCTATAAGACCTTCCTTACCGAGTGTCGCGCCAAGCGACTCGGTAAGTCATGTGGAACTGGCTTCTGCGAGCCAGTATTTCGACACGGAGGACCAAGCCTCCATGTGCTCGGACGCATATTTACATGCGGACGCATCTTCTGGAATAGAAGACGCCTGCACCCTGGGGAACAACCCGTTCTCTGCCACGTATAACCCAGGGTGGCGCAATCATCTGAATTTCACATGGTCCAACAACCCGCAGTGCCAAAACCCCGCTGGTGGACCAATGCGATCGTCCACACCCGTCATCCCAAGGGCCCAGTCTAATCCTATGGCAAATCCGCCATCAGGCCCTTGCGTACCGCAAACCAAACACGCATCAAGGCCTCTTGATAAATTGATGCGAATGATGACGGAAATGTCAAAGTGCCATAAAGGGAACATGACCTCTCCTCAGCACCATTTGGAGCAGCAGAATGCTGAGATTAGTCAACTACGCATGGCAACTCGATCTCAGGGCACTCTTCCCACCCAACCTGTTCCAAACCCTCAAAACTTCGTACCCTGTGATCCGCAACCACAGGTACACCCTTCTCAGGGATAGGTTCATCAAATTCTGCAAGCTCCGAGCATTCCACTGGGATTTCAGGCTAATCCCGCTGCAGCATCGCACTCTTATGTTGATTGCGATTGCATCAAGGATGACACGTCTGACGAGGACATAACGTCAGTGCATGCATCGGACTAATTGGGATCGATTCGGACTGCTGCGAATTACCTGACGACTGCTTGACCAACACAAATTGTGACGTTTCCCAATCCCTTCCTATTCCCGTACCTTCTCCTAACTAGACTTCTGACGAGGTTTTCTCTGCTTCCCATACCTCGTGGTCTGAGTCATCGTCGGGCTGCTCACTGCCGATCCACACTATGGAAGACTGGATTGCCCTTTCTTTCCCGCCAAATAAGGCAGATTTTCAACTCCACACTGGGACATTGAGCCCACATCTTACTCACTGGGGCTATTCCCTTTTGGATCCATTTATCCAAAGAGCCCCTCTTCTTGGCCAATCTGAGGGCCAACTTCTTCTTCCTAATCTGTTTTCTGATCCGCCTGGGACACTCTCGTCCCAGAAAATGCCAGACCTTTCACCATCCACCATCACTTTTCACGCCACTATCATGAGCACTTCACTTTTCATTGCACCACCCACCATCCACCCACCCTACCACCCTGCTGTATACCCTGAACCTCAGCTCTCCTTACCCGATCTTTCGTCCTTTCTCTGCCTTTCCCTGCATGCATATGAGGACATAGCATTGTTTGGCATGGGAGGGTGGATAGGCATCCATAGGATTCGGGTATTTTATGGTATCATACAATTTCCACCTATTTATAAATATGCAAGAAAAATAAAAAAAAAGAAAAAAAATATATATATATATAAATAAATGGTGTTTAGTAATGATCTAAAAGCTGAAACAAAAAAATACAATAAGTGTATGGATATTCAACCTCTATTTTGAAGACTTTCCAGGCCACAGAAGCTTGATTCGCTCAGGCTCGGCTTAATTCACTTAAGCATTGATAAAATAGATTGGAATCTCTCCTAACTAAGGATGTATTCTTGTACCTTAGACACCAGTACAGGATCCGCTGGTTTGCTTCTACTTGAGAGCTTAAGTAAACTTGGTTCACACTACACATATCAGGAAAGACTAGGTGAACATAAGATCCAACCCTAGTGTTCATTAGGGAAGGTGGAGTCCTTACCTGTGCGTGCAGGTAGACTTTTTATCCCAGGCTTTAGTCTTGTGTTTAGGAGCGACTCTTTCCACCAAAAAGAAACTCTCCCACCAAAAAAAAAAAAAATGTTGTAAAAGATATACTAACACGTGTTTCAAAAAAAAAAAAGTTGCAAAAGAGTCAGTATATCTCATAAATGTCTGTAAAGTCTTCGCCCTACAAGAAGTTCTTCAGGGCAGGTTACAAATACTTTGTTTTCCTGTGAGCCACAAATGTTAGAAAATGGGAGTTGAGTTTTCCGTCATCATCTTAAGGGTCAATCCGAAGACATAAGCTGAAACTGGGACCAACCTGTACTTAAAGATTCGTGAAACCTTGGGCTTAAGTCTCAATGTTCATCTGGTCAGTCTTGATCTGTCACTAAGCACAAGCCATAATCTCTTGAGCTCTCGAGTACGGCAAAAACCTCCTGGGTCCTGGAAATCGTACTTAAGGTTTAAATATCAAGAGTCCTGGTTAGTTGAGAGATGATCTATGTCATGTGAGACTTAAAGTACTGGTAGTCTTCTCTACAATTGGTTCTCACAATATCCGATAATAAACACACCTATATCACCTCAGAAGAAAATCTTCAGCTTAAGATCATTTCTAAATACTGTTTTGCTAGGGACTAGCAAAAGATAGGCATGGGGGTATATGATTGCACCTCAAAATACGCCTGCAATAATACCTTCTTATGCTATTTCCTATCATTAACTATGCACATTAGGATTCCGTAGTTGCATTTGTAAAAATACTTGCATTCATGCATTTACTTAAGAGGAGGGAAGATTGAAATAAATGGCTTCATAATTCACATTTTTTCTCAAGTGCCTCTTTGCAAAAATTCCCTTCTCTATTTTTATTTCCTCTTGATTTCTATTTTTTCTCCCTACGGCTGCAACTTCTTCTCTGCTGCCTCTCCCTGCTGTCCTTCCCGTTGCTGCAACTTCCCGCGCCCTCTCCCTGCCCAAGCCATTCCTCGAGGCTGCCATTCCTCCCATTCCCCGCATGCCGCATGACCATGCTCTCTTCTTCTATAGGAAGCCACGGGTTCTTCTTCAGAGGCTGGCTGCAACAAGAAAAAAACCCACCTTCAGCTCATCACCACCACCGTCCCCTCCATACGCCGGACCTCCTTCGAGGAGACACCCGGCAGGCAGGAGCAGGAGCTCACTGTGGTGCACACCACCATAGTGAGACCACCACCGCCCAGCTCTTCAAAGAGCCAGTGGGCATGGTGGCTCTTCTCTTTTTTCATTTTTTTCCATTCCCGCACTTCCCGCCATGGCTGCCGCTTCAAGGTCAGAAGCTTGAAGCAGCAGTAGCAGCAGTCGCCCCCACAGCCTCCGTGAGCAACTGCAGGTGCCCTTGCCCCTCCGCGCCTGCCTACAGACCTTCTCCGCGTCCGCTACCTTGCTCTGTCGCCCGCCGCTCGCGCCCGCAATCGGCCGCTGCGTGCCTCTGCAGCGGTCGGCCAAGCGTCTCCCACCTCCCTGCCAGCCCCTGCCGCCCTCCACGCCCGCCTGTAGACTCCCCACCTCCCTCTCCGAGTGCACTGTCGCGAGCCTCCGCGCTCGCAGCCGGCGACGCAGACACCTCTCCTCCTCTACGCGAAGACGCACCCGCACCCGCGACCTCCAGATGACGACCACCATCTGCAGCCGACTTATCGTCACTCCAGGAGCTGCGGCTGCGTCCCCTCTCCCGCTCTGTCTCTCTCTCCCTCTCACTCACTCATAGCACACATTACACCGATGCACACACACACCTTCACCAACACTTACACACACCCACACACACATAAACACTAGTATAAACTTATATATATACGTATACTTATATATAGTAACATATATATACATATATATATATATATACATACATATATCTATATATATATATGTGCTTATATTTATATACATAGTAGTATCTATATACTTATGTATTAGTATACATACATACATATATATATATATATATATATAACTATGTACATATATCTACATATCTAGATACATATACCCATATACATATATTATTATTATACATATATATACATATATATATATACATCTATATAGTATTATATATACATATATATATATATATATTTATATACATATACATATATACATACATATATACATATATATATATATATTTATATACATATACATATATACATATATAGCTATATACATATATACATACATATATATATATATACACATATACACCTATATATATATACATATATATATATATATATATATCTACAAATACATATATACCTATACAGTTATAGCTATATATATATACATATAGATATATTTACTTATATACATACATATATATATATATTTTCACATTATTTACCATACGCTGTATCGCGGGAATATCTGCACCAGTTGCTGATATTCCCCGATACACGCATACAAAAAGCGTGGACACATACATCTTCCACCATCCATCCACACTCCAAGCGGTACCCAGTCCGGTTGGTTGCGTCTCTCTAGACTACGACCAACTCGACATCGTGCTACACTCCATTGTCGCCTCCACCCCCACCCCTTTATATACATAATATTTACATATATATATTGTATTTACTCTTTCTGTTTTGCTTTTCTTTTAGTAAAAAGATAAAAAAATATATATAAAAAAGAAAAGATAATCTTTGACTTGCAGGTACCTCGTCTTGCGAATAGCAAGACCCGTTTTCGATTCTATTTTGTTTAAAAGCCAAGGACACAATTTTTAGGGAGTGCCTCAAGGACAAAGATTACCAGAAAAAATATATAAATGAGAAAAACACCAAAAACACAATAAACGAACGGAAGAGACTCGTTGTAGGAAAAGCGTAGAAACTCTACTTGTAACCCCACTTCCCTGAGTTCGACCCTGGGCCTAAAAGTGACAAGAAAAAATCAAGTAGGACAGGTTAAAAATTTTGTAAGGAGATGGTTAGGTCCGAATTAGGTTAACCACTATACACACTTCAATGATAAAATCATCATATTAACAACCTATCCGGTCCGACCATACAGCTATCTTGAGTCAGAAAGTAGATAAAAGGCCCTGTGTTATCTACTACGCTAGAAAGACTCTAGACGAGGTCTAGAGGAATTATACAACCACTGAGAAGAAATTGATAGCTATAGTCTTTGCTCCTGAGAAATTTAGGGCTTATCTGTTAGGTTCTCATTTCATAATCTATATCAACCATTCGGCCTTGAAACACCTCTTTGACAAAAAGGATGCCAAACCCTGGGTCATTAGATGGATTTTATTATTACAAGAATTTGATTTGGAAATCAAAGATAAAGCTAGAGCACAAAATGTAATGGCCGATCATCTGTCAAGAATCCTAACTGATTCTCCACATCCAGGTATCCCGATTTCTGACACCTTTCTAGACGAGACTATTCTTGCAGTCAAGGGTATTCGAACCCCCTAGTTTATAACATCATCAGTTATTTGGCCATTGGTCAAGTCCCCCAAGACTGGACAAAGCAACAATAGGATAGACTTGTGTCTGAGGCCAAGTATTACTTTTGGGATGATCTTGAGTTGTATCACATTGGTACTGATTAGATTATTTGTCAATGTATTCCAGAAAATGAGTTCCAGAGTATAATCGAGATCTGCCACACATCTGCATGTGGTGGACATTTTTCCAGAAAGAAGATGGCAACAAAAATTCTTCAGTTTGGATTTATTGACCATCTTTATTCAAAGATGTCTAGGACTTCTCGAGGTCGTGTTCTTGATGCCAGCACTCGAGAGCATAGCCAAGAAATGATGCCTCTAAACCTAATTCTTCCTGTTGAAATCTTCAATGTTTGGGGGCATCAACTTCATGGGACCCTTCCTTCATTTGAACACCAGTATATTCTGGTTGTCTTTGATTATGTGTCTAAATGGATCGAGGCAATTCCTACCTAAACCAATGACCACAAGGTGGTCATTAATTTTGTATAGAAGAATATCTAAAGTCAGTTCAGGATTCCTAAGGACATCATCAGTGATGGGGGCATGCACTTCACCATTGCCAAGTTCAGGAACATATTAGAAAAGTATGGGGTTAATCACTGAATTTCCACACCTTACCACCCCCAAATGGATAGACAGGCCAAGGCCTCCAAAAGGGAGATTAAGAACATACTCTAGAAGATGGTTAGGTTTGATAGAAAGAATTGGACTCAAAAGCTTGATGACGCACTTTGGGCCTACCACACTGTGTATAAGATGCCCATAGTCATGTCCCTATATCGTTTGGTGTTTTGTAGGGCATGCCACTTACCCATCGATATTGAACATCAGGCATTTTGGGCAATTAAGAATTGTAATTTCGACTTAAACCTAGTCGGGAAGACCAGAAAACTCCAACTATCTAAGTTGGAGGAGCTTAGAAATGATGCATATGAGAATGACAAGATCTATAAGGAGAGGACCAAAGCTCTTCATGACCAGATGATTTCCTGTAAGAGCTTTGAACCAAACTAGAGGGTCTGGCTTTTTTATTCCCAACTTAAGCTCTTTCCCAGCAAGCTTAAGTCTAAGTAGAATGGCCCATTCACTATTAATTGGATATTTCCTAACGGTGCTATAGAAATTTCTAACCCAAAGATGGGTAATTCTTTTAAGGTTAACGGACAATGCCATAAACCTTATGTTGACCGTGTTATTCTTGAACATGTCTCAGACAAGGTTGCTTTAACCTTGGCCTGACACTGTGGCTGGACTATGCCTAGTTGACTACACTAAACTCAACACTTTGTACAAGTTGTATATATTTGGAGCTAATCGAATTGATAATGAATTTAGGTGCTATCTTCTTTATTCCTCTCCTTTTCATGCCTTTATTATATAATGAGGATATTACATTAGCTAGGCATGAGGGGGTGGATATACTAATTTATGAATTATTTTGCCTGCTTTGTAGATTCTTTCTAGTTATTTTCTCTTTATTTTATCTAAAAAAAGAAAAATTTTCAAAAATACAAAATAAATTAGAGAATTAGAAAATAAAAACTTAGGCATTAGAAGTTTTTAACTTTAGGAAATAATACAATAGGATCTGAACACTTAGACTCTTCAGGCTTACAAGCTTAAATGACTTGCGTGTCCACTAGACCTATTTCTCGAGTCCTTACCAATTTAGAATATACTCTCAATAGTTAAATAAGTTGGGCTGATAAGTGTACGACATATCAACCCGTCCTCTGATTTGAGAGGATTTAAAGTCTAACCATCTACACTCTTTTTGCACTAACTCATTTTACGAGTGGCCTTAACATAAATTAGGTAGCTAATAAACATACTAGGGTGGTATGGGTGGCATGTTGCTATGAGTAACTCTTTATAGCTGAGTGTCCAGAACCTACCCATGCGACCTAATCTCTTTGTCTATTGCCTTTAGGTACATCTTAGATCAAGGAAGCCACTTGCTTGGGAAAAGAAGAAAAAAAAAGAAAAGCACCAAAATAAAATGAAAAATAGAAAAGGAAGAAAAAACTAATAATCCACACTTCACCGCACGGGTATGACTGGCAAGTTGCTATGGGTAATCGACCATTACCGTTTGTCTAAAGCCCAGCCCTTAAAAGTGCACGAAGAATCTCAAAACTTATGGAGAAGCAAGGAAGTAGAATAAACTAGGGGAGATCAACAGTGGGTTCATCCTTGTGTTGATTCCATCCAAAAATAGGAACAAGGAGAAAGCTACCAATCAAAAAGCTAGACCTTGAGGTAGAAATCCTTCATTTAGGGTTACCTAAGGTCCATTTTGATTACTGTTTAGTGTGTCAACCACCTTCACACAATAAGATGCTTAGCACTTATGGTCCTTTCAAGTCTTGGGAGTGTTGGGTAGCTCTAGAAAGCTACTCTAAAACTGCAAACACAAAAAGTCAAAAAAAAAATTAAACAAGAAGAGAGAAAAAAATCTTCTCTTTTTTGTACATAATAAGGTAAGGACTTTGGCGATCTACATTTTGGCAGGCACCCTAGGTGCTGTTAAGTCTTCAAAGTTTAGGTCCTTAGTATAATTTTCTTACTAATGATAAACAATTTGTGCCTTAGTGATCGGATTCTAATTCAGTTTTTATACATAGCATTTAGTTTAGTTTTGCTAGGGATTACCAAATGATAGGCATAGGGGTGTGATAGATATACATTATTTCATGATAAAATACCTATTATGTGGGTTCCTAATCTAATTAACTGCACTTAGCATAGTAAATATTGCATAACAGTCATCATCTTGCATTTAAATTAATTGTTGTAAATTGTATATTAATTTTCTTATTTTAATGGTCAAGGAATAGGATGATACAATTGTAGGCATCAAACGGAGAATCTAACTGTATGGATGTTGATAAGTCCAATTTATTGGACATGTATTTGGCTTAAGTACATATGGACTACATTTCCTTATAGTTTAATAACCTAAGCTAAGTGGTAATTAATCTTAGCTTACTAATATTTTTGTATCTACTTTGCATTCTAATACATACATTTATACTTCTTATTTGATATGTGCATGTAGGGAAAAAAAAATAAAAGTATAATAGGTGGCTGGACATGAATTAGCATTTGAAGGAGGGTATGCCCATAATTGTCCCTCACCACCGCTCCCTTCGCCAGCGTTTAAATCCAGCAGTTGCTCATGCGAAGGAGGAGGGGAGCGATGTGGATCTGGAACTTTATCTCTTTGGGGGTTTGAGGCATGGGCGCGGGACCTCTCCATCGTAAAACAGAGCCAACACAGTGGCCAGAGCTTGCACCATGGTCTTTTAGCGCACTACCTCCCTCCTCCGCACCACCGCAAGCTCTCGTGGTGACAGCACAAGCGCCACCATCCTTACCATGATCATCACCATCCACTCCCTTCCTCTCCACTGTGAAGAGAGAATGCATCGCAGCCACAACCACGTGCAGCCACAGCCTCACAGCTGGCCCCCTCGTGCACACAGGGCCATCCCGTGCGCACACACCAGCATTAGGCTAGTACTTCCGCTCTCTCCTGTCGTTGTAGCAATACCTCCATCTACGCCACCCGCACCCATAGGCGCTACTCACCTCGTCTGCAACCGCAGTAGCAGCAGACCCACCGTGCGTCCTTCCTGCTCAGCCACGGCAGCG
This sequence comes from Thalassia testudinum, assembly GCA_037157565.1. Lineage (NCBI taxonomy): Eukaryota > Viridiplantae > Streptophyta > Magnoliopsida > Alismatales > Hydrocharitaceae > Thalassia > Thalassia testudinum. Next base: position 22,791,145 of record JAZHRO010000072.1, on the reverse strand, counting down.
GCACCACACCAGACCGCTACCTCCTCGCACACAGCTCGTGCGGCCACAAGCTGCCAGCCCTCATGTTCGACCACGGTCCCGCAACCCATAGCAACTCGCGCCCCTCAACCCCTACGCGCGAAGGCTGTAGCCGCATCACCTCCTTGCGTGCCCTCTTCAAGCGTGCACACAACCCTTGCGTGCACTCTTTCATGCATGTGCACACTCGTGCACCACCGCCGGTTCTTCTTCTTCTTCTTCTTCTTCTTCTTCTCTGCCGGCTAAAAGAACCCAAAGCCATGAAAACGTAGCCGCCACCATAGGCCTAGATTCTTCACGCCATCAACTTTTACGAGCTCGCCTAAACCCCACAAGCACCACCGCAACCTCCGACGGATCGACAACAGCCCGGCCATCCTCCTTGTTGTCGGTGTCAACTTCGGCTTCCATTCGGAGTGCCACCACCACCACCAAGTTCCCCTCGTCATGCCGACCTCCACCAAAGCTTTTTCGGCCAGCAGCGGCTTCAAGCGTGCCCACTATCAAGAAGAACACATCCTCTGTTTTGGGTACAATTAAAAATTACGAATCTTGCCATTGTGGAAAATACTATTCACTTATTTATCTTATTATTATATTATGGTAGATTTGCATGCATGTCCCTCAATTCTAATTGAATTTCATATAGTTAAATTCATATCATGAATAAGCAAGCATGTATATTTATTATAGGGAACAAATTCTGATTTAATTAAATTTGATGGTGCTTGTTAGTACTAAGATCGCAATTTAGGTATTTCATTGGTGGTGATTTTGCATGTGCACCCTTACATTATTGATTAATTATTTAAATCAAGAATTTATGTTGAAAACACGTGCACCAGTTAGTATGCGTATGCATTGAGTTTCCCGAATAAAAAAGACATGATTCACTAGTTTAAATAGGTTGATTCCTCCCTATGGAGATGACCTAACTCGTCGTGGTTAGTTTGAATTATTAAATATTTTTTAAAAGAGATTTTCGACCACAGACATACTACAACGACGCAACATTTTATGTTACAAATTTTATCGAAAACGAAGATCGCACTTTCAAATGGTGCCATTGCTGGGGAGGTAACAGATGCAATAATTTCACCTGATTTTTATTTCTGATTATTTCTCATTGCATAGTGATCTGACGAGTTATCTTTTTTGTGCGAGGAAGCTATGGAGGTAACAGGCACAGTTGGGAGACGACGTCGACCTTGAGCGACGCCCACAAATGGGGAAGATGCAGGAGAGCTAGATCCCACTTCCATAGGGGATTCCTTTTTGTCACAAGTTTTATTCTTGTTTTCTCTCCCTTGTAGTAATTGGGGCTGATTTTTGGGGGTCTATCCTCACATTCTTTAGAGGCTAGGGGCTATATTTTTGCTACTTGTGTGATTCATTTTTCTACATGTTTGCCTCAAATAAACACAATAAAATACCGAGCTGCCTATTAGGAGTTGCATGCCCCTAGGTGCGTGCATTTAGGAGTGATTGAGCAGCACATTAGATCTCATTGTTGCATTGTGAGCATAGTTGCACGAAGATTGCTGGAGGCAGGTACACCTTTCTAACTTTTTGCATCCAGCTCCTATTTACGCATTTGCATGCAGGTTAAAATTCAAGAGCACAAAGCTGAGTGAAATACTTAATCTAGTGGTCACCTAATTGCAATTGGGACTGATAATCAGATTTGACCTTAAAACCAAATCACACTTGATCTGATTCAAAGGGACTTGTTTGCGTTTTTAAAATAAAAATGATTTGCGGTGTGATGCACACGTCTGGCACTGAGCACGCACATTAGGCACTGCACTAAGGATTGATCCCTTAAGGCTATAGGCACCAATCTCTTTACCAGTGCAGACCCTCCTATCGTGCTTTGTGGTGGTGGTACTATCTTTTGACCAAGTGTTTTGATACTTCACGGAGGGGGACACCCCTTAAAGGAGCAAAAGGGTAGATAAGAGGCACCGCGTATGCATCGCCTCAAAGGAAGGGTTCGCCCTACTTGCATCACTTTGTTCGTCCTTGGAGTAACTTCTCACCTGATCACCTGGGAGTATCATCTAAGCTAAGTATAGGTCCTAGGGCACTCGAAGGTTGAATTAGGTCGCATAATTGTTGTGGATAACTTATTTGGTCATCTATATTAGCCAATTCTACCTCTACAACAAAGAAGGTTAAGATCTTAAGTCATCACCCCTCTTATACCACTTACGTGGGAACAGAGGGATAAGCCTTGACCTTTTGACCTATCTTTGGAGTGGAGGTTTCACTTACTCAATCAACAAGAACTTGAATTGTGATTGATATTGTATGCTTGGTGGATGCTCTCTTGAGGGTAGTCTAGTGTTTGATCCTGAGCCCGAGAGAATTCTTAGGATAGCCCACCAAGGAGAGAAAAGAGAAGACATGACTGATTAAGGAGCAAATCAACAAAGGACCCTGAGGGACTATTTTATTCCAACCAACCAACCTGCTCAAGCACTGAGACGACCGGCAGAGGATAATCCATATGAGATCAAGGGCAGTACCATATCTTTGTTGCCCTCCTTTTATGGTACTACTAAGGAGGACCCCTACCAGCATTTGTAGGAATTCACCGAGGTCTATTCCACGATGAAGCTCTAGGGCTTTACTGATGAAGCCTTGATAAGGACTCTATTCCCATTCTCCCTAAAGGATAAGGCCAAGCACTGGTATCATACCCTCGACGCAAGGGTAAATGATTGGGCCACCCTTAAGGGAGAATTCTTGAAAATGTATTTTCCTATGAGTAAGAACAACCATTATAGAAGAGAGATTATGGGTTTTACTCAACAAGAAGGGGAACAATTTCATGAGACCTGGGAGCGCTTTAATGACCTTCTTAGGTTATGCCCCCACCATCAAGTGCCAAGTTGGTAGTTGGTTGAAACGGATTATCTGAAAGGCATAGGCAAACCATCGATGCAACCTGTGCAAGAACCTTCATGACCAAAACTGAGGATGAAGCCTGGGCATTATTTGAAACATTAAGTGACAACTCCACACATATGTCCTCTGCCTATCAAGAAAGAAAACCATCAATCTTGCAGAGGAAGATAGAGGCCCATGAAGCCGGGGCTACTCTGGATTTGGCTTATTAGATTCAAATATTGAATAAAAACCTTGATAGGCTTTTAGCAAACCCTGGCATGAACCCGCAAGCAGCCTCTATCTTTCAAGCTTCAAGTGAATGATCCATTTGCCAAAGCACAACGCATGCCACTGCAGAGTGCCACCAGGCAAATCAATTCCCTGAGTTGATTCAGGCCAACTTGAACACGACCCAAGGTTTCCGCCCACCTCCTCGCAATAACCCTTATTCCAATACCTATAATCCGGGGTGGTGGAACCATCCAAACTTCTCTTGGAAGCAAGGTGATGCTTCAAACTCAGGGAATACAAGACCCCTACCTCCCCAACCCATATACCAACCATCCTATGAAAACCCTCCTAAGAATAAGCTCTCTGAGATGGATGAACTTAAAGCCATGATGAAAGCGATGCAAGAGCATCAGAATATGGTCATCCAATCTCAGAATAAGATGATTACTGATATGTAATCCCAAATTGGTCATCTTACTGAGGCAGTTAGGCAATGTGATCTGGGGAAGTTGCCTAGCTCTTTCGAGAAGAACCCAAAGGGCAAGGGGGTCATATTTAGGGAGCATGGCCAAGCTGTGAGTGTGTTGAGGAGTGGAAAGAAAATTGACAAGCCTGATAACACTCCTATGGTTACGTTTCAGAATTCCCCTCCTACACCCGACCCAACTTCCATCTCCACTGAGGAAGACCCACACTTCTCTCCCTCTCTTGAAATCACCCACAATGAGGATGTTGTCATTCCACCACCCCTCTCCCGCCATGACGACCCGTCTACCGAGAAGCTAAGGGTGCCCTATCTAGAGCGCCTATCTGCTCCTGGAGAATCTTCTATTGGCTCGCCTAGAGCCAAGGATAGGATGGAGGAGATTATGGACACTTTTAGGCAAGTCCAAATCAACTTGCCTCTGTTGGAAGCTATCAAACAGATCCCATCCTATGTCAAGTTTCTAAAGGACCTATGCACCCAGAAGCGCCAATCTAGGAGATAGGTCCAAGCCAAAATCATCTTGCCTAACCATGTTAGCTCGGTTCTCCAACATGGAACACCCCCAAAAATGAAAGACCTAAGGGCCCCATATATTTCAGTGGTTATAGGTAACCAACACATTGATGAGGCTTTGCTCGATCTGGGGGCAGGGGTGAACATTTTATCGAGCTCTGTTTACGACCTTTTGGGAGGAGGTGAGTTAAAACCTAGTCCAGTCATCCTCCAGGTCACAGATAGATCACTTAAGACACCTCAGGGATTACTAGAAGATGTCTTGGTGAGAGTGGAGGACTTCTTCTTCCCTGTTGACTTTCTTGTGCTAGATACTGACCCTTCTAATAAGCCCATCAAGCCATCAATTATTTTGGGATGCCCCTTCTTAGCCACAGCCAACGCCTCTATCAATTGTAGATCAGGGGCACTTAAAATGGGCTTTGGGAACAAGAAGATCCGGTTGAACATTTTTGATACCTACAAGCAATCCGGATTTGAAGATTGTTCTAAGATTGAGGTTGTTGATGAAATAATTGAGGAGACTACTCCAGCACTCTTATGTAGAGATCCTCTTCAAAAGGTCATATCTAAGGACCATCCTCCGACTATTGAAGAAACTAAAGGGGAAATACCCGAATTAGAAGAGTTGCTGGGGATACACACGGAGTCTCTGTCCCCACCCTAGACCGTGAAGGTTGACCCGCTACATGAGGCAGGGATGTATCAACTTAAACCCTTGATGAGAACCTCATCATGAACCCTAACTAGCACATTTTGACCTAAATAAGTATACAAAAGCTCCTACAAAACCTAAGGGAAAGCCTAAATTAGAGAATTATAAATTTGAGTATAAAGCAATTCACAAGGGGTAAAATTACAATTTTACCAATGCAGTACATAAACAGGATTTCTAAGGGTCTAAACACAGGTCAAATCGACTTAATAAGAAAGAAAGTGGGATGATTTGGTCTGAAAAGTGTTATAGCGGCATCTAGGAATTAAATGACATTCTACAACCCTAAAACAAATCCACTTTAATTCACGAAGATCCAGGCAAGGTAAAAATCAATTAAACCTCTAAAAATTATGAAAAAACATTCCCTAGGATTTAGAACCTTTAATTTGGCCATTAAAACCTATCTTGACCTAGATTGAGAACTATACCCAATTTTTGACCTAATCTGGGTTTTTATGCAAACTTACTGGTCAAACGTGGTCAAACCTAAAATCCAACTTCACCATTGAATTTATTAGGTCCAAATTAGGGTTATATCAAAATTTGGACCTAAGGAAAGTTTTCCTTGACCCACTTTACAAATTGGTCCTCAGTAATTACTTTCTGACCCTTAACTTTTTGAACTTTTGCATTTACCCCCTCAACTTTCCTTTCATTTTCTTCAGACCAGTCCCTCTACCACCTACAGTAGCAGGCCATACCTTTGGCGACTTCGCACAGAGGATGCTACCACGCAGGGTTTGGGAACCGGCCCCAGAAACGAGAGGAGGGTCCCCTGCATTGTCCTCTTCCACATGGACCACCTCCCATGCCCTGCCAGCACCCATACCTCTCGTGCGAATGCGTGAGAGGTATGGGTCTCTTTTTCGGCCACGTCTCTGGCGACCAGCCCACGACTCCTCCTCGTATTTCCTTCCCTGCCAGCACCTATTTAAGGAGCGGCAAGGGCTGCCGTTTCGGGGAAGCTTGATTTGGCTTGAGATTTCCCCCAAATTTCTTCTCTCTCCTCTGGCCAAGTGACCAGCAAGCTCCGGCGACTTTTCCTCCTCCCCGTCACTCTGCCACAATACCAGTGGTAGAGCTGTCTTCACCTCCTTCCTTCGCGTCGTGCAACACCCACATGCGCACCTCCAACCCCATCGTGGTTGTCGTTCTCCCTCCACTGGTTCCTTCATCTCCGGCGACGGCAAATACACTTCGCTCGCCATCTCTCTCCCTTCATCCACTTAAACAGGTTAGAAACACTCCTCTCTATCCCCTCTTAAATTCCCCTCAATTTATTTCACGAATTATCCTTCGACTGCCACTATCCACCATCGCCATCTCCACCTCTGGCCAGACCTCCAGTGAGGTGCTCTCATCATTCCACTCACCCATCCACCTCGCCAAACACCTCAGAAGCTCCGCCACCTCCCACTGATCATCCTATGCACCTTCACCAATTGCCACGCACACTGCACACCTCTACCGACCTAACCCACCATCACAGCCGTAGTGCGACCTAGGCACACATGCCTAGGTTGCCTTACAGCCAGCCAACCCTCGTCTCACCTTCGCTGTGATACGGTGAAGGTTTTTCTCTAGTCTGACAGGGTCGCAAGGCTGTATTGCTATTTTTAGGTCTCGAGCGTTCATCGCCATTACTGCCGAGCTTGGAGCAAGCTTGCTAGTAGCTTTGGGCCTCTGTAGTCTTAGGTGGGAGTCCCAAGACACGTGAAAGAGACTCACACATGATCCCAGGTCTCCAATCAAAGGCACAAGCCTCGCGTATCGCTACAATCGCGAGGATTCCTACTACGGGCGAAGGCGCGAAATTTAGGTGGGACATTTAGTCCCACCTCGAAAATCCTTGAAGTGCTGCAGCCGAATAAATTGAAAAAGTGCATTTGCCTTATCGCCTTTGATACACAGGGGTTAGGTCCCTCATCTACGCACACGCAGCGCACCACACGCTTGTGCCTGCCCTCGCCCACACTCACGCCCCGCGGGCCTGGGTCCAAACCCGATTACTCGACCAAGCACTCCTCGCACACCACCCACGCCGGTGCGCCTGGTCTCGGGTGTGTTACCTAACCCGCTTACCTGATTAAGGCTCTGGGAGTGAACCCTGGAGTGAATATTGAAAGAGAGAGAGATGTGGGGATGTTGGGCGGGTAGGGGTTAGGTTTTGCCTAACTGACGAGTCGATTTTCTGCTACGCATTGTAGTATTTAAGTGGTGGAAAAATTGACTAATCAACAATAAAAATAACCACTCACAGAAGAGCGGATTGTGTCCACAGGGAGGCAATTATGCAATAAACTCTCGATTATTTCGTATTCTTTCAGTTAAGTGCAAAATCCCTAGTCAAATTCGACATAAAATGCGATGGAAAGAATATTCACAATAACTCAAAAATATAAGGGTATATGTGTAATTTTCCCTCACTGAAATATTCAATAAATATATGATGATTTTATGTAATTTTCAATTGACATATACTAGATAAAATTGGTGCACATGTTAATCCCAAAACCCATCTTGAAATAGGTGAATAACAATAACATGCAATTATCAGAAAGTATGAGTGTGCATTTGCAATTTTGCCATAATAAAATAATAATAAATCAAAAATCAAGTGTTCACAATGGCAGAAAATGTAATATCTAATTGAAGGGAAAATGGAGCTTTCACTCTCTCTCCTCCTTGCGTGGCAGATGGAGCACTGGCGATGGAGCTGCTATGGGGGAAGGTTGACCGACGCGTGGGGATCACGATGACGGTGACAGAACGGAGAGAGGTGGCCAGCGGGCGGAGGAGGTCCACTGGCCTGTTGGAGGAGAAGGCGATATCCGCAGCCTCTGCTGTGGAGGCACTGCAGTGAGGTTGAGGCGCTGCGGCGAGGGCGGTCTACAAAGGGGAGTGTGCGCTGCATGGAGGTGCTATGCGGGTGCACGAGGGCCTTTTGCACCGGCGACTGGAGATGGGTGAGTAGATGCCTGCAGGTGCCTGTAGGAGCGTGGGTGAGGCTAGGTGGGTGCCTGCAGGTTGCTTGAGCAGTGCTGTGCAGGTGTGACCTGGCAGGTACAGGGGGAATGCGTGTGCTGGAAGGAGGAAGTGCCTGCGGACGCGGGTGGGGCAGGGCTAGCGTGGTGATGGCGCTGGTGCGGTGACTGGAGAGGCAGCTGGAGGTGGGTGCGGCCTGGCAGGGGCGCGCAAGGTGGAGAAGGAGCGGACGCAGGCTGAAGGGCAGGATGGGGTGCTTGGTGCATAGTGCACGCGGTGGAGTAGTTCCCCGCAGGGGGGAAGATGTAGATCCTCCGAAGAACTGAAGATCCTCTCTTTTTATCTCCGGCCCAGCACAAGTTAAGGGATTTTCAAATCCCTTACTAAACATGGCCGGCGCTGTTGGTGAGGTTGTTGATGGCTGGCCGTAGGTTGAGAAATTTGTGGGGGAAAATATCTTTTCTCCCCCTGTTCTTTTCCCCCATTGATCCTCCTCCCTCTTCTTTTCGATTATTAGCTGGATGGATAGATTAAGTGGAGAAGATGTAACGAGTGCGCTGTTGCGGGACCTGCATGAAACATAAACTAATTACATACTATGTTATAGAATACGATAAAATAGATGTAAACTTAAATAATGATGCATGCAATTATTCTACAACTTAATGTAGTTATTAACAAACATACAATGTTAAAAGATAATTACTTAGGCGTAACAATAGTCCATTAGAATGGACTCATCAAATACCCTCATGCCTAAGATTTGCTAGTCCCTAGCAAAAAAATGAAAAATAATTGAAGTAATCAGAAGATTTCTTCTTTTCTTATTTCAAAACTTTAGAGATCCAGACAAATGTGATGTGATAATAGCCTAAGTAACAGATCCAAGTGAAAAAGCCAATTCGCATTGGAAGTGCGTACTTCACCCTTGGTAAATATTGCTGTTGGGATAGGCAACTACTTCCCTCGAGGATAAAGTAGAGGATAATCTGTAATTTGACCCCAACGTTTGGCTTAGGTAGGAGATATTGAGTTGAATGGATTTGTATTTGGTGGCACACACTCATCTGGTGCTACATATAGTCTAGTACTGCAGACTCTAGATCTCTAGACTATTAGACAAGTCAACTCTGAGAGAGGCTACACAACTGTACTCTCTTGATGTTCCTGGGCATTCCCTCTTTTCTTTCTTTTTGAGATCATAAATCTCGCCAGATTTAGAAATTGTACTCACTATTTGGTGGCCTCACATGGCATCCACACTTCAATTAAAGTCCTAATAACTCTACAACTAAGTTAGAGCCCTCAACCAGTATTCGGGCGATCAGAAATACTAAAAGGTAGGTATGGATCATATTTGGTGGAACACGATAGGTGTTCTATTGCCTCAGAAATAATGTTACATTATAACTTGGACCCTCTTTTTTTTTGTAATATAAATATTTCTTCTTTTTCTGTTTCTTCTTTTTCTTCTTTTCTTTTCTCTCTTTTTTTTTATATAATATAAATCAACATAATACGACACAGACTTTTATTTATGAGGCATTATTCGGGATGATGATGGTCAAGAGGCTATTATGTGGCTTATTTGGTGGAACTGCCTATTCTCAGCTCCGGAAAGGAATTGATAGGACAGGCGTATTTCTGACCTTTGACACTAATACCCTCCTTCAGCCGAGGACTCTATGAAGGATGGTCGTAACCATCCACCATAGTCATAGCTTTATTAAGACTCAATCTCTGTGTATCCGCCTTATTTGGTGACTCTCAGGAATTCACACAAAGTACACACACAGGAACAGAGAGTGAAAACTACACCTAACTCTGAAGTATCATCTAATTATCCAAAACTTAAGAGTCCTTGCACTAGACTTAGCGCACCAGTAATCTCTCTACTTTCTTCTCACAAATATGAGGTGGATCTACTAGAAGATAGTATGCCTGACTCCCTACGAACTGTCCAATGGTTCAGTGGACTACAAATACTTATTGATTTTCCTCAAGGATCCATTACCAAGTCTACGTGCACGTGAAATAAATGTACTGGATTCTAACTTCAGAAATAATTTAGGAAGAAAAACCTCCCATGACAAAGGTATTTTGCTAGGGACTAACCCAATCAGCTCAAGAAAAGAGGAATTTTTTTTTATATGATAACCTAAATGCATGAATACTTCCTAAAATCCAAATGCACCCCCCATGCCTAAATCCTACAATGTCCCCATTGTAAAATTAAAATAGGAGAAAGGAAAAGCATCACCTGACACAGCGTTATTTCGACTGCTGGGTTGCCTCCCAACAAGCACTACATTTTCTATCAGTAGCAAGACTTAGAAGGAACCTATAAGTCTAGTTCCAAACAGACAAAGTTAGGCCCTAAAAATATGCATAACAGTGAAGGCCTAGAAAATAGGTAGCCACGGATGTTGGCGAGCTGATAATGCAACGTAATACCAAATGCTCGCTAGAAGATATGAAAGCGAAGAACGTCGTTGGCTACCTTGGGAGGTGTAGGAATAATAAATTGATTATTAAAAGGGACCTCCCGAAACAGAATAAGTGGAGGGTAACAAGGATCCTCCAGAGCAGGATGGGTTTTAAAAGATATACACATAATTTGTTCAAATCGTTGAATGGCAAGAGTAAAAGTACAAGCATCAATCCACACTCGCCATTCTACCCGAGGATGTACTGGCCTGATATGTTCTCTAGAAACAATGTACATGAGCAGAGATCTGAGCCAAGGATCGATTAAGGAGTATAAGGGTTGTTTGTAGTGTTGGAAGGTAATGGTTAAGTCCAATGAGGGCTTAGTCAGTGTTATGTCTAATTCCAACAATGATTCAGATTGTGTATACCCCCTAACAGCTGTAGACAGCTGCATATTACCCTACCTAGCATTAATGATCAGAGCCATATTTCAATCAAGGGTAGACTCCAAATTACAACTCTTTGATGGCAGGGTCAAAATGTCTGAATCATTATCATTCAGCTCATCCCCAGATTCGTTTGGTTCACTCAAATTTTTGTCAGGGTGTATATGTGATTCATTAGGAGTTGGATCAGTATCCTCAATTATTCCCAAAGGAGGATCAGTCTTAATGTTTTGAAGCAAGCCTATATCATTGAATTCGTCATTCTTCTCAGGGTATCAATCCTCAATTGACGTGTTTTGTCCCTGAGAGTCTGCCATAGACTTCTCATTATTTTGTTTGTCCTCCTTTAATATCAACTCCTGCTTTGATGGAGGATGACTCTCAAAAGAAAGGAGGAATCTGGATTTTATCATATTATTTCTATCCTCTGGAGGTAAATCCTCAAATAATAAATAATCCCCCTGTGATTCACTCCAAATTTTCAGTCCAGGTTCCTCTATTGGGGCATCCCCATCCTCTGAAATAGACTCTTCATATCCCTGAGACCAAAATTGATCTAATTCATCCTCGATTCCCTTAGGGTCACCTTCATTGGGTGCATTTAAATCCTCAGGATATTGAATGGTAGGTGTTGATTCCCTAAGTGGAGGGTTATGGGTAGGCTCACTAAGGGTAGAATGGGATTCCACCAAATAATCAATAGGGGAAGTGATAGGAACAATACAACCTTGACCTAGTTTGGTAGGGGTAAAGAGAATACTGTCATTGGGGTCAAGGTCCTCAAGAGGTACCATCTTCCCTTGCTTTTGACTCCAATATAGTTCACGTGGATAATCACTATGATCGTTCTCCTCTAGTGGATGTGTCTCATTGGGAGAGTTTAAGTGATAGCTACATAAAATTGGACCCCTATTGTCATTAGGTTCCTCAGAATTATTTTCATGATCATGGTCGTATGGGTAGGGATCAGAATTATAGGGAAGAGTGTAGCTAAGCTATCTTATTTCTTCATTTAGCTGTTGACTATTCCTCAACATCTCTCCCATTGATTCCATCATTTCCTTTTGCTATTTTTGCATTTATATCATAAAAGAGGAGAGGCTACTATTATCAGGTTAAGGAGGATAGTCAATTTTAGGATTTAGTTGCCTAGCGGTATCGGTCCAACCTTGATACGGAAAATCATGAAGGGTGGAAGGGTTGGGTGTTTGCATGGAAGTAGGGATTTCAGGATTGGAAAATCCCGCTCCTAGTCTCTACTCAAAAGTGGGAGTTATCAAGCCAGTACTCCCAGGGTAAGAATGATCCCATGAATTGTCAATGTACCCATCAAAGGATGGATACACTCGGGGCATGGGATCCTAATTAAAAAATGGGAAGTATTGACTCTGATAATCTAAATGATTGGAGTAAGGGTAATCCATTTCTTTAAGCAAAACAGTTTTAACTCTCTAAGGATTTAGCAAAATTCAGAATACAAGCAGAAACTTCCTAGAGAGTTCTACTGTCAAAGCAAACGCAAATTCAGTGGGATCTTGTTTTTAGTAGATTGTAGGTCTTAGAATTAAATGTTCAATTGGTGGCCAAACAAGTTTTGCAAAAAAATTACGCTTCCTAGGCCAACCTTCGCTGGTGCCTATAACCTACTCGCAAGGGATGGAAGTCTTGAATCGAGCCCACACACGAGGAACCGAAGTAACTTGGTGGATAGGCTTGTTGATTTTTGACTAACTTCCCTTGTGGTGCAAAAGAGGAGAGGTAGAAATTTATCTAGTGACCTTATGTGTGATGTGCATAGTGTCTCAAGTGTGCAAACATACGATCGTGTTTTGATTTTTGAAATTTCGCAAACAGAATACTTTTGCACACAATTTTCAGTCACAGATTTTAAGGTCCAACCTCTTAGCAGTCCCAATTTTTAAAGTGACCACTGAATTAATTTGATTCAAGCACTTTAGTGGTCTTAGATTTAGGTTCAATGCATATGCATGATAGGTAATTGACGCTCAAGAGAAGACGTACCTTACTCCAGCTTTCTTCATGCAATGTATGAATGTAATGCAATAAAAATAAACTAGATGCTGCTCATTCAGTCCTAGATGGTCATCCTATAGATATGCAGCTTCTAGCAGGCAGTTCGATTTTATTTTATTTTATTTATTTATTTATTTTTAATAATAACAACAAACAGACCTAATCTACTAACTAACCGAAATGCAGTGCAAATAATCCTATAATCTAAATAAATGGGAACATGCTTCCAAAAATACGCTCCCGCATACAAGAGCGATAAGAAATGAAGTGGCACTGGGAACACGTTCCCAAAAATACCCGACAAGGGTCCAAAAGATAGAAATTAAATTCTAATGTCTATTTAAACTAAATCTAACTAAGATCTACTGACTAAATCAGAAATAGGCTTCTCTATAAGCCTATGTGCATGGGATCAAGGCCCACGTGTTCCTATTGCCATCCTCTAGGTGGCGTCAAGGTCCACCAAAAAGATCGTCTCCGCCATGCGCATCGTTCAAGGTCAATGTTGTCGCTTTGCTGCGCTTGTCACCGTGTCAGATTCCTCGCACAATAATAAAAATGATCAGATGATTGCACAACTTAGAAAATTCAAAAAAAAAAAATAACGTGAATCTATTACTTCTATTGCCTTCCCGGCAACGGCACCAATTTGACAAGTCGATTTTCCGCTACGTGTTGTAGTATTTCAGTAGTGGAAAAATTGACTAATCAACAATAAAAATAACCACTCACAAAAGAGCGGGTCATGTCCACAGTGAGGCAATTATGTAATAAACTCTTGATTATTTCGTATTCTTTCAGTTAAGTGTGAAATCCCTAGTCAAATCAGACATAAAATGAGATGGAAAGAATATTCACAATAGTGCAAAAATATAAGGGTATATGTGCAATTTTCCCTCACTGAAATCTTCAATAAATATATGATGATTTTATGTAATTTTCAATTGACATATACTAGAGAAAATTGGTCCACATGTTAATCCCAAAACCCATCTTGAAATAGGTGAATAACAATAGCATGTAATTATCAGAAAGTATGAGTGTGCATTTGCAATTTTGCCACAATAAAATAACAACAAATAAAAAATCAAGTGTTGGCAATGGCAGAAAATGTAATATCTAATTGAAGGGAAAATAGAGTTTTCACTCTCTCTCCTCCTCGCATGGCAGATGGAGCACCAGCGACAGAGCTGTTATGGGGGAAGGTTGACCGACGTGTGGGGATCACTATGACAGTGACAGAATGGCGAGAGGTGGCCGGCAGGCGGAGGAGGGCCGCCAGACTGTTGGAGAAGAAGGCAATAGCTGCAGCCTCTGCTGTGGAGGCACTGTGACGAGGTGGAGGCGCTATGGCGAGGGCGATCTGTAGAGGGGAGGGTGCGCTGCAGGGAGGCGCTGTGCGAGTGCGCAAGGGCGTTCTGCAGTGGCGGCTGGAGATGGGCGAGCGGATGCCTGCAAGTGCCTGCAGGAGCGCGAGTGAGGTGAGTCGGGTGCTTGCAGGCTACTTGAGCAATGCTGTGCGGGTGCGGTCTGGCAGGTACAGGGGGAACACGTGCGCTGGAAGGAGGAAGCGCCTGCGGGCACAGGTGGGGCAGTGCTAGCGCGGTGATGGTGCTGGTGCGGTGACTGGAGAGGCGGCTGGAGGTGGGCGCGGCCTGGCAGAGGCACGCAAGGTGGAGAAGGAGCAGGCACAAGCTGAAGGGCAAGATGGGGTGCTTAGTGCATAGTGCACGCGGTGGAGCAGTTCCCCGAGGGGGGAAGATGCAGATCCCCCGAAGAACCAACGATCCTCTCTTTTTATCTCCTCCCCGATGCAAGTTAAGGGATTTTCAAATCCCTTGCTAAACATGGCCGGCGCTATTGGTGAGGTTGTTGATGGCCGACCGTAGGTTGAGAAATTTGTGGGGGAAAATATCTTTTCTCCCACTGTTCTTTTCCCCCATTGATCGTCCTCTCTCTTCTTTTCGATTATTAGCCGGATGGATAGATTAAGTGGAGAAGATGTAACGAGTGCGCTGTTGCGGGACCTACATGAAACATAAACTAATTACATACTATGTTATAGAATGCGATAAAATAGATGTAAACTTAAATAATGATGCATGCAATCATTCTAAAACTTAATGTAGTTATTAACAAACATACAATGTTAAAAGAGAATTACTTAGGTGTAACAATAGTCCATTAGAATGAACTCATCATGAACTCATCACTAACCTTGTACTGTGCAGGGAAGCAAGAGAAGAGGAAAGGAGGAGGAACGGCTGAGGACTTAGCCGCATAGAGCAGCAGAAGTTGAAGAAGAAGAAGGAGGAGGGAGCACAGAAGAGAGAAGAAGAAGAGACGCAGCTGAAGAGAAGAGAAGGAGAAGCAGCCAAGAGCTGCAACAGAAGGAAGTGAAGAAGAAAGCCAAAGGAAAAGAGAAGAAAAGAGAAGGAGGGAAGCCTGCCACACAGAGGAAAGGAAGAAGAAGAAGAAGGCTGAGCAGAGAAGAGAAGAAGAAGCCAAGAGGAGAAGAACCTATAAAGGAACTGTAGCATGAGGCGGATAAGGCGTCTGATTGAAAGAATCAGACGTCTGAGAAAGAAAAGGCAGAGAAAAAAGAGAAGAGAGAAGAAAGAAAAAAAAGAGATTTTTGTTCCCTCTCTCTTTAATTTTTGTAAAGTAGTATATTACAGTGAATTGTGAATTTTTATGCTTCTAGAATTAAGTTTGCTCCCTGAGTTCGACCTCGGAACATTCTAAATTTCGAGTAATAAATTAACTTAAATTGATAATTGTTTTTCATGGTAATACTGCAACGAATATATTTTTACACATCGACGAAAGATGACTATCAGTTTTTGGTGCTGTTGCCGGGGAGCAACGGGCATTCTAGAAGCTATTAAATCACAATTTCTAATTGGCTACTGACTTAATCTCTCTTTTTGTTGTGCAGGAACAGGAAGGCAAAGAAGGAACAAGCAGCCGCACAACAACCACACCAAGGAACAGGTAATCTTCTATCCTCTCTTTTAAGCCCCTTAAATTCTAAAGAGGAAGAAGAAAAAGAAAAGCAATCTAGGGATTACCTGTCTTTTATACATAGTAAATCACAAGAGTTGCCTGCTTTTTAATTTCAACATATTCGATCTGCATATCCAGTAAGGGTAATTAGGGCTAAAACCTTCTTGCTTGAGTCCTAGTTACCTAATCCGGAGGCAACTAACTGGACTAATTAGAGCCAACCTAGCATTCTAAGCTAGGGTTTTAGAGACACATCTTCTAATCAAGAACTGAAAATTTCCAAAAGAAGTGTGCCTAAGCCATTACTTAAAAAGATCTATTAAGGGAAACCCTAAACAATCTGGCTCTTAAGTCACTTGAACCTTAAAAGACAGGACCTAATAAGATCTCACAGGAACTAATAGGTGAAGTTGATCCCTTAGATCAACCAACCTTTAAATTAGGTCACTTTTTGCACACAAAAGGATAAAGTTCAAGTGAAACCCTAAACACCTTGATCCTAATTAAAAGTGGTAGACTTAAGAGGTCAAGGTTCCCATTCTGGTCTACCTGGAATCTCAGTGACAAGAGTGGCCAGGTGGGGGAAACCCTGTAACCCGTGGGGGCACTCTACCGAGTAGGGGTCTTCACGGGACTCACCCTCTCTGGCTGCCCAGGTAATTCTTAGGTGGACTACCTTCTGATTAAGGGGTATTATCTGCCCCGAACCTTTATAGTCACCCAACATTTTGGGTGTCTTGATTTGGTCTAGCACCTTCTAACCTCATCTTATCCATTAGTGTATGTTTGGTAGGAGGTCCTTGAAACCTCCTCTAGAAATTCACTCTCCCCGAGGCCAAGCTTCGGTACCCTTATTTTTGCAACAACCTCTTCACATAGACATCTCTTCTGATTCTGAACCCAATTCCCCTTCTTCTTCCACAATGGCTCAGCCTGTTGAAGAAGAGAATAATCTTGAGCACCAGCTCCAGCGACTCAATGATCTCTTCCAAAACTTCATGAACCCACCGCAGCACCCCATGATGCGAGATCACTATAATCCCACTGCGGTGGCAATTGAGCCTCGAGTCAGAATCCCGACTGGAGGACCTAATTTTGAATTGAAGCCCAACATGATCCGTGCCATACCTAAATTCTTTGGGCTTAACTCTAAAGACCCCTTCCAGCACATCAAACAGTTTAAGCATCTGGCCCAAACTTTCAGGTCAGATGCACATAATTGGGATATCTTACTCATGAAGATGTTCTCTTTCTCCCTTATGGACAAGGTATCCCATTGGTATCAGACACAGACCCGCCCGATCAACACTTGGGAAGAACTTCAGTCTGAGTTTTTGAAGAAGTTCTTCCTCGTAGGTCGGACAAATGCCTTGCGCCATCAGATTGCTCACTTCACGCAATAGACGAGAGAACCTCTTCATGAGGCATGGGATCGTTTTCAGGATCTCATGAGAAAGTGCCCCCATCACGGAGTTCCTAAATGGGAACAAGTTCAATCTTTTTACCAGGGACTCCGTGAAGATATTAGACTATTCATCAATGCAACTTGCAGAGGGAATATAATGGGTCAACATGAAGACACCGTGTGGGAGATTCTCGAGAATATGTGAGAGAACTCCATCAACAATGACTCCATGGGATTATTCGACCGGATGAATACCCGCGCAGCGACGAACCTTAGGGGAGCACACGAGACGTAGGGCCTGTCCACATCAGTTGACCTGGAATTAATGGCTAGTCGATTGGACAAGGTCTCTATTATTGAGAAGAAGGTGGATGAGCTGACTCAGCATTTGCAACGAGCCACCTCTATGCAGAACTTTTTCGCACAGCCCCCTCCCGCACAGGAAACTGTGTAGAACTTTTTCGTACAGCCCCCTCCCACATGGGAAACTGTGTAGAACATTTTCCACCGACCTTCTCCTGGGATGGACTCGTATCCACCCCCATCTGACTCCAGGACTAGAGGGACTTTCGATCATTTCTATTCTTGCTGGGGGAGCCCTACTCCCCCATTCTCCGACTTTTCTGAGGCTCTTCAGACCTGCGAGGACCTCAACGCCATCCAGAATTACCCATTTTCCAACAACTACAATCCTGGATGGCGAAACCATCCCAATTTCCAGTGGGTAGGAAATTCTCAAAATTCGAGACCACCTTTTCAGCCCCGTTCACACGCCCCTCGTCCTTATCAGCCACCTCAGCCTCGGCCAAACCCCACCTATCCATCTGGGCCCAACCAAGATCAAATGTCCCTTATCCTCCAGACTTTGGCTGACATTCATAGAATGAATGCAGCTATTCAAAAGCAACACAAGGACAAAATCACAGAGGTCCGCAACCAACTTGCCCAGTTGGCAAATTCTCGCCAACCAAGCACACTTCCTTCTCAGCCTCTTCCTAACCCGAATAGCTTGCTGACCCAGCGACGCGTTATGAACCCAAACCCAGGCCAAGCACACTTGGTCTGTTAGGCCCCTTCTATTCCTTCACCTGATGGGATGGAAGCTTCAACCTCCTATGTGGGTTACCAACAGCAGCAGCCCATCCTACCAACCCCTAACCAGAACCAGGCAGGAATAAATTTTGTAACAACCCGTAGTGGTAAGGCAACACAAGATCCACCTTATCCAGACCACTCCAAGCCTGGTAGTGACCCAAACCCTAGGACAGTCATCCAGGATGTTCCTATCCTTGTCCCAGATCAAAAACCTAGACCTATCCTAGAGGAACCAACCAAGGTTCCATTTCCCGAGGCCTTGACCAAGGGAAAGTGGACAACTAAACCCGTGGCTCCTGAGGAGGACCTGATCAAGCTCTTTGAGTAGGTCCAAATAAACATCCCCTTGATGGATGCGATCTGCCATGAACCGACTTACGCACGATTCTTGAAGAATGTGTGTACACCTTAGCGTAAGCCGAGAACCACGAGTGGGAGTCCAATTGTACTGTTAGAGCAAGCCAGCTCTGTAATCCTGAGTAGACTCCCACCCAAGGCAAAAGACCCAGGCACTCCCTTGATTTCATGCAAGATCGGTGAAACCCAGCTTGATAGAGCATTATTGGACCTAGGTGCCTCCATAAACTTGATACCCACATCCCTACTTAACCATCTAGAAGAATCTGAGCTAAAACCGACCGAGGTGACATTGCAGTTAGCAGATCGATCTATCGAGTCACCTAAGGGAATTCTTGAGGATGTTATTGTTAGGGTGCGGGATTTCTACTTCCCTGTAGATTTCATAGTCTTAGATATGGACGCACCTGAAAATCCAAGGGATACACCAATCATACTAGGAAGACCTTTTCTGGCCACTGCAAGGGCTAACATAAGTTGTGAAGAGGGCCAAATAGAACTGAAATTTGGGAATCAGACTCTCGAAATTGATATCTTTAAGGCCCAACAAGGGATCAATTACGGTGTCATTGAATAAATTTGTGATATTAAAGCTGTGGTTGATGAACCACAACTTGAGGATAACATGATTATTCCTCATCAACCACAAGAAAATCTTGAATCACGATTAGAGGAGTCAAACCTTGATCTAGACAAACCTATAACTCCTACCCTTGTACCCCACACTCACTCTGAACCACCCGTTGCTGCTGATAACCCCATTCTTGAACTCAAACCCCTTCCTGATCATTTAAAATATGTCTTTTTGGGTTCTAATCAGACATTTCCTGTGATTATAAACTCCAAACTCACACCTGATCAGGAATCCCGTCTGATTACTATTCTCCAGCAACATCGCAGAGCCATTGGTTGGACTCTTGATGATTTGACTGGAATAAGTCCCTCTTATTGCACACATCACATCTATTCTGAAGAGGGCGCACGACCTTCACGCGAAATGCAGAGACATCTGAATCCCAATCTGTAGGAGGTTGTGAAGAAGGAGATCATTAAGTGGTTAGATGCAGGGATCATCTACCCGATCTCCGACAGTCGTTGGGGGAGCTCCATCCAGGTTGTGCCTAAGAAGGCAGGGCTCACCACCATCACGACTGAAACCGGAGAAGTCCTACCTATCCGTATAGCCAACTCGTGGAGAGTCTGCATAGATTACCGAAGACTCAATTCCTCCTTGAAGAAGGATCATTTCCCACTACCATTTATTTATCAGATTCTCGAGAAGTTAGCGGGAAATAGATTATTCTGCTTTCTTGACGGGTACTCCGGTTACAACCAAGTGGTGATTCATCCAGAGGACCAAGAGAAGGCCACATTCACCTGCCCCTTTGGAACGTACACATTCTGAAGGATGCCTTTTGGTCTCTGCAATGCACCCACAACTTTTCAGCGGTGCATGCTTGCCATATTCTCTGATATGGTAGGTGATTATCTGGAAGTCTTCATGGATGACTTCTCAGTTTTCGAGGCATCATCTGACAATTGCCTCCAGCACTTGGTTTACATACTCAGGCGTTGCATTGATGTAAATCTGGTTCTTTCCTGGGAAAAGAGCCACTTTATGGTGCCTGAGGGGATCGTCCTGGGACACTTAATTTCTGAGAGAGGCATCCAGGTGGATCGAGCCAAGGTTAATCTGATTTCTAGACTTCCTATGCTTAGCTCTATTAGGGACATCCGATCTTTTCTGGGGCACGTCGGTTTTTACCATCGTTTCATCCCTAATTTCTCGAAAATCATGCGCCCCTTGACTACTCTTCTCTCCAAGGATGTACCCTTTGAGATTTCCAAGGAATGCACTCAAGCTTTTGAGAACCTTCGTGACCGAGTCACCTAAGCCCTAATCCTACAGCCCCTTGATTGGTCTCAACCCTTTAAGATCATGTGCGATGCATCTGACTTCGCTGTAGGAGCGGTTCTGGGGCAGAAGATTGACAGGAAACCCATGGTCATCTACTACGCTAGCAAGACACTTGATGAGGCTCAGCGTAACTACACGATTATGGAGAAAGAGCTGCTAGCAGTAGAATTTGCCCTTGAAAAATTTAGATCTTATCTCCTGGGTTCCCACGTCATAATCTACTCGGATCACACAGCTGTGAGGCATCTCCTTACAAAGAAGGATGCGAAGCCTCGATTAATCCAATGGATCTTGCTGTTGCAAGAGTTCAACCTCGAGATTCGTGACAAGGCGAGAAGACATAACGTGGTAGTTGACCACTTGTCTCACCTTCCTTCTGAGATCATCGACCCTTCTGGGCCCATCATGAAGCATTTTCCTGATGAGCACCTCTTGACTATTGGTACTAGGCTTCCATGGTTTACTGATATAGTAAACTACTTGGCATCACACCAGATCCCATCTGATTGGCCAAAGGCCAAGAAAGACAAATTGCGCTCCGATGTCAAGTACTACATCTGGGAAGACCTGTACCTATTCCGCATAGGTGCTGACCTAATCATCCGGTAATGTGTCCCAAAGGACAAAATCAATAACATTCTCTCCTTCTGCCATGACCAGGCGTGCAGTGGCCATTTTTCTGGGCACAAAATCGCATCAAAAATCCTCCAGTGTGGCTTTTACTGGCCTACTATCTTCAAGGACACATACAGTCACTATAAGGCATGCAGTCGTTACCAAACTTTAGGCAACATGAGCCAACGCAACATGATGCCTTTACAGCCGATTCTCGTATGCGAGATTTTCGATATTTGGGGGATTGATTTTATGAGCCCCATTTCTATTTCGGACGGCTTCGAGTACATTTTACTCGCTGTGGACTACGTGTCCAAATGGATCGAAGCCATTCCAACATGAACCTGTGATCACAAGATCGTCGTCAAATTCATTCATCAGAATATCTTCTCACGATTCGGGATTCCTCGTGCAATCATCTCTGATGGAGGGACCCATTTTGCCAATGCTCAATTCAGGTCACTGATGACCAAATATGGGGTGTCTCACCGAATCTCTACTCCTTACCAACCCCAGACTAATGGTCTAGCTGAGCTATCAAATCGGGAGATCAAGAAAATCCTACAAGTTACTGTTCGACCTGACAGGAAGGACTGGTCGTCCCGACTTCCGGAAGCTTTGTGGGCTTATAAGACTGCCCACAAGACCCAATTAGGCATGTCTCCTTTTAGACTGGTGTATGGGAAGGCATGTCACCTTCTCGTCGAACTAGAGCACAAAGCCTTTTGGGCAGTAAGAAGCTGCAACTTAGATCTTTCTAAGGCTAGAACCCACAGAAAGCTTCAGATAAGGGAGATTGATAAATTACGCCTTGATGCGTATGAGAACTTGCGAATCTACAAAGAGTGGGTTAAAGCCTTTCATGACAAGCACATATCTAGAAAGATCTTCCACCCTGGTCAGAAGGTTCTACTCTTCGATGCCCGACTCAAACTCTTCCCTAGGAAACTGCGATCCAAGTGGGTTGGACCATATCTTGTCCGACATATTTTTGGAAATGGAGCCGTTGAGATCAGTCCACTCAGCCATGATTCCGAACCATTCATCGTGAACGGTCAGAGACTCAAACCGTTCATTGACGTAACCATCACAGATTTTGCTGAGTCATCATTTATCCTCCATTCTCCCTGAGCTTATTGCACCCAGCTGATGGTGTAAAACTCAACGCTTAATGGGAGGCAACCCATCATTCTTTTTGAAAAACCTGAAACCTTTTCTAACATTTCTTCGCACTTTAGGTTCATCCTTTAGGATAGCCAACTTCACCTCAGGTACTCGTACCTGAGATTAGAAATCATCCACAATAGTCACCTCGACCCATCCACTCACCAAATACCTGTCTTAATGCATGAACCAAGCTAAATAAAAACCCACCTAATGTACAATGAGGACATTGCAAATCTTAGGCATGGGGGGGTATGAAAGTGCAATGAAATGACATAACAAGAAAAGATTTCAACAAAAAAATCCGCATATACGAAAAAAAAAACTTTGAAGGAGGAAGAAAATTCTGGAAAACTTTACAGAAAGAGGAGAAAAAGAGCAGAATGATAAAAAGGAGCACAAAATGAAAGAGAAAAGGGATAGTCATTAGTAAGAAATTAAGGAATTAACCAAAGTTCTAGACCACATTAAGGAAAAGAAAAACAAAAGTGCACAACAAGATTAGTAAGAACGCGAACCTTAGGCATTCTTAGTTAGACTCTCAGTACCCGTTAAGATCTAGATATTCCTCAAGAGGTTAAAGAAAATGAAAAGCTTAAGTATTAGGTCCAAGGCTTAGGGAGTATTCAGCCTCGTTAACTGACCTTCGGTTTATGGAACTCAGTAACCTAAACACCCAAATTCACACACAGCCTGGTTTAGCAAGCATAAATATCAAAATCACACAGAAGCATTTCAAATATTATGAAAATGTCACCTAGATTAGGAGCGGCCGATCAACACAAGTTGATTTGGACGAGTTCCCGACGCGGAGAGGTGGGAAATTCCCCTCGAAGATGCGTAACAACATATCATCTCCTCGGTGCTTGTCTCCTAGGATATTTACATATCCTACTGGGGACATATAAGCACTCTACTGGTTCAGATTCCATGGATGGCATTATCACGAAGTGTCAATTGCCAGGGTCTGAATTCAGCCATGGAACACCATGGATAGGATTATCTCGAAATCTCGAAAGGTAGGGTTCTGGGGGTTACCATGGGCAGTGCTATCTCGAAGCATCGACTGCCAGGGACCCTTAAGGATTGATGATGGGGACAAGAAATCCGATACAGATCGTGTTGTGAAGCCAATCCTAAGCTAGAATTAAAAAGAAAAGAGAGAAAACTCTCCAAACAAATAAACCTTATGTCTCTCTCTTACAAAATGCACTGTAAACTGAACCAAGGCTAAAAATACCTCAAGCACGGGTGCTTTAACCACGAAGTCCAATAAACTTTAGGTTAGTTCCTGCAGACCTTAAAAACCTTTGCTAAAGACTGAGGCTAAAGTTAGACAGATCTGGATCTTGGTTGGTACTAGAGTACCTTTTAGGCCTATGATTGTCATTCTAACCTAATCAAGGATATAAGAGGAAAAGCACTTATCAAAATTTGATGAAAGAAATTCATGGTCTAGAACAGAGGTTAAAACCTTAAAATTTTGCTAAGGGACTGGCAAAAGCTAGGCATGGGGGTATGATGAAAACCTCATCATGAACCCTAACTAGCACATTTTGACCTAAATAAGTATACAAAAGCTCCTACAAAACCTAAGGGAAAGCCTAAATCAGAAAATTATAAATTTGAGTATAAAGCAATTCACAAGGGGTAAAACTGTAATTTTACCAATGCATTACATAAATGGGATTTCTAAGGGTCTAAACATAGGTCAAATTAGCTTAATAAGAAAGAAAGTGGGATGATTTGGTCTGAAAAGGGTTATAACGGCATCTAGGAATTAAATGACATTCTACAACCCTAAAACAAATCTACTTTAATTCACGAAGTTCCAGGAAAGGTAAAAATTAATTAAACTCTCTAAAAATCATGAAAAAACATTCCCTAGGGTTTAAAACCTTCAATTTGGCCATTGGAACCTATCTTGACCTAGATTGAGAGCCATACCCAATTTTTGACCTAATCTGGGTTTTTGTGAAAATTTACTGGTCAAACATGGTCAAACCTAATATCCAACTTCACCATTATATTCCTTAGGTCCAAACTAGGGTTATATAAAAATTTGGACCTAAGGAAAGTTTTCCTTGACCCACTTTACAAATTGGTCCTCAGTAATTACTTTCTGACCCTTAACTTTTTAAACTTTTGCATTTACCCCCTCAACTTTCCCTTCATTTTCTTCAAACTGGTCCCTATGCCACCCGCAGCAGTAGGCCATACCTCTGGCGACTTCGCGCGGAGGATGGCGCTGCGCAGGGTATGGGAACCGACCCCAGAAACGAGAGGAGGGTCCCCTGCGTTGTCCTCTACCGCATGGACCACCTCCCATGCCCTGCTGGCACCCATACCTCTCTTGCGAATGCACGAGAGGTATGGGTCTCTTTTCCAGCCACGTCTCCGGTGACTAGCCCACGACTCCTCCTCGAATTTCCTTCCCTGCCAGCACCTATTTAAGGAGCAGCAGGGGCTTCCATTTCGGGGAAGCTTGATTTGGCCTAAGATTTCCCCCAAATTTCTTCTCTTCTCCTCTGGCCAGGTGACCAGCAAGCTCCGGCGACTTTTCCTCCTCCTTCCCATCACTTTGCCACAATACCAGTGGCAGAGATGTCTTCACCTCCTTCCTCCGCGTTGTGCAACACCTACACGTGCACCTCCAGCCCCGTCGTGGTCGTCGATCTCCTTCCACTGGTTCCTTCGTCTCCGGTGACGGCAAATATGCACCACTTTCCATCTCTCCCCCTTCGTCCACTTAAACAGGTTAGAAACACTCCTCTCTATCCCCTCTTAAATTCCCCTCAATTTATTTCACGAATTATCCATCGACTGCCACTATCCAGCATCGCCATCTCCACCTCCGGCCAGACCTCCGGCGAGGTGCTCTCATCATTCCACTCACCCATCCACCTCGCCAAACGCCCTAAAAGCTCTGCCACCTCCCATTGATCATCCTCTGCACCTTTACCAATTGCCACGCGCACTGCACACCACCACCGACCTAACCCACCATCACAGCCACAGTGTGACCTAGGCACGCATGCCTAGGTCACCTTATAGCCAGCCAACCCTTGTCTCACCTTCGTCGTGATACAGTGAAGGTTTTTCTCTGGTTTGACAGGGCCGCAAGGCCATATTGCTGATTTTAGGTCTCGAGCGTTCATCGCCATTACTGCCGAGCTTGGAGCAAGCTTGCTAGCAGCTCCAGGCCTCTGCAGTCCTAGGTGGGAGTACCAGGATGTGCGGAAGAGACTCACGCATGATCCCAGGTCTCCAATCAAAGGCACAAGCCTCACGTATCGCTGCAATCGCGAGAATTCCTGTTGTCGGCGAAGGCGCAAAATTTAGGGGGACATTTAGTCCCACCTTGGAAATCCTTGAAGCGTCGCAGCCGAATAAATTAAAAAAGTGCATTTGCCTTATCGCCTTCGATACACAGGGGTCTGGTCCCTCGCCTACGCATGCGCAGCGTGCCATGCGCTCGCGCCTGCCCTCGCCTATGCTCACTCCCTACGGGCTTGGGTCCAAACCCGATTACCCGACAAAGCACTCCTCGCGCACCACCCACGCCGGTGCGCCTAGTCCCAGACGCGTTACCCGACCCGCTTACCTGATTAAGGCTCTGGGAGTGAACCCTGGAGTGAATATTGGAAGAGAGAGAGAGACGTGGGGCGGGTAGGGGTTAGGTTTTGCCTAACCTTGTACTGTGCAGGGAAGCAGGAGAAGAGGAAAGGAGGAGCGGTTGAGGACTTAGCCACACAGAGCAGCAGAAGTTGAAGAAGAAGAAGGAGGAGGGAGCGCAGAAGAGAGAAGAAGAAGAGACGCGGCGGAAGAGAAGAGCAGGAGAAGCAGCCAAGACCTGTAATAGAAGAAAGCCGAAGGAAAAGAGAAGAAAAGAGGAGGGAAGCCTGCCGCACAGAGGAAAGGAAGAAGAAGGCCGAGTAGAGAAGAGAAGAAGAAGAAGCCAAGAGGAGAAGAACCTGCAAAGGCACTGTAGCAATAGGTTGATAAGACGTCTGATTCAAAGAACCAGATGTCCGAGAAATAAAAGGCAGAGAAAGAAGAGAAGAGGAGAAGAAAGAAAAAAAAAAGAGATTTTTGTTCCCTCTCTCTTTAATTTTTGTAAAGTAGTATATTACAGTGAATTGTGAATTTTTATGCTTCTAGAATTAAGTTTTCTCCCTGAGTTCGACCTTGAAATATTCTAAATTTCGAGTAATAAATTAACTAAAATCAATAATCGTTTTTCATGGTAATACTGCAACGAATATATTTTTACACACCGACAAAAGACAACTATCAGTCCTCAATCCAGAAGGCTCCTGAGTTGGAGTTGAAACCCCTCCCAAGCACATTGAAATATGCTTTCGTTAGCCCTAATGACATGCTCCCCATTATTATCTCGTCTGCATTATCTGAATCACAGGAGGGAGCTCTGCTTAAGTGTTTACAAAGGCGCAAGGAAGCAATTGCCTGGTTAATTGTTGATATTAAGGGTGTTGATCCCTCCCTTTGCACGCATCATATATACATGGACGAGTCCATGAAACCTTTACGAGACATGCAGAGAAGGCTCAACCCCAATATGCGGGAGGTTGTTAAAAAAAAGATTCTGAAATGGTTGGATGCAAGGATTATTTATCCCATTTCAAATAGTAAATGGTTTAGTCCTATTCATGTGGTGCCCAAAAAGGTAGGAATCACTATGGAAGAGAACGAACAAGGAGAGTTGGTGACCACTAGACCCTCAATTGTTTGGAGGGTCTGCATTGATTACCACCGTTTGAACACAACTACCCAGAAAGACAATTTCCCCTTACCATTTATCGACCAGATTTTGGAACGACTGGCGGGGAACAAGTACTTCTGTTTCCTTGATGGGTATTCTGTGTATAATCAGATAGCTATCTTTTTGAACGATCAGGAGCGTACTACCTTCACGAGCTCGTATGGTACATTTGCATTTCACCGAATGCCATTCGGGTTATGTAATGCTCCTGCCACTTTCCAACGATGTATGATGGCTACCTTTTTTGATATGATTGATGAGTTTGTAGAGATTTTCATGGATGACTTCTCCATTTACAGCTCATCATTTGACCTATGCCTTTCGCACCTTGATAAAGTCTTAATCTGTTGCGAAGAGGCAAAGCTGGTGCTTAGCTGGGAGAAAAGCCACTTTATGGTCTAGCAGGGCATTATGTTAGGGCATGTAGTTTCCGAGAGAGGATTAGAGGTGGACACCGCAAAAATTAATTCCATCTCTAAGCTTCTACCTCCCACCAATGTTCGTCAGGTTAGATCTTTCCTTGGCCATGCTGAATTTTATAGGCACTTCATTAGAGATTTCAGTAAAATCTCTAAGCCACTTTGTGACCTATTAGAGAAGGATGTCTCCTTAGATTTTGATGATAGATGTGGCGAGGCTTTCCAAGTCTTAAAGCCCTTATTACCTCACTGATTCTTCAAGCACCATATTGGACCCTCCCGTCTGAGCTAATGTGCGATGCTTCTGATTTTGTAGTGGGAGCAGTCTTAGGTCAAAGGGTTGATGGCAAACCTCATGTGCTGCATTATGCCAGCAAGACCCCTAGGGATCCTCAGTAAAACTACACGGTCATTGAAAAGGAACTTCTTGCTATAGTATTTGCTTTGGAAAAGTTTCGATCTTATCTTTTGGGATCCAAGGTTGTGGTGTTCACTGATCATTCTACCTTAAAGCATCTTCTTGCTAAAAAGGACACCAAACCTCACCTAATTTGTTGGATTCTGCTGCTCAAGGAGTTTGACCTGGAAATTAAAGATAAGAAAGGAGTTGAGAATGTGGTAGCAGATCATCTGTCTAGGATCCCTATTGAGGCATCAAACCCTACTGGCGATATCCAAGAGACTTTCCCTGATGAGTCTCTGATGTCCGTGGAGGCCAAAACTCCTTGGTTCACTGACATAGTGAATTATATGGTCACAGGCATTACCCCCAGTACTTAGGATAAGAAGAAGCGAGATAGGTTTCTTGCTGACGCTAAATTTTATCACTGGGAGGAACCTAAGCATTTTAGAATAGGCCCTGACCAGATTTTCCGCCGTTACGTCCCTGACGAAGAACAAAGAAGTGTTCTGAGTTTCTGCCATGACCTCCACTGTGGGGAACATTTTAGTGGGAAAAAAACTGCCCATAAGGTTCTTCATCCGGCTTTTGGTGGTCCACATTATTCCGAGATGCACATACATATGTGGGCGCATGTCTACCTTGCCAGCAGACGGGAACCATCGGAAAAAGGGATGAGATGCCCTAGCAACCTATCCTCCCTGTTGAGATCTTTGATATTTGGGTCATCGACTTCATGGGTCCCTTTCCTGTGTCCTTCGGATATGAGTACATCCTTGTGGTTGTGGACTATGTATCAAAATGGATAGAAGCCATACCCACGCGAACCAATGACCATTCTATGGTCTCGGGTTTTGTTAAGGCTAATATCATTTCTCGATACGGGTGCCCAAGGACAATCATAAGTGATGGAGGACCTCACTTCAAGAACGTACAATTTACAAGACTACTTCAAAATTTGGGAGTTAACCACATGATAGCCACACCTTACCATCCCCAAATGAGTTGACAAGTTGAAGTGTCTAAAAAGGAGATTAAACGAATTTTAGAAAAAACTGTCAGGCCCGACCGTAAGGATTGGTTTAAAAAACTAAATGATGCTCTTTGGGTCTACAGAACCGCATATAAGACTCCCTTGGGCATGTCTTATTTCCATCTTGTCTATGGAAAGGTGTGCCATCTTCCTGTTGAAATCCAACATAAAGCCTATGGGCTATTAAAAATGTTAACTTGAATTTGGATAAAGCGGGAAAGGCACGTATGTTAGAGTTAAGTGAGCTTGAGGAGCTTCGTAATGAAGCCTATGAAGCTTCTCAAGCTTACAAGCAACGTACAAAGGTCTTCCATGATAAGCACATCATTAGAAAGATTTTTGAGCCCAACCAGTGGGTCTGGCTTTTCAATTCCAGACTTAAATTATTTCCAGGAAAGCTCAAGTCCCGCTGGGATGGGCCGTACGTTGTTATCAATACTTTCCCTCATGGAGATGTAGAAATTCGGAACCCTACTTTTGGTATGAGCTTTAAGCTAAATGGTCAGCGACTTAAACCTTATATTACTCTTTCAGATGGCCAGGTTTTGGATGCACTTTGGCTTGAGGAGCCTTAGCTCCTCCCACTCTCCTCCTCATGTGATATTCTTCTATGTCTGCATTTTTCCAATGAGGACATTGTCAATCTTAGGCATGGGGGGGGTATAACCTGAGGATGTTTATAGCATTTATAAATATTTGCATACATTTATAGCATTTATAAATATTTGCATACATTTAGGATAGTGATTTATAAAAAAAGAAAAAAAGAGAGAAAAAAAAGAAAAAAATCTTTTATTTTCTTGAGCTGAATTGGTTAGTCCCTAGCAGAAAAGTTATCAAAGACGTGTCATTTAAGATTTTCTTTTTAATTTATTTCTTAAGTTTAGAATCCAGTACAGTTACATTCACTTGCACGTAGACTGGGTAATGGATCTTTGTAGAAAACCAATAAGCATTTTTAGTCTATTGAACCCTTGGACAATTAATAGGGAGTCAGACTTATTAAATTCTATTAGATCCACCTCATATTTGTGAGAAGAAAGTAGAGAAATTATTGGTGCGCTAAATCTAGTGCAAGGACTCTTAAGTTTTGGACAATTAGATAAGAATACCTTAGAGTTAGGCATAGTTTTTGCTTTCTGTTCCTGTGTGCGTATATTATGTGAATTCCTGAGAGTTACCAAATAAGGTAGATACACAGAAATTGAGTTTTAATAAAACTATGACTACGGTGGATGGTTACGGTCGTCCTTCATAGAGTCCTTGGCTGAAGGAGGGTAATAGTATCAAAAGTCAGAAATACACTTGTCTTGTCCATTCCTTCCGGGTGCCAAGATTAGGCACTTTCACCAAATAAGCCAAACAATATCCTCTTGACCACCTTCATTTCTAATAATGCCTCATAAATAAAAGTCTGCATCGTGTTATGTTGATTTATGAAAAAAGAAAAGAGAGAAAAGAAAAGAAAAAAAAGAAAGAAATATTTATTTAAAAAAAAGGAGAAAAAGAAAAAAGAAAATAGCTCAAGTTTATAGTTTTATCTTCGTATCATTTTTTCATTATATGTCGATGTTTTTGAAGCAACAATAAAAACCCCATTGCGATCCACCAAATATGACCCTTACCTACTTTTCAGTATTTTTGACCGCCCGAATACTGTGTGAGGTCTTCTAAATTAGTTGTAGGGTTATTAGGACTTTAATTGAAGTGTGAATGCCATGTGAGGCCACCGAACAGTGAGTATACTTAGAAAATCTAGTGAGATTTGTGATCTTAGAAAGAAGGAAAAGAGTGAGCACAAAGGAACATCAAGAGAGCATAGTTGTTTAGCCTCTCTCTGAGTTGACTTTTTTGGTAGTCTAGAGATCTAGAGTCTGTAGTACTAGATTACATGTAGCATCAGATGAGTGTGTGCCACCAAATATGAATCCATTCAACTTAATTTCTCCGACCTAAGCCAAAAAGCTGGAGTCAAATAACATATTATTTTCTGCTTTATCCCTGAGGGAAGTAGTTGCCTATCCCGATAGAAATATTTACCAAGGGTTAAGTACGGACTTCAAATTTAAGTTGGCTTTTCATTTGGATTCGTTACCTAGACTACAATCACTTCACATTTGTTTGGATCACTAAGGTTTTGGAATAAGAAAAGGAGAAATCTTTTTGGTTGCTTCCAATGTTTTTCACTTTTTGCTCAGGACTAACAAAACTTAGGCATGGGAGCATTTGATAAGTCCAATTTATTGGACATGTATTTGGCTTAAGTACATATGGAATACATTTCCTTATAGTTTAATGACCTAAGCTAAGTAGTAATTAATCTTAGCTTACAAATATTTTTATATCTGCTTTGCATTCTAATACATACATTTATACTTCTTATTTGATATGTGCATGCATGGAAAAAAAAAATAAAAGTATAATAGGTGGCTGCACATGAATTAGCATTTGAAGGAGGGTATGCCCATAATTGTCCCTCCTCGCTGCTCCCTCCGCCAGAGTTCAAATCCAGCGGTTGCGCATGCGAAGGACGAGGCAGGAAATGTGGATCTGGAACTTTATCTCTTCAGGGGTTTGAGGCATGGGCGCGAGGCCTCTCCACCGTGAAATAGAGCCAACATCGTGGCCAGAGCTTGCACCATGATCTTTTAGTGCATTGCCTCCCTCCTCCGCACCACCACAAGCTCTCGTGGTAATAGGACGAGCTCCACCATCCTTACCGTGATCATCACCATCCACTCCCTTCCTCTCCACCGTGAAGAGAGCATGCACTGCAGCCACAATTGCGTGCAGCCATAGCTCATAGCTGGCCCCCATCGCGCACGTAGCGCCATCCCGTGTGCACACGCCAGTGTGAGGCCAGCACTTTCGCTCGCTCCTGTCAGTGCAGTAGTACCTCCATCCACGCTACCCACACCCACAAGCGCTACTCACCTCGCATGCAACCACAACAGCAGCAGACCCACCGTGCATCCTTCCTACTCAGCCACAGCAGCGGCACCACACCAGACCGCGACCTCCTCATGCGTAGCCCACGTGGCCACAAGTCGTCAGCCCTCATGTTCGACCACGGTCCTGCAACCCGCAGCAGTTCACACCCCTCAACCCCGCACGCACAAGCCATAGCCACATCACCTCCTTGCGCGCCCTCTTCATGCGCGCACATAGCCCTTGCACGCACTCTTTCAAGCACGTGCATGCTCGCGCGCCACCATCGGTTCTTCTTTTTCTTCTTCTCTGCCAGCTGAAAGAACCCAAAGCCACGAAATTGCAGCTACCACCACAGGCCTAGATTCTTCATGCCGTCAATGCCAACACGCCCACCTCAACCCCACGAGCACCACCGCAACCCCCGATGGACTAACAACAGCCCACGCACACACGTGGATAGCCACTACCACCGACCATCCTCCTTGTCTCCAGCGTCAACTCCGGCTACCATTTGAAGTGCCACCACCACCACCGAGTTCCCCTCGTCATGGCCAACCTCCACCGAAGCTTTCGCAGCCAGCGGTGGTTTCAAGCGTGCCCACTATCAAGAGGAACACATCCTCTACTTTGGGTACAATTAAAAATTACGAATCCTGCCATTGTGGGAAATACTATTCACTTATTTATATTATTATTATATTATGGTGAATTTGCATGCATGTCCCTCAATTCTAATTGAATTACATATAGTTAAATTCATATCATGAATAAGCAACCATGTATATTTGTTATAGGGAAAAATTTCGATGGAATTAAATTTGATGGTGCTTGTCAATACTAAGATCGCAATTCAGGTATTTCATTGGTGGTGATTTTGCATGTGCACCCTTACATCATTGATTAATTATTTAGATCAAGAATTTATGTTGAAAACACGTGCACTAGTTAGTATTGGTACGCATTGAGTTTCCCGAATAAACAAGACATGATTCACTAATTTAAATAGGCTGATTCTTCCCTGTGGAGATGACCAAACTCATCGTGGTTAGTTTTGAATTATTAAATATTTTTGAAAAGCGATTTTCTACCACATGACATACTACAACGACGCAACATTTTATGTTACAAATTTTATTGAAAACGAAGATTGCGCTTTCAAATGTAATCAGGGAAATTGATGGGAACACCATTATAGATCCTAACTAGCCACTTTTAGTCAAGATTGAAAGTTAAATGCTCCTACATAACCATTTAAGGTGTATAACTCCACTTCATTCTATTTTGAGAAGAGAAAAGGAGACTAGGGTTAATTCTATAATTTTAACAACATATCATGAACACAGAACAACCATGAGTTTGTCAGCGGTAAACTGAAGGTTAAATGAGCATCAAAGACTAATAAGTGGGTCTATGTAGAAAGAAATGGGGTTTTACGCATTTCGAGAATCAATACAGCACCCATAACCCTAATTTCAGACCCGCTTAAATTACATAGGTTTCGGTCAGGATAAAATTCATCTAAACCTTCCAAAATTCAAAGAAATATTCTTTAAGGTTTAACCATATTTGACCACTTGAACCTATTTTGACCTTAAACAGAGTCACAGATAGATTTCTACCTTAATTTAGGTTTCTATAGAAATTGCCTAGTCAAACTTCGTCAAAATTGAAATCTGACTTCACCATCAAATTTCTTGGGTCCAAATTAGGTTTGTACCAAAATTTGGGCCCAATCAAAGTTCATCTTGACCTATTTTGCATTTTAGTCCATTTAAACTCTATTCCTCTCAATTAAGGCCCTAACTTTCAAAATATTTGCAATCAGGTCCCAAACTTTGTTGTCATTTTTGTAAAAAGGTCCCTACTACCGTTGGTGTGAATAGAGCTCCTCCATAGAGATTTAAGCGAGATTTTCTCGCCCGATTCTTATTCAAATCCTCCCAAAATTGGAAGGGAGAATCCTTGAGAGGTCCTCTATCGATTGGACCAGGCCTTGGGCCTTGATTTGCAACAGATTCCTCATGAGAATGCTTACAATCTTAGGGATCCTTTTCCCTAAATTTACAAATTTTCCAAGCTTTCTACCTTGCTTGGAACACCTTCTGAGGCCTTTAAATAGGACCCTCTTGAGAAACTGAGCTCCTTAGTGAGTTTTTGTCCGAGAAATCCCCTCTTCTTCCTTCTCCGATCACCCACAACCTTACCTCTGGTGACCCTCTTTGCCCTCCTCTTCCAGCCATTCAACCATCAAATTGGATGGCCCTCTACCTTCCTCCTCTTCCGCATACCTCCGGCCAAAGAGGGACTACTCTCCACCTCTTCATTGTCGCCGCCACCTCACCGGACTTGATCACCTTCTCCGGCTCTAGCCTATCATAGCTGGTCGCCTTTTCCCACTATCTCCCTCTCTAAGTCTCTCTCTCTCCTCTCCTCTCTCCTTTCTGAATCTTCCTATCTCTTTCTCTCCTTATTTCGACCAACCAACCAACCACACCCACTCCATCTTCTTTGCCTCTGGCAAGGGCTCCAATGAGCCTGTGCCATATGCTACACCACAAAAAATTACACACCACGACCACCTATACTTTTGCCATTCTTCATTGACCAAAGCCCAAACCTAGTTGGGCTTATTGGTCCCTCGCTCCCTCTATTGAACACATCCCTCGTCGACTACCTCTCCAACCTCGACAAAGGTCCACCAGCTTCCAACCTCAATGAAACCACCATGAGCACTTTCGCCAAGTTCTCACAAAGCTTATGGACATGTTTAATTCGACTGTAAGTCCGTATTTTCTTCTTCAGGTGTTCTCCGAAGCTTTGTCACCACCACCACCTTCTTTAGCTCCATCTGACATTTTCAAGCCGAGTTCTTCCTCGTGGATACTCCCAGGTGTTGCAGCCCAGCTCTAGGAAGTTTCCCAGGTCGTCAATTGAGGTGACCAAGTGCTCCTTCAACCTCAATTGGAGCACTTCACCTCAGCAGCTGACAATGCTACATTTTATGGTGATAATTTTGCCAATCAAGATTTATCTTATGGATAATATGCACAAAGAATACATCGTAAATGGGCATAGGAGCATGACATGCATCACACATCAAGATTGCTTGTAATTCAATGTTAATAGCCATTTGTACAAGTTCATGTCGAAACAGGCCTCAGATGAGCAATCGGATCGCACGGATGGATTCAGAAGGACGAACGGAGTTGAACGAACTCAAAATCGACCCAATCCGACATCCGGAGCTCCCGCAATTGGCTCAAGAAGTTCTGGCCATTGATCTGATGATCAACGATCCATAGCCTACCACATGGCGCTCGATTAGCATGTCCAGGCCATCACCCCGCCTCTTCCATCATCGTAGAGACAAATCTAAGCCATCCGATCTTCGATTGGACGGCTGAGAGTCGTGCACCCTACGCGACAATCTGCTCTCTCAACGCAGTAGTCCACACCTCGACCTCGCGCTGAGAGGCAAGGGATCGAGCCGCACCATGCATCAAATCCAGGTGAAGGTGTGCGTGGTTGGAATTCTACCATCGATGCACGTGCGAACGGAGCAGATGATAGAACACAGTGCGATCATGAGCGGTCATTCCAGACATGCACGATGACACGTGGGGCGTGCGCTGCGCAAGCGCGATCCGCGAGCGTGCCCTCCGTGAGATCTTGACCATCCAATCTTCGATCGGACGATCCTTAAGGCACGCACTTGGATTGCGAGGAGGAGGAAGGACGGCGTCTGCAAGGGACCGGCGAGCAAGGAGGCTACACCAACGGTTTTGGCACGGGTTTAGCGACGTCTCAGACGTCGCTAAAGCCCGTACTTCATTTAGAAAGCCCTTCCTCCTATATAAACCCCTTCCAACTACCCATGTAAGGCATTCAATTCCCTTGCAAGTCTTCTACCCTACTTCTAGCCACCCTTAGCACCCTTTTGTAATCACCGGAGTCGATGAGCCGTCGACGGAGCCCTCCTCCACCGTCGTGGCTGCCTCGCCGTCTCCTTTCTCTCTCTCTCTATCTTAGCATTACTTTACTTTAGCTTAAACATTTGTCTATGGTTGTATTTACAAAAACTTAAGTTGCATGTTAAATGAAGTTTCTTTTCTAGCTATTGTCGCTCTTCCTTTTTTTTTTACCAAGTTTTTTTCCTTATCGTGAGTTGCATGAATGACATGATCAAAAGATTCTAACCCTACTCTCTCTCTCCCCCTCACTCGTTTCTCTTCTCTTGTGTTTTCTCGCAAGCAAAACCCGCCATTTACGTGACAACGAAGTGACAGAAAACCCGATTTTCACTCCTTGTGTTCGACACTCGGACTCACATCTGTTTCTTTATTCAAAATCGACGTACGAACACAAGCTACAATGACATTCTTAAACAAATGCATCCAGATCACGTCAGCAGCTTGCACATGAAGTATCTATTTCTCTCCCTATTTTGACCAACCAACCAACTGCACCCACTCCATCTTCTTCGCCTCCAGTAAGGGCTCCGGTAAGCCCATGCCAATGCTACACCACACAAAAATGCATGCCACGACCACCTACACCTTCGCCATTCTTCACTGACCAAAAGCCCCAACTTAGTTTGGCTTATTGGTCCCTCGCTCCCTCTGTCGAACACAGCCCCCGCATCACTACCTCTCTAACCTCGCAGAGGTCCACCAACTTCCAACCTCCACGAAACCTCCACGAGCACCTTTGCCAAGTTCTCATGAAGCTTTTAGACATGCTTAATTGGGTCGCAAGGCCATATTTTCTTCTTCAAGTATTCACTGGAGCTCTATCATCGCCACCACCTTCTCCAGCTTCGTCCAATGTTTTCAAGCCTAGTTCTTCCTCGTGGATACTCCTAGGTGTTGCGGCCCAGCTCTAGGAAGCTTCCCAGGTTGTCAATTGAGGCAACCAACCACTCCTTCGACCTCAATTAGAGCACTTCACCTCCTGCAGCTCATACGCGAAGCAGCCTTGTGGGTTTAGTCCCACATCGTAGCGTGAGGAACTCTTCGCAACATACAAAAGCAAAAAGTGCCTACAGCTCATTACCTCAGCATGCACAGGGGGTGAGATCCCTGCTCACTCATGTGCATATCAGTCACTTCATGTAGGTCTGGGCTGTCCCAATTACCTAGTTAACTGGGTTTGGTCCATTTTGCGCTGGGAAGAGAGGAAAGAGAATCTGTGAGAGGGGATGGCTTTTGCTACCCTGGGAATTGAGCCCTCTCCTTCTCTCAACACTTAGCCTCTACAGGCTTTGTGTGAGGCCCTTAAGCCTTTGTTGGTGGTGCTATTGTGTTCTTCTGAGGCTCTTGAGAGAGAGAGCCTTCAACCTCTTCTGATAAGGCATTTGAAGCCTTTGGTTGACGTCTGAGTCATTCTGTTGGTTACTGTTGGAACATTTGAATACTTGGTTGATGTGGATTATTGATTGTGGTTTATTGTTGAAATATTTAAGTAGATTCAGAGCTTAACATTGAGGGTTAATTTGGTTATTCAAATCACCATTTTAACCTAATCTTTTTGCACTATTCTTCTAATTATTATTGAAACATCATTTTGAGCATCTAATTGATTTTAATTGCATATTATTTTTGATAAATTGTGATTGGTGAATTAAATCGCACAATTGCTCCTTGTGAACGACATTGGACTTCTTTTTTAATCTGAATTTTATAAATTTAAATGTTTTGAGCGATCTTGTCAACTATACTATGACGCATTTCTTATACATCGACGATTTCATGCAAACATTTTGGCACCGTTGCCTGGGAGCAACACAGTTTCATTTCACTGATTACAATTCTGATCTGATTCTAACTTGTTTTATCTGGTTTGTTGTGGTTGTGCGAGGTACTCATCAAGAAGATCAGCTGCACAACAGCCACTCAAGGGGCAAGTAATCTTGTTTCCTTCTTCCTAAAGCCCCTATTACTAGAAGAAATTGAAAAGAAAAATCAATTAGGATCAACTCACATTCTTGCTAAGACCTAATAACTTGAGTTGCCTGATTTAATTTATTTAGACATCCCCATCCAGATTTCTGCACCTACTAGGGACTTAAGGTGCCTAGGGCTATTCACCTTCTTGATTGAGCCCTAGGTGCCCAATTTGGAAAGAATTGGACCTGGAAAAGAGCCAAATTAGGGTTTCTACTTTAGGGTTTGATGAAAACACACTTGCCTAAATTAAAAGAAAATTGATTTCCCGCATTGTGTGTTACCCAAGCCTTGATTGAATTGACCTAATCAAGAAGACCCTAAAAGAAGGTTCTAACATTCACTTGAATCCTTAAAACTTGGGACATAACAATCTTCTTGCAACCCACTCAGGGTGATTTTTGGTTCATTACCCAACTCATCCTAAACTTTAGGACAAGTTAGGTAAAGTTGAACCACCTTGTGGGTTAACCAACCTCCAAATTAGGTCACAAATCACAATCAATTCTATAGTTCAAGTGAAATTCAAAGCACCATAATTCAGGACTAAAATTGGTAGACTTAAGGTGTCAAGTTGCTCATTCCAACCTACTTGGGTTCTCAGTGACAAGGAAGCTCAGGTGAGGGAAACCTTGTAACTCATGGGGATGCTCTACTATGTAGGGGTCTTTGTGGGGCTCTCCCTTCTTGCCTACCCAAGTATTTCTCAGGTGAGTGATTTTCTGATCAAGAGGTATCATCCGCCTCTAACCTCCTTAGTCAACCAAAGATTTTTTGGGTGCCTCAGTTGGGTCCATTACACATTCTGTTCCTCAACTGCCTCATTAGTGCATGTTTGGGAGGAGGTCCTTAAGACCAACCTTGAGACCTCCATTAGTAGTTCATTCTCATCAAGGCCAAGCCTCAACTCACTTATTTGTGCTACCTTTCGACCAGATTGATATCTCTTCCAACTCTTCTGCTTCTGAGTCTAGATCTCCTTTAGCTACATCCATGGAGAATCAAGAAGAAAAACCCAATCTCCAAAATCAGCTACAATGCCTCAACGATCTATTTCAGGCATTCATGAACCCACCAAAGTGTCCTCAGATACAAGATCATTACAATCCTACTGCGGTAGTAATCGAACCCAGGGTAAAAATTGAAAGAGTGATCTTCCTTTTCAAGAAAAACTTTAACATAAAATGACTTGTCGTTGCATTTAATCGTGTGGTAGAAAATCACTTTTCAAAACCTTTTAAATCTCCAAGTCTAACCATGAAGAGTTAGGTCATCTCCACAGGGAGGAATCAACCTATTTTACTAGTGAGTGGTGCCTCAATTATTTATGAAACTCAGCGGTTGTGCATGCTAATTCGTATAATTATTTTTCAACATAAATCATCATTCTAAGCAATTGATAAAAAATGCAGGTGTTTAAATGTAAAATCACCACAACCTAATATTTTGTTAGCTAGTAATCTTGGCAATGGAAATCAACGTAAAGATTAATATTCACTAAAATATACCTTATTCATTGTAATCAATATCCTAATCAAGAACAAATGCAATCATCTGTAATTCAGATAAATTGAAGGGATGTTCATGTAAATCTAACTCAATATAATAATAAGATAGATAAATGAATAGGAAGTTTCACAATGGAAATTTTTGTAATTACTAATTGGATGGAAAACAGAGGTTTTTGCCTCTCTCCTCTTTGCGCATGGGGAGAAAAATGGCTTCCGGCAAGGCTCTAGGGGAAGGTCGGTCAGTGCGTTGGCTTCGCGATGGCGGTCATGGCATCGATAGAGGTGGTCGGAGTTGGCCAGCCAATAGAGGAGAAGCTTGCCAGTGGAAGGTTATGCGTGCACTTGTGTGGACTATAGGAAGGGCTACTAGAGGTGTGGATGGCCTCGTAAGGGTGAGGCGAGTCCACTGACGTCGTCGTTCTGTCGAACGATGGCCTAGAGTGGCGGCTGCGTGGAAGGGGGCAACGTCGGTGATGGGTTCTCACCCCCTGCTGATGGAGAAGAAGAATGAGAGGAGCCAGGTGTGCTACGTGCACACGCGTAAGGTGTGCGAGGGGATGTGTTGTTGTACACACGCATGCCTAGTGGTCGCGCGGTTGGTTGTGCAGGCGTGAAGCTGGCTGTTGGGTTCTTTTGAGGTTGAGGAAGGTGGCAGGTTGAAGAAGAAGAAGAGGGCGATGGCTTGGTTGGTGCTGTCACCATACGACCTTTGCGGTCGAGATGGTGGTGAAACACGGTGCACGCTATGAACATAGGGTGTGCCCAGGCCACGGTGTAAGTTTGATTCACGTTGCATGCTTGTTGCACGGTGGAGGATGAAGATCCCTGGAAGGGGAGAGGATGATCTGGGTGGACGTGGCTTTCCTTTTTAAACAAAAGCCTCCTTGGTTTCCTTTGGCCGCAAGCGTCTCCAACCACTTGCGAAGATCACCAATGGTTGGAACGGCAAATAAGTACGAGCAGTTCTTCATCAGATGTCTGGTTATCGCAACACACGTCTAAAAAAATGTAGAAGTAGGGGTTTGTGATAGCACTTCCCAGACATCTGACCTTGTCCCCGGACATCTTATAGATGCAAAAATGAATGTTTGAACTCTTCCACCTAGCTTGCATTCATCAAATCCATTATGTTACCATATCATATGTTATTAAGTGTAAAATTCATGCATAAAATTATATGCAAACTAAGATGAATTGCCATATAATTCCTAATTAATTACAAATAAGCATAGCTAATTAGAAAGTACTTAGGCCAAATAATGGTCCACGAAAGTGGACTTATCAAATGCCCCCATGCCTAAGTTTTTCTAGTCCCAAGCAAAAGTGAAAAACAATGGAAGTAACCAAGAGATTTCTCCTCCTTATTCGAAAAAGTTGGAGATCCAAAGAAATGTGAAGTGGTAGTAGCCTAGGCAACAGATCCAAGTGAAAAGCCAACTCACATTTGAAGTTCGTACTTCACCCTTAATATAATTCTAGTGGGATAGGAAACTATTTCCCTCGGTGATAAATCAGCAAATGACCTATAATTTGACCCTAGCTTTTTGGCTTAGGTAGGAGATACTGAATTGAATGGATTTATATTTGGTGGCTCACACTCATCTGGTACTGCATGTAGTCTAGTACTGCAGACTTGAGATCTCTAGACTATTAAACAAGTCAACCTAGAGATAGGCTAAAATTATGCTCTCTTTGTGTTCCCTTGTGCTCACTCACTCTCTCTTTACTTTTTCTTTTTCTTCTTTCTTTTTTGAGATCACATATCTTACCAGATTTTGTAAAATATTTGGTGGCCTCACAGGGCATTCACACTTCAATTAATGTCTTAATAACCCTACAACTAAGTTAGAGGACCTCAACTAGTTTCCAGGCAATTAGAAATTCTGAAAAGTAGGTATGGGTCATATTTGCTGGATCGCAATGGGTGTTTTTGTTGTTGCCTCAAAAACATCAGCATATATTGAAAAAAATGACAAGATGAAACTCCAAACTAGGACTCTTTTCTTTTTCTTTTTCTCTCTTTTTTTCTCTCTTTTTTAAAA
This sequence comes from Thalassia testudinum, assembly GCA_037157565.1. Lineage (NCBI taxonomy): Eukaryota > Viridiplantae > Streptophyta > Magnoliopsida > Alismatales > Hydrocharitaceae > Thalassia > Thalassia testudinum. Next base: position 22,749,770 of record JAZHRO010000072.1, on the reverse strand, counting down.
TATTTTTTTCTAAATATAAATATTTCCTTATTTTTCTTCTCTCTTCTTCTTCTTCTTGTTTTCAACTACTAACACAAACTATGCATACTTTTATTTATAAGGCATTATTAGGAATGGTGATGGTCAAGAGGATATTGTGTGGCTTATTTGGTAGAAATGCCTACTCTTGGCACTAGGAAAGAATGGATAGGACAATCGTATTTCTGACCTTTGACATTACTACCCTTTTTTAGCTGAGAACTCTATGAATGACGGTCATAACCATCCACCATAGTCCTAGTTTTATTTGGACTTAATCTCTATGTATCAGCCTTACTAGGTGACTCTCAGGAATTCGCACAATTTTTGCACATAGGAGCAGAGAGCCAAAACTATGCCTAACTCTTAGGTATCATCATGTTATTATCTAGAACTTAAGAGTCTTTTCACTAGACTTACCATACCAATAGTCTCTCTACTTTCATTTTTGAAATATGACGTGGATCTAATAGAAGATAGTATGCCTGACTCCCTATTAACCATCCAAGGCTTTAGCAAACTGAAAATGCTTATTGATTTTCTATAAAGATCCATTACCCAGTCTATGTGCAAGTGAAGTAACTATACTGGATTCTAAACTTAAGAAACAATTTTAAGAAGAAAATCTTTAATAAAACCTCCTTGATACAACTTCTGTTAGGGATTAACCAATTCAGCTCAAAAGAGTTTTTTTTACTAATGCACCTAACCTAAATTCATCAATACTGCCTAAAAAATGCAAAAATGCACCCCCCCAAGCCAAAATCCTACAATGTCTTCATTGTAAAATTAAAACAGGGGGAGAAATGGAGGAAATCACCTAATGAAGGTATTATTTTGGACGTTGGGTTGCCTCCCAGTAAGCGTTGTATTTTTTGTCAGCAGCTAGACTTATAGGGAACTTGTTAGTCTAGCTCCGAATAGAAAGAGCTAAGCCCTAAAAATATGCGTAACAGTGCAGGCCAAGAAAATAGGTTGCCATGGATGTTGGCGAGTTGATCAAGAAACGTTATCCTAAATGCTCGCCAGAAGACATGAAAGCAGAGAACCTCGTAGGCTACCTGGGGAGGTCTAGGAATAATGAAAGGAACATGAGAAGGGACCTCCCAAAATGGAATAAGTGGAGGATAACAAGGATCCTCCAAAGCAGGAAGGCTTTTAAAAGATACAAACATAACAATTTCAAACCCTTGAATGGCAAGACTAAAAGTACAAGCATCAATCCACACTCGCCATTCTACCCGAGGATGTATTGGCCTGATATTCTCCCCAGAAAGGATGTATATGAGCAAAGACCTAAGCCAAGGATTGGTTAGGGAGTGTAAGGGTTGTTTGTGGTGTTGGGTGGTAACGGTTAAGTCCAAGGAGGGCTTACTTTGTGTCAAGTCCAACAATTCTGATTCTGTATTATTCTCCCTAATAGTTGTGGAGAAATTCACGTCACCCTGCTTATCATTAATGTCGGAGTCATATTTTCACCTTCCAGTATATGTGAATCAATGGTCGACTCCAAATCAAATTCCTTTGATGGCATGATCGAAGCAAAAGAATCTCTTTCATTAATTTCATCCCCAAATTCTTTTGGTTCACTTGAGTTTTTGTTGGGGTGTATATGTGATTTACCAGTAAAGAGATGAGTGATCTACATTTTCGATAAAAACATTAACATAAAATGACGTGTTGTTGTATTTAATCGCATGGTAGAAAATCGATTCTCAAAATATTTTAATTCTCCAAATCTAACCACGAAGAGTTTGGTCGTCTCAATATGGAGGAATCAACCTATTATACTAGTGAGTGGTGCCTCAATTATTCATGAAACTCAGTGGGTGTGCATGCTAATGCGTATAATTCTTTTTCAACATAAATCATCATTCTAAGCAATTGATAAAAAATGTAGCTACTTAAATGTAAAATCACCACAACCTAATATTCTATTAACTAGTAATCTTGGCAATGGAAATCAATGTAAGGATTAATATTCACTAAAAGATACCTTATTCATTGTAATCAATATCCTAATCATGAACAAATGCAATCATTTGTAATTCGGATAAACTGAAGGGATGTTCATGCAAATCTAGCTGAATATAATAATAAGATAGATAAATGAATAGGAAGTTTCACAATGGCATTTTTTGTAATTACTAATTTAATGGAAAACAGAGGTTTTTCCTCTCTCCTCTTTGCACATGGGGAGAAGAACGGCGGTCGGCGAGGCTCTAGGGAAGGTCGGCCAACGCATTGGCTTTACGATGGCGGTTGTGGCGTCGACGGAGGTGGCCGGAGTTGGCCGACCGGTTGAGGAGAAGCTCGCCGGTGGCGGGTTGTGCGTGCACATGTGTGTATTCCAAGAAGGGCTGCTGGAGGTGTGGACGACCTCGTGAAGGTGAGGTGAGTCCATTGACGTCGTCGGGATGTCGAACGGTGGCTTGGAGTGGCAGCTGCATTTAAGGGGGCGACGCTACTGATGGGTTCTTCACCCCTGCTGACGAAGAAGAAGAAGGAGAGGAGATGGGCATGCTGGGTGCACGAGAGGATGGTGGCACGATGGCACGCGCGCAAGGGTGCGCGAGGGGATGCGCTGCTGCACATGCACGTGGCTGGTGGTCGCGCGGTTGGTCGTGTGGGTGTAAAGCTGGCAGTTGGGTTCTTTTGAGGTTGAGGAAGGTGGCGAGTTCTTGTAGAAGAAGAGGGCGATGGCAGTGGTTTGGTCAGTGCTGTCACCACACGACCTTTATGGTGGAGATGGTGGAGAAACACGGTGCACACTATGAGCATAGGGTGTGCCTAGGCCACGGTGCAAGTCTGATTCACGGTGCATGCCTGTTGCACGGTGGAGGTTGAAGATCCCCAGAAGGGGAGAAGATGATGTTGGTGGATGCAGCTTTCCTTTTCAAACAAAAGCCCCCTTGGTTTCCTTTGGCCGCAAGCGTCTCCAACCACTCGCAAAGATCGCCAATGGTTGGAACGGCAGATAAGCTCGGGCGGTTCTTCATTAGACGTCTGGTTATCACTCCAGACGCATTAAAAAAATGTAGATGCAAGGGTTTATGATAGCAATTCTCAAACATCCGACCTTGTCCTCGGACATCTTATAGACGCAAAAATGGTTGTCTGAACTCTTCCACCCAGCCTGCATTCATCAAATCCATTATGTTACCATGTCATATGTTATTAAGTGTAAAATTTATGCATAAAATTATATGCAGACTAAGATGAATTGCCATATAATTCCTAATTAATTAACAAATAAGCATAACTAATTAGAAAGTACTTAGGCCAAATAATGGTCCACGAAAGTAGACTTATCAAATGCCCCCATGCCTAAGTTTTCCTAGTCCCGAGCTAAAGTAAAAAATAATGGAAGTAACCAGGAGATTTCTACTCATTCGGTAAATTTGGAGATCCAGAGAAATGTGAAGTGGTAGTAGCCTAGGCAACAAATCCAAGTGAAAAGCCAACTCACATTTGAAGTTCGTACTTCACCCTTGATATAATTCTATCAGGATAGGCAACTATTTCCCTCATGGATAAAGCAGCAAATGACCTATAATTTGACCTCGCCTTTTTAACTTATGTAGGAGATACTGAGTTGAAAGGTTTTATATTTGGTGGCTCACACTCATCTGGTACTGCATGTAGTCTTGTACTGCAGACTTTGGATCTCTAGACTATTAAAAGAATCCACCCAGAGATAGGCTAAAAATTATTCACTCTTTGTGTTCCCTTGTGCTCACTCACTCTCTCTTTGCTTTCTCTTTTTCTTCTTTCTTTTCTGCGATCACATTACCAGATTTTGTAAATGTACTCAATATTTGGTGGCCTCACAGGGCATTTACACTTCAATTAATCTTTTAATAACCCTACAACTAAGTTAGAGGACCTCAGCCAGTTTTTAGGCAATTGGAAATTCTGAAAAGTAGGTATGGGTCATATTTGCTAGATCGCAATGGGTGTTTTTGTTGTTGCCTCAAAACCATCAACATATATTGAAAAAAATTACAAGAAGATGAAACTCCAAACTAGGACTCTTTTCTTTTTCTTTTTCTCTCTTTTTTTCCCTCTCTTTTCTTTTAATATTTTTTCTAAATATAAATATTTCCTTGTTTTTCATCTCTCTTCTTCTTCTTCATTTTTTTTTTAACTACTAACACTAAACTACGCATACTTTTATTTATGAGGCATTATTAAGAGTGATGATGGTCAAGAGGATATTGTGTGGCTTATTTGGTAGAAATGCCTACTCTTGGCACTGGGAAAGAATGGATAGGAAAATCGTATTTCTGACCTTGAACATTACTACCCTCCTTTAGCCAAGAACTCTATGAAGGATGGTCGTAACCATCCACCATAGCCCTAGTTTTATTTGGACTCAATTTTTGTGTATCTGCCTTATTAGGTGACTCTCAGGAATTCACAGAATGTTTGTACATAGAAACAGAGAGCCAAAACTATGCCTAACTCTTAGGTATCATCTTATTATCTAGAGCTTAAGAGTCCTTGCACTAGACTTAGCATACCAATAGTCTCTCTACTTTCTTCTCAGAAATATGATGTGGATCTAATAGAAGATAGTATGCCTGACTCCCTATTAACTGTCCAAGGCTTTAGCAAACTAGAAATGCTTATTGATTTTCTACAAAGATCCATTACCCAGTCTAAGTGCAAGTGAAGTAACTGTACCGGATTATAAACTTAAGAAACAATTTTAAGAAGAAAATCTTTAATGAAACCTCCTTGATACAACTTCTTCTAGGGATTAACCAATTCAGCTCAAAAGAGTTTCTTTTTTACTAATGCACCTAACCTAAATGCATTAATACTGCCTAAAAATGCAAAAATGCACCCCCCCAAGCCAAAATCCTACAATGTCCCCATTGTAAAATTAAACCAGCGAGAGAAATGAAGGAAAACACCAAATGAAGGTATTATTTTGGATGTTGGGTTGCCTCCCAACAAGCATTGTATTTTCTGTCAGCAGCTAGACTTATAGTGAACCTGTAAGTCTGGTTCCGAACAGAAAGAGCTAGGCCCTGAAAATATGCATACAGTGCAGGCTAAGAAAATAGGTAGCCATGGATGTTGGCGAGCTGATGAAGCAACGTTATCTTGAATGCTCGCCAGAAGACATGAAAGCAGAGAACGTCGTAGGCTACCTAGGGAGGTTTAGGAATAACGAAAGGAACATGAGAAGGGACCTCCCAAAATGGAATAAGTGGAGGATAACAAGGATCCTCCAAAGCAGGAAGGGTTTTAAAAGATACAAACATAATAATTTCAAACCCTTGAATGGAAAGACTAAAAGTACAAGCATCAATCCACACTCACCATTCTACCCGAGGATGTACTAGCCTAATATTCTTCCCAGAAAGAATGTATATCAGCAGAGACCTAAGCCAAGGATTGGTTAGGGAGTGTAAGGGTTGTTTTTGGTGTTGGGCAGTAACGGTTAATTCCAAGGAGGGCTTACTTTGTGTCAAGTCCAACAATTTTGATTCTGTATTATTCTCCCTAACAGTTGTAGTGTCAGAGTCATATTTTCACCTTCCAGTATATGTGAATCAATGGTGGACTCCAAATCAAATTCCTTTGATGGCATGGTTGAAGCAAAAGAATCTTTTTCATTAATTTCATCCTCGAATTCTTTTGGTTCGCTTGAGTTTTTTTTGGGGTGTATATGTGATTCACCAGTAAAGAGATGAGTGATCTTCATTTTTGATAAAAACTTTAACATAAAATGACGTGTCGTTGTATTTAATCACATGGTAGAAAATCGCTTTTCAAAATATTTTAATTCTCCAAATCTAACCACGAAGAGTTAAGTCATGTCAACATGGAGGAATCAACCTATTATACTAGTGAGTGGTGCCTCAATTATTCATGAAACTCAGTGGGTGTGCATGCTAATTCTTATAATTCTTTTTCAACATAAATCATCATTCTAAGCAATTGATAAAAAATGCAGGTGTTTAAATTTAAAATCACCACAACCTAATATTCTATTAACTAGTAATCTTGGCAATGGAAATAAATGTAAAGATTAATATTCACTAAAAGATACTTTATTCATTGTAATCAATATCCTGAACAAATGTAATCATTTGTAATTTGGATAAACTGAAGGGATATTCATGCAAATCTAATTGAATATAATAATAAGATAGATAAATGAATAGGAAGTTTCACAATGGCATTTTTTGTAATTACTAATTGGATGGAAAACAGAGGTTTTTTCCTCTCTCCTCTTTGCACACGGGGAGAAGAACATTGCCCAACGAGGCTCTGGGGAAGGTCGGCCAACGCGTTGGCTTTGCGATGGCAGTCGTGGCGTCGACGGAGATGGCCGAAGTTGACCGGCTGGCGAAGGAGAAGCTCGCTGGTGGCGGGTTGTGCATGCACACACTTGGATTGTGAGAAGGGCTGCTGGAGGTGTAGACGGCCTTGTGAAGGTGAGGTGAGTCCACTAACGTTGTTGACGTGTCGAACGATGGCCTGGAGTGGCGATTGCATGGAAGGAGGTGACGCCGGTGATGGGTTCTTCACCCCTATTGATAGAGAAGAAGAAGGAGAGGAGCCAGGCATGCTGCGTGCGCATGAGGTTGGTGGCACGATGGCACGCATGCAAGGGTGTGCAAGGGTATGCACTGCTGCACACGCACGTGGCTGGTGGCCACGCGGTTGGTCATGTGAGCGTAAAGCTAGCAGTTGGATTCTTTCGAGGTTGACGAAGGTGGAGGGTTGAAGAAGAAGAAGAAGAAGGCGATGGCAATGGTTTGGTCAGTGTTGTCACCACACGACCTTTGTGGTGAAGGTGGAGAAACACGGTGCATGCTATAAGCACAAAGTGTGACCAGGACATGGTGTAAGTCTGATTCACAGTGCACGCCTGTTGCACTATGGAGGATGAAGATTCCCGGAAAGGGAGAGGATGATGTGGGTGGACGCGGCTTTTCTTTTTAAACAAAAGCCACCTTGGTTTCCTTTGGCCGCAAGCATCTCCAACCACTCGCGATGATCGCCAATGGTTGGAATGGCAAATAAGCATGGGTGGTTCTTCATCAGACGTCTGGTTATCACTCTAGACATCTTAAAAAAATGTAGAAGCAAGGGTTTGTGATAGCAATTCCCAGACATCCGACCTTGTCCCTGGACATCTTTGTTTAGCGGGCGAAATTGAGGTCTTAAAATCGATGTGTCGTAGCATAGTTGAAATCGCTCGAAAATAAATAAATTTTATTACTCGAAGTTGTAAATCAAAGGTCGGACACAGGGACCAAATTGGGGTTTAAAAATCAAGAGCACAACTTTTGTGAAATTGAATATGCAATGTAAATCAGAGTTGTAATGCAAAAAGACAATGTATGTAAAGAGAGAATAAAAAATGGACATCTGAATTTGTGAATTAGATGTCTTAAACTTAGGGCCGCTACAGTGCTTTATTTCTCTTCTTTCTCTCTTCTCTGATCTGCCTCTAGCTGCTTCCTTCTTTCTTTCTTTCTTTCCTTATGTTCTTAGTATGTGCCTTTCCTTTCTGCCTTTAGCTTTGGCTTCTTCTCTTTCTTCTTCTTCTTTCTTTGGTGGCTTCTCTTTCTTCTGCCTTCAGCTCCTCCTTCTATTTTTATTTCTTCAGCCCTTCAGCCTTCAGCCTCTTTCTCTTCAATCCTTGCATTCTCCTCCCATAGCGTTTGTTGGCTTCAACCCTCTTCTTCCTTGGCTTCTTCTTCTTCTTCTCCATCCCTGCAAGAGAGCAAAACCTACCCCTACCCACCCGCACGATCTCTCTTCCTCTTTCCCTCTTAGGCTCGCTCTCCCAGAGCCGCTTCTCGGGTAATCGGGTCGGGTGCGAGCCCGGGACTAGACCCACCAACGTGCGGTGGTGGGTGAGGAGTGCAGGTCGGGTATACGGGTCAGGCCAGGTCTGCGTGGGCAGTGCCACGGACGAGGCAATGAGAGGGCGAGTGGGACCTCACCCCGTGGTTAGGAGGCCAAGAGCCTATTTCACTTTTGCAATTTATCCCACTGTAGCCGCTTGACAGCTTTCAAGGTGGGACTATGTTGTCCCACCTTCCTTCGCGAATGATCGCAGTAGGAATCTCCTTGATTGCAGCAACTACGTGGGGCTTCAGTAGCAATCGCTCATTTGGAGTTGTGTGCAAAGGGATTTCGCGTGACCTGGGGCTCTTATCCTGGAGCGAGGAGACCTGGGGGAAGCTCTTAAGCAAGCTTCTTGCTTGCGTTAATGATGGAAGGCCTATAAACCTGTCAACCCTGAAAATGGCCTTGCGACCTCGTCAGAATGCTCAAACAGCTTCGCTTAGATAGGGAGAAGGTATGCGCGGGTTTGCATGGCATGGGGTGGCCGGAGCATGCGTGCCTAGGGCACCCTGTGTGCGCGAAAGTGGGTGTGTTCGAGGGGAGTTCTAGGGGTGTGGCGCGGTGAGTGGAGCGATGGTTTATGGTCAGTGGAGTGCGGCGATGCTTATGGGGTAGTTGGCAAGGTGGATGGAGGCGTGGAGCGATGGGAATGCCTCGCTAGAGGTTTGGCCAGAGATGAGGAAGGTGAGGGAGATAGCGTGCGTCGAGGGGCATTTTCAAGAAAAAGAGGGGGAATAGGAAGAGGAGGGAGAGAGTAGTTAAACTAACCTAACCTAAGGACGAAGGAGGCAGGGATGGCGACCGGCTCGTATTGCCGTCGCTGGAGATGAAGCTCTTCGTAGGTGAGGCGGCAGCGACGACAGGGGCAGAGGCAGCGTTTGGGCTGGTGCGGCCGACACAGATGAATTAAAGGAAGGTAACCCAACCACTGGTATTGTGGTTGGGCAACTAGAGAGAAGGGATGGAGCCACCGGAGCTTGTGGAGAAGTTGTGGCTGGTGAGGAGAGAAGAAAGTGGGGTGGACTAACCCAATTCCAAGTTGAGGAGGTGCGGAATGAATTAGGGTTTCTTAAATAGGCCCTGGATGTTGGGTTTATGCTTGGAAGCCAAGGTTCCAAGCATGGCAATCTCATTGGAGATGGAAACTCAGAGAGACCCAAACCTTATGCGTTTGCATGAGAGATTAGGTAGGAATTAGGGCTCAATAATGGGTTCACATGGGAGGAGATTTCTCAGAGAATATCCCTTTCAATTTTGAGAGATTCTTTGAGAAAACAGAGAGTTCTTGCCTTTGAAACCTCGCCGGAGTAGGATTCCCTCTACTATATTGGCAGAGGGACCTAATTGCAAAGAACAAAGACAAAGATAGGGGGTTTCTGTAGAAGTTTTCAAAAGTTAGGGATAGAAATGTAATTGGTTGGACTTGTTTGCAAAGTAGGTCAAGATGAATTCCCCTTAAGTCCAAATTTTAGTACAAACTTAATTTAGATTTAAGGAATCTAATGGTGAAGTTGGATTTTAGGTTTGACCACGTTTGACTAGGCAATTTACACAAAAGCCTAATTTAGGGCAAACATTTGATTGAGACCCCAATTTAGGTCAAAATAGGTCCTAAGGGCCAAATTGAACATTCTAAACCCTAGAGAATATTTTTCCATGATTTTTAGAGGGCTTAGGGGAATTTTATCTTAACCAGAACCTTGTTAAATCAAGTGGGTCTATTTTAGGGTTACAATTTTAGGATTACAAGAAGTCATTTAATTCCCAGTATTCACATGAACCCTTTTCTACTTGAACCAACTCACTTTTTATCTTGTTAAGATCATTTAACCTGTGTTTAGCCCATGAAAAATCCCGTTATTGTACTGCAATGGTAAAATTGTAGTTTTATCCCTTGTTTCTTACTTTTCTCTAAAAATGGTTATTCATGGAATTAGGACCTCTAGTTCGTTATTGTAGGAGCTTTTGTTCTCTTTTCTGGGTCAAAATGAGCTAGTTAGGGCTCATGATGGTGTTCCCATCATACCCCTATGCCTAGCTTTCGCCAGTCCCTTAGCAAAATTTGAAGGTTTTAACTTCTATTCTTGATCGTGAGTTCCTTGATGTTCAGATTTTATGATGAGTGCTTTTTTTCTTTTTGATTAGGTTAGAATGCTGATAGTAGGCCTAGAGTTACTCAAGTACCATCCAAGATCCGGACCTAACCAGCTCAAGCGTCAGTCCTCCACGAAGGTTTTTAAGGCCCACAGGAACTATCCTAAGGTTCGTTGGATTCCACGGTTAAAGCACCCATGCTTGTAACGTATTTTAGCCTCGGTTTAGTTTGCAGTGCATTTTTTGTAAGAGACAGAGGATTTTTTTGTTTGAAGATTTTTCCCTCTCTTTTCTTTTCATTTCTAGCTTTGGATTGGCTTCTCAACATGGTCTGTATCGGATTCCTCATCCCCATCATCAATCCTCGAAGGGTCCTTGGCAATCGATGCTTCATGATAGCACCACCCATGGCAACCCCCAGAACCCTAGCTTTCGAGATTTTGAGATAATCCCGCCCATGGCATTCTGTAGCTAAATCCAGACCCTGGAAATTGACATTTCGTGATAATGTAGCCCATGACATCTGAACCAGCACAGGGTGCTTACATGCCCCCGATAGGATATGTAAATATCCTAGGAGACAAGCACTGAGGAGATGATATGTTATTACGCATCTTCGAGGGGAATTTCCCGCCTCTCCACATTGGGAACTCATCACAATGAACTTGTGTTTATCAATCGCTCCTAATCTAGGAGACTTTTTCAGAACACTTAAATGCTTTTGCGTGATTTTGATAAATATGCGCACTGAACCAGACTGTTTGTGGATTGGGGTACTTAGGTTACCAAGTCCCGCAAACCAGTGGTCAGTTAACGAGGCTGAATACTCCCTAAGCCTTAGACCTAATACTTAAGCTTCGCATTTTCCCCAACCTCTTGAGGACTATCCAGATCTTAGCAGATACTTGAATTTTTAAGCCTAAGAGTCTAGCCCAAAAGGCCTAAGATCAACATTCCTACTAATCTCTTTTGTGTCTCATTAGCACTTTTTCTTTTATTTTTATTTTTCTTGATATGGTCTAGAGCTTAGTTAATCCCTTAATTTCTTACTAATGACTATCTCTTTTTTCTTTTCATTTTGTGCCCCTTTTTTGACATTTTTCACTTTTCCCCATTTCTCCTCAAGTTTTGTATGGCCACAAAATTTTCTTCTCTCCAATTTTTTTTTCTTTTTCACCATTTTCTATGGTTTTGGTATTTTTGGCATATGAGATTTTTTTGTGAGAACCCTTCTGAATTTTAATTTCTGTATGTTTGCACTTTACCACCCCCCCATGCCTAAGTTTTGCAATGTCCTCATTGTAAACGGAAGGTGTGAAATAGTTTTGGGTTTAGGGACTTAGAACAGGATTTATCGGGTGGGCGAATGGGTCAGGAATGACTGTTGCAGATGATTTCAAGCTCCGGAACGTATACCAGAGGTAGGATCGACTATTCTAAGACCAAACTCAGGGTGCAATAGATGTGAAGTACAAATAGATAATCAGAAGGATCTCGGGTTTTTGGAATGACGGGTTGCCTCCCGTTGAGCACTAAATTCAACGCCTTTAGCCGAGCGGGAAATGGTATGGAGAGGGAGTGGTCAAATCAGCTGAGTTTTGTAGAACAAGCACCTTGATCAAGAGCCTGGTTGGTCCAACCAGGTGCTTGTTCAGTTCAATAGGCTGATGATGCAGCCCAAACCCAATCAATCTGGTGGGTTGATAAATGTAGATCAAGAGATGTGGAACCCACCATTACTATGGAGCTCAGAATGATGTGGAAGTGTGAATTCAAGGTTTGGCTGAGTCAAATCAGCCTGGTCAGAGTAGGGATCTATAGAGTAATCAGTGGATAATGCAGAAACCATACAGAAGTGATCAGAGAATGATTGAGCATGCTTTGTGTTCTGGTCAATGTCCGAAATCGGCTGCAATCAGCTCAGTAAGAGGGGAATCAGAATAGAAATCGAGTCTGGTTGTGGGTCAGGGTTGAAAATGGGTTTGGATAGGTTCTATATATATGGAGGAGGTGGCTTCAATAAGAATTATGTATGAGGGCTCCTCTACAAAGGAATTACTGGTGGGTTCATTCAGAGAGTCCTCATAGTAGCCATCAAATTCAAAAGTGAATGCCTGAAGAGTGTTTATAGGATGAAGGAAATCTGAGTCAAGAAAAGATTCGAATTCTGGGTTGCAGTCATTCTCGACATTTTCTGGTTTTGATTCCTGAGGATCAAAAAGAAATGATTCCGTCTCACTGGAACCTAAATTTAAATCAATGATCTCAGGATCCGGGACCTTAGAGTAGGAGTAGGAGAATGAATCATGTGAGCTGAGGTCTTAGATTGGCTCATCATAGTCAGGAAATAAAGGTTCTCCGAAATCATGGTAAGATTCGAAATTGTCAAGGAACTTGCGAAAATTAGGATCTGAGTTTGATTCAAGATTAGGGGTTCCACCACAGAATAAATCATATGATGTAGACTCAACAGCATGACTTGGGTCTAGCCTATATGTAGATTTTTAGCTTAAAAAGGTGTCCTTATAGGATCTGGGTTCAGGTTTTTGGCTTATAGGGATGACCCAATCAAAACCCCACTCTTCCAACTCCTTGGTTTCTGTATCATAGATTGGCATGACGTTCGTGAAATAGATCTGTATCTTTGAGGAGTTGGAGAGAGATATTCATCAAATAAAGGTCCAGAATCATACTCTTCATTTAAACTTTGATCTTCGTCATACGGGGCCTTGTATTCTTCCCAATAAGATTAAGATCCAGATTCTAGGCTGAGGATGTGGGTTGAATTACTAGAATTTAGGTCAGAATTGCCTTCGAGAGTCACCTTATCAGAATAAGGGGTGGGAATTACACCCTTGAGAGGTTCTGTTTTAATCTCATCATTACAGGAGTCTCAGAATTCTATGCTTGGTGAACCAGGATTTTGGTTTTCTAGGGCTGGCTCAAAATCGTGTTCTCCTGCAATTGGGACTTCCCAACCTAATTCAGTGTTAGGCATGCTATATTCCATCTGAGTTGGGAATCCACAACAACCTTGTGCCTCAAACCCGGGATTTGGGAAATCAGATTGGTCCTCAATACTATTCCAAGATGGTTCATTATCTATTTGGGGCACGTACGGGTATTTCTGATCAATAACTTGTTTCAATAATCTCATCATTTCTTTCCATTTTTCAAGATCATCTTGGTGTTGTTCCCAAAGTACAGGATTTGTCATGCATTGAAGGTATTCAAAGTTATGTAATTTTTCTATCTCAATGTATCATGTTATGAGAATGTCTTGGGTTGATCCTTTTGTAGCTTCTGTTAATAGCAATTGCACACAGTTTATGATGAAGGTTGTTGTTGTTGATACACTAACCTGAATGTCTTCTACTGGTTTTGAGGTTTTGTATTCAATCTCATAAAATTCAAGGGCATCCTCAATCATTCTATCTCTCATGGATCTTTGTGATTCAGGTTTTTTTAATGGTATTCCTAAGTAACCAGGCTGTATATTTGAATCGGATGGTGGAATCAAGATGTAGAATCAGAATTCAGATCTTAGAATGAAGTGATTTGATCTGAATAGAGACTCCCAAAAGAAAATCTGTGTGCTCTAATTAGAAGGGATGAGGGACTGGATGTGTTGTTGACATCAAGGACCCAAAGACTTTTTGGATGACTATGGAGGTTCGGGGCGGATGATGCCCCTAGATCAGAAAGTCATCCACTTGAGAATTACCTGGGCAGCCAGAGAGGGAGAGTCTCGCAAAGACCCCTACATGGTAGAGCACCCCCACGGGTTACAGGGTTTCCCCCACCCGACCTCTCTTGTCACTGAGGTTCCAGGTAGACCAGAATGGGGACTTTGACCTCTTAAGTCTACCACTTTTATTTAAGAGCAAAGGTGCTTCAGATTTCACTTGAACTTTAGATGTATTGAGTGCAAAAGTGACCTAATTTCAAGGTTGGTTGACCCAACAAGGGGGTCAACTTCACCTATTTGTCCTTTGAGAAGTTTTAGGTCCTTTCTTTTAGGGTTTAAGTGAAATTAAGAGCCTAAATTTTAGGATTTCTCTTGAATAAGTCTTTTCAACCAAGGCTTAGGCACACCTCTTTTTGGATAGTTGATTCTTGCTTTAGAGAGATGTGTCTCTAAAACCCTAAATTGGAATCCTTAACTTGGCTCTAATTTTGGTCCAATTTAGTTGCCAAAAATATGGTATCTATGGCTCAATCAAGAAGGTGGTAGCCCTAGTTACCTTAAATGGATGCACAAGTCAATATTTGTTGAAATCAAATCAGGCAACTTTGGTTAATTAACTAAAGATGGAAAGCAAGTAGCCCTAATTGATTTTTACCTTATTTCTCCTTTTTAGAATGAGAGGCTAAAGAGAAAGGACTAATTAGAGATTACCTACCTCGAGTGTGTTTGCTATGCGGCCGACTTCCTTTGAATCTTCCCCCATGAAATAATCACAACAACAAAGATATATCAAGTTAGTGTCAGATCAAAAATTGTGATCAAGATTTCTAAATCGCTCATTGCACCCCGACAATGGCGCCAAAATGTTTAGCGGGCGAAATCAAGGTTTTAAAATTGATGCGTCACAGTATAGTTGAAATCGCTCGAAAACAAATAAATTTTATTACTCGAAGTTTTAAATTCGAGGTCGAACACAAGGAGCAAATTGGGGTTTAAAAATCAAGAGCACAACTTTTGAGAAATTGAATATGCAATGTAAGTCAGAGTTGTAATGCAAAAAGACAATGTATGTAAAGAGAGAACAAAAAATGGACGTCTGATTTTGTGAATCTGACGTCTTAAACTTAGGGCCACTACAGTGCTTTATTCCTCTTCTTTCTCTCTTAACTGATCTGTCTCTGGCTGCTTCCTTCCTTCTTCCTTCTTTCTTTCTTTCCTTCTATTCTCAGTCTGTGCCTTTCCTTTCTGCCTTTAGCTTTGGCTTCTTCTCTTTCTTCTTCTTCTTTCTCTAGTGGCTTCTCTTTCTTCTACCTTCAGCTCCTTCTCCTTCTATTCCTCTTTCTTTAGCCCTTCAGCCTTCAGCCTCTTCCTCTTCAGTCCTTGCCTTCTCCTCCCATAGCATTTGCTAGCTTCAGCCCTCTTCTTCCTTGTCTTCTTCTTCTTCTCCTTCCCTGCAAGAGAGCAAAACCTACCCCTACCCAACCCCACGATCTCTCTTCCTATTTCCCTCTTAGGCTTTCTCTCCCAGAGCTGCTTCTCAGGTAATCGGGTCAGGTGCGAGCCTGGGACCAGGCCCATCGGCGTACGGTGGTGGGCGAGGAGTGCAGGTCAGGTATACGGGTCAGGCCAGGTCCGCGTGGACAGTGCCGCGGAAGAGGCGGTGAGAGGGCGAGTGGGACCTCACCCCGTGGTCAGGAGGCCAAGAGCCTATTTCACTTTTGCAATTTATCCCACTGTAGTCGCTTGACAGCTTCCGAGGTGGGACTATGTTGTCCCACCTTCCTTCGCGAATGCCTGCAGCAGGAGTCTCCTTGATTGCAGCAGCTACGTGGGGCTTCAGTAGCAATCGCTCATTTGGAGTTGTGCGCAAAGGGATTCCGCGTGACCTGGGGCTCTTATCCTGGAGCGAGGAGACCTGGGGGAAGCTCTTAAGCAAGCTTCTTGCTTGCGTTAATGACGGCAGGCCTATAAACCTGTCAACCCTGAAAATGTCCTTGCTCCAGCTGCTGGCCTCTCTGTGTGACTTGCTAGCCTCACTCACTTCGCGACACTCACGCGAGTTTGCTGCACCTGCAGCCTGGGAGTCCTGGTCCTGAAGCTGTTGCAAGCTCCTTGCTGCTTCGGCTGATAATGGCGGCCAGAGCTTAAACCTGTCACACACAAGAACGGCCTATTGGCCCAATTAGATTGACTAGAAACCTTCGTCGTGGCACGGCGAAGGCGGTGCTGCAAGCTGCAGGTCGGCCTAGGCGTGCGTGCCTAGGTCAACCTGTAGCCGGAGATGTTGGGTTGTTCGGGGGGTGATTGTGGAGGTCTGGAGTGGCAGTGGTGGGGTGAAGTGAGTTCCTGGTGGTGAGGCGGAGCTCACGAGGGGGTTGGCGAGCCGTGTGGAGGGGCGGAGTGGTGTGGGCAGCTCGCCGGAGGGCGGTCGGAGGCGAGGATGATGGAGGTGGTTAGGCACTGTCGAGGGGTAATCAGATAAAATAGCAGGGGGAAAAGAGAGAGGAGAGG
The DNA here is from genome assembly GCA_037157565.1 of Thalassia testudinum. Taxonomy (NCBI): domain Eukaryota; kingdom Viridiplantae; phylum Streptophyta; class Magnoliopsida; order Alismatales; family Hydrocharitaceae; genus Thalassia; species Thalassia testudinum. The sequence goes on along the minus strand of JAZHRO010000072.1, from coordinate 22,733,581 downwards.
AGGGAGAAGGTATCTGGAGTGGTCTGGAAGGAAGGGAGGTGGCGGAGAGGACGGCGCGTAACTGCCGTCGTCGGGGAAGAAGGGCCCTGAGGGAGGAAGCGGCGACGAAGATGAGGTCAGGGGCACGCGCGCGTGGTACAGCGCGACACGGGAGGAAGTGGCGAAGTTGACTCTGCTGCTGGTATGGCAGCAGAGCGACAAGAAGGAGGGGAGGAGGTCGCCGGAGCTTGCGGGTCGTTTGGCCGGAGATGGGAGAGAGGGAATTTGGAGGGGATCTCCGTCAAAATCAAGCTTAGGTTTTGCGGCAGGAGGTGTAGTCTCTTTTATAGACGCTGGGCCGGGTGTGCAGAGCGTGGAGGGCACGCCAGCGTCTGAGGTTGGCCGTCGGAGATGGAAAGAAGTTAAGATACGCAAATCTCTCGTGCGTTCGCACGAGAGATTGGGTTCACACCAGCAGTTGTGATCGGCCTTAAATGGAAGGGAATTCCTCAGAGAATCTCCCTTCCATTTCTGGGAGAGAATCTCTGAGGAATCAGAGATGAATCCTTCTCTAAACTTCGCCGGAGCTCGGTTCTGCCCTAACAATGGTGGCAGGACCGGATTGCAAAGGGGGCAAAGAACTTAGGGGGCTCTCTGCAAAGATATTCAAAAGATAGGGACCAAATTGTGATATGGGTGTACTGAATTGCAAAGTAGGTCAAGATGACCTCCCCTTAGGTTCAAATTTTGGTACAAACCTTATTTTTACCTAAGGAATCCAATGGTGAAGTTGGATTTTAGGTTTGATCACGTTTGACTGGACATTTTGCGTAAAAACCTAGATTAGGTTAATTGAAGAGCTAGGACCCTATTTTAGCTCAAACTGGGTTCCAAAGGCCAACTTAGGTGTTCTCAACCCTAGAGGATGTTTTTCCATGATTCTTAGAGGGTTTACTTGATTTTTATCCTGACCGGAACCTTGTTAATTTAAGCGGGTCTGTTTTAGGGTTACCAAGTGTCATTTAATTCTTAGATTGCACATAAACCCATTTCTGATTGACTCAACCCACTTTTTATCTTATTTAGACCATTTGACCTATGTTTTGCCTCTGTGAAATCCCATTTATGTACTGCAATGGTAAAATTGCAGTTTTAACCTTTATTTCATGTTTTCTTCTCAGAGCACTTGTTCCTTCAGCTAAGCCTTCTTCTAGGTTATGTAGGAGCTGTTATCTTCTTTATTGGGTCAAAATGAGCTAGTTATGGCTCATGATGAAGCTCTCATCATTATGTAGGAGCTTTTGTTCTTTTTTCTAGGTCAAAATGAGCTCGTTAGGGCTCATGATGGTGTTCCCATCAATCTTATAGATGCAAAAATGGATGTATGAACTCTTCCACCTAGCCTGCATTCATCAAACCCATTATGTTACTCTATCATATGTTATTAAGCGTAAAATTCATGCATAAAATTATATGCAAACTAAGATGAATTGCCATATAATTCCTAATTAATTAACAAATAAGAATAACTAGTTAGAAAGTACTTAGGCCAAATAATGGTTCACGAAAGTGGACTTATCAAATGCCCCCATGCCTAAGTTTTGCTAGTCTAGAGCAAAAGTGAAAAACAATGGAAGTAACCAAGAGAATTCTCCTCCTTATTCGAAAAATTTGGAGATCCAGAGAAATGTGAAGTGGTAGTAGCCTAGGCAACATATCTAAGTGAAAAGCCAACTCACATTTGAAGTTCGTACTTCACCCTTGATATAATTCTATCAGGATAGGCAACTATTTCCCTCGGGGATAAAGCAACAAATGACCTATAATTTGACCCCAGCTTTTTAGCTTAGGTAGGAGATATTGAGTTGAATGGTTTTATATTTGGTGGCTCACACTCCTCTGGTACTGCATGTAGTCTTGTACTGCTGACTTTAGATCTCTAGACTATTAAACAAATCAACCCAAAGATAGGCTAAAAATTATGCTCTCTTTGTGTTCCCTTGTGCTCACTCACTCTTTCTTTGCTTTCTCTTTTTCTTCTTTCTTTTCTGAGATCACATCTTTTACCAGATTTTGTAAATGTACTCAATATTTGGTGGCCTCACAGGGCATTCACACTTCAATTAATGTTTTAATAACCCTACAACAAAGTTAGAGGACCTCAGCCAGTTTTCAGGCAATCAGAAATTTTGAAAAGTAGGTATGGGTCATATTTGTTGGATCGCAATGGGTGTTTTTGTTGTTGTCTCAAAACCATCGACATATATTGAAAAAAATGACAAGAAGATGAAACTCCAAACTAGGACTCTTTTCTTTTTCCCTTTCTCTTTCTTTTTTTGAAATATTTTTTTCTAAATATAAATATTTCCTTTTTCTTCTTCTCTCTTCTTCTTCTTCTTCTTTTTTTCAACTACTAACACAAAATGACGCATACTTTTATTTATGAGGAATTATTAGGAATGATGCTAGTCAAGAGGATATTGTGTGGCTTATTTGGTAGAAGTGTCTAATCTTGGCACCAGGAAAGAATGGATAGGACAATCATATTTCTGACCTTTGACATTCCTACCCTCCTTTAGCCAAGGACTCTATGAAGGACGGTCATAACCATCCACCAAAGTCATAGTTTTATTCGGATTCAATCTCTGTGTATCTGCCTTATTATGTGAATCTTAGGAATTCACATAATGTTTGCACACAGGAACAGAAAGCGAAAACTATGCCTAACTCTTAGGTATCATCATCTTATTATCTAGAACTTAAGAGTGCTTGCACTAGACTTAGCATACCAATAGTCTCTCTACTTTCTTCTCACAAGTATGACGTGGATCTAATAGAAGATAGTATGCCTGACTCTCTATTGACTGTCCAAGGGTTTAGCAAACTAAGAATGCTTATTGATTTTCTACAAAGATCCATTACCCAACCTATATGCAAGTAAAATACCGTACTGGATTCTAAACTTAAGAAAAACTTTTAAGAAGAAAATCTTTAATAAAACCTCCTTGATACAACTTCTGCTAGCGATTAACCAATTTATCTCAAAAGAGTTTTATTTTTACTAATACACCTAAGCTAAATGCATGAATACTACCTAAAAATGCAAAATGCACCCCCCATGCCTAAATCCTACAATGTCCGCATTGTAAAATTAAAACAGGGGGAGAAAGGAAGGAAATCACCTAATGAAGGTGTTGTTTTGGACATTGCATTGCCTCCCAACAAGCGCTGCATTTTCTGTCAGTAGCTTGACTTATAAGAAACCTATAAGACCAGTTCCGAACAGAAAGAGCTAGGCCCTAAAAATATGTCAAACAGCGTAAGCCTAGAAAACAGGTAGTCATGGATATTGGCAAGCTGATGAAGCAACGTTATCCCAAATGCTCACCAGAAGACATGAAAGCAAAGAACCTTGTAGGCTACCTGGGGAGGTCTAGAATAACACAAAAAACATGAGAATGGACCTCTCGAAATGGACTAAGTGGAGGGTAACAAGGATCCTCCAAGGCAGGAAGGGTTTCAAAAGATATAAACATAACAATTTCAAACCCTTGAATGGCAAGACTAAAAGTACAAGTATCAATCCACACTCACCATTCTACCAGAGGATGTACTAGCCTGATATTCTCGCCCGAAGAATGTATATGAGCAGAGACCTGAGCCATGGATTGGTTAGGGAGTGTAAGGGTTGTTTGTGGTGTTGGGCAGTAATGTTTAAGTCCAAGGAGGGCTTAGTTTGTGTCAAGTCCAACAATTCAGATTCTGTATTATTCTCCCTAACAGTTGTAGGAAAATTCACATCACCCTACCAATCATTAATGTCAGAGTCATATTTTCACCTTCCAGTATATGTGAATCAATGGTGGACTCCAAATCAAATTCCTTTGAAGGCAGGGTTGAAGCAAAAGAATCTTTTTCATTAATTTCATCCCCAGACTCTTTTGGTTCACTTGAGTTTTTGTCGAGGTGTATATGTGATTCACCAGTAAAGAGACGAGCGATCTTCATTTTCGATAAAAACTTTAACATAAAATGACATGTCATTGTATTTAATTGTGTGGTAGAAAATCACTTTTCAAAACCTTTTAATTCTCCAAATCTAACCACGAAGAGTTAGGTTGTCTCCACAGGGAGGAATCAGCCTATTATACTAGTGAGTGGTGCCTCAATTATTTGTGAAACTCAGTGGGTGTGCATGCAAATTCGTATATTCTTTTTCAACATAAATCATCATTCTAAGCAATTGATAAAAAATGTAGATGTTTAAATGTAAAATCAACACAACCTAATATTCTATTAACTAGTAATCTTGGCAATGGAAATCAATGTAAAGATTAATATTCACTAAAAGATACCTTATTCATTGTAATCAATATCCTAATCATGAACAAATGCAATCATCTGTAATTCGGATAAACTGAAGGGATGTTCGTGCAAATCTAACTGAATATAATAATAAGATAGATAAATGAATAGGAAGTTTCACAATGGCATTTTTTTTAATTACTAATTGGATGGAAAACAGAGGTTTTTTCCTCTCTCCTCTTGAGCACGGAGAGAAGAACGGCAGCCGGTGAGGCTCTGGGGGAAGGTCGGTCAGCACGTTGGCTTCGCGATGGCAATCGTGGCATCGACGGAGGCGGTTGGAGTTGGCCGACCAGCGGAGGAGAAGCATGCTGGTGGCGAGTTGTGCATGCGCACATGTGGACTACGGGAAGGGCTATTGGAGGTGTGGACGGCCTCGTGAGGGTGAGGCGAGTCCACTGACATCGTCGGCATGTCGAACGATGGCCTAGTGATGAGAGCCTCATCATGAGCCATAACTAGCTCATTTTGACCCAATAAAGAAGATAAAAGCTCCTACATAACCTAGAGGAAGGCCTAACTGAAGGAACAAGTGCTTTGAGAAGAAAATATGAAATAAAGGTTAAAACTATAATTTTACCATTGCAGTACATAAACGGGATTTCTCAGAGGCAAAACATAGGTCAAATGGTCTAAATGACATAAAAAGTGGGTTGAGTCAATCAGAAATGGGTTTACGTGCAATCTAGGAATTAAATGACACTTGGTAACCCTAAAACATACCTGCTTAAATTAACAAGGTTCCGGTCAGGATAAAAATCAAGGAAACCCTCTAAAAATCATGGAAAAACATCCTCTAGGGATTGGAACACTTAATTTGGCCCTTGGAACCCAGTTTGACCGAGATTAGGGTCCTAGCTCTTCAATTAACCTAATTTGGGTTTTCACGCAAAATGTCTAGTCAAATGTGGTCAAACCTAAAATCCAACTTCACCATTGGATTCCCTAGGTCCAAATTAGGTTTATACCAAAATTTAGACCCAAAGGGAGGTCATCTTGACCTACTTTGCAATTTAGTACACCCAAATCATAATTTGGTCCCTATCTTTTGAATATCTTTACAGAGAGCCCCCTAAGTTCTTCGCCCCCTTTGCAAACCGGTCCTGCCGCCATTGTTAGGGCAGAACCAAGCTCCGGCGAGGTTTAGAGAGAGATTACTCTCTGATTCCTCAGAGATTCCCTCCTAGAAATGGAAGGGAGATTCTCTGAGGAATTCCCTTCCATTTAAGGCCAATCACAACCTCTGGTGTGAACCCAACCTCTCGTGCGAACGCACGAGAGATTTGGGTATCTTAACCTCTTTCAATCTCCGGCGACCGACCTGAGGTGATTGCGTGCCCTCCACGCCCTGAATGACTGGCCCAGGGCCTATATAAGAACCCACACCTCTGGCCGCTCATCTTTGGCTTGAATTTGACAGAGATCCCCTCAAATTTCCTCTCTCCCATCTCCAACCAAAAGACACGCAAGCTCCGGCGACCTCCTCCCCTCCTTCTTGTCGCCCTGCTGTCATACCAGCAGCAGAGTCAACTCCGCCGCTTCCTCCCACGTCGCGCCGTACCAAGCGCATGTGCCCCTGCCCTCATCCTCGTCGCAGCTTCCTCCCTCAGGGTCCTTCTTCCCCGACGACGGCAGTTACACACCGTCCACTCCGCTACCTCCCTTCCTTCCAGATCACCCCAGATACCCTCTCCATCCTCTCCTCTCTCTTTTCCCCCAGCTATTTTATCCAATTACCCCCCGACAGTGCCTAACCACCTCCATCGTCCTCGCCTCTGACCACCCTCCAGCGAGCCGCCCACACCACTCCGCCCCTCCACACAGCCCGCCAACCCTCTCGTGAGCTCCGCCTCACCACTAGGAACTCAGTCAACCCCTCCACTGTCACTCCAGACCTCCACAATCACTCCCCGATCAACCCCACACCTCCGACCACAGGTTGACCTAGGCACGCACGCCTAGGCCAACCTGCGGCCTACAGCACTGCGCATCATCTTCGCCGTGCTACAGTGAAGGTTTCTAGCTAATCTGATTAGGCCAATAGGCCATTCTTGTGTATGATAGGTTGCAGCTCTTACCGCCATTGACGGTCGAAGCAGCGAGGAGCTCGTAGCCGCTTCAAGCACCAGGGATCCCAGGCTGCAGGTGCAGCAGACTCACGCGAGTGTCGCGAAGCGAGTGAGGCCAGCAAGTCACACTGCGAGGCCAGCAGCTGGGGCAATTGCACTACGGAAGCTCTGCGGGCGTGCATGAAATCGGGACTGATCAGATAGTCCCACATCGTGGAATCACGAAACACAGGTATAATATAAATTGTTTTTGTGTTTTAAGCTCACTGCCTCCGTAAGCACAGGGGTGAGGTCCCTCACCTGCCCTCACACCCGCCTCGTTCGCGGCTTGACCTCGTGGATCTGGCAGGATCCGACTGACCCAAACCTTGAGCACTCCTCCCGCATCACCACCTGCCGGTGCGCCTGCTCCCGGGTATGATCCGACCGGATTATCCGTGTGGCTCTGGGAGAGCGTCCTCGAGTGAATTGCCGATAGAGAGAGACGCACGGGTAGAGGGAAAGGGGTAGGTTTTGCTTCCCCGTGTGCAGGCAGCCTGAGCGTCGAGAGACTTAGCCGCAAGGAGAAGAGAAGAAGCAGAAGAAGAGATTGAGTGAAGTAGAGCCAAGGAAGAAGAAGAACCGTTGCTGAGAAGAAGAAGACTGCAAAAGATCAGAAGAAGCCTTTGCAAGAAAAGAAGAAGGCAGAGAAGAGAAGAAAAGAAGAGAAGCAGAGGCAGGAAGAAGAGAGATTTGCAGAGAAGCGAAGGAAGAGGAAAGAAGCCTTCGCAGGAGAAGAAGGAAAAGCAAGGCAGAGGCAAGATAGAAGACGAAGAAGAAAAAGAGACTACAGAAGAAGAAAGAAAGCAAAAGAAAAAGGGAAAATACTTTTAAGACGTCTGATCACCAGATCAGACGTCCAATTTCATTTTTTTTTTTTCCTAATTACTTTTAAGCGCATACATTCATATTTGAATTGACATTTTGAGTAAATTAGAGTGTTCAATTACATTTTGATTAGTAGTAAATTCCATTTGCTCCCCGTGTTCGACCTCGGATACTCCGGTTTTCGAGTAATAAAATTTTCTATATGTTTGAACGCTTTGTCGGCTATACTACAACATGACATTCTCTTTAAAACCCACAAAAGCGTTGAGAACATTTTGGCACCGTTGCCGGGGAGCAACGCGCAATTTACCACTAGTCTCTACATTCTTTTTATCATATTGAACACTAACTTGCCCTACTTTGCTTTGATGTGATCTTGTAGGTACTTCATGAGAAAATCTCTCCCGCAAGTCAACCACTCCAGGGTAGGTAATTCCTTTTCTTCCTTAATCATCCCCTAATCTTTGAAAGACAAAAGGAAGAAAATCAATTTAGGAATCAATTGCCTTCTTTATATAGTAATCACCATCTCTAAGGCAAAACATTTCCTGATTTTGCGAAAATTTCTGCAAATATTCTTGAAGTTGGAGTGATTTTTTTTATTGATTCCATCCCGCAAATTCTTGTGCCTTATTGAAATAACGTTTAATCTCGGCGGACCACACACTTCTTGTTTATAAGTATAAAGAGAACTTTTGTGAAAAAGAAAAGAGGATTGGAAATAGAACCAAATTAGGGTTTCCACGTTAGGGTCTTGAAGTGCTAGTCACACATGCCTGTATAAAAGGAAATAAACCCTCCCGCATCAGTGCGCTACCCAAGCCCTTGATTGAAGAGAGCTAAATAAGACAAACCCTAAAATTGAGCTCTAAAATCACTTGAATCTTAAACTTTTTGGACCTAATAACCTGGGAGTCAAATCAGGGTGATCTCTAGGCTCCAAACTTAGAATCATTCTGCCATCTATAGGATAGGTCAGGTGAAGTTGACCCCTTGGGTCAACCAACCTCTAAATTAGGTCACAATACCAAAAACATCTAAAGTTCAAGTGAGAACCCTAAAAGCACCTTTGAAATAAAAAGTGATAGACTTAAGAGGTCAAGGTCCCCATTCTGGTCTACTTGGAATCTTAGTGACAAGAGAGGTCAGGTGGGGGAAACCCTGTAACCCGTAGGGATGCTCTACCATATAGGGGTCTTTGCGGGACTCTCCCTCTCTAGCTGCCCAGGTAATTCTCAGGTGGACGATCTTCTGATCCAGGGGTCCATCCGCCCCGAACCTCCATAGTCATCCAAACATCTTTGGATGTCTTGATTGGGTCAAGAACATCTCCAGTCCCTCATCTTTTCTCTTTAGAGCACACGCACACATCTTCAAGTGGGACTCGTTATCCAGATCTGATCGCTTCATAACTACATCTTCATTCAAACTCTGATTCTACATCTTGATTCCACCACCTGATCCAAAATTGCAGCCAAACCACCTAGGACCACCATTCAAGAAACCTGAATATCAGAGATCCATGAGAGATAAAATGATTGAGGATGCCATGAGATTCTATGAAAATGAAGAAACCTCAACAGCAGTAGGAACATTCAGGTTGATGTCCCAACAACCACAACCTTTGTCATAACTTGTGCCCAAGTACTATTAGCAGAAGCCAACAAAGGATCAACCCGTGACTTGCTCATTACTGCATACATTGAGATAGAAAAAATGCACAATAGTGAATACCTTCAATGTATGACAAATCCTTGACTTTGGAAGCAACACCAAGATAGTCTTGAAAAACGGGAAGAGATAATGAGATTAATAAAACAAGTGATTGATCAGAAATACCCGTACATACCACCAACAGAGGATGAACTATCTTGGGACAACATCGAGGATAAATTTGATCTCAGGTTTGAGGCACAAAATGGTTGTGGATTCCCAACCCAGATGGAGTATAATGCACCTGATATTGAAGACGGTTGGGAAGCTCCAAATGCAGGAAAAGACCATGATGAGCTCATTTTAGAATCCCAAGACTCCTGCAAGTATGAGAGTAGAACTGAACCTCTCGAGGGTGTAAATTTCGTCCTTTATTCTGATAAGGTGACCCTCGAAGGTTATTCAGACCTAAATTCTAGTAATTCAACCCACATCCTAAGCCTAGAACCTAGATCTGAAACATATTTTGAAGATTTCAAGGCCCCAGATGAAGAAGATCAATCTTTTAATGAAGAATATGATTTTGGGCCTCGATTTGATGAATATCCCTCGTCAACCTCCTCAGAGGAACGAATCGATTTTGCGGAAGTCATGCCAATCTACGACACAGAAACTGAGGAGTTGGACGAGCAGGGTTTTAATCGGGTCCGCCCTACTAGCTTAGAATCTGAGCCTCTACCAGATAAGGATACCCTTTTAAGCTCAGAATTAACATTTAGGCTAGATCCTCGTCAGGCTGCTGAATATACAACATATGATTTATTCTATGGTGGAACTCATGATCTGGAATCTCATTCAAACTTTGATTTTCGCAAACTCTCCGACGATTTCGAATCTGACCATAACATCAGAGAAAATCTGCCTCCAGATTATAACATGTCAATCTTCTTTGAAGCCACCTGCTCCACATATACAGAACCAATCAAATCCCGTTCCCCACCCCGACCTGCAACCGGACTCAATTTCTATTCCGATTCACCTCTCATTGAGCCGTTTGCAGATGATTCAACTCCATATCTAGACCGGGTATCGGGTACTGATCAAGCCACAAATCAGGAGCCTCCATCCTTTGATCACCCCTGTAGGGATTCCACACCTTACATGGATAATTTTTCGGAACCCTACTTTGACCAGGCTGATTCGACTCAGCCTGAACTTGAGTTTTCACTTCCATATCCATCAGAACTTCACTGCATATGGTGGGTTCCACATTTGTTGATCAACATCTATCAACCCACCAGACTTATTGGGTCTGGGTTGCATCATCAGCCCACTGATCTTAACAAGCACCTGGTTGGACCAACCAGGCTCTTAATTAAGGTGCTTGTTTTCCAAAATTCCATTGATTTGACCACTCCCTCTCCACCCCATTTTCTGCTCGGTTGAAGGCATCAAATTTAGCGCTTAACGGGAGGCAACCCGTCATCCCAAAAATAGAGACCCATTGGATTATCCGTCTGTACTCCCCGTCTATTGCACCTTGAGTTCAGCCTTAGACAGTTGATCCCTCTTATGGTACACGTATCAGAGCTTAAAATCATTCGCATCAGTCATTTCCGACCCATTCACCCACCCGATATATCCTGTTCTAAGCCCCTGACCTCAACACTAATTCACACCCTCTGTTTACAATGAGGACATTGCAAAACTTAGGCATGGGGGGGTGATAAAGTGCATACATACAGAACCAAGAAAAAAGTCAAGAGTCTCACACACACAAAATTGAAAAATTATGAAAAAAAATAAAAAAATGGGGGAGGGAGGAAATTTTGTAAGCCACATATTCATAAGGAGGAGAAAAAGAGCAAAAATGAAGAAAGGAGCACAAAATGACAAAGAAAAAAAAGTAGTCATTAGTAAAAGAGTAAGGAATTAACTGAAGTTCTAGACCAGATCAAGAAAAGGAATAAAAGAAAAAAATGCTAAGGAGACACAACAAGAGATTAGCGGGAACGCTGGTCTTAGGCCTCTTGGGCTAGATTTGTTAGCTTAAAAGTTCACGTATCCGCTAAAATCTGGATAATTCTCAAGAGGTTGAGGAAAATGCGAAGCTTGAGTGTTACGTCTAAGGCTTAGGAAGTATTCGACCTCGTTAACTGACCTCCGGTTTGCGGGATTCAGTAACCTAAGCAACCCAAATTCACACACAGTCTGGTTCAGTGCGCATAAATATCCAAAACACACAAGAGCGTTTAATGTTCTGAAAGAGTCACCTAGATTAGGAGCGGCTAATCAGCACAAGTTGATTTGGATGAGTTCCCAGCGCGGAGAGGCGGGAAATTCCCCTCGAAGATGCGTAACAACATATCGTCTCCTCGGTGCTTGTCTCTTAGGATATTTAAATATCCTACTGGGGGCATGTAAGCACTCTGCTGGTTCAGATACCATGGGCGGCATTATCACGAAATGTCAATCTCCAGGGGCTGAATTCGGCCACGGAACGCCATGGGCGGGATTATCTCGAAATCTCGAAAGCCAGGGTTCTGGGGGTTGCCATGTGCGGGATTATCTCAAAATCTCGAAAGCCAGGAACCCTTGAGGATTGATGATGGGGACGAGGAATCCGATACAGACCGTGTTGAGAAGCTAATCCGAAGCTAGAAATAAAAAGAAAAGAGAGAGAAAAGCTCTCCAAACAAATAAATCCTCTATCTCTCTCTTACAAAAACGCACTGCAAACTGAACTTAAGCTAAAAATGTCTCAAGCACGGGTGCTTTAACCGCGGAGTCCAACGAACCCTAGGTTAGTTTTTGTGGGCCGTAGAAACCTTTGCGGAGGACTGAGGCTAAAGCAGAACAGGTCCGGATTTTGGTTGGTACTTGAGTACCTCTAGGCCTATTATTGGCATTCTGACCTAATAAAAGCACTTATCATAACTGAGGACACTCTGGGTCTAGAACAGAAGTTAAAACCTTAAAATTTTGCTAAGGGACTAGCAAAAGCTAGGCATGGGGGTATGATGAGAGCCTCATCATGAGCCATAACTAGCTCATTTTGACCCAATAAAGAAGATAAAAGCTCCTACATAACCTAGAGGAAGGCCTAACTGAAGGAACAAGTGCTCTGAGAAGAAAACATGAAATAAAAGTTAAAACTGTAATTTTACCATTGCAGTACATAAACGGGATTTCTCAGAGGAAAAACATAGGTCAAATGGTCTAAATGAGATAAAAAGTGTGTTGAGTCAATCAGAAATGGGTTTACGTGTAATCTAGGAATTAAATGACACTTGGTAACCCTAAAACAGACCTGCTTAAATTAACAAGGTTCCGGTCAGGATAAAAATCAAGGAAACCATCTAAAAATCATGGAAAAACATCCTCTAGGGATTGGAACACTTAATTTGGCCCTTGGAACCCAGTTTGACCTAGATTAGGTTCCTAGCTCTTCAATTAACCTAATTTGGGTTTTCACGCAAAATGTCCAGTCAAATGTGGTCAAACCTAAAATCCAACTTCACCATTGGATTCCCTAGGTCCAAATTAGGTTTATACCAAAATTTAGACCCAAGGGGAGGTCATCTTGACCTACTTTGCAATTTAGTACACCCAAATCACAATTTGGTCCCTATCTTTTGAATATCTTTGCAGAGAGCCCCCTAAGTTCTTCGCCCCCTTTGCAAACCGGTCCAACTGCCATTGTTAGGGCAGAACCAAGCTCCGGTGAGGCTTAGAGAGAGATTACTCTCTGATTCCTCAGAGATTCCCTCCCAGAAATGGAAGGGAGATTCTCTGAGGAATTCCCTTCCATTTAAGGCCAATCACAACCTCTGGTGTGAACCCAATCTCTCGTGCGAACGCACGAGAGATTTGGGTATCTTAACCTCTTTCCATCTCCGGCGACCAACCTCAAGCGATTGCGTGCCCTCCACGCCCTGAACAACTGGCCCAGGGCCTATATAAGAACCCACACCTCCGGCCGCTCATCTTCGGCTTGAATTTGACGGAGATCCCCTCAAATTTCCTCTCTCCCATCTCCGGCCAAAAGACCCGCAAGCTCCGACGACCTCCTCCCCTCCTTCTCGTCGCTCTGCTGCCATACCAGCAGCAGAGTCAACTCCGCCGCTTCCTCCCACGTCGCGCCGTACCAAGCGCACGTGCCCCTGCCCTCATCCTCGTCGCAGCTTCCTCCCTCAGGGTCCTTCCCCGACGATGGTAGTTACGCGCCGTCCACTCTGCAGCCTCCCTTCCTTCCAGATCACCCCAGATACCCTCTCCATCCTCTCCTCTCTCTTTTCCCCCAGCTATTTTATCCAATTACCCCCCGACAGTGCCTAACCACCTCCATCGTCCTCGCCTCTGACCGCCCTCCGACGAGCCACCCACACCACTCCGCCCCTCCACACGGCCCACCAACCCTCTCGTGAGCTCCACCTCACCACCAGGAACTTAGTCCACCCCTCCACTGCCACTCCATACCTCCACAATCACCCCCCGATCAACCCCACACCTCCGACCACAGGTTGACCTAGGCACGCAGCCTAGGCCAACCTGCGGCCTGCAGCACTGCGCATCATCTTTGCCGTGCTACGGCGAAGGTTTCTAGCTAATCTGATTAGGCCAATAGGCCGTTCTTGTGTATGACAGGTTGCAGCTCTTACCGCCATTGACGGCTGAAGCAGCGAGGAGCTCGTAGCAGCTTCAGGCACCAGGGATCCCAGGCTGCAGGTGCAGCAGACTCACGCGAGTGTCGCGAAGCGAGTGAGGCCAGCAAGTCGCACTGCGAGGCCAGCAGCTGGGGCAATTGCACGACGGAAGCTCTGCGGGCGTGCATGAAATCGGGATTGATCAGATAGTCCCACATCGTGGAATCACGAAACACAGGTATAATATAAATTGTTTTTGTGTTTTAAGCTCACTGCCTTCGTAAGCACAGGGGTGAGGTCCCTCACCTGCCCTCACACCCGCCTCGTCCGCGGCTTGACCTCACGGATCTGGCAGGATCCGACTGACCCAAACCTTGACCACTCCTCGCGCATCACCACCTGCCGGTGTGCCTGCTCCCAGGTACGATCCGACCCGATTATCCTTGTGGCTCTGGGAGAGCGTCCTCGAGTGAATTGCCGAGAGAGAGAGACGCGCGGGTAGAGGGAAAGGGGTAGGTTTTGCTTCCCCGTGTGCAGGCAGCCTGAGCGTCGAGAGACTTAGCTGCAAGGAGAAGAGAAGCAGAAGAAGAGATTGAGTGAAGTAGAGCCAAGGAAGAAGAAGAACCGTTGCTGAGAAGAAGACTGCAAAAGACCAGAAGAAGCCTTCGCAAGAAAAGAAGAAGGTAGAGAAGAGAAGAAAAGAAGAGAAGCAGAGGCAGGAAGAAGAGAGATTTGCAGAGAAGCGAAGGAAGAGGAAAGAAGCCTTCGCAGGAGAAGAAGGAAAAGCAAGTCAGAGGCAAGACAGAAGACGAAGAAGAAAAAGAGACTACAGAAGAAGAAAGAAAGCAAAAGAAAAAGGGAAAATACTTTTAAGACGTCTGATCACCAGATCAGACGTCCAATTTCATTTTTTTTTGTCCTAATTACTTTTAAGCGCATACATTCATATTTGAATTGACATTTTGAGTAAATTAGAGTGTTCAATTACATTTTGATTAGTAGTAAATTCCATTTGCTCCCCGTGTTCGACCTCGAATACTCAGGTTTTCGAGTAATAAAATTCTCTATTTGTTTGAACGCTTTGTCGGCTATACTACAACATGACATTCTCTTTAAAACCCACAAAAGTATTGAGAACACCTAGATTGGCAGCTACGTGGAAGGGGGTGACGTTGGTGATGGGTTCTTTACCCCTACTGACAGAGAAGAAGAAGGAGAGGAGCCGAGTGTGCTGCGTGTGCGCTAGGATGGTGGCGCGATGGCGCGGTAGGGGATGCGCTGCTGCACACGCACGTGGCTGGTGACTGCGTGGTTGGTCGTGCAGGCGTGAACCTAGAAGTTGAGTTCTTTTGAGGTAGGAAGGTGGCGATTTGAAGAAGAAGAAGAAGAAGAGGGAGATGGCAATGGTTTTGGTCAATGCTATCACCACACGATCTTTGTGGTGGAGAATGTGGAGAAACACGGTGCACGCTATGAGCACAGGGTGTGCCCAGGCCACAGTGTAAGTCAGATTCACGGTGCACGCTTGTTGCACAGTGGAGGATGAAGATCCCCGGAAGGGGAGAGGATGATGTGGGTGGACACAGCTTTCCTTTTTAAACAAAAACCTTCTCAGTTTCCTTTGCCTGCAAGTGTCTCCAACCACTCGTGAAGATTGCCTGTGGTTGGAACGGCAGATAAGCACGGGCAGTTCTTCATCAAACGTTTGGTTATCACTCCAGACATCTTAAAAAAGTGTAGAAGCAGGGGTTTGTGATGGCAATTCCCAGACATCCAACCTTGTCGCAGGATGTCTTATAGATGCAAAAATGGATGTCTGAACTCTTCAAGCTAGCCTGCATTCATCAAATTAATTATGTCACCATATCATATGTTATTAAGTGTAAAATTTATGCATAAAATTGTATGCAAACTAAGATGAATTTCCATATAATTCCTAATTAATTAGCAAATAAGAATAACTAATTAGAAAGTACTTAGGCCAAATAATGGTCTACAAAAGTGGACTTATCACAAATCCCGGCTGGAGGACCTGATACTGAACTCAAGCCCAATATGCTCCATGCTATCCCCAAATTCCATTGGCTAAACCCTGAAGATCCTTTTCAGCACATCCAGCAGATGAAGCATTTGGCCCAAATCTTTTGGCACTTGTTCATAATCAAGATATCTTACTCATGAAAATGTTCTTCTCCCTCATGGATAAGGCTGCCCATTGGTATCAAACTCTGACCTGTCCGATCAACACTTGGGCTAAACTCCAATCTGAATTCTTGAGGAAATTTTTCTTGGTTGGTTGGACAAATGTTTTGAGGCACCAGATCATGCACGTTACGCAAAATCCGAGAGAACCACTTCATGAGGCATGGGATCTCTTTTTTGATCTTATGCGGAAATGCCCCCATCACGAAGTTCCTAAATGGGAACAAGTGAAGTCTTTTTACCAGGGACTCCGTGAGGATATCAGACTCTTTGTCAATGCAACTTGTGGTGGCAACATCATGGGTCAGCATGAAGATACCGTTTGGGAGATTCTTGAGAATATGTGCGAGAAGTCCATAAATAATGAATCTACAGGTATGTTCCATCGGACAACTACCTGTGCATTAACAAACACATGGGTGTCCACATCCGTCGATCTAGAACTGATTGCCAGTCGCCTGGACAAGGTCTTTGTTATCAAGAAGGTGGATGAATTGACTCGACATCTATAGAGAGCCACCACAACATAGTAGAGCACGTATGCACAACCACCCTCCGATAGGGAGGCTGTGCATAACATTTATCACCAATCTCGTCAAGGGATGGACCCCTATCCACCCCCGTTCGATCATGGTTTCAGAGTAAACTTCAGAACTACCTACTTTAGCTGAGGGAACTCTGAACGCTTGTACTCTGACTTCCTTGGAGTTCCTCAGACTTGCGAGGATCTCCACGCCATCCAAAATGATCCATTCTCAAACACCTTTAACCTTGGATGGCGTAACCATCCCAACTTAGCATGGTCAGGGAATAATCAAAATTCGAGAACTCAATTCTAGCCCCGACCATAGGCTCCACGCCCATATCAACCTGCTCAGCCTAGGCCCAATCTAAATTATCAATTCAAGCCATCAAGGGAATATCAAATGACTCTGATTCTACAAACCTTGGCTGACATCCAAAAGACCAATGCAGCCATGCAGAAACAACACAAAGATGAGATCACAGAGGTTCAAAATCAACTCATATAGATGGCAAATTCTCGCCAGCCTAGTGTACTTTCATCTCAGCCTCTACCAAATCCAAATAACGTGCCAAATCAGAGGTGCGTTATGAACCCGAATCAGAGCCAAGCTCACTATATTTATTAGGCCCCTTCTACTCCATCACCCGACAGGATGGAGGCTCTGACATCATACTCGGTATATCAGCAGCAACCACCACCTCTACCAACTCTAAACCAAAACCAGGTAGGACTTAATTCTGTTACCACCCATAGTGGCAAGTTGACTCAGGATCCACCTTATCCGAGCCACTCTTAGCCTGGTAGTTCAGATCCTAACCCTAGGTTGGTTATCTAGGATACCCCTATCCTAGATCTAGAACTTGAACCAATCTTAGAGGAACCTAGAGGGGTGCCATTTCCTAGGGCCTTGACCAAGGGAAAGAGGAAACCCAAACCCATGTGTTGGCGTGGTCTCGATCGTGTTTTAACAGTTAGTTACATCGTAGTATAGGTGATCAAGCATTGTCAATAAATAAAAGTTTATTACTCGAAAGCCTAAGTATCTGAGGTCGAACACAGGGAGCAATTGGAATTTATTACTAATCTCAAGAATGTAATTGAACACTTAATTACTCAAAACTTAATTCAAAATATATAACTGCATGAGTTTGAAAATTAATTGAGGCAAAAAGAAGGAATTTGGACGTCTGATCATGGGATCAAACATCTTAAAAGATGATTCCCTTGTTCTTCTTCTTCTGATTTTCTTCCTTTCTTCTTCTTTATGCTTCTTCTTTCTTCTCTGCAGTTGCCTTGCTTCTTTCTTCCTATTTTCTTCTGTCTTCTGCCTTGCTTCTTTCTTCTCCTGCAGTATCTTTCTCCTTTTCTCTGTGGGTCTTCTTCTCCTTGGCTCTGCTTCCCTTGCCTTTAGCTTCTCTTCTTGTTCTGCTTTTCTTTACCTTTCTTTATTTCTTCTTTCTTCTTCAGTTCCTCTTCTCCTTTTCCTTTGCCTCTTCCTTCTACCTTGCCTTTCTATTTTTCCTCTGCAAAGGCTTCCTTCCTTCTTCTTTTCCTTTGCTAGCAGTGGCTAAGTGTCAGCTTTGCTTCTCCCTTCTGCCTTCCCTGCACAAACCAAAGGGAAGCAAAACCTACCCCTCTACCCACACCCGTGTCTCTCTCTCTCAGTGTAAACCACTCTTCAGCACGCTCTCCCAGAGCCGGGTAAATGGGTCGGGTCGCGCACCCGGGTTCAGGTGCACCGGCGTGAGTGTGGTGCACGAGGAGTGCTCAAGTTGCTGTCGGGTCGAGTCGCCAGATCCATGTGGTGAGCTCATGGACGAGGTGGTGAGTATAGGTGAGGGACCTCACCACATGTGCTTTCGGAGGCAACCAGCCCAAAGCATAAAATCAATATAAATCACTCCAGCACTTCACAGCTTACCGAGGTGGGACAAGTAAGCGGGACTATTGTCCCACCGTTCTTCTGCTCGTGATTGCAGGAGTCCGTTCTCTAATTGCCACAACTGCAGGCTTTGCGACGTCACTTGCTGGGACAACTGGCTTCGCAAGGCCTCCCCAAGTTTGCTGCACCTGGAGCCCTGAAGTCCCACAACCTGGAGCAAGCAAGCAGCTTCCTCGAGTCACTATTAATGGCGGCCGGAGCGTGAAACCTGCCTGACACGAAAAGAGCCTTGCGGCTTAATCAGACCACAGGAGCACCTTCGTCGTGTCACGGCGAAGGTGAGGCACTAGGTGGCAGGCCGTGGGGTGGCCTAGGTGTGCGTGCCTAGGTTACTCTGTGGCCGACCGGATGGGTTTGGTCAGGGCGTAGTTGTGGAGGCGTAGAGGGTCTATGGATGGGTGGAGGATGTTCAGTGAGGTGAGGCGGAGGTTATGCGGTGGTCGGCGAGACGTGTGGGGCTGCGGAGTGATGGGAGCGCCTTGCCGGAGGGTGGCCGGAGATGAAGAAGATGGTGGTGGACAGCAGCGGTCGAGGGTGTTTGGTGAAATAAGATGAGGGAAATGAAAGAGGGGATAGAGAAGATCAGTTTTAACCTAACTAAAGGGACGATAAGGCAGCCGGCAATACCTACTATCGTCGGAGAAGAAAGCATCTAGTGGAGGAAGATGGCGGTGACGACGGGGCTAGGGCGTCTCGTGCGGGTGTTGCGCGACGCGGAGGAGGATGAGGAGGACAGCTCTGCCACTGGTTTTGCGGTAGAGCGACGAGGAAGAGTAGGGGGGCTCGCCAGAGCTTGCTGGACCCCTTGACCGGAAAAGAAGAAGAGGAAAGTGAGGTGGAATCCCGGCCAAGTCGAGCTGAGGAGGTGCGGCCGAAGATGAGGGTTAATTTATAGGCACAGGCAGGGACTCCTGTGCTTGGAAGCCAAGCTTTCAAGTGCGGGAATCCTTGCCGGAGATGGAAATAGTTAAGTACCCAAATCTCTCATGCGTTCGCATGAGAGATTGGGTGCAAATCAGGGATCATGATTGAGTTCAGATGGAAGGGCATTCCTCAGAGAATCTCCCTTCCAAATCTGGGAGATCTTTGAGGAATCAGAGAGTATTCCCTCTCTAATCCTCGTCGGAGTAGGATCTCTCCCCAATAATGGTGGAGGGACCTGTTTGTAAGAGTGGTGAGGAAGTTAGGGGGGTTTATGTAATGGTTTTCAAAAGATAGGGACTAAAATGTGATTAGGTGTACTAACTTGCAAAGTAGGTCAAGATGACCTCCCCTTAGGTCCAAATTTTGGTACAAACCTAATTTGGACCTAAGGAATCCAATGGTAAAGTTGGTTTTATAGGTTTGACCATGTTTGTCTGGACATTTTACGTAAAAACCCAAATTAGGTCAATTGATGAGTTAGGACCCTAATCTAGGTCAAACTAGGTTCCAAAGGCCAAATTGAATGTTCTAAACCATAGGAGATATTTTTCCATGATTTTTATAGGGTTTACTTGATTTTTATCCTGACCGAAACCTTGTTGAATTAAGCGGGTCTATTTTAGGGTTACCAGATGTCATGTAATTCCTAGATTGCACGTGAACCCATTTCTGATTGAATCAACCCACTTTTTATCTTATTTAGACCATTTGACCTATTTTTTCTCTCTGAGAAATCCTATTTATATACTGCAATGGTAAAATTATAGTTTTAACCTTTATTTCATGTTTTCTTCTCAGAATACTTATTCCTTCAATTAAGCCCTCTTCTAGGTTATGTAGGAGCTTTTATTCTCTTTATTTGGTCAAAAAGAGCTAGTTATGGCTCATGATGAGGCTCTCATCACCATGGCACTTGGGGAAGATCTGGTCAAGATCTTTGAGCAAGTCCAGATAAACATCCACCTTGATGGATGCAATCTACCATGTACCGACTTATGCGAGATTTTTGAAAGATCTATGTACACCAAAGCGTAAGCTGCGAAGCAAAGATGGGAGTCCGATTATATTCTCTCAGCAAGTCAACTCGATCATCTTTAGCCAACTCTTGCAAAAACCAAAAGATCCTGGCACCCCTTTGATATCCTATAAAATCGGTGATTTAGAATTCGATCAAGCATTGTTGGATTTAGGAGCCTCCATAACCTGATACCTACATCCCTACTAGACCATTTCGAGGAAACTAAGCTCAAACCGACTATGGTAACCTTGAAGTTAGCAGACTGATCAATCAAGTCACCTAGAGGAATTCTCGAGGATGTTCTAGTGCGGATCCTAGATTTCTATTTCCCAGTGGACTTCATTGTGTTAGACATGGATACTCCTGAAAATTTGATGAACACACAGATCATTTTAGGGAGACCATTCCTAGCCACAGCTAGGGCAAATATCAACTACGAAGAGGGCCAGATTGAGTTGAAATTTAAGAACCAGACACTAAAGATTGATATCTTTAAGGCCCAGAAAGTAATAAACTGTGGGGTAATCGAGGAAGTATGTGACATCAGTTCTATGGTTGAGGATCCGCTTGCAGAGGAAGACCCAATTATCTCTGATCCTCAACCCGAGAAAATTCTAACTCGCAGATAAAGGAGCCCATAGCAAATCTAGATTCACCTTTAGCACCTGCTTTATCTTTTGAGACCCATCCCAAACCCCCACCTGCCGCTGATAACCCAGTTATGTAATTGAAATCTCTCCGAGATCATTTGAAATATGTGTTTTTGGGTCCCAATCAAACGTTTCCTATGATCATCAATTCCTGACTCACATCTGATCAGGAGACAAAGCTGATTTCTATTCTCTAGCTGCATCGGAGAGCCATTAGATGGACTCTCAATGATCTAACTGGTATTAGTCCCTCATATTGTACACACCGTATCTACACTGAAGAGGGCTCATGACCATCTCAAGAGATGCAAAGAAGACTCAATCCAAATCTGCATGAGGTCATGCAAAAAGAGATCATCAAGTGGTTAGATGCTAGTATCATCTACCTAATCTCTGATAGTCATTGGGTGAGCTCGATCCAGGTTGCGCCTAAAAAGGTAGGGCTCAACATTATCACAACTGAATCTGGAGAGACCATCCCATGCCACATTGCAAATTCGTGGAGAGTTTGCATAGACTATCGAAAATTGAATGCCTCCATAAAGAAAAATCATTTCCCGCTTCCATTCAATAACCAGATTCTCAAGAAACTGGCAGGAAATCGATTTTTCTATTTCCTGGATGGGTATTTCGGAAATAATCAGGTGGCAATTCATCCAGAGGATTAAGAAAAGACCACCTTTATCTCCCCCTACGGTACATACACATTCCGTAGGATGCCATTTAGGCTATGCAACGCACCTTCCTCCTTTCAACGATGCATGCTAGCCATATTCTCTGATATGGTAGGTAATTACCTTGAGGTCTTCATCGATGACTTCTCAATATTTGGTGAATCATTAAATGAATGCCTCCTACATTTGGTCTAGATCCTTAAAAGATTCAATGAAGTGAACTTGGTTCTCTCTTGGAAAAAGAGCCACTTCATGGTTCCTGAGGGAATCGTACTTGGACACCTCATCTCTGAGAGAGGTATCTAGGTCGACTGGCTGAGGTGAATCTGATTTCCAAGCTACCTGTGCCTAACTCAGTCAAAGACATCAGATCATTCCAAGCTACTTGAATTTTACCATCGATTCATACCTGATTTCTCTAAGATCGCGTGCCCCTTGACGAATCTCCTTTTGAAGGACATGCCATTTGAGTGCAGTCACCCAAGCACCAATCTTGCAATCCCCGGACTAGTATCAACCCTTCGAGATCATGTGCAATGCGTCTGACTACGTAGTAGGAGTGGTGCTGGGTTAGAAAATTGATGAGAAATCGGTAGTCATATATTACACCAGCAAGACATTGGACAAGGCTCAGCATAATTACACTATTACAGAGAAAGAGCTGTTGGCTATAGTATTTGGCCTGGAGAAATTCAAGTCATACCGTTGGATGAGAAGCCAAGATTAATTCGTTGGATCTTGCTGTTGCAGGAATTAGATCTTGAAATTCACGACAACGTGGGAAAGCAAAACATGGTAGATGACCATTTGTCTTGCCTTCCTTCTTCGATCATTGACCCGTCTGAACCTATTACTATGCACTTTTCGGATGAACATCTCTTGGCCATTAACGGACTTCCTTGGTTTGCCGATGATAAATGCCAATTTATCATCATTCTTATGCATTAAAACAAACCTAGCTTTTACGATTTTGCTCTGCAAATGGGTTTTTCTGCTGCATTTAGACATAAATTAGGATAGGCATGCATTTTACTTTTTATTGTCATTTTGATATGTTTTTGTCAGTGTTAGGGATAGACAGAGAGTCAGATCCCCAAAACCCTAGTACTTAGGAAGGCAATTGGTGAAGGAGAAGCTCAAATCAGCTGCAACTCAGCTTGATCCAACTTACCATAGCTGGAATCCAGCTCACTTGAACTAGGGTTAGCTCATCCCAACACCATTCAACTCATCTCATCTGAATGGCTGCTCAAGAGAGCTCATCTTAGCTCACCTTAGCTCAAGTTAGCTCAAATCCAATGCAACTTAGCTGAGTCTAGCTCATCTTAGCTCCCATCAGTTCACTGGGAGCTCTAGCTAGCTCAGTTGAGTTGACTGGAGTTCACCTCAGCTCAGTGCCAGCTACATCCAGCTCCACTCAACTCCAGCCAGCTGAAGATGACTTCATCTTAACTCAAGAATTTTAAGTCCTGCTCCCGGGGACTCAGCTTAGCTTAACTCAGTTGAGCTAATCTACCTTATCTACCTCAACCAGCTTGATCCTCCTCGGGAGCACCAGACCCAACTCACCTCAGCTCCTTTTGGTAGAAGACATCTTACTTTATCTTGGCTTAGCAGCTAGCAAAGAACTAGCAAGCTAATCCAGCTAAAGTAGCTCCATGCCACCCTCTTCTGCAGCTACCAGCTCCAGTTAAGCTCTAGACTTCCTCTGTCTAGGTCCTCTCCTCAAACCCTAGCTCCCATTGCCTCCTCCTCTACTCCATTACTAGCTAAGCTAGGTTAGCTTAGCTAGGCTACAGTTCCATTGGCCAACCATCAACCCAACTCAATCCTAGCTCCACCTACATAAGCTCCCACTTCAAGTCCACCTAGCCACCTACTCCTAATCCAAGTTGGTGCCACCACCATAGCCATCCCTTAACCCCTCAACTACCTCCAAAAGACACTTAAGGTTGGCATCAAAACCACCCTTCTAGAATCCCTCCTTTTGGCACCAACCTAAGTCCCCATCATGGCAATCCATCCATCCATCAAATATATCCCAACCCTTCCTTACATGGTCCCACCTAACACCCTTCTATAATTACTCTAGGTTTCCACCTACCTAGGGTGAGCATAAAGAGAGGAATTACCTATCACTTAGGTTTTAATTTAGTAATTTTAGGTGTTAGTCACCTTCCCGCCATCAAATGCATGTTGCTTTAATTATTTCAAACTATAAAAATTGCATATTTGAAAACAACAACCCTAGCAACATATTGCCTCCTTGGACAACCCTAGATACTTCCCTATCTAGGTTTTATAAATTTAAGAGTTGATCGATTTTATGTGTTACAATGACGTATTTTTACAAACCGCGTAAGATCTGTATTAGCCGACATCGTGAACTACTTGGTTACGGAGAAAGTCCTTCCAGATTGGGCAACTTCCAGGCCGGATAAGCTAATTTCCAATGCCAAGTACTATGTTTGGGATGATCCATATCTTTTCCACATTGGTAATGACCAAGTGATCCGGAGATGCATTCTTGACGACAAGGTCAATGACAACATCTCATTCTATCAAGACTAGGCTTGCGATGACCATTACTCTAGGCATAAAGCCGCAGCGAAGATCCTCCAGTGTGAGTTTTTTTGGCCCACAATGTTCAAAGATGCACAATCCTATTGTAGGGCATGTGCCCGTTGTCAGACCCTTGACAACATGGACCCACACGATATGATGCCCTTGAATCTAATCATCTTGTGTGAAATCTTTGACATATGGGGAATTGATTTCATGGGACCCTTTCTACGATCCAACAGCTTCAAGTACATCTTACTAGCTGTTGATTACATCTCAAAATGGATTGAAGCCATCCCCATGACGGTACGATTTCTCGCATTTTAGGAAACAATGTCGTAGCTCGTAGTATAGTTGTGCGAAACCCTCGATCAAAAATATTTGTAATTTAACGAGACTGTGAGTCCCGATCATTCGTCTCTGGGAGGCATTATGGAAATGCAAAAAGTGATCTCAATCTTGTTCACTCTACTTGCTTAAAAACGCATGCCGATTTCTAACCTACGGATCCTTATTTTGCCATTTGCATGATTAACTCTAATCACGTGTGCATGAGTTAAGTAAATGAAAAAAGTGAATGTATGGGTTTCCATATGCACGATCCTAGTTATATGATGGTCGTTTATAGAAAATGCATTAATGGTTAGATCTTCAATATTTTCAGGTATCGACATGCTAGTTGTGAAAATGTTATAAAATGAGTGCAGGCAACTTTAATCACAATAAAGTACTGCAAGCAAGCATATGTTGATTTTTCAACACATAGATATATATATATATATATATAAATGATTTTTCATTGATTGCATCAGGCTGATTACAGAGCAAAGCTAGAAGGAAGCTTGTAGAAGAATGATTGAAAGTAGAAAACTATCTAGCAGAAAATGACTGCACGTGTGAATCTATGGGGGGGATTATGCATGCATCATTGAGGGAGAATATGGAGCTACATTACTAAGCATAAATAAAGTAGAGAGATTAGAAGAACTGCTTAGCTAGGCTATCAGAGAGAAGGGCATTCGGAGGTGGTCTCCAATGGCCTTTCAGTGGAGGTAGGGAGAAGAAAGAGGGGGACCAATGGTGCTTAGGCCGACCCTTGGAGGAAGTAGGGAGAGATGATCCTGGCTTGGCGTGAAGGTGGTGGAGTCATGGTGATGGAGCTTGTGGAGGTGCACATGAAGGTGGAGGTGGAGATGGCTATGGTGATGGGTGGATGATAAAACCAAGATGGGTGCAAATGGCTACCCAAGGGTCCTTCAAATAGACCCAGGGGAGACTCTCTAGAGAGGTGTAGAACACTCTAGAGAGAGCTCCAAGAGTGGCCATCCAAGGGTGGTGAGAGGTGGTTCTTTGGTGGATCTAAGAGAAGACCCATCCTTGGTTGCTATTTTTGGCAACCAAGGTGGCACCACCTTTGGAAGAGCCTAGAAGGCTCTAGGTGGTGTGGGAGTGCAAGAATGGGTGTGTGTGCGTGTGTGTGTGGGCGTGAATTAGGTGGCTAAGTGGTCTAGGTTAGGTCCTAAGGGGTTTGGGTTAGGGTAGGTCTCAAATTAGGGTTGCAACCCTAATTTGCTAAGGAGAAAGTGCAATTATACTTTGACATAAGTTTAATTGAGTGTGTGAACTTAATTGAGAGTGAAATAACTCAGTTAAGTTGGGCTTAGATCAACTGGACTCTCATTGAGTCCAATTGAACTTGTGTTGGTTGAGATCTGAGCTCAATTGGACTCTATGAGTCCAATTGACTAGGCAATTGTAATTGACTATGATCCAAGTCAATTAGGCTTAGTGAGAACCTAATTAGGTTCTTAGAAAGGTCCAGGGGTGGTGTACTAGGCTTAGGGTACCTTAATTTAGGTTCCCAGGGTGTTGGAATTGAGTTTAGGGACCTAGAAACTCAAGATCCAAACTTGAATTCCAAAACAGGAACTGGAGAGCAGTTCCAGATGTCCAATAAGAGTGTTAGACATCTTATATTCAAAAATAAGAAGTCCAGACCTCTTGTCTGGATGCCCAATTTGAGTCAGGAGGGAATCAGGGTTCTGTCATGGGTATTCTATAGAAATTGGACGTCTGACCAAGTGTCGGATGTCCAATAACATTGCAGATATGGGTTTAAGATGTGCGGGTTGTGGCTAAGAGTCCTGGACATCCAATAACTTATTTGGACGTATAGATAAGGTTTAGAACTAGGGTTTTAATGCCTCCTAGGCTATGGTGACCTAATATAAGGGTGGCTAAGGATTTGGAAGGCTTCTAGGGCAGTCCTAGGGCTAGGATTGAACCTAAGTTTTTCATAACTTAACTTTTCACATAGTAGAATAACATACCTCAACCCTTACATTATTTCTCTACTACTTTTATTCTATGGTCTTCTTCTCCAACTCTAATGCAGCACTAGCTTCAGATCCAACTCCTACGCTTTTTATTACCTAATTTAATTTATATAATGCACTTAATTAGTACATTATATCATTATTTCATGTATAGGTAAAGGAAAGCAGTAAAGATACAAATAATGATTATGCATGCATTAATTACACTAGCTTATGCTAAGTTCTAGCCTAATTTAGGTCAGTTAAGACCTATGATTGCTGCACAATCACCCCACCAGAACAAGTGACCATAAAGTTGTTCTTCGATTCATTTAGGAGAACATCTTTTCCAAATTTGGGGTTCCGAAAGCCATCATCAGCGATGGTAGGTCTCATTTTACAAATGTGCATTTCCAGTCCCTAATGAAAATGTATGGGGTGTCTTATCATATCTCAACCCTTATCACCCCCAGACTAATGGATTGGCTGAATTGTCAAATTGGGAGATCCAGAGGATCCTTTAGGTCACTGTTCGGCCTAACAAGAACAATTGGTCTGCCCACCTTCTAGAAGCCTTGTGGGCCTATAGGACCGCCCATAAAACCCAGTTGGGAATGTCTCCCTTCAGACTCGTGTATGGGAAGGCATGTCACCTTCCCATAGAAATGGAGCACAAAGCCTACTGGGCAGTATGGAAGTGTAATCTAAATCTTATGACGGCTGGAATCCATCAACGGTTGCAAATAAGCGAGATCGATGAAGTATGTAATGATGCGTACGAGAACTCGCGAATCTACAAAAAGCGGGTGAAAGCCTTCCATGACAGACACATTTCATGAAAATCTTTCCATCCTTGTCAGAAAGTGTTACTCTTTGATGAGAAACTCAAGCTCCTCCCAGGAAAACTCAGATCAAAATGGATTGGACCATTCCTTGTGAGATGAGTATTTGGAAATGGAGCAGTCGAATCAGTGAACTCAGCCATGAATTAGAACCTTTTGTTGTGAATGGTATGACACTCAAACCGTTCTTCGAACTCACCGACTTGAATTTGGCTACAATATCTTTTGATCTCCATTCTCCCTGAGCTTCATTGCACCTAGCTGATGGCGTTAAACTTAGTGCTTAATGGGAGGCAACCTGTCATCTTTGAAAAAACCCGAAACCCTTCTAACAAATCTCTTCGGTGAAATCATATTGCACTTTAGGGTTCATCCATTAGAAAAGCTGAGTCCATCTTTGATACTTGTATCAAAGCAAGAAATCATCTGCAATAGTCATTTCGACCCGTTTACCACCCACCTGTTCTAATGTACGATCAGAATTGAACTCGAACCTACCTAATTTACAATAAGGACATTGAAAATCTTAGGCATGGGGGGTATTAAAGTGTAAAACGCTGTGAAAATCAATTCATGGAAGGGCTTCATTCAAAAAAAAAAAAGAGGAAAGGAGAGGTCAAGAAAAGATGAGAAGAAAAAGAAAGAAACAAAGGAGCAATCAAAATGAAAAGAAAGAAAATGAGATAGTCCCTTAAAATTGAGTATGGAACTTACCTAACTTCTAGGTTGTATCAGATGATGAATTAAGATCTGGAAGGCTAAAACTTAGGAGATTAGCAACGAGTACAGACCTTAGGCCTCTTGGGCTTGTTTCAGAGCTTAAACACTCGTGTATTTGTTAAGATCCAGATTAATCCTCAAGAGGTTAAGGAAAATGTGAGGCTAATGTAATAGGTCTAAGGCTTAGGGATTATTCGGCGTCGTTGCTTGCCCATTGGTTTGTAGGACTTGGTAAGGTAAGCACCCGAAAATCACCACTATGTCTAGTTCAGTGCGCTTAATAAAGAAAATCATGCCAAAAGTGTTCTGTTCAGAAAAATCAACTCGAAGATCTAGCTTAGGAGTGGCTCGACAACACAAGTTGATTGGACGAGTTCCTGACGTGGAGAGCTGGGAAATTCCTCTCGAAGATGCGTATTAACATATCGTCTCCTCGGTGCTTATCTCCTAGGATATTTAAATATTCCACCAGGGGCACGTAAGCACCTTATGCTGGTTCATGTGCCATGGGCGAGATTATCTAGAAATGTCGATTGCCGGGGTCTGAATTTAGCTATAGAATGCCATGGGCGACACTATCCCAAAGTGTCGAAAGTCAGGCTTCTGGGGGTTTCCATAGGTGGTGCTATCCTAAAGCATTGAAAGCCAAGGACACTTCGAGGATTGATGGTGGGGATAAGGAATCCAATACAGACCGTGGTTAGGGCTAATTTGAGGCTAGATTTAGGGAAAAATATAAAGAAAAGAGAGAAAACTCTCCAAATGAAAAATTCATCTCTATCTCTTTCTTATAAAAAATGCACTGGCAAACTGAACCTAGACATGTTACATCTATGCACGGGTGCTTTAACCGCTTGGGTCAATGAACCTCTAGACAGTTTTTGCGAGCCTTAAAAACCTTCGCAATAAACTCAGGCTAAAGCCTATCAAGTTTGGATCTTGCCTGGTACTTGAGTACCTCTAGGCCTATTGTTGGTATTCTAATCTGATTTCTAGAGATGCAGCTTAGTAAGGCATCCTGACGGTTACATCCAACCTAGAGACCTAGCTCGATCCATAGGAATTTTGCTAAGGGACTAGCAAAAGCTAAGCATGGGGGTATCATGGGAACATCATCATAGGCCCTAACTAGCCACTTTTAGTCAGGATTGAAAGCTAAATGCTCCTACATAAACATCTAAGGGTTATAACTCCACTTCATTCAGTTTTGAGAAGAGAGCAGGAGACTAAGGTTAATTATGTAATTTTAACAGCATATCATGAACACAGAATAACCACGAGGTTGTCAACGGTAAACTAAAGGTAAAATGAGCATCAAAGACTAATAAGTGGGTCCATGCAGACAGAAATGATATTTCACTCATTTCGAGAACCAATACAGCACCTAAAACCCTAATTTTAGACCCGCTTAAATTACAGAGGTTTGAATCAAGATAAAATTCATCTAAACCTTCCAAAATTCATGGAAAAATATTCCTTAAGGTTTGTTATCCTTGATTTAACCACTTGAACCTATTTTGACCTTAAACTGAGTCAGATAGATTTCTACCCTTATTTGGGTTTCTACGTAGATTGCCCAATCAAACATGGTAAAAAATGAAATCCGACTTCACCATCAGATTTCTTACGTCTAGATTAGGTTTGTACCAAAATTTGTGACCAATCAGAGTCCATCTTGACCTAGTTTACATTTTAGTCCATTTAAACTCTATTTCTCTCAATTAAGCCCCTAACTTTCAAAATATTTGTGATCTGGTCCCTAACTTTGTCATCATTTTTGTAAAAAGGTCCCTGCTGCCATTGGTGTGAATGGAGCTCCTATGCCAAGATTCGAGCAAGATTTTCTTGCTCGATTCTCAATCAAATCCTCCCAAAATTGGAAGGGAGAATCCTTGAGAGGTCCTCTATCGATTGGAGTAGGTCTTGGACCTTGATTTGCACCAAATTCCTCATGCGAATGCTTGCAATCTCAGGGATCCATTTCTCTAAGATTTCAAATTCGCCAAGCCTCCTCCCTTGCTTGGAACACCATCTAAGGCCTTTAAACAAGATCCTCTTGAGAAATGAGCTCCTTAGTAAGTTTTTGACAGAGAAATCCCCTCTTCTTCCTTCTCCGGTCACCCACAACCTCAGCTCTAGAGACCTTCTCTACCCTCCTCTTCCGACCATCCAACCATTAAATTGGATGTCCCTCTACCTTCCTCCTTCTCTTCCGCATCCCTTCGGCCAAAGAGGGATTGCTCTCTGCCTCTTCATCGTCGCTGCCACCACACCGAACTTCATCACCTTCTCTGACTTCGGCCTATCATAGCCGGTCCCCTCCGCTCACTATCTCCCTCTCTAAGTCTCTTTCTCTCTTCCTCTCTACTTCTTGAATCTTCCTATCTCTTACCCTATTTCAACCGACCAAACAACCACACCCACTCCATCTTCACCGCCTCCAGCAAGGGCTCCAGTTAGCACATGACAATGCTACATGGTCAGGAGTGTTTCATGTGATATAAATTGGGGTTACAAGTAACCCGTCGTCATAGTTGCAAAACACGTCGATCAGATAAAATTTATACCAAAACTGAAAGGGAGTCCCAGGTCGAACACAGGGAGGCAACATTTACTTTACGTGAAAATCGCATTTCGATTCATTTCTTTTCGGAATTTTAGGGTTTGGTTATTTTTTTGTATTTTTGTTAGAAGAAACAAGTAAATGTATCACAAGATAGAGATGTAGAATGAAAATGGTATATATTACTTCCAACGTCAATTACAAGAAACTATGAAACCATATAAAGAGAGGGTGGTGAGAGGAAATCTCCCAAATCGGCTGTTCGGCGAGACAACGGTGCCTGGCGAAAGCTCGATCGAAGGAGGTGAGGAGTAGGACAATGGAGGTGAGATGCAGGAGGGCGTCGTGTTGAGGAAAGCTTAGGTGTGGCTCTGTAATGGAGGTGAGAAGACGGAGATGATCTGTTACTGAAATAGATGTTGGAGGACGGCTCCATGGTGACCTCTGAATGGGGATGGGAAGTTGGAGGAATATTTGGTGGGGCAGAGGTTTGCTACACTAATAGGAGCCTTGGGAGCTTGAGAAGAAGCTCTAATGGAGCTTTGGTAGGCTTTCTAGAGCTTGGGAGTAGGTGGGAGTAGAGTAGGTAGAGATGGCTTGGAAGGGAGGGGGTGTAGGTCCTTTTATAGTGGAGGAGAAGAGGCTAAAAATGGATAAAGGATTTTTAGTGACCTCCAGACCGTTGTTGGAAACGTTGCTGTAGACAGCTCACATCCGTTCACACCCTTAGCTGGCTCTGCTGGCTTGTAGTGAAGTAGCGACGGCTGTAAGCGTCGCTGTAGGTCAGCCCAGCTGTCGCTGAAAGCTGGCCCCAACCGCACTTGCTCCCACACTGCGCTGCCCTGCATATCACACGCGCTGATCGCATGCACCTTGCTGTGTGCGTGCTGCCATGCCTGGCATGCGCATGCAGGCGCGCGCTGCCATGCGCTGGCGTGCGCGTGCGTGCATGCACTGCCATGCGATGGAGCTTTGCACATGCTGTCGCTGCTGCTGCCATGTGCCAGTCAAATTGCTAATTGGGGGGTGTTTTGGGGATTCGAACCCACTCCCCTCCCTTGCAAACCGGCATTCTATCTGTTGCGCTAGACCTTCCCTTGTGTCACGAGGAGCAACTTGGTGTAAACGCTTCTCAGCCATTGGATCTTGGTCCAATGGCTAGGATTCAAGGGCGCGGATGAAGAAGGAATTGGGTGGTGCTGCTGGCCAGTGTTGGGCGGCCTGGATGGTGCCACATGGTGCCATCTGGGCTATCCATCTTCTTCTTCTTGTAGAGGGTGCCACGGTTCTCAGATCGAGAAGATTCCCGCGATGCCGAATGATGAGTCCATTTTAATGGACTATTGTTATGCCTAAGTAATTCAATTCTATCATTGTATGTTTATTAATAATCACATTAGGTCATTAAATGATTGCATATGTCATTATTTAAGTTTACATTTATTCTATTGCTTATTATGTAATTATTATATGCAGGTCCTGCAATAGTGCACTCGTTACAGGCTAAAAATCGAGAAGAAGAGGTAGGAGGATCAATTGTAGAAAAGAACAGGGGGTGAAAAGATATTTTCCCCCCACAAATATCTCAACCTACAGCCATCCTCCTTCAACAGAACCAAATAGCGCTGGCCATATTTAGTAAGGGATTTTGAAAATCCCTTGACTGGTGGGGGAGAAGAGATAAAGAGAGAGAGGCGGAGGGGCTTGAGAAAGGGAGACGATCATGAAGTACTGCAGTCCCAGGTGGGAGTCCCAAAATGTGTGGAAGAGACACACGCACGATCCCAGGTCTCCAATCAAAGGCGCAAGCATCGCGTATTGCTGCAATCACGAGGATTCCTGCTACGGGTGAAGACACGAAATTTAGGTGGGACATTTAGTCCCACCTCAAAAATCCTTGAAGCACCACAGCCGAATAAATTGAAAAAGTGCATTTGCCTTATCACCTTCGATACACAGGGGTCAGGTCCCTCGCCTACGCACACACAGCGTGCCACGCACTCACGCCTGCCCTCGCCCGCGCTCACGCCCCGCGGGCCTGGGTCCAAACTCGATTACCCGACCAAGCACTCCTCGCGCACCACCCACGCCGGTGCGCCTGGTCCTGGGCACGTTACCCGACCCGCTTACCTGATTAAGGCTCTAGGAGCGAACCCTGGAGTGAATATTGAAAGAGAGAGAGGCGTGGGGCGGGTAGGGTTAGGTTTTGCCTAACCTTGTACTGTACAGGGAAGCAAGAGAAGAGGAAAGGAAGAGCAGCTAAGGGCTTAGTCGCACAGAGTAGAAGAAGTTGAAGAAGAAGAAGGAGGAGGGAGCGCAGAAGAGAGAAGAAGAGACGCGACTGAAGAGAAGAGAAGGAGAAGCAGCCAAGAGCTGCAACAGAAGGAGATGAAGAAGAAAGCCAAATGAAAAGAGAAGAAAAGAGAAGGAGGGAAGCCTGCCACACAGAGGAAAGGAAGAAGAAGAAGAAGGCCGAGCAGAGAAGAGAAGAAGAAGAAGCCAAGAGGAGAACCTGCAAAGGCACTATAGCAAGAGGCAGATAAGGCATATGATTCAAAGAATCAGACATTCGAGAAAGAAAAGGCAGAGAAGAAGAGAAGAGGAGAAGAAAGAAAAAAAAGAAGAAGAGATTTTTGTTCCCTTTCTCTTTAATTTTTGTAAAGTAGTATATTACAGTGAATTGTGAATTTTTATGCTTCTAGAACTAAGTTTGCTCCCTGAGTTCGACCTCAGAACATTCTAAATTTCAAGTAATAAATTAACTTAAATTGATAATCTCTTTTCATGGTAATACTGCAACGAATATATTTTTACACACCGACGAAAGACAACTATCACCACCCACTGCCGGTGAGCCTGGTCTCCGGTGCGAATGTGCCCGTTTACCCGATTACCTTTGCTATTGCCCTGGGAGGGTGAATCCCAGAGAGAGAAAGGAGAGAGAGAGCGTGTGGGGGCAGGGAGGGTTTTGCTCTCTGTGACACTTAGCCAAATCTGAGAGTGCCTCCCTCTGTGTGTGAAGAAAGAAAGAAGGAAAGGAAGAAGGCCTGCAGAAGGAGGAAGAAGAGAAGAGGAAGAAGAAGAATAGTGCTTCCCTAGCACTGTAGCACTTGTTGGTTAAGTCGTTTGGTCATCAGACCCGATGTCTAATTTGAGGCTTGATACTGTGAAAGATTGATTTAGAATTATTGTTGAGACATTTAAATTGGTTGAATGCTTGAGATATATATGCTTAGAGAGTAATTGGTAAACCATTGTTTTAGCTTCTCTATTTTTTTTATTGTCTCAAGATACATGGTAATTCATTGAATATCTAATGTGACAGATTAGTATTTATTGAATATCATTATTTGGTTTAAGTTCTTGTGCTCAGTTACATATTATTTGAGATTAGTGTGTGAATTCCTATTTGCTCCCTGTGTTCGACCTCGGACTTCATTTCTGATATTCGAGTTATAGATTTTATTTATTTTCAAGCAATTTTGACCGATACTACGACACAGCATTTATAACCTCGATTTCGCTGACTAACACCTCCTTATCTTCTTCATTCTTCTTCTTTTTCTATTTCCCCTTCCAGCATAACCCATCACCACCAACTTTGTGCCCATGCACAGCTCCAGACCATCACCTTCTCAATCTCTTCCTGCACCAACGTCACTGCCTCATCGCTCACCTTCGATGATATCCTCACTTGCAGCCACGTGTGATAGCCAGCTCCACCTCCACCTGCGCCCACCGGTGCTACTCCACCCCTTCCCATACTCGACATCTTCTTCGTCTCTAGCCACTAGTACACCCAAAGAATCGAACAACCTCCACCCCCGCCCACCTTCTCCACATGCTGACAACCTCCTTCGCACGAGCTGATGACCTCCACCGTACACACGAGACATCGCGGCCATGTGCAAGGACCCCTTGATCCACGCTCCACTGCGGACAGACCTCACCACTGTTGGTGAGCTCCTCGCCAGCTAGCCACCACAACCCACCTTTGATCTTGTCGTCACCACCAACGTGGAGCCTTCGACCATGCTGACCTTCCTCAAGCTCCTCGCTAACCGCCATGGCCCCCCGAGCACGCACGACAAGGAGGAAGAATTACTCTATTTTGGGTCTTAATCGTATTTACATTCAATTCCATTGTGGGATTCTAATTTTGGGTTTTATTATTTTACTGAGGTGAAATTGTGGTAGAACCCTTGCATCCTTGTGTTATCACTGAACTTTTTCTTTTCACCTTATTTAGCATTGGATTTTGATATGGATTTCGCATCTACTCCTAGGAATGATACATATTAGTTATTTTCTTGCATTTGTGCCTCCCTGTGATATGACTTGAAGTTGTGGTATAATTTCAGTATCTTTTTTATTTATTTTTTATTGAGGATTTTCCACCACATGATTTAATACGATGACATATTTCCCTAATATTATTTCTTCAAGCAAAAATCTCCCGATCAGTGGGAAATGGTCATTCTTGGTTGCTGAGTTAAGTTTCCTTTAGTCTATACACACCAACCAAAAAAAGGTGGTATAGGAAGGGATGGATGCACCATCTTTAGTTTTAATAATAGTTAGTCCTGCTTTCTTAGGTACTATTTGGATAAGGCTTACCCATTGAGGATCGGAAATTGGGTAAATGATGTGGGCATCTAACCACCTAATGATTTCCTTCTTGACAACTTTTAACATGTTGGGATTTACTCTTCTTTCTGGTTGTCTAGAAGGTTTTGCCCCTTCTTTGGTATAAATGTGGTGTCTGGAATATGAGGGGCGAATTCCCTTAAGGTCTGAAATGCTCCACCTAATAGCAGCTTTGTGTTCCTTTAAGACTGTTACAAGTTGTCTCTCTTATTCCTGGGTGAGTTATGAGTTCACGAACATAGGAAGGGTTTCCTATTCACCCAAGAACACGTATTTCAATGAATCGGGTAGAGGCTTGAGTTCTAGCATTGGTGGAGAAGGTTTAATGATATTTTGGGAGAATTATTCTTGGTGTGAGGTTGGTAAGGGATTGTCTTGATGTTCATGAAAATCAACTGGGGTCACTGAGTTGAGGGGTGCTAAAGGTTTCATAGAGGATGCACTTGCGAGATGACCTTGCTCTAAACTTGATTCCATGTCATCTGCATTTGTGACATAATATGGTGTAGTCCTATTTTCTTCCAAGGTTAATTCTGGTAGTTCCATGTGAGATGTTGAGTCCAGGTCCACTAAACTGTTAGAGGTGATCTATGGAGGGTAGTTAGAATCACTAGAATCTCCCTAGGTTATGCTTAGAAATTCAGCTGAATTTCCCTTTAATGTCACTAAATTAGGCATCCCAGGTGAATGGCCAATAGGATCAGTGTAAAGCATCCCAATGTTGGCACAAAATTCTTGATTGTCATCTTCAAATTCATCATCTATTCTGTCACAATCAAAGTTCTTAGTTGCCTAGAAAATATCCATCCTTAATTTCTGATCTCTTAGGGCTATTTTCATACATCCAGTTGCACAATCAATGTTTGCCCTAGCGGTCACCAAGAATGGGCAACCTAGAATTATAGGAGCTTCCTTTAAATCAACCGGGACTTCCTTGTCTAGCACAAAAAAGTCTGCAGGGAAACAGAATCCATTAACCATAACAATCACATTTTCCACTATTCCCCTCGACACTTTTACAGTTTGATCAACTAGTTGGATTGTAACAAAAGTTGATTTTAATCCCCAAATTGAAATCGATCATACACTATAGTGGGGGTCAGATTAATTGATGAAACTAGGTCTAAAAGGGCACTATTGAAAGGAGCATCATGCAATTTATAGGAAATCAGTGGGGCTCCTGGTCCTTTTACCTAGGTGGTAAATCACTCAATATAACAATACTTGCCTGTTTAGACAAGATCGCTTTGCCAACCTTCTTGTACTAAAGCCTCAGTGTTGGTTCAATTCTCAACATAGTTAATTAAGTTTATTAGTCTTAATTAATCATGTAAATAATGGACCTAGGTTAACTTGAATTTGCTAAATTGTTGTTGTTGATTATAGTATAGGGTCAAGCTAACCTAACATTTTAGATTTTAAATTCATTTAACTGATTGAGTTCAGATCATTTACTGGGAGATATAAACTTAATTAATTCACCATTTTAATTCTAAAGCATAATATTATTAATTACTTAATTAATTAGATTAATAATTACAATATATGTTGAGCATATGAATAATTGCATAAGAAATTAAACATCAAATCATGCAACTATTCCATTATATGAAAAGAAATATACTTGAAAGATTTTTACTTTGAATAGCAAAGAGAAGAAATGTTTACAAGTGTTTACAAATATAAGGCATAAAAGGAAATGTTTACATTAATACAAATGCCTTTATTACAATGAGCTCATCAACACTTAATTTCTCTTTAATCAGCCTTCAGCCTTTGCTTATCAGACGTCTCTTTTCAATGTCAAACGACTTAAACGTCATTCTCAGACTTCTGATTATCCCAATGGACATCTCTCTTTCTCTTTCTTCAACTTTTCTTTCTTTCTCATTTAACTCACTTTCTCTCTTTATTCTTTAGCTCCTCTAAAGCCTACTTATATTTTCTCTTAATTCTCAGTACCTAAGCTTTCAACCAACTCTTCTTAATCTTCAGTTCTCACATATTTAACCTTCTTTCTCTTTCTCACTCTTTAATCTCTATTATGCACTCATATCCACACTTAGTCAATTTTCGAACCCTTAACCCACATTTTATTTTTTTAACCAAAAATTTGGTTAATTGGTGGACTGGCTATTTCGAGAATACACAGCGCCTACTAAGGGCAAGACCAGACCCTACTTGAGCCAGCCCTAGTTCATTAGTATGGATTTTAGCCATTTTGCACAATAATGGCCCATTCCAGGCCCACAAATCCACTCACGCCCACCCGGGCCCACGTACACACGCATATTCACACGCACACACGTGCACTCAAAGGATCAGAGAGATATGGGTATTTGGTGCGCCCAGCACTGACGACTGAAGCGCTGGGGACGAAAAACCTTAAATACATGTGCATAGCATCACTGGTTCCCGATGCGGGACAAATAAACTGTAGGTCTCCTTCAACAATGCGTTCGCTAGCCAAATCTTTGAACATTGATTCCAAGAGATTCAGAACTCCAAATCGAATGAACAAAAGCTCAATAGAAAGCTAATGATCTTAATTACATGATTTTAACACCAATTTGGTGTTTGGATCATATCTAACCCATTGTTTCAGGGATTAAACATGGCACGTTCACATGTTCCCTGTAGCCTGCTTCAGAGAGTAAATCCAAGTCTTTTGACCTGTAGAGAGGAGATATATCTCAATTGAGAGTCTCGGAATGCTTCAAAGTGCATTACACATAGATTGGGAGAGAGAATGAGGTAGCAGAATGCTTCAGAAGCTCCAAAAGCTTTGGAGGTTCGCATTCAAGGTTCAGAGTTTTGTTTCCAGTATAAATCAATCTAACAGAAAGATCTAAACATCAAAAAGAGGTCTGAATCAACTCAATAGGCTATAAACTGTTGATCTGGGTAAGATTGAACATTAAAACTCAATGAACAAGCTTTGAAATGTTTTGGGTTCCAGTTTGAACCCAAACATATCAGAGAATGAATTCAGCTAAATTCCTCAACATTAAAACTCAATGAACAAGCTTTGAAATGTTTTGGGTTCCAATTTGAACCCAAACATATCAGAGAATGAATTCAACTAAATTCCTCAATAAATCATGTCCAAATCTATTCAATTCACATCCTAAACATCACAGAAACTCAATACATTCTTTAAATCAAAGATTCAAACTTTCAAACTTCATATTCGAGTTAGAGTTGACCTTCAAGGGCTCAAAAGTTGAATTTCATAATTTAAGCTTATTAGATTCAAAAAAACTACTCAGTATGGCTGAAATCCCCTAAAGAATCTATTTAGCCACTTAAATTTATGTTTTGAGCACTCCAACAATGCTCACAGACCCCACCACCTGAACTATGAAGGTAATGTGTTTGACAGAAGAGACCAGAGGTTTTCAAGCCTAATTGAATACTAGAATAGATTATACAAGGTTCACTCTTGCTTTTGGATCTATTATCAGACTCTAAACCTCATTGAATGCACCTCCTGAGCTCTACGGGAGTTGCGGAAGACAAAGCTCAATAGATATGATCATTGATCAAAACATAAATCTCAGTAACTAAATTTGATCCTCACAGCATGAAGAAGTGATCTAAAGCTTCTCACCCTATTCTGAAGGCTGTGGTTCAACTTGAGGTCACCGGATCTTGCTGGAGCTCCGGTGACTAACGATTTAGGTCACTCGAGATCAAGTCTCCATGAAACACTTCAAAAAGGGTCTTAATCAATTCTTGAGGTCGTAAGGAACCTCAATAACATCTCAATTAAATCAATTTTTGAGTTGAATTATGGATTTATCAAGAAATGCTATAAGTCACATCTTGAGTTCGTTTGAACTCAAGAGTTTCCCTCTCATTCAATTGAGAGAGGGGAAAAGTTTATAAGGGTTGAGTGATGGTGTGCTTGTAGGGAATTAGGTGAAGATATTCCTTCTGAGCCACCATTTACAGTAAGCTTAGAAGGTTGAGTGGAATTGGGTGTATTGTGTGTAGATGTTAATAGGGCTAATAAAAATATGGAATAGGGTCTTTGTGGCACAAGGAAGTGATTGAGACCCTAATATGGTGTGAATCAAGCTCAAATTCCTCCATCAT
This sequence comes from Thalassia testudinum, assembly GCA_037157565.1. Taxonomy (NCBI): domain Eukaryota; kingdom Viridiplantae; phylum Streptophyta; class Magnoliopsida; order Alismatales; family Hydrocharitaceae; genus Thalassia; species Thalassia testudinum. Next base: position 22,694,319 of record JAZHRO010000072.1, on the reverse strand, counting down.
AGACAACGGAGGAGATTTGGTGAAGGTGTGTGGATTAAGCATGTAAGCTAATTAATTGAACAAGGAAGAAACTGAATCATGATCATGGAAGATTGAAAAAGGTGATATGATGGTGAAAGACACAAATCAAATCCTGTAAGGTCAGATTTGGCCTCACCAGAGATGAGGAAGATGGAGTTGTAGCTAAGCTTACACTATGCTAATTAACTACCTAACTAGATAAATCTAATTTTGATTAAAAACTAAGCTATCTATGAGTTACCTGGATGAAGGAGATGAGGAGAACTCCGTCGGTGGCACTTAATGGAGGAAGAACTTCGACGAAGTCAAAGCTAACTTTGGCGAGGTAAAAAGCGAAGTAGAGAGGGAAATGGGACGCATAGGAGCCTTGTCACAACTCTTAAGAAGACAAACACTTGAGAAGCGACAAGCTCCTCCGGTGGAGGTGCTTCGAAGAAGGGGAAATAGGTCACCGGAAAAAGGAATTGCCTATCATTGAACTTGATTTTGGGAAGGGGGAAAGTGAGCCAACCGTGGAAATCAGAGGTAGTAAGGGCAATTTATAGGCGTTGGCGATGGTCAAGGGGTTTGTATATGGATGGGAAAATGTCAAGGCACATGGAAATGGCCGACATCATCTCCGACACTGGTAAGGTTAGTCACCTAGAGAATGTAGGATTTCTAGATCATCTGACCCATCAGATGGAAAGGAGGCGATGAACGGAGTGTTGGCGGCAACAGCGATGGCTTTCCGATGTAGGATGAGCAGTTATCTGAAGGTCTAGACAACTGCTGTTGTCAGCCATCCATAGCAGAAGAAGATGATATACACAGTTGCATTTCTACAATAAAAAGGTCCTGAATGAAAATAATCAATGACTTACTAGAAATAGAAGTAAAGGACCTAAAAGTAAACAATGAGTTTTAAGGCTTATTTTAATTCATTTCTTTTTCAACTTTTTATACATAATTGTAAAATAGGTAAATATTATATCTGTGCCTTGCAATTATGTTTTTTCTCTTTTTAGCTTTATTTATTTAAATAATTAGTTTAATTAAGTTAATTACATACTTAGGTCATAATATTAATTTAGTTTAAATATTAAATATTTAGCTAAATGGTTATTAATTGAGTCCACATTATTAATTAAATTATTATTAAGATTAATTAATATTTAATTTTTTTTTAAACTTATTTTGTAGGTCCTTGGTGTTTTAACCCCTACGTATAATTAACCTTGTAATTAATGTATTCTTAGGTAATTAGCTAAGGAAACTAGCTAATTAGTGATAATTAGGAGCCATGATGAGTCTCTCATCATACCCCCAAGCCAAAGTTTTGCTAGTTCCTAGCAAAATTAACCAAGAAATATGATGTTTTAAGCACCAGGGTGATTAAATAATTTTAAATAATTCTATAATAAAGGAATGCTTAAGTCAGAATTTTTTTAATATTTCTATTTTTTTTGGTTTTGTATTTTAAACAAATATCCACAAATAGACAAAGCATTTGCGAGAATCCACCTGGTACAGACTCAAAACCCTAAATACCTTTCAGAAATACGTATTCATAAAAATAGAATCTTAACAGGAATGTCTTTTGAATCAGAACATTGAAAACTCGTTTATTCTTTGTATCCACTCTAAACTCTAAAAATCAAAGAGGTCAAGATGAATAAGGTAACACGACTCAAAGATTGAAAGTTAAATTCTAACTCAAAAATTCAATAGACATAGGATAATCCTTAAGCTTGTGAAATCTAATTTTTACCAGCCTAAGCTTTTGCAAATTAACTAAACACCCTTTATTAACTAAATTCAGAGAAGTGTAAAATCCCTGAACCAACAAATCCACAGCATCAAGGATAGACTTCTAGAACTAGGACCTTGTCAGTCTATATCCATTAGGCCTCAACAGCTGGTCCCCAAAACCCAATTTCTTAGGCTTCACTGTCCACTGCAAAGTTCAGTAGCTATGATTTTAAAATTTCCGTGCTTGTGACTAAACTTGTCCTAAAGGCATCCGAAGTTACAAAAATCCAGATCTTAAGACATCAATTTCCAATCCAGGTTATTCCAATTTAAGCCTTTGGCTTTGCCTTACTAAGATTTGGCTGCTTTCTCCTCACCAATTTTTTATCCTGAGGTCAACACTCTAGGTGTATATCTTCCCAGTGGACCACTAGGTCTCATATTCCTATATTTTATCTCCATATTTTTCCAATCCATTTTCTATAGGTTAAAACACCCATATGTAGTGAGGTGTTTTTATTGATGGAGGAAGGGGTAGTATCCATATGAAACGAGATGCTTTATTTGGTAGATAAAAATTGCATAAGTATCCATTTGTAATGAGATGCTTAACTGCAGGGTGTATGAATTTTTTTTTTCAATAAATTTATTTTTCTTCTCTTCTTTTTTCTTACTAATGTAAATACTCTAAATCTTTTTTCTAGGTGAGTGGCACATCCTTCACCCTTTTGTGCTGCCCTGCGGAAATCCTTGGACTAAAGAGGATTTAGAATCGATCTCTTAACCTCTATGTTTTCGTGATCTCAGATGGCAGCAAGACAATTCTAATGTGTGTGAATTTTGGATGTTTAGGTTACTTAGCTCTCAAACTACAGCGTGGATAGCAAAGTTTTTCACTCTCAAGTCCCTTAAACCATTAGTATCAACTCGCAGAATTTGTCAAGACACAACCCACCAAGTCTAGCTGAATGTCCTCAATTGATTAAGCTAACTATAGCCCGTTAGACCTTACAACTAAGAATTCTACCAACTCTTTACTTAATCAACTCTAGGTATCTAGTCTCTTTACTCAACTTGATGGTAAAAACATGTATTCAAATATCAGAAGGATCTAACCTAGCCTTATTGACCAAGAAAGTTGTAATTTAGTTCCAAAATTTATGTCTCATATAAAACTTAATAACATCTTAGTTACTTTATTTCATAATAAAGAGCGAGAAAACATATCCTATTAGGGTTTCAGACTTTAGCTCGAGAAAAATCTCATTCAAAATTCACAAACAAATACGTGTTTTGAAAAGGTATTCAAGTAAACATCCAAAGTAAGGATTCAATGCTCTTATTAATATACACTATTCACAATTTATATATTTTTTAAATTTCTGACCTTAAAAATAAAATTAAGCTCCTTAATTACTAATATAAATATTTAAATATGTTTTGTTATTTTAATATTTTTTTCTTCAGTTCTTCTTTAGAAATGAATGTAATCCCCCTTATTATTTTTATTTTTATTTTTATATTTTAAATTTTTATAGCTTTATTATATTTTTATTTTTATGGTTAATCTTTTTAAAATTTTTATTAATTTTTCAAAAATATTTAAATTTTTAGGATTTTTACATCTTTGTCATCTTTTATCTACCAATACACTTAGAGTATTAAGATTTCACTTCACACCCCCCAAGCCAAAATTTTACAATGTCCTCATTGTAAAAAGGGTGAAAAAGACTCTACACATTGTAAAAAGGGTGAAAAAGACTCTACACTTCACTTAGTATAGTTTGACGGCAGGAGTTGTATAGAGGAGATGAAAGATCTCTATGTAGGTGATATCAAGTTTGATCTAAGTCAGAGTGGTCAGTCGGACTACGTGAAGAGTAGATAATAAGGAAGTGACAAATATAGTATAGACTTAATGTATAGGTAGATGAAAGTGTGGAAAATAGGAAATAGCTATGTACAAATGTGCTAAGTTTTACACCTTCAGCTAGGCATAAACACTGTAACTCACGTAAAAGAATAGATATGATAAAAAGCAACGGAGTCAAGAAGAATTAGCTCAAGAAACAGGAAACTAGATAAACCACCCGAAATCAGAAGAGTCAAAAGAGTAGAGATGTCACCCTGATTTTGCCTAAAAAGATCTTGCAAAACCAAAATCAGAATCACGTGAAAATCTTTGAAAGATACGAGTGGATCTCATGGAAGATAAATCTGATTTGGATCGAAATAAAGATACTAAAGAATGAGGCAAATAGGATAGGTGAGTTCAAACCAATAAGAAGATTAGCAACAAATCAATTTTGATTCTGAATGATAGGTGGATCTTTTTGGTACAACAAAGGTAGTTGTTGATGCAGGTTTGGAAGTTCACTATCAAGAGGTGTAGAGGGCGGGTTCTGATTTGAATCAAAGGCCTGATTAACAAAGTGTACTTGGTTCATTTTCAAAAAAAAAAATAAAGTGTACTTGGCCCTGATGTTTCTAAGATGTGGTAGATTTCTAGGTTTCAGAATTGGCTGAGATCGAAGAGTACCTAGCTTACGAGACTCAGCCAAAGGCGTGATTTGATTTTGTAAATTAGCCAATTTTGTCAAGCATTGCCTTTGAATCTCAGCGAGAGCTTCAGCATTCTGTCCCTGGCTCTCAGTCACAGCTCGCAAAATCTGATCGAGCTGAATATTTCTATTTGGCCCTAAGTAGTTCTGTGCACTCACCTGAATGGGCCTCGCATTTGGTTGCTGAGACGGCAACGAAGGAGAGTTTTGACAGGTATGATTTGGATAGGTAGGTCTTTGGTTTTGATCAGCCCAAGAGAAGTTGGGGTGGTTTCTCCATCTAGGGTTATAGGTATTTGAATATGGGTTAAATCTAGAATCATTCACCAAAATGGCAAAAAGATTGTAATGATTCGACATGTTTTTTGCAAACAATGAGATTGGGGAGAAGGGTGGGAATGATGGGATAAAGGTCTCTGCATGGGTTGGTGAATAAGTAGGGAGAAAACCCAAGGAAGAAGGATCTTTAAAATCTAGATTATTCACAAATTCCCTCCCCGTGGGAATTTGCAAAATAGGGAAATGCGTGGGATTCTACAGAGCGAGAAAAGGCATAAGAGTCTTCATCGTGTTTCAGACCTCATCAAGATGCTTCGCTGTGATATCGACTTTGTCTTTTGTCTCAGCTATAATCTCTAAATCCTTTGAATTGTACTGATTCGTGATTTCATGAATGCCCTTTTGATGCGGATTTTGATGTGTGTGTGGATTTCCCCATGCGAATTGCAACATGGATGCATTGTTGATGGAGTTTTCCGCCATCCCTTCAAATAGTTCTGAGACGGATTCTTTATCGCGATTCAAAAAATTCCTTCCACAAGAGGCATCGACCAAATTGCGAATGCTCTCTTGCAATCCACAATAAAAGATGTGCATGAGTTGCCAACGAGGGATGTCATGATGTGGGCATTTCCTTTGCAATTCATGAAAGTGCTCCCACGCTTCATGAATTAGTTCTCCTTGGTTTTGAGTAAAGGTTGTGATGGCTTGCCTAAGGGCATTGGTGCAGCCTATCGAAAAGAATTTCTTTAGGAAAGAAAATTTGAGTTCAACCCATGTAGAGATAAGTCATGTAATCGTGCAGTACCAATAGGCGGCTTTGTCTTTTAGGCTAAAGGAAAACATCTTCATTAGTATGATTTCCTGATTTTGATTTCGAGGCCCAAGGGTTTGAGGTAGATTCTTAAGATCTTCGATGTGTTGGAATGGATCCTCGGATGCATAACCATGGAAGTGTTGGATTAGACCTATAATGTTTGGCTTTAATTCTATGTCATTTTCCCCAACAGGAATCTAACACTAGGCTCTACTTGGGCATTAGATGGATTGTAATAGTCACGGAGTAGAGGCTTAGGTAGAGGACGAGGTGGAAGAGGAAAATCAAGGGGATCAGGACTTACCTCAGGTTGAGGAGGAGGATGAGACTGAAGGTTCTGAAGAGCAGCCATCAACATATTGATTTGACGGTTCTGCTCGAGCATTTGTAGATTCTGGTTCAGGAGCACCTCATGGATATCAAAGGCAGCATCTCCCCCTGACCAAAAGAAGAAGGGATCTCAGGATTCGGGTTTTGCGATTGATCCATAGAATCAAATGCAGAAAATGCAGAAAAAGTGGATGGGAAAACTGGTTGCCTCAGTGCAACTGGCCTAGGTAGACCTATCAAAGGAGAGACAAGAGGCAGCTTCAGAGATTTCCTCTCGTGCATAAACTGCAAAAAATGTGTAAAGGTACACTCACACCACTGCATCAAAATAGCGTCAAGCAAAACCCTTATACAGTGCAAAAAGTGGGTTTTCTTCTTTTCAAAGGAAAAGTAGATCCTAGAATACATGCAAAATATAGTGAGATGCAAACAAGTAATATATCAATCCAAATATGCATCCTACACGTAGCATCACATACAGCTCGTAAAAGATCAGAGGCCAAGGAGCAAGATAACACAAATCCAAGCCTCGAATGACAAATCCAGCCACATTGATGGATCCGAATCAACGATTGTAGTCCAATGATGCAAAAATCAACTCAATCGGAGCCCTATAGCACCAACTACAAGGGCGAGAAGATGGACGTTCAGGATGGTGCCACGTGGCACTATTCCAATGATCCATTACTGCACCCCAACCACTAAAAGAAAGACGTGGGCCATTAGATCGTCATCCAACGACCATGTAGAGGTCACATCACCCTCTCCGCGTGCCCTTCATCAAGGAGGAGTCCATCTCAGCCCTTGGATCTTCATCCAAACGTTGAGAGCAGTAGCATGCTAAAATTAAAATCGTGACACAAAAGGTGGTGTGGTGTAGTGGAGAACACGCTCGCAATGAGGCGCGAGTTCGATTTGCGCTGAGTGAAAAATTGGCAAGGTGGTGGAGTGTGGACGCGATTGGACCATTGGATCAGAACAAGTAGTGTGGATGCAACTACGTGGCACAACGAGGAACGACAAATGTGGCGGTGCTTGATGGATGCTCGATCTAAATCCCAACCTAACGCCCCACCAGATGAGGAGTGGGCGCTTGAGAAGAGGAGGTGGTCGATCCTTTTAAGTTGTCTAATCGCGAGATTAGACGGTTGAAATCGAATGAGCATGCGTGCATGCACATGAAGACATGAGGCGGTGGATCCAGTGGTTGAGCAGCTGCCATGTGTCAGCATTTGGCACGTTCCGCGCGTACAAGGCACGATTAAGGCTATTTTTAGGCGTGATTTGAGCTTTTGATCTCCCAATCGATGGATCTGATCGCACGTAAGTTGCTGTATGACTTGGGAGGCCTAAATACCTACTTTGCCCTTCATTGAAGCTATAGAAAGAGCCCCAGAGCCCCCAGTTGAGAGGCAACTCCCACCAGACACATCTCCAACCTCCCTCTTTCTCTACAACTTCTCTTCGTTCTTCTTCCTGATGCTCTGGATCTAAGGTGTTGCCACACTTGGCACAAGCATCCCACAAGCAATGCCGTCCTTCATATATTTTCTCTCTCTATTCTTTAGCATAGTTATCTTAATTCTTAGTTTAAGAATTGTTTGCAAGTAGCAATGAAAATCTGATTTTAAGAATATCTTGTCTCTATTTTCATGCTTTCATTGGGCTAGATTAGTTAGTACTAAAAAGAAATTAAAAAAAAAGGTGCTTGCTTGATCCCTAGGTTAACACTTGATTGCTTTTTGAAAAAAAAAGAAAAAACTCTTATTATTGGGAATAAAAAAAGCCACCTCGTATATTTTTGGGTTGAAATAAACTCTCATCTTAAAAATTCAATTCCCAAAAATTCACAAGTCCAAAAATTATAAAGTTTCTACTAGATGTGGGCTTTGAAGTTAGGAATAACATATCCAAATTTCGTGCCTAGTGATGGGTTTTGTATAACCGCATCAGTTTGATTATATTTTATTACTTGAATACAAAAATTTCTCCGAGGTCAAACTCAAGGAGCAAGCTTGATTTTAGAAGCGTAGAAAATCATAATTTACAATATACTGTTTTACAAAAAGATTAAAGAGAGGAAAATAAAAATGTCTCTTCTCTTTTCTTCTCTCTTTCTTCTTTTGTCCTCCTTTCTCTCTGTTTTCAGACATCTGACTCCAAGGGTCAAACGCCTTAAGTGCCACTTGCTACAGTGCTTGTGCTCTCCTTCTTCTTTTCAGCTGCTGCTGCTGCTTCTTCTTTCTTCTCTGCTGTCTCTACCTTCTCTTTTGAATTCTTTTTCTTCTTCTTTCTTCTCTGCTATGCCTTTTGCTTTCTTCTTTCTTCCTTCTCTTTCTGCATCAGCTTCTCTGCGACCACAATGTCATCTTCCTCCTTCCTTTTCTTCTCTACGCCTCCAAGTCCTTCTTCTTCTTCTTCTTTCTGGCCACAACTGGCTTTCGCGGCTAACTCCTCAGCTGTGCCTTCCTTGCTTCTTCTTCTATTCCCTGCACGCAGGCACACGGTTAGGCAAAACCTAACCCCTACCCTTCCCATGTTTCTCTCTCTCTCTGTTTCACTCCAAGGTTCACTCTCCCAGAGCCTTCTCGGGTTATCGGGTCAGGTATGCATGCCCAAGACCTGGTGCACTAGCATGGGTGGTGCGCAAGGTGTGCACAGGTTGTGTAATCGGGTCGGGCCATGTCCGCGAGGGGTGGTCACGGATGAGGCTGGGTGAGTGGGTGAGAGAAACCTCACCCCGTGTCAGTGAGGCGATAAGCCTTAGTCACTTTTGCAACTTATGAGCTGTGGGGCGCTTGCAAACTTACGAGGTGGGACTAAGCATCCCACCCTGCCGCATGTGCGCCTGCAGTAGCAACCACGCTCAATCGCCACTCCAGCTAAGGTCTTCGCAGCCAATTGAAGACCTGGAGATGTGCGCAGCAGTCTTCCGCGCGACCTGGGCGTGCCTCCTGGAGCTAGGAAAGCCTGGAGCTGGCAAGGAAGCTCCTTCACACCTTCTCTAATGGTGGCGGAGGCGCAAACCTGAAATGCATGAATGCGGCCTTGCGACCCTGTCAAATCATAGGAAAACCTTCGTCGTATCATGACGAAGGTGAGACGGGGGTTGGCTGCCTACAGGGTGGCCTAGGCGTGCGTGCCTAGGTTGCTCTGTGGCCATGAATGTGGGTTAGGTTGGTAGAGGTGTGGAGTGTGTGTGGCGGGCAGTGGAGATGGGGAAGTTGCTTAGTTGGTGGTGGCGGAGGTTTGAGGGGTCTGGCGAGGTGGATGGAGGCGTGGAGCGGTAGGAACACCTCGCCGGTGGTTTGCCGGAGGTGGAGATGGTGAGGGTGGACAGTGGCGTAGAGGGGTCGAAAGTGTGAATTAAAAGAGGGGAAATGAAGTGGGGGAGAGAAGGAACTTATCTATGAGTCTCTGGAGGAAGGGAGGAGGCAGAGGTGGCGAGCGGCTGTGCTGCCGTCGCCGGAGACAAAGGTGAAAGGGATGTGGTCGAACCCGGTTAGGTTGTGTTAATATGGTGATTTTATCATTGAAATGTGTATAGTGGTTAACCTAAATCGGACCTAACCATCCCTTTACAAAATATATTTTTTTTTACTTGGCCTATTTGATTTTATCTTGGTCACTTTTAGGCCTAGGGTCGAACTCAGGGAAGTGGTATTAGAAGTGAAGAAATTTCTATGCCTTTCCTACAATGAATCTCTTCTGTTTGTTTATTGTGTTTTTGGTGCTTTCTATTTAGATTTTTTTCTGATAATTCTTGTTCTTGAGGCACACCCTCAAAATCAAGTTCTTGGCTTTGAGCCAAATCAGGGTTCCAAAATGGGTCTTGCTATTCGCAAGATTGAGTACCTGCAAGTCAAGGATTATCTTCTCTTTTATATATTTTTTATCTTTTTACTAACAGGAAAGCGAAACAGAAATAAAGTAAATATAGTATAAATATATAGGTATATATTATATATGCATAAAGGGGTGGGGGTGGAGGCGGAGATGGAGTGTAGCACGGTGTCGAGTCGGTCGTCGTCTAGAAAGACGCAACCAACAGTACGAGGTGTTGCGTGGAGTATAAGGTGGATGGCGGAAGATGTGTGCGACCATGCTTTTTGTATGCGTGTATCGGGGAATATCAACAACTGGTGCGGATATTCCCGCGATACCACGTATAGTAAGTAATATGAAAATATATATATATAAGTATATATGTAAATATATCTATATGTATATTTATATGGTTATAAATATATATGTATATATGTAGTTATATATGTATATATATGTATCTATGTATATATATATGTGTATATATATAGGTATGTAACTATATGTATAGATAGATATATGTATAGATATATATATATATGTATATGTATGGATAAATAACTATATAGATGTATATATATATAGGTATATATATATATAGTAATATATGTATATAAATATGTGTAGATATATATATATATATGTATATATATATATGTATGTATGTATCTATACTTATACTTAGTTATATAGGTAATAATATATATATAGATATATATGTATGTATGTATATATATTTATATGTATATAAATATATGTATATATGTAAGTATATATGTGTATATATATATATATGTATATGTAAGTATATAGATATATATATATGTATGTATGTATATAGACTAATACATAGTTATATAAGTACTAATATATGTATAGATATATGTATATATATATATATATATGTATATAAATATATATATATATAAATATATATATATGTACGTATATATATATATATGTATAAAGTAGAGTATTGGTGTGTGTGTGAGTGTATGAGAGTGTGAGTGTGTGTGTGGAAGTGTCGACAGAGAGAGTGAGCGAGTGCTGTGTGTGTGTGAGAGAGAGAGAGAGGGAGAGGGAGACTGCTAGAGTGAAGGCTGGGAGGGTTAAGTCGTCCGCACACGAAGAGGCGTTGTCTGATGGCCACAGCGCACCACACTGCGTGTAGGCGCGTGAGGATGTGCATGCTGGGAGGGAGTGAGCGCGGGGGAGTGAACCACAGCGCACCGCGCTGCACGAAGGGGTTGGAGCGGGCAGAAGCAGGCGTACGCGGGTGAATGGAGCAGGAGAAGATGCGGGCAGGTGTGGGCACACGCAGACGCGGGGACGGGCACTGGAGCGGGGGCGGGCTGCGGTTGGTTGCGGCGCACCGGGTGACCGGATAAGTGAGAAACTTACCGGTCACCGCACTGTAGCCACATTGTTTCGCTGAAATGCGTGAACAGTGGCTACAGTGCCCGGGCAAGCCGCGCAACCACTTGCATCCGGTGCTGTGAGTGCGGGTGGCGTGGACGGCTCGGCGTGTGCGCGGAAGAGGAATGCGCCGGCTGGGCTTATGGGCGAAACTTATGACAGGGTGCGCGGAGAGGCTGGGTCATCGGCGAAGGAGCGCGACAGGGCATGCGGTGGCCTGCGGGTGGTGGCTGGCGTGCGCAGAGAAGCTTGGTCGGCCATTGCAGGGGCACACGGTGGCCAGTTGTGGGTGGAAAGGTGAGTGCAGTGTGAAGAAGCGGGAGGCGAGGGTGCCTGCAGGCATGCGCTAGAGGCGAGGGCGGCCTGCAGGTGTGCGCTGGAGGGCCTTGCTGCTGCTGCTGCTATGCGGAGCTTGAGCTTCAAAGCTTGAAGCTCCTGCTCCAATGGCTGAATTAGCGAAACAGAGAATACCACCGCACCCACCGGCTCTCTGATGAGCTGGGCGGTGGTGGACTCACAATGGTGGTTGTGCACCACTATGAGGTTCTCCTGCCCACAGAGTGTCTCCTCAGAGGAGGAGGGGCTATGTATGGAGGGAGAAGGGAGGAGATGGTCTGGAGAAGAAGAGCTGCAGTGTTTTTTTTTTTCGTGGGGACCAGGCTCCCCTTTGCAAGAAGAAGCCGGGCTCTTTTTATAGAGGAAGAAGGCATGCACAGCCATGCCCTGGCTGTGCATGCGGCTGCAGGGAGTGGCTTGCATGGCTTGGCAGGCTACTGTTGCAGAGCATGGTGCGAGGAAGAAGAGGCCATGTCTTGCAGCCGCAGGAAGAATTCAAAGTCAGATAAAAATAAAATAAAGATGGAGATTTTTGCAAAGCAGCACTTGAGGAAAACGTGAATTGCGAGGCCATTTTATTTCACTCTCCTCCCCTCTCAATTAAATGCATGCATGCATGTATTTTCACAAATGCGATTATGGAAACCTAATATGCACTGGTAATGCTAGGAAATAGCATAAGACGGCACAATTGCAGGTGTATTTTTGCGGTGCAATCATACCCTGCTGCCTATCTTTTGCTAGTCCCTAGCAAAACATTTTTTTGTATTGTAGTTAGAAATGATCTTTAGCTGAAGATTTTCTCCTGAGGCAACATAGGTGTGTTTATTGTTGGATATTGTGAGAACCAATTGTAGAGAATACTACCAGTACTATAAGTCTCACATGACATAGATCATCTCTCAACTAACCAGGACTCTTGATATTTAAACCTTAAGTACGATTTCCAGGACCTAGGAGGTTTTTGTCATACTCGAGAGCTCAAGAGGTTATGGCTTGTGCATAGTGAAGGATCAAGCTGACCAGATGAACATTAAGACTCAAGCCCAGGGTTTCACAAATTTTTAAGTACAGGTTGGTCCCAGTTTTAGCTCGTGTCTTCGGATTGACCCTTAAAAAGATGACTAAAAACTCAACTCCCATTTTCTGACATTTGTGGCTCAAAGAAAATAGGGTTTTTGCCCTAAAGAACTTTTTTGTAGGAAGATTTTACAGACATTTGTGAGATATACTGACTTATTTGCATCTTTTTTTTCTTTTTTTTTGAAACATGTGTCAGTATATCTCTTACAACATTATTTGAAGGAGCACACTTTTCTTTTTGGTGGAAAGAGTCTCTCCTAAACACAAGACTAAAACCTGGGATAAAAAGTCTACCTACGTGCACAGGTAAGGACTCCACCTTCCCTAATGAACACTAGGGTTGGATCTTATGTTCACCTGGTCTTTCTTGATATGTGTAGTGTGAACCAAGAATACTTAGGCTCTCAAGTAGAAGCAAACCAACGAATCCTGTACTGGTGTCTCAGGTACAAGAATACATCCTTAGTTAGGAGAGATTCCGATCTATCTTGTCAATGCTCAAGTGAATTAAGCCGAGCCTGAGCGAATCAACCTTTTGTGGCCTGGAAAGTCTTCAAAACAGCCGTTGAATATCCATAAACACTTATTGTATTTTTATTTCAGCCTTTAGATCATTACTAAACACCTTTTTTTTTTCTTTATATATATATATATATAGGTGGAAACTGCATGATACCATAAAATACCCAGATCCTATGGATGCCTATCCACCCCCCCATGCCAAACGATGCTATGTCCTCATATGCATGTAGGGTAGGGTAGAGGAAGGATGAAAGATCGAGTAACGAGAGTTGAGGTGCAAGGTAAACAGCAGGGTGGTAGGGTGGGTGGTTGGTGGGTGTTGAAGTGAAAAGTGAAGTGATAATGATAGTGGCGTGAAAAGTGATGGTGGATGGTGAAAGATTTAGCATTTCTTGGGACGAGAGTGTCCCCGGTGGATCGGAGAACAAGTCAGGAGGAAGAAGTTGGCCCTCAGATTGGCCAAGAAGAGGGGCTTCTTGGATAGATGGATCCAAAAAGGAAGAGCCCCAGTGAGAAGTATATGGGCTCAAGGTCCCAGTGTGGAGTTGCAATTCCACCTGATTTGGCGGGAAAGAAAGGGCAATCCAATCTTCAAGAGTGTGAACCGGCGGTGAGTAGCCCGGATATGACTCAGACCATGATGTATGGGAAGCGGAGAAAACCTCATCAGAAGTCTGGCCAGGAGAAGGTATGGGACAAGGGAGGGATGGGGGAACGTCACAATATGTGTCGGTCAGGCAATCGTCAATGTTTACAGGTAATCCGCAGCAGTCAGAATAGGTCCCAATTAGTCCGATACACGCGCTGATGGCCATGTCCTCGTCAGACGTGTCATCCTCGATACAATCGCAATCAAAGTTCTCAGCTGCCTTGAAGATGTTAAGCTTGAGCTTTTCAGATCCAACGGAAATCTCAATACAACCCGACTCACAGTCGACATGGGCACGAGCTGTGGCCAAGAAAGGTCGACCAAGGATGATCGGACAATTAGAAAGTGAGCTAGGAAGTTCCATATCTAAAATAATAAAGTCAACAGGAAAATAGAGACTATTGACCCTAACCACCACGTCTTCCACCACACCCTTCAGGATTTTGACAGAATGATCTGCCAACTGTAACGTGACAGGGGTGGGATTCAGATTTCCTAAGGAAAATTTTTCAAGCATGATGGTCAGTATAAGATTGATGGAAGATCCTAGATCAAGTAGAGCACGGTTAAAATTGCAGCCTTGGATGCTACAGGAAATCAGTGGTGTGCCCGGATCTTTCTACTTCGGTGGTAGGTTTGACAGTATAGCACAACTTGCATGAGGCGAGAGAACCACGGGATTCTTGGTTTTCTTTGACTATCGCCTGGGTGTTGTGTAGTCTTTGAAAAATCAGGTGACAGTAGGTATGTGGTCGATAGCCTCGAGCAGGGGTACCTTGATTTCTACATTCCTAAACAAATTACGCAGGTTATCAAAGGCCTGCGTATCTTTCTTTTTGCCTTTTGGCTCCCTTAGTAGAGCCTCAAGGAATGGAACTAATTCTGGCACCAATTTGGGTGTATTGTCCTCTCGCGAATGCGGTGCACATCCCGAATGAGAGGGTGATGAAGAAGACGGGCCAGGATCAGGTTGAGGTGGATCGACGGTCTGCTTACCGCTCCTCGTAGTGATCTCATTGGACGATGCAGGTCCAGTGGGATCATACGGCGGAGGAGGGTTCGCAATAGGGACATAAGAGTGAGGTGCTGCAGCGGGATTAGCCTGAAATCCCGGTGGAATGCTCAGAGCTTGCAGAATCACAGGGTACGAAATTTCGTGGGTTTGGAACAGGTTTGGCGGGAAGAGTGCCTTGAGATCGAGTCACCATGCGTAGTTGACTGATCTCAGCATTCTATTGCGCCAATTATTGCTAAAGAGAGGTCATGTTCTCTTCATGGCGCTTTGACATTTCCGTCATCATCCGCATCAATTTATCAAGAGGACTTGATGTGTGTTCTACTTGCAGTACGCAAGGACCCGATGGCGGATTAGCCATAGGATTAGACTGGGCCCTTGGGATGACGGGTGCGGACAGTCGCATTAGTCCACCCGCGGGGTTTTGGCACTACGGGTTGTTGGACCATGCGAAATTTGGATGATTTCGCCACCCTAGGTTATAAGTGGCAGACAACAGGCTGTTCCCCAGGGCGTAAGCGTCTTCTATGCCAGAAGACGCATCCGCATGAAAATATGCGTCCAAGAACATGGAGGCTTGGTCCTCCGTGTCAAAATACTAGCTCGTAGAAGCCAGATCCACATGACTTACCGAGTTGCTTGGTGCGACACTCGGTAAGGAAGGTCTTACGAGGTTTCTCGGGATAAGCCTGGTATTGGAAGAATTGGGATTGTGACGAAGTGGTGAGGTGGGGGTGTTTGCCATAGAACGGGCAGGGTTGGCCAGAATATCATCCAGCTTCTTGTGCACGATGGAGACTTCATCCAATTTCTGTGCAATAAAGTTGAGATCAGTGGATAAATGGGAGGGTCCCGTGTCAACTTCGTGGACATTTCGGGGCAGACTGGTATGATTAAAGGCGATAATGAAGGCATTGTTCATTGAGTTTTCACTCATATTTTCAAACAATTCGAATGCTCCATTCTCGTCTTTATCCATAAAGTTCCCTCCGTAGGAAGCATCTGCAATCTGCTTGAAAGTCTCATTTAGCCCATAGTAGAAAATTTGGGATATATGCCATTTAGGCTGACCGTGGTGTGGACACTTCCTGAGGAGGTCATTATACCTCTCCCATGCCTCACGAAATGGTTCACTGTTTCGTTGTGTAAATGAAGTGATAGCATAGCGAAGTGCATTGGTTCGCCCGATTGGGAAGAACTTCTTGAGAAACGCTGTTTGCATCTCTTCCCAAGAGTAGATGGTTCTCCCAAGGGTGTGTAACCACTGCGACGCTTTATCCCGCAATGAAAACGGGAACATTTTCATGAGGACTATAGGTAACCCGATATTTCTAGGTTTAACAGTTTCAACTAATCGGGTTAGGTCTTCCAAGTGGAGAAAAAGATCTTCACTTGGAAGACCATGGAAGTGAAAATTTATTAGGCCAATTATGTTAGGCTTCAATTCAAAGTCGTCCCCGCCCATGGGGACCCGAATTTGTCCTATGGTCTCTGTAGCAGTGGGGTTCTGATAGGAGCTAAGAGACCTAGTCTCCTCCTGTTCGGGAGGGTTCTGCATTTCCTCCAATGTTTCCCTTATGGCTTCAATTTTCTCATTATACATTTCCATTCGGGCTTGGAGGGAGGATATAGGATCTAAGGCTCCACCACCTGGTGGGTTTTGAGGGTGGTTTCCTCCCTCGGGATTTGGGGGTGGGTGTGCAGCCATGTTTGTGGAGGAGGAGGACAATTCGGCTCCTTTTCTAAACTTACCATGCAATTCAAACAGTTCAGGGTTTTGTGACCTCCTCCCAAACATGCACTACCGCAGGAAGAATTGGGGAGATAAGAAGGGAAAAGAGATGAGAGAAATGACGCCGGAAAGGTACACTTGATGAAAAATCAATACAATCAAATTCTTAACCTCTATAGTGTGTCCTTAGACCTAAAGATCTAAGTTACCTACTATCACGAACTACGGAACTAAATGCGAGCACCGCGGAGCCACCAGGCTAGATTGAAAGGCCGTTTGCCCCAGTCTTAGACACCCGATAGCACGTGGGAACCCTCACCAGCACGTAAGCGCTACACGCAGGTAGTTAGACCTCCAATCCTTAATAAGGGTCAAGTTGCTACCAGTTTTAGTTAGAGGCTTAGGATCAAGTGCATCTGGAATATGAAGGGCGTTATTTACGGGTAATGCCCAAGTGATTGATTTTTAGAGTGTGTAAAACAAGCATGCAACGGGGAAATCTCCCCGAATTGAAGTTTTTAATTGGTTAATGGTTTTTAAAGTTCAACCTTAAGTAGTATGGATTTTAAGATTTCTCTAAATTACCAATTCAACTAATCTCTGGGTTTTGAGAGAATACAAGTTTTTTTCTAAGCCCAACAAACCCTTCTTCAATGTCAGTTGGTTAATGCATGCTAAAATGCAATGGGCTTCCCTAGATGGAGATTTCTATGTGTGGATGCACGAATCAATTTTAGATTAGTGTGAAAGGGAGCTAAAGCACTTCATTTCAAGTGCTCCCAATCACCAAAAAGATATCCACACACATGGCTCAACCAAAAGATAAAGAAAATCAAATTTTTGGGGTTGAAATATTCGGGATAGAATCTTAGGCACGTGAAAGGTTGTGGTGGGGTTGTAATCAACTCAATTCCAAGTCTCCCCACCAAAAAGGTGATCCTGAATTGCAGATAAATGAGGCAAAAAGGGGTGACAATCAATATTTTTATTTGCCTCAAAGAATACTTCACACGACGAAAAATTCAAGAATCAAGATTCTTGGATTTTTGCTATGTGAAGTTTGGCGGGAAATCCCGGGGCGGTGGGAGTGAAGGCAAACAATCAAACAAGTGAATTTTAATCCACTTGCCCCAAGAGATCCCACGAAGTTTTTTTAGTTTTTGTTTTAATTAATTTTTTTCAGTTTTACTTTTATTTATTAAGGTGACAAGCTTGCCTAAGTTGCTAAGGAAGACCTACTTGTTCAGCAACGTGTGCGAAGCTCCAGTATGGTGTCGGTGTCTTCACGCTCTCGTTCCTGCCTTGGATCTGCCCACGTTTCCGACTTCGTCTGCCTGCCTTCTCCTTGCAACAGGTTCACCTGCACAAAAACACCCATCAAGAGAGAAGAGAAAAATGAAAGGAATGGAATAGAAACTTACTTGCATACGCACTTCCCCGGCAACGGTGCCATGAAAGGGATGTGGTCGGACCCGGTTAGGTTGTGTTAATATGGTGATTTTATCGTTGAAATGTGTATAGTGGTTAATCTAAATCGGACCTAACCATCTCTTTACAAAATTTTTTTTTTTTACCTGGCCTATTTGATTTTATCTGGGTCACTTTTAGGCCCAGGGTCGAACTCAGAGAAGTGGGATTAGAAGTGAAGTTTCTACGCCTCTCCTACAACGAATCTCTTCTATTTGTTTATTGTATTTTTGGTGTCTTTCTATTTAGATTTTTTTTGATAATTCTTGTTCTTGAGGCACACCCTCAAAATCAGGTTCTTGGCTTTGAGCCAAATCAGGGTTCCAAAATGGGTCTTGCTATTCGCAAAACTGAGTACCTGCAAGTCAAGGATTATCTTTTCTCTTTTATATATTTTTTATCTTTTTACTAGCAGGAAAGCAAAACAGAAATAAAGTAAATATAGTATATATATATAGGTATATATTATATATGTATAAAGGGGTGGGGGTGGAGGCGGAGATGGAGTGTAGCACGTTGTCGAGTTGGTCGTCGTCTAGAAAGACGCAACCAACAGGACGAGGTGCTGCATGGAGTGTAAGGTGGATGGCGGAAGATGTGTGCGACCATGCTTTTTGTATGCGTGTATCGAGGAATATCAGCAACTGGTGCGGATATTCCCGTGATACCACGTATAGTAAGTAATATGAAAAAATATATATATGTATATATGTAAATATATCTATATGTATATATATATGGTTACAAATATATATGTATATATGTTGTTATATATGTATATATATATATGTGTATATATATAGGTATGTAACAATATGTATAGATAGATATCTATATAGATATATATATATATGTATATGTATGGATATATAACTATACAGATGTATATATATATATAAGTATATATATATAGTAATATATGTATATAAATATATGTAGATATATATATGTATATATAGTTATAGATATATATATGTATATATGTATATATATATTTGTATAAATATTTGTATATACATGTATATATATATATGTATCTATACTTATACTTAGTTATATAGGTAATAATATATATATATAGATATATATGTATTTATGTAAGTATATATGTGTATATATATATATATATATGTATAAATATATGTATCTATATGTATATATATATATATATATCTATACTTATACTTAGCTATATAGGTAATAATATATATATATATATATAGATATATATGTATATATGTATATATATTTATATGTATATAAATATATGTATATATGTAAGTATATAGATAGATATATATGTATATATATTTATATGTATATAAATATATGTATATATGTAAGTATATAGATAGATATATATATGTATGTATGTATATAGACTAATACATAGTAATATAAGTACTAATATATGTATATATATATATATATGTATATATATAAATAAATATATATAAATATATATATGTATAAAGTAGAGTATAGGTGTGTGTGTGAGTGTATGAGAGTGTGAGTGTGTGTGTGTAAGTGTCGGCAGAGAGAGTGAGAGAGTGCTGTGTGTGAGAGAGAGAGAGAGGGAGACTGCTGGAGTGAAGGCTGGGAGGGTTAAGTCGTCCGCGCGTGAAGAGGTGTCATCTGATGGCCACAACACACCGCGCTGTCGTAGGCGTGTGAGGACGTGCGCGCTGGGAGGGAGTAAGCATGGGGGAGTGAACCACAGCGCACCACGCTGCGCGAAGAGGCTGGAGCGGGCAGACGCAGGCGTACGTGGGCGAAGGGAGCGGGCGAAGACGTGGGCGGGTGTGGGCGCACGCAGACACGCGGGCGGGCGCTGGAGCAGGCGCGGGGCTGGACGCGGGCACGGGCTGCGGCTGGTTACGGCGCGTCGGGTGATCAGATAAGTGAGAAACTTACCGGTCACCGCACTATAGCCATAGTGTTCCACTGAAACGCGTGAACAGTGGCTACAGTGCCCGGGTGAGCCGCGCAACCGCTTGCGTCCGGTGCTGTGAGTGTGGGTGGCATGGATGGCTCGGCACGTGCATGGAAGAGGAATGCATCGGCTGGGTTTGCGAGCGAAACTCGCGGCAAGGCATGCAGAGAGGCTAGGTCGCGGGCGAAGGAGCACGACTGGGTGCGCGGTGGCCTGCGGGTGCTGGCTAGCATGTGCGGAGAAGCTTGGCCAGCCGCTGCAGGGGCGCGCGGTGGCCGATTGTGGGCGGAAAGGCGAGTGTAGCGCGAAGAAGCGGGAGGCGAGGGTGACTGCAGGCGCGCGCTGGAGGCGAGGGCAGCTTGCAGGCGTGCGCTAGAGACCCTTGCTGCTGCTGCTGCTGTGCGGAGCTTGAGCTTCAAAGCTTGAAGCTCCTGCTCCAATGGCTGAATTAGCGAAACAGATAATACCATCACGCCCATCGTCTCTCTGATGAGCTGGGCGGTGGTGGACTCACAGTGGTGGTTGTGCACCACTGTGAGGTGCTCCTACCTGCAGAGTGTCTCCTCAGAGGAGGAGTGGCTGCGTATGGAGGGAGAAGGGAGGAGATGGCCTGGAGAAGAAGAGTTGCAGTGTGTTTTTTTCTTTCATGGGGACCAGGCTCCCCTTTGCAAGAAGAAGCCGAGCTCTTTTTATAGAGGAAGAAGGCATGCACAGCCATGCCCTGGCTGTGCATGCGGCTGCAGGGAGTGGCTTGCATGGCTTGGCAGGCTACTATTGTAGAGCATGGCGCGAGGAAGAAGAGGCCATGTCTTGCAGTTGCTGGAAGAATTCAAAGTCAGATAAAAATAAAAGAAAGATGGAGATTTTTGCAAAGCCGCACTTGAGGAAAACTTGAATTGCGAGGCCATTTTATTTCACTCTCCTCCCCTCTCAATTAAATGCATGCATGCATGTATTTTCACAAATGCGACTATGGAAACCTAATATGCATTGGTAATGCTAGGAAATAGCACAAGACGGCACAATTGCAGGTGTATTTTTGTGGTGCAATCAGAAGGTACCCAGGGGAAGAGACGGCGACGAGGAAGAGGGGTTGGAGGGCGCCTACTGGTACGGCAAGGTGCGGCAGAAGACGACGGAGGTAACCTTGCCACTGGTATGGTGGCAGGGTGATGATAGAAGAGGAGGAGAATCGCCGGAGCCTACAGGCGAATGGTCAGAGGAGGAGGAGACGAAATTGGAGGGCTTTCTTCGACTAAATCAGGCTTGAAGGATGCGGCTGGGGTGGCTTGGCCTTAAGTAGGAGTCGGCCGGGAGAGAATCGCGAGGAGGAGGTGGGAATACCTCACCGGAGGTATGGCAAGAACGAGACCCATACCTCTCGAGCGTTCGCACGAGAGGTATGGCGGCCGACAGGGCATGGGAGCCGACTCATGCTGCAGGGGACAACGCAGGGAGTTTCCCTTTCAAATCTAGGGTCGGCTCCCCATGCATGCGCGGCGCCATTCTCCACGCAAAGTCACCGGAGGTATGGCTTGCACTGGCGAGTGGCAGAGGGACCCGATTGAAGAAAATGACAGGAAAGGTAGGGGAGTCCTTGCAAGGTTTCAAAAAGCTAAGGGTCAAAATGTAATAGTTGAGGACCATTTTGTAAAGTGGGTCAAGGCGACCTTCCCTTAGGTCCAAATTTTGGTATGAACCTAATTTTGACCTAAGGAATCCAATGGTGAGGTTGGATTTTAGGTTTGACAATGTTTGACTAAACATTTTTCATAAAAACCCAAATTAGGTCAAAAACTAGGTATGGTTCTCAATCTAGGTCAAGATAGGTTCCAATGGCCAAATTGAAGGTTCTAAACTCTAGGGGATTTTTTTTCATGAATTTTAGAGGGTTTAGTTGATTTTTATCTTTCCTGAAACTTCATGAATTAAAGTGGGTTTGTTTTAGGGTTATAGAATGTCATTTAATTCCCAGATTTTGTCATAACCCTTTTCTAACCAAACCATCCCACTTTTTCTCTTATTAATTCCATTTGACCTGTGTCTAGACCCTTATAAATCCTGTTAATGTATTGCAATGGTAAAATTGTAATTTTACCCCTTATGTATTATTTTATTCTCAGATTTACAATTCCTTGATTTATGCTTTCCCTTAGGTTTTGTAAGAGCTTTTGTTCAATTTATTAGGTCAAAATGTGCTAGTTAGGGTTCATGATGAGGTTCTCATCATACCCCCATGCCTAGCTTTTGCTAGTCCCTTAGCAAAAATTTAAGGTTTTTACCTCTATTCTAGACCATGAATTTCTTTCATCAAATTTGATAAGTGCTTTTTTCTCTTATCTCCTTGGTTAGGTCAGAATGCCAACCATGGGCCTAAAAGGTACTCTAATACCAACCATGATCCAGATCTGTCTAGCTTTAGCCTCAGTCTTTAGCAAAGGTTTTTAAGGCCCACAGGAATTACCCTAAAGTTTATTGGACTTCGTGGTTAAAGCACCCGTGCTTGAGACATTTTTAGCCTTGGTTCAGTTTGCAGTGTGTTTTGTAAGAGAGAGACAAAGGGTTTATTTGTTTGGAGAGTTTTTGCTCTCTTTTATTTTTAATTCTAGCTTAGGATTGGCTTCACAACACGGTCTATATCGGATTCCTCGTCCCCATCATCAATCCTCAAAGGTCCCTGGCAATCGATGCTTTGAGATAGCACCGCCTATGGTAACCCCAAAACCCTGGCTTTCGAGATTTCGAGATAATCCTGCCCATGGTGTTCCATGGCCGAATTCAGACCTTGGCAATTGACATTTCGTGGTAATGCTATCCATGGAACTTGAACCAGTAGAATGCTTACATGCCCCCAGTAGGATATGTAAATATCCTAGTAGACAAGCACCGAGGAGATGATATGTTGTTACGCATCTTCGAGGAGAATTTCCCACCACTCCGCATCGGGAACTTATCCAAATCAACTTGTGTTGATCGGCCGCTCCTAATCTAGGTGACATTTTCATAACATTTGAAACGCTTCTACGTGATTTTGATATTTATGCTTGCTGAACCAGACTGTGTGTGTGAATTTAGGTGCTTAGGTTACTGAGTCACGTAAACCGAAGGTCATTAATGAGGCCTAATACTCCCTAAGCCTTAGACCTAATACTTAGGCTTTTCATTTTCCTCAACCTCTTAAGGAATATCTAGATCTTAACGGATACTAAGTGTCTAGCCAAGAATACCTAAGGTTCGTGTTCTTACTAATCTTGTTGTGCACTTTCTCTTTACTTTTCTTTAATGTGGTATAGAACTTTGGTTAATTCCTTAATTTCTTACTAATGACTATCCCTTTTTCTTTTTTATTTTGTGCTCCTTTTTAATATTCTACTCTTTTCCTCCTTTTGTGAAGCTTACCAGCACTTTCTTCCCTCCTTCAAAATTTTTTTTTTTATATGTATATGTGAATTTTTTTGTTGAAACATTTTCTTGTTATGACTTTTTATTGCACTTTTCATAGCCCCCCCCATGCCTAAGGTTTGCAATGTCCTCAATGTACACTAGGTGGGTTTTTATTTGGCTTGGTTCATGCATTAGGACAAATATTAGGTGAGTGGATGGGTCGAGGTGACTGATGTGAACAATTTCTAATCTCAGGTACGAGTACCAGAGGTGAAGTTGGTTGTCCTAAGGAATGAACCTAAAGTGCAAAGAAATGTCAGAAGAAGGTTTCAGGTTTTCAAAAAGAATGATGGGCTGCCTCCCGTTAAGTGCTGAGTTTTACGCCATCGGCTAGGCGCAATTAGCTCAGGGAGAATGGAGGATAAATGATGACTTAACCAAATCTGTATTGGTTACGTCGATGAACGGTTTGAGTCTCTGGCTGTTCACGAAGAAAGGTTCAGAATCGTGGCTGAGCGGACTGATCTCAACGGGTCCATTTCCAAAAATCTGTCGGACAAGATATGGTCTAACCCACTTGGATCGCAGTTTTCCAAGGAACAATTTAAGTTGGACATCGAAAAGTAGGACCTTTTGACCAGGGTGGAAGATCTTTCTGGATATGTGCTTGTCATGAAAGGCTTTAACCCACTCTTTGTAGATTCATGAGTTTTCATACGCATCAAGGCGTAATTCATCAATCTCGCTTATCTAAAGCTTTCTGTGAGTTCCAACCTTAGAAAGATCTAGGTTGCAATTGTATACTACCCAATAGGCTTTATGCTCCAGTTCGATGGGAAGGTGACACGCCTTCCCGTACACCAGTCTAAAAGGAGACATACCTAATTAGGTTTTGTGGGTGATCCTATAAGCCCACAAAGCTTCTGGAAGTCGGGATGACCGGTCCTTCCTATCAGGTCAAACAGTAACCTGCAGGATTTTCTGGATCTCCTGATTTGATAGCTCAGCTAAACCATTAGTCTAGGGGTGGTAAGGAGTAGAGATTCGGTGCGACACCCGGTATTTGGTCATCAGTGACCTGAATTGAGCGTTGGTAAAATGGGTCCCTCCATCAGAGATGATAGCACGAGGAATCCCGAACCGTGAGAAGATATTCTGATGAATGAATTTGATGACGATCTTGTGATCACAGGTTCGGGTCAGAATGGCTTCGATCCATTTGGACACATAGTTAACAGCAAGTAAAATGTACTCAAAGCCGTTCGAGATAGGGAAGGGGCCCATAAAATCAATCCCCCAAATATCGAAAATCTCGCATACGAGAATCGGCTGTAAAGGCATCATGTCACGATGGCTCATGTTTCCCAAAGTTTGGCAACGACTGCATGCCTTATAGTGATTGATGTGTCCTTGAAGATAGTGGGCCAGTAAAAGCCACACTGGAGGATTTTCGATGCGGTTTTATGCCCAGAAAAATGGCCACCGCATGCCTGGTCATGGCAGAAAGAGAGTATGTCATTGATTTCGACCTCCGGGACACATCGCCTGATAATTTGGTCAGCACTTATACGGAATAAGTATGGGTCTTCCAGATGTAGTACTTGGCATCGGAGTGCAACTTGTCTTTCTTGGCCTTCGGCCAATCAGATGGGATCTGGTGTGATGCCAAGTAGTTCACTATATCAGCAAACCATGGAAGCCTGATACTAATAGTCAAGAGGTGCTCATCAGGAAAATGCTCCATGATGGGTCCAGAAGGGTCAATGATCTCATAAGGAAGGCGAGGCAAGTGGTCAAATACCACGTTCTGTCTTCCCGCCTTGTCGCAAATCTTGAGGTCAAATTTTTGCAACAGCAACATCCATCGGATTAATTGAGGCTCCACATTGTTCTTTGCAAGGAGATGCCTCACAACTTTGTGATCTGAGTAGATTATGACATGGGAATCTAGGAGATAAGATCTGAATTTTTCAAGGGCAAATACTACAGCTAGCAGCTCTTTCTCTGTAACCGTGTAGTTATGTTGAGCCTCGTCAAGTGTCTTGCTAGCGTAGTAGATGACCACGGGTTTCCCATCAATCTTTTGCCCCAGAACCGCTCCTACAGCGAAGTCAGATGCATTGCACATGATCTCAAAGGGTTGAGACCAATCAGGGGACTGTAGGATCGGAGCTTGGGTGACTTGGTCACGAAGGATCTCAAAAGCTTGTGTGCATTCATTGAAAATCTCAAGGGGTACATCCTTGGAGAGAAGAGTGGTCATGGGGCATGCGATTTTTGAGAACTCAAGGATGAAACAACGGTAAAAATCGACGTGCCCCAGAAAAGATCGGATGTCCCTGATTGAGCTCGGCATAGGAAGTTTAGAAATCAGGTTAACCTTTGCTCGATCCACTTGGATGCCTCTCGCAGAAATTAAGTGTCCCAAGACAATCCCCACAGGCACCGTAAAGTGGCTCTTTTCCCAGGAAAGAACTAGATTTACGTCAATGCATCGCCTGAGTATGTGAACCAAGTGCTGGAGGCAATCGACAAATGATGCCCTAAAAATTGAGAAGTCATCCATGAAGACTTCCAGATAATCACCTACCATATCAGAGAATATGGCAAGCATGCACTACTGAAAAGTCACAGGTGCATTGTAGAGACCGAAAGGCATGCTTCAAAACGTGTAAGTCCCGAAGGGGCAGGTGAACGTGGTCTTCTCTTGGTCCTCTGGATGAATCGTCACTTGGTTGTAACCGGAGTACCCGTCAAGAAAGCAGAAGAATCTATTTCTCGCTAGTTTTTCGAGAATCTGATCAATAAACGGTAGTGGGAAATGATCCTTCTTTGTGAAGGAATTGAGTCTTCTGTAATCTATGCAGACTCTCCATGAGTTGGCTATACGGGTAGGTATGACCTCTCCAGTTTCAGTCGTGATGGTGGTGAGCCTTGCCTTCTTAGGCACAGCCTAGATTAGGCTCACCCAACGACTGTCGGAGATCGGGTAGATGATTGACATGAGCTTGTGCGTGTGTTAAGAAGTGTTGTTATAGTCGCACTTGCAACATCGGTTTTAAAGTAAAGAAACAGAGGTGAGTCCGAGTGTCGATCTCAGGGAGGCATGAAAATCGGATTTTTCTTATCACTTGTTGTCACGGAAAGCGCGGAGTTTTTGCTTGCAAATGGTGTGATTTGAAAAGTGAGAGAGAGATAGAGAGAGAGAGAGATTAGGGTTAGAGTCGTTTCTTTGCTTGATCATGCAACTTAAACAGGAAATCAAGTAAACATTGAATGGAAAGTAACTTCATTAATCATGCAGCTTTAGTTCATAGCTTACAACATTAAATACATGCTCAAACAAAAGTAAGGGAAAGCTTAAAAGAGAGGAAGAGAGAGAGGGGGAGAGCTGCGAGGCAGCCATGGCGGTGGAGGAGGCTCCGTCAGCGGCTCGTCGTCTCTGGCGATTACAAGAGGGCCTAAAGCTAGCTAGGAGAGGGGTAGAGTAGTTGCAAGGGAAGTGAATGCCTTGAATGAGTGGTTGAGGGGGTTAAATAGGGAGAAGGGCTTTCTAAAAGAAGAAGGGGCTTCAGCGACGTTCGGGATGTCGCTAAAACCCTTCCAAAAGTGTCGGTGAAGCCCTCCAGCCCGCCGGTCACAAGCCCGCACCGTTCTTCTTCGCGCCTGATCCACGGCCGCTGGGTGAGAGTTGTTCGATCGAAGATCGGACAACTGAGATCTTCCCTTGGGCGAGCTCGGATCGCACCTTGAGTGCACGTGTGCACGGGCATCGTCGCCCGGCGTGCGCGTGTGTGTGGGAGCTCGATGTCTGAGGGCGCGCCGCATGGCACGATCTCGACTGCTCGTTGTTGATCGGGTAGCCCAATTTCGCCACACGTTTCTTCATCTTTAATTCTTCACACCACGTGGCTCGAACCCGCGTCGCGTGTGTGCGGGCGTGCGCGCTAACCGTTGCGCCACGCCCGCTGCTTTGTTGTGGCAACCGCGGGCAGGCGTGCGGTTCTCGGCTGTCCGATCGAGGATCGAGGATCGACGGTCATGATTTGATCTCAGATGAAGGAGGAAGTGGCGTGCGGTGAGTGGGGGCGACGTGGCGCAACGAGGGCCGTTGATCATTAGATCAATGGTCAGAACTTCTTGGGCCCATTGTAGGAGCTCCGGATGTCGGATTTTGCCGATCTTGAGTCCGTTGGACTCCGTTTGTTGTTCTGAATCCATCCATGCAATTCGATTGCTCATCTGGGGCCTGCTTTGAAAAGTGCTTACACAAATGGCCATTAATACAATTTTATAAGCAATCTTTGTATATGATGCATGCAATGCTCTCATTCTACTTATGTTGTGCCTTTTATTCTTAAGATGGGCTCTCTTTAACAGAATTATCACCCCCATGTGCACTGTTATCATACCCCCATGCTTACTCCTTGCTAGTCCCTAGCAAGGTTTATTCTAGCCTTTATTTTCTTTCAGAATTTAAGAAGTAATTTCTTAGACACTTCATCACTTGTCAATAGGAGGAAATATACCAAGATCTTAATCTACAATGACTAAGTAGCACCCGGGTGTCTGCCAAAATACGAATCACCCGAATCCTTGCTTTAATGTATATAACTATACATATGTATATGTATATATATATATATATTCTTTTTTAGAATTTTTTCGGAATTCAGTGTGGGTTGGTAACTTTTTACGGCTACCCAACCCAGCCAACACTCGGTCAAAACCCTAAGTGCTAAGCATCTTGGTGTGAAGATTGTGATAGACTCACTTAACGGTAATTCAGACAGACTTCGAGTTTCTATGCCCCTAGGCGACCGGAAGGGGAAATATATTTGCCTGAAGGTGTATTTGTTCGATTGGTAGCTTTCTCCCTACGTTTGTTTTAATTGGGGTCAACACAAGGATTTTTCCAGTGTATATCTCCCCGGCTTGTACTACTTCCCCGCTTCTTCCTTATGCGTTTTGGTTCTTTTTGTGTAGTTATTGAGTTGGGCACTGGACAACCGACCAATGGGTTGTTAGCCACGATCACTTGCCAGCCATACTCATGCAGTGAAGTGTGGTTTATTTTCTTTTCTTCTCCTTTTTTTTTTTCTTGTAGGTGGCTTCCCTGATCTCAAATGTACCTAGAGGCAATGAAGAAGAAATGGTCCCGTGGTTGGGTTCTGGACAACCTGCCAATGGGTTGTTACCCACGACAACTTGCTAGCCATACCACCCTAGAGAGTTCATTAGCTACTCAATTTCTGTCAAAATCTCCGAGTGAGTCTGTGCAAAAATGTGTGCAGATGCTTAGACTCAAAGTTTTTTCTGAGTTAAAGGGTGAGTTGATAAGTCGTATACTTATCACCTTATTTAGTAGGTGGATTAGAATAGCTTAAGGTTGCAAGGATTCAAAGTTAAATCCATATTTTAACAGACACCAGGGATGATTAAGCCTGAAGGCCTGAAGAGTCTAAGTGTTTAAGTTCTTTTTTGTATTATTTCCCACTATTGACAAGTTTCTAATGCCTAAGTTTTCTTCCTAAATTCAATTTTTTTTTATTCAAACTGATTAAATGAGCTCAGGATTGTGCAATTTACCACCCCCATGCTTAAGTTGGACAATGTCCTTATTGGCAAGTACATGGATGCATAAGGGTTCAAAAAGATAGTACCTGAGTGACGTAAAATACCGGATCAGTCTGAATCCTCTGGGTTGCCTCTCAGGAAGCGCTGAGTTTAACGCCTCCAGCTGGGCGGTGCTCCGTGTCATCCCTCAACGAGGGTGACACTCTCCTTTGGGGGAACCTGGGCCAGGAAGTGCTTCAATCTTTGACCATTAACTGTAAAAGTGTGCCCAGTGTTAGGATCAGCGATTTCAACCGCCCCATTAGAGTAGGGCTTAACCACCCGAAATGGTCCTGTCCATTTGGACCTGAGTTTCCCCGGGAAGAGTTTTAGGCGGGCGTCAAACAACTAGACTTGCTGGTTAGGCTAAAAGGTTTTTCTATGAATGAGTCAGTCGTGGACGGCTTTCATTTTCTCCTTATACAGTCGACTATTTTCAAAAGCATCCCGACGAATTTCTCCGAGCTCAGATAATTGGAGTGTCCTCTGTGAATCGGCTAACAGGGAATCCATGTTACATTGCTTGACAGCCCAGTAAGCTCGGTGTTCCAATTCGACAGGAAGATGGCAGGCTTTACCAAAGACCAGGAGATAAGGCGACATGCCTATCGGGGTCTTAAAAGCGATCCTGTATGCCCACAAGGCATCATCAAGTCGTGTGGACCAGTCTTTCCTGTCAGGTCTCACAGTCTTCTGTAAAATGTTCCTGATTTGTCTATTTGAGACTTCAGTCTGCCCATTTGTTTGCGGATGATACGGGGTAGCAATGCGGTGGTTCACCCTGTATTTTCTAAGTAGGGCACGGAATTGGGAATTGATAAAATCTCTTCCACCATCACTGATCATGGCCTTGGGTATTCCAAACCAGGAAAAGATGTTTTGCTTAACAAATTCCATGACAGTCCTGTGATCGCATCGGCGGGTGGCGACGGCTTCAATCCATTCGAAAACATAGTCTACTGAGACTAAGATGTACTCGAAGTCGTTGGTTGGTGGAAAGGGGCCCATAAAATCGATACCCTAAACGTCGAAGATTTCGACAATCAAAATGGGCTGGAGGGGTATCATATCTTTCTTGGTCATGGTCCCCAACGTTTGGCAGTGTAAGTCTTGGCAAAGTTGTGTGCATCCTTAAATAGGGACAGCCAATAAAATCCAGACTGCAGAACCTTTGCAGCTGTTTTATTTCCAGAGAAGTGGCCACCACAAGCCTGGTCATGACAGAAGGAAAGCACACTCTGAACTTCGTCTTCGGGGATACACCTCCTGATGATCTGGTCAGCACAGAGGTGAAACAGCATGGGATCATCCCAGAAATAGTGATTGGCCTCAGCCAAGAACCTGTCCCGTTGCTGTCTGGACTAGCTGTGCGGGGTTTGTCCTACAACTAGGTAGTTGACGTAGTCAGCATTCCATGGCATTCTCTTGTCTTGCACAGCCAGGATGTGTTCATCAGGGAAGGTGTCAGATAGAGGTAGGGAGGGTCCAATGTGGTCTGGATGAAGTCTAGACAAGTGGTTAGCCACCGTATTCTTCGATCCGACCTTGTCTCGGATTTCCAGGTCGAATTCCTGCAAAAGCAGGACCCATCTGATGAGCCTGGGCTTTGTGTCCTTCTTGGCCAACAGGTGCCGCATGGCTGAATGGTCAATGTAAATCGTCATGTGGGATCCCAGAGAGTACGATCGGAACTTTTCAAGTCCAAAGATTACAGTGAGCAGCTCTTTCTCTGTGACCGTATAATTTTGTTGGGCCTCGTCCAATGTTTTGCTCACGTAGTAGATCACCACGGGCTTCTTGTCTTGCCTTTTTCCCAGGATAGTGCCAATGGCAAAATCTGATGCATCACAGATAATCTCAAAGTCCTGGGACCAGTCTAGGGGTTGAAGTACAGGTGAGGTGGAGACTAAGTCCCGGAGGGTGTGATAAGCCTGGATACAATCAGAAGACATGTGGAATATGGCGTCGTTGGCTAGAACGTCGGTCAAGGGTTTGGAAAGCTTGGAAAAGTCTTTAATGAACCTTCGGTAGAAGCCAACATGTCCTAGGAATGAATAAATCTGTCAGACCAAAGTAGGTGGAGGAAGTTTGGAAATTAAATCAACCTTAGCTCGATCTACCTCGATGCCCCTATGCGATATGATGTGACCGAGGACAATTCCTTCTTGAACCATAAAATGTCTCTTTTCCCAACTTAACACCAGATTAACCTCGATACATCGTTTCAAGATTTTCTCCAAGTTGCTCAGATAATGGTCGAATGAATTTTCGAATACAGAGAAATCATCCATAAAGACATCTAAGTATTCACCCACCATTTCTGAAAAAATGGCTAGCATGCAATGCTGGAAGGTCGCAGGTGCGTTGTATAACCCGAACGGCATTCGACGGAATGCAAACGTGCTATACGAGCAAGTGAATGTGGTCTTTTCTTAATCCTCTGGAGCAATTACGACTTGGTTATATCCTGAATATCCATCCAGGAAGCAAAAATACTTCTGCCCGACCAATCTTTCAAGGATTTGGTCAATGAATGGCAAGGGGAAATGATCCTTCTTAGTGGCTTCATTGAGCTTCCTATAATCAATACACACCCGCCATGCGGTGGTGGTGCAGGTGGGGATGGATTCGCCATGATCATTGGTGACAACTGTGAGCCCAGCTTTCTTGGGAACCACTTGAGTGGGGCCCACCCAGGGGCTATCAGAGATAGGATAAATGATGTCGGCGTCAAGCCACTTGATAATTTCTTTCTTAACGACCTCCCGCATGTTTGGGTTTAAACGTCTCTGCATCTGGCGGGAGGGTCGTGCCTCGTCTTCCAAGTAAATCTTATGGGTGCAATAGGTGGGGCTAATTCCTCTTAAGTTAGAAATGGTCCAACCAATGGCAGCTCGATGTTCTGAAAGGGTCACAGTCAACCAAAGTTCCTGATCCTTGGTTAGATGAGAATTAATAATCACTGGGAAGGTCTGTTCAGGTCCCAGGAAGACATACTTGAGATTCTCGGGCAATGGCTTAAGTTCAGGTGCGGGTGGAACCACAGTTGATGGAAAGGGAAAGGGCGGGAGTTGATCAACATCGATCTCCTCAAATGGTGTTGTGTGATGGTACTCAGCCTTACAGTGGTCCACGAGTAGTGATGGTTGATGTGCTGTTGTGCATGTGTGTTAAGAAGTGTTGTTATAGTCGCACTTGCAACATCGATTTTAAAATAAGTAAACTGAGGTGAGTCCGAGTGTCAGTCTCAGGGAGGCGTGGAAATCGAAATTTTGCTTATCACTTGTCATGGAAAGTGCGGAGTTTTGCTTGCGAAAGATGCGATTTTGAAAAGCGAGAGAGAGATAGAGAGAGAAGGTTTAGGGTTAGAAAGTTCCTTGTTTGATCATGCAACTTGAATGGAAATTAAAGTGACAATTGAACAGAAAATAACTTCATTAATCATGCACTTGTAGTTCATAGCTTACAACATTAAATACATGCTTTAAACAAAAGTAATGGAAAGCTTAAAAGAGAGAGAGAGAGAGGGGGTGGAGAGCGACGAGGCAGCCACGGCTGTGGAGGAGGCTCCGTCGGCAGCTTGTCGTCTCCAGTGATTACAAGAGGGCCTAAAGCTAGCTAAGAGAGGGGTGGAGTAGTTGCAAGGGGAGTGAATGCCTGAGTGAGTGGCTGGAGGGGGTTTAAATAGGGTTAAGGGCTTCCTAAAAGAAGAAGGAGCTTTAGCGACATCTAGAGCATCGCTAAAACCACTCCCAAAATCGTCGGTGAAGCCCATCAGCCATTGGTCAGCCACCTGCCTTGTTTCTTCTTCTCGTGAGATCTGCGGCTACTACGCGAGAGCCGTTCGATCGAAGATCGGACGGCTGAGATCCCTCCTCGACTGCGCTGGGATCGCGCCTCGGGCGCGCGTGTGCACGAGCGTCATTGCCCGACGTGCGCATGCACGTGGGCGCCTGTGAGCTGCGGTTGCGCCGCGTGGCAAAATCTTGGCCGCCCGCTACTGATCGGGAGGCCCAATTTTGCCGCATGCTACCTCCATCTTCAATTTCGGCTCCACGTGGCTCGAACCCGCGTCGCGTGCGTGCGAGCGTGTGCGCTAACCGTTGCGCCACGCTTGCGCTTAGTCGCAGTAACTGCGGGCGGGCATGCGAGTCTCTGCCGTTCGATCGAAGATCGACGGTCGAGATCCGATCTCGGCTGGATGAAGGGCGGCGTGCGGTGGAGCAGGGGGCTGACGTGTCACAATATGGGCCGTTGATCTCCAGATCAATGGTTAGAACTTCTTGGGCCCATTATAGGAGCTCCGGATGTCGGATTTGGCCGATCTTGAGTCCGTTGGACTCCGTTCGTCATTATGAATCCATCTGTGCAGTCTGATTGCTCATCTGAGGCTTGCTATGACAAATTCTTACACAAATGGCCATTAATACAGTTTTATAAGCAATCTTGGTACATGGTGCATGCATTGCTCCCATTCTACTTATGTTGTGCCTTTTATTCTTAAGATGGGCCATATTCAACATAATTATCACCCCCTTGTCTGACGTGCTGTTGTGCATGTGTGTTAAGAAGTGTCGTTATAGTCGCACTTGCAACGTCGATTTTAAAATAAGTAAACAGAGGTGAGTCTGAGTGTCGGTCTCAGGGAGGCGTGAAAATCAGATGTTTGCTTATCACTTGTTGTCACGGAAAGTGCAGAGTTTTACTTACGAAAGATGCGGTTTTGAAAAGCGAGAGAGAGATAGAGAGAGAGAGGGTTTAGGTTAGAAAGTTCCTTGTTTGATCATGCAACTTGAACGGAAATTAAAGTGACAATTGAACGGAAAATAACTTCATTAATCATGCACTTGTAGTTCATAGCTTACAACATTAAATACATGCTTCAAACAAAAGTAATGGAAAGCTTAAGAGAGAGAGAGAGGGTGGAGGGCGACGAGGCAGCCACGGTTGTGGAGGAGGCTCCGTCGGCGGCTTATCGTCTCCGGCGATTACAAGAAGGCCTAAAGCTAGCTAAGAGAGGGGTGGAGTAGTTGCAAGGGGAGTGAATGCCTTGAGTGAGTGGTTAGAGGGGGTTTAAATAGGGTTAAGGGCTTCCTAAAAGAAGAAGGGACTTTAGCGACGTCCAGAGCGTCGCTAAAACCACTCCCGAAAGCGTCGGTGAAGCCCTCCAGCCGTTGGTTAGCTGCCCACCTTATTTCTTCTTCTCGTGCGATCCGCGGCTGCTGCCGAGAGCCGTCCGATCGAAGATTGGACGGCTGAGATTCCTCCCCAGCTGCGGTGGGATCGCGCCTCGGGCGCGCGTGTGCGTGGGCGTCATCACCGGTGTGCCCGCGCACATGGGTGCCCGTGAGCTGCGGTTGCATCGTATGGCGAAATCTCGGCCGCCCGCTGCTGATCGAGCGGCCCAATTTCGCCGCGCGCTACCTCCATCTTCAATTTCGGCTCCGCGCGGCTCGAACCCACGTCGGGTGCGTGCGGGCGTGCACGCTAACCGTTGCACCACGCCCGCGCTTTGTCGCGGCGACTGCGGGTAGGCACGCGAGTCTTGGCCATTCGATCGAAGATCGACGGCCGAGATCTGATCTAGGCTGGATAAAGGGCAGCGTGCGATGGAGAGGGGGACTGACGTGGCGCAATATGGGCTGTTGATCTCCAGATCAACGGTTAGAACTTCTTGGGCCCATTGTAGGAGCTCCGGATGTCGGATTTGGCCGATCTTGAGTCGTTGGACTCCGTTCGCCATTCTGAATCCATCTGTGCAGTCCGATTGCTCATCTGAGGCTTGCTATGACAAATGCTTACACAAATGGCCATTAATACAGTTTTATAAGCAATCTTGGTACATGATGCGTGCAATGCTCCCATTCTAGTTATGTTGTGCCTTTTATTCTTAAGATGGGCCATATTCATCATAATTATCACCCCCTTGTGTAGTGTTATCGTACCTCCATGCTTACTCCTTGCTAGTCCCTAGCAAGGTTTATTCTCGCCTTTATTTCCTTTCAGAATTTAAGTAATTGCTTAGACACTTTGTTACTTGTCAATAAGAGGAAATATACGAAGATCTTAATCTACAAGGACTAAGCAGTGCACGGGTGTTTGCCAAAATATGAATCGCCCGAATCCTTGCTTTAATGTATATAATTATACATATGTATATGTATATATATAATTTTTTAGAATTTTTTTGGAATTCAGTGTGGGTTGGTAACTTTTTATGACTACCCAACCCACCCAAAACTTGGTCAAAACCCTACGTTCTAAGCATCTTGGTGTGAATGTTGTGATAGACTCACATAACGTTAATTGAGACAGACTTCGAGTTTCTACGCCTCTAGGTGACCGGAAAAGGAAATAAATTTGCCTGAAGGTGTATTTGTTCGATTGGTAGCTTTCTCCCTACGTTTGTTTTAATTGGGGTCAACATAAGGATTTTTCCAGTGTATATCTCCCCGGCTTGTATTACTTCCCCGCTTCTTCCTTAAGTGTTTTGGTCTTTTTTGTGCAATTATTGAGCTGGGCTCTGGACAATCGACCAATGGGTTGTTACCCATGATCACTTGCCAGCCATACTTGTGCGGTGAAGTGTGGTTTATTTTCTTTTCTTCTTCTTCTCAATTTTTTTTTCGTAGGTGGCTTCCCTGATCTCAAATGTACCTAGAGGCAATGAAGAAGAAATGGCCTGTGGATGGGTTCTGGGCAACCTGCCAATGGGCTGTTACCCACAACAACTTGCCAGCCATACCACCCTAGAGAGTTCATTAGCTACCCAATTTTTGTCGAAATCTCCGGGAAGTGAGTCTGTGCAAAAAAGTGTGCAGATGCCTAGACTCAAGGTTTTTCTGAGTTAGAGGGTGAGTTGATAAGTCATATACTTATCACCTTATTTAGTAGGTGGATTAGAATAGCTTAAGGTTGTAAGGATTCGAAGCTAATTCCATATTTTAACGGACACCAGGGCTGATTAAGCCTGAAGGCCTGAAAAGTCGAAGTGTTTAAGTTCTTTTTGTATTATTTCCCACTATTGACAAGTTTCTAATGCCTAAGTTTTCTTCCTAAATTCAAAATTTTTATTTATTTATTTATTTATTTATTCACACTGATTAAATGAGTTCAGGATTATGCAATTTACCACACCCCCCCATGCTCAACTTGGACAATGTCCTCATTGGCAAGTACATGGATGCAAAGGGTTCAAAAAGATAGTACCTGAGTGACGTAAACTACCGGATCATCCTGAATCCTCTAGGTTGCCTCCCAGGAAGCGCTGAGTTTAACGCCTCCAGCTGGGCGGTGCTCGGTGTCAGCCCTCAACAAGGGTGACACTTTCCTTTGGGGGTACCTGGGCCAGGAGATGCTTTAATATTTGACCATTAACTGTAAAAGTGTGCCCGGTGTTAAGATCAGCGATTTCAACCGCCCCATTAGAGTAGGGCTTAACCACCGGAAATGGTCCTGTCCATTTGGACCTGAGTTTCCCCAGGAAGAGTTTTAGGCGGGCGTCAAACAGCCAGACTTGTTGGTTTGGCTCAAAGGTTTTTCTATAAATGAGTCGGTCGTGGATGACTTTCATTTTCTCCTTATACAGTCGACTATTGTCAAAGGCGTCCCGACGAATTTCTTTGAGCTCAGATAATTGAAGCATCCTCTGCGCACCGGCTAACTGGGGATCCATGTTACATTGCTTGACAGCCCAGTAAACCTGGTGTTCCAATTCGACAGGAAGATGGCAGGCCTTGCCAAAGACCAGGCGATAAGGCGACATGCCTATCGGGGTCTTGAAAGCGATCCTGTATGCCCATTGGGCATCATCAAGTTATGTGGACCAGTCTTTCCTGTTAGGTCTCACAGTCTTCTGTAAAATGTTCTTGATTTGTCTATTTGAGACCTCAGTCTGCCCATTTGTTTGTGGATGATACGGGGTGGCAATGCGGTGGTTTACCCCGTATTTTCTAAGTAGGGCATGGAATTGGGAATGGATAAAATGGCTTCCACCATCACTGATCATGGCTTTGGGTATTCCAAACTGGGAAAAGATGTTCTTCTTAACAAAGTCCATGACAGTCCTGTGATTGCATCGTCGGGTGGCGACGGCTTCAATCCATTTGGAAACATAGTCTACCGAGACCAGGATGTACTCAAAGCCGTTGGATGGTGGAAAGGGTCCCATAAAATCGATACCCCAAACGTCGAAGATTTCAACAATCAAAATGGGCTGAAGGGGCATAATATCTTTCTTGGTCATGGTCCCTAGCGTTTGGCAGCGTGAGCAAGTCTTGGCAAAGATGTGTGCATCCTTAAATAGGGACGACCAGTAAAACCCAGACTGCAAAACTTTTGCAGCTGTTTTCTTTTCAGAGAAGTGGCCGCCACATGCTTGGTCATGACAAAAGGAAAGCGCACTCTGAACTTCGTCTTCAGGGATACACCTCCTGATGATCTGATCAGCACAGAGGAAAAACAGCATAGGATCATCCCAAAAATAGTGCTTGGCCTCAGCCAAGAACCTGTCCCGCTGCTATCTCGACCAGCTGTGTGGGGTTTGTCCTACAGCCAGGTAATTGACATAGTCAGCATACCATGGCATTTTCTTGTCTTGCATGGCTAGGATGTGTTCATCAGGGAAGGCGTCAGATAGAGGTAGGGAGGGTCCAATGTGGTCTGGATGAAGTCTCGACAAGTGGTCAGCCACCACATTCTTCGATCCGGCCTTGTCTCGGATTTCCAGGTAAAATTCCTGCAAAAGCAGGATCCATCTGATGAGCCTGGGCTTTGCGTCCTTCTTGGCTAATAGGTGCCGGATGGCGGAATGGTCAGTGTAAATAGTCACGTGGGATACCAGCAAGTATGATCGAAACTTTTCAAGTCCAAAGACTACAGCGAGCAACTCTTTCTCTGTGACAGTATAATTACGTTGGGCCTCGTCCAACGTTTTGCTTGTGTAGTAGATCACCATGGGCTTCTTGTCTTGCCTTTGTCCCAAGACAGCGCCTATGGCAAAATCTGTTGCATCACACATAATCTCAAAGTCCTAGGACCAGTCTGGGGGTTGAAGTATAGGTGCGGTGGACACTAAGTCCTGGAGGGTGTGATAAGCCTAGATGCAATCAGGAGACATGTGGAATATGGCGTCGTTGGCTAGAACGTCGGTCAAGGGTTTGGAAAGCTTGGAAAAGTCTTTAATGAACCTTTGGTAGAAGCCAACATGTCCTAGGAAGGAGCGAATCTGCCAGACCGAACTAGGTGGAGGAAGTTTGGAAATTAAATCAACCTTAGCTCGATCTACCTCGATGCCCCTATGCGATACGATGTGACCGAGGATAATTCCTTCTTGAACCATAAATGGCTCTTTTCCCAACTTAACACCAAGTTAACCTCAATACATCGTTTCAGGATTTTCTCCAAGTTGCTCAGACAATGGTCGAATGAATTCCCGAATACAGAGAAATCATCCATAAAGACCTCTAAGTATTCACCCACCATTTCTGAAAAAATGGCAAGCATGCAACGCTAGAAGGTCGCAGGTGCGTTGCATAACCCGAATGGCATTCGACGGAATGCAAACGTGCCATACAGGCAAGTGAATGTGGTCTTTTCCTGATCTTCTGGAGCAATTGCGACTTGGTTATATCCTGAATATCCATCCAGGAAGTAAAAATACTTCTGCCCTGCCAATCTTTCAAGGATTTGGTCAATGAATGGCAAGGGGAAGTGGTCCTTCTTAGTGGCTTCATTAAGCTTCCTATAATCAATACACACCCGCCATGCGGTG
The DNA here is from genome assembly GCA_037157565.1 of Thalassia testudinum. NCBI lineage: Eukaryota > Viridiplantae > Streptophyta > Magnoliopsida > Alismatales > Hydrocharitaceae > Thalassia > Thalassia testudinum. The sequence goes on along the minus strand of JAZHRO010000072.1, from coordinate 22,655,830 downwards.
GTGGTGCGGGTGGGGATGGATTCGCCACGATCATTGGTGACAACGGTGAGCCCAGCTTTCTTTGGAACCACTTGAGTAGGGCTCACCCAGGGGATATCGGAGATAGGGTAGATGATGTCGGCATCAAGCCACTTGATAATTTCTTTTTTAACGACCTCCTGCATGTTTGGGTTTAAACGTCTCTACATCTGACGGGAAGGTTGGCCCCCATCCTCCAGGTAAATCTTATGGGTGCAATAGGTGGGGCTAATTCGTTTTAAATTCGAAATGGTCCAACCAATGGTGGCCCGATGTTCTGAAAGGGTCGCAGTCAACCTGAGTTCCTGATCCTTGGTTAGATGAGAATTAATAATCACTGGGAAGGTCTGGTTAGGTCCCAAGAAGACGTACTTGAGATTCTCGGGCAATGGTTTAAGTTCAGGTGCGGGTGGAACCACAGTCGATGGGAAGGGAAAGGGCGGGAGTTGATCAACATTGATCTCTTCAAATGGTGTTGTGTGACGGTACTCAGCCTTACAGAGGTCCACGGGTAATGATGGTGATGGGTCAGAACAGTCACTACAGGTTTGGTGGTCTGATACAGAACTGAGGGTGAGGCATTCCTCGATTAGAGTTTCCACGAGATCATGTTCCTCAGTGCAATCGCAATCAAAAGACTTTGTCACCCGGAAGATATCCAATTGCGTTTTCCTATCCCCGAAGGCGATTTCCATACATCCCGTGTCGCAATCAAAGTTTGCTTTAGCCGTAGCTAAGAAAGGTCTGCCTAAGATTATGGGTGTGTTCTGTAATTTTTCAGGGACTTCCATGTCGAGCACCAAAATGTTGATCGGGAAATAGAAGTCCTTAACCCATACAATCACGTCCTCGACAACCCCCTTCGAGGTTTTCACTATCTATCAGCCAGCTAGATGGTGATAGGGGTTGGTGTCAGCTCCCCAAAACCAAATTGGTGGTACAGGGATGTAGGAATCAGATTGATAGAAGCACCTAGGTCCAGGAGTGCTCTATCAAACGTCATGTCCCCGATATTGCCGAAAATCAAGGGCACCCCTGGGTCAGTTCGCTTGAGTGGAAGGTTGCTTGATATTACGAAACTTGCTTGCTCAGAGAGTACAACCTTCCTAGGTGCTTGAGGTCTCGTCCTACGCTTGGGTGTACAGGCATCCTTTAGAAACTTGGCGTAAGCAGGGATGTGTTTGATGGCTTCAAGGAGCAGGATATTAATCTGTACTTGCTTAAAAATTTCCAACAGCTCCTCAGTTTCCGCAGTATTCTTCTTTTTCTTAATTATTTCCAAGGCCTCAGGGTAGGGTGTCTGAATGTGGATTGGTTCCATGTCTGGGTCCTTGGTTGGTGCTTTTTCTTAGTTGGGTATTTCAGCGGGTGAAGTCTTGGGGAGAGTCGGCCATTTGGGATCCTGGGTTTTGGTGCCGCTTCTCAAGGTCACCACATTCGTAGAGGCATTGGGGCCATGGTTTGATCCTTGAGAAGATGAGGATGAAGAAGCAGCAAACCCAGGAGGTGTTTGCGAGGCTAGCTGGACCATGTGAGCCTGCCCGGGGTTGCTTTGGAACGCTTGCGAATTGGGGCCTCTGTTAATTATGTTTCGCGAGTTCGGTTGTGGTTGGGAAGGTAGGGATCCTTGTTGTTTGCAGTCCAAGAGTTGGCTTAACTGTCCCTTTACCAAGGCCATTTCCTCCTGATGTTTCTGGTTCATGTCAGCCATCATCTTTATTAGGCCATCCATTTGGTTTTGTGGGGGAGGAGCCACCCTATTCTGATTATATTGGGGTCTAACTGGTGGTCCTTGCTGATAGGGGGCAAGTGTGGCTACTGGTTTGGCCTGGGCTGGTTTTGGAATTGCGGTGGTTTCTAGTTTGTCCAACCAAAGTTGGGGTGGTTACGCCAGCCAGTGTTATAAGTGTTAGAGAAAGGGTCAGGTTTCGCATAACCTTGGACAGCTTGCACATCTTCTAGGATAGCCGATGTTGATGAAGAGGGAAGGGAGTAATCAAGGGTCGAGGGAGCAAAGGTCGCTCCCTAGAACGTGGTTAGGGGTTGTTCCAGGTTCAGTTTGGTAAAGGGCTGGACCAGGTCAACATTATGTGCTCCCTTTGCTAGGGAGAAAGTCTGCAAGGGGTTCCTGGTCTGGTTCGGTAGCTCAACAATCTTTTTGTCCACCAATTCCACTTGATCCAACTTTTTGGCAATGATGTCCATGTCAACCATTCCAGAATTTGCTTGCACCTCATAAATCCCACCTCGGGGTTGACTGGACCTATTAAATTGGTTCATGGAGGCATTGTTGAGCGAATTCTCGCTCATAGACTCAAAGAGCTCAAATGCGCTCTCCTCGTCTTTGTTCAGGAACTTTCCCCCACATGAGGCATCGACGAAGTTCTGTAGGTTGCCGTCCAGACCATGGTAGAAGATCTGGGCCAATTGCGCCATTGGTACTTCGTGGTGTGGGCATTTCCTCAAAAGTTCATTAAATCTTTCCCAAGCCTCATGAAATTGTTCCCCACCCTGGAGTGTAAAGGTAGTGATAGCTCTTCTGAGGGCATTAGTCTTTACTATGGGGAAGAATTTCTTTAAAAATGCATGCCTCAGTTCTTCCCAAGTGGTGATGGGTCTACCTAGGGTTCTAAGCCAATGAGAAGCCTTGTCTCTTAATGAGAAGGGGAACATCTTGATTAAAACAATGTCAAGGCTAATCTTCCTAGGTTTCACAGTTTGTGCTATGCGGTCTAGATCCTCTAGGTGCTAAAAGGGGTCCTCATTTGAGCTTCATGAAAGTGGCTCTGGATCAGACTTAAAACATTCGATTTTAGCTCAAAATCATCTCCCCCCTCAGGGATCCTAAGGTGTGGTTCAACTCTAATAGCAGAAGGATTATAGAAATTGCGGAGGGGCCTCGGCTGATCCTGAAATGGCGGTAAATCAAGTGGTGGTTGCCCTGGTATGTCTTGAAAAGGTGGTGGTGGTTGTTCTTGTGGGTTCTGTAACCGTTGTATGGCTTGCATGATGGTGTGGATTTGTTGTTGCTGAAGCCAGTGGTTAGCATTGATTTGAGCTTGGATGATGGCCATAGCATCTGGTGGGGGTTGATCCCCAGCCTCATCTACCCTAGGTTCAACCATGTTAATAGAAGTACGTCGCCTGGATTCCTACCCCAAAACACACAACTCGAGATGCAGTGAGTGTCTCCCGTGCATACACTAGAGAAGAACAGGAGGGGATGTGGAGGGCGACAGATGCGAGAAATGTGTTTTAATCAAGCACACAAGCCTAGTCCTTATGGTGTATTCCTTAGGAGACCTAGAAATCTCACAAAGGGTGAGTAAGTCCGTAAGCACTGGACTCCCATTCCCAAGGCTAATCTGGCCAGGTTGATTACGAGGGGATTGTAGGGAAGGTTCTTCCTTTGGCTTGTGCTCCGGTTCCGTAGACTCCACAACCACGATCGTTTGACACTGCCCCGCAGCCTAGTCACCAGATTCTACTGAGGGAATGAAAGCCAAGTGCCTAGCGAACAAAACCTTGCCTTTTGAGACTTAACTCAGTCCTGCCTAGGGCACGTCTACTCAGTTTTAAAGGGCTAGGATAGTGCTTGTGCTTAGGGTTATGTGATGAGGCGTTGATTGGGGTGGTGTCTCTTAATTTTCCACTTTCAAGGTGTGTGCTTCTAGCAAAACACGATTTTCAAGCAAGGATTTGTTAAGATGTGGTGTCTTTTAGTGTTTCATCCTTACTTTAGTACTTTTTAGGGTTGACGTGTCTTAATGTTTTCAAACAAGTTTCGGTGGGCACATTAAGTTCTGCAAACATCTCGGTGAAAGTAGATTTCCTTTTTATTCTATAGAGGCTCTAAAACCCTAATGTACTCATCCTAATGATCATGCAGCTTCTATTAGATGAGTCGATTTTAGGGTTGAGTGGTGCGGCCCAGGTCAACTCACGGTGGCTTCGCAAACACCACTCAAGAAAAAGAAAAGAGCACTCCAAGCATTTATTCAGAATGTTAGAGTGTACATTTTTTTGTGGGGTGATGCGTTAAGGATATGGGTCAAGCAATCATACACCACGCCAATTTTTTTCAATTTTTACAATTTTTTTTTAGTTTTTTCATGCAAGCAAACAATGAGAGAAAGATTACTCATTATTGATCCTCGTAGCGCCTACTCCCTTGCTACCGTCGTGGAATGCGTCGCTTTGCCGTCCACGCATCGAATTCCTGCAACAATCAAGTAAAAAGGAAAATAGGGCATTAGACGATGTGAGGATGAATATGGAATGGAGGTGATAAAACAAATCCGTTGCTTCCCTGGCAACGGCGCCAAAAACTGACGTGCTGTTGTGCGTGTGTATTAAGAAGTGTCGTTATAGTCGCTCTTGCAACGTCGATTTTAAAATAAGTAAACGGAGGTGAGTCCGAGTGTCGGTCTCAGGGAGGTGTGAAAATCAGATTTTTGCTTATCACTTGTTGTCACGGAAAGTGCAGAGTTTTGCATACGAAAGATGCAGTTTTGAAAAGCGAGAGAGAGATAGAGAGAGAGGGCTTAGGGTTAGAAAGTTCCTTGTTTGATCATGCAACTTGAACGGAAATTAAAGTGACAATTGAACGGAAAATAACTTCATTAATCATGCACTTGTAGTTCATAGCTTACAACATTAAATACATGCTTCAAACAAAAGTAATGGAAAGCTTAAAAGCGAGAGAGAGAGAGGGTGGAGAGTGACGAGGTAGCCACGGCTGTGGAGGAGGCTCCGTCGGCGGCTCATCGTCTCCGACGATTACAAGAGGGCCTAAAGCTAGCTAAGAGAGGGGTGGAGTAGTTGCAAGGGGAGTGAATACCTTGAGTGAGTGGTTGGAGGGGGTTTAAATAGGGTTAAGGGCTTCCTAAAAGAAGGGACTTTAGCGACGTCCAGAGCGTCGCTAAAACCACTCCCAAAAGAGTCGGTGAAACCCTCCAGCCGTTGGTCAGCCGCCCGCCTTGTTTCTTCTTCTCATGCGATCCGCGGCTGCTGTGCGAGAGCCGTCCGATCTTATATCCCTCCTCGGCTACGCTAGGATTGTGCCTCAGGCGCGCGTGTGCGCGGGTGTCATCGCCCGGCGTGCCCACACGTGTGGGCACCCATGAGCTGCGGTTGCGCCGCGTGGCGAAATCTCGACCGCCCGCTGCTGATCGGGTGACCCAATTTCACCGCACGCTACCTCCATCTTCAATTTCGGCTCCGTGCGGCTCGAACCAGCGTCGTGTGCGTGTCGGCGTGCGCGCTAACCGCTGCGCCACGCCCACGCTTTGTCGCGGTGACTACGGGCAGGCACGTGAGTCTCGGCCATTCGATCAAAGATCGACGGCCGAGATCTGATCTCGGCTGGATGAAGGGCGGCGTGCGGTGGAGCGGGGAGTTGACGTGGTGCAATATGGGTCGTTGATCTCCAGATCAATGGTCAGAACTTCTTGGGCCCATTGTAGGAGCTCTGGATGTCAGATTTGGCCGATCTTGAGTCCGTTGGACTCCGTTTGTCGTTCTAAATCCATCCGTGCAGTTTGATTGCTCATCTGAGGCCTGCTTTGACAAATGCTTACACAAATGGCCATTAATACAGTTTTATAAGCAATCTTGGTACATGATGCATGCAATGCTCCCATTCTACTTATGTTGTGCATTTTATTCTTAAGATGGGCCATATTCAACATAATCATCACCCCCTTGTGTAGTGTTATCAATGGTGACGGGTCAGAACAGTCATTACGGGTTTGGTGGTCTGATACAGAACTAAGGGTGAGGCATTCCTCGATCAGAGTTTCCACAGGATCATGTTCCTCAACGCAATCACAATCAAAAGACTTTATCACCCGAAAGATATCCAATTGCATTTTCCTGTCCTCGAAGGCTATTTCCATACATCCCGTGTCACAATCAATGTTTGCCTTAGCCGTAGCTAAGAAAGGTCTGCCTAAGATTATGGGTGCGTTCTATAATTTTTCAGGAACTTCCATGTCGAGCACCAAAAAAGTCGACCGGGAAATAGAAGTCCTTGACCCGTACAATCACGTCCTCGATAACCCCCTTCAGGGTTTTCACTGATCTATCAACCAGCTGGATGGTGACAGGGGTTGGTGTCAACTCTCCAAAACCAAATTGGTGGTACAGGGTTGTTGGAATCAGATTGATAGAAGCACCTAAGTCTAGGAGCACTCTATCAAATGTCATGTCCCCGATATTGCAGGAAATCAAGGGTGCTCCTAGGTCAGTTCGCTTGAGTGGAAGGTTGCTTTATATTACGAAACTTGCTTGTTCAAAGAGCACAACCTTCCTAGGTGCTTGAGGTCTCGACTTACGCTTGGGTGTACAGGCATCCTTTAAAAACTTGTTATGAGCAGGGATGTGCTTGATGGCTTCAAGGAGCGGAATATTAATCTGTACTTGCTTAAAGATCTCCAACAGCTCCGCAATCTCCACAACATTCTTCCTTTTCTTGATTGTTTCCAAGGCCTCAGGGTAGGGTGTCTGAATATGGATTGGTTCCATGTCTGGGTCCTTGGTTGGTGCTTCTTCTGAGTCGGGTATTTCAGCGGGTGAAGTCTCGGGGAGAGTCGGCCATTTGGGGTCCTGGGTTTTGGTGCTGCTTCTCAAGGTCACCGCATTCGTAGAGGCATTAGGGCCATGGGTTGATCCTTGAGAAGATGAGGATGAAGAAGCACCAAACTCAGGGGGTGTTTGCAGGGCTGGCTGGACCATGTGAGCCAACCAGGGGTTGCCTTGCAACCCTTGTGAATTGGCGCCTCTGTTAATTATGTTTCGCGGGTTTGGTTGTGGCTGGGAAGGTAGGGATCTTTGTTGTTTACAGTCCAAGAGTTGGCTTAACTGTCCCTTTACCAAGGCCATTTCCTCCTGGTGTTTCTGGTTCATGTCAGCCATCATCTTTATTAGGCTGTCCATTTGGTTTTGTGGGGGAGGGGCCACCCTATTCTGATTATATAGGGGTCTAACTGGTGGTCCTTGCTGATAGGGGGCAAGTGTGGCTGCTGGTTTGGCCTGGGCTGGTTTTGGAATTGCGGTGGTTTCTAGTTTGTCCAACCAAAGTTGGGGTGGTTACGCCAGCCAGTGTTGTAAGTGTTGGAGAAAGGATCCGGTTTCGCATAACCTTGGACAGCTTGCACATCTTCAAGGATAACCGATGTTGATGAAGAGGGAAGGGAGTAATCAAGGGTTGAGGGAGCAAAGGTCCCTCCCTGGAACGTGGTTAGGGGTTGTTCCAGGTTCAGTTGGGTTAAGGGCTAGACCAGGTCAACATTATGCGCTCCCTTTGCTAGGGAGAAAGTCTGTAAGGGGTTCCTGGTCTGGTTCAGTAGCTCATCAATCTTTTTGTCCACCAATTCCACTCGATCTAGTTTCTTGGCAATGATGTCCATGTCAACCATTCCAGAATTTTCTTGTACCTCATAAATCCCACCATGGGGTTGACTGGACCTATTAAACTGGGCCATGGAGGCATTGCTGAGCGAATTCTTGCTCATAGACTCAAAGAGCTCAAATGCGCTCTCCTCATCCTTATTCAAGAAGTCCCCCCCGCATGAGGCATCGACAAAGTTTCGTAGGTTGCTGTCTAGACCATGGAAGAAAATCTGGGCCAATTGCCACCTTGGTACTTCGTGGTGTGGGCATTTCCTCAAGAGTTCAATAAACCTTTCCCACTATTGTCGGACTCGAATTGGTTGTTAATATGGTGATTTTATCATTGAAATGTGTATAGTGGTTAACCTAAATCGGACCTAACCATCTCTTTACAAAATTTTTAACCTGGGCTATTTGATTTTATCTTGTCACTTTTAGGCCCAAGGTCGAACTCAGGGAAGTGGGGTACAAGTTAAGTTTCTACGCCTTCCCTACAACGAGTCTCTTCCTTTTGTTTATTGTGTTTTTGGTGTTTTTCTATTTAGATTTTTATTTTTTTGGTAATCTTTGTCCTTGAGGCACACCCTCAAAATTGGGTTCTTGCCTTTGAGCCAAAACAGGGTTCCAAAATGGGTCTTGCTATTCGCAAGATGGGGTACCTGCAAGTCAAGGATTATCCTTTCTCTTTTATATATTTTTTTATCTTTTTATTAACAGGAAAGTGAAACAGAAATAAAGTAAATATAGTGTATATATATATGTATATATTATATATGTATAAAGCGGTGGGGGTGGAGGCGGAGATGGAGTGTAGCACGGTGTCGAGTCGGTCGTCGTCTAGAGAGACGCAACCAACAGGACTGGGTGCTACGTGGAGTGTGGGATGGATGGTGGAAGATGTATGTGACCACGCTTTTTGTACGCGTGTATCGGGGAATATCAGCAACTGGTGCAGATATTCCCGCAATAGAGCGTATGGTAAATAATGTGAAAATATATACATATGTATATATGTAAATATATCTATATGTATATATATATATATGGTTATAAATATATAGGTATATATATATTTAGATATATATGAATATATATAAGTGTATATGTATATATATATATATGTGTGTGTGTGTGTGTGTGTGTATGTATATATAACTATATAGAGGTATATATATATGTATGTATAAGTATATAGTAATATATGTATATATAGATATATGTAGCTAAGTATATATATATATATATGTATGTATGTATGTATGTATATAATACTATATAGATGTATATATATATATATAATAATAATAATATATGTATATAGGTATATGTATGTAGATATGTATATGTATATATAGTTATATAGATATATATATATGTATATATGTATGTATATATAAGTAGGTGTGTATATATGTGTGTGTGTGTGTGTGTGTATATATATATATATATGTATCTATACTTAGTTATATAGGTAATATATATATAGATATATGTATATTTATATATATATGTGTGTGTATAGATATATGTATATATGTATGTATATTTATGTAAGTATATGTATATATGTATATATATATATAAGTATATATATAAGTATATAGATATATATATATATGTATGTATGTATGTATACAAATACATAAGCATATAGATACTACTATATGTATAAATATAAGTGTATATATATATATATGTATATATATATATATGTATATAAATATATGTATATATATATGTATATATATATCAATATATAAGTATACGTATATATATATATGTATACAACAGAGTATAGGTGTGTGTGTTTGTGTGGAAGTGTGAGTGTAGGTGTGTGTGAGCGTCGATGTAGAGAGTGCTGTGAGTGTTGTGTGAGAGAGTGTGAGAGAGAGAGAGAGAGCGGGAGAGAGAAGGCAGGAGAGATGGCAGCCACACGCTTCTGGAGTGAAGGTCGAAGGTTTTAAGGTGTCTGCAGACCAGTGGCGTCGTCTGGAGCTTCCACGCGCGCACGTGCAGGTGCGTCTACGCAGAGAGGAGAGCGCGGGAGTGGGGAGCGGAGAGGAACCCGCAGCGCACAGCGCTGCCCGGAGAGGAGTATGCGGGTGAGTGAAGCGGGTGACATGGGCGCACGCGGGTGAGTTGGGTGGGCTGGCAAACGCGCGGGCGACGTAGGTAGAGACGCGCGCGTGGGCTGCGGCCGGTTGTGGCGCGCCGGGTGATCGGATAAGTGAGAATCTTTCCGATCACCCCACTGTAGCCACAATGTCATGTAGACTCGTGTGAACAGTGGCTACAGTGGTCGTTCGCACCGTGCAACCGGGAGCTGCAGGTGATGTGAGTGTGGCCGGCTCACGGCTGGCGCTCGCGGGCTGGCACGCAAGGGAGAAGGCCTGCGCCGGTCGGTTGCGAGCACGGAGAGCTCGCGACAGAGCGCACGGAGAGTGAGGCGAGGGTGCCTGCAGCTTGCGCGGAAGCTTGCAGGTGCTGGCAAGGGTGAGGGGAAGCGCTTGGCCGGCCGCTGCAGTGACGTGCGGTGGCCGGTTGCGAGAGGGAGAGAGCGCGACAGGGCGGAGAAAGTGGGAGGCGGAGAGGGCCTGCAGGCGCGTGCGGAGGGCGAGGGTGCTTGCAGGCACGTGCGGAAGGGGCTGCTGCTACTGCTGCTGCTGCCGCCGAGCTTCATGCTTCAGACCTTAAAGAGTGCAGCCTTGGCTGAAGGTGCTGGAGCGGAAAAAATGAGAGAAGAGCCACCACACCCATCGGCTCTTTGAAGAGCTGGGCGATGGTGGTCTCACTGTGGTGGGTATTCACCACAGTGAGGGCTCCTGTCTGCCGGGTGTCTCCACGGAGGAGGAGGGCCGGCGTATGGAGGGAGAGGGAGGAGAGGACAGCCTGGAAGGAGAAGTTCTGCAGGTGGTTTTTCTGAAGTTGGACCAGTCTTGTTTTTTTGAGAAGGAACCGTGGCTTTTTATAGGAGAAGAAAGTGATGCACGGCCATGCTGTGCATGGCTCATGCATGGGCACGGCAGGGAATGGCAGCTGCAGGGAAGGGTTGGTAGGGAGAGGGCGTGAGGGGAAGAAGTTGCAGCCATGGGAAGCATTTCAAAATCAAGTGGAAAAAAATAAAAAGATGGTGGATTTTGCAAAGATGCACTTGAGGAAAAAAGTAAAATGCAAGGCCACTTGTTTCATTCTCCTCTCCTCACAATTAGATGCATGTATGCATGTATTTTTACAAATGCGATTATGGAACCCTAATACGCATTGCTAATGCTAGGAAATAGCACAAGATGACACAATTGTAGGCGTATTTTTGCGGTGCAATCATACCCCCATGCCTATCTTTTGCTAGTCCCTAGCAAAATAGTATTTAGAAATGATCTTAAGCTAAAGATTTTCTTCTGAGGCGATATAGGTGTGTTTATTGTTGGATATTGTGAGAACCAATTGTAGAGAAGACTACCAGTAGTTTAAGTCTCTCATGACATAGATCATCTCTCAACTAACCAGGACTCTTGATATTTAAACCTTAAGTACGATTTCCAGGACCCAGGAGGTTTTTGTCGTACTAGAGAGCTCAAGAGGTTATGGCTCGTGCATAGTCAAGGATCAAGACTGACCAGATGAACATTAAGACTCAAGCCCAGGGTTTCACGAATCTTTCAATACAGGTTGGTCCCAGTTTCAGCTCATGTTTTTAGATTGACCCTTAAGAAGATGACGAAAAACTCAACTCCCATTTTCTGATTTTTGTGGCTCAAAGGAAAACAAGGTATTTGTAACCTGCCCTGAAGAACTTCTTGTAGGGCAAAGACTTTACAGACATTTGTGAGACATACTGACTTATTTGCAACTTTTTTTTCTTTTGAAACACATGTCAGTATATCTCTTACAACATTTTATTGAGGGAGCACACTTTTTTTTCTTTTTGGTGGGAGAATTTCTTTTTGGTGGAAAGAGTCGCTCCAAAACACAAGACTAAAGCCTGGGATAAAAAGTCTACCTGTGCGCACAGGTAAGGACTCCACCTTCCCTAATGAACACTAGGGTTGGATCTTATGTTCACCAGGTCTTTCCTGATATGTGTAGTGTGAACCAAGTTTACTTAAGCTCTCAAGTAAAAGCAAACCAACGGATCCTGTACTGGTGTCTCAAGTACAAGAATACGTCCTTAGTTAGGAGAGATTCCAATCTATTTTGTCAATGCTCAAGTGAATTAAGCCGAGCCTGAGCGAATCAAGCTTCTGTGGCCTGGAAAGTCTTCAAAACAGAGGTTGAATATCCATAAACACTTATTGTATTTTTTTGTTTCAGCTTTCAGATAATTACTAAACACCATTTATTTATATATATATATATTTTTTTTTTTTCTTTTTCTTGCATATTTATAAATAGGTGAAAACTGCATGATACCATAAAATACCCAGATCCTATGGATGCCTATCCACCCCCCTATGCCAAACAATGCTATGTTCTCATATGGATGCAGGGAAAGGTAGAGAAAGGACAAAAGATCGAGTAACGAAAGCTGAGGTGCAGGGTATACAGCAAGGTGCTAGGGTGGGTGGATGGTGGGTGGTGAAGTGAAAAGTGAAGTGATCGTGATAGTGGCGTGAAAAGTGATGGTGGAAGGTGAAAGGTCTGGCATTTCATGGGACAAGAGTGTCCCAGGCGGATCAGAAAATAGATCAGGAGGAAGAAGTTGGCCCTCAGATTGGCCAAGAAGAGGGGCTCTTTAGATAGATGGATCCAAAAAGGAACAGCCTCAGTGAGTAGGATATGGGCTCAAGGTCCCAGTGTGGAGTTGCAAATCCACCTGATTTGGTGGGAAAGAAAGGGCAATCCAGTCTTCGGGAGTGTGGACCGGCGGTGAGTAGCCTGGATATGACTCAGACCACAAGGTATGGGAAGCGGAGAAAACCTCGTCAGAAGTCTGGCCAGGAGAAGGAACGGGACAAGGGAGAGATGGGGGAACGTCACAATATGTGTTGGTCAGGCAGTCATCAGTGTTTATAGGTAATCCACAACAGTCTGTATAGGTCCCAATTAGTCTGATACACGCACTGACGGTCATGTCCTCGTCAGACGTGTCATCCTTGATGACATCGCAATCAAAGTTTTTGGCTGCCTTGAAGATGTTAAATCTGAGCTTTTCAGATCCAACGGCAATCTCAATACTGCTTGACTCGCAGTCGATAAGGGTGTGGGCTATGGCCAAGAAAGGTCGACCAAGGATGATAGGACAATCAGAAAGTGAGCTAGGAACTTCCATACCTAAACAAGAAAGTCTACAAGAAAACATAGACTGTTGACCCTAACCACCACGTCTTCCACCACACCCTTTGGGATTTTGACAGAATGATCTGCCAACTGTAACGTGACAGAGGTGGGTTTCAGATTTCCCAAGGAAAATTTTTCGAGCATGATGGTCGGTATAAGATTTATGGAAGATCCTAGATCAAGCAGGGCACGGTTAAAACTGCAGCCTTGGATGCTATAGGAAATCAGTGGTGTGCCTGGATCTTTCTGCTTCAGTGGTAGGTTTGACAGTATAGCACAACTCGCATGAGGCGAGAGAACCACCGAATTTTTAGTTTTCTTTGACAGTCGCCTGGGTGTTGTGTAGTCTTTGAAAAATCGGGTGACAGTAGGTATGTGATCGATAGCCTCAAACAGGGGTACTTTTTTATCAAAGGCCTGCGTATCTTTCTTTTGGCCTTTTGGCTCCCTCAGTAGAGCCTCAGGGAACGGGACTGATTCTGGTAACAATTTGGGTGTATCATCCTCTCGCGAATGCTGTGCGCATCCTGAATGAGAGGGCGATGAAGAAGATGGGCCAGGATCAGGTCGAGGTGGATCGACAGTCTGCTTGCCGCTCCTCGTAGTGAAAGCATTGGACGATGCGGGTCCAGTGGGATCATATGGCGGAGGAGGGTTCACAATAGGGACATAAGAGTGCGGTGCTGCAGTGGGATTAGCCTGAAATCCCGGTGGAATGCTCGAAGCTTGCAGAATTTGATTAACCTGCCCCTAAGAAGGTCGTACCTGTGGTTGAGGACTACGGGGTACAAAGTTTCACGGGTTTGGAATAGGTTGGGTGGGAAGAGTGCCTTGAGATCGGGTTGCCATGCATAGTTGACTGATCTCAGCATTCTACTGCACCAATTGGTGCTGAAGAGAGGTCATGTTCTCTTCATGGCGCTTTGACATATCTGTCATCATTCGCATCAATTTGTCAAGAGGACTTGATGCGTGTTCTGCTTGCGGTACGCAGGGGCCTGATGGCGGATTCGCCATAGGATTAGACTGGCCCTTGGGATGACGGGTGCAGACGGTCGCATTGGTCCACCCGTGGGGTTTTGGCGCTGCGGGTTGTTGGACCATGCGAAGTTCAAATGATTGCGCCACCCTGGGTTATACGTGGCAGAGAACGGGTTGTTCCCCAGGGCGCAAGCGTCTTCTATGCCAGAAGACGCGTACGCATGTAAGTATGCATCCGAGCACACGGAGGCTTGGTCCTCCGTGTCGAAATACTGGCTCGCAGAAGCTAGTTTGACATGACTTACCGAGTCGCTTGGCGCGACACTCGGTAAGGAAGGTCTTACGGGGTTTCTCGAGATATGCCTGGTGTTGGTAGAATTTGGATTGTGATGAAGTGGTGAAGTGGGGGTGTTTGCCAGAGATCGGGTGGGGTTGGCCAGAAGCTCATCCAGCTTCTTGTGCACGATGGAGACTTCATCCAGTTTTTGTGCTATAAGGCTGAGATCAGTGGATGAATGGGAGGGTCCCGTGTCAACTTCGTGGACATTTCGGGGCTGGCTGGTACGATTAAAGGCGATAATGGAAGCATTGTTCATCGAGTTTTCACTCATATTTTCAAACAATTCAAATGCTCCATTCTCATCTTTATTCATAAAGTTCCCTCCGCAAGAAGCGTCTGCAATCTGCTTCAAAGTCTCATTTTGCCCATAGTAGAAAATCTGGGCTATATGCCACTTAGGCATACCGTGGTGCGGACACTTCCTAAGGAGGTCGTTATACCTCTCCCATGCCTCATGAAATTGTTCCATGTTTTGTTGCGTAAAAGAGGTGATAGCACGTCGAAGCACATTGGTTCGCTCGATTGGGAAGAACTTCTTGAGAAACACTGTTCGCATCTCTTCCCAAGAGTGGATGGTTCTCCCAAGGGTGCGTAACCATTGCGACACTTTATCCCGCAATGAAAACGGGAACATCTTCATGAGGACTATAGGTAACCCGACATTTCTTGGTTTAACAGTTTCAGCCAGTCGGGTTAGGTCTTCCAAGTGGAGAAACGGGTCTTCACTTGCAAGACTATGAAAGTGAAAATTTATTAGGCCAATTATGTTCGATTTTTGTTCAAAGTCGTCCCAGCCCATGGGGACCCGAATTTGTCCTATGGTCTCTATAGCAGCGGGATTCTAATAGGAGCTAAGAGACCTAGGCTCCTCCCGTTCGGGAGGGTTCTGCATTTCCTCCAATGTTTCCCAAATGGCTTTGATTTGCTCATTATACATTTCCATTTGGGCTTGGAGGCGGGTTATGGGATCTACGGCTCCACCACCTGGTGGGTTCTGAGGGCGGTTTCCTCCCTTGGGATTTGGGGGTGGGCGTGCAGCCATGTTTGTGGAGGAGGATGATTCGGCTTGTTTTCTAAATTTATCACTCAATTCAAGCAGTTCAGGGTTTTGTGACCTCCTCCCAAACATACACTACCGCAGGAAGAGTTGGGGAGTTGAGAAGGGAAAAGAGATGAGAGAAACGACGTCGCAAAGGTACACTTGATGACAAATCAACACAATCAAATTCCTAACCTCTACAGTGTGCCCTTAGACCTAAAGATCTAAGTTACCTACTATCACGAACTACGGAACCTAATGCGAGCATTACGGAACCACCAGGCCAGATTGAAAGGCCATTTGCCCCAGTCTTAGACACCCGATAGCACGCAGGAACTCTCACCAGCACGTAGCTGCTACACGCAGGTAGTTAGACCTCCAATCCTTAAGAAGGGTCAAGTTACTACCAGTTTTAGTTAAAGGCTTAGGGTCAAGTGCTTTTGGAATGTGAAGGGCGTTGTTTACGGGTAATGCCCAAGTGATTGATTTTCAGAGTACGTAAAACAAGCATGCAACGAGGAAATCTCCCTGAATTGATGTTTTTAATTGGTGAATGGTTTTTAGAGTTCAGCCTTAAGTACTATGAATTTTAGGATTTCTCTAAATTAGCAATTCAACCAATCTCCAGGTTTTGTGAAATACAAGTTTTCTTTCTAAGCCCAACAAACCCTTCTTCAATATCAGTTAGTTAATGCATGCTAAAATGCAATGGGTTACCCTAAATGGAGATTTCTATGTGTGGATGCATGAGTCAGTTTTATATTAGTGTGAAAGGGAGCCAAAGCACTTCAATTCAAGTGCTCCCAATCATCAGAAATGATTTCCACACACAAGGCTCAATCAACAGATAAAGAAACTCAAATTGTTGGTGCTGAAATATTCGGGATCAAATCTTAGGCAAGTTGAAAAGTCGTGGTGGGGTTGGAATCAACTCAATTCCAAGTCTCCCCACCAAAAAGGTGATCTCGAATTGTAGATAAGTGAGGCAACAGAGGGGTGCAATCAATCTTTTTATTTGCCTCAAAGAATACTTCCCACGACGAAAAATTCAAGAATCAAGATTCTCGAATTTTCGCTATGCGAAGTAGGGCAGGAAATCCCGGGGCGGTGGGAGTGAAGACAATCAATCAAACAAGTGATTTTAATCCACTTGCCCCAAGAGATCCCAAGAAGTTTTTCTAGTTTTTAGTTTTTAATTTTTTTTATTAAGGTGACAAGTTAACCTTAGTTGCTAAGAAAAGAAGGCCTACTTGTTCGACAATGTGTGCGAAGCCCCAATGCGGTGTCGGCATCTTCACGCTCTCGTTCCCACCTTGGATCTGCTCATGTCTTCGATTTCGTCTGCCTGCCTTCTCCTTGCACCAGGTTCACCTGCACACCAAAAACAGAGATACCCATGAAGAGAGAAGAGAAAAATTGAAAGGAATTGAATAGAAACTTACTTGAAGGCGCACATCCCCGGCAACGGTGCCAGAAAAGAGTATGTTGTCGGACCCGAATAGGTTGTTAATATGGTGATTTTATCGTTGAAATGTGTATAGTGGTTAACCTAAATCGGACCTAACCATCTCTTTACAAAATTTTTAACTTAGCCTATTTGATTTTATCTTATCACTTTTAGGCCCAGGGTCGAATTCAGGGAAGTGGGGTACAAGTTAAGTTTCTACGCCTTTCCTACAACGAGTCTCTTCCTTTAGTTTATTATGTTTTTGGTGTTTTTCTATTTAGAATTTTATTTTTTTTGGTAATCTTTGTCTTTGAGGCATACCCTCAAAATTGGGTTCTTGGCTTTGAGCCAAAATAGGATTCCAAAATGGGTCTTGCTATTCGCAAGACGGGGTACCTGCAAGTCAAGGATTATCCTTTCTCTTTTATATATATTTTTTTATCTTCTTACTAACAGGAAAGCGAAACATAAATAAAGTAAATATAGTGTATATATATATGTATATATTATATATGTATAAAGGGGTGGGGGTGGAGGCGAAGATGGAGTGTAGCACGGTGTCGAGTCAGTCGTCGTCTAGAGAGACGCAACCAATAGGACTAGGTGCCGCGTGGAGTGTGGGATGGATGGTGGAAGATGTATGTGACCACACTTTTTGTATGCGTGTATCGGGGAATATCAGCAACTGGTGCAGATATTCCCGCGATACAGCGTATGATAAATAATGTGAAAATATATATATGTATATATGTAAATATATCTATATGTATATATATATATGTAGATATATATGTATATATATAAGTGTATATGTATATATATATGTGTGTATGTATATATAACTATATAGAGGTATATATATATGTATGTATAAGTATATAGTAATATATGTATATATAGATATATGTAGCTAAGTATATATATATATATGCATGTATGTATGTATGTATATAATACTATATAGATATATATATATATATATATATATATGTATATATATATAATAATAATATATGTATATAGGTATATGTATCTAGATATGTATATATATGTATATATGTATGTATATATAAGTAGGTGTGTATATATGTATATATATATATTTATATATATGTATCTATACTTAGTTATATAGGTATTATATATAGATATATGTATACTTATATATATATATGTATGTGTATAGCTATATGTATATATGTATGTATATTTACATAAGTATATGTATATATGTATATATATATAAGTATATATATATATATATATATATATATACATATCTATGTCTGTATACTAATACATAAGTATATAGATACTACTATATGTATAAATATAAGTATATATATATATGTATATAAATATATGTATATATATATCAATATATAAGTATACGTATATATATATGTATACAATAGAGTATAGGTGTGTGTGTTTGTGTGGAAGTGTGAGTGTAGGTGTGTGTGAGCGTCGGTGTAGAGAGTGCTGTGAGTGTTGTGAGAGGGAGTGAGAGAGAGAGAGCGGGAGAGAGAAGGCAGGAGAGATGGCAGCCACGCGCTTCTGGAGTGAAGGTCGAAGGTTTTAAGGCGTCTACAGACCAGCGGCGTCGTCTGGAGCTTCCATGCGCACACGCGTAGGCGCATCTACGCAGAGAGGAGCACGCGGGAGTGGGGAGCGAAGAGGAACCCGCAGTGCACAGCACTGCACGAAGAGGAGTATGCAGACGAGTGAAGCGGGTGACGCGGGCGCACGAGGGTGAGTGGGGCGGGCAGGCAGATGCACGGGCAAGTGCGAGCGACGTAGGCGAAGACGCGCATGTGGGCTGTGGCCGGTTGCAGTGCGTCGGGTGACCGGATAAGTGAGAAGCTTTCCGGTCACCCCATTGTAGCAACAGTGTCACGCAGACTCGCATGAATAGTGGCTACAGTGGTCGTCCACGCCGCGCAACCGGGAGTTGCAGGTGGTGTGAGTGTGGCCGGCTCACGGCTGGTGTGCGCAGGCTGGCGCGCGAGGGAGAAGGCCTGCACCGGTCGGTTGCGAGCACGGAGAGCTCGCAACAGAGTGCACGGAGGGGGAGGCGAGGATTCTTGCAGCTTGCGCAGAAGCTTGCAGGTGCTGGCAGGGGTGCGGGGAAGCGCTTGGCCGGCCACTGTAATGACGTGCGGTGGCCAGTTGAGGGCGGGAGAGAGCGTGACAGGGTCGAGAAAGCAGGAGGCAGAGAGGGCCTACAGGCGTGCGCGGAGGGCGAGGGCGCCTGTAGGTGCGTGCAGAAGGGGCTGCTGCTACTACTACTGCTGCCTTGCCGCTGCTGCTGTCGCCGAGCTTCAAGCTTCAGACCTTGAAGCGTGCGGCCATGTCTGAAGGTGCTGGAGCGGAAAAAATTAAAGAAGAGCCACCAAGCCCACCGGCTCTTTGAAGAGCTGGGCGGTGGTGGTCTCACTGTGGTGGGTATTCACCACAGTGAGGGCTCCTGTCTGCCGGGTGTCTCCTCGAAGGAGGAGGGCCGGTGTATGGAGGGAGAGGGAGGAGAGGACGGTCTGGAAGGAGAAGTTCTGCAAGTGGTTTTTCTAAAGTTGGACCAGGCTTGTTTTTTTGAGAAGGAACCATGCTTTTTATAGGAGAAGAAAGCCATGCACGGCCATGCTGTGCATGGCTCATGCATGGCCACAGCAGGGAATGGCAGCTGCAGGGAACGGCTGGCAGGGAGAGGGCGCGAGGAGAAGAAGTTGCAGCTGCGGGAAGCATTTCAAAATCAAGTGGAAAAAAATAAAAAGATGGTGGATTTTGCAAAGATGCACTTGAGGAAAAAAGTAAAATGCAAGGCCACTTATTTCATTCTCCTCTCCTCTCAATTAGATGCATGTATGCATGTATTTTTACAAATGCGATTATGGAACCCTAATATGCATTGGTAATGCTAGGAAATAGCACAAGATGGCACAATTGCAGGCATATTTTTGCGATGCAATCACCCACGCCTCATGAAACTGTTCCCCACCCTGGAGTGTAAAGGTAGTGATAGCTCTTCTGAGGGCATTGGTCTTTCCTATGGGGAAGAATTTCTTTAAAAATGCATGCCTCAGTTCTTCCCAGGTGGTGATGGGTCTACCTAGGGTTCTAAGCCAATGAGAAGCCTTGTCTCTTAATGAGAAGGGAAACATCTTGATTAGAACAATGTCAAGGTTAATGTTCCTCGGTTTCACAGTTTGCGCTATGCGGTCGAGATCCTCTAGATGCTGGAAGGGGTCCTCATTTGAGCTTCCATGAAAGTGGTTCTAGATCAGACTTAAGGCATTCAGTTTCAGCTCAAAATCATCTCCCCCTTTGGGGATCCTAAGGTGCGGCTCGACTGTAATAGCAGAGGGTTTATAGAAATCGCGGAGGGGCCTCAGCTGATCCTAAAATGGTGGTATATCGAGTGGTGGTTGCTCTTGTACGCCTTGGAAAGGTGGTGGTGGTTGTTCTTGTGGGTTCTGTAACCGTTGTGTGGCCTGCATGATGATGTGGATTTGTTGTTGCTGAAGCTGGTGGTTTGCATTAATTTGGGCTTGGATGATGGCCAATTCGTCTGGTGGGGGTTGATCCTCAGCCTCATCTACCCTAGGTTCAGCCATGTTTCTAACAGAATCACATCGCCTAGATTCCTACCCCAAAACACACAACTCAGGATGCAGTGAGCATCTCCCGTGCATACACTAGAGAAGAACAGGAGGGGATGCAGAGGGCGACAGATGCGAGAAATGTGTTTCAATCAAGCACACAAGCCTAGTCCTTATGGTGTATTCCTTAGGAGACCTAGAAATCTCACAAAGGGTGATTAAGTCCGTAAGCACTGGACTCCCCATCCCAAGGCTAATCTGGCCAGGTTGATTATGAGGGGATTGTAGGGAAGGTTCTTCCTTTGGCTTGCGCCTCCGATTCCATAGACCCCACAACCACGGTCGTTTGACACTGCCTCGCAACCTAGTCACCAGATTCTACCAAGGGAATGAAAGCCAAGTGCCCAGGGAACAAAACCTCGCCTTTCGAGACTTAACTCAATCCTGCCTAGGGCACGTCTACTTAGTTTTAAAGGACTAGGATAGTGCTTGTGCTAGGGTTATGTGATGAGGCATTTATTGGGGTGGTGCCTCTTAATTTTCCACTTTTAAGGTGTGTGCTTCTATCAAAACATGGTTTCCAAGCAAGGATTTTTAAGATGTGGTTGTCTTTTAGTGTTTCATCCTTACTTTAGTGCTTTTTAGGGTTGACGTGTCTTAATGTTTTCAGATAAGTTTCAGTGGGCACGTCAAGTTCTGCACACAATTCGGTGAAAGTAGATTTCCTTTTATTCTGTAGAGGCTCTAAAACCCTAATGTACTCATCCTAATGATCATGCAACTTCTATTAGATGAGTCAGTTTTAGGGTTGAGTGGTGCGGCTCAGGTCAACTCACGGTGGCTACGCAAACACCACTCAAAAAGAAAAGAACACTCCAAGAATTTATTCAGAATGTTAGAGTGTACATTTTTTTGTGGGTGATGTGTTAAGGATGTGGGTCAAGCAATCATACACCACGCCAATTTTTTCAATTTTTACACTTTTTTTAGTTTTTTCATGCAAGCAAATAATCATAAGTGAAGAATTACTCACTATTGGTCCTTGTTGTGTCTACTCCCTTGTTATCATCGTGGGATGCATCGCTTCAACGTCCACATGCCGAATTCCTGCAACCATCAAGTAAAAAGGAAAACAAGGCATTAGACGATGTGAGAATCGATGTGGAATGGAAGTGACAAAACAAATCCGTTGCCTCCCCGGCAACGGCAACAAAAACTGACGTGTGCTTGTGCGTGTGTGTTAAGAAGTGTCGTTATAGTCGCATTTGCAACGTCGATTTTAAAGTAAAAAAACGGAGGTGAGTCTGAGTGTCGGTCTTAGGGAGGCGTGAAAATCGGATTTTTCTTATCACTTGTTGTCACGGAAAGCGCGGAGTTTTTGCTTGTGAAAGGTGTGGTTTGAAAAGTGAGAGAGAGATAGAGAGAGAGAGAGAGAGAGATTAGGGTGAGAGTCGTTTCTTTGCTTAATCATGCAACTTAAACAGGAAATCAAGTAAACACCGAATGGAAAGTAACTTCATTAATCGTGCAGCTTTAGTTCACAGCTTACAACATTAAATACATGCTCAAACAAAAGTAAGGGAAAGCTTAAAAGAGAGGAAGAGAGAGAGAAGGGGAGAGCGGTGAGGCAGCCACGGCGGTGGAGGAGGTTCCGTCGGCGGCTCGTCATCTCTGGCGATTACAAGAGGGCCTAAAGCTAGCTAGGAGAGGGGTAGAGTAGTTGCAAGGGAAGTGAATGCCTTGAATGAGTGGTTGGAGGGGGTTTAAATAAAGAGAAGGGCTTTCTAAAAGAAGAACATCTGGGACATTGCTAAAACCCTTCCAAAAGCGTCGGTTAAGCCCTCCAGCCCGTCGGTCACACGCCTGCGCCGTTCTTCTTTGCGCCTGATCCGCGGCCGCTGCGTGAGAGCCATCTGATCGAAGATCGGACGGCTGAGATCTTCCCTTGGGCGAGCTCAGATCGCACCTCGGGTGCGCGTGTGCGCAGGCATTGTCGCCCGGCGTGCGCACGCACGTGGGTGCTCGATGTCTGAGGGTGCGCCGCGTGGCGCGATCTCAGCCGCCCGCTGCTGATCGGGCAGCCCATTTTCGCTGTACGCTTCTTCGTCTTTAATTCTTCGCATCGCGCGGCTCGAACCCGCTTCCCGTGCGTGCAGGCGTGCACACTGACCGTTGCGCCACACCTGCTGCTTTGTCGCGGCGACTGCGAACGGGCGCGTAGTTCTCGACCGTCCAATCGAGGATCGACGGCCAAGATTTGATCTCAGCTAAAGGAGGAAGTGGCGTGAGGTGAGTGGGGGCGACGTGGCGCAACGAGGGCCGTTGATCATCAGATCAATGGTCAGAACTTCTTGGGCCCATTGTAGGAGCTCTGGATGTCAGATTTGGCCGATCTTGAGTTCATTGGACTCCGTTCATCGTTCTAAATCCATCCGTGTAGTCCAATTGCTCATTTGAGGCCTACTTTGACAAGTGCTTACACAAATGGCCATTAATACAGTTTTATAAGAAATCTTGGTATATGATGCATGCAATGCTCCCATTCTACTTATGTTGTGCCTTTTATTCTTAAGATGGGCCCTATTTAATAGAAATATCACCCCCATGTGCAATGTTATCAATGATCCCTGCATCTAACCACTTAATGATCTCCTTTTTCACGACCTCCTACAGATTGGGGTTCAGACGTCTCTGCATTTCACGTGAAGGCCGTGCGCCCTCTTAAGAATAGATGCGGTGTGTGCAATAAGAGGGACTTATTCCAGTCAAATCATCGAGAGTCTAGCCAATGGCTCTGCGATGTTGCTGGAGAACAACAATCAGACGAGATTCCTGGATAGGTGTGAGTTTGGAGTTTATAATCACCGAAAGTGTCTGATTAGAACCCAAAAAGACATATTTCAAATGATCGGGAAGGGGCTTGAGTTCTAGAACGGGGTTATCAACAACAGCGGATGGGTCAGAGTGGGTGTGGGGTACAAGGGTGGGAGTTATGGGTTTGTCTAAATCAAGTTCTGACTCCTCTAATTGTGATTTTAGATCTTCTTGTGGTTGATGAGGGATAATCATGTTGTCCTCAATTTGTGGTTCATCAACCACGGCTCTGATATCACAAATTTGCTCTATCACACTGCAATTAATCCCTTGTTGGGCCTTAAAGATATCAATCTTGAGAGTCTGATTCCCAAATTTCAACTCTATCTGGCCCTCTTCACAACTTATGTTGGCCCTTGCAGTGGCCAGAAAAGGTCTCCCTAGTATGATTGGTGTATCCCTTGGATTCTCAAGTGCGTCCATGTTTAGAACTATGAAATCTACAAGGAAGTAGAAATCCCGCACCCTAACAATAACATCCTCAAGAATTCCCTTAGGTGACTTGATAGATCAATCGACTAACTGCAATGTCACCTCAGTCGGTTTTAGTTCAGATTCTTCTAAGTGGTTAAGCAGGGATGTGGGTATCAGGTTTATGGAGGCACCTAGGTCTAATAATGCTCTATCAAACTGGGTCTCACCAATCTTACATGAAATCAGGGGAGTGCTTGGGTCTTTTGCCTTGGGTGGGAGTTTACTCAGGATCACAGAGCTAGCTTGCTTTGATAGTACAATCGGACTCCCACTCTTGGTTTGTGGCTTATGCTGAGGTGTAGACACATTTTTCAAGAATCGTGCGTAAGCTGGTACGTGGCGGATTACATCCATCAAAGTTATGTTTATTTGGACCTGCTCAAAGAGCTTGATCAGGTCCTCCTCAGGAGCCACGAGTTTAGCTATCCTCTTTCCCTTGGTCAAGGCCTTGGGAAATGGAACCATGGTTGATTCCTCTAGGATAGGTCCAGGTTTTTGATCTGGGATAGGGATAGGAACATCCTGGATAACTATCCTAGGGTTTGGATCACTACCAGGCTTGGAGTGGTTTGGATAAGGTGGGTCTTGGGTTACTTTACCACTACGGGTTGTTACAGAATTTAGCCCTGCTTGGTTCTGGTTGGGGGCTGGTAAGATGGGCTGCTACTGTTGGTAACTCGCATAAGAGGTTGATGCTTCCATCCCGTCAAGTGATGGAACAGAAGGGGCTTGATAGATCAAGTGCACTTGGCCTGGGTTTGGGTTCATAACGCGCCGTTAGGTCAGCACGTTATTTGGGTTAGGCAGAGGTTGAGAAGGAAGTGTGCCTGGTTGGCGAGAATTTACTAACTGGGCAAGTTGGTTGCGGTCCTCTGTGATTTCATCCTTATGTTGCTTCTGGATAGCCGCATTCGCTCTTTGAATGTTAGCCAGAGTTTGGAGGATGTGAGACATTTGGTCTTGGTTGGGCTCGAATGGATAAGTGGGGTTAGGCTGAGGCTGAGGTGGGTAATAAGGACGAAGGGCTTGTGCACGGGGCTGAAAGGGTGGTCTTGGGTTCTGAGAATTTCCTGCCCACTGGAAATTTGGATGGTTTCGCCATCCAGGGTTGTAGGTGTTGGAAAATAGGTCATTTTGGATGGCGTTGAGGTCCTTGCAGGTCTGAGGAGCCTCAGGAAAGTCGGAGAATGGGGGAGTAGAGTTCCCTCAGCAAGAATAGAAAGGATCTGAGGTCCCTCCTGTTCTGAAGTCAGATGAGGGTGGATACGAGTCCATCCTAGGAGAAGGTTGGTGGAAAATGTTCTGCACAGTTTCCCATGTGAGAGGTGGCTGTGCGAAGGAGTTCTGCATAGAGGTGGCTCGCTGCAAGTGCTGAGTCAGCTCATCTACCTTCTTCTCAATAATTGAGACCTTGTCCAACCGACTGGACATTAATTCCAGGTCGACTGATGCGGACAGGCCCTACGTATCATGTGCTCCCCTAAGGTTCGTCGCTGTGCGGGTATTCGTCCGGTCGAATAATCCCATGGAGTCATTGTTGATGGAGTTCTCGCACATATTCTCGAGAATATCCCACACGATGTTTTCATGTTGACCCCATGAGATCCTGGAATTGATCCATGCCTCATGAAGAGGTTCTCCCGTCTATTGTGTGAAGTGAGTAATCTGATGGCGCAAGGCATTTTTCCGACCAATAGGAAAGAACTTTAAAAACTCGGACTGGAGTTCTTCCCAAGTGTTGATCGAGTAGGTCTGAGTCTGATACCAATGAGCCACTTTGTCCATAAGGGAGAAAGAGAACATCTTCATGAGTAAGATATCCTGATTTTATGCATCTGACCCGAAGGTCTGGGCCAGATGCTTGAGCTGTTTGATATACTAGAAGGGATCTTCAGAGTTAAGCCCATAGAATTTAGGTATGGCATGAATCATGTTGGGCTTCAATTCGGAATCAGGTCCTTTAGTTGGGATTCTGACTCGAGCCTCAATTGCCACCACAGCGGGATTATAGTGATCTCGCATCATGGGGCGCTACGGTGGGTTCATGAAGTTTTGGAAGAGATCATTAAGACGCTGGAGCTGGTGCTCAAGATTATTTTCTTCTTCAACAGCCTGAGCCATGACGGAAGAAGAAGGGGAACTAGGTTTAGAAGCAGAAGAGAGGTCTATGTGGAGTGGTTGTCGCACAAACAAAGGTACCGTGGCTTGGCGTCGGGGAGAGTGGATTTCTAGAGGAGGTTTCAAGGACTCCTACCGAACATGCACTGATGGACTGGATGAGATTAGAACGTACTGGACCAAATCAAGACACCCAAAATATGTTGGGTGACTATAGAGGTTCGGGGCGGATGATACCCCTTGATTAGAAGGTTGTCCACCTGATAATTACCTGGGCAGCCAGAGAGGGTGAGTCTCGCAAAGACCCCTACACGGTAGAGTGCCCCCACAGGTTACAGGGTTTCCCCCACCCGACCTCTCTTGTCACTGAGATTCTAAGTACACCAGAATGGGGACCTTGACCTCTTAAGTCTACCACTTTTAATTAAGATCAAGGTGCTTAGGGTTCCACTTGAACTTTAAATCTTTTGAGTGCAGAGTGACCTAATTTGAAGGTTTGTTGATCCAAGGGATCAACTTCACCTACTAGTTCCTGTGAGAGCTTTTTAGGTCCTTTCTTTTAGTGTTCAAGTGAATTAAGAGTCGGATTGCTTAGGGTTTCTCTTAATAGGTCTTTTCAAGCAATGGTTTAGGAACACCTCTTTTTTGAATTTTCAGCTCTTGATTAGAAGATGTGTCTCTAAAACCCTAGCTTAGAATCCTAGGTTGGATCTAATTGGTCCAATTAGTTGCCTCAGAATTGGGTAACTAGGGCACAAGCAAGAAGGTTTTAACCCTAGTTACCTTAAGCGGACACGCAAATAAAATGTGTTGCAATTTAAAAACAGGCAACTCTGTGAATTACTATGTATAGAAGACAAGTAGCCCTAGATTGATTTTTTCTTTTCTTTTTCCTCTTTAGAATGTGGGGGTTTAAGAGAGAGAGGATTGAGGGTTACCTGTCATCTGGTGTGTTTGTTGTGCAGTGGCTTTGTTCTTCTTTGCCCTCCTTTCCTGCACAACAAAAGAGAGATTTAATTAGTATAAAATCAGAAATTGTGATTTTGAAGCTTCTAGAATGCCCGTTGCTCCCCGGCAACGGTGCCAAAAACTGGTGATGGGTTTTGTATAACCGCAACGATTTGATTATATTTTATTACTCGAATACAAAAATTTCTCCTTGGTCGAACTCAAGCAGCAAGCTTGATTCTAGAAGCGTAGAAAATCACAATTTACAATATACTGTTTTACAAAAAGATTAAAGAGAGGAAAATAAAAATGTCACTTCTCTTTTCTTATCTCTTTCTTCTTTTGTCCTCCTTTCTCTCTATTTTTAGACATCTGACTCCAAGGATCAGACGCCTTAAGTGCCACTTGTTACAGTGCTTGTGCTCTCCTTCTTTTCAGCTGTTGTTGCTGCTTCTTCTTCTTTCTTCACTGCTGTCTCTACCTTCTCTTCTGACTTCTTTTTCTTCTTCTTTCTTCTCTGTTGTGCCTTTTGCTTTCTTCTTTCTTCCTTCTCTTTCTACCTCAGCTTCTCTACGACTACAATGTCATCTTCCTCCTTCCTTTTATTCTCTGCACCTCCAAGTCCTTCTTCTTCTTCTTTCTGGCCACAGCTGGCTTTCGCGGGTAAGTCCTCAGCCGTGCCTTCCTTGCTTCTTCTATTCCCTGCACACAGGCACACGGTTGGGCAAAACCTAACCCCTACCCTTCCCGCGTTTCTCTCTCTCTCTCTATTTCACTCCAAGGTTCACTCTCCCAGAGCCTTCTCGGGTTATCGGGTCGGGTATGCATGCCCAGGACCAGGAGCACCGGCGTGGGTGGTGCGCAAGGTGTGCACAGGTTGGGTAATCGGGTCGAACCATGTCCATGGGGGTGGTCGCAGATGAGGCCGGGTGAGCGAGTGAGAGGGACCTCACCTCATGTGACTGAGGCGATAAGCCTTAGTCACTTTTGCAACTTATGCACTGTGGGGCACTTGCAAACTTACGAGGTGGGACTAAGCGTCTCACCCTGCCTCCTGTGCGCCCGCAGTAGCAACCACGCTCAACCGCCACTCCAACTGAGGTCTTCACAGCCAATTGAAGACCTGGAGATGTGCGCAACAATCTTCCACGCAACCTGGGCGTGCCTCCTAGAGCTGGGAGAGCCTAGAGTTGGAGAGGAAGCTCCTTCACATCTTCGCTAATGGCAGCGGAGGTACGAACTTGAAATGCATGAATGCAACCTCGTGGCCCTGTCAGATCATAGGAAAACCTTCGCCGTATCATGGCGAAGGTGAGGCAGGGGTTGGCTAGCCGCGGGGCAGCCAAGGCGTGCGTCCCTAAGTCGCTCTGTGGCCGTGAAGGTGGGTTAGGTCAGTAGAGGTGTGGAGTGTGTGTGGCGAGCAGTGGAGATGGGGAAGTTGCTTAGTGGATGGTGGCGGAGGTTTTGAGGGGTTTGGCGAGGTGGATGGAGGCATGGAGCGATGGGAACACCTCGCCGGTAGTCTGCCGGTGGTGGAGATGGTGAGGGTGGACAGTGGCGTAGAGGGGCCAAAAGTGTGAATTAAAAGAGGGGAAATGAAGAGGGGGAGAGAAGGAACTTATCTATGAGTCTCTAGACGAAGGGGGGAGGTGGAGGTGGTGAGCAGCTGTGCTGCCGTCGCTGGAGACGAAGGTACCCAGGGAAGAGACGGCGACGAGGAAGAGGGGCTGGAGGGTGCCTGCTAGTACGGCGAGGTGCGGCGAAAGATGGTGGAGGTAAGCTTACCACTGGTATGGTGGTAGGGTGACAAGAGAAGAGGAGGAGAATCGTCGAAGCCTGCAGGCAAATGGTCGGAGGAGGAGGAGATGAAATTGGAGGGCTTTCTTCGACCAAATCAGGCTTGAAGGATGCGGCAGGGGTTGCTTGGCCTTAAATAGGCGTCGGCCGGGAGAGAATCGCGAGGAGGAGGTGGGAATACCTCGTCGGAGGTATGGACAGAACGAGACCCATAGCTCTCGAGCATTTCGTACGAGAGGTATGGCGACAGATAGGGCATGGGAGCCGGCCCATGCTGCAGTGGACAATGCAGGGAGTCTCCTTTTCAAATCTGGGGCCGGCTCCCCATGCATGCGCGGCGCCATCGTCCGCGCAAAGTTACCGGAGGTATGGCCTGCGCAGGCGGGTGGCAAAGGGACCCTATTGAAGAAGATGACAGGAAAGGTAGGGGGGTCCTTGCGAGGTTTCAAAAAGTTAAGGGTCAAAACGTAATTATTGAGGACCATTTTGTAAAGTGGGTCAAGGAGACCTTCCCTTAGGACCAAATTTTGGTATGAACCTAATTTGGACCTAAGAAATCCAATGGTAAGGTTGGATTTTAGGTTTGACCATGTTTGACTAGAAATTCTGCACAAAAACCCAAATTAAGTCAAAAATTGGGTATGGTTCTCAATCTAGGTTAAGATAGGTTCCAATGGCCAAATTGAAGGTTCTAAAACCTAGGGGATATTTTTTTATGAATTTTAGAGGGTTTAATTGATTTTTATCTTGCCTAGAACTTCATGAATTAAAGTAGATTTGTTTTAGGGTTACAGAATATCATTTAATTCCCAGATTTTGTCATAACCCTTTTCTGACCAAACCATCCCACTTTTTCTCTTATTAAGTCCATTTGACTTGTGTCTAGACCCTTAGAAATCCTATTTATGTACTGTAATGGTAAAATTACAGTTTTATCCCTTATGTATTATTTTATTCTCAGATTTGCAATTCCCTGATTTAGGCCTTCCCTTAGGTTTTGTAGGAGCTTTTGTTCAATTTATTAGGTCAAAATGTGCTAGTTAGGGTTCATGATGAGGTTCTCATCAGTGCCATTCTGAGTTATATAAATTTTTTTATCAAACCTGTTATTGCTCTTGACTTTTCGAACTTCAAAAAATCATAAGAATTTTTATGCAACTCCAATATATCTGAAATTTATTATGTTGGATTTCTGTGATAATATAGATCTTGGAAATTTCTGAAAAAATATTTGGCGCACATTTGGTTACACAGAATATTCAATCACAAACTAGGGCTCAAAATAGACTATAGAACCCCCAGTACACTTTAAATCTGAAAAAATAGAAAACATACATTAAAATTCTTGAAAAGATATTTTCTGACTGCCTAGTTGGTGGTGCAATAAGACCAATTGATTGTATTATTTGGGTCACACTATCTTACTTGCTTTGGACTTAAACCTAAT
This sequence comes from Thalassia testudinum, assembly GCA_037157565.1. NCBI lineage: Eukaryota > Viridiplantae > Streptophyta > Magnoliopsida > Alismatales > Hydrocharitaceae > Thalassia > Thalassia testudinum. The sequence continues at coordinate 22,626,082 of JAZHRO010000072.1, read as the reverse complement.
CATTTAGCACTATCTGCTCTTAGGGTTTCGCATTAAGGTAGAGCACACTTGCATTTCCATACTTAAAGAAAATCTATCAAACAATTACGACTTTCAAAGCTTCTTGTGTGACTCATCAAAACCATTGTTTGAAGATATTTACTCAAGTAAACCCTAAAATTCATTAGTACAAGCAATTGAACCTTAAAATTCACTTCATAAAAAAAAATTACCTGTGAACCCCTTGCCTATGCACTTCACACTTTGAAAATCAATTTTAAGGGCAACACCCCCCTAATATCCATCATATTCCAAAAGCACCTCAAGCCTAAGCTTAAAATTGAGTAGACGTGCCTAGGTAGGACTAATTTTCTTGGTGACTTGAAATTAGATTGGGCTAAGGTCAAGGCCTTATCTACTTGGACCCACTGGTGACAAGAAAAGTTGGTGCAGTAACCGTGTTAACCCTTAGTGGTGTCCAGCTGTACGAGGTGTCCTAGGGGGTCCCACCCTTCTGGCCAGCCAAGTAATTCAAGGGTTGATCTAACTTAGTCATATTTTGGAGAGCAAGGATTAGGTCTATTTAGGGTTTACACTCTAAGGACTAGCTTGATTGCTTGTACTATGAGGGTCGGTATTCTCACATCTATCTTCTCTCTCTCATCCATAGACATTCTTCTGGTGCATGCAAGGCAGAAGATCTCTACATCCCGATTTGCTACCACCTTTAGGGAGAAATCCTAGGAGAATACCTGATTGTCTAAGATCTGAATCTAAACCCTCTTCAATGGATAGTCACCACGAGGAAGATGAGGTTAAAAAGGAGGAACAAAATCTGGATCCAATGGCTCTCTTCAAAGGCAGGTTGATAGGCAGGGCTGGCATCGTGGCAGACAAATGCAGGTCATAGTACAGGCCATTACCCGACTCCAAAATGGGAGAGCAGACCGACCTCTCAGAGATTTTTACAATCCTCCTGATGCCCAACCAGAATCTTTTGTTAGGGTACCTTAGGATGGGGATGATTTTGAGCTCAAACCACAAATCATTAATTTGATTCCCCACTTCCATGGCCACAACTCTGATGGCCCCTTCCATCACCTTGAAGAACTTCTACACATAGGAAGGACCTTTGGCCCTAGGAACATGATTGAAAATACCTTAATGATGAAAATGTTCCCATTTTCTTTAAAAGATAAAGCTGCTCAATGGTTGAGGACAATTGGTAGACCAATCCTAACTTGGGAAGATTTGAGAAGCACTTTTCTAAAAAAAAGTCTTTCCCATAGGAAAAACAAATGCCCTTAAATGTGCCATTACAACATTCAAGTAGAACCCTAGGGAACAATTGCATGAGGCTTTTGAGAGATTTAATGACTTAGCTAGGAAATGCCCTCATCATGGGATTCCCAAGTGGCACTTGGCCCATATTTTCTATTAAGGCTTAAGTAATAATTTGAAGAATTTTGTTGATGCAGCATGTGGGGGCAATTTCCTAAGCAAAGATGCAGCATGTGGGGACAATTTAAGAATATGAGTGCCTTAATGTCCGCCTTCAACAAATCAAATCAACCAAGGAGTGGAGTCTATGAAGTTAAGGACAATTCAAACTTGGTTGATTTAGAACTAATTGCACAACAACTAGATAAGGTGGAGCTCGTTGGGAAAAATGTAGAGAGTTTGGATAAGAAATTAGACAATCTTCTGAAGGGTAAGAATTCCTTAGGTACACATTCCAGAATAAACCCTATGCCTACCCAAGGAACTTCTATTCTAACCCGCACCCAACTCCCAAATCCTCTAGGTTAGGAAGTAGTGCATAATATTAATGACCTAACCATGGCTCCACCCATGAGCCAACTCTACTTAGACCTATCTCTTTCTAGGTACCAACGAGGGACCTTAATTCCTTCAAATTCTAAATTAGGCATCCGATGCCTGATGGGAACACCATCATGTGCCCTAACTAGCTCATTTTGACCAAGAAAAGAGAACAAAAGCTCCTACATAACCAACTGGAGGTCTTAACTCAATGAATAACCATTCTAAGAGAAAAGCAAGAAACAAGGGGTAAATATGCAATTTTACCATTACAGTACAAAAATGAAAATTTTCATGGCCTAAACACAGGTCAAATGGTCTTAACAAAATAAAAAGTGGGTTGGTTCAAATAGAAAAGGGTTCATGTGAATTCTAGGAATTATATGACTTCTTATAACCCTAAAATAGACCCACTTAATGTAACAAGGTTCTGATCTAGATAAAATTCACCTAAACCCTCTAAAAATCATGAAAAAATATTCTCTAGGGTTTAGAACCTTCAATTTGGCCCTTAGAATCTATTTTGACCTAAATTGGGGTCTCAGTCAAATGTTTGCCCTAAATTGAGTTTTTGCATAAATTACCCATTCAAACGTAGTCAAACCTAAAATCCAACTTCACCATTAGATTTCTTAGGTCCAAATTAGGTTTGTATCAAAATTTAGACCTAAGGGGAATTCACCTTGACCCACTTTGCAAACAGGTCCAACCTAATTACATTTCTACCCCTAACTTTTGAAAACTTTTGCAGAAACCCCTATATTTGCCTTCATTCTTTGCAATTAGGTCCCTCTGCCATTAAGCGGAGGCAATCCTACTCCGACGAGGTTTCGAGGGAAAGATCTCTAATTTCTTAGAGAATCCCCTTCAAAATTGAAAGGGAGATTCTCTGAGAAATCTCCTTCGGTTTGAACATAATTCCAAGCTCGATTTGGTACCCAATCTCTCATGCGAATGCATGAAAGATTTGGGTCTCCTTCTAATTTCCATCTCCAGTGAGGTTTCCATGCTTGGAAGTTTGGCTTGCAAGCACAAAACCTTCCACCAGGATCTATAAAAGCACGGCCATATCACCCCGCATCCTCCAAGCTTGAAATTGGCTAGAGAATCCCTCTACTTCGTCTCTTCCCCCTCCGGCCAGAGACTCAGCAAGCTCCGACGACATCCTTCTCTTTCCCTCGTCACTCTGCCATAACACTAGTGGCAGGGTTCTGTCCCTCCAATTCATCCGCGTCGCACCGCACCTGCCGACCCTCTACAACCCCTTCGTCGTCGTCGTCCTCCCCCCACTGAGTGATTCATCTCCGACGACGGTAATACGAGCCAACCGTCACCTCTACACCACCCTTCATCTATCTATGCTCAACTAAGTTCTCTCGCCTTTCTAATCATTTTTCTCTCTTTTACTCTTGCAAACGCCCCTCGACGCACGTTATCACCCTCACCTTCTTCATCTCCAGCCAAACCTCTACCGAGGCATCCCTGCCTCTCCACACCTCCATCCACCTCGCCAACCACCCCATAAGCACTGCAACACTCCACTGACCATAAACCCTCACTCCACTCACTGCGCCATGCCCCCAAAACACCCCCAGAACACACCCACTCTCACACACCCAGGGTGCCCTAGGCACGCACACTCCGATCACCCCATGCCGCACCGACCCCTACACTACATTCGCCATGTCTCGACGAAGCTGTCTGAGCTTTTTGACGAGGCCACGAGGCCATTTTCGTGTTGACAGGTGTAGACATCTCTACTGCCTTTAACAACCATGAGGAGCTTGCTTGCAAGCTCACCCCAGGTCGCTTCACTCCAGGCTACGAGTCCCAAGGTGTGCGGAATCCCCTCGCGCACAGCTCCAAATGAGAACTTGGCTCTGAAGATCCCAATAGCTGCTACAATCAAGGAAGTCTCCCGCTACGAGCGCACGTGAAGGAAGGTAGGACGTTTAGTCCCACCTTGGAAGATCGTGAGCAGGCGTAGTGAAATAAGAGGAAAAAGTGAATAAGCCTCTTCGCCTCTTGACCACGGGGTGTGGTCCCACTCACCTCTCACTGCCTCGTTCGTGACCCAATCCCCGTGGACCTGGCTTGACCCGTGTACCCAACCTGCACTCCTCACCCACCACCGCACGCCGGTGGGCCTGGTCTCGAGTGCACACCCTACCCGATTACCCGAGAAGCAACTCTGCGAGAGCAAGCCTAAGAGAGAAGGGGGAAGAGAGATAGCAAGGGCGAGTAGGGGTAGGTTTTGCTCTCGCAGGCAAGGAGAAGAAGAAGAAGCCAAGGAAGAAGAGGGCTGAAGCCAGAGAAGCCAAGGGAGGAGAAGGCAAGGACTGAAGAGGAAGGAGCTGATGGCTGAAGGCAAAAGAAAGAGAAGTTGCCAGAGAGAAAGAAGAAGAAGAAAGAGAAGTTGCCAGAGAGAAAGAAGGAGAAGAAAGAGAAGGGGCCAAAGGCAAAAGAAAAGGAAAAGAAGCTAAGGCACAGGCCCAAGAGCAGAAGAAGAGAAAGAAGGAATAAGAAGAAGGCAGCTGCAGAGAAGAACAGAAACAAATTATAGAAGAGAGAAAAAGAGAAATAGAAGCACTATAGAAACCATAAGTTTAAGACGACAGATTCACAAAATCAGACGTCCATTTTTTGTCCTTTCTTGATATTCTATGGGTACATTTTCATTTTTTGCATGACAAACTCTAGTTTTCATTACTTATTATATTCAAATTCGCAAAGTTGTGCTCTTGATTTTTGAACACCAATTTGCTCTCTGTATTCGACCTCGGACTTAAAAGTTCGAGTAATAAAATTTATTTGTTTTCGAGTGATTTCAACTATACTACGACACATTAATTTTAAAACATTGATCTCGCCCGATAAACATTTTGGCATCGTTGCCAGGGAGTAACGAGTGATTTAGAAATCTTGATCACAATTTCTGATTTGGTACTAACTTGATATATCTCTTTTGTTGTGAGTGTTTCAGGTGAGATGATTCGAAAGAAGATGGCTGCACAACAAGCACACCCTGGGCAGGTAATCTCTAATTAGCCCTTTCTCTTAATCCCCTCATTCTGAAATGGAAAAATAAGATAAACTCAATTAGGGCTACCTGCTTTCCATCTTCAGCTAAGTCACTAAAGTTGCCTGATTTTGATTTCAGCAACAAATATTGATTTGTGCATCCATTTAAGGTAACTAGGGCTACCACCTTCTTGATTGAGCCCTAGATACCATATTTTTGGCAACTAAATTAGACCAAAATTAGAGCCAAATTAAGAATTCCAATTTAGGGTTTTTAGAGACACATCTTTCTAAGCAAAGAATCAACTATTCCAAAAAGAGGTGTGCCTAAGCCTTGCTTGAAAAGACTTATTTAAGAGAAACCTAAAATTCAAGCTCTTAATTTCACTTGAATTCTAAAAGAAAGGACCTAAAGCTCTCAAAGGACAAATAGGTGAAGTTAACCCCCTTGTTGGGTCAACCAACCTTGAAATTAGGTCACTTTTGCACTCAATACATCTAAAGTTCAAGTGGAATCCTAAGCACCTTTGCTCTTAAATAAAAGTGGTAGACTTAAGAAATCAAAGTCCCCATTCTGATCTACCTGGAATCTCAGTGACAAGAGAGGTCAAGTGGGGGAAACCCTGTAACTCGTGGGGATGTAAGGGTCTTTGCGGGACTCTCCCTCTCTGGTTGCCCAGGTATTTCTCAGGTGGACGACTTTCTGACTAAGGGGTATCATTCGCCCCGAACCTCTATAGTCATCCAAATTTTTGGGTGTCTTGATTGGGTCCAGCACATTCTAATCTCGTCCAAACCATCAGTGCATGTTCAGTAGGAGGTCCTTAAGACCATCCTTATGACCTCCTTTAGCGATTCACTCCCCCCAAGGCTAAGCCTCGACGCTTGTGTTTGTGCAGCAACCCCACCACATAGACATCTCCTCTGATTCATCAGAACCAAATTCTCCTTCCACCATCATGGCACAACCAATAGAAGAAGAGAATAATCTTGAAAACCAACTCCAACGCCTGAATGATCTATTTCAAGCCTTTGTCAACCCGCCGCAGCGTTCTATGATGCGAGATCACTATAACCCCACTGCGGTGGCGATCGAACCTCGAGTCCAAATCCCGACTGGAGGTCCTGATTCTGAACTCAAGCCCAACATGATTCATGCTATTCTAAAGTTTCATGGGCTTAATTCTGAGGATCCCTTCTAGCACATCAATCAACTTAAACATCTGGCCCAGACCTTCAGGTCAGATGTTCAAAATCGGGATATTCTTCTTATGAAGATGTTTTCCTTCTCTCTCATGGATAAGGCAACTCATTGGTATCAGACTCAAACGCCTCCAATCAACACATGGGTTGAACTGCAATCCGAATTCTTGAAAAAGTTCTTCCTAGTTGGTCGGACGAATGCCTTATGCCATCAGATCACACACTTCACCCAGAAATCTGGAGAACCTCTTCATGAAGCTTGGGACCGTTTCCTGGATCTCATGCAAAAGTGCCCCCATCACAGAGTTCCTAAATAGGAATAAGTCCAGTCTTTTTACCAGGGACTCCATGAAGACATCCGCTTATTCGTCAATGCAACCTCCGGAGGAAATATCATGGGTTAACACGAAGACACTGTGTGGGAGATTCTTGAAAATATGTGCGAGAACTCCGTCAATAATGACTCCATGGGCTTATTCGACTGGACAAATGCCCGCTCATCGACGAATTCAAGGGGAGCACATAAGACGTAGGGCCTGTTCGCATCTGTCGACTTGGAACTGATGGTCAGTTGGTTGGACAAGGTCTCTATCATCAAGAAGAAGGTGGACGAGCTGACTCGACATCTACAGCGAGCCACCTCTGCGCAAAGCCCGTTTGCACAGCCACCTCTTGGGAGGGAAGCTATGCATAACATCTATCACCGATCTTCTCAGAGGATGGACATGTATCCACCCCCATCTGTCTCTAGGACTGGAGGAAACTCCGATCCGACCTACTCTAGTTAGGGGAACTCTAAACACTTGTACTCTGACTTTCTCAGACTTGCAAGGACCTCAACATCATCTAGAATGACCCATTCTCTAATACCTATAACCCTGGATGGCGGAATCATCCCAACTTCCTATGGGTGGGAAATACTCAAAATCAAAGACCACCATATCAACCCTGTCCACAAGCTCCTCCTCCATATTAGCCTCCTCAGCCTCAGCCTAACCACACCTATCAATCTGGGCCAACCCAAGTAGATCAAATGACTCTTATCCTTCAGACTCTAGTTGACATTCAAAAGATGAATACGGCTATGCAAAAACAGCACAAGGACGAGATCGCAGAGGTTTGCAATCAACTCGCCCAGATGGCGAATTCCCGCCAACCTAGCACACTCCCTTCGCAACCTCTACCGAATCCAAATAACGTGCCAAACCAGAAGCACGTTATGAACCCAAATCTAGGCCAAGCCCACTTGATTTATCAGGCCCCTTCTGTTCCAACACCCGTTGGGATGGAAGCTTCAACATCGTATGCAGGATTTCAACAGTAGCCACCTATTTTACCAACCTCGAACCAAAACCAGGTAGGACTAAACTCTGTAACAACTCGTAGTGGCAAAGCAGTACAAGACCCACCTTATCCAAGCCACTTTCAACCTAGTAGTAACCCAAGCCCTAGGATAGTTATCCAGGACACCCCTATCCCAGATCAAGAACCTGGACCTATTCTAGAGGAACCAACCAAGGTTTCATTTCTTGAGGCCTTGACCAAGGGAAAGAAGACAAACAAACCCATGGCTCTTGAGGAGGATCTAGTCAAGCTCTTTGAACAGGTCCATATAAACATCCCCTTGATAGATGCAATTCGCCACGTACCGGCTTACACATGATTTCTGAAGGACGTGTGTACACCCAAGCGTAAGCCGCAAACTAAAAGTGCGAGTCCAATCATACTGTCAAAGCAAGCCAGCTCTGTAATTTTGAGCAAACTCCTACCTAAGGCAAAAGATCCAGGTACTCCCCTGATTTCCTGTACCATTGGTGATACCCGATTCAACAGAGCTTTATTAGATTTAGGTGCCTCCATAAACCTAATACGTACATCCTCCTTGACCACCTTGAAGAATCTGAGCTCAAACCGACAGAGGTGACATTTCAGTTAGCTGACCGATCTATTAAGTCACCTAAAGGAGTTCTTGAGGATGTCATCGTTAGGGTACGGGATTTCTATTTCCTGGTGGATTTTGTAGTCTTAGATATGGATGCTCCAGAAAACCTAAGGGATACACCAATTATACTAGGGAGACCCTTTCTGGCCACTGCTAGGGCTAATATAAATTGTGAGGAGGACCAAATTGAATTGAAATTCAGGAACCAAACACTGAAGATTGGCATCTTTAAGGCCCAACGAGGGATTAATTGTGGTGTTATAGAATAAATATGTGATATCAAGGCCATGGTTGATGAACCGTATATTGAGGACAACCTGATTACTTCCGATCAACCACAAGAAGATCAAAACCCGCAATCAGAGGAGTCCGAATTTGACTTAGATACACCCATATCTCCCCCCTTGCTCTTGACACACACCTTGAACCTCCCGCTGCTACTAATAACCCCATTTTGGAACTCAAGCCTCTTTCCAACCATCTAAAGTACATCTTTTTGGGTTCCAATCAGACATTTTCTGTGATTATCTACTCCATACTCACACCTGACCAGGAATCCCATCTGATTACTATTCTCCAGCAACATCGTAGAGCCATTGGATGGACTCTCAATGATTTGACTGGTATCAGCCCTTCTTACTACACACACCGTATCTACACTGAAGAGGGCACACGACCTTCCCGTGAAATGCAGAGATTTGAATTCTAATCTGCAGGAGGTCATGAAAAAGGAGATCATCAAGTGGTTAGATGCAGGGATCATCTACCCGATCTCTGACAGTCGGTGGGTGAGTCCAATCCAGGTTGTGCCTAAGAAGGCAGGACTCACCGTTATCACGATTGAAATCGGAGAAGTCATACCGACCCATGTGGCAAACTCGTGGAGAGTCTGCATTGATTACAGAAGACTCAATTCCTCCACGAAGAAGGATCATTTCCCACTACCATTTATTGATCAGATCCTCGAGAAACTAGTGGGAAATAGGTTCCTCTACTTTTTGGACAGGTACTCTGGTTATAACCAGGTGGAAATTTATCTTGAGGACTAAGAAAAGACCACTTTCACCTACCCCTTCGGGACATATGCATTCTGAAGGATGTCATTTAGTCTTTGCAATGCACCCGCTACTTTTCAGCAGTGCATGCTTGCCATATTCTCAGATATGGTAGGTGATTATCTGGAAGTCTTCATGGATGACTTTTCAGTATTCAGACAATCATGTGATGATTGTCTCCTGCACTTGGTCCAAATCCTTAGGCAGTGCATTAACATTAATTTAGTTCTTTCCTGGGAAAAGAGCCATTTCATGGTGCCTGAAGGAATTGTCCTGGGACATCTCATATCAGAAAAAGGCATCCAAGTTGATCGAGCCAAGGTGAACTTGATTTCCAAACTCCCTATGCCTAGCTCGATCAAGGACATCCGATTTTCCTAGGGCACGTCGATTTTACCATCGATTTATTCCTGATTTCTCAAAGATCGCGTGCCCCCTGACCACTCTGCTTTCTAAGGATGTACCTTTCGAAATCTCCAAGGAATGCACTCAAGCATTTAAAATCCTCTGTGATCGAGTTACCCAAGCCCCAATCCTACAGTCCCCTGATTTGTCTCAACCCTTTGAGATCATACGTGATGCATCTGATTTTGCTGTAGGAGCAGTACTTGGACAGAAAATTGACAGGAAACCCGTGGTCATATACTACGCTAGCAAGACACTTGAAGAGGCTTAGCGTAACTATACAGTTACTGAGAAAGAGCTACTAGTTGTAGTATTTGCCCTGGAAAAATTCAAATCTTATCTCTTGGGTTCCCATGTTTTCATTTACTTGGGTCACACAGCTGTGAGGCATCTCCTTGTGAAGAAGGATGCGAAACCTTGATTAATCCGCTAGATCTTGTTGTTGCAAGAGTTTAACCTCGAGATTCGTGACAAAATGGGAAAACAGAATGTGGTAGCTGATCACTTGTCTTGCCTTCCTTCTGAGATCATCGACCCTTCTAGACCCATCCCAGAACATTTTCCTGATGAGCATCTCTTGACTATCAATACAGGGCTTCCATGGTTTGCTGATATAGTAAACTACCTGACACCAAATCAGATCCCATTTGATTGGCTGAAGGCCAAGAAGGATAAATTACTTTCCGATGCCAACTACTACTTCTGGGAAGACCTGTATCTTTTCTACATCGGTGCTGATCAGATCATTCAATGATGTGTCGCGGAAGTGGAAATTCAAGACATATTGTCTTCCTGCCATGACTAGGCATGCAGTGGACATTTTTCAGGTCATAGAACCGCAGCGAAAGTCCTCTAGTGCGGCTTCTATTGGCCCACAATTTTCAAAGACGTGTACAATCACTGTAAGGCATGCACTCATTGCCAGACCTTAGGCAACATGAGCCATCGTGATTTGATGTCCTTACAGCCGATTCTTGTATGCAAAATCTTTGACATATGGGGGATTGATTTTATGGGGCCCTTCCCTATTTCAGATGGTTTCGAGTACATTTTACTTGCTGTTGACTACGTGTCCAAGTGGATCGAAGCCAGTTCGACCCAAACCAATGATCATAAAATGGTTATCAAATTCATTCATCAGAACATCTTTTCACAGTTCGGGATTCCACATGCTATAATTCCTGACGGAAGGACCCATTTCACTAACGCTCAGTTCAGGTCACTGATGACCAAATACGGGGTGCTGCATCGAATCTATACTCCATACCACCCCCAAACTAATGGTATAACTGAGCTATCAAATCAGGAGATCAAGAAAATCCTCGAGGTTACTGTTCGACCTGATAAGAAAGATTGGTCATCCCAACTTCTGAAAGCTTTGTGGGCTTATAGGACCGCCCACAAAACCTAATTAGGTGTGTCTCCCTTCAGATTGGTGTACTGGAAGGCATGTCACCTCCTTGTCGAATTGGAGCACAAAGACTATTGGGAGATACGGAACTGCAATCTAGATCTTTCTAAGGCAAGAACGCACAGAAAGATTCAAATGAGCAAGATCGATGAATTATGCCACAACGCATATGAGAACTCACAAATTTACAAAGAGCGGGTTAAGGCCTTTCACGACAAGCACATATCCAGAAAGATCTTCCACCCTAGTCAAAAAGTCCTACTCTTTGATGCCAAGCTTAAACTGTTTCCAAGAAATCTATGATTAAAATGGATCGAACCCTACCTCATCCGATGAATCTTTGGAAATGGAGCCATTGAGATCAGTCCACTCAGCCATGATTCAGAACCTTTCGTCGTAAACGGTCAGAGACTCAAATTGTTCATTGACTTGACAGGTACAAATTTGGCTGAGATATCCTTCACCCTCCATTCTCCCTGAGCTCATTGCACCCAGCCGATGGCGTAAAACTCAGCACTTAACGGGAGGCAACCCGTCATTCTTGAAAAACCTGAAACCTTTCTTGACATTCCTACGCTAAATTCATATTGCACTTTAGGGTTCATCCATTAGAATAGTTGACCCCACCTCAGGTACCAGTTCCCGAGTTTAGAAATCGTTCGCAACAGTCACCTTGACTCGTTCGCATACCCAAAACCTGTTCTAATGAATGATCTAAGCTGAACTCGAACCCACCTAATTTACAATGGGGACATTGCAAATCGTAGGCATGGGAGGGTATGAAAGTGCAAAACACCATGAAAACTCATCTCACAAGAAAAGGTTTAAACAAAAAAATCACATATCACAAAAACACCAAAAAAAATGAAAAATTCTTGAAAAAGAACAAAAAAAATTCTGAGTAGAGAGAAAATTTTAAGGCCATACAAATCATGAGAAAAAGGGGAAAAGTGAAAAATATCAAAAAAGGAGCACAAAATGGAAAGAAAAAAAAGAGTCATTAGTAAGAAATTAAGGGAATAACTAAGTTCTAGACCATATCAAGAAAAAGAAAATGAAAAGAAAAAGTGTTAATGAGACACAAAAGAGATTAGTAGGAATGCTGATTTTAGGCCTCTTGGGCTAGACTCTTAGGCTTAAAAATTCAAGCATCTACTAAGATCTGGATAGTCCTCAAGAGGTTGGGGAAAATGTGAAGCTTAAGTATTAGGTCTAAGGCTTAGGGAGTATTCGACCTCATTAACTGACCTTTGGCTTGCGGGACTTAGTAACCTAAGCACCCCAATCCACACATAGTCCGATTTAGTGCGCATAATTATCAAAATCACGCAAAAGCATTTAAGTGTTCTGAAAAAGTCGCCAAGATTAGGAGCGGCCGATCAACACAAGTCAATTTGGACGAGTTCCCGATGCGGAGAGGTAGGAAATTCCCCTCGAAGATGTGCAATAACATATGGTCTCCTCGAAGCTTATCCCCTAGGATATTACATATCCTACAGGGGGCATGTAAACACCCTGTGCTAGTTCAGATACCATGGGCAGTATTATCACGAAATGTCAATTGCCAGGGTTTGGATTTAGCTACAAAATGCCACGGGCAAGATTATCTCGAAATCTTGAAAGGCAGGGTTCTGGGGGTTGCCATGGGTGGTGCTATCACGAAGTATCGATTGCCAGGGACCCTTAGAGGATTGATGATGGAGACGAGGAATTCGATACAGACTGTGTTGAGAAGCCAATCCAAAGCTAGAAATAAAAAGAAAAGAGAGAGAAAACTCTCCAAACAAAAAAATCCTCTGTCTCTCTCTTGAAAAAATGCACTGCAAACTGAATCGAGGCTAAAATACGTTACAAGCACGGGTGCTTTAATCGCAGAGTCCAATGAACCTTAGGATAGTTCCTGTGGGTCTTAAAAACCTTCGCGGAGGATCGAGGCTAGAGCTGGTCAGGTCTGGATCTTGGTTTGTACTTGAGTACTTCTAGGCCTACTATCAGCATTCTAACCTAATCAAAAAGAAAAAAAGCACTCATCATACTTTATGAACATCAAGGAACTCATGGTCTAGAACAGAAGTTAAAACTTTAAAATTTTGCTTATGGACTAGCAAAAGCCAAGCATGGGGTATGATGGGAACACCATCATGAGCCTTAACTAGCTCATTTTGACCTAGAAAAGAGAACAAAAGCTCCTACATAACCAACTAGAGGTCCTAATTACATGAATAACCATTCTAAGAGAAAAGCAGGAAACAAGGGGTAAAACTGTAATTTTACTAGTGCAGTACAACAACGGATTTTCTCATGGGCTACACACAGGTCAAATGGTCTTAACAAGATAAAATGTGGGATTGGTTCAGATAGAAAAGGGTTCATGTGAATTCTAGGAATTAAATGACTTCTTGTAACCCTGAAATAGACCCACTTCATTTAACAAGGTTATGGTCAGGATAAAATTCACCTAAACCCTCTAAAAATCAAGGAAAAATATTCTCTAGGGTTTAGAACCTTCCATTTAGCCCTTAGAACCTATTTTAACCTAAATTGGGGTCTCAGTCAAATTTTTGCCCTAAATTAGGTTTTTGTGTAAATTGCCTAGTCAAATATGGTCAAACCTAAAATCCAACTTCACCATTGGATTTCTTAGGTCCAAATTAAGTTTGTACCAAAATTTGGACCTAAGGGGAATTCACCTTGACCTACTTTGTAAACAGGTCCAGGCCAATTATATTTCTACCCCAAACTTTTGAAAACTTCTGAAGAAACCCCCACATCTTTGTCTCCGTTCTTTGCAATTAGGTCCCTCAACCATTACAGCGGAGGGAATCCTACTCTGGCAAGGTTTCCAGGGAAAGATCTCTCTAATTTCTTAGAGAATCCCCTTCAAAATTGAAAGGGAGATTCTCTAAGAAATCTCCTTTAGTTTGAACACAATCAGAGGCTCGATTTGGTACCCAATCTCTCATGCGAATGCATGAGAGATTCAGGTCTCCTTCTAATTTCCATCTTTGGCGAGGTTTCCATGCTTGGAAGCTTGGCTTCCAAGCACAAAACCTTCCACCAGGGCCTATAAAAGCACGCCTAGATCACCCCGCATCCTCCAAGCTTGAAATTGGCCTAAGAATCCCTCTATTTCGTCTCTTCCCCCTCCGTCCAGTGGCTCAGCAAGCTCTGGCGACATCCCTCTCTTTCCCTTGTCGCTCTACCACAATACCAGTGGCAGGGTCCTCTTCCTCCTGTCCATCCGCGTCGTGTCGCACCCACCGATGCCCCTGCAACCCCTTCATTGTCGCCGTTCTCCCCCACTGAGTACTTCGTCTCTGGCAACAGCAATATGAGCCGGCTGCCATCTCTGCATCCCCCTTCATCTATCTACGCTCAACTAAGTTCTCTCACCTTGCTAATCATTTTTCTCTCTTTTATTCTTGCAAATGCCCCTCGACGCATGCTATCACCCTCACCTTCTTCATCTCCGGCCAGACCTCCAACGAGGCGTCCCCGTCGCTCCACACCTCCATCCACCTCGCCAACCACCCCATAAGCACCGCTACACTCCACTGACCATAAACCCTCACTCCACTCACCGCGCCACACCCCCAAAACACCCCCCGAACACACCCACTCTCACACACACAGGGTGCCCTAGGCACGCACACTCCAGCCAACCCACGCCACGCCGACCCCCGCACTACATTCGTCGTGTCTCGGTGAAGCTGTCTGAGTTTTTTGACGAGGCCACAAGGTGTAGGCATCTCCACCGCCATTGATGACCGCAAGGAGCTTGCTTGCAAGCCTCCTCCAGGTCTCTTCGCTCCAGGTGAATCACCCCAGGTTGCATGGACTCATCTCGCACACAGCTCCAAATGAGCACTTGGCTCTAAAGATCCCAGTAGCTGCTGCAATCAAAGAAATCTCTTGCTGCGGGCGCACGCGAAGGAAGGTGGGACGTTTAGTCCCACCTCAGAAGATCGTGAGCAGGTGCAGCAAAATAAGAGGAAAAAGTGAATAAGCCTCTTCTCCTCCTGACCATGGGGTGAGGTCCCACTCACCTCTCACTTCCTCGTCTGTGACCCGATCCTCGCGGACCTAGCTTGACTCATATACCTGACCTACACTCCTCGCCCACCACCGCACGTTGGTGGGCTTGGTCCCAGGCATGCACCCGACCCAATTACCTGAGAAGAGGCTCTGGGAGAGCGAGCCTAAGAGAGAAAGAAGAAGAGAGATCATGGGGGTGGGTAGTGGTAGGTTTGCTCTCTCGCAGGCAAGGAGAAGAAGCCAAGGAAGAAGAGGGATGAAGCCAACGAACGCTAAGGAAGGAGAAGGCAAGGATTGAAGAGGAAGCAGGTGAAGGGTAGAAGAAAGAGGAGTCACCAGAAGGAAAGAAATAAGAAGAAGAAGCCAAGAAGAAAGAGGAGCCGCCAGAGAAAGAAGAAGAAGGAGAAAGAGAAGAAGGCAAAGGAAAAGAAGGCTAAGGCACGAAAAGAAAAGAAAAGAAAAGAAGAAGCAGCCAGAGACAGAAATTAGAGAAGAAGAGAAATAGAAGCACTGTAGCAACTCTAAGTTTAAGACATCTGATGTAAACATGTTTACACTACATAAGATGTTTACTTATGCAAGTTCTTAAGCATAGAATTGCATTGCATACTATAAATATTGCATAGCATGCATCATCTTGCATTTAGATTAGTTTGAATAAAATGGAGGTTAATTGTCTCCTTTTATGTTCAGGGACAGGGAAAATTTTTATCAGGGCCTCGGATCAAAGATCCAATCGTACAGATTTGATCAAGGTGATGATTGGAGTTCAACGACTCTAAGATCGCCCTAATCAGACATCTGTAGCATCAGATAGAGACTGGGGAACCCTAGACGATCAAGGGAAAAGATGGTGTAAATTTGCACTTCAAACGACAAATCCAACCGCATGGATGGATTCGGATCGTCGATCGCAGCCTAACGGCACGAAAATCGACTCAATCAGACATCCGTGGCTCCATCTACATCATCCAGAAGATGGACGGCCAAGATGATGCCACGTGGCACCATCTCGACCACCCAAACCGATCGCATGCATTAGCTGAAGGCCCCCGCATCAACACCTCCCCGCCGTTGGATCAAGATCCAACGGCTGCGACGTGCCTGCGCTTAAGTTAAGCGCTCAACACAAACGTGCCCACAGTGCGTTGGTTGCACGTTTGAGCCTCGCCGCGCATCAATTGGAGCGGAGGCGCGCGCCCAATCGACCGCACGATCGCGATCCAGCGGCCACGTGTGCTCAATCCAGATGATGCGCCCATACAAGCCCACGCGTAACGTGGGATCGCACGCGCTAGGCGTGCGATGAGAAGGCGTGGCGACGAGTGAGTTAAGCCATCTGATCTCACGATCGAATGGCTAAGATCTGAAGAATGTGGAGCTTGCGTTTCATGCGTGGGAGGTGAGCAGGCGGCGCACGTCGCCCACGACTGGGCCTTTAGCGATGGTTTTATCTGTCACTAAAGACCCCTTATTTAATATTTTGAGATTAGAAAGACCAAATTTCCCTCACTCCTTGCAACTATAAAAGGAGACCCCCTCTATACAAAATTTTCATCCCTTCCTTCTCTCCTCTACCTCTCCAAAGCTCAAGAGAAGCTTGTCCCACACCCAGGAAGCTCCTCGAGAGATAAAGCCAAATTTTCGCTCTCATTTCGGAAGTGATCCCGCGACGACGACGACGTGCTGTTCCGTTCTCATTTCTCATGCCTCGATCTCCTTCTTCCCGCTCCATCCTCCTTCATCCAGGTGGCATCTCATCCGGCTTGTCCTCCAAGCGATCGTCGAGGAGGATAACTTCTCTCTCCCATTCTTCTCTACAGCTTTCTAGAATAGAATTTTCCAGCTTTCTAGTGTCGCCGATTTCTTCTTTCTAGTGTAATTCTTCTCTGGTTTTATTGTATAAACATTTTGAAATATTGAGTGCATGCTTTCTCTCTCTCTCTGTCATTTATTCTGATTGTTAATATTGCTTCACTGTAATTACATCGCTTTGCTTTTCAACAAAAAACTCCAGAAAATATAATTGCGAATATAGATCGACGTAGCCTCCCTGAGTTTGACCTGAAATTTCTATTCCGGTACAAATTTTATTTGTTGAACACGAGTTCTCTGCTTTCAAACTATGATGACAGGTTTTTCAAAACCAAATACATTAGCGTAGTAACTCGTAGCTTCAACATTTTGGCGCTGTTGCCGGGGAGGCAACGATTTTCGATCTTCTTTTCGCATTTCATGCACTTTATTATTTTCTAACTTGCTTTCTTTTGTGTCTATTATTTTGTAGAGACCTCCATCAGGGAATCATCAAGTGGTAGACCAGAGTAAAGTGCAGTTGAAGACAACTGTAAGTGCTCCTCATTCTTCCCCCCTCCATAGATTTCATTTGCCACATTAAATCCAAATTCCAATTAACCTAGGTGTTCACATAAATCCTAGGAATAGTTTGGTTATTCGAATTCTCACTCATATTCATTCCACCCTCGTTTATAAAAAAATAACAAAAAGATAATCTTGTGGGGTAATTTTCAACAGACACACAACGTACACCCACATTCAAGGCACTTAACCTAATTGATTTGTTTCTATTCAACCGGGTTCTGATCTGTGGAACCGGTACACACAAAGCAACACATAAAAGAGTAGAAATCATTCTAGGTTAACCATCTTTATGTGCCTAACTTAGTGGTGCATTTGTGGCCAGTTGTTTGAGTTATTTGGGCCGCACCACTCTACTTAAAATCAACTCATCAAGTAGCTCCTCCTTAAGGTTTTCAATCTAGGTCTATTCCAGGCACTCCACTTTATTTCTGGTTTTAAAGGAAAGCAATCTTCACCTGTGTTTGACAACCTGGTTTGCCTCGACACTTGATTGCAATCAACCTAATTTGAAACCCTAAAAGCTACTTAAGCAAGATTTGAACAATAAAATCCACGCATCACAAATAATCCTGCTTGAAAACACTAGTTGTGCATGCACCTACACAATTCTCAATCAATCATTAAGGGCACAATCCATTTTAAGGGCCCATCACATTCCATAAGCACCACAATCCCAGGCCTTAATAAAATTGAGTAGATGTTGGCCTTAAGGTCTGATTCGCTCTTCAAGGCCTAGTATGAGATTGTCTTTAATTAACCTACTTGTACTGATTAATCTGATGTCTAGCTAGGGGAGTAGCGTCAAACGACCACGGCTGGGGGTACACTAGGAATCAGAGGCGAAAGCCAAAGGAAGAACCTTCTCCCCAGTCCCTCCTTCTAACTGGTTGGATTGAGCAGATGCAAGTAGAGTAAATCATTTACAATCTTAAGGCAGCTTTTGGGAGTTAGTAGATCCTTAGGCTACCCCACTTAAGGACAGCCTTGTTTTGTTGTGCTGCAGGGTCCCTATCCCCAGTCCTTCCAACCTTCTCCTAGTTTATGCTAGGAAGATGGTCATTGAATCCCCGATTGGAAGGACCACTAGAGTATTCTAGGAGGCGCAAATTGGATTTTGGTCAAATTGATCCCATGGCCGACCAACAGCCTCCTCTGCCTGGAGATCCACAGGAAGAATTCCGAAGGCAGCTGGAACAAATGCAGAGAATGCAGGAATGGTTATAGAGAATGTAAGGCACTCAGCCCTTGAAGGTTTTTTATGATCCTTCAAATTACAGGGAATGTCCTGGCGTCCACATTCCAGCCAATGACGTAGAAATCAAGCCCCAGGTGTTAAGCCTGATCAAACATTATCATGGGCTTGTCTCCGAAGATCCGTTTCAGCACTTGGAGGACTTGACCACTTTGGTCTAGACCACCAAGGCACGAAACGTAAATGAGGAGCAAATGATCATGAGGCTCTTCCCCCAATCTCTTAGGGATAAGGCCGTTTATTAGTATAGGACAATAGGAATACCAATTGCAACTTGGAATGAGTTGAAATTGGCCTTTCTGAAGAAATTCTTTCCAGTCAGATGTACCAATGCCTTGAGAAGGGCAATCACTACCTTTACCCAGCGGCCGGGGGAGCAGTTTCAAGTGGCCTGGGAGCAATTCCAGGACCTATTGCGGAGGTGTCCATACCACGAGGTGCCGAAATGGCAACTTATGCAGATCTTCTATCATGGGTTGATTGAGCAACTTAGAAATCATGTGGATGCTTCTTGCAAATGCAATTTCCTCAATAAAGATGCAGATAGCGCACACGATTTATTTAAGGAAATGAGCAAGAATTCAATCAATCATGCCTCCATAGATACATTTAACTAGTCCCAATAGCCCAGATCAAATGTCAATGAAGTCCATGACTCTCATTCATTTGATATGGAATTGATTTGTAACAAATTTGATAAGGTGGACTTGGTTGCTAAGAGAATGGAAGAGTGGATGGCTGAAAATTCCATGAACAACTCTCGATCCACTCAATCCCAAAATTCAGTATTCCATTCTTCACGAGCTCCTTTTGGATGGGAGTTCGTGAATCAACTTGATGCGGCTCAACCTGTGAGTCAGCAATTTTCGGAACCCCACAGGTTCCAAATTGGGGCCTTTGATCCTAGTTTTTCTGATCCTTCCCTTTCTTTCTCTCCATCCTCACCCTATGAGGATGTCTATGCTGTACAAGAGAATGTTAGATCCAACCCCTACTCTAATGCTTATAATCCGAGTTGGAGAAACCACCCTAACTTCTCTTGGAAAAACCCAGGGCAACAGACCCAATTTCTAGCTGGCAACTATTCTCCACAACGACCAATGGGTCAGGGTCATGTATATACTCAGCTGCCCCCAAATCAGGTCAATTAGCTAGCTTAGAATGCCCGTCAACCCGTAGGGTAGGCTGATTTGAACCGACAAATGGTAGAGATGCAAGGATCCATTCTCCAGCTCATGCAGCAAATGAAAACCTCGCTGGACAACTTGCAGACCGGGCTCATTGCTAACTCTCGTCTACCCGGATCTCTACCATCCCAACCCGTAACCAACCTACAAAATATCCTGAATCCGGCCAACCAAGCCCATGGGTACGGAAATCAAAGGGACCCACACGTACATGCTCAGGTGGTTGAGCTAGGTCCCTTCTCTTCCTCTTCTTCTTCTGCAAATCAACAATTCCTGGCTAATCAAGCCCCTCCAATCTTTCCTAACCCTCCCCAAGACCCAAACTCCTATGCATCTGCAAATTCTGTCACCTTGAGGAGTGGTAAGCAGACTCAAGATCCACAACCACACTGTTCTGATCTACTGAATCTTGAAGAACCTGAGGAGAGAGAGGAGAATTCTGGAGAAGAAATCAAGGCTCAGGAACCTGATTCCAAAGATCTGACTTATGTTCCTTTTCTTAAAGTCTTGATCAAATCAAAGAAGAAGAAGTCTGTTGATAGCAATGAGGAGCTTCTGAATCTATTTAAGAATGTTGAGATCAATATCCCACTCCTCGATGCCATCAAGCATATACCGGCTTACGCAAGATTTTTAAAGGATTTATGTACACAAAAGCATAAGTCGAGAGAATCTGTTCCAAGGAAGGTGGTACTCTTCAAGCAGGCTAGTTCTGTTATCCTGCACCACCTCCCTCAGAAAAAGAGAGATCCAGGTGCTCCGTTGATTTCTTGTGTCATCGGTGATTACACATTTGATAGAGCACTTTTGGATCTGGGTGCATCCATCTACCTAATTCCGACTTCTCTTTACAAGAAGTTTGGATTAGGTGAACTTCGACCAACTTCAGTAATGTACAGTTAGCGGACCGCTTGGTCACAAATCTATGAGGCATTATTGAAGATGTTATAGTTAAGGTCAAGGATTTCTATTTTCCTGTAGATTTCCTTGTCTTTAACATGGATGTAGCTGAAAATCTGAGGAACACACCCATCATTCTGGGGTGTCCGTTCCTAGCTATCGCTAAGGCCAACATTAATTGTGAAAGTGGTAGCATGGAAATCACCTTTGGGATCAACGAATGAAATTGGATATTTTTAAGGCGATCAATAAATTTGAGGATTGTGGATTTATTGAGGAACTTGAGGAGGATAATGAAAACATTGAAACTTGTTTGACGGTTTCTTCAATTGAAAGTTCCTCCTTTGATGATGAATTCGACCCGCAACCCTCTATGGTAGACCTACCATCTTCTGAAGAGGTTATTGATTTTGTTCATTCACAACCTCTTCCTCTTGTTGAGTCTTTAGCATCTTCCTTACCATCAATCATCAACCCACCGCAGCTTGAATTGAAATCATTGCCTGAGAATTTGAAATGTCAATTTTTAGGACCTCAGAAGACGCTCCCTATGATTATCAATGCTAAATTAACAAAGGAGCAAGAGATTAGATTGATCAAAGTCCTGAAGGAACACAAGGAGGCAATTGGTTGGACCATTCATGACCTTAGGGGGATCGAGCCATCTTACTGCAATCATAGAATATTCTTGGAAGATGGAACCCACCCTTCTCTCCAGATGTAGAGGAGATTAAATCCAAATATGCGAGAAGTGGTAAAAAAAGAAATCATCAAGTGGCTCAGTGTAGGAATTATTTATCCAATCTCTGATAGTCCCTGGGTAAGTCCCGTGCAGATTGTTCTGAAGAAAGTCGGGATTACCATTGTGACTAACGAGAGAGGAGAATCTGTCACAACTCGTTTAGCTTCCTCTTGGAGGGTTTGTATTGATTACAAGAAGCTAAACACAACCACTAAAAAGGATCATTTTCCCTTGCCTTTCATCGATCAAATCTTGGAAAGACTAGCCGGGCAGAAGTACTTCTGCTTTCTTGATGGCTACTCGGGATACAACCAAGTTTCTATCCATCTCGAGGATCAGGAAAAAACTACTTTCACCTGTCCCTACGGAACCTTTGATTTCTGTAGAATGCCTTTCGGTTTATGCAATGCACCTGCGACTTTTCAAAGGTGTATGTTAGCCATATTCTCTGACATGGTGGGAGAGTTTATGGAAGTCTTCATGGATGATTTCTCTATTTTCGGAGAATCGTTTGACTCTTGTTTGGCTAATCTAGGAATGATTCTTAAGTGATGTATCAAAACACGATTGGTCCTTAGCTTGGAAAAGAGTCATTTCATGACCCAAGAAGGCACCGTCGTGGGTCATGTCATCTCTAAACGGGGAATCGAAGTGGATAAAGCTAAGGTTGATGCTATTGCTAAACTTCCTCCTCCCACATCTGTTAAACAAATCCGATCATTTCTTGTCCATGTGGGATTCTATCAAAGATTCATCATGGATTTCTCGAAGGTTTCTTGTCCCCTGAGCAATCTTCTTACCAAGGAAACGCCGTTTGTTTTCAACGAATCATGCTGAAAGGCATTTGATTTCCTGAAAACAGCATTCACCTGTGCTCCAGTATTGCAACCACCAATTTGGACAGCCCCTTTTGAGATTATGACCGATGCTTCTAATTACGTGGTCGGGGCTATCTTGGGTCAGAAAATTGATAGAAAGTCCTCTGTCATCTACTACGCTAGTAAAACTCTGGATGAAGCCCAGAGGAATTACACTATTACTGAAAAGGAATTACTAGCTGTAGTGTTCACTTTAGAAAAATTCAGGGCTTATCTCTTAGGGTCTCATGTTATCATCTATACCGACCACTCGGCCTTGAGACATCTCTTGGCCAAAAAGGATGCCAAACCCTGGCTTATTCATTGGATTCTTCTGCTTCAAGAATTTGATCTTGAAATCAAGGATAAAACCGGGGTACAAAATGTGGTGGCGGATCATTTGTCGAGACTCCTAGGTGATTCTTCTCGTCCGGACATCCTGATTGCTAACTCTTTTTCGGACGAACCTATTCTTACAGTTTCAGGTGTCCACACCCCATGGTTTGTTGAAATTGTTAATTATTTGGCCATTGGTCAAATCCCCCAGGATTGGACCAAGCAACAACGGGATAGACTCAAATCTGAGGCCAAATACTACTTCTAGGAGGATCCAGAACTGTACTGCATCAGCTCTTATTAGATTATTAGCCGATGTGTACCAGAGAATGAATCCAATAGTATACTCGAGTTCTGCCATGCATCTGCATGTGGTGGACATTTCTCCGGGAAAAAGAAGGCTGCAAAAATCTTGCAATCTGGCTTCTATTGGCCGTCTTTATTTAAGGATGCCTAGGATTTCTCAAGGTCATGTTCTCGATATCAAGCACTCGGGAGCATAACTAAGAGAGATATGAGGCCCCTAAACCCAATTCTTCTTGTCGAAATTTTCGATGTTTGGGGCATCGATTTCATGGGACCCTTTCTCCCTTCATTTGGACATCAGTACATTCTTGTTGCTTTTGATTATGTGTCCAAATGGATTGAGGCGATTTCCACCCGAACCAATGACCACAAGGTGGTCATCGATTTTGTCAAGAAAAATATCTTCAGTAGGTTCGGGATTCCGAGAGCCATCATTAGTGACGGTGGCACTCATTTTACTAATGCCCAATTCCTAAATTTATTGGCCAAATACAGGGTTAATCACCGAATTTCCACACCTTACCATCCCCAGACGAATAGACAAGCTGAAATCTCTAATCAGGAGATCAAGAACATTCTGCAGAAAATGGTTAGGCCAGATCGCAAGGACTGGACTCAAAAGCTTGAGGATGCTCTTTAGGCCTACCGCACAGCATATAAAATGCCCATTGGCATGTCTCCATTTCGTTTAGTGTATGGAAAGGCGTGCCATCTACCCATAGAGATTGAACACAGGGCATTCTGGGTGATTAAATAATGCAATTTAGATATGAACTTAGTTGGGAAGACCAGGAAACTCCAACTATCTGAGTTGGAAGAGCTTAGAAAAGATGCATACGAGAATGCCAAGATCTACAAGGCTCGGACCAAAGCACTACATGATCAATTGATTTCCCGCAAGAGCTTTGAGCCAAACCAGAAGGTCTGGTTATTCGATTCTAGACTTAAGCTCTTTCCTGGCAAACTTAGATCTAAATGGAATGGCCCATTCATTATTAACCAGATTTTTCCAAATGGAGCCATTCAGATTTCTGACCCAAAGATGGGTAACACATTTAAAGTCAACGGTCAATGTCTGAAGCCTGTTTTTGATCGTACTCTTCCAGAACCAGTCTCAGACATAGTTGCTCTAGCCATTCTGTGACTTCTTTGGCTGGACTTCGCCTAGATGACGGCATTAAACTCAATAGTTATACATATGACACAAAGCTGACACTAGCTTTATATTCAGGTGACATCTTTCATACTCTACCCTTTCATTCATGTCTCTTTCTCAATGTGGACATTGCATCAGCTAGGCATGGGGGGGTGAATTCATTTTTTAATCATTTGGTCAACTTTATGAAATTCATGTAAATTATTTTTCTCTTCTTATTTATACATAAAAAAAAATTGAATTAGGAAGGAATAGTTGGACATTATGACTTTTCAATCTTAGGAAATATTACATTAGGATATGAACACAAAGACCCTTCAGGTCTTTGGACTTAATCAGCCCGTGTATCCACTAAAATGTGGATTTATTTTTTGAGTCCTCGCCATCTTAATTCTATTGTAATTGGAGTAAATAAGTTTAGGTGATAAGTACACAACTTATCAATCCACCCTCTGATTTGAAGGAACTTTGAGTTTTAAGCATCTACACACTTTCTTTGCATTGACTCATTGTTCGACAATTTTAACGGAAATTGGGTAGCTAATGAACCTTCTAGGGTGATATGGCTGGCAAGTTATTGTTGGTAATAGCCCATAGGTAGGTTGTCCAGAGCCCAGTCACTGGACCATTCTCTTTTTGCTGCCTTTAGGTAAATCTTAGACAAGGGAAGCCACCTACTTAAAAAAAGAAAACAGAGAAAAAGAAAGTAAAAAAGAAAAGAAATAGAAAAGGAGAAAAGAAAAAAAAAGAAATGAGCCACACTTCACTGCACGAGTATGGTTGGCAAGTTGTCAGTGGTAACAGCTCATCGACCGGTTGTCCAGAACCTAGCTCAATAAATGCACTGAAAATTCGCAAAAACACTTAGGAAGAAGCGGAGAAGTAGAATAAACCGGGGAGATATACACTGGATTCACCCCTGTGTTGACCCCATAAAAATAAAAGTAGGGAGAAAGCTACCGGTTGTAAAGATACACCTTTAGGCAGAATTCTCTTTTTAAGGTCACCTAGAGGCGTAGAAATCCAAAGTCCATTTTAACTACCGATCAATGAGTCAATGATATTCACAATAAGATGCTTAGAACTTAGGGTTCTCATCAAATCTTGGGTGAGTTGAATGGCCGTAGAAAGCCACTCTTAAACCCTAAAACTGAAAAATCCAAAAAAATTAGAGAAGAAAAAGAGAAAAAGAAAATTTTCTTTGAATAAGGCAAGGGCTTAAGGCAGTCTACATTTTGGTAGATACTCGGGCACCGTTGTGTCTTTGAAAGTTTAGATCCTAAGTAAACATTTTCTTAATGATTGAAAATAATTCATGTCCAAATAATCCAACCTAATTCTTTTATAAATAGCATATAGTTTTTCCTAGGGACTAGCAAAAGATAGGCATGGGGGTGTGATGTAAAAATGGTTACACTACATAAGATGTCTATTTATGCATGTTCTTAAGCATAGAATTGCATTGGATACTATAAATATTGCATAGCATGCATCATCTTGCATTTAGATTAGTTTGAATAAAATGGAGGTTAATTGTCTCCTTTTATGTGCTTGGACAGGGCAAACATTTTGTCGGGACCTCGGATCAAAGATCCAACCGTATGGATGTGATCAGAGCAACGATTGGAGTTCAACGACTCCAAGATCGCCCTAATCAGACATCTGTAGCATCAGATAGAGACCGGGGAACCCTAAAAGATCAAGGGCCAAGATGGTGTAAATCCACACTTCAAATGACAAATCTGACCACACGAATGGATTCGGATCGACGATCACAGCCTAACGACATGAAAATCAACCCAATCAGACTTCCGTGGCACCATCTACATCATCTAGAAGATGGACGGCCAAGATGGTGCCACGTGGTGCCATCTCACCACCTAAACCGATTGCATGCATCAGCTGAAGGCCCTCGCATCAACGATTCCACGTCGTTGGATCAAGATCCAATGGCTGCGATGTGCCTGCACTTAAGTTAAGCACTCAACACAAACGCGACCATAGCGCGTTGGTCGAGCGTTCTAAAGCAAAGCGTAGGGGTGCGTTCGAGCCTCGCCGCGCATCAATTGGAGTGAAGGCGCACGCCCGATCGACTGCACAATCACGATCCAGCGGCCACACACGCTCAATCCAGATGACGTGCCTACGCACGCTTGTGCATAATGCGGGATCGCACGTGCTAGGCGCACAATGAGAAGGCACGGCGATGGGCGAGTTAAGCCGTTCGATCGAGATCTGAAGAACGTGGAGCGCACGTTTCATGCACGAGGGGCGAGCGGGCGGTGCACATCTCCCACAACTGGGGCTTTAGCGATAGTTTTATCCGTCACTAAAGACCCCTTATTTAATATTTTGAGATTAAAAAGACCAAATTGCCTTTACTCCTTGAAACTATAAAAGGAGACCCCCTCCATACGAAATTTTCATCCCTTCCTTCTCTCCTCTACCTCTCCAAAGCTCAAGAGAAGCTTGTCCCACACCCGAGATGCTCCTCGAGAGATAAAGTCAAATTTTCGCTCTCATTTCGGAAGTAGATCCCACGATGACGACAACGTGCTGCCCCATTCTCGTTCCTCCTGCCTCGATCTCCTTCTTCCTGCTCCATCCTCCTTCCTCCAGGCGACATCTCATCTGACTCGTCCTCCAAGTGATCATCGAGGAGGATAACTTCTTTCTCCCATTCTTCTTTACAGCTTTCTAGAATAGAATTTTCCTGCTTTCTACTGTAGCTGATTTGTCACTTTCTAGTGTAATTCTTCTCTGGTTTTAGTGTATAAACATTCTAAAATATTGAGAGCATGTTTTCTCTCTCTCTCATTTATTCTGATTGTTAATATTGCTTCATTGTAATTACATCACTTCGCTTTTCAACAAAAAACTCTAAAAAATATAATTGCGAATATAGATCGACGTAGCCTCCCTGAGTTCGACCCGGGATTTCTATTCTGGTACAAATTTTATTTGTTGAACACGAGTTCTCTGCTTTCAAACTACGACGATAGGTTTTTCAAAACCAAATATGTTAGCATGGTAACTCGTAGCTTCAACAATGTCTCATTCACAAAATCAGACGTCCATTTTTTGTGCTCTCTTGATATACATTGATATTTTGTATTTTTGCACTATAACTCTGATTTTCATTGCATATTATATTCAATTTTAAAGTTGTGCTCTTGATTTTTAAACCCCAATTTGCTCCCTGTGTTCTACCTCGGACTCAAAATTTTGAGTAATAAAATCTATTTGTTTTCAAGTGATTCCAGCTACACTACGACGCATCGATTTTAAAACATTTATCTCTCCCATTAAACATTTTGAGGAGGAAAACTCATCTCACAAGAAAAGGTTTCAACAAAAAAATCACCTATTACAAAAACATCAAAAAAAATGAAAAATTCTTGAAAAAGAACAAAAAATATTCTGAGGGGAGAGAAAATTTTGAGGCCATACAAATCATGACGAGAAAAAGGGGAAAAGTGAAAACTGTCAACAAAACGAGCACAAAATGAAAAGAAAAGAAAAGAGATAGTCATTAGTAATAAATTAAGGGATTAACTAAGTTCTAGACCATATCAAGAAAAATAAAATGAAAAGAAAAAGTGCTAATAAGACACAAAAGAGGTTAGTAGGAATGCTGATCTTAGGCCTCTTGGGCTAGACTCTTGGGCTTAAAAATTCAAGTATCCACTAAGATTTTGATAGTCCTCAAGAGGTTGGGGAAAATGCGAAGCTTAAGTATTAGGTCTAAGGCTTAGGGAGTATTCAGCCTCGTTAACTGACCTTTGGTTTGCGGGACTCGGTAACCTAAGCACCCCAATCCACACACAGTCTGGTTCAGTGCGCATAATTATCAAAATCACGCAAAAGCGTTTAAGTGTTCTGAAAAAGTCACCTAGATTAGGAGCGGCCAATCAACACAAGTTGATTTGGACGAGTTCCCAGCACGAAGAGGCATGAAATTCCCCTCGAAGATGCGCAATAACATATCGTCTCCTTAGTGCTTGTCTCCTAGGATATTTACATATCCTACCGTAAGCACCCTGTGCTGGTTAAGATACCATGGGTAGCATTAACACGAAATGTCAATTGCCAGGGTTTGGATTTAGCTACAGAATGCCATGGGCGGGATTATCTCAAAATCTCGAAAG
This sequence comes from Thalassia testudinum, assembly GCA_037157565.1. NCBI lineage: Eukaryota > Viridiplantae > Streptophyta > Magnoliopsida > Alismatales > Hydrocharitaceae > Thalassia > Thalassia testudinum. The sequence continues at coordinate 22,597,944 of JAZHRO010000072.1, read as the reverse complement.
TCAAGGTTCTGGGGGTTGCTATGGGTGGTGCTATCACGAAGCATCGATTACTAAGGACCCTTCGAGGATTGATGATGGGGACGAGGAATCCGATACAGACCATGTTGAGAAGCCAATCCAAAGCTAGAAATAAAAAGAAAAGAGAGAGAAAACTCTCCAAATAAAAAAATTCTCTGTCTCTCTCTTGCAAAAAATGCACTGCAAATTGAACCAAGGCTAAAATACGTTACAAGCACGGGTGCTCTAAACTTTAGGATAGTTCCTGTGGGCCTTAAAAACCTTCGCGGAGGATCAAGGCTAGAGATGGTCAGGTCCGGATCTTGGTTGGTACTTGAGTACCTCTAGGCCTACTATCGGCATTCTAACCTAAGCAAAAAGAAAAAAAGCACTCATGGTCTAGAGCAGAAGTTAAAACCTTAAAATTTTGCTAAGGGACTAACAAAAGCTAGGCATGGAGGTATGATGGGAACACCATCATGAGCCCTAACTAACTCATTTTGACCTAGAAAAGCGAACAAAAGCTACTACATAATTAACCGAGGGTCTTAACTCAATGAATAACCATTCTGAGAGAAAAGCAACAAACATGGGGTAAAACTGCAATTTTACCATTGCAGTGCAACAACGGAATTTATCATGGGCTAAACGTTGATCAAATGGTCTTAACAAGATAAAAATTAGGTTGGTTCAAACAAAAAAGGGTTCATGTGAATTCTAGGAATTAAATGGCTTCTTGTAACCCTAAAACTGACCCACTTAATTTAACAAGGTTTTGGTCAGGATAAAATTTACCTAAACCCTCTAAAAATCATGGAAAAATATTCTCTAGTGTTTAGAACCTTCAATTTGGCTATTAGAACCTATTTTGACCTAAATTGGGGTCTTAGTCAAATGTTTACCCAAATTTGGGTTTTTGTGTAAATTAACTAGTCAAACGTAGTCAAACCTAAAATCCAACTTTACCATTAGATTCCTTAGATCCAAATTAGGTTTGTACCAAAATTTGGACTTAAGGAGAATTCACCTTGACCCACTTTGCAAATAGGTCCAGCCCAATTACATTTCTACCCCTAACTTTTGAAAACTTGTGTAGAAACCCCCTTATCTTTGTCTTCATTCTTTGCAATTAGGTCCCTCCATCGTTATGGGGAGGGAATCCTACTCCGACGAGGTTTCGAGGGAAAGATCTCTCTGATTTCTTAGAGAATCCCCTTCAAAATTAAAAGGGAGATTCTCTGAGAAATCTCCTCCGATTTGAACATAATTCCAGGCTCAATTTGGTACTCAATCTCTCATGTGAATGCATGAGCGATTCGGGTTTCCTTGTAATTTCCATCTCCGGCGAGGTTGCTGTGCTTGGAAGCTTGGCTTCCAAGCACAAAACCTTCCTCCAAGGCCTATAAATGCACGCCGAGATCACCTCGCATCCTCCAAGCTTGAAATTGGCCAAGGAATCCCTCTATTTCATCTCTTCCCCCTCCAGCCAGGGACTCAGCAAGCTCCGACGACATCCTTCTCTTTCCCTTATCACTCTACCACAACACCAGTGGCAGGGTTCTCTCCCTCCTGTTCATCCACGTCGCGCCGCACTGCCGACGCCTCTACAACCCCTTCGTCGTCGCCGTCCTCCCCCCACTGAGTGCTTCGTCTCCGATGATGGCAATACGAACCAGCCGCCATCTCTGCACCCCCTTCATCTATCTATGCTCAGCTAAGTTCTCTCGCCTTTCTAATAATTTTTCTCTCTTTTACTCATGCAAACACCCCTCGACGCACATTATCACCCTCACCTTCTTCATCTCCGGCCATACCTCCAGCGAGGTGTCCTCGCCGCTCCACACCTCCATCTGCCTCGCCAACCACCCCATAAGCACCGCAACACTACACTGACCATAAACCCTAACTCCACTCACCGCGCCACGCCCCCAAAACACCCCCCAAACACACCCACTCTCACACACACAGGATGCCCTAAGCACGTACACTCTGGCCACCCCATACCGCACTGACCGCCGCACTACATTCGCTATGTCTCAATGAAGATGTCTGAGCTTTTTAACGAGCCCACGAGGCCATTTTCGTGTTAACAAGTGTAGGCATCTCCATTGCCATTAACGACTGCGAGGAGCTTGCTTGCAAGCTCGCCCCAGGTCTCTTTGCTCTAGGCTATGAGTCCCAAGGTGTGCGGACTCCCCTCGCGCACAGCTCCAGACAAGCACTTCGCTCTGAAGATCCTAGTAGCTACTACAATCAAGGAAGTCTCCTGCTGTTGGCATACGCGAAGGAAGGTAGGATGTTTAGTCCAACCTTAGATGATCGTGAGCAGGCACAATGAAATAAAAGGAAAAAGTGAATAAGCCTCTTCGCCTCCTGACCATGGGGTGAGGACCCACTCACCTCTCACTACCTCGTCCGTGACCCAATCCCCACAGACCTGGCTTGACCCGTATACCCAATCTTCACTCCTCGCCCACCATCTCATGCCAGTGGGACTAGTCCCAGGCGTGCACCCAACCTGATTATCGGAGAAGTGGCTCTGGGAGAGCGAGCATAAGAGAGAAAGAGGAAGAGATATCGCGGGGGCAAGTAGGGGTAGGTTTTGCTCTCGTAGGCAAGGAGAAGAAGAAGAAGCCATGGAAGAAGAGGGCAGAAGTCAGAGAAGCCAAGGGAGGAGAAGGCAAGGACTGAAGAGGAAGGAGCTGAAGGCTGAAGGAAAAAGAAAGAGAAGTTGCCAGAGAGAAAGAAGAAGAAAGAGAAGGTGCCAAAGGCAAAAGAAAAGGAAAAGAAGCTAAGGCACAGGCCCGAGAGCAAAAGAAGAGAAAGAAGGAAGAAGAAGAAGGCAGCTACAGAGAAGAACAGAAACATATCAGAGAAGAGAGATAGAGAGAAATAGAAGCACTGTAGCAACCATAAGTTTAAGACGTCTGATTCACAAAATCTGATGTCCATTTTTTGTGCTTTCTTGTTATTCTGTGGCTACATTTACATTTTTTGCATTACAAACTCTAGTTTTCATTACTTATTATATTCAAATTAGCAAATTATGCTCTTGATTTTTAAATCCCAATTTTCTCCCTGTGTTCGACCTTAGACTTAAAACTTCGAGTAATAAAATTTATTTGTTTTCGAGCAATTTCAACTATACTATGACGCATTGATTTTAAAACATTGATCTCGCCTGATAAACAATGCCTAATTATCCTGAGGATGTGAATGCACTCTAGGGATACACTAGAAATGATCCCTATTCGAACACCTACAACCTTGGATGGCATAACCATCCTAACTTTGCTTGGTCAAATAAAAAACCCACCCAAGGACCTAACTTGACTAAGTCTAGTACTTATAGGCAACCTAGTGGGTACACACAACCACGCACATACCAGCCACAACCTACTTAGGAAACCCAACCTTCTGATTTGAGTCTCGTCCTTAAAGAAATGTAGGAAATGAATTTGAGACATGAAGAAGAAATGAATCAGTTGAGGACAGAATTGACGGGACAATTGGACCAATTAGTAGATGCTAGACTACATGGGATGCTGCCATCCCAACCCGTCACCAATCCTAGAAACTTCAATAGGGTTAACCAACATAACACATAGGAGCAATAGGCACATATAGTTCAACCTTCTCCCCATCACCCACCTGGCTTTACTAACCCTAATCCTAACTAGGGTCAACCTATCTTGCAAAACCTACCTCAACCTTCCAACTATAATGTCTTTGCCGGCGTTGTAACTTTGTGAAGTTGGAGACAAATCCAAGATCCTTACCCCTCCAAGTCTAAATCTAATCAAGATCTCGAGGAGCCTGAATCTGACTTGGGAGACCAAGCTAATCAAGAAGACGAGGATCAGGACCCGAACACTCATGATTTCTCTCAAGCACCCTTTCCTAAAGCCTTGAACAAACTTAGGAAAAAGAAAACCAATCCATTTAAGGAGTAGCTCAATATTTTTGAACAAGTCCAGGTGAACATACCATTCCTTGAAGAAATTGAGAATATCCCAGCCTGTACTAAATATTTGAAAGAAATGTGCACACCTAAACGTAAGGCCAAATCATCTAAAAAGGTAGTGTTATCTGAACAAGATAGTGGAATTATCCTTACAAACCTACCTCAAAAATGAAAAGATCATGGAACCCCTCTGATTTCATGTGTTATTGGAGATACTACCTTTGACAAGGCTCTTTTAGATTTAGGTGCCTCCATCAATTTGATCCCCACAATGTCATATGAAAAATTTAACTTTAGAGAGTTAAAACCTACTGAGGTCACACTACAGCTGGTTGATCGATCTATGACCACACCACGGGAAATTATTAAGGATATAATTGTCAAGGTTTGTAATTTTTATTTTCCTATGGATTTCTTGGTCCTTGACATGGAGGTTCCAGAGAATTTGAAGAACACCCCAATAATTTTGGGAAGACCATTCTTATCTACTACCAAGGCTAATATTGACTATGAATCTGGCAGTATGGAAATTAAAGTCAGGGACAAGAAGACAAAGATTAACATTTTGAAGGCCATCAAACAATTTGAGGATTGTCGAATGATAGAAGATTCTAAGGATGTGAATCATACTATTGAATATTGTATGAAGTTAGGAGTGTCCCATTCTTACCCTATAGTCCTTGCTCCCCAAACCAATCAAAAGGTCAGTCACCTAATCACTGACTTGATTCCAAGGCCTCTTAAGGATAACTATGATTCACCTTTGGACCCTTCATCCCAAGGACCCAAACCTGAGCTAAAACCTCTTCTTGATTATCTAAAATATGTTTTCTTAGGATCTGATCAGACTTACCCAGTGATCATTAGCTCTTATCTAACCCAAACTTAGGAAAATCAATTAATTCAAGTTTTGGAAAGAAACAGTAGAGCAATTGGTTAGACATTGGATGATCTGAAGGGAATCAGCCCTACTTACTATACCCACAAAATCTATGTTGAGGATGGATCTAAACCCTCCTAGGAAATGCATAGATGATTGAATCCTAATATGCAAGAGGTTGTGAAAAAGGAGATGATTAAGTGGTTAGATGCAAGAATAATCAACCCAATCTCTGACAACCCATGGATCATCCTATACAAGTGGTTCCTAAGAAAGCTGGGCTAACTGTGATCACTAATGATAATGGGGAGTTGATTCCAACCCGCATAGCTTCCTCTTGGAGAGTTTGTATCAATTACAGGAAGCTCAATAATGAACTAAGAAAGACCACTTTCCACTTTCCTTCATTGATCAAATTCTTTAAAGACTAGCCAGCCAAAAGTTCTTCTATTTCTTGGATGGCTACTCCGGCTACAATCAAGTAGCTATCCATCCCAATAATAAAGAGAAAACCACCTTCACATGTCCCAACGAAACATTCGCATTTTGTAGGATACCTTTTGGACTATGCAATGCACCTACGACTTTTCAAAGGTGCATGCTTGCAATCATTTCAGGCATGGAGTGTGATTTTATGGAAATCTTTATGGATGACTTTTCTGTGTTTGGGGACTCTTTTGAATCATGTCTGATCAATCTGGAGAAAATGTTAGAAAAATGTTTAGAGGTAAACCTAGTCCTGTCTTGGGAAAAGAGCCACTTCATGGTTAGAGAAGGCATATCCTTAGCCATGTCATGTTTGAAAGAGGAATTGAAGTTGATAAAGCCAAGGTGGACACTATCATAAAGCTCTCGCTACCTTCGATGGTTAAACAAGTAAGATCATTTCTTGGACATGTGGGATTTTACTGTTGATTCATTAAGGATTTTTATAAGGTGGCAAGGCCCTTAAGTAATTTACTGGTGAAAGATCAAACCTTTGATTTTGATTCAAGTTTCTTAAGGGCTTTCAATCTACTAAAGGAGACCATTACACAATCACCCATCCTACCACCTCCTAATTGGGATCACCCATTCAAAATCATGACCGACGCTTCTGATTTTGCTATTGGCGTAGTCTTAGGACAAGAGATTGACAAGAAACCCTCCGTGATTTACTACGCTAGTAAAATTCTTGATGAGACTCAAAGGAATTACACAACTACAGAAAAAGAGTTGCTAGGAGTAGTTTTTGCTCTAGAGAAGTTTAGACCATATCTACTTGGATCTCATGTCACAATTTTCATAGATCATACTGCATTAAGGCACTTGATGTCTAAGAGGGATGCAAAACCCAGACAAATTAGATGGATCCTTCTACTACAAGAATTTGATTTAGAAATCAAAGAGAAATCTGGTTCCCAAAATGTAGTAGTAGATCATCTCTCCAGAATCCTTGTAGAATCTACAACTCAATTTTTTGGTTCATTCCCTGATGAGACTCCTTTGATTGTTTGCAAACTACCTTGGTTTACAGACATTGTTAACTATTTGGCAATTGAGAAATTACCCATGGATTGGCCTAGGCATAGGTGTGATAGGTTGATTTCCGATGCTAAATACTACTTTTGGGAACACCCAGAACTATTCAAAATTTGCACAAATCAGGTTATCTATTGTTTTGTTCTAGACGAGGAGATCAAAAGTTTGCTAGTATTTTGCCATACTTTTGCTTGTGGAGGTCACTTCTTAGGAAAAAAGATGGCAGGTAAAGTGCTGCAAAGTGTATTATTTTGGTCGTCTTTATTCTACGACTCTTACAATTTCTGTAGGTCATGTATTAATTGCCAAACTCTAAGAAACATGACCAGGAAGGATATGATGCGCCTAAATCCAATCCTTGAAGTTATGATCTTTGATGTTTGGGGCATTGATTTTGTGAGACCTTTTACCAATTCGTTTGGGTACCTGTACCTTCTAGTTGCAGTCGACTATGTATCTAAATGGATTGAGGCCATCCTGACCCAAACCAATGACCATAAGGTGGTCATGGACTTTGTAAAGAAAAACAACTTTAGCCAATTTGGTGTACCAAGGGCTCTAATTAGTGATGGTGGGTCCCATTTCACTCACAATAAATTCAGGACCTTACTAACTAAGTATGGAGTCACTCATAGAATCTTTATTCCATGCCATCCATAGTCCAACGGACAAGTTGAAATTTGCAATTAGAAAATTAAGAAAATCCTTCAAAAGATGATCCACCCAGATCAGAAGGATTGGTCTACTAAATTAGATGACACTCTTTAAGCCTATCAGACTGCGTATAAAACTCTAATTGGAATGTCTCCATTCCGTTTGGTCTATGGAAAATCTTGTCACCTGCCAGTTGAACTTGAACATAAAGCTTATTTGGCAATCGGAACTTTTAACCTAAATCTTGATCAATCTGCACAACAAAGAAAACTCCAATTGACCGAATTGGAGGAAAACCAAAATGATGCTTATGATAGCGTTAGAATTTATAAGAATAGGACAAAAGCTTTACATGATAAGTATATCTCTCGAAAAGGCTTTGTCCCTAATCGAAAGGTTTGGTTATTTAATGCATGCTTAAAGCTCTTTCTGGGAAAATTATGATCAAAATGGATAGGTCCTTTTATTGTAAGAAAAATTTTCCCTCATGGAGTTGTTCTCATTCTGGATCCTAAGACTAGCCATGAAACAAAGGTAAATGGTCGAAGGCTAAAACCTTACATTACTCAGAATCTTGATCCCATTCCTAATAGTCACATTAACCTTTTGGAATCATCTTAGAATTGAATTGAGTCCAGCAAATGATGTTAAACTTAGCACTGGCTGGGAGGCAACCCAGTATTCTATATAGGTATTTTTCATTTTTGTCTGATCAAGTTGACCTAGATTAACAAGCTTAGTCTAGTGATATCCCCTCCTTTCGCTTATTACATTTTAATTTCTCTATCATACATTTCAATGAGGACATTGTAATGAATAGGCATGGAGGTGTGGACATTGCATGTCTTTATTCTATGCCAGAAAAATTTTTTTGCATTCATACATAAAGAATTTTTATCAAGAAGGTTTTAATAGAGATTTATTCTTAAGTTGATTCCTGAATTTAGAATCCAGTACAATTTCACATTTACACATAGAATTTGCAATGGATCCTCTATGAAGACTAATAGATATCTTTAGTTTGTCGAGAAGAAGCACTACTTCTTCTCCTAAGCCCTTGGACAGTAATTAGGGAGTCAGGCAAACCATCTTCTAGTAGATCCACCAAACAAGTGCAAGGTGAGAGTAGAGAGTCTACTGCTACTCTAAGGCTAGTATAAGGAATCTAATTGGATAATGATACTCGAAGTTAGGCATAGTTTTCACTCTTAGTTCCTGCATATAAATTCTTTGTGTGAATTTTTGGAGATCTACCAAATAAGGCAAATACACAGAGAGTGGGTTGTAATAAAACTAGGACTAAGGTTGATGGTTACGACCGTCCTTTATCGAATCCTCGACTAAAGGAGCGTAGTAATATCAAGGTCAGAAATACATTGTCCCATTCATTCCTTTCCCGATGCCAAGAGTAGGCGCTTCCACCAAATAAGCCACCTGATATCCTCTTGAACACCCTCAATCCCAAATGATGCATCATGAATAAAAATGTGCATGGATGCTACATTACTTTGTGTTGGTAGAAATAAATTTATATAAAAAAAAATAGTGTGTTAATTGCATTATATTTACTTCATGTCAAGCACATTGAGGCAACAATACCCATTCCCTTTGCAATCCACCAAATACAGCCTTGACCTACTTTTCTACATTTTTGACCGCCCGAATACTAGTCGAGGATTGCTAACTTAGTCATAAGATTATCAGAACTTAATCAAAGTGTTAATGCCATGAGAGGCCACCAAATATATTAAAAAATATGGTGAGATTGTGAGCTTGAAAAGAAAAAGAAAAGAAAAGAGAAAAAAAAAGATAGAGAGAAAATGAGTACAAAGGAACTAAAGAGAGTACAGTTTCTTCACCTTTCTTTGAGTGATTTATTTAATAAGTTCTAAAATCTAGGTTCTGTAGTATTAGTCTATGTGTAGTACCAGAGGCGTATGAGCCACCAAATACAAACCCACTTGACTTAAATATCTTCTACCTAAACCAAAAGTTAGGGTTGAATTACAAATTATTTTATAACCTCGAGGGAAGAAGTTTGTCTATCCCAATAGAATTTTACTAAGGGTCAAGTACGAGCTTTAGATGTGGATTGAATTTTCACTTGGATCCGTTGCATAGGCAACGACACTACACTTTCACGATTGTCTGGATTTCTAAAGTTTTGGATGAAAACAAAAGAAATAAATCTCTAGTCGAGCTCTTGATAGAAATTATTCATTTAGCATCACTTTGCCTTTAGACTTGCATTTGCTAGAGACTAGCAAGATTCATGCATGGAGGTATGATTGCACAGCAATCAGAGGACCTAATTTACTTGAATTAAGTTAAATTTTAGCTTAACTTAGGAACGATGCATGCATGAGCATCATAGTTAAATTGTTAGCTTTATAGATAATAATGCTATTTTATTCTCTAAAAGAGAGACAATATTAATTACAGATGATTTGGTGCCACAGATGATAAATCAGACCGTACGGATCTGATCAGGATGACAACGAGAGTCCAACGCTTTTGGAATCGTCTTGATCAGGCATCTGTAGCATCACATACAACTCGTAGAAGATCAGAGGCCAAGGAGCAAGATAGTATAAATTCAAGCATCAAATGTCAAATCTGACCATGCGGATGGATTCGAATCAACATTCGTAGTACAACTACGTAAAAATCAACTCAATCGGAGCTCTGTAACACCAACTACAAGGGCGAGAAGATGGACGGTCAAGATGGTGCCATGTGGCACCATCCCAACAATCCACCATCATGCCCCAACCACTAAAGGAAAAACATGGGCCATTGGATCGTCATCCAACAGCCACGAAGAGGCCACGTCGCTATTTATGCGATAAATCTAGGTTTTAAAAACACTTCGTTGTAATATAGCCGAAAATAGTGCTTAAACAAATACAGTTATAGCTCGAAAGAAATCCGAGGTCGAACACAGGGAGCAAGTTTTGCAATTAATCTCAAGATCACAATTTGAATAAAATAATAAGTAATTCTAACTAAAACTTAATTCAGAATTATTTGAGAATGATGTTTCAATAATTCAAGTACCAATGTGCAAAAATAATAAGGTAAAATGGTGATTTGAATCACCAATTACCCTTATACAATAATAGCAAATATCCAAATAGTATCAATTAATCAAACCAAGTGCACAGTGCACTATCAGAACTCCTTATCAGACGGCTTAAGTGCTCAGAAGCTGTAGTGCAAAGGCACTGTGCTTCTCTTTGGGTGCTTTTTGTTCTTCTTCTCTTTCTCTTTTTTCTTTGCTTTTCTTTGGCTCTGTCTCCTTTCTTCTTCTCGCGACTAAGTTTCGCACAAGTGCCTGTCACACTCTCTCTTAACCCCCCTTAACCCCACGCACTCTTCCTCTCTTCCCCTTCTTTGTCTCAATCTCTAGTTAAATGCTCAAGTATTTGGGGATCTGCATACCCGAGACCAGGGCTTCAGCCATGGGTCGCAGCCGAGGTATGAGAGGGTAGGTAGGTCAATGAGTAAGGGTGTGGGACCTCACCCCATGTTCTGAGGCGATAAGCCCACAACACCTTTTCAATTTATACCGCTGTGGGGCTCTTGCCACTTCAAATGTGGGATAAAGATAGTGCCCTTCTTTGCACAGCTAGCAGCAGTCGTTCCTCTGGTAAATTCGCTGTCAAGCTGTGGTCAAACGCTCCAATTGGTGATCCAAGAGTAGTCCTAGGATGATTCTGTAGCAGCTGGAGTCGATACCTAGAGATGGCAAGACCTGAAGCAAGCTTCAAGCAAGCTTGAACTTGCTCGTTAATGGCGGAGAGGACCTGAAGACCTAAAACAAACAAAACGGCATCTCGACCCTATTAAACAAGTTCAGGAGCTTCATTTGAAGATGGCGAACGTGTTGGTGAATGTGGCAATGCGTGCGAGTGAATGAAAAGGTCATATGACCTTAGTCTATTGGTGTGGGAGGCATTGTGTTTGGTGGAGGGTTTGGAGAGGCAATCGACCTAACTAAGTTAGGGCTTTTGCTCCTAGGATCGAGGTGGAGGTGTAGGGTTAAGTGGCAGCCAATTTGGTGAAGTGTGGTGGCCATGCAAACTTGCCAGAGATACGCCAGTGAGGTGGAAGATGGAGGGCGAACAACACAAATGGTGGTCGAAACGAAGGGGAAAAAAATAGATAGAACCTAGAGAGAAAGAGAGAGAGAGTGGACCTAAATTAGGGATGAAATAAGGGAGATCCCCACGCTGGTGTGATTGCTGGATGTAGGGAAGACGAACCCTCCATGAGGGGGACAGTGGTGAAGAGAGGGGAAGATGGTGCCTGCTGTGACCGGCAAGGCATGAAGGAATATGGAGAAGGTCATTGTGCTTCCAATTTGGCCGTTGGAGGCATGGAGAAGGGAGGTCGAGAAGGTCCACTGGAGCAAGATCTGAAGGAGGTTGGAGAGGGAGGAGAAGAGAGTTTCTCAAGCTTAGATTTGCTAAGGAGCTTGGGTTCTCGCCCCTACTCCTTTTAGAGGCCATGGGAAGAGGTTTAAGACTTGGAGACCAAGCTTGGTAAGGTGACTGGTGAAGGATACCCACATCTCTCATGCATTCGCATGAGAGATTGGGAAATAATTGGAGCCCACAAATAGGTTTGATTTGAAGGCAATTACTTGACGAATCTCCATTTCAATACTGAGAGGGATTTGTCAAGTAATTGCCATGTTCTTGCCAATCAAGGCTCGCCGGAGTAGGATTCCTAATCGATAATGGTAGAGGGACATTTTTCCAAAGAGTGGCGACAAAGATTGGGCATTTTGTAAGGAATTCAAAAGATGAGGGGTTATTTGGGATAAAAAGAGCCAGACTTGGACTAAATTACAAACTAGGTCAAGGCAATCTCTGGTTGGGTCCAAATTTTCATACAAACTTAATTTGGACCTAAGAAATCCAATGGTGAAATGGATTTTGGTTTTGACCTAGTTTGACTGGATAATTTATGCAAAAACTCAAATTAGGGCAATAGTCTGTCTGTGACTATGTTTTAGGTCAAAATGAGTTCTGATGACCAATTCAAGGATGCCAAACCCTAGAGAATATTTTTCTATGAATTTTAGAGGATTTATGTGAATTTTAGCTTGACCAAAACCTCAGTAAATTAAGCGAATCTATTTTTAGGGTTTCAAATGTCCATTAATTCTTGAAATACATGAAAATTCGTTTCTGTCTGCATGAACCTACTTATTAGACTTTAATGACTAAATGACCTTTAATAAACCAACCTACTTATTAGACTTTAATGACTAAATGACATTTAATAAACCCCTGACATACCTTGTGGTTATTCTGTATTTGTGATGAGATGGTAAAATTACAGAAATAACCCTTCTTTCATCTTTTCTTCTCAAAACAACTCTCCTTGCTTTAGAGACCTTATGACTGATATGTAAGAGCTTTTATTGACTTTATAAGACCAAATTGAGCTAGTTATGGCTCATGATGGTGTTCCCATCAGTTGCCCTCTCCGTGCGCCCTTCATCAAGGAGGAGTCCATCTCAACCGTTGGATCTTCATCCAACGGCAGAGAGTAGCTGCACACTAAAATCAAAACTGCAACTCAAAAGGCGGTTTGGCATAGTGGAGAACATGCTTACATGAGAGTGTGAGGCGCAAGTTCAATTCTCACTGAGCGTAAAACTAGCGAGGCGGTGGTGCGCAGCCGTGCTTGGACCAATGGATCAGAACAAGTGATGTGGATGCAGCCGCGTGGTGCAACAAGGAACGACGAATGAGGTGGTGCCTGATGAACGCCCAATCTAATGCCAAACTTGACACCCCACCAGATGCGGAGCGAGCGCTTGAGAAAAGGCGGTGCATCAATCCTTTTAAGCTGTCTGATTGCGAGATTAGATGGTTGAAATCGAATGAGCGTGCACGCGCACGTAAAGATGTGAGGTGATGGAACCAGCAGGCAAGTAGCTGCCATGTGTCAGCATCTAGCATGTTCCGCAAAATTAAGGCTATTTTTAGGTGCGATCTGAGCTGTTTATCTTTCGATCGACGGATCTAATTGAACCTAAGTTGTTGCACAAGTTGGGAGGCCTAAATACCTACTTTACCCCTCACTAAAGCTATAAAAAGAGCCTAGAGTCCCCAGTTGAGAAACAACTCCCACCAGACACATCTCTAGCTTCCCTCTCTCTCTGCAACTTCTCTCCGATCTTCTTCTTGGTGTTTTGGATCTGAGGTGTTACCGCCTTTGCACAAGCATCCCATAAGCAGCACCATCCTTCATCTATTTTCTCTCTATTCTTTAGCATAGTTGTTTTAATTGCTAGTTTGAGAACTATTTGCAAGTAGGAATGAAAATCCGATTCTATGAATATTCTGTTTGTATTTTCTTTCTTTCATTAGGCTAGATTAGTTAGTACGAAAAGTGTTGAAAATCACATTTTGCCTCCTTGCGAATGACTCGATACTTACCGAAATATTTATAAATTTATTTGTTTCAACTTAATTCGCAACTACAATGATTGAAATATTATTTTTATGCTTTTTGCGATGAACAATCGCCTCCCGTGCATAAATTGCAAAAAATGTGCAAAGGCACACTCACACCATTGCATAAAAACTATGGCAAGAAAAACCCATATACAGTGCAAAAAGTAGGTTTTCTTCTTTTCAAAGGAAAAGAAGATCCTAGAATACGCATAAAATATACTGAGACACAAACAAGTAATATATCAATCCAAATACGTGTCCTATACAAGTCTATGTATGTGCATATCCTAATGCTCAAAGGTCTAAGGTCTAGGATTGAGACTGCTCACTACAGGCTCCTCGAGGTCTAATAGTGAATAGACTTGTTGATCTTCGACCAAAGCCTTAAGAGGTGCAAAGAGGAGAGATAGAAGTATAAGATTCGTGTGACTCTAGTGATCGCACTATGTGCATGATAGCATGCAACAGACATGATCAATAAAAATCTGCATGCAATTTGCAAACAGATATATGTCATGAGTTTTATGAATCCTCTTTTTAGTTAATTTTTTTCAAATGATGGAAAAAAAGTAAATGTGACCGCATTTTAGATCTTTTCAAACAAATAGATGGTCTTCCTTATTAATCCAACGACAGGGATCTAGGTGGGTTTTTCTTCCATGAGCTTTTTCCACTAATGTAAGATATCAACAAACCTGAGTCAGATCATGCTACTAGCAAGTATATGTACTCCTAGGAGTGTATGCCTAGTAGTATGTTGTTGCTAGTCAGAAAGTATGTATTTATGGTATGTTTTATATTTTCTAACCTAAATGCAACAAAGAAACCTAACTAAAGACTAAGGAAAGGAATCTCACAATGGGTATGTATAGTGAATAAGCGAAAAAAACCCACCTTCCTCCTAAGAATACCTATGAAGATATCCTTGAAAGAAGACAAAAATAAAACAAAAACAAATAATTAAATTGATAATGGCCAATATAATTACCAAGTAACCAACCTAGCAACGACGCCATTAAACTGTTGGTTCAATTCTCAACACAGTTAATAAAGATTATTAGTCTTAATTAATCATGTAAAGCATGGACTTAGGTTAACTCGAATTTGCTAAATTGTTGGCATTGATTGTAGTATAGGGTCAAGCTAACCTAACATTTTAGATTTTAAATTTATTTAACTAGTTGAGTCGAGGTGAAACATGTGCTAGAACAAAAACAACAATTGCAATAGAAAGTAAAAAGAAGGCAATTTGACTAACTAGAATTTGTGTTCTTTTCCAAGACAAGTAGAGGAATGCTTCTACTAGAAATGAAAAAAATCTAAAAGAAATAAAAGAAACACAAATCCTTTGCAAAATTTGGTGAAGAAGGGAGTCTTCTTGCTCCAAGCCAAGCTGCTCCTTGGCATGAAAAGAGGGCCTCCTTCTTCTCCTTCCTTGAGAGCTCCTCCAAGTTGGATGCTACCACCTTCAATGCTCTCCTCCAAAGGGTGGGCGTGCACCACCCTCAAAAGCTCCTCCAAGGTGGTGTCGACCACCTTCAAGATCTCCTCCAAAGATCTTCCCTGCCTGGCTTCTCCTTTGGTTGGCGTGGCTCAAGAGAGAAGGGAAGAGGGGAAGGCACCAAAGGGACAGAATATTCCCTTAATCTTCTTCTTCTTCTTCTCTCTTGGGTGTGGTCTCTAGGTAGAATATGAGAGTGAATTTACTAGCCAGGGATGGTTTGAATGGTGGTGGGCAGTGGTCTTTTTATAGGGTAGGATGAGGGGTTAAGGTGACTCTTGAAATGGAGGGCTAAGATGGGAGGATGGAGGTGGTTAGATGATCTTAGGGTTAAGGATGGTTGGCGCCACCTAAGGGGTGTAAGGGGGTAGTTAGGATTGGTCAAGGGGCACCTAAAAGTGGCTCCAACCATGGAGAGGTGCCATGGGTTGGCACCAACTTTGAGGCTTCTATAAGGTGGGATTATGTGGATGGTGGAGATGGGTTTAAGGGGAGATGTGTGGTGGAGATGAAGGGGATTTTTGGTGGGAAAAGTGGTGCCAACAAGGGGGTAGTTAGGGTGGTTTTGGCGCCACTTTTAGGTGTATTTTGGTGGTAGTGGGTAGGCTAGGTTGGCGCCAAATAGGGTTAGCTTATGTGGAGCTTAGGTGGAGCTAGTTGGTGGAGTGGTTAGGTAGGGTTTTTGGGTGGTACAAGCCAAGGAAGCTAGAGCATAGCTAAGTTAAGCTAGCTTAGCTAATGGTGGAGTAGAGGAGGAGGTGTTGGGGCTAGGGTTTGGAGGGAGGAGCTAGTTCTAAAGAGTCCGGAGCTGAAGTGGAGTTGGCAGCTGCTGAAGAGGTCAACTTGGGGCTACTCCAGCTGTCTTAGCTTGCTAGTTCTTTGCTAGCTACTAAGCCAAGCTAAAGTGAGCTAGCTTCTGTTGAATGGAGCTGAGGTGAGCTGGGTCTGGTGCTCCCAGGGAGGATTGAGCTGGTTGAGACAGCTAAGGTAGCTTAGCTCAATTAGCTAGTTCCCCGGGAGCTGGACTTGAGCTTCCTGAGCTGGGATGAGTTCTTCTTCAGCTGGCTGGAGTTGAGTCGAGCTAGATGTAGCTGGATCTGAGCTGGGGTGAGTTCCAGTCAACTTAGCTGAGCTAGCTAGAGCTCCCTGTGGACTTGTGGGAGCTAAAATGAGCTAGAATCAACTAGGTTGAGCTGGATCTGAGCTAACTTGAGCTAGGGTGAGCTAAGATGAACTCTCTTGAGCTACCATTTAGCTGAGATTAGCTGAATGGAGCTGGGATGAGCTAACCCTAGTTCAAGTGAGCTGGATCAAGCTGAGTTCCAGCTAGTCTGAGCTCCTCCTTCACCATTTGCCTTCTTGAGTGCTAGGGTTTTAGGGATCTGTATATCTCGTTCATCCCTAATGCTCACAAAAACACATTAAAACAACAAAAGAAAATGCAATGCATGCCTAACCTAGTTAATGCCTAAATGCAGTGCAAATACCCGTTTGCGGAGTAAAATCCTAAGACCTAGGTTTGTTTTAATGCAAAAGAATGATGATAAACTGACGTTTATCACACCCCCATGCTTATCTTTTGCTAGTCTCTTATCAAAACTTTAATTTTTGGATAATCTAATTTTTGGGAAATCTAATTTTTTTCTACTTTTGAGGAGAAATAGATTAAGGGACCTTGGTTGATCTAAACATAGGAGATACAGGATTTATTAAAGATAAACATCGGGATTTGTTTTGGATCCAACCAATAGACAAAACAGGATCAATATATCCTCCAAAAAATTCACAAATTAACCCCTTGTTAATTCAGATGACTTGAAATTTTTGTTTTTAGGATTTTTCTGCCTCATGAATCTAATTCGCAACTTGCAAAATCCTTTAAAACCTTGTGTCTGTACCTGTGAAAAGCCAACATTTATAAGGGCATGTTAATTAATTAATTTATTATTATTATTATTATTTCTCCCCCATGCTTATTTTTAGCTTAGTCTTACAACAGATGTGTCGGGATCATCATTCCCATTACCAATCCTCGAGGGGATTCTAGCGCCAGTACTTCAAGATAGCACTATCCATGACACCACCCCAGAGCTCACAACCCCAAAACACAATGCGATGTAAAAGGGCGCTCCAAGCAAACTCAAGCTCTTGCTCCGACACTATAGGTAGAGCATCGTCCAAGACACTTGAGCTGCTAAAATGCGCTTTAATGTTCCATCTAAAGATATGAAATATAGATATGGAGCAGCACCGAGGCGGTAACATGTTGGCATCGCGTCCTCAAAGGAGGCATTTTCCTCCTTCTAGGCAGTGGGAACTCAAACCAATGATCTGCTTCAGACTTTTACTAAGTCCAAATAAGGGAGTTTTTCAAATTTTTAATTGTTTTTAAGTGTTGGCTTGTGTGTGAAAATTGACACAAGAATTTCCTCAAGACATGCAAGTTTTTGAATCAAAACCTAAGCCAAATAGTCACCTGAACTATCATGAGTTTAGGTGGAATTTTTAGAGAATGATATCTGATCTAGTCTAAAATAAACCTTGAAATTCTAATGATCAGATCCCTAGTTTGTTAAAGATTAAATCCCATTGTACCAAAAGTGAATTTTTTGACCTTAGTCCCGATTTCAAAATTTTTCCTCAAAAAGTTTTCAACATTTTTATTTTTTCGGGTATGCAAGCAGGAAAATAAAATAACTAAAGGAAAATGCATGTTTCTAGGTTTTGGAAATCCTAAATCGATCATCAAATTTTAAAAACACCCCCCCATGCTTAAGATATGCCATGTCCTCATGCATTAGGAGGGAAAAGGGATCACCTTAGTGAAGAACGGTCGGGTTTAGGATGATCAAAACCTGGAAAAAGAAGAAAAAGGGAAAATAGGAAAAGAAATGATGGGTTACCTCCATCAAGTGTTATCTTTTACGCCATTCAGCCGGACATAGTGTGCATTAGTGATCAAGGGTGGCTGGCTCAGTAAAATTAAAAGATTCAGATGGAATTTTCGGCGTATGATCAAAATAGGGCTTTAAACGTTGGCCGTTGACTTGAAAGGTCGAATTAGTTTTTGGATCAAAAAGATCAACAGTGCCGTATGGATATGTTTTATGGACAATAAAGGGGCCAGTCCATTTAGATTTTAGTTTGCCAGGAAAAAGATGTAATCTCACATCGAAAAGCCAAACCGTTGATTAACGTCAAAGTGTTTTCGAATAATATATTTGTCATGAAATTTCTTTGTTCGGTCTTTATAAATCCTTGCATTTTCATAGGAAAAATTACGTAATTCTTCCAATTCAGTTAATTGTAATTTTCTATGGATACCAGCATCAGATAAATCCATGTTAAGTTGTTTTATTGCCCAAAAAGCCCTATGTTCTAGTTCTATCAGGAGATGGCATGCCTTCCCAAAAATCAGACGGAAGGGAGACATGCTGAGCAGGATTTTAAAAGCGGTACGATAGGCCCATAAAGCGTCATCCAATTTGGTGGACCAATCTTTACGGTCAGGCCTAATCGTCTTTTGTACAATATTTTTAATTTCCTAGTTAGAAAGTTTAACCTGGCCATTTGTTTGGGGGTGATAAGGAGTGGAAATTTTATGATTAACCCCATATTTAGAAAGAAGGTGACGGAATTGTGAGTGGGTGAAATGTGAGCCACCGTCACTGATAATGGCTTTTGGTATGCTAAATCTTGAGAAAATATTTTTCTTAAGAAATTCGACAATCACACAGTGATCACTAGTGCGGGTGGGTATTGCTTCTATCTATTTTGAAACATAGTCGACTACGACTAATATATATAAATACCCACTAGAGTTGATGAACGGTCCCATAAAGTAGATGCCCTAAACATCAAAAATTTCAACCTCTAAAATAGGATTAAGGGGCATCATATCCTTCCGAGTCATGTTGCCGATTCTCTGGCAATGCACATAGGATCGAACAAAGTCATGCGCATTTTTGTGCAAGCTGGACCAATAAAATCCTGCATTAAGGATTTTAGCTGCAGTTTTCTTGCCCGAAAAGCGTTTGCCGCAGGCCATTGAGTGACAATGTGTCAAAATATCATGAATTTCAAAATCGGGTACACATTGTCGAATGACCTGATCGGCACAAATGCAGGAAAGGTTGGGCTCCTCCCAAAAATAATATTTAATATCAGCAAAGAACTTATCCCATTTTGTTTTTGGCCAATCAGCAGGGATTCGATCTGTTGCTAAGTAGTTTGCGATGGGCGCAAACCAAGGGAGGGTTGTAGCAGCTAAAATGCTTTCATCGGGGAACTGATCTGGTGGGGTCATTACGTCATTCATCATAAGATGAGAGAGATGGTCGGCCACTACATTGTGCGATCCCACCTTATCCTTGATTTCTAGGTCAAATTCCTGGAGCAGCAGAATCTAACGGATAAGGTAGGGTTTCGCATCTTTCTTTGTCAGCAAATATTTAATTGTTGAGTGGTCGATATATACAGTGGCATGTGACCCCAACAGATAACATCTAAATTTTTCTTAGGCAAATACAATGGCAAGAAGTTCCTTTTCAGTAACTGTGTAATTCCATTGTGCATCATCAAGAGTTTTGCTAGCATAATAGATCACAACAGGCTTCTTGCCAATTCTTTTCCCTAGAACGACCCCTACAGCAAAATCTGAGGCATCAGTCATTAATTCAAAGGGACTATTCCAATCAGGTCCTTGCAATATTGGTGCCTCAGTAACCTCTTTCTTCAACCTCAAAAAACTCTCTAGGAACTTATCATTAAAATCAAATGGCTGGTCTTTAGTGAGAAGCTGACTTAGGGGCTTAGAGATTTGGGAAAAATTTTGTATAAATTGATGGTAGAAACCCACATGACCTAAAAAGGATCTGATCTATTTAACAGTAGTGGGCGGTGAGAGCTTAGATATAGCATCTATTTTTGCTTTATCTACTGCTATTCCTTGTTTTGAAATAACATGGCCTAAGACAATACCTTCTTGGACCATGAAATGACTTTTTTCCCAACTGAGGACCAGATTGACTTCTTTGCATTTTTGGAGAGTTCTTTCAAGGTTTTTGAGACAATGGTCAAGAGAATCTCCAAAAATAGAGAAGTCGTCCATAAAGACTTCTAAACATTCACCTACCAGGTCTGAAAAAATTGCAAGCATACACCTTTGAAAAGTTGCAGGTGCGTTGCAAAGATCGAAGGGTATCCTTCGGAAAGCAAAGGTTCCGAAGGGGCAGGTGAAAGTTGTTTTGTCGTGGTCCTCAGGATGAACTGCTACCTAATTATAGTTGGAATAACCATCCAGAAAATAGTAAAAATCCCGTCTGGCTAACTGCTCCAAGATTTGATCAATAAAGGGGAACGGGAAATGGTCCTTCTTGGTGGCGGTGTTTAATTTTCGGTAATCAATACACACGTGCCAAGAAGAAGTGGTTCGAGTGGCTACATTCTCCCCATTATCATTAGTGACAACTGTTAGTCCAGCATTTTTGGGCACAACCTGTGTTGGACTAACCCAGGAGCTATCAAAAATGGGGTAGATGATATCAGCATCCAGCCACTTAATAATCTCCTTTTTTACCACCTCCTGCATAATAGGGTTCAAGTGCCTTTGTGGTTGGCGGGAGGGGCGAGAATCGTCCTCTAAATATATATGATGCGCACAATAGGACGGATGAATACCCTTAAGATCAGAAAGGGTCCAGCCAATAGCTTTTCGATATTTACTCAAAACTCGGAGAAGTTTGTGCTCTTGTGCCCCGATAAGTCTAGAATTTATAATCAGGGGCAAGGTCTGATTAGGACCTAGGAAGACATATTTAAGGGAGTCGGGCAAAGGTTTTAATTCCAATTGTGGGCCCGGCTCTGAAAGAGTTTCTGCTTTGTGGGTTAGTGGTGAGGTGAGAGTGAAAGGGTCAGCTGGAAGGTTAGCTGGATGTGTGGTTAAGGTGGAAGGGTGAGAAGAAGTGGATTGTTCAGGAACTGTATTGATGGCAAAACAAGAACCTAAATAGGAAATCTGCAAAGTTTCCTCTAGAATATTTTCTATTTCTGAATCCAAATCATCAAAGAAATCTCATTCTTGGAATCGCCTAGAAGCTTGAAAAATGTCTAGGGTTACAGATTCACCGCCGCACATGATCTTCATCTTTCTAGAATCACAATCAATATTTGCACGGCCGATGGCTAAGAATGGTCTGCCAAGAATAATGGGGGCAAACTTTAGTGCTTCTTGTACCTCTATGTCCAGGACTAAAACATCTACTCCGAATAGACAATTTTTGACCCGGACAAGAACATCCTCAACAATTCCCCTTAGTTTAATTGTAGATCGGTCGGCTAATTGGAGAGTAACCTCAACATGCTTTAATTCACCGATCTTAAATTCCTCAAAAACAACTGTAGGGATAAGATTAATTGAGGCACCAAGATCCAACAAAGCGTGATCAAATGAGGTATCATTAATGATAACATGAATTAGGGGGGCACCGGGATCTTTTCTCTTAAGAGGCAGTAGACTCTACACAACTAAGCTGACTGTCTCTAGAAGGATCACCTTTCCTAAATTTCTGGGCTGCCTTTTCGAAGTACATAAGTCTTTTAGGAATTTTGCATAGGCAGGGATGTATTTAATGGCATCTAGGAGAGGGATATTAATTTCTACTTACCCAAATAAATCCAATTAATTCCTTCTCAGTGGGCTCGGATTTCTTCTTTTTCTTATTTAAAGAGTGGAGGGCTTGTGGAAATGGAGCAGGGTTTCCCTGTTTTGCATTAATTGGTTCTTGAACAATAGGAGGGGGAGAGGGGGAAGAGTTAATCTGTGTTTCATTAAAGCAGGTTTCTTTAACAGGCAGGGGATTGTGAGTGGTTTTCCCATTCCTCAAAGTAATTGCATTTGCAGTCTAGTTGTTTCTAGAATGAGGACGGGAAGCCTGACTATTATTGAAACCCATTGGATGCTGATGTGCTGGTTGAATGGGTTGACTGGGATATCCACCTTGGAACTGATTCCTTTGATTATTTGGGTTGGGCATGGGTTGGGAAGGTAAATTCCTAATAAGTCGATGATCAGGAGTAACCTTAACTTGTGTTGCAAGTTGGTAATCATGCGGGTTACTTCTGTCATTTGAGTCTGCATTCCTTGTAGAGTTTTCATGACCTAATTATTAATATCATCCTGGGATGGTCTAGGTTGATACATAGGTTGCCCATAATTCCCAAAATAGTTTTGTTTGGGAAAAGGAATCGGGTTTGGGTTCTTCCAGGAGTGATTCGGGTTAGTCCTCCAGTTTTGATTGGAAGCATTGGAGGGGTTTCTAAATTGCTCCTGGAGAGCATAAATATTTTTCTAGGTGGGATCAAAAATATTTTGATCAAAATTCCCAGTCAAATCTTGTGGGAAATCAGTCGGAAATTGCTGGCCAGCAGATGTGGCATCAATGTTGTGTAGATTTTCTCTTCGGAGAATGTGTGGGGGGTTAGTGTGTGGAGAGTGAGCATGTAGAGCTTGTTTATTTATGAGCTTTTCTTCCATTTCCTTTTGGTGAATTTGCATCTGGTCCAGTCATTGAGCTAACATATATAGATCATCTTGAGTGACTGAAACAGAGGTGGATTTGGAGTCAATTTCATGGACTCCGTGTCTGGGGTTTTGTGATCTGCCAAAAGTGTCCATTAAATTCATGTTAAATGAGTTTTCACTCATTTCTTCAAAGAGAAGATAGGCACTTTCGGCGTCCTTGTTAAGAAAATTGACCCCACATGAGTCATCCACAAATCGTTTCAATTGATCTTCTAATCCATGATAAAAGATCTGCACTAACTGCCATTGTGGAATTTCATGGTGGAGGCAACTTCTTAGAAGTTCCTGAAATCTTTCCCATGCTTCATGGAGGGGTTCACCAATTTTCTGTTGAAAGGTCATTATGGATCTTCTTAATGCATTCGTTCGACCGATCGGAAAAATTTTTTTTAGAAAAGCACTATTTAATTAGGGCCAGGTGGTAATAGGGCGCCCAACCGTTCTAAACCAATGAGATGCTCTGTCCTTAAGAGAGAGAGAAAAAGGTCTCATTAACCACATGCCTTCCTGCACATTGCAGGAACGAGTGGTTTGAGCGAGGATAGTTAATTCCTCGAGATGACAAAAAGGGTCCTCTCTTGGAAGACCATGAAAATGTTTAATAAGGTTTAGAATGACTGGTTTGATCTCGAAATCCCCTTGTAGTATGACTACCCCTGGTCTTTCCTCATAATTGGAAGGATCATAGAAGTCCTTAAGAGGAACGACAGGTTGTTGGCGGGGTGGTGGATTTTGTCCTTGGTTAGCTAGGTTCGTGACAATCCTAGCTAAATCTTCTTGATTTTGTTGTAGTCGAACCAAATGGTTGACCATTAATGCAAAGGGATTTGGATTTTGAGTTATAGTTGGAGGGCCACATGGCCCTGTTTGTATTTCTGGTTGCTCCAAGTTAGGGAGGTGAGGGAGGGTGAAGTCAGCTTGTGGGTCGACTGACGAGTTAGAAGTGGAAGCAAAATTTTTTTGTCGGCTTCCTAGGTTTTCCATTTTTTTAGAAGAGGAGGGGGAAGAAAATAATGATTTTCTACTGCGGGGGGCGAAATCAGATGATCCCTCAAGGTGTGGTTTTTGGGACTGTTGCCCATGCATGCACTGTTTGGAAAGAATTGGAGGGAAGGAGAAGAGAAAGAGATGAGAGAAAGTGTGCAATTCAAACAAACAAAGATAGACCTAACTTAAGTGTGACTTCCTAACAATAAACCTAAGACTTGGTCTACGTAGGAAAGAAATAATCAATAGTGAATACCCGTTCTGGCAACAAATCTAGCCAAGTTGCTTAAGGGGAGGTTTGGGCCCAAACGTTTCCCAGGGAAAACCTCAGGTGCTTGTACAAACCCACACTTGGTCGTTTGACACGGCCCCTCAGCCTGAACACCAAATATAGATGATAGAATTGGTATTAACTAAAGAAAACTTAAGACCTATATAGCAAGCCTAAGTTGATGAAGCCTTGGGGGTCAAATTGCTATGAATTTTAGTTAGGTCTAGGATACTATAGTGCACACGGAATGTGGAGGGCATTAATTGAGTTGTTGCCCTGTTATTTCAATTTTTTTTTGGTGTGTGTGTAAGAATTGGAAAGTGGTTCCAATGAAAAGCAAGTTGTCACACAATTCTTTTTGTATTTATATTTTTTAGGATTCAATTTAATTGACTGTGTTGTAGGGTTATTCTTTTTTAAATGTTCAAACAAGTTTGAAACTCCACAATCAAAGGAAAAACAAGTTGTATGGGTGATGGTATATTTCTTTTATATTGTGGGACTAAAAAGCAAGAAAGAAACCCTAATTGGATTTAAACCCTAATACAGAAAATTACTACCAATGAATTCTTTTTAGGCTTTCCAAATAGGTAGTGGTCCAAACAATGCAACCAACACCACCACCTTTTGTAAAATCAAACAAGGATTCTAGAAAAGATTTTTGTAAGATTTTAGGAATTTGTTTGATAATTTTTTTGAATTTTTATTTGTACTAGTGTCAAAGTCCAGAAATAATACCTGTGGGTATTTTGGACTTTTCAGAATTACCACTGACCTCAGAAAAATTTGATGATTTTATATGATCTGTAATATTTCACAAGGATTCCAGAAAGTTAAATTCCATAAAAATTGGATGAGTATAAAAATTATAAAAATTTGCGGACAGTAACAAAATAGGAAGATTAGAGGGTGTGACCCCTCTGCAGTCCATGAATTTTTAAAATTAAATACAAAGCCAATTAATTTGAAATTTTGAAAAGAAATTTATAACTTAATTTAGAATCATTGTATCAAATTGTATGATTTTAGGAGGTATGTGGTGTAGGGAATTGATTTTTCAAGTCTAGACAGGGGAGTATCTAGGGTCGTCCAAGGAGGCCAAATGTTTGCAAAATTAATTCTCTTGCTTACAAAATAGATCTCAACTTTCTTTTTGGTATTTTAAATATGCATTTTTTTTGTTTTGAAAAGACTAGGGCAAAATGCGAATTGTGGCAGAAAGTACTAACACCTATAATTACTTAACTAAAACTTAAAAGATAGATATATCCTCTTCCTATGCTCACTCTAGGCAAGTGGAGGCCTAGAGTAATTAGGAAGAAGAGGTGAACAAGTGCTAGAACAAAAACAACAATTGCAATAGAAAGTAGAAAGAAGGCAATTTGATTAACTAGAATTTGTGTTCTTTTCCAAGACAAGTAGAGGAATGCTTCTACTAGAAATGAAAGAAATCTAAAAGCAATAAAAGAAACACAAACCCTCTTGCAAAATTTGGTGAAGAAGGGAGTCTTCTTGCTCCAAGCCAAGCTGCTCCTTGGCATGAAAAGAGGGCCTCCTTCTTCTCCTTCCTTGAGAGCTCCTCCAAGGTGGATGCTACCACCTTCAATGCTCTCCTCCAAGGGGTGGGCCTGCACCACACTCAAAAGCTCCTCCAAGGTGGCATGGACCACCTTCAAGATCTTCCTTTCCTGGCTTCTCCTTTGGCTGGCATGGCTTAAGAGAGAAGGGAAGAGGGGAAGGCACCAAAGGGACAGAATATCCCCTTAATCTTCTTCTTCTTCTCTCTTGGGTGTAGGCTCTAGGTAGAATATGAGAGTGCATTTGCTAGCCGAGGATGGTTTGAATGCTGGTGGGTAGTGGTCTTTTTATAGGGTAGGATGAGGGGTTAAGGTGACTCTTGAAATGGAGGGCTAAGATGGGAGGATAGAGGTGGTTAGATGATCCTAGGGTTAAGGATGGTTGGCGCCACCTAAGGGGTGTAAGGGGGGTGGTTAGGGTTGGTCAAGGGGCACCTAAAAGTGGTGCCAACCATGGAGAGGTGCCATGGGTTGGCGCCAACTTTGAGGCTTCTAGAAGGTGGGATTATGTGGATGGTGGAGATGGGTTTAAGGGGAGATGTGTGGTGGAGATGAAGGAGATTTTTGGAGGGAAAAGTGGTTCCAACATGGGGGTAGTTAGGGTGGTTTTGGCACCACTTTTAGGTGTCTTTTGGAGGTGGTGGGTAGGCTAGGTTGGCACCAAATAAGGTTATCTTATGTGGAGCTTAGGTGGAGCTAGTTGATGGAGTTGTTAGGTAGGGTTTCTGGGTGGTACAAGCCAAGGAAGCTGGAGCATAGCTAAGCTAAGCTAGCTTAGCTAATGGTGGAGTAGAGGAGGAGGTGTTGGAGCAAGGGTTTGGAGGGAGGAGCTGGTTCTAAAGAGTCCGGAGCTGAAGTGGAGTTGGCAGCTGCTGAAGAGGTCAACATGGGGCTACTCCTGCTGGCTTAGCTTGCTAGTTCTTTGCTAGCTACTAAGCCAAGCTAAAGTGAGCTGGCTTTTGTTGAATGGAGCTGAGGTGAGTTGGGTCTGGTGCTCCCGGGGAGGATTAAGATGGTTGAGACAGCTAAGGTAGGTTAACTCAATTAGCTTGAGCTAAGCTAGGTCCCCAGGAGCTGGACTTGAGCTTCCTGAGTTGGGATGAGTTCTTCTTCAGCTGGCTGGAGTTGAGTGGAGCTACATGTAGCTGGATCTGAGCTGGGGTGAGCTCCAGTCAACTCAGCTGAGCTAGCTAGAGCTCCTTGTGGACTTGCGGGAGCTAAAATGAGCTAGACACAACTAGGTTGAGCTGGATTTGAGCTGACTTGAGCTAAAGTGAGCTAAGATGAACTCTCTTGAGCTGCCATTCAGCTAAGATTAGCTGAATGGAGCTGGGATGAGCTAACCCTAGTTCAAGTGAGCTAGGTTCAAACTGTGGTGAGCTAGATCAAGATGAGTTCCAGCTAGTCTAAGCTCCTCCTTCACCATTTGCCTTCTTGAGTGCTAGGGTTTTAGGGATCTGTATATCTCATTCATCCCTAACACTCACAAAAACACATTAAAACAACAAAAGAAAATGCAATGCTTGCCTAACCTAGTTAATGCCTAAATGCAACCCAAAAACCTATTTGCGGAGTGAAATCCTAAGAGCTAGGTTGTTTTAATGCATAAGAATGATGATAAACTGGCATTTATCAGCCCGTGACCAGATAGTTCACTATGTCAATGAACCAAGGAGTTTTAGCCTCCATGGCCAATAGAGACTCATCAAGGAAAGTCTCTTGAATACCGCCAGCTGGATTTGATGCCTCAATAGAGATCCTAGACAAATGATCTGCTACCACATTCTCAACTCCTTTCTTATCTTTAATTTCCTAGTCAAATTTTTGGAGTAGCAGATTCCAATGAATTAGGCGAGGTTTGGTGTCCCTTTTAGCAAGAAGATGCTTTAGGGCAGAATGATCAGTGAACACCACAACCTTGGATCCCAAAAGATAAGACTGAAACTTTTCCAAAGCAAATACTACAGCAAGAAGTTCCTTTTCAGTGACCGTGTAGTTTTGCTGAGGACCCGTAAGGGTCTTGCTGGCATAATGCAGCACATGAGGTTTTCCATCAACCCTTTGACCTAAGATCGCTCCCACTGCAAAATTAGAAGCATCGCACATTTGCTCAAACGAGAGGGTCCAATCTGGTGCTTGGAGAATCGGTGTGGTAATAAGGGTTTTCTTCAAGACTTGGAAACCCTAGCCACATCTATCATCAAAATCGAAGGAGACATCCTTCGTTAACGGGTCGCAGAGTGGCTTAGAGATTTTACTGAAATATCTAATGAAGCGCCTATAAAATCCAGCATGGCCAAGGAAAGATCTAACTTGACGAACATTGGCGAGCAATGGAAGCTTAGAGATGGAATCAATTTTTGCGGTGTCCACCTCTAATCCTCTCTCGAAAACTATATGCCCTAACACAATGCCCTGCTGGACCATAAAGTGGCTTTTCTCCCAGCTAAGCACCAGCTTTGCCTCTTCGCAACGAGTTAAGACTTTATCAAGGTGCGAAAGGCATAAGTCAAATGACGAGCCATAAATGGAGAAGTCATCCATGAAAATTTCAATGAACTCATCGATCATATCAGAAAAGATAGCCATCATACAACGTTGGAAAGTGGCAGGAGCATTACATAACCCGAATGGCATTCGGTGGAATGCAAATGTGCCATACGGACTCGTGAAGTTGGTACGCTCCTGATCGTCAGGAAAAATGGCTATCTGATTATACCCAGAATACCTGTCAAGAAAACAGAAGTACTTGTCCCCCACCAATCGTTCCAAAATTTGATCGATAAACAGTAAGGGGAAATGGTCTTTCTGGGTAGCCGTGTTCAAACGGCGGTAATCAATGCAGACCCTCCAACCAATTGAGGGTCGGGTGGTCAGCAGCTCTCCTTTGTCATTCTCCTCCACAGTGATTCCTGCCTTTTTGGGTACTACATGAATAGGATTGACCCATTTACTATCTAAAATGGGATAGATAATCCCTGCATCTAGCCATTTCAGAATCTCCTTTTTAACAACCTCCCGCATATTTGGGTTGAGCCTTCTCTGCATGTCTCGGAAAGGTTTCACGGACTTGTCCATGTATATATGATGCATGCAAAGAGAGGGATCAACACCCTTAATATCAGCAATTGACTAAGCAATTACTTCCTTGTGCCTTTGTAAACACTCAAGTAGAGCTCCCTCCAACAATTCAGATAATGCAAACGAGATAATAATGGGGAGTGTGTTATTAGGGCCAAGGAAAGCATATTTCAATGTGCTCGAGAGGGGTTTCAACTCCAACTCAGGAGCCTTTTGGATTGAGGGTTTAAGTTGAGATGTCCCCACCTCAGGTAGCGAATCTACCTTCACAGTCAGGGGTGGGGACAGAGACTCAGTGTGTATCCCTAGCAACTCTTCTAATTCGGGCATTTCCCTTTTAGTTTCTTTAATAATAGGAGGATGGTCCTTAGATATGACCTTTTGAAAGGGATCTCTACATAAGAGTGCTGGAGTAGTCTCTTCAATTATTTCATCAACGACCTCAATCTGAGAACAATCTTCAAATCCGGATTGATTGTAAGTATCAAAAACATTCAACCGGATCTTCTTGTTCCCGAAGCCCATTTTAAGTGCCCCAAATCTACAATTCATAGAGGCATTCGCTGTGGCCAAGAAGAGGCATCCCAGAATAATGGATGGCTTTGTGGGCAATTTGATGGGTTAGTATCAAGCACCAGAAAGCCAACAGGGAAGAAGAAGTCCTCCACTCTCACAAGGACATCTTTCAACAATTCCCGTGATGTCTTAAGTGATCTGTTTGTGACTTGGAGGAGTACTAGACTAGGCTTTAGCTTGCCTCCTCCCAAAAGGTCATAGACAGAGCTCGGTAAAATGTCCACCCCTACACTCAGATCGAGCAGAGCCTCGCTAATGTGTTGGTTACCTATAACCATTAAAATATACGGGGCTGCTGGGTCTTCCATTTTGGGGGATGTTCCATACTGGACAACTGTGCTAACATGGTCAGGCAGGATGACCTTGGTTTGGACCGATTTCCTAGATTGACGCTTTTGGATGCATAGGTCCTTCAGAAACTTGGCATAGGATGGGATCTGTTTAATAGCTTCCAATAGAGGCAAGTTAATCTAGACTTGCCTAAAAGTGTCCATAATCTCTTCCGTCCTATCCTTGGCTCCAGACCAGCCAGCAGAAGATTCCCTAGGAGCGGATAGGCACTTTGGATAGGGTACCCTCAGCTTCTGGGTAGAGGGGTCGTCATGGCGGGAAAGGGGTGGTGGAAGGATGACATCCTCATTGTGGGTGATTTTGTGTGAGGGAGAGAAATGTGGCTCTTCCTCAATGGAGATGGAAGTCGGGTCAGGTGTAGAAGGGGAATTCTGAGACATAACCGTAGGAGTGTTATCAGGCTTGTCAATCTCTTTCCACTCCTCAGCATGGTCACCGCTTGGGCATGCTCCCTGAATACGACCCCCTTGCCCTTAGGGTTCTCCTCATAAGAGCTAGGTAGCTTCCCCAGATCACGTTGCCTAACTGCCTCAGTAAGATGACCAATTTGGGATTGCATATCAATAATCATCTTATTCTAAGATTAGATGACCATATTCTGATGCTCTTGCATCTCTTTCATCATGGCTTTAAGTTCATCCATCTCAAAGGGCTTATTCTGAGGAGGGCTTTCATAAGATGGTTGGTATATGGGTTAGGGAGGTAAGGGTCTTGTATTCCCTAAGTTAGAAGCATCACCTTTCTTCCAAGAGATGTTTGGATGGTTCTGCCACCCTAGATTATAGGTATTGGAATAAGGGTTATTGAGAGGAGGAGGGCAGAAACTTTGGGCCATGTTCAAGTGGGCCTGAATCAACTCAGGGAAATGATTTGCCTGATGGCACTCCACAGTCGCGTGCATTGTGCTTTGGCAAATGGAGCATTCTCTTGAAGCCTGAAAGATAGAGGCTGCTTGCGGGTTCATGCCGAGGTTTGCTAAAAGCCTATCAAAGTTCTTATTCAATAATTGAATCTGATAAGCCTAATCCTAAGAAGCCCCAGCTTCATGGGCCTCTATCTTCCTCTACAAGATTGATGGTTTTCTTTCTTGATAGGCAGAGGACAAATGTATGGAGTTGTCGCTTAATGTTTCAAATAATGGTCAGGCCTCATCCTCAGTTCTGATCATGAAGGTTCCTACATAGGCTACATCGATGGTTTGCCTATGACTTTCAGATAATCTGTTATAGAACCTTTCAACCAATTGCCATCTTGGCACCAGATGGTGGGGGCAAAACCCAAGAAGGTCATTAAAGTGCTCCCAAGTCTCATGAAATTGCTCCCCTTCCTGTTGAGTAAAACCCATAATCTCTCTTTTGTAATGGTTGGTCTTACTGATAGGAAAATACTTTTTCAAAAATTCTCCCTTAAGGGTGGCCTAATCATTTACCCTTGCATCAAGGGCATGATACCAGTGCCTGGCCTTATCCTTTAGGGAGAATGGAAATAGAGTCTTCATCAAGGCTTCATCAGTAAAGCCCTGGAGCTTCACTGAGGAACAGACCTCGGTGAATTCCTCCAAGTGCTGGTAGGGGTCCTCCCTAGTAGTACCATAAAAGGAGGGCAGCAAAGATATGGTACTGCTCTTGATCTCATATGGATTATCCCCTACCGGTCGTCTCAGTGCTTGTGCGGGTTGGTTTGTTGGAATAAAATAGTCCCTTAGGGTCCTTTGTTGATTTGCTCCTTGTTCAGCCATGCCTTCTCTTCTCTCTCCTAGGTGAGCTCTCCTAAGAATTCTCTCAGGCTCAGGATCAAACACTAGACTACCCTCAAGAGAGCA
Source organism: Thalassia testudinum (assembly GCA_037157565.1). Taxonomy (NCBI): domain Eukaryota; kingdom Viridiplantae; phylum Streptophyta; class Magnoliopsida; order Alismatales; family Hydrocharitaceae; genus Thalassia; species Thalassia testudinum. Next base: position 22,566,707 of record JAZHRO010000072.1, on the reverse strand, counting down.
TCTACCAAGCATACAATATCAATCATAATTTAGGTTCTTATTGATTAAGTAAGTGAAACCTCCACTCCAAAGATAAATCAACAGGTCAAAGCTTATCCCTCCGTTCCCACGTAAGTGGTATAAGAGGGGTGATGACTTGAAATCCTAACCTTCTTTGTTGCGAAGGTAGAATTGGTTGATATAGATGGCCAAACAAGTTATTCACTGCAATTGCGTGCCTTAATTCAACCTTCGAGTGTCGTAGGACCTATACTTTTCTTGGATGATACTCCCAGGTAATCAAGTGAGAAGTTACTCCAAGGATGAGCAAAGGGATGCAAGTAGGGCGAACCCTTCCTTTGAGGCAATGCGTATGCGGTGCCCCTTAACTACCCTTTTGTTCCTTTAAGGGGTGTCCCCCTTCGTGAAGTATCAAAACACTTGGTCAAAAGATAGTACCACCACCACCACAAAGCACAATAGGAGGGTTTGCACTGATAAAGAGATCGATGCCTATAGCCTTAAGGGATCGAGCCTTAGTGCGGTGCCTAATATGCATGCTCAGTGTCAGAAGTGTGCATCACACCGCAAATCTTTTTATTTTTTTTTAAAAATGCAGATAAGTCCCTTAGAATCAGATCAAATGTGAATTGATTTTAAGATCGAATCTGATTATTAGTCCCACTTTTAGTTAGGCGACCACAGAATTAGTAAATTCAAACAACTTGGTGGTCTTGAATTTTAATTTGAATGCAGATGTGTGAACAAGAGCTGGATGCAAAAGTTAGAAAGGTGTACCCGTCTCCAGCAATCTTCGTGCTAATATGCTTGCAATGCAATAATTAGATCTAATGTACCGCTCAATCACCCCTAAATGCATGCACCTAAGGGCATGCAACTCTTAAATAGGCAGCTCGATATTTTCTTTTGTTGGTTTTAAAGGCAAGCAAGCAGAAAATGGAATCACACACATAGAAAAATGTAAACCCTAGTAGCTAAAGAATGTGGGGACAAACCCCTAAAAATTCTTCCCCGATTACTACAAGGGTAAGAAGATAGCAATAAATTTTGTGACGACGGAGAATACCTTGTGAAAGCGGGATCCAGGTCTCCTACGTCTTTTCCTCGTGTGGCTTAGCTCGAGGTTGATGTCGCCGCTCTATTGCGTCTGTCACCCCATCAAACTCCTTGCACAATAAGATAAAGAATGATCAGATAATTACGCATCTCAGAATATTCAAAAATAATAAAGTGAATCTATTGCGCCTGTTGCCTCCCCGGCAACGGCGCCATTTGATAGAGAGATTTTCGCTTATTTATGAAGATGATAGCAATAAATTGATATGTCGTTGTGTTTTATGTGGTGGAAAATCTCTCAATCAAAAGTTAAAATAAATATCAAATTGAACCACGATAAAAATGTCGCATCCACAGGGAGGAATTGAACCAATAAATTCATGAGTAGAGGATTATAATGTTTGCAGACAACTTCGCGACTTCAATTTAAGGAATATGCTACTCTAAATGGAGCTTACAATTTCATTAAAAGTTCAAGGCCATTTATGCAATTTTCACATCAGGAATCAAGCTCCCAAAAGTATGTATATGATGCATGTGTAGTGACATATCATGTAAGTTTGAATTGCATGCAAATCTGAACTGAATTTCAATGTTGAATGATGCACATAACACAAGTTAAATAAATTCACGAAATTATAAGTGCATTCATGCAATGTGGCCTGAATAAAATAATAATATTAAAGTGACAATGGCATGCAATGTAATTTTTAATTGAAGCAAAAACAGAGGAAACTTCCTCTATCTTTTTTGCGCACTCGGGGAGGCTTCGTGGGAGGAGCTGCGCTACAGGGAGGCACATCTCAACAAGGGCTATGAGATGGTGGTGACGCGGCGGTTGGAGGTGGTCGGATGTGGCCGAACGACGGAGGAGAGCGCTGGCCTGACTTCGGAAGGTGGCGCTTGCGGCTGCTGTGGCCGCGTGCACGGGCCATGCCTGGTTGCGCGGTGAAAGCTCTACGCGTGCATGCACTTTGGCCACAGTGCTGTGCGCGATGGGGGTGCTGCCCGCTCGTGAAGGCAGCGGTTGCTTTGGGTTCTTGCAGGGTTGCTAGAGAGGAAGAAGATGATGAAGAGGAGGAGAACGCACGGCCTGTAGTGCGCTTCTTTGCACGTGGTGAGGGCGCTCAGTGTGCGTTGTCTGATGATGCATGAGGGCATGCACAGTGAAGGCGCTAGTGGCTGCTTGGCGTGCTTGGTGCGCTGTGGGCTGTGGTGGTGGGGTTCTTGCAAGTGCGCGGTTGCAGGCGCGCGGTGGGGGCACTTATAAGGCTTGGTTGTAGCGCGTGTGGTGGGAGAGGATGGAAGGTCTACGTGGTGACTGCTTTGCACTTGCAAGGGCACGGTGAGGTAGTAGCAGGGCTGCAGGGTTGGAAAGGAAGGAGTGTGCGCTTGGAGGGCTGCGATTGCGCACATGGGCTGCGGTGTAGTGTGGAGGTTGGGGTGGAGGCGTGCACTGGGGGAGGATGGAAGGGTCCACAGTGCACGCCTTCCTCACGGTGCAAGCAGGATCTTTTTCCTAGTTGTGCCTTTTTCCCTCCAAGCCCCTCAGATCCTCTCTTTTATCTCCTCCCCAGCATAAGTCAAGGGATTTTCAAATCCCTTACTAAACTTGGTCAGCAGTTGTTGATGGAGTTGTTGAGGCCGGCCGGAGGTTGAGAGATTCGTGGGGGGGAATTTCTCTTCACCATCCTTTTCTTTACACAAATTATTCCTACAATAATGAAACATAAAATAATTACATAATAAGTTATAGAATGCAATATAATAGATGCAATCATTTTATGCCCTAATGTAGGTATTAATTCACAAACATAAAATATAAGAATAAACTTAACTTAGGCGTAATAATAGTCCATTAAAATGGACTCATCAAGAAGATAAACCTAATTTAAGGGAAGAAGGGGATAGGGAGTCCTTGCCAATGTTGTTGCTGGAGCCGACAACGACGATATCCCTGATGACAGATAGGGCGACGAGGAGAGGGGGAGATGGCCTCCACTTTCTCCAACAGGAGATGGAAGAGAGAAAGGAAGGCAGAGGGCTGGCCAATTTGATCGTTGGCTGGTCGGAGGACAACGGAGGAAGGAGGTCACTGGAGCTGCGGCGGAGGTGGCCAGAGAAGGGAAGAAGTTGGTGTTTTAGGTCGTGACTAGGCTCAAAATGAACCTGGGAGCTTGGGTAGCCTATATAGTTGTCGATAAGGTCTTGATTCACCCTAAATTAGTGTGAATTCCCCATGAAAGTTGCAAGGAACTCCCACTGATTTCGTGGGCTCGCTGGCGATGTAGGGTTGGTTTTAGTTTAAGAGAGGTGGATCTTTGTGTAGGGCATTCTTCAATCAATAATCCCTCCAATTTTAGAGGGATTTGGTTGACAAATGAAGAACTCCTTGATTGAAGTTCGGTGGTTTGGGTTTGATCCTGTTCAAACCTATTAATGGCAGTAGGGACCTAAATGTAAGGAAGACGACAAAGTTGGGTGCTTGGATGTGAGGAATAGAGATTCTAGGGACTGAACTGCAAACTAGGTCAAGATAGACTTTGATTGTGACCAAATTTTTGTGATAACCTAATTTAAATCCAAGAAATCTAATGGGGAACTTGGATTTGATTTTTGACCATGTTTGACTAGGTAATTTGCATAGGAGCCCAAATCAGGGTAAAATTTCGTCTGAAACTCTATTCTAAGTCAAAATAGGTTCAGATGATCAAACCAAAGATACCAAACCTCTTAGAATATTTATATATGAATTTTAGGAGATTTATATGAATTTTATCCTAACCATAACATCTTCAATTTAAGTGGGGTTGATAATTGGGATTTAGTGTTATTTTCACACTCAAAATGCGTGAAACCCTGCTTCTGTCAATGTGGACCCACTTCTTGGTCTGTAATTATCAATTGAACTTTAATTAACCCCTAGGTGACCCTGTGGTTACTCTGCATTTATGATGTGATGTTAAAATAACAAATTTTACCCTATTTTATCATTTTCTCCTCAAAATAGACCTGGGTGGAATTACTATCCTCGGGAGATCATTCAAGAGCATTTATCACTTAATTCCAACTATTTCAAGCTAGTTATGGCAAATGATGGTGTTACCATCAATAACTATGGCGGAGGATAGGGATATGGAGATGAAAATTCTATACTTAGGGGTAACTAGGGTTTGCTCCAAGGTGGTGTTCTCTATGGAGTCTACTTGGTGGATTCTATGGTAGGGAGAGGGGACAACCATGGACCTAAGGTGCTAATGAGGGTGTTGGTAGTAATGGGATTAGGAAATGGTCTTATAGGTAGTGGTGCTAAGGTGGGTGTGTGAGTGAGTGAACTAGAATGCTTGTGAGAGTATGTAATGGTGGGCGTGAGTGGTGACAGTGTTTGGAATGGTGTGGGAATGTGAATGTGAGGTGGGGTGTGTAGAGTGGTGATGGTGGTGATGGTGAAAATATAGAGGAGCTTGTGGGAGTAATGGTGAGTAATGGAATGTCGTTGTAGTATAGTGGTGAGTATTCCCGCCTGTCTAGCGGGCGACCCGGGTTCAATCCCTAGCAATGGCACCATTAAAATGGTAGCGTTATCTCTCAACTCGTTTAATTAAGTTAATTTTGCTTAATTAAGAGTAGAAGAAAGTAACTTAGGTTAACTCAAAATTGTGTCGGTTGAGTGGTATAGGGTCAAATTAACCTAACATTTTAGATTTTTTTTACTGGTTGAGTCCAGGTCGTTCGCTGGGAGGTATACATTATTTTAAATTCACCAATTAATTCTAAACATCTTATAGGTATAGGAGGTATAATTAAGTTAATTTTAATAACATGAATTTTTCTAAATAATTTAAACTTTAAGAAATATGCAAAATTCTATATGAAAACATATTTACTCAAATGATCTACTTTATTAGGAAGTAAACATGTCAATTTTTCAATTTATTTCAAAAGAAGTAAGGCAAATAAGAGTTTTTCTAATTACAACATGTCTTATTACAACATTTAAAAATAAAAAGAAATTTAAAATAATGCAAGAAAAGCAATTCTTTACTCTTTTTATTCTCCACCCTCTCTCTCTTTTCTTCTTCTTTTACCTCTCTTCCTTTCCTTCTTTCTCCCTTTCTTTTCTTTTGTTTATCCTTTATTTTTTTTCTCTTTCTCTTTTATTTCTCTTTTATTCTCTCGAGCTCACTTCTTCTTCTCTTCTGTTCTACCTCTCTTCTTCCCTTAGTCTTCTTACTTTAGCTTCCTTAATGCCTATTAACTTTCTCTTTCTACCCTTTGCGAGTTCCTTCTTTTCCTTTCCTCTTCCTTAGCCTTTCTTCTCTCTTACCTTTAGCCTTCTTTCTTTACTTAGTGATGTTCCTTTAACACTTGGCCTTCAGAGTCTTCAACACTTAGCCTTTCCTTTGAGTCATCAGCTGAACCAGGTTTTTCTTCCTCAACCAAAACTTGGTTTTTGATTTGCGGCTTAGACCTTTCGGGGATACGTAGCACCCTTTACAGGGTGGGACCAAACCCTACTAGGTCCTCGCCTAGTTCGATTTAATTTCGATTTATTTTTGATTCAATTTCTCGATCCAACCAGCTCAATGCCTCCCAAGCCTCGCCCTCCCAGGGCCACACACATCGCACGCCCACATAGGTGCACATTCACAGGCACACACGCCCTCCCACACACATGCATGCTCATTCATTCGGTAATCGTGCACCGAGCGCTGACGACTGAATAGCACAGTTAACAAAATCCCTTTATTCCAAGGCGAGCGCTCAAGAATTCTCGATGTGGGACTAAAGTTTCCCCTTCCAGAGACAACTTTAGATGTAGATTACTCCTAGCTCATAGCTCCAATTCAAGCAAACAAAAGCTTGTTGGAAAGCTCTTGAGTTGCTCTACAAGATTTTACTTTCAATTTAATGTTAAGGGGAAGATTTCCTCTTCGATTTTAAGGGTGAAATTATGGGTTTTCTACAGTATATTTATGCCTGGAAATAAAATTCAGACTACAGAGTCCATAAGTTGGACTTTCCTCTCTCAGTAAAGGTCTAAATAGGTTCTACAAGTAATCCACAGCTGCTTGTGTGGGTTTTAAGCTCTTAGAGGCTTCAGGAAACACAGAGAAGCTCAAAGCATCTTTGAAAGCTTCAGAGATTGTATTTAAACTTGAAAAAGGTGTAACAGACAGATACAGTTGTGTTTAATCAATTGGAATAGCTTCTAAGGGTTGTTACAACCTTGTCTGGGTAGGAATTGCAATCAAATTTCAACAAATATCCACTACTAACAATTTGGGTTCAAAAACAACCCAAACTGGCACTGATTGAATTCCAACCAAATTACTCCACAGAGCTGAACCAAATCACTTTAAAATCGTTCAACTGAATCTCAGAAACAATTCAGACTCCTCAATTCAATAGATTGATCTCAGAATCAAGGTCTCAAGTTCAGGTTTGACTGTAAGGCCTCAAAATTTGACTTTCCATTCTATGCCTTTTCTCAAGAAATTAAAACCTAAAATCTCTTCTTCTCAACCTCAGGAGCTTGCTCAACCCCTTAAACAGTTCTTTGGACCTAAGAAACTAGGGTTTCAGGCTAATCGCCTGAACTAAAAATGTAGTTTGTTCGTCAGAGGAGTTAGGAGTTTGTTATACTAATTTAAGGGCAGGAATGACTTCAGTGCATTTCACTGAAGCTTCTAGATCCATCAAATGTGACTTTTAAACTTCTGTCAAACTTCCCTAACTCCATCGGAGATGGAAAAAATGAAACCTTATGTACAACTCCAGTTGTTAAAATCCTAAATAAATGACTTCAATTTAATCAGTGATCCATATTATGTCATTCTGGAGATTCTTGATAAGTTCTATAGGCTGAAGATCAAATTTGATTCGCCGAAGCTCGTCGGAGCTCTGGTGAGTCCAGAAAAAGGTGCAAATTGTGTACAGAAAGAAATTTTATGCCGTTAATGACTTGGAAAGGTTCTTGAGGTCACAAGGAACCTCAGGATCTCATTAATTTCTCCATTTACTTATTAAATGTAAGATTAAACAGTGAATTCAGTTTGAATAAGATCTGAGTTGATTGAGGCATAGGAATTGATCTCCCACTCAGATGAGTGGTTAAAACAAGTCAAAAAGAGATTGCGATCATAAATATACAGTTAATTTAAAGTTTTAACTACTCCTAAGTTGCCATCTTGGCCCTTGATCTCTGACCTTCCTCAGATTATATCTGATGCTACGGAAGTCCGATCAGGGAGATCTTGGAGTCGTTGAACTTCGTTCGTCACCTTGATTAGATCCGTACGGTTAGATCTTTGATCTGATGCCCCGATTGAATATTACCCTGTTATCTAACCACAAAAAGAGAAAATTAACCTAAACTTAATACAATCTAACCTAAATGCAAGATGATGCATGTTATGCAATATTTATATTGTATGATGCAACTCTACATCTATGAATACGTGAAAATAGATGATTTATGTGATATAAATGTGTTTACATCAACCCCCACCTAAAAACACACCTCAACAGCTTTCAAAAAGCATATCTCTCTTTTTCTTTCTAATGCTTTGCGATCTTGAAAAGCTCGACTTATTTTATTTTTTGAGCTTCCATAGGATTCATTATTATATTTTATTCTTGTTGTTTTTTATTTTGGACCCAAGTTGTTTTAGGAGTCCCATTATTCTTCTCTTGGTTAGGTCTAAAAGAGAAGTTTTGTAAAGAAGTTGTGCCAACCTCATTCAAGTGGTGCAATAGTGGATTTGACTACCATTGGCTAGTTAGGAAAATCCTAAGCCGGGAGGCTTAGGTAATGGTTTTCACCTGTAAGGGTTTCCACTCTAAATACAAGTGTCATCTTTCTGATTATTGTGATTGGTTTATACTTGCTTTTAATCTATGGTGCATATTCTTTTAAAATTTGCATTTTTTGTTAAGCAAACTATTCACCCCCCTCTAGTGTGTACATTAGACCATATGGCTTCGCTTGCACTCACATCTGGTTTCAGAACTTTGTTAGTTTTCAGCAAGGATATCAAAGTCCTTTGAGGTATCGCTAAGGGGCAATTAGCAGTTAAACAACAATTTTTTGATGGCACTAACTATGGATATTGGAAGACCAAAATGCAAATATTTCTTGAATCTATGGAATATGAAGTCTGGGATGTGTTAGCCTCAAAGTATACACAGCCAGAGAATAAAGGAGTTGTTATCACCTCAGACCAGACGAAGATGGCTACTCACAATGCCAAAGCCATGAATGCTATCTTCTATGGTTTATTTAAGGAAGAATTCAATCATGTTTTAGCCTACAAAACAACATATGAGATTTGGAAAACCCTTGAAGTAACACATGAAGGGACTTCAAAGGTAAAGGAAACTCAGATCAACCTTCTGACGTAGAAGTATAAGCTCTTTCGCATGAAGAAAGGAGAAACTATCATGGAGATGTACACAAGATTTATCGACATCATAAATTCCTTGAAAAATCTGGGTCAGGAGATTGCCCATGAAGCAGTAGTTCGAAAGAATCTTTGGTCTCCCAGTAGTGACTAGGAGACAAAGATAACAGTAATCCAGGAATCCAAGGTTCTTTTCGTGCTATAATTGGATGATCTTATAGGTAGTCTAATGGCCTAAAAAGTTTAGCTTGAGCATATGAGAGGGCACGAAAGTGAAGGGAAGAAAAAGGACATAACTTTAAAGGTCAACAAATATTCAGAAGAATCACATGAAGATGAGGAAGATGATATAACCCAATTCTCTAGAAAGTTCAAAAGATTTTTGAGAAATAAGAAGAGCGAGAAGAAGAAGGAAGAACCCTAAGATAATCAAGTTATCTATTACAACTGTAACAATAAGGGGCACTAAAAAGGGATGTGGTCGGGCCCAGATAGGTTGTGTTAATATGGTGATTTTATCGTTGAAATGCGTATAGTGGTTAACCTAAATCGAGCCTAACTATCTCTTTAGAAAAAAATTTTTTACCTGGTCTACTTGATTTTATCTTGGTCACTTTCAGGCCCAGGGTCGAACTCAGGGAAGTGGGATTAGAAGTGAAGAAGTTTCTACGCCTTTCCTACAACAAATCTCTTCCATTCGTTTATTATGTTTTTGGTGTTCTTCTATTTAGATTTTTTTCTGATAATTCTTGTCCTTGAGGCAGACCCTCAAAATTAGGTTCTTGGCTTTTAGCCAAATTAGGGTTCCAAAATGGGTCTTGCTATTTGCAAGACTGAGTACCTGCAAGTCAAGGATTATCTTTTCTCTTTTGTATATATTTTTTATCTTTTTACTGGCAGGAGAGAGAAATAGAAATAAAGTAAATATAGTATATATATATATGTATATATTATATATATATAAAAGGGTGGGGGTGGAGGTGGAGATGGTGTGTAGCACGGTGTCGAGTCGGTCGTCGTCTAGGAAGACGCAACCAACAGGACGACGTGTCGCATGGAGTGTATGATGGATGGTGGAAGATGTATGCGAAATCGCTTTCTGTACGCGTGTATCGGGGAATATCAGCAACTGGTGCAGATATTCCCGCAATACAACATATGGTAGGTGATATGAAAATATATATACATGTATGTATATATGTAAATATATATCTATATGTATATATACATATATGGTTATAATTATATAGGTATATATGTAGTTATATGTGCATATATATATGTATATATATATATAGATATGTAAATATATGTATAGATATATGTATAGATATATATATATGTATATGTATGTATATGTGATGTAAACACATTTACACTACTTAAGATGTCTATTTATGCAAGTTCTTAAGCATAGGATTGCATTTCATGATATAAATATTGCATTACATGCATCATCTTGCATTTAGAATAGTTTGAATAAAATGGAGGTTAATTGTCTCCTTTTATGTGCTTGGACAGGGCAAACATTTTTTGGGGCCTCGGATCAAAGATCCAACCGTATGGATGTGATCAAGGCGACGATTGGAGTTCAACGACTCCAAGATCGCCCTAATCAGGCATCCGTAGCATCATATAGTGACCCGGGAACCCTAGAAGATCAAGGGCCAAGATGGTGTAAATTTGCACTTCAGATGACAAATCCGACCGCACAGATGAATTCGGATCGACGATCGCAGCCCAACGACACAAAAATCGAGTCAATCCGACATCTGTGGCCCCATCTACAACTTCCAGAAGATGGTCGGCCAAGATGGCGCCACGTGGCACCATCTCAGCCGCCCAAATGGCCGCTTGCATTTTGTGAAGACCCCCACCCGATCGCTCTCCGCCGTCAGATGGATATCCAACAGCTGTGGTCGCTCGCACTTAAAACCGTCCGCGCGACCATTTTGTCCGCGTAGCGCAGCGGCGACGCAGCTGCAGGCGAAGCAGAGGTCGCGGGTTTGAGCCGTGGTGAGGGGGTGGAAGGCGCGGGCGAGCGGGCGCGGACGAGCATCAGATGGAGATCTAACAGCTGCGCGTGCCCGATAGCGTCGACGCGCGATTGGACGCGCGATCGAATGCGCAATCAGACGCGCGGGGCGGCGTGCAATGCAGTAGGCGCGGACGCGATCGAAGCCGTCCGATCTCGCGATCGGATGGCTGAAAATCAATGGACGTGCGTGGACGTTGCACGCGCGAGCAGCCGAGTGGGCACACGCGAGCCGCCCACGTCGCCCACGAAGGGAGCTTTAGTGACGGATTTATCCGTCACTAAAGACCCCTTATTTATTGTTTTGAAGTTGTAATGTCCATTTTTCCCCCACTCCTTGCAACTATAAAAGGAGACCCCCTCCATACGAAATTCTCATCCCTTCTTTCTCCTCTCTACCCCTCCAAAGCTCAAAAGAAGCTTGTCCCACACCCGGGATGCTTCTTGCGAGATAAAGTCCAATTTTCGTTCCCCTTCGGAAGTGAATCCCGCGACGACAACGACGTGCTGCTCCGTTCCTGTTCTTCTGCTTTGTCCTCCTTCGTCTAGCTGTCGTCCCATCCGGCTCGTCCTCCAAGCAATCGTCGAGGAGGATAATTTCTCTCTCCCATTCTTATTTACAGCTTTTCTAGTGTAGAATTTTCCTGCTTTATAGTGTAATTGATTTTCCGCATTCTAGTGTAACTTTTATAAACAGTTGAAATATTGAATGAATGTTCTCTTTCTCTCTCTCTCTCTCTTTCTCTCTCTCTCTCTTTCTCTCTCTCTCTCTTTCTTTTAGTCTGATAGCTCCATTGTAATTATATCGCCTTGCTTGTAAAAAAAAACCTAAAAAAAATATAATTGCGAATATAGATCAACGTAACCTCCCTGTGTTCGACTCGGAATTATTTTTGGTATAAATTTTATTTGTTGAACATGAATTCTTTGCTTTTTGAACTACAACGACAGGTTTTCCAAAACCAATCTCTTAAGCGTAGCGATTCGCGAAAAATATCGTTCAACATTTTGGCGCCGTTGCCGGGGAGGCAACGATTTCCGATCTTTTCTTCACATTTTTTGCACTTTATTTGTTTTCTAACTAGCTTTTGCTCGTGTCTATTATTTTGCAGAGACCTCCATCAAGGAATCAACAAGCGGTAGACTGAAGTAAAGTACAGTTGAAGACAACTGTAAGTGCTCCCCCATTCTTTCCCCCTCTATAGATTTCATTCGCCACATTAAATCCAAATCCCAATTAACCTAGGTGTTTGCATAAATCCTAGGAATAGTTTGGTTGTTTGGATTTCCACTCAAAAAGATAATCTTGTGGGGTAATATTCAACAAACACACAACACACACCCACATTCAAGGCACTTGATCAACTTGATTTGTTTTCTACTCAACCGGGTTCTGATCTATGGAACCGGTACACACAAAGCAACACATAATAGAGTAGAAATCATTCTAGGTTAATCATCTTTGAGTGCCTAACTTAGTGGTGCATTTGTGGCCAGTTGTTTGAGTTGTTTGGGCCGCATCACTTTATTTTAAAACCAACTCATCAAGTAGCTCCTCCTTAGGGTTTTCAATCTAGGTATATTCCAGGCACTCCACTTTCTTTCTGATTTTAAAGGAAAACAATCTTCACCCGTGATATACAACTTGGTTTGCCTAGAAACTTGATTGCAATTCACCTAATTTAAAACCCTAAAAGCTACTTAAGCAAGATTTGAACACTAAAATTCACACATTATCAATAATCTTGCTTGAAAATCTTGGTTGTGCACGCACTTACACAAATCTCAATCAATCATTAAGGGCACAACCCATTGTAAGGGCCCATCACATTCCATAAGCACCACAATCCCAGGCCTTAATAAAATTGAGTAGACGTTGGCCTTAAGGTTTGATTCGCTCTTCAGGGCCAAGTCTGAGATTATTTTGGATTAACCTACTTGTACTGATTAATCTGATGTCTAGCTAGGGGAGCAGAGTCAAACTATCGCGGCTGGGGGGTACACTAGGAATCGGTGGCGAAAGCCAAAGGAAGAACCTTCTCCCTAGTCCCTCCTTCTAACTGGTTGGATTAAACAGACGCAAGTAGAGTAAATAACTTACAGTCTTAAGGCTGGTTTTGGGAGTCAGTAGATCTTTAGGCTACCCCACTTAAGGACAGCCTTGTTTTGTTGTGCTGCAGGGTCCCTATCCCCAGTCCTTCCGACCTTCTCCTAGCTTATACTGGGAAGACGGTCATTAAATCCCCGATTGGAAGGACCGTTAGAACATTCTAGGAGGCGCAAGTTAGATTTTGGTCAATTTGATCCCATGGCCGAACAACAGCCTCCTCTGCTTGAAAATCCATAGGAGGAATTTCGAAGGCAGTTGGAACAAATGCAGAGAATGCAGGAATGTTTCCAGAGAATGCAGGGCGCTCAGCCCTTGAAGGATTTTTATGATACTTCGAATTACGGGGAACGTCCCGGCGTCCAGATTCCAGCCGGTGACATAGAAATCAAGCCCCAGGTGTTAAGCCTGATTAAACATTATCTTGGGCTTGGCTCCAAAGATCCATTTCAGCACTTGGAGGATTTGACCACTTTGGTCCAGACCACCAAGGCTCGAAACATTAACGAGGAGCAAATGATCATGAGGCTCTTCCCCCACTCTCTTAGGGATAAAGCCGCGCATTGGTATAGGACAATAGGAAGACCAATTACAACTTGGAATGAGTTGAAATTGGCCTTTCTGAAGAAATTCTTCCCAGTCGGTCGTACCAATGCTTTGAGACGGGCAATCACTACTTTTACCCAGCGGCCGGGGGAGCAGTTTCATGTGGCCTGGGAGCGATTCCAGGACTTATTGCGGAGGTGTCCACACCACGAGGTGCCGAAATGGCAACTCGTGCAGATCTTCTATCATGGGTTGAATGAGCAACTCAGAAACCATGTGGATGCTTCTTGCGGAGGCAATTTCCTCAATAAAGATGCAGATAGTGCACATGATTTATTTGAGGAAATGAGTGAGAATTCAATTAACCATGCCTCCATGGATACTTTTAACCGATCCCAGCAACCCAGATCAAATGTCAATGAAGTCCATGACTCTCATTCATTTGATATGGAATTGATTTGTAATAAACTTGATAAGGTGGACTTGGTTGCTAAAATAATGGAAGAGTGGATGGCTGGCAATTCTATGAACAACTCTCAATCCACTCAATCCCAAAATTTGGGATTCCATTCCTCACGAGCTCCTTCTGGACGGGAGTTCGTGAATCAACTTGATGCGACTCAATCTATGAGTCAGCATTTCTCGGAACCCCATGGGTTCCCAACTGGGGCCTTTGATCCCAGTTTTTCTGATCCTTCCCTTTCATTCTCTCCATCCTCACCCTATGAAGATGTTTGTGCTGTACAAGAGAATGTTAGATCCAACCCCTACTCAAATGCCTATAATCCAGGTTGGAGAAACCACCCTAGCTTCTCTTGGAAAAATCCGGGGCAACAGACCCAATTCCGACCCAGCAACTACGCTCTGCAATGACCAATGGGTCAGGGTCAAGTATATACTCAGTTGCCTCCGAATCAGGTCAATCAACCAACTTGGAATGCCCGTCAACCCGCAGGGCAGGCTGATTTGAACCGTTAAATGGTAGAGATGCAAGGATCTATGCTCCAGCTTATGCAACAAATGAAAAACTCGCTGGACAACTTGCAATCCGGGCTCATTGCTAACTCTCGTCAACCCAGATCTCTACCATCCCAACCTGTACCCAACCCGCGAAACATTATAAATTCGGGCAATCAAGCCCAAGGGTACGAAAATTAGAGGGACCCGCACGCACATGCTCAGGTGGTTGAGCAGGGTTCCTCATCTTCTTCTTCTGCTAATCAACAATTCATGGTCAATCAAGCCCCTCCAATCTTTCCTAACCCTCCCCAAGACCCAAATTCTTACACTTCTGCAAATTCTGTCACTTTGAGGAGTGGTAAGAAGACTCAGGATCCACAACCACACTATTCTGATCTTTTGAATCCTAAAGAATCTGAGGAGAGAGAGGAGAATTCTAGAGGAGAAATCAAGGCTCAGGAACCTGATTCCAAAGATCTGACTCATGTTCCTTTTCCTGAAGCCTTAGCCAAAGCAAAGAAGAAGAAGTCTGTTGATAGCAATGAGGAGCTTCTGAATTTATTTAAGAATGTTGAGATCAATATTCCCCTCCTTGATGCTATCAAGCGCATACCAGCTTACGCAAAGTTTTTAAAGGAATTATGTACACAAAAGCGTAAGTCGAGAGAATCTGTTCCGAGGAAGGTGGTACTCTCCGAGCAGGCTAGCTCTGTTATCCTGCACTACCTCCCTCAGAAAAAGAGAGATCCTGGTGCTCCTTTGATTTCTTGTGTTATCGGAGATTACACATTTGATAGAGCACTTTTGGATCTCGGTGCATCCATCAACCTAATTCCGACTTCTCTTTATGAGAAGTTTGGGTTAGGTGAACTTCGGCCAACTTCAGTAATGCTACAGTTAGCGGACCGTTCGGTCACAAACCCGCGAGGCGTTATTGAAGATCTTATAGTTAAGGTCAAGGATTTCTATTTTCCTATAGATTTCCTTGTCCTTGACATGGATGTACCAGATAATCTGAGGAACACGCCCATCATTCTGGGGCATCCGTTCCTGGCTACCGCAAAGGCCAACATTAATTGTGAAAGCGGTAGCATGGAAATTGCCTTTGGGGACCAACAAATGAAATTGGATATTTTTAAGGCGATAAACAAATTTGAGGATTGTGGATTTATTGAGGAACTTGATGAGGATAATGTTAATATTGAAACTTGTTTGACAGTTTCTTCAATTGAAAGTTCCTCTTTGGTTGATGAATTTAACCCGCAACCCTCTGACCTGACATCTTCGGAAGAGGTTACTGATTTTGTTCACTCAAAACCTCTTCCTCTTGTTGAATCTTCAGCATCTACCCTACCATCAATCATTACCCCACCCCAGCTTGAATTGAAACCATTGCCTGAGAATTTAAAATATCAATTCTTAGGACCGCAGAATACGCTCCCTGTGATTATTAGTGCTAAATTGACAACGGAGCAAGAGATTAAATTGATTAAGGTCCTAAAGGAACATAAGAAGGCAATTGGTTGGACCATTCATGACCTCAGGGGGATCGAGCCATCTTACTGTAATCATAGAATATTTTTGGAAGATGGATCCCGCCCTTCTCGCTAGATGCAGAGGAGATTGAATCCAAATATGCGAGAAGTGGTCAAAAAGGAAATCATCAAGTGGCTCGATGCAAGAATTACTTATCCAATCTCTGACAGTCCCTGGGTAAGTCCCGTTCAGATTGTTCCAAAGAAAGCCGGAATTACTGTTGGGACTAATGAGAGAGGTGAATCTGTCACAACTTGTTCAGCTTCCTCTTGGAGAGTTTGTATTGATTACAGGAAGTTGAACACAGCCACTAAAAAGGATCATTTTCCCCTGCCCTTCATTGATCAAATCTTGGAAAAATTAGCTGGGCAGAAGTACTTCTGTTTTCTTGATGACTACTTGGGATATAATCAAGTTCCTATCCATCCCAAGGATCAGGAAAAAACTACTTTCACCTGTCCCTACGGAACCTTTGCTTTTCGTAGGATGCCTTTTGGGTTATGCAATGCACCTGCGACTTTTCAAAGGTGTATGCTAGCCATATTTTCCGACATGGTGGGAGAGTTTATGGAAGTCTTCATGGATGATTTCTCTATTTTCGGAGAATCATTTGACTCTTGTTTGGCTAATTTAGAAATGATTCTTAAGCAATGTATCAAGACACAACTGGTCCTTTGCTGGGAAAAGTCATTTCATGACCCAAGAAGGCATCGTTTTGGGTCATGTAATCTCTGAACGGGGAATTGAAGTGGACAAAGCTAAGGTTTATGCTATCGCTAAACTTCCTCATCCCACATCTGTTAAACAAATCAGATCATTTCTTGGCCATGTGGGATTTTATCGAAGATTCATCAAGGATTTCTCGAAGGTTGCTCGTCCTTTGAGCAATCTTCTTGCCAAAGAAACGCCGTTTGTTTTTGACGAATCATGCCGAAAGGCATTTGATTTTCTGAAAATGACAGTCACCTGTGCTCCAATTTTGCAACCACCAATTTGGACAGCCCCATTTGAGATCATGACCGACGCTTCTGATTACGCGGTCGGGGCTATCCTGGGTCAGAAAATTGATCGAAAGCCCTCTGTCATTTACTACGCTAGTAAAACTCTGGATGAAGCCCAGAGGAATTACACTATTACTGAGAAGGAATTACTAGCTGTAGTATTTGCTTTGGAAAAATTCAGGGCTTATCTCTTGGGGTCTCATGTTATTGTTTATACCGACCACTCAGCCTTGAGACATCTCTTGGCTAAAAAGGATGCTAAACCCCGGCTTATTCGTTGGATTCTTCTTCTTCAAGAATTTGATCTTGAAATCAAGGATAAAGCCAGGGTGCAAAATGTGGTAGCGGATCATTTGTCGAGACTCCTAGGTGGTTCTTCTTGTTCGGACATTCCGATTGCTGACACTTTTCCGGACGAAACCATTCTTACAGTTTTAGGTGTCCACACCCCATGGTTTGCTGATATTGTTAACTATTTGGCCGTTGGTCAAATCTCCCAGGATTGGAACAAGCAACAATGGGATAGACTCAAATCTGAGGCCAAATACTACTTTTGGGAGGACCCTGAATTGTATCGCATCGGCTCTGATCAGATTATTCACCGATGCATACCGGAGAATGAATTCAACAGTATACTCGAGTTCTGCCATGCATCTGGGTGTGGTGGACATTTCTCCAGAAGAAAGATAGCTGCAAAAATCTTGCAATCTGGCTTCTATTGGCTGTCTTTATTCAAGGATGCCCAGGACTTCTCAAGGTCATGTTCTTGATGTCAGTCACTCGGGAACATAACTAAGAGAGACATGATGCCCCTAAACCCTATTCTTCCTGTAGAAATTTTTGATGTTTGGGGCATCGATTTCATGGGACCCTTTATCCCTTCATTTGGACATCAGTACATTCTTGTTGCTGTTGATTATGTGTCCAAATGGATTGAGGCAATTCCCACCCAAACCAATGACCACAAGGTGGTCATCAATTTTGTCAAGAAAAATATCTTTAGTAGGTTCGGGATTCCGAGGGCTATCATCAGTGATGGTGGCACTCATTTTACTAATGCCCAATTCCAAAATTTATTGGCCAAATACGGGGTTAATCATCGAATTTCCACACCTTACCATCCCCAAAGGAATGGACAAGCTGAGATCTCCAATCGAGAGATCAAGAACATTCTACAAAAAATGGTTAGGCCTGATCGTAAGGATTGGACTCAAAAGCTTGAGGACGCTCTTTGGGCCTACCGTATGGTGTATAAAATGCCCATCGGCATGTCTCCATTCCGTTTGGTGTATGGAAAGGCATGCCATCTACCCGTAGAGATTGAACACAGGGCATTTTGGGCAATCAAACAATGCAATTTAGATCTGAATTTAGCTGGAAAGACCAGGAAACTCCAACTATCTGAGTTGTAGGAACTTAGAAATGATGCTTATGAGAATGCCAAGATCTACAAGGCTCGGACCAAAGCTCTACATGATCAATTGATTTCCCGCAACAGCTTTGAGCCAAACCAGAAGGTCAGGTTATTTGATTCTAAACTTAACCTCTTTCCTGGTAAACTTAGATCTAAATGGAATGGCCCATTCATAATTGATCAGATTTTTCCTAATGGTGTCATTCAGATTTCTGACCCAAAGACGAATAACACCTTTAAAGTCAACGGTCAACATTTGAAGCCTGTTGTTGACCGTAATCTTCCAGAACCCGTCTCAGACTCTGTTGCTCTAGCCATTCTGTGACTTCTTTGGCTGGACTTCGCCTAGCTGACGGCATTAAACTCAGTAATTGTACATATGACACAAGGCTGATACGAGCTTCATATCCAGGTGACATCTTTCATATTCTACCCTTTCTTTCATGTCTCTTTTTCAATGAGGACATTGCTTCAGCTAGGCATGGGGGGGTGGATTCATTCTTGAATTATTTGGTCAGCCTTGTGAAATCCATGTAAATTGTCTCTCTTCTTATTTAAAAAAATTAAAAAACAAAATTAGGAAGGATTAGTTGGACATTAGGACTTTTCAATCCTAAGAAATTTTACATTAGGATCTGAACACAAAGACCCCTCAGGTCTTTGGACTTAATTAGCCTGTGTATCCACTAAAATGTGGATTTGTTTTTGAGTCCTCGCCATCTTAATTCTATTATAATTGGAGTAAATAAGTTTGGGTGATAAGTACACGACTTATCAACCCGCCCCCTGATTTGAGGGAATTTTGACTTTTAAGCATCTATAAACTTTCTTTGCACTGACTCGTTGTTCGACGATTTTAACGGAAATTGGGTAGCTAATGAACCTTCTAGGGTGATATGGCTGTCAAGTTATCGTGGGTAACAGGCCATAGGTAGGTTGTCCAAAGCCCAGTCACTGGACCTTTCTTAGTTTGCTGCCTTTAGGTAAATCTTAGACTAGGGAAGCCACCTACTTTAAAAAAAAAAAAAAAGGAGAAAAGAACAAAAAGAAATAAGCCACACTTCGCCGCACGAGTATGCCTGGCAAGTTGTCGGTGGTAACAGCTCATCGACCAGTTGTCCAGAACCCAGCTAAGAAAATGCACTAAAAATTCCCAAAACACTTAGGAAGAAGCGGAGAAGTAGAATAAACCGGGGAGATATACACTGGATTCACCCTTGTGTTGACCCCGTAAAAAAACAAAAGTAGAGAGAAAGCTACCGGTTGTAAAGATACACTTTTAGGTAGAATTCTGGTTAGGTCACCTAGAGGCGTAGAAATCCGAAGTCTGTTCTAATTACCGGTTAATGAGTCTATCACAATCACAATAAGATGCTTAAAGCTTAGGGTTCTCATCAAATTTTGGGTGAGTTGAATGGCCGTAGAAAGCCACTCTTAAACCTGAAAATTTGAAAATCAAAAAAAAAAAAATTAGAAAAAGAGAAAAAGAAAATTTTCTTTTAATAAAGCGAGGGCTTGAAGCGGTCTACATTTTGGCCGATACCTGGGCATTGTTGTGTCTTTAAAAGTTCAGTTCCTAAGTAGACAATTTCTTAATGATTGAAAAATAACTCAAGTCCAAATAATCTAACCTAATTCTTTTATAAATAGCATATAGTTTTTGCTAGGGACTAGCAAAAGATAGGCATGGGGGTATGATGTAAACACATTTACACTACTTAAGATGTCTATTTATGCATGTTCTTAAGCATAGGATTACATTACATGCATCATCTTGCATTTAGAATAGTTTGAATAAAATGGAGGTTAATTGTCTCCTTTTATGTGCTTGGACAGGGCAAACATGTTTTGGGGCCTCGGATCAAAGATCCAACCGTATGGATGTGATCAAGGCGACGATTGGAGTTCAACGACTCCAAGATCACCCTAATCAGGCATCCGTAGCATCATATAGTGACCTGGGAACCCTAGAAGATCAAGGGCTAGGATGGTGTAAATTCACACTTCAGATGACAAATCCGACCACACGGATGAATTTGGATCGACGATCGCAACCCAACGACACAAAAATCGAGTCAATCCGACATCCGTGGCACCATCTACAACTTCCAGAAGATGGAAGGCCAAGATGGTGCCACGTGGCACCATCTCAGCCACCCAAATGGCTACTTGCATTTTGTGAAGACCCCCGCGCGATCACTCTCCGCCGTCAGATGGAGATCCAACGGCTGTGGTCGCTCAATCTTAAAAGCGTCTGTGCGACCATTTCGTCCACGTAGCGCAGCGGCGACGCAGCCGCGAGCGAAGCAGAGGTCGCGGGTTCGAGCCGTGGTGAGGGGGTGGAAGGCGCGGGCGAGCAGGCGCGGACGAGCGTCAGATGGAGATCCAACGGCTGCGTGCGCCCAATGGCGTCGACGCACGATCGAACGCACAATCAGACATGCGGGGGGGCGTGCAATGCAGCGGGCGCGGATGCGATCGAAGCCATCCGATCTCGCGATCGGACGGCTGAAAATCAATGGACGTGCACGGGCATTGCGCGCGCGAGCAGCCGAGCGGGCACGCACGAGCTGCCCACATCTCCCACTAAAGACCGCGCACTAAAGACCCCTTATTTATTGTTTTGAAGTTGTAATGTCCATTTTGCCCCCACTCCTTGCAACTATAAAAGGAGACCCCCTCCATATGAAATTCTCATCCCTTCTTTCTCCTCTCTACCCCTCCAAAGCTCAAAAGAAGCTTGTCCCACACCCGGGATGCTTCTTGCGAGATAAAGTCCAATTTTCGTTCCCCTTCGGAAGTGGATCTCGCGACGACAACGGCGTGCTGCTCCGTTCCCGTTCTTCTACTTCATCCTCCTTCGTCCTGCTTCGTTCTCCTTCGTCCAAGCGTCGTCCTGTCTGGCTCGTCCTCCAAGCAATTGTCGAGGAGGATAACTTCTCTCTCCCATTCTTATTTACAGCTTTTCTAGTGTAGAATTTTCCTGCTTTATAGTGTAATTGATTTTCCGCATTCTAGTGTAACTTCTATAAACAGTTGAAATATTGAATGAATGTTCTCTCTCTCTCTCTCTCTCTTTCTCTCTCTCTCTCTCTCTCTCTCTCTTTTAGTCTGATAGCTCCATTGTAATTATATCACCTTGCTTATAAAAAAAAACCTAAAAAAAATATAATTGCGAATATAAATCAACGTAGCCTCCCTGTGTTCGACCCGGAATTATTTTCGGTATAAATTTTATTTGTTGAACACGAATTCTTCGCTTTTTGAACTACAACGACAGGTTTTCCAAAACCAATCTCGTAAGCGTAGCGATTCGCGAAAAATACCGTTCAACAATATGTAACTATATAGATGTATATATATATAGGTATATATATATATATAGTAATATATGTATATAGATATATGTAGATAGATGTATATATATATATATGTATATATATTTGTATATATATATATATATGTATGTATAAGTATATGTGTATATATGTATATATATATATGTATCTAAACTTATACTTAGTTATATAGGTAATAATATATATATATATATATATACATATATTTATACGTATATAAGTATATGTATATATGTAAATATATATGTATATATATTTAAGTATATATATATGTATGTATGTATATTAATACTTTGGTATATAGGTACTACTATATGTATAGATATAAGTATATATATATATGTATATAAATATATATAGATATAAATATATATATGTATATATATATAAGTATATAGTAATGTATAAGTGAGAGTGTGTGTGTGCGAGATTGTGAGTGTGTGTGTAGGTGTTTGCAGAGAGAGAGAGAGAGTACTGAGAGAGAGAGAGAGAGAGTGTGGGAGAGAGAGAGAGGGCGTCTGCTAAGTGAAGAAGGCTGTTAGTTAAGTTGTCCAGGTCTAGTGGCCGACGTCTGGTGCCAAGCACACACGCAGGCGCGTAGGCGCGCGAAGAGGTGCACGCTGGGAGGAGCAGGCGTGGGGAGAGACCGCAGCGCATTGCGCTGCACGATGAGGCGGGTGCGGGCAAACGCAGACGCTGAAGTGGGTGGGTGTATGCGGGCGATGGGAGCAGGCGCATGCAAACGCGAGATTGGGCCCTGGAGCAAGCGCGAGGAAAGATGCGGGTGCGATCTAGCATAAGTTACGGTGCATCAGGTGACCGGATAAGTGAGAAACTTACCGGTCACCACACTATAGCCACAGTGTTCTACTGACTACCGTGAACAGTGGCTATAGTGTCGCTCGGCTCGTGCAATCGGGTGCCAGCGGTTCCGTGAGTGCGGGCGGTGTGGAGCGGCTGGCGCACGTGCGGAGAAGCTACGTCGGCTGCTGGCTTGCGCGGAGAGGTGGGTGAAGATGCGAAGAAGCGAGAGGTGAGGGTGGCCTGCAGGCGCACACTGGAGCTCCGCCAGCTGCTGGTGTGCGTGGTGGACTGCACGTGGGTAAGCGACGGCCGGTTCCTTGCTGCAACTGCGTGGAGCTTCAGACCTTGACTCTGCAGCAATGGTGGAGATGCTTGGAATGATGAAATCAGAGCGGGGAACCACCATGCCCTCCAGCTCTTTGATGAGATGGGCGGTGGTGGGACTCACAGTGGTGGTTGTGCACCACTGTGAGCTGCTCCTGCCCGCAGCGTGGTTCCTCAAAAGGAGGAGAGGCTACGTATGGAGGGGAGATGGGAGGAGACGGCCTGGAAGGAGGGAAGCTGCTGTGTTTTTGGCGTGGACCCGGCTCCCTTACAAAGAAGAGGACGTGCCCTTTTAAAGAGGAAGAAGGCATGCACAGCCATGCCCTGGCTGTGCATGGCTATGCATGCTGCGCATGCGGCTGCAGGGAGTGTTTGCTGCAGAGAATGGCGCGAGGAAGAGCAGCCATGCCTTGCAGCCGCGGAGAATAATTCAAAGTCAAATAAAATAAAGATGGAGATTTTGCGAGGCAGCACTTGAGGAATTTGTTAATTGCAAGGTCATTTTATTTACTCTCCTCCCCTCTCAAGTAAATGCATGCATACGTGTATTTTTACAAATGCGACTATGTCTACCTAATATGCACTGGCAATGCTAGGAAATAGCACAAGATGGCACAATTGCAGGTGTAGTTTTGTGGTGCAATCATACCCCCATGCCTATCTTTTTCTAGTCCCTAGCAAAACATTTTTTTTTTGTATTGTATTTAGAAATGATCTTAAGCTGAAGATTTTCTTCTGAGGCGACATAAGTGTGTTTACTGTTGGATATTGTGAGAACCAATTGCAGAGAAGACTACCAGTACTTTAAGTCTCACATGACATAGATCATCTCTCGACTAACTAGGCCTCTTGATATTTAAACCTTAAGTATGATTTCCAAGATCCAGGAGGTTTTTGCCATACTCGAGAGCTCAAGAGATTATGGCTTGTGCTTAGTGAAGGATCAAGATTGACCAGATGAACATTAAGACTCAAGCCCAGGGTTTCACGAATTTTTTAGTACAGGTTGGTCCCAGTTTCCGCTCGTGTCTTCGGATTGACCATTAAAAAGATGACGGAAAACTCAACTCCCATTTTCTGACATTTGTGGCTCAAAGAAAACAAGGTATTTGCCCTGAAGAACTTTTTTTGTAGAAAGATTTTACAGACATTTGTGAGATATACTGACTTATTTAAATCTTCTCTCTCTCTCTCTCTTTTTTTCTGAAACACGTGTCAGTATATCTCTTACAACATTATTTGGAGGAGCACAATTTTCTTTTGGTGGGAGAGTTCCTTTTTGGTGGAAAGAGTCTCTCCTAAACACAAGACTAAAGCCTGGGATAAAAAGCCTACCTGCACGCACAGGTAAGGACTCCACCTTCCCTAATGAACACTAGGGTTGGATCTTATGCTCACCTGGTCTTTCTTGACATGTGTAGTGTGAACCAAGATTACTTAGGCTCTCAAGTAGAAGCAAACCAACGAATCCTGTACTGGTGTCTCAGGTACAAGAATACGTCCTAAGTTGGGAGAGATTCTGATTTATCTTGTCAATGCTCAAGTGAATTAAGCCGAGCCTGAGCGAATCAAGCTTCTATGGCCTGGAAAGTCTTCAAAACAATGGTTGAATATCCATAAACACTTATTGTATTTTTGTTTCAGCCTTCAGATCATTACTAAACACCATTTATATATATATATATATAGATAGATGGAAATTGCATGATACCATAAAATACCCAGATCCTAAGGATGCCTATCCACCCCCCCATGCCAAACGATGCTATGTCCTCATATGCATGCAGGGAAGGGTAGAGGAAGGACGAAAGATCGGGTAACGAGAGCTGAGGTGCAGGGTATACAGCAGGGTGGTAGGGTGGGTGGATGGTGGGTGGTGAAGTGAAAAGTGAAGTGAGCGTGACAGTGAAGTGAAAAGTGATGGTGGATAGTGAGTGTTGTTGGGGTGCCTCCCAACGAGCGCTGAATTTAACGTCCCCAGCTGGACTCAGAATGGAGCACAACATTAGTTACCCTCCAACAGGGCAACAGTTTCTCCAATGAGGGCAGGTTCATGAGTAAGATAGGATTTCAAACGCTGCCCATTGACCATAAATTTATGCCCAGATTTGGGATCTTCAATCTCAATGGCCTCGTTGGGAAATAGTCTCGAGACCAGGAAAGGACCGATCCATTTGGACTTCAGTTTCCCAAGAAAGAAATTAAGCCAAGCATTGTAGAGCCAAACTTGCTGAGATGGATCAAATTCTTTCTGCCGAATACGGCTGTCGTGAAAATCCTTAGTGCGCTGCTTGAAAGTTAAAGCAGAACCATAGGCTTCACGAAGGAGCTCTTCTAGCTCCTGGAGTTGGAGTTTCCTTTCTCAACCACACAGGTATGGGTCAAGGTTACATTGGCGAACCGCCCAATAAGCGCGGTGCTCCAACTCCACGGGCAAATGATAAGGCTTTCCATAAACGATTCTATAAGGAGACATACCAAGGGGAGCCTTGAAGGCGGTCCGATATGCCCAAAGTGCGTCAATCAGCTTGTCGGACCAATCCTTACAGTTAGGCCGAACCATTTTCTGGAGAATTTGCTTGATTTGCTGGTTCGACACCTCTGCCTGGCCGTTCGTCTGAGGATGACATGGGGATGCGATCCAATGGTGGACTCCGTATTTCCTCAGAAGTGCCTGAAAAGAAGCATGGGTAAAGTGGCTTCCTCCATCCGAGATAATGGCTCAAGGGATCCCAAAGCGTGCAAAGATGTGGTCTTTGACAAATCGAGTGGATATAACATGGTCAGCATGGCGTGTGGGAATAGCCTCGATCCATTTTGAGACATAATCAACAACCACGAGAATGAATTCAAAGTCGTTGGAAGGAGGAAAGGGATCCATGAAATCAATTCCCCAAATGTCGAAGATTTCTGCAGCTAGGATAGGTTGCAAGGGCATCATGTCACGACGTGACATTGACCCTAACGACTGGCACCTAGTGCAATGCTTGGCATACTTGTGTGCATCCTGGTGAAGGGAGGGCCAAAAGAAACCGCACTGCACCACCTTGGCTATAGTTTTCCTCCCAGAGAAATGGCCTCCGCAGGCCTGATCGTGGCAGAACGATAGCACACTGGGGAATTCGCTGTCAGGAATACAGTGCCGGATGATTTGATCAGCACCTATCCGAAAAAGAAGTGGATTATCCCGGAAATAATACTTTGCTTCTACCATGAGACGCTCGCGCTGGTTTTTAGGCCAGCCACATGGAAGGGATCCAGAAGTAAGGTAATTGGCAATGTCGGCATACCACGGTCCACTTGCCACATTAATTGCCAAAAGGTGCTCATCAGGAAAAATCTCATTAATTGGTAGAGTAAGTCCAATATGGTCAGGGTCCAGTCTGGAAAGATGATCAGCCACAACATTCTGGGCTCCGGCCTTATCGCAGATCTCAATGTCAAATTCTTAGAGTAGAAGGATCCAACGAATCAGTCTAGGCTTGGCATCCTTCTTGTGCATGAGATGGAGAATGGCTGCGTGATCAATGAAAACAATAACATGTGAGCCCAGAAGGTAATAGTGGAATTTCTCCAACCCAAAGACGACCGCCAATAGTTCTTTTTCAGTGGTAGTATAATTACGCTGGGCCTCATCCAACGTCTTACTGGCCTAGTACACCACGAAGGGGTGTCTATCGCGTCTTTGTCCCAGGATGGCTCCGACTGCATGGTCGGAAGTTCACACATGAGTTCAAAGTCGAGGACCAATTAGGTGGCTGGAGAACAGGGGCCTTGGTGACACATTACGTAGCTATGTGAATGCTCATATGCAGTCGGGGCCCATATCGAAGGGTACGTTGGTCGATAAGAGATGAGTTAACGGTCGAGAAATCTTGGAGAAATCTTTGATGAATCTCCTATAGAAACCGACGTGTCTCAAGAAGGAGCGGATTTGTTCGACAGAGCCAGGCATAGGTAAATCAGCAATTACATCAAGCTTAGCTCTGTCAACCTCGATACCCCTATCAGAGATGATATGTCCGAGTACAATTCCCTCGTGCACCATAAAATAACTTTTCTCCGAGGAAAGCACGAGGTTTACATCAATACATCTCCTAAGGATACAGGTCAGGTTGGCAAGACAGTCATCGAAAGATGGTCCAAAGACCGAGAAGTCATCCATGAAGACCTCGAGAAAGTCACCCACCATGTCATGAAATATCGCCAACATACATCTCTGGAAAGTTGCTGACGCGTTACAAAGTCCGAACGGCATCCTTCTAAATGCAAAGGTACCGAAGGGGCAAGTAAAAGTGGTTTTCTCTTGGTCCTGGGGGTCAATTGCCACTTGGTTATATCTTGAGAATCCATCCAGGAAACAGAAAAATTTATTTCCCGCTAACTGATCCAGGATTTGGTCAATGAAAGGTAGTGGAAAGTGATCTTTCTTAGTTGCAGCATTGAGTTTCCTATAATCTACACAGACTCTCCAAGATGTAGGAGTGCGTGTAGGGATGGATTTACCCATGTCATTGACACGGATGGTGAGTCCCACCTTTTTGCGCATGACATGAATCGAACTCACCCAGGGGCTATCGCTGATTGGGTAGATTATACCCGCATCCAACCACTTAATAATTTCTTTCTTAACGACCTCCCGCATGTTAGGGTTGAGACGTCGCTGCATCTCACGGGAAGGTGAGCCTCCTCCTCCGTATATATATGGTGAGTGCAGTAGGAGGGGCTAATGCTGGATAAGTCTGATAAAGACCATCCAATGGCTGCCTTGTGTTCCATAAGGACCTTCGTTAGTTTGCACTCTTTCTCCCTGGTCAATTTTGAACTGATGATTACAGGGAGCATTTCATTTGGTCCCAAGAAAACATACTTAAGTGTATTAGGTAGCTCTTTTAGCTCGGGAGTGGATGGTGAAAGGTCTGGCATTTCTTGGGATGAGAGTGTCCCAGGCGGATTAGAAAATAAATCAGGAGGAAGAAGTTGGCCCTCAGATTGGCCAAGAAGAGGGGCTTCTTGGATGGATGGATCCAAAAAGGAATAGTCCCAGTGAGTAGTATATGGGCTCAAGGTCCCAGTGTGGAGTTGCAAATCCGCCTGATTTGGCGGGAAAGAAAGGGCAATCCAGTCTTCAAGAATGCGGATCGGCAGTGAGTAGCCCGGATATGACTCAGACCACGAGGTATGGGAAGCAGAGAAAACCTCGTCAGAAGTCTGGCCAGGCGAAGGTACGGGAATAGGGAGGGATGGGGGAATGTCACAATATGTGTTGGTTAGGCAATCGTCAGTGTTTACAAGTAATCTGCAGCAGTCATAATAGGTCCCAATTAGTCCGATACACGCGCTGACGGCCATGTCCTCGTCAGACGTGTCATCCTCGATATAATCGCAATCAAAGTTCTTGGCTGCCTTGAAGATGTTAAGCTTGAGCTTTTCAGATCCAACGACAATCTCAATACAGCCCGACTCGCAGTTGATATGGGCGCAAGCTGTGGCCAAGAAAGGTCGACCAAGGATGATCGGACAATCAAAAAGTGAGCTAGGAACTTCCATATCTAAAATAAGAAAGTCAACAGGAAAACAGAGACTGTTGACCCTAACCACCATGTCTTTCACCACACCCTTTGGGATTTTGACAGAACGATCTGCCAACTGTAACGTGACTGGGGTGGGTTTCAGATTTCCTAAGGAAAATTTTTCGAGCATGATGGTTGGTATAAGATTGATGGAAGATCCTAGATCAAGTAGGGCACGGTTAAAATTGCAGCCTTGGATGCTATAAGAGATAAGTGGTGTGCCCAGATCTTTCTACTTTGACAATATAGCACAACTCGCATGGGGCGAGAGAACCACCAAATTCTTAGTTTTCTTTGACTGTCGCCTGGGTGTTGTGCAGTCTTTGAAAAATCGGGCGATAGTAGGTATGTGGTCGATAGCCTCGAGCAGGGGTACCTTGATTTCTACATCCCTGAACAAATTACGTAGGCTATCAAAGGCCTACATATCCTTCTTCTTGCCTTTTGGCTCCCTCAGTAGAGCCTCAGGGAATGGGACTGATTCTGGCACCAATTTGGGTGTATCGTCCTCTCGCAAATGCGGTGTGCATCCCAGATGAGAGGGTGATGAAGAAGACGAGCCAAGATTAAGTTGAGGCGGATCGATGGTCTGCTTACCGCTCCTCGTAGTGATTGCGTTGGACGATGTGGGTCCAGTGGGATCATACGGCGAAGGAGGGTTCGCATTAGGGACATAAGAGTGAGGTGCTGCAACGGGATCAGCCTGAAATCCCAATGGAATGCTCGGAGCTTGCAGAATCTAATGAACCTACCCCTGAGAAGGTCGTACCTGTGGTTGAGGACCACGGGGTACGAAATTTCGTGGGTTGGGAACAGGTTGGGTGGGAAGAGTGCCCTGAGATCGAGTCTCATGCGTAGTTGACTGATCTCAGCAGTCTGCTGCACCAATTGGTGCTGAAGAGAGGTCATGTTCTCTTCATGGCACTTTGACATTTCCATCATCATTCGCATCAATTTGTCAAGAGGACTTGATGCGTGTTCTATTTGCGATACACAAGGACCCGATGGTAGATTCACCAAAGGATTAGACTGGGCCCTTGGGATGACGGGTGCAGACGATCACATTGGTCCACTTGTGGGGTTTTGGCATTGCGGGTTGTTGGACCATGCGAAATTTGGATGATTTCGCCACCCTGGGTTATAAGTGGCAGAGAACGGGTTGTTCCCCAGGGTGCAAGTGTCTTCTATGCCAGAAGACGCGTCTGCATGTAAATATGCATCCTAACACACGGAGGCTTGGTCCTCTATGTTGAAATACTGGCTCGCAGAAGCTAGATCCACGTGACTTACCGAGTCGCTTGGCGCGACACTTGGTAAGGAAGGTCTTACGGGGTTTCTTGGAATAAGCTTGGTGTCGGAAGAATTGGGATTATGACGAAGTGGTGAGGTGGGGGTGTTTGCCAAAGATCAAGCGGGGTTGGCCAGAAGCTCGTCCAGCTTCTTGTGCACGACAGAGACTTCATCCAATTTCTGTGTGATGAGGCTGAGATCTGTGGATGAATGGGAGGGTCCCGTGTCAACTTCGTGGACATTACGTGGCAGGCTGGTATGATTAAAGGCGACAATGGAGGCATTGTTCATTGAATTTTCACTCATATTTTCAAATAATTCGAATGCTCCATTCTCGTCTTTATTCATAAAATTCCCTCCGTAGGAAGCGTCTGCAATCTGCTTCAAAGTCTCATTTAGCCCATAGTAGAAAATCTAGGCTATATGGCACTTAGGCAGACCATGGTGCAGACACTTCCTGAGGAGGTCATTATATCTCTCCCATGCCTCATGAAACTGTTCACCGTTTTGTTGCGTAAATGAAGTGATAGCACGGCGAAGCGCATTAATTCGCCCAATTAGGAAGAACTTCTTGAGAAATGCTATTCGCATCTCTTCCCAAGAGTGGATGGTTCTCCCAAGGGTGCGTAACCACTACAACGCTTTATCCCGCAATGAAAATGGGAACATTTTCATGAGGACTATAGGTAACCCGATATTTCTTGGTTTAACTGTTTTAGCTAATCGGGTTAGGTCTTCCAAGTGGAGAAAAGGATCTTCACTTGCAAGACCATGGAAGTGAAAATTTATCAGGCCAATTATTTTATGTTTTAGTTCAAAGTCATTCCCGCCCATGGGGACCCGAATTTCTCCTATGGTCTCTGTAGCAGCGGGATTCTGATAAGAGCTAAGAGACCTAGGCTCCTCACATTCAGGAGGGTTCTGCATTTCCTCCAATGTTTCCCTAATGGCCTCAATTTGTTCATTATACATTTCCATTTGGTCTTGGAGGCGGGTTATGGGATTCAAGGCTCCACCACCTGGTGGGTTTTTAAGGCGGTTCCCTCCCTCGGGATTTGGGGGTGGGCGTGCAGCCATGTTTGTGGAGGAGGATGATGTAGCTTCTTTTCTAAATTTATCAGACAATTCACACAGTTCGGGGTTTCGCGACCTCCTCCCGAACATGCACTACCGTAGGAAAAATTGGGGGGGATACGAAGAGAAAAGAGATGAGAGAAATGATGCCGCAAAGGTACACTTGATGACAAATCAATACAATCAAATTCCTAACCACTACAGTGTGCCCTTAGACCTAAAGATCTAAGTTACCTACTATCACAAACTACGGAACCGAATGCGAGCACTACGGAACCATCGGGCCAGATTGAAAGGCCGTTTGCCCCAGTCTTAGACACTCGATAGCACGCAGGAACCCTCACCAGCACGTAGGCACTACACACAGGTAGTTAGACCTCCAATCCTTAATAAGGGTCAAGTTGCTACCAATTTTAGTTAGAGGCTTAGGATCAAGTGCTTTTGGAATGTGAAGGGCGTTATCGACAGGTAATGCCCAAGTGATTGATTTTTAGAGAGTGTGTAAACCAAGCATGAAGGGGGAAATCTCCCTGAATTGAAGTTTTAATTGGTGAATGGTTTTTAGAATTCAGCCTTAAGTAGTATGAATTTTATGATTTCGCTGAAATACCAATTCAACCAATCTCCGAGTTTTGAGAGAATACAAATTTTCTTCTAACCCCAACAAACCCTTCTTCAATGTCAGTTGGTTAATACATGCTAAAATGCAATGGGCTTCCCTAGATGGAGATTTCTATGTGTGGATGCATGAGTCAATTTTAGATTAGTGTGAAAGGGAGCCAAAGCACTTCAATTCAAGTGCTCCCAATCACCAAAATGATTTCCACACACAAGGCTCAACCAAAAGATAAAGAAAATCAAATTGTTGGGGTTGAAATATTCGGGATCGAATCTTAGGCACGTGAAAGGTCGTTGTGGGGTTGGAGTCAACTCAATTCCAAGTCTCCCCACCAAAAATGTGATCCCGAATTGCAGATAAATGAGGCAAAGAGGGATGGCAATCAATCTTTTTATTTTTGCCTCAGAGAATACTTCACACGGCAAAAGATTCAAGAATCAAGATTCTTGGATCTTCGCTATGCGAAGTTTGGTGGAAATCCTGGGGCGGTGGGAGTAAAGGCAAACAATCAAACAAGTGAATTTTAATCCACTTGCCCTAAGAGATCCCAAGAAGTTTTTCTAGTAGCTTTTTTTTTTTATTAAGGTGACAAGTTGACCTAAGTTGCTAAGAAAGGAAGACCTACTTGTTCAGCAATGTGTGACAAGCTCCAGGGCGGTGCCAGTGTCTTCACGCTCTCATTCCCACCTTGGATCTGCCTATGTCTCCAACTTCGTCTGCCTGCCTTCTCCTTGCAATAGGTTCACCTGCACAGCAACAAACAAAAACACCCATGAAGAGAAGGGTGTGAGAAGAGAAAAATTAAAGGAATGGAGTAAAAACTTACTTGAATGCGCACTTCCCCGGCAACTGCACCACGAAAAGGAATGTGGTCGGGCCCAGATAGGTTGTGTTAATATGGTGATTTTATCGTTGAAATGCGTATAGTGGTTAACCTAAATCGAGCCTAACCATCTCTTTACAAAAAAATTTTTTACCTGGCCTACTTGATTTTATCTTGGTCACTTTTCGGCCCAGGGTCAAACTCAGGGAAGTGGGATTAGAAATGAAGAAGTTTCTACGCCTTTCCTACAACGAATCTCTTCCGTTCATTTATTATGTTTTTGGTGTTCTTCTATTTAGATTTTTTTCTGATAATTCTTGTCCTTGAGGCACACCCTCAAAATCAGGTTCTTGGCTTTGAGCCAAATTATGGTTCCAAAATGGGTCTTGCTATTTGCAAGACTGAGTACCTG
The DNA here is from genome assembly GCA_037157565.1 of Thalassia testudinum. Classification (NCBI taxonomy): domain Eukaryota; kingdom Viridiplantae; phylum Streptophyta; class Magnoliopsida; order Alismatales; family Hydrocharitaceae; genus Thalassia; species Thalassia testudinum. The sequence goes on along the minus strand of JAZHRO010000072.1, from coordinate 22,534,371 downwards.
CAAGTCAAGGATTATCTTTTTTCTTTTGTATATATTTTTTTATCTTTTTACTGGCAAGAGAGAGAAACAGAAATAAAGTAAATATAGTATATATATATATATGTATATATTATATATGTATAAAGGGTGGGGGTGGAGGTGGAGATGGCGTGTAGCACGGTGTCAAGTCGGTCATCGTCTAGGAAGACGCAACCAACAGGATGAAGTGCCACGTGGAGTGTAGGATGGATGGTGGAAGATGTATGCGAAATCGCTTTCTGTATGCGTGTATCGGGGAATATTAGCAACTGGTGTAGATATTCCCACGATACAATGTATGGTAGGTGATATGAAAAAAAATATATATGTATGTATATATGTAAATATATATCTATATGTACATATACATATATGGTTATAATTATATAGGTATATATGTAGTTATATGTGTATATATATATAACTATATATGTATATATATATATATATAGATAAGTAAATATACATATAGATATATGTATAGATATATATATATGTGTGTGTATATGTATGTATATGTAACTATATAGATGTATATATATATATATATATATATATGTATATATATATATATAGTAATATATGTATATAGATATATGTAGATAGATATATATATATATATAGTTATAGATATATATATATGTATATATATTTGTATATATATATATATGTATAAGTATATGTGTATATATGTATATATATATATATATGTATCTATACCTATACTTAGTTATATAGGTAATAATATATATATATATATATATATATATTTATACGTATATAAGAATATGTATATATGTAAATATATATGTATACATATATATATATATAAGTATATAGATATATATATATGTATGTATGTATGTATGTATATTAATACTTAGGTATATAGGTACTACTATATGTATAGATATAAGTATATATATGTATTTAAATATATATATAGATGTAAATATATATATGTATATATATATATATAAGTATATAGTAATGTATAAGTGAGAGTGTGTGTGTGCGAGAGTGTGAGTGTGTGTGTGTGTGTAGGTGTTTGCAAAGAGAGAGAGAATGCTGTGAGAGAGAGAGAGAGAGGGAGAGAGAGAGAGGGCATCTGCTGATTGAAGAAGGCTGGGAGTTAAGTCGTCCGAGTCCAGTGGCCGACGTCTGGTGCCAAGCGCACGCACAGGTGCATAGGCACGTGAAGAGGCGTGCGCTGGGAGGAGTAGGCGTGGGGGAGAGACCGCAGTGCACTGCGCTGCATGGGTAGATGCAGATGCTGAAGCGGGCAGGTGTACGCGGGCGAAGGGAGCGGGTGCACGCAGACGCGAGATCGGACGCTGGAGCAGGCGGGCGTACGCGGACGAAGGTGCTATGCGCTGAAGCGGGCGAAGACGTGGGCGAACGCAGACTTGAGATCGGGTGCTGGAGCGGGCGCGGGCTAGCGCAGGTTGCGGCTCGCTGGGTGACCGGATAAGTGAGAAACTTATCGGTCACCGCACTGTAGCCATAGTGTTCCGCTGACTAGCGTGAATAGTGGCTACAGTGCTGCTCAGCTCGCGTGACCGGGTACCAGCGGTTCTGTGAGTGCAGGCGGTGTGGAGCGACTGGCGCGCGCGCGGTGAAGCTGCGCCGGCTGCTGGCTTGCGTGGAGAGGCGGGTGAAGATGTGAAGAAGCTGGAAGTGAGGGCGGCCTGCAAGCGTGCGCTGAAGCTCCGCCGACTACTGGTGTGCGCGGTGGACTGCACGCGGGCAAGTGGCGGCCGGTTCCTTGCTGTAGTTGCGTGGAGCTTTAGACCTTGACTCTGCAGCAATGGCGGAGATGCTTGGAATGATGAAATCAGAGCAGGGAACCACCACGCCCACCGGCTCTTTGATGAGCTGGGCGGTGGTGGGACTCGCAGTGGTGGTTGTGCACCACTGTGAGCTGCTCCTGCCCGCAGCGTGGCTCCCCAGAAGGAGGAGAGGCTGCGTATGGAGGGGAGATGGGAGGAGACGGCCTGGAAGGAGGGAAGCTGTTGTGTTTTTGGCGTGGACCCGACTCCCTTGCAAAGAAGAGGCCGTGCCCTTTTAAAGAGGAAGGCATGCACAGCCATGCCCTGGCTGTGCATGGCTATGCATGCTGCGCATGTGGCTATAGGGAGTGTTTGCTGCAGAGAATGGCGTGAGGAAGAGCAGCCATGCCTTGCAGCGGTGAAGAAGAATTCAAAGCCAAATAAAATAAAGATGGAGATTTTGCGAGGCAGCACTAGAGGAATTTGTTAATTGCAAGGCCATTTTATTTACTCTCCTCCCCTCTCAAATAAATGCATGCATGCATGTATTTTTACAAATGTGACTATGGCTACCTAATATGCATTGGCAATGCTAGGAAATAGCACAAGATGGCACAATTGTAGGTGTATTTTTGCGGTGCAATCAGGCACATGAGGAAAGAATGCCCTCAACTGAAGAAGGAAGTTTTAAAGAAGAAGGTTAGGAAACAACCTAATGATAAGGCACTCATCATAATTCTTAATTCACAAAAATTAGCTGGTTTACCTAGTTAATTAGCACTTAATATCATATCAATAGGGTTAAATATTTACATATCTAATTATAGGCTTGATCTTAAAATACGAATTATTAGACTGTTTTGTTATCAAGGAAATGTCTTATTTATCTAAGTTAAAATTAAGGATTTAAAATCATGAAATAAGCTATTTAAACCCTTCTTAATTAAGCTAATATTTAATTAAGGTTGCAATTAATAATTAAAAGACCTAAAGTTAAGCTTTAATTTATATGATAAATCTTAGGACAAAAAATGTAATTTGACCCCACAACTTAGTTCTTAAATATTCATTTAATCTCTTATAAAAAGTTGATGGGAAAATAAATTAAATTGCACCTTTAAATCAAGAAATTACATTTTAGTTGCTGCGACCATTTCATTTTGGTCCCTCTGATATTTACAAAAAGGTCGTTATGAATAGAGCTCGTTCCTCAACATCAACGACTGATGGCCTTTTGTTCTCCTCTTTCTTCGATCATGGCTAATCTAATGACTAAACTCCTTTTCCTTGGACATTAAGCATTCCCTTAACCTCCTCTCTTCATCTAGTGGCACTGACCAGTCATTAACTACCAGGAGCAGCGTGTGACCATCGGAGAAGAGGACGGTGGTTTCCATGAACCTAGATGCTCTTTTGTCCACATACATCCTCCTTCTCTATCATCGGCACCAATAAATACCCCTTAATGCCTTCAGATCCACTCCATCGAGTCCCTACCCTCTTCCCCTACTGAACTCGATCTAGGCTTTTCATTCCGAACTCTAACGTCTTGCCATCTCCTTCTCGAGCTTGCTCCGACGTAGCTTGCTATCTCTCTCAACTCCTCTTCCTCTACTTTTGCCCTGCCATCGGTAGAGCTACTCCCTAGCTCTTTCTAATCTCCACTTCGATCAGCTGGAGCTACTCATCTCACCAAGTCTATTTTGTTCTGTCTCTGATGAGCAATCGCTGATGAGGGACTCATGATGGCTCCTAATTCATCAATATTGGCTAGTTTTTCTAGTTAAATTACTAGTGAATAACATGATATTAGGGTTATTATATAATTAAGGTAATAATAGCGAGTTCCTTATTTATATGTTAAAATACCTAAATTAAGAGTTAATAAATATTTATTTATATTTAATTAATAAATAGGACTCAAATCTAAGCATTTATCTATGTATAAGTATTATATATAAGCTTATAATTTTATAGCTCTTAAGTTGTTATTTAACTTAATAATAAATAAATAAAGCTAAAAGGGACAAAAATGTAATCTCATGCCATAAATATATTATTTATTATATTTATAATAATATATAAAATTTTAAAAATAGATAAATTAAATTACTTAATAAAAATGACTGTTTGCATTTTAGTCCCTAGGTTTCATGTCAATTGAGTCCTTTTATTATTTATAGGTCCTCCATTATTTGCATATAGGCCCCTATGTACATTTCCTTCCTTCTCTTCTTCCTTATGGATGTTCATCGTGCACCAGTGATCTGAACCTCTGATGATCACTCAGCAAGGTTTTCAATATCGATATTGACGTCGTATTGACACAACCAAAAAGGGATATGATGTAAACACATCTATGTCAAATAAGCTGTCAATTTATGCTTGTTCTTAGACGTATAATTACATTCAGCATTATAAATATTGCATAGTAACCATCATTATGCATTTATAATAATTTCTACAAAATATAGGTTAATTTCCCTTTTTGTGGCCAAGGATAAGGCGATATCATTTCGAGACCTCGAATTAAAAATCCAACCATACTGATCTTATTAGGGCGACGATCGAAGTCCAACGCCTCCAAGATCACCCCGATCGGACCTCCGTAGCATCAAACGTAATTCGAGGAAAATCAGAGGTCAAGAGGCAAGGTGGTGTAAATCCATACGTCAGATGACAAATCCAACAGTGCATGGATGGGTTCAAATCGACGATCGCATCCCAATGACAAGAAAATGGATTCAATCCAACAACTGTGGCACCACCTACAAAGCAAAGAATATGGATGGCCAAGATGGTGCCACGTGGTGCCATCACAGCTGCCCAACAATGGCCACAGCACCCCTCTTCGCCCGCACGATCAATCCTAGGTTGAGATTCCATCAAGGCTCACCTCTCCTCTTAGCTGAAGATAAAGCTCACACATCCTCAGCCATTGGATCTTCATCCAACAGCCGAGGACGCGTAAGCGTTAAAATGCAAATTGATAACACTACATTCTATGATGATAAGTCTACCAAATGGGGTCGGTCTTAGGGGTAAAATGCACAGATAACACATTATAAATAAGCATGGGAGCATTGCATGCATCGCACATCGAGATTGCTTATAGTGCATTATTAATGGCCATTTGTACAAGTGCATGTCAAAACAGGCCTCAGATGAGCAATCGGACCGCACAGATGGATTCAGAGCGACGAACGGAGTCCAATAGACTCGAAATCGGCCAAATCCGACATCCGGAGCTCCCACAAATGACCCAAGAAGTTTTGACCGTTGATCCTACGGCCATGAGGTGGCCATGTGGCAGCATCAGATGTGCCCCCGCCCGCAGTGCAACTTCTCCTCATCACGTAGAAGCTAACCACAGCCATCTGATCTCCATTGAACTGCTGATGATTGACAAGGAAGCGCGACCATCAGCGCCTATAGTGCAACGATCGCGCCTCCGCCTCTCACGTAGAAGATGTAGGCTCGAGTCACCCACTGCAGCTCATCCGCCAAATTCGCCCACGCATCCAAATTCAACCGCCCGATCGCCATCGAGCAGTCTTGATAGCGCTACGCGGCTCCTCCTCAAGGATCAATGCTCCACGTGCCCACCTACATCGGTCGACAACGCCCGCTCTCAAGCGCGCTTGAGGTGCGATCTGGACCATTAATCAAGGATCGAATGGTCCTCAACGGTTGTATATGGATCGCCAAGAAGATGAAGCACAGGCGCGCGCAAGTGACCGGTGGGATGGGGGCTTCACTGACCTTTTGGGAAGGGTTTTAGCAATGTCTTGGACATCATTAAAACCCCTTCTTCATTTGGAAAGCCTTCTTCCTATTTAAACCCCTTCCAACCACCCATGAGAGGCATTGAATTCACTTAGCAAGTGTTATACCTCCCTCCTAGCTTCCCTTAGCATCTCTTGTGATCAATGGAGCCGACAAGCCGCCAACGGAGCCCTCTTCCATCGCCATGGCCGCCTCGCTGTCTCCCCTCTCTCTCTTTCTCTCCCTTTACTCTAGCTTTACTTTACTTTTGTTTAAGCATTTAGCTATTGTTGTATTTGTAAAACTCGAGTTGCATGCTAAATATAGTATTGATATTGTTTTCCAACTTGATCTAAGTGAATGCCATGACTTAAAAGACTCTAACCCTACTCTCTCTCCCTCCCACTCACTTTTCTCCTGCGTTTTCTTGCAAGCGAAAACCCTCCATTTCCGTGACATTAAGTGATGAGAAAAATCTGATTTTCACACCTCCTTGTGTTCGATACCCGGACTCACGTTCGTTTCTTCATTTAAAACTGACGTTGCAAACGCAAACTACAATGACCCTTTTAAACAAATGCGTCCATAGCACGTCACAAACGAGAAACAATCGGAGGCACAGTGTAGCGGTCACGAGAGTAACATGAAACGTGAGGCATGCGTTCTAGTCACGCAGAGCAAGAGTAATCCACAAGAAGAGTGGGTGAACAAAATTGCATTGTATGATCCACGATGAGCAGCTCGGATAAGGCTACGTGCCAGCGTAGATGAGTGCGCATGTCCACACACAATCTAGCACCAATTTGAATTCTCAATCTCACATGATGAAGCATGTGAGCAAGCACATTCCTGGACCATCCGATATTCATCTGACGGTGAGAAGAGAGGCTGCACCGCCTCTAACGCACGAAACAGAAGCAGCGCGTGTGGATCTAAGTCGTTCAATCATGAGATTAGATGGTTGAGATTGCTTGGACGTGATGAAGCGTGGAACGGTAGGAGTGTGATAGAGAGAATTTTGTTTGATTAAAAAAACAATAGAATGATTTATCATTGTAATTTATGTGGTGGAAATCTCTTAATCAATGATTAAAATAGATATTAATTTAAACCACAGTAAAAAGGTCGTATCCACAGGGAGGATCGAGCCAAATAAACTCACCAATATTTGTAGTGCAGGAGTATGTTGAACAAAGCTTAATATGATGCAAAAATAACTTTGACAATTAGTTGTAGCATCAAAGTAATCAAGAGAATAACTTGAATGAGTAGTAATTGATAGGTCCATTTTAGTGGACTAATTCAGTGCTTAAGTACAGTATTATTGGGACGAGAATTTAATCTAAAGCATGTTTAGTATTGATAAAATGATGTGAGTTTTAGATTTATCATTTCATGTATTAATTGCATTAATCTTTATATGGGAGGATTAATTATTCACTTTAAAAGGCAAGGGTATCACATCAAAGCTTGCCTTGAGATATGTGGGATTTTGTCTTAGCAAAATATAGTAAGAGAATAAATTTTAAAGGCATCCTTATATGTGTCTCAATTATTCCAGCACATTCCCTTATTTGTTTTTACTTAAATATCTCTCCCACGAATCTTTCTCTCTCCCTCAATTCTCTCGTCTCTATTTGGTAACATAAAATACTCTCCTTCTCTCTTTGACTCTTTTCTTCTCTGACTCCCTCTCTAATTCTTTCTCTCACTTTCTTTATATAACAGGAAAAAAAAGGCTTAGGAAGCCTATCTCCCCTCCACAGGGAAGAAGCTCTCCTTCTCCACCTCTCCTCCTTGCAAGCAGCCACCTTCACCGTGTGCCTACTCCGCCACCATGAGCCTCCACCGTCGACACCACGACTTCTCCCTTGCCACGACCGCGAGTTCCCAACAATCGCACTCCAGCAACCTCAACCGTGTGCCTATGACTCCGCCACCATGCTTCCTCTCGACGAGCGTGGTGACAGCGCGCTCCTCGACATCTTGACCACGCCAATAGGGAGTAGCTCTGCTTCCAACCGTGTCCACTGTCATTCTCTTCTCGCTCCTGTCCCCAGCATCCACCCACGACCGCGAGCACCATCACCAGTAGTAGGATTTCCCACACGCCAACAGCCTCTTCATCTTCTTCTTCCTTTCAGCCAACAGAGAAGAGAAACCCAACAACCTCCAACACCGGCCACCTTCTCCATGCGCCAGTACACCCTCCTCGACGCAAATGCAGCAGCAGCAAGCCCACACACGAGCCTCACCACGCGGCCACGGCCTCACACAGCCACGCCCTCGCGTGCAACCTTTCACGAGCACGCACAACAGATCTTGCATGTCCTTCCTACTCAGCCGCGCGCGCAGCCCCTCACGCAATGGCCCTGCAGCCTTCCTCGCACATAGGCCCTGAGCTCCACTGCCACCTTATCTCATCACACGCCCGCTCTGCAGCATTCCTCCATCTCCAACAAGTGGACCGTTGCGCCCCTTCCTCTCCTTCTTCATCTTCAACCTCCAGACAACCACGAAGGAACCCAACACCGCCGGTTACACCCCACACGCAGCCACCTCTCCATGCCGTCACCCCTGTTGAGCTCTCCTCGACCCCACACGCTCGGCCAAGCCTCCAGACATGCCAGCAGCAGCCACAACCGCCGGTGAGCCGTCTCCACCACCGGCCAACCTTCCCACCGCCACAATCGCCACTGGTCATCATTTTCCTCGGCGCGACCTTCGACACGAAGCTCTCGACAATGCCAACCTCCTCCGAGCATGGCAAGGCCGATCGCCCTCTCCTCCACGTGCATCCTCTCCTCCTCCACGGTAGCAAATCCCCTATTTTTGGCTTAATTAAAAATTACATTGATTGCCATTGCCAAAGAATGGGATTTTGATATTGATTACTTTATTATAGGAAATTTGTGGGAGGTCCTTCTGTTCTTGGTTATTTGTGACAATATTGAAGGATTGGAATTACTAGTTAATGTATTTTATTTTCTTTCCTCCCATGATGCATGGATATTAATGGAAATTTATTTTTCTTGAACATGATTATTGGTGATCTTATTAGTTCTATGTCTCCTTGTGGATATGACCTGAAGTGTGGTATTATTTCAATTTTTGAGTAACTTTGATCGAGGTTTTTTCTACCACATTACATATTGCGACGACATATTTTTCTGACATTATTTCTGCAAGCGAGAAACCTCGCAATCAAATGGCGCCATTGCCGGGGAGGCAATAGACGCAATAGATTCACCTGATTTTTATTTCTGATTATTCTGAGTTGCGCATTTATCTGATCATTCTTTATCTTTCTGTGTGAGGAATCTGATGAGGTGACAGGTGCAGCAGAGTGATGACATCGACCATGAGCGACGTTCACACGGGGAGAAGACGTAGGAGACCTAGATCCCACTCTCACAGGGGATTCTCCTTCGTCACAAATTTTATTTCTGTCTTCTCTCCCTTTTTTTAATTGGGGTTGAATTTTTGGGGGTCTATCCCCAGATTCTTTAGCTTCTAGGGTTTACATTCTTCTGCATGCATGATTCATTTTTCTACTTGCCGCCTCTAAAACAAACAAAAGAAAATATCTAGCTGCCTGTTTAGGAGTTGCATATCCTTAGGTGCAGCATTTCGGGGTGATTGAGCAACATACTAGATCTCTTCTCTGCATTGCATACATCATTGCACGAAGATTGCTGGAGACAGGTATACTTTCTAACTTTGCATCCAGCTCTTGTCCACGCATTTGCATTTGGATTAGAATTCAAGACCACCAAAATTGATTGAATTAAACTAATTCAGTGGTCACCTAATTGAAATTGGAACTGATAATCAGATTCGATCTTAAAACCAAGTCATACTTGATCTGATTCAAAGGGACTTGTCTGCGTTTTCAAGATAATAAAAGATTTGCGGTGTGATGCACACTTCTGGCACTAAGCACGCACATTAGGCACCGCACTAAGGCTCGATCCCTTAAGGCTATAGTTATCGATATCTTTATCAGTGTAGACCCACCTATCATGTTTTGTGGTGGTGGTACTATCTTTTGACCGAGTGTTTTGATACTTCACGGAGGGGAACACCCTTTAAAGGAACAAAAGGGTAGTTAAGAGGCACCGCTTACGCATCGCCTCAAAGGAAGGGTTCGCCCTACTTGCATCCCTTTGTTTGTCCTTGGAGTAACTTCTCACTTGATCGCCTGAGAGTATCATCTAAGCAAAGCATAGGTCCTAGGGCACTCTAAGGTCAACTTAAGGCACGTAATTGATTGTGAAACTTCTTTCGCCACCAAGAGAAAACGTAAATGACCTCTGTCTTCTCTAAAGAGCTTGTCAGGAATCTCAAGTCACATCTCCCTCTTATACCACTAAAGTGGGAACGGACGGGTGCAAACTTGACTCCATTTGATAAACTCTAAGGAGTCGATTGGAGGTTGGCTTAAATCTACTCTACGAAAGAAAAGAGAAGTCCCATTGTCTTATGTTTAATTGGGGTGTGTTTTTCAAGTCGTGTTTTCAAATGGATTATAATAACTACTTCACTTCTGTTCACCCCAGAATACCCAATCCCAATACCTGTAGCTATCCATCTTTTGATGAGCATTGGGATCCTTTCTACTCCTACTATAGGAACATTGGTCTGATTAAACCCCAACCCAGTGGTGATGTTGTCTTATCAAGGTTGGACTAATACTCCTAGGCAACTTGAACCTGAGATTGACTATCCTACTCAATCCAATGATAGCCTCTCCTCTTTTATGATAGAAATGCAAAAATAATAGAAAGAGATGATGGATTCTATGGGAGAGATTTTGAGGAATAGTCAAAGATTAACTGAAGAGATTAACCAGCTTAGCGATCCTCCTATAGTCAATTCTGATCCCTACCCTTATATCCCCAATTACTAAGATAATTTCAAGGAAAACAATGACAACAGGAATCCTATTTGGAAGAGTAGCTATCACTTAGACGTCCCTCATGAGATATGCCCACCAGAAGGCAATCTTGGTGACTATCCACCTGATCTTAATTGGAAGGAGAAAATGGGCCCATTAGATGAACTCGACCCTAATGATAGTATCTTCATTACATTTGATGATATGGGTCGTAGTCAATTAGTCAACCCTACTCCCAGTCTGACTCTTGAGGTGGAATCTGTATCCCATCCTAGGGATCCTGAGCATATACTTTACACTTCTAAGGACCTTACACCTCAGTTAGAGCCCCCTGAGGATTGTGATTTAGAAGTTAACAAATTCCAAAAGTCTTGGATGCTAGAGGAAATCATACTAGAAGGAAGTGATAATAACCACACTCCTCTATCAATGGGACCAACACCTGTCATTGAATATTTTGAGGATTCACAAGTCCCCAACCCGAGTGACCATGAGAAAATTGAGGCTGAATTGGAAGAATTAGATCACTATTGGTCTTAGGGACATGAAGATTTGATTTTGGAGGAAGCACTTGATCTTGGTGTGAAAAATTTTCCTACGTCTCAGATTCAAGAGGGAGAAAATGTAGAAAAAGATGATGATGACTTTCAAAGGACTAGACTTAGATTATGGAGTAAATCTAGGGGAGAATATGTGTTGTTCGAGGACTTATCCCCTAACAATCAGACTGAATTAGCCATCCAGGGTTGTAGGTATTGGAGTATGGGTCATTCTGGATGGCGTTGAGGTCCTCGCAGTTCTGAGGAACCTCAGGAAAGTCAGAATACGAGGGTTCTGAGTTCCCCCAACTCGAGTAGAAGGGATCGGAGGTCACTCCGGTCTGGGAGGTAGACGGGGGTGGATAGGGGCCCATCCCCTTGGCAGGTTGGTGATAGATGTTTTGCACTGTTTCCCTTGCCAGAGGAGGTCGTGCAAAAGAGTTTCGTGCAGAGGTGGCTTGCTGCAAATGTCGAGTTAGCTCGTCCACCTTCTTTTCTATGATAGAGACCTTGTCCAACCGACTGGCCATCAATTCCAGGTCAACAGAAGTGGACAGGTCCTGCGTCTCATGTGTCCCTCTTAGATTCGTCGATGCGCGGGCATTCGTCCTGTCGAATAAGCCCAAGGAGTCATTGTTTATGGAGTTCTCGCACATGTTTTCGAGAATCTCCCACACCGTGTCCTCGTGTTGGCCCATGATGTTTCCTCCACATGTTGCATTGACGATTAGACGAATATCCTCACGGAGTCCCTGGTAAAAAGACTGGACTTGTTCCCACTTAGGAACTCCGTGATGGGGACACTTTCGCATGAGATCTAGGAATCGATCCCAAGCTTCGTGAAGAGGTTCTCCCTGTTGTTGAGTGAAATGAGTGATCTGGTGGCGCAAGGCATTCGTCCGGCCAACAGGGAAGAATTTTTTCAAAAATTCGTACTGTAATTCCTCCCAAGTGTTGATCGGGCGGGTCTGAGTCTGATACCAGTGCGTGGCCTTGTCCAAGAGGGAGAACGAAAACATTTTCATGAGTAGGATATCCCGATTTTGTACATCTGACCCGAAGGTCTGGGCCAGATGCTTGAGTTGTTTAATGTGTTGGAATGGATCCTCAGAGTTAAGCCCATGGAACTTTGGTATGGCATGAATCATATTGGGCTTTAGATCAGAATCGGGTCCTCCAATTGGGATTCGTACTCGGGGTTCGATTGCCACCGCAGCGGGATTATAGTGATCTCGCATCATAGGTCGCTGTGGTGGGTTTACAAAGTTCTGAAAGAGATCGTTCAAGCGTTGAAGTTGGTGTTCAAGGTTATTCTCCTCTTCAATGGGTTGTGCCATGATGGGAGAAGAAGGAGAATCAGGGTCTGAATCAGATGAAAGATTTATGTGGTGGGGTTGCTGCACAAACAAGGGCGTCGAGGCTTGGCCTCGGCGAGAATGAATTTCTAGAGGAGGTCTTAAAGGTGGTCTTAAGGACCTCCTACCAAACATGCACCGGAAGATGTGATGAGATTAGAAGGTGCTGGACCCAATCAAGACACCCAAGAATTGTTGGGTGACTATAGAGGTTCGGGGCAGATGGACCCCTGGATCAGAAGATCGTCCACCTGAGAAATACCTGGGCAGCCAGAGAGGGAGAGTCCCGGAAAGACCCCTACACGGTAGAGCGTCCCCACGGGTTACAGGGTTTCCCCCACCCGACCTCTCTTGTCACTGCGGTTCCAGGTAGACCAGAATGGGGATCTTGACCTCTTAAGTCTACCTTTTTTATTTTAAGATCAAGGTGCTTAATGTTCCACTTGAACTTTTAAGTATTTTGAGTGCAAAAAGTGACCTAATATTAAGGTTGGTTGACTCGAGGGATCAACTTCACCTCTTGTTCCTTTGAGAGCTTTTAGGTCCTTCCTTTTATGGTTCAAATGGATTATCAGCCTGATTTGCTTAGGGTTCCTCTTGTATAAATCTTTTCAAACACGGTTTAGGCACACTTCTTTTTGGAAAGTTTGTTTCTTTGTTTTAGAGAAGATGTGTCTCTAAAAACCCTAGCTTTGCAATCCTAACTTGGCTCTAATGGGTCCAATTTAGTTGCCTTAGAAATTAGCACCTAGGGCTCAATCAAGAAAGTTTTAGCCCTAGTTGCCTTAGTTGGATGACAGACAAAAATATGTTGAAATGAAAATTAGGCAACTTGATGAGTTACTAAATATAAGACAGGTAGCCCTAAGTTGATTTCTCTCCTTTTTTTTTTTTCTTTTTCTTTTAGATTGTGAGAGGGTTAAGGGAGAGGGCTTATGGAGATTACCTGTTCCAGTCTGTTGTGCAGTTGCTATTCTTTCCTTTTTGTTTTGCTTTCCCTGATTGAACACAACAAAAGAGAAGTTAAGTCAGATATTAGATAGAAAAGTTGTACTCAAAAGCTTTAAAAGTGCCCGTTGCTCCCCGGCAGCGGCGCCAAAATGTTGTCAACGTTTTTGTGCGGATTTAAAGGCGTATTACGTTGCAGTAGAACCGACAAAACGTTTAAACAAATATAAATAATTTTATTACTCGAACAACTAGAGTATCCGAGGTCGAACACAGGGAGCAAACTCAGTACTTTGTAAAACCCAAGAATACAACTGTTAAATGCAAATATAATTGATTCAAAGAGTTTTAAAAAAAGATGTAAAAAAATAGAATTAGACGTCTGATTTATGTATCAGACGTCTTAAATGTGATCTTTCTTTCTTTCTTCCTTCTTATGCTTTGCCTTTCTAATCTCTTTGCAATCTTCCCTTGTCCTTCTTCTTCTCTGCGAAGACTTCTAATCTTTCTGCTTTCCTTCTTCTCCTGCGAAGACTTCTTTCTTTCTTCTTCTTCTGTCTTGCTCCTCCTTTCTTCGTTGCCTTCTTCTTCTTCTTTGGCTTGCTTTTCCTTCTTCTGCAGCGGCCAAGTCCTTCTCCTGCGATCAGCCTGCCTGCACAGGAGCAAAACCTAACCCTTCTCCCTCTACCCGCGCGTCTCTCTCTCTCAAGCAATTCACTCAAACCGCTCTACCAGAGCCACGGTCTTAATCGGGTCGGATCGTACCCGGGACCAGGCGCACCTGCAGGTGTGTGATGCGCGAGGAGTGCGTAGGTCTAGGTTGGGTCGGATCCGCCAGGTCCGCGTGGTCAAGCCGCGGACGAGGCGGGTGGGGTCAGTGAGGGACCTCACCCCTGTGCTTACTGAGGCGATAAAAGTAAAACGCAAAAACAACTTATATGGTACCTGACGGTTGCAATCCCACGATGTGGGACTATCTGGTCTCGCCTTCACGCGCGCCTGCAGAAGCCTCGTCGCACGATTGCCCCGCAGCTGCTGGCTCTGCTAGCGCTCCTTGGCTGGACTCGTTCACCTCGCGACACTCGCGCTAGTATGCAGCACCTGTAGCCTGGAAGACCGGGTGCCTGGAGCTTCATGGGAGCTTCATCAGAGGTCGTCCATGGCGGCAGCGGCTCAAATCCTGTCATACACAAAACGCGCCTCTCGGCCAAATCAGAATAGCTAGAGACCTTCGCCGTGGCACGGCGAAGGCGGTGGGCAGTGCTGCAGGCCGCAGGTCGGCCTAGGCGTGCGTGCCTAGGTCAACCTGTGGCCGGAGATGGTGGGTTGGTCGGGGGGTGATTGTGGAGGGCTGGAGTGGCAGTGGTAGGGTGGAGCGTGTTCCTGGAGGTGAGGCGGAGCTTTCGAGGTGGTTGGCGAGCCGTGTGGAGGGCTGGAGTGGTGTGGGCGGCTCGCCGGAGTGTGGTCGGAGGCGAAGATGATGGAGGTGGTTAGCGTCTGTCGAAGGTCGATCAAGGGAGATAACAGGGGGAAAAGAGAGAGGAGAGGGTGGAGAACGTATCTGGGGTTGTCTGGAGGGAAGGGAGGCGGCGGAGAGGACGGCTCGTGACTACCGTCGTCGGGGAAGAAAGACCCTGGGGGAGGAAGCGGCGACGAAGATGAGGTCGGGAGCTTGCGCGCAGGGTACAGCACGCCGCGGGAGGAAGAGGCGGAGAGGACTCTGCTGCTGGTATGGCAGCAGAGTGACGAGAAGGAGGGAAGGCGGTCGCCGGAGCTTGTGGGTCGTTTGGCCGGAGATGGGAGAGAAGAAATTTGGAGGGGATCTCCGTCAAAATCAAGCTTAAGATGAGCGGCCGGGTCCGGGGGGTGTTTTATAGGTGCTGGCCGCTCCTATCAGTGCGTGAAAAACACGCAATTAGGTCAGCCGGCTCGTCGGAGTTGGAAGGAAGAAAGATACCCAAATCTCTCGTGCGTTCGCACGAGAGATTGGGTTCACGCCAGCGAATTTGATTGGCTTTAGAAGGAAGGGAATTCCTCAGAGAATCTCCCTTCCATTTCTGGGAGAGAATCTCTGAGGAATTAGAGAGCAATCTCTCTCGAAACTTCGTCGGAGCTCGGTTCTGCCCTAGCAATGGCGGCAGGACCGGTTTGCAAAGAAGGCGAAGAACCTAGGGGGCTCTCTGCAAGGATATTCAAAAGATAGGGACCTATTTGTGATTTGGGTGTACTAACTTGCAAAGTAGGTCAAGATGACCTCCCCTTAGGTCCAAATTTTGGTACAAACCTAATTTGGACCTAAAGAATCCAATGGTGAAGTTGGATTTTAGGTTTGACCTCGTTTGACTGGACATTTTGCGTAAAAACCCAAATTAGGTTAATTGAAGAGCTAAGACCCTAATCTAGGTCAAACTAGGTTCCAAAGGCCAAATTAAGTGTTCTAAACCCTAGAGGATGTTTTTCTATGATTTTTAGAGGGTTTGCTTGATTTTTATTCTGACCGGAACCTTGTTAATTTAAGCGGGTCTGTTTTAGGGTTACCAAGTGTCATTTAATTCTTAGATTGCACATAAACCCATTTCTGATTAATTCAACCCACTTTTTATCTTATTTGGACCATTTGACCTATGTTTTGCTTCTGAGAAATCCCGTTTATCTACTGCAATGGTAAAATTACAGTTTTAACCTTTATTTCATGTTTTCTTCTCAGAGCACTTGTTCCTTCAGTTAAGCCTTCTTCTAGGTTATGTAGGAGCTTTTATCTTCTTTATTGGGTCAAAATGAGCTAGTTATGGCTCATGATGAGGCTCTCATCACTCTTCAGGACACATAAAAAGAATTTGTGCTTTAGGACTTTTGCCCAAGCACAAGGGTTGGGTCCCCATGTCACCATTGTGCACCCTCACACGCTCACCATGCTGGTGGGTCTAGACCTCTGACCATATACCCAGTTACCCGGTACTGTTTACCCGGGTCTGAGATGAGAGAAAGGGAAGAGAAGGAAAGAGAAAGAGAGAGAAGGGAGGAGGTTTTTGCTCTCAGCTATGCCCTCTCTACACATAGTTGCTGGGAAGCCCTTCGTTCCTCTGTGCTGTGCCTCTCCTTGAGGCTTGAAGAGAAGAAGAGATGACCTTGAGCCTCTGCTAGTTAAGGTGTCTGAGCGCTTTATCTGTCATTTGATTTCGTTGGTTCTGTGTTCCTGTGGCTATATTGGTTGCTTACTGACGTGGATTAATTGGTTTATCATTACTGTTCACTTATTTGAGAATTATTGTGAGCATAATTAGAGGGGTAATTGGTGATTTAAATCATCATTTTACCTCATTCTTTTTGCACCTTGACATTGATTTTCATATATATATCATTCTTTCTTGCTCATATTTGTGGTGATATTATGATCTTTGAGATTAATTGCAATACTTGCTCCCAGTGAACGATCTCGGACTTTAAATTCGAGTTGTAAATTGTATTTTTTTCATGTGATTTCGACTATACTGTAACGCAACAATTTTAAAATATCGATTTCACATGTTCAACATGCCACATGGATCCTAATCCTTTTAGTCTAAGTGTTAGCCAACAATTAGTGAAATTTCAAGGTTGTTCTGTGAAGGCTGTGCTACGAGTGAGATTTGTGAGGGTTATTAAGCCTAGGTTGTTAATGAATGAGCCTTAGTTTGAGTTAAATAAATGTTGTTATGAAACAACACTTTTTGTACAAGTTTCTTTTTAAAATTCAATGCAAATCTTTTTATTCTTATTATGGAATGATTGCCATGTTTTTAATGTTCATTTTTATGCAGTTATTCATGTGGTTAACATATTTTAATTAGTTAGGTAATTAATTAAGTACTTAAGTTAAGTATTAAGGTTAACTTATACTCTAATTAAGCCTATAGGTTAGTAATTAAATAATAAGTAGTAATGTAATCTACGTAAAATTTATATATAGTGTAATTAACATAGAAATAAAGCAAGCTATTATAAGTTATATAATTATTCTAAGCACAAGTTAAATATATATACATTAATTAATTACTGTAGTTAATTATAAGGAATAAATTAAGAGTAATTGGTGAATCTTACGCTTAAATTAGCCTCCCAACGAATGACCTAGACTTAACTTGTATAAATTTATAAAATGTGACAATTACCTTATTTACTATACTATAACTTTACAATGACTAATTAACCATGTAAGGTAGTTGTACATCAATCACAGGAGACCCTCTCATCCTTTCATCTAGGTAATGATTCCAAATTTGTCACCCCCTACTATAGTGTAGATTAGTACTTTTAATTCGTAGGCTTAGGTAGCTCTTTCCTCTTGATTTCATATCTTCATCTTCGACACCAACGTCACCAATCCCGGTGATTACTAGCCTTCTATCATGCCATTAACCGCTTGTTCACCTTCCTTATCACTTCACGACTCCATTACACCTTCCTTCCCTCATTATTAATCACCCTACAAGCCCAAATCCCACACTCACCAGAGCTCAGTCAAGTCTTCGATGAGCTCCATCATATAATCCATATTCCATTGGCCCTCCACCCACCTTCATAACAACCTAAGGGCCATTTTGCCCAATTTTATTTCATGTTTCCATTATCACATTGATCTGTCCACCTTGATCTTCTTCTCTAATAAATCTGAGCTCGAACCACTTCTTAAATCAATCTATGATCCAATTGATGTGTTCTTGATGTTCCTAAGATCATAATGAAGATTTCGAGAACTTCCTTGTGATGTTTCATGGTGTATTACTCTTTATTGATCTCTGGTGAGCTCCGTCACCGTTCCAATTGCCTTCTCCGATTTCAGTGACCTAAAACTATATAGTTTATAACAGATCCTAACTAACTACATCCAACTTCACATCACTCAGTTTTGAATTTCATCGACTTTTCCTCTCTAATCGCCATCACCTTCCTCATCTCCAATGATGATCCATTGCACTAATTCTTCACCTTCAGACCTTGGCGAATGGTCCAGAAGCTTCATTGATGAGCAAGATTTGAACGCGAATAGATTATAGTTGAAAACCTGTCATTGCAGTGCGTAAAAATCTTCTACTAGATAAAATTTATAATCGAAGCTCTAGTGATCCCCAAGTTGAACACGAGGAGGTGAACGTTTGGGTTTGAAAATCTACATTTCGATTTCTTTATTTTTGGTGTTTTTATCTTTTGTGATTTTTTTTGGTATTTTATAAGGCAAGAGATCAAGTCAATAATATCTAGCTAATCTTCTTGCAAAATGAGAGAGAGAGAGATAATATCACTATATATCTAACCAGAGTCTATTACAACTAATCTCAAAAGATAAGACTACACTAGAAAGCAATAAAAGATAGAATGAGTTGAGAAGAATCCTCCTCGACAGCTGCTTGGAGGACGACTTGCTTTGACGATGCCTGGATGAAGGTGGCGAGAGGCTGGACGAAGAAGAATGAAGCCAGAGGATGGTGGCTGGGGTAGTGCTGCGTCGTGGTAAGGATCTAGCTCTAGATCAGGATTAGAGGACAGCCACGGGATGCTCCATGAAGGGGGTGAGAAGTGGGAAAATATTTTACTTTTCTACATCAAGGAGCATCTCAGCCTTCGGACCAGCTCCTTAGATCTTTGGAGGAGGTAAGGGAAGAAGAGGAAGAGATGAAGAAGAATGTGAGGGATGATGGTCCTTTTATAGTGGAAAAATGAAGACATAAAAAGTTCATGG
Source organism: Thalassia testudinum (assembly GCA_037157565.1). Taxonomy (NCBI): domain Eukaryota; kingdom Viridiplantae; phylum Streptophyta; class Magnoliopsida; order Alismatales; family Hydrocharitaceae; genus Thalassia; species Thalassia testudinum. The sequence goes on along the minus strand of JAZHRO010000072.1, from coordinate 22,515,361 downwards.
GTCAATAGCTAATCACGTTTTTGCGCGGTTTGTTAAATTAGGGTTTTAAGTAATTGCAACGCATAAAAATAGATTCACTTTTAAAATTTATAACCTAGATTGGGGAGTATCTAGGGTCCTCCAAGGAGGCAAAATGTTTGTAAAATTATGTCTCTTACTTGGAAATTGAACTCAACTTTCTTTTTGGTATTTTATATATATGATTTTTATTGGTTTTGAAATAATGGGAACAATGCGGGTTTGTTGATAGCAAGAAAATCATCTACACTAATCCACTAGACTACTACTATAGTGACAAGTAGAGCCTCTCCCTAAGCTCACTCTAGGCACATGGAGGCCTAGAGTAATTAAGGAGAGGGAGTGAAAGAATGCTAGACAAAAAATTCTACAAAACTATGCAACAAAAAGATAAAAGAAGGCAACTTGAATTAACGAAAATCTGTTTTACAAAAAGCACATGTAGAGGAATGCTTCTATTCTAACTTGAAACTACAAGAAAGTAAAACACAAATCCTCTTAAAAATTGGTGAAGAAGAGGAGCTTCTTGCTCCAAGCTTGGTATCTCCTGGGCTTGAAAAGAAATCTTCCAACTCCTTCTCTTTGAAAGCTCCTCCAAGTCGATGTCCTCCAAGGCAAGCCCTAAGGGGGTGTGCCCTAAGCTTCTCCTCAAGGGTGGACATCCACCCTAGGTGCTTCTCCCTTGCCTAGCCATCCTCTTTGATGAAGAATTCCTTCTCCTCCTTATCATGGCACAAGAAGAAGAGTGGGAAGGAAGAAGGCACCAAGGGGGTGGGTGATGTGCTCCCTTAATCTTCTTCCTCCCTTCTTCTCTTGGTCGTAGGGTGTAGGTGGATTTATGGTAGACTTATACTAATGGGAGGATGAAGAAAATAGTGGTAGCTGATGGGTTTTTATAGAGTGGGATGGGGGTAGGGTTGGCGTGAATAGGCTGAGGGCTAGGATGGAGTTTGTTGGTGGTTATGGGTGGTTAATTTGATCCTAGGGATAGGGTTATTTGGCACCAAATGAGGGAACATAAAGGGGGGTAGTTATGGCCTTAGTGCCCCAGAGGGTTAGCGTCAAAATGGGCCTTCTAGAAGGCTATTAGGTGGTGCCATCATAGGGTTCTAGAAGGGGGGTATGTGGATGACTAGGATGGGTTATATGGGTAAGTGTTGGGTGGATAAAGGGGTTGAAAGTTGGCATCAAAAGGGAGGTGGTTAGGGTTAGTTTTGGCGCTAACTTTTGGTGTCTTTAAGTGGTTGGTTGAGGGGTGAAAGGTGGTGAAGGTGGTGGCACCAAAGGGAGCAGGGTGGAGCTAGCTAAGGTGAGCTTAGGTAGGGTTTTAAGGTGGTGAATGGCCAAGGGAGCTGGAGTCTAGCTAAGCTAAACTAAGCTTAGCTAGCTTAGCTGGTAATAGAGTAGAGGAGTAGGCAATGGGAGCTAGGGTTTGAAGAGAGGAGCTGAGGAGGAGAAGTCTGGAGCTTGAATTGGAGTTGACAATTGCTGAAGAGGGTGGCATGGAGGTACTCTAGCTAGTTGGTAAGCCAAGCTAAAGTGATCTGGCTTCTGCCATAATGAGCTAAGGTGAGCTGGGTCTGGTGCTCTTTGGGAGGATCAAGCTGGTCGAGGTAGCTAAGGTAGCTTAGCTCAACTGAGTTGAACTAAACTGAATCCCTTAGAGCTGGACTTGAGCTTCCTGAACTGAAATGAAGTCATTTTCAGCTGGCTGGAGTTGAGTGGAGCTGGATGTAGCTAGACCTGAGATGGGGTGAACTCCAGTCAACTTAGCTGAGCTAGCTAGAACTCGCTGTGAACTAATGGGAGTTGAGATGAGCTAGACTCAGCTAAGTTGAGCTGGATCTAAGCTGACCTGAGCTAGGGTGAGCTAAGATGAGCTCTCTTGAGCTGCCATTCAGCTGAGATGAGTTGAATGGAGCTAGGATGAGCTAACCCTAGTTCAGGTGAGTTGGATCAAGCTGAGTTCCAGCTGGTGAGAGCTTCTCCTTCACTAGTTGCCTTCCTGAGTGCTAGGGTTCTAGGGATCTAGCAATTTATATATCCCTAACACTCACAAAAATACATTAAAAATACAATAAAAAGTGCAATGCATGCCTAACCTAATTAATGCCTATGTACAGCCCAAAAACCCATTTGCGGAGCAAAATCCTAAGAGGTAGGTTTGTTTTAATGCATAAGAATGATGATAAACTGGCATTTATCACATATCCATGCTTATTTTTTGCTAGTCTCTTTTCAAAAGTTTAATTTTTTCAAAATGGAATTTTTGGGAAATCTAATTTTTTTGACTTTTGAGGAGAAAGAGATTATGGGACCTTGGTTGGTTTAAACACAGGAGGTACGGGATTTATTAAAGATAGACATTGGGATTTATTTTCAGATCCAAAAATTAGATAAAATGGGATCAATATATCCCCCAGAAAATTCATAGATTAACCCCTTGTTAATTTAGATAACTTGAAATTTCTATTTTTAGGATTTTTCTGGCTCTTGAATCTGATCGCAACTTGTAATAACCTTTAAAACTTGTGTCCATGCCTATGAAATGCCAACATTTATATGAGCGTGTTTTTGGTTTAAAACTTTTTTTTTTGTCCCCCATGCTTATTTCTAGCTTAGTTTTACAACAGATGTGTCGGGATCATCATTCCCATTACCAATCCTTGAGGGGGCTCTGGTGCTAGTACTTCGAGATAGTACTGTCCATGACACCACCCAGGAGCTCACAACCCCAAAACACAATGCAGTGTAAAGGGGCACTCCAAGCAAACTCAAGCTCTTACTTCGACACTATAGGTAGAGCACCGTCCAAGACACTTGAGCTACTAAAATGAGCTTTAATGCTCTGTCTAAAGATATGAAATATAGATATCTAGAAGCACGAGGTGCTAACATGTTGACATCGCATCCTCAAAGGGGGCATATTCCTCTTTCTCGGTGGTGGGAACTCAAACCAATGATCTACTTCAGACTTTTACTAAGGCCAAACAAGGGGTTTTTCTGATTTTTTTAGTAGTTTTTCAGGTGTTGGCTTGTGTGTGAAATTTGACATAGGAAGTTCCACAAGAAAAGCAAGTTTTTGAATCAGAAACTAAGCCAAATACTTTTCATATTACAAAAGAGAATCAAGTCACCTGAACTATATTGAGTTCAGGTGGAATTTTAGAGAAGGATATCTGATCTAGTCTAAAAATTGACCCTGAAATTCTAATGATCAAATATGTATCCTCATCCCTAGTTTGTTAAAGATAAAATCCCATTGTACCAAAAGTGAGTTGTCAACCTTTGTCCCGATTTCAAAATTTTCCTCCGAAAGTTTTTTCAGTATTTTTATTTTTTTGGGTATGCATGCAAGAAAATAAAAATGACTAAAGAAAAAAATGCATGTTTTTAGGTTTTGAAAATCCTAAAACGATCGTCAAAATTTTAAAAACACCCCCGTATGCTTATGATATGCAATGTCCTCATGCATTAGGAGGGAAAAGGGATCACCTTCGTGAAGGACGGTCGGGTTTAGGATGGTCAAAAGCTTAAAAAAAAAGGAAAAAGTAAGTAGGAAAAATGATGGGTTACCTCCCATCTAGTGCTATCTTTTACGCCATTCAGCTGGGCGTGAAGGTATGCATGGAAAACGGACAATCATGTAAATAATTGGACACTTGAATGTCCTCAAGAAATGTGTTTTCCTTAAGATCCCTGAAAAGATGAATGGTAAAGAAATCGGGATCAAAATGAAATGGAAAAATGGAAGAATGACCCAGATCTGACCATGGTTTAAGTGCATGTAAAATGCCAGATTCTGGTGGGTCGGGTGATAAGTCCAATGGAAAGGGAGGGGGAAAGGAGTCAATGAGATGTAGGGTGGGTGAAGTTAATGTCGAAGTTTTTGGTGAAAAATTAGGAAGATTGAAAGAGTAAAAGTCGAACCCTAGTTGATCTGAAAAGTCTCGACAACAAAATCATCCTTAGAATAGGAATCAATAAAATCTAGATCCATGGTGGTCAAAGCTGAGTAGGATTTGATCAACAAAGATTTCTCACAAATTGCTTCCATTGTATTATCAGTGTCCTCGAAAATTTTATGATCAATGGACCTCTTGGAAGCTTGAAATAAATCTAATGAGAAAATCTAGTTACCGCAACTTATATTCATTTTCCCAGAGTGAGTTGATATTAGCAGTTGTGGTAATCATAAGGGGTCTTTTGAGAACGATGTTAGTGATAGTTGCAGGTACCTCTATGTCAAGGACTAGAAAATTTACCAGATTTAGACAATTCCAGACCTTGACAATATGATCCTCAATGATTCCCCGTGGTTGAATGGTAGATCGATCTCCCAATTGAAATTGAACCTTAGTAAGTTTAAAATCACCTAATCGAGATTCCTCGAATATGACCGGGGGAATGATATTAATGGAGGTACCTAAGTAGAGAGGGGCGCGAAAAAAGTTAGTGTCATTTATGACAATCGAGATGAGAGATGCGCCTGGGTCCTTTTTTGTGAGAGGCAGCTTGCTCTGGACAACTGAGCTTGCTGTCTTGAAAGGACCACGCTTCCTAGATTCTGAGCCTCCCCTGTTGGAGTAAACTTTTCTTTCAAAAATTTAGCAAAGGTAGGGGTGGCATCTAGGAGGGGGATATTCCTCTCGACTTTCCCAAATAACTCCAAAAGATCTTGGTGAGAGGGCTCTAATTTTTTATCAAAAAGATTGGATTGTAGTGTTTGAGAGTGAGAAATAGGATTTGAATCAAGTATTTTTGGGATTTCTATTTCTTCTTCTTGTGTGGGGTTAGCAGAGTTGATTTGCATAGGTTGAGAGTGGATTTCATCAATTTGATTTGAAGGCCCTAAATCAGTGGTGGTGTTCCCACTCCTTAACATATCTACATATGCAGTTTGGTTATCACTGGGAGGTGGGTGGGCCTGTTGTTGATAGAAACCAGGTTGGTGCTGAGATATTTGGGTTAATAAGAGGTTGAACAGTGTGGTTCTGATGTTGGTGTCCACCCAGATGTTGGTTCCTGTGATTGACAAAGTTTGGTGTGGGCTAAGATGGTGAGTGTCCTACAGGTCTTTGGTTTGAATTGACCCCAAATTGATCATTGAGATTATTAATAGCATGGGTTATTTCCATTTTTTTTCTTTACATCTCCTATAGAGTTTTCATCATCTAGGCATTGATGTCTTCTTGAGATGGCCCAGATTGATAAGTTTGATTTGAACCATACCCTCCAAACGGGTTTTGTTGTTAGTGAGGAACTGGATTGGTCCAGGAGTGAGTTGGATAATTCCTCCAATTAGAGGAATTTTGCAATTGCTCCAGGAAGGTGGAGACATTTTGAGTGGGGTAATGATTTGGATAAGTATAATTCCCCGTTGAACCATAGAAAGCCTCAGAATAATCATTATACTCAGCACGGGTCGTATGCAAATTTTGTCTCTTTGGGATGTGAGAAGGGGTGAGATGTGGAATGTGTGGAGCTTGGGTAGGTGTGGCAGGACTCCCTTGGTTGGCTAGGTTTGTTAAATCCTTATGCAACTGTTGTTGCTTAACTTGTAGCTAAGCCATAATGGAGTAGAAATTAGGTGGGGAGGCCTGATTAAGAAGCTCTTGGGTGGAAAGATTTGGGAAAGAATAATTAGCATGTAGGTTAGAGGACCAATTTTGATTTTTCATTTTTAAAGAAGAGGAAAAATGCAGGAAAAATCTTTTTGGGGAGGCAAAAATCAAGTGGTCCCTTCACGTGTGGAGTTTTGGACCGCCGCTCATGCAAAATGGAAGAAACGGGAGGGGAAGAGAAGAGAGGGAGATGAGAGAAAGTGTGTAAACAAGTAATCAAAATTCTAGACCTAACCTAAATGTGACTCCCTAAAAATAACCTAAGACTTGGTCTACCTAGGAAATAAGTAATCACTAGTGAATACCCATTCTATCAACAAATCTAGCCAAGTTGTTTAAGGGGAGGTTTGGGCCCAAGTGTTTCCCAGGAAATCCCCAGGTGCTTGTACAAACTCAAGCCTGGTCTTTTGACATGGCCCCTCAGCCTGAACACCAGATATAGATGACATAATTGATATTAACTAAAGAAAACTTATGACTTCGATAGCAAGCCTAAGTTGATGAAACCTTAGGGGTCAAGTTGCTATAGATTTTAATTAGGTCTAGGATACTAAAGTGCATATGGAATGTAGAGGGCGTTGATTGGGTTGTTGCCCTATTATTTCAATTTTTATAGTGTGTGCAAGATTGGAAAGTGGTTCCAATTCAAACAAGCTGTCACACAAAAAATTGTATATATTTCTGTCTTTTAGGATTTGCTTTAAATTAATGTGTTTTAGGGTTTCCTTTCTTAAGACTTCAAAAAAGTTTTGAGATTCCAAAAACAAAAGGAAATCAAGTTGTATGGGTTGAGATCAATTTTCTTTTAGTGGTTTGTCTCTAAAAATGAAAAAGAAACCCTAATCCAATTGATCCTAGGACAGAAATTTAACTACCAATGGATCTTTTTTAGGCTTTCTGTATTAAATAATGGTCCAAACAGATCAAACAACACCACTACATTATGAAAAATCAAACAAGGATTGCAGAAAGAATTTTTTTAAGATTTTAGGAATTTGTTTGATATTTTTTTGAATTTTTATTTGTATTGGTGTCAAAGTCAAGAAATGATACCCGTGGGTATTGTGGACTTTTCAGTATCACCACCGACCTCAAAAAATTTTGTTGATTTTATATGATGTGTATAATTTCACAAGGATTTGAGAAAGCTAAATTCACAAAAATTGGATGAGTACAAAAATTCTAAAAAATCACGGACAGTAGCAAAACAGGAAGATTAGAGGGTGTGACCCCTCTACTGTCCAAGAATTTTTGAAAGTTAAATACAAACCTAATTAGTCGAAAATTTGGAACAGATGTTCCCAACTTGATTTGGAATCTTTGGGTGAAATTTCAACATTTTAGAAGGCCTGTGGTGTTCAGAATTGATTTTTCAAATCTGGACAGAAGTCTGGATCCGAAAAATAGAACACCCGCACTTAAGGTAGAGTGGTGTTTAATGGGGCAATCAATCAAACAATGGGTTTAAAGGTACCACTCTACTAAAATTTGATGTTTAAGATCCTGAAAGCCATGTTTAGTGTATTTTGATAGTCTTTTAGGCTAAGTGTGACAAGAAAGAGGAAACTAACCTAGAATTGTGGGAAGAAAAGGAACTTTGAGCTCTCGCTTCCAAATTCCCACTTTCTTCCTATAGTTCCTACACACAAGAAAGAAGAGAGGCAAGGGGATGAGATCCACTTCAAGAAAGAGAAAATTAATTTTCAGAAAAATAATTTTCAAAGCCATGCCTCCCTGGCAATGACGCCAAAAAGTGATCGCGTTTTCCCGCGGTTTGTTAAATTAGGGTTTTAAGTTGTTGCAACGCACAAAAATAGATTCATTTTATTTATAACCTAAATAGGGGAGTATCTAGGGTCATCCAAGGAGGATGGTGAGAGGCTAGACGAAGGTGGTGAGAGGCTGGACAAAGAAGAGCGAAGGTGGTGAGAAGAGGATGTAGAGGAATGCTTCTATTCTAACTTGAAACTATAAGAAAGTAAAACACAAATCCTCTTAAAAATTGGTGAAGAAGAGGAGCTTCTTACTCCAATCCTGGTAGCTTCCAGGCTTGAAAAGAAATCTTCCAACTCCTCTTTGAAAGCTCCGCCAAGACGATGACCTCCAAGGCAAGCCCTAAGGGGGAGTGCCCTAAGCTTCTCCTCAAGGGTGGACACCCACCCTAGGTGCTTCTCCCTTGCCTAGCTGTCCTCCTTGATGAAGAATTGCTCCTCCTCCTTGGTGTGGCACAAGAAGAAGAGTGGGAAGGAAGAAGGCACCAAGGGGGCGAGTGATGTGCTCCCTTAATCTTCTTCCTCCCTTCTTCTCTTGGCCGTAGGGTGTACGTGGATTTATGGTAGACCAGTACTAATTGGAGGATGAAAAAAATGGTGGTAGGTGATGGGTTTTTATAGAGTGGGATGGGGGTAGGGTTGGTGTGAATAGGTGGAGGGCTAGGATGGAGTTTGGTGGTGGCTATGGGTGGTTAATTTGATCCTAGGGATAGGGTTAGTTGGTGCCAAATGACGGGGCACAAAGGGGGGTAGTTATGGCTTTGGTGTCCCTTAGGGTTGGCACCAAAATGGGCATTCTAGAGGGCTATTAGGTGGTGCCATCTTAGGATTCTAGAAGGGGGTATGTGGATGGCTAGGATGGGTTATATGGGTAGGTGTAGGGCGGATAAAGGGGTTGAAAGTTGGCGCCAAAAGGGAGGTGGTTAGGGTTAGTTTTGGCACTAACTTTTGGTGCCTTTCAGTGGTTTGTTGAGGGGTGAAAGGTGGTGAAGGTGGTGGCGCCAAAGGGAGTAGGGTGGAGCTAGCTAAGGTGAGCTTAGGTAGGGTTAGTTGGTGGACCTAGCTAGGTAGGGTTTTAAGGTGGTGAATGGCCAAGGGAGTTGGAGTCTAGCTAAGCTAAACTAAGCTTAGCTAGCTTAGCTAGTAATAAGTAGAGGAGTAGGCAATGGGAGCTAGGGTTTGAAGAGAGGAGCTGAGGAGGAGAAGTTTGGAGCTTGAACTGGAGCTGACAACTGCTGAAGTGGGTGGCATGGAGGTATGCTAGCTAGCTTAGCTTGCTAGTTCTTTGCTAGCTGCTAAGCCAAGCTAAAGTGAGCTGGCTTATACCATAATGAGCGAAGGTGAGCTGGGTCTGGTGCTCCCGGGGAGGATCAAGCCGGTCAAGGTAACTAAGGTAGCTTAGCTCAACTAAGTTGAACTAAACTGAATCCCTGGGAGCTGGACATGAGCTTCCTGAGCTGAAATGAAGTCATTTTCAGCTGGCTGGAGTTGAGTGGAGCTAGATGTAGCTTGACCTGAGAAGGGGTAAACTCCAGTCAACTTAGCTGAGCTGGCTAGAGCTCCCTGTGAACTAATGGGAGTTGAGATGAGCTAGACTCAGTTAAGTTGAGCTGGATCTGAGCTGACCTGAGCTAGGGTGAGCTAAGATGAGCTCTCTTGAGGAGCCATTCAGCTGAGATGAGCTGAATGGAGCTAGGATGAGCTAACCCTGGTTCAGGTGAGCTGGATTCCAGCTATGGTGTGCTAGATCAAGCTGAGTACCTACTGGTGAGAGCTTCACCTTCACCAATTGCCTCTCTGAGTGCTAGGGTTCTAGGGATCTGGCAATCTGTATATCCCTAACACTCACAAAAATACATTAAAAAGATAATAAAAAGTGCAATGCATGACTAACCCAACTACTGAGTAAATGCAGCCCAAAAACTCATTTGTGAATCAAAATCCTATGAGCTAGGTTTGTTTTAATGCATATGAATGATGATAAACTGGTATTTATCAACAGCAACATTTAAAATCGCTACTCAAGATCTACCACAAGCATTGCTAAAGGCCCCAACTTACTCTCGCTCATGTGCATGCAGCGCTCGCACATGTGTGAATATCATCGCGTGCATGCCTTTGAATTTAGTATGAACAGCTAGGATCCTTGCTAGTAAAGTGCTCAGATCGCGCCTTAAGCGTATGTTAGATGGCGCGTCAGATGAGGTGTTGGATCTCACGTCTACACTGCACGACGCTCGTCGTGCCACATTGCCACTCTCTTCGCCACCTGATCGCCAACGGACACTCCTATTTCAATCGCGCACACCCTCACTGATAATTAGATGCACAGTGGGTCTCGAACTCGCATCGTGAGTTTGCGAGTGGCGTCTTTGACTATTGTGCCAAGTCTGCAGATTGTTATGTGGAGAGAATCGTGCGCACATGCTCTCCACCATTGGATCTCAATCCAACAGTCAAGAACTCATCCCTGCCTTCTCCTTTGAGGCTGAATGACGCGCATGCATGAATCTCAGCCATTGGATTGAGATCCCATGGCTGGCATTGCTTGATGAAGTTGAGTAGAGGGGCCTGAGTGGATATGGGCGACTGTGATGGCGCCACATGATTCCATCATGGCCGTCCATCTTCTTTGCTTTGTAGGTGGCACCACGAACATTGGATTGGATTGATGTATTCACCGTTGGGCTACGATTCTTGATTTGGATCCATCCGTGTGATTGGATTTAGCATATGAGGTTCGGATTGGTGCCACCTTGCCCCTTGACCTTTAATATTCCTTGAATTGCATATGGTGCTATGGGACTCCGATCAAGGTGATTTCAAAGGCATTGGACTCCGATCGTCATCTTAATCAGATCTGTATGATTGAATCTTCAATCCAAGACCCTGAAATAAATCTCCTCTCCTGGCCACAAAAAGAATTAAATTAACCTATAATTTATACAATCTATTCTAAATGCAGAATGATGCATGCTATGTAATATTTATAATATGAAATGCATCTATAAGCTTAGGAACATGAATAAATAGGGATTTTAATCTAAATGGATGTGTATACATTATACCCCCATGCCTATCTTTTGCAGTCCCTAGCAAAACTAAATTATATGCTATGTATAAAAGCAGAATTAGGACACGATCGCTTAAGCATAAGTTGTTAATTAATAAGAAGAAATTTCAACTAAGGTCCTAAACTAAGAAGACTCAACAGTGCCTGGGTGTCTGCCGAAATGCAGACCACCCAAGTCCTCACCTTATTTTGAAAAGGGAAGATACATTTTTTTTTTGCTTTCTCTTCTTTTCTAATTTTTTTGGATTTTTGAGTTTAGAGTTTCGGGGTAGCTTTCTATGGTTGTCCAACTGACCTAAGACTTGAAAAGAACTTCAACTTCTATGCATCTCGTGAAAAGTGATATACTCACTAAGAGGCATTTAAAATGGACTTTAGGTTTTTATGACCCTAGGTGACCTTAAATAAAAAAATTTTGCCTGAAGGTGTATCTATTCGACTGGTAGCTTTCTCCCTACTTTTATTTTTCGATGGGGTCAACACAAGGGCGAACCCAGTGTATATCTCCCTGGTTTATTCTACTTCCCCAATTCTTCTCTAAGTGTTTTGGGAATTATTTGTGCATTTTTGTGAGCTGGGCTCTGGACAAACAGCCAAAGGGGTGTCAAACCCACGCCAACTTGCTAGTCATACTCATGCTACGAAGTGTGGCTTATTTATTATTATTATTATTATTATTATCTTTCCCCTTTTTCTTTCTTATATATATATTTTTCTTTTTCTTTTTTTTTTTTAAGTAGGTTGCTTTGCTAATCTAAGATTTACTTAAAGACAGTAAAAAGAGTATGGTCGTGTAGTTGGGCTCTGGACAACCGACTAATGGGTTGTGTTGTTAGGGCTTCTTAGGAAGAGTTTAGATATGCTTTGTTGTAGTAAAATCTCCTAAATAGCTCTCTCAACAAATACAATTTATTACTCGAATATCTAAAATGAAGTCTGAGGTCAAACACAGGAAGCAAGTATTACAATTCATGCGCTAATTGAAATGAATGTATAAATGAGCACATGAAATCAAACCAATAATGATATTCAATGAATAATCTCTACTCAAAATTGATATTCAATGCATAACATGAGTATATCAAGAGTTTAAGAGAACAAAAAGATGTCTAAGACAAAATAATGGTGATTTGAATCTCCAATTATTAGTCTTAAGCATATACATATCAATTACTCAATAATATCAAATAAATGAATAGTGGCCTGAACCACTTAAGCTTTAATTCCATGTATCAAGTACTTCCTCAGCATCAAGCCTCAATGCCTTACCAGACGTCGGCTCCTTGGATCAAATGGCTTAAGTTCAGCCCTGTTATAGTGCCTTCGAGAGAGGCAAAGGCCTCTTCCCTTCTTGCTCTGCTCTCTTTCTCTTCTTCTCTTCAAGTCTTCTCCTTCTTCTTCTTTCATGAGCCTCTTCTTCCTTTCCTCTTCTTAGGGCCTTTTTCTTCTTTCATTCTTCCCTTCTTATGAACAAGTGTTGGGAGGTTGCCTTGAAGAGCAAAACCCTCCCCTCCCATACTCTCTCTTCTCTTTCCTTTCCCTGCTTTCCTCTTCCTCACAGATAATTAGACCATAATGAAGTAATCGGATCTACAGTATCTTGTCCAGGGTTGCGTGCGTGGTGTCATAGCCGAGGAGTGAAGGCTTAGGCAGGTCAAGTATGTGGGTGAAGTGGGGACCTCACCTCCAGCGTGTCTTAAGGAAACAAGGCCTATTCACAAAATACTTTTTGCGTGTGTGGCTACACTTCTCCCACTGATGTGGGACTAATCCCACAAGCCCTCTTGCATGCAACTACAGCCGTAAGCTTCTTCGTTCAATTGATGTTGAAGTTGCAGGCAAGGCCTCTAATTAAGGACATGGGAGAGTCCCTAGAAGCCACCCACGTGTCCTAGAGGCAGCACCTGGGGCTATTCTGGTAAGAACACCACGAATAGTGTCGGAAAGAATGGTGCGGCAGCAGAGCGACAGTGAGGAACCTAAAACACAAAGACGGGCTTGAAATCCCTTGTTAAATGGTTCAATAATGTTGTTGGAGGACGTGGAGTGTATAGGTGGTGGTCTTATGGAGTTTGGTGGAGTGTAGAGGTCAGACGAAGTCGGAGATGGAGTGTGGAGGTGGGTTTGGTCGGTGGGTGGTTTGGGTGGTCGATAAGGTGGAATAGGTTTGGGCTATTATTTGTGGTGATGCGGCAGAGGTTGTGGAGTAGGTGGCAAGTAGTTTGGTGGGTTGTGGAGTTGGGGCGGACTCACCAGAGGTGTGGTCGAAGGTGGATACGAAGGTAGCGTGCGGTGGCGGTGTGGGTCGATTTGAATGACAAATGAGATAAAAAGTATAGATAGGAAGGAACCTAACTAATCGTAAACTAACGGTCGAAAGGGGAGAGAGTCATTGCCAGTGGTACGTTAGACTTGAAGGAGATGAAGTCTCCCGTGGGAGAAGCAGCAATGATGAGGGGATGTAAGCGGCGGCCGCTAGTATTGCGACGCGTAGAAGAAGGTGAGTAGGAAGAATCCACCCGCTATAGTTTGTGAGGGTGGACGAAGAAGGTGGTCGGAGGAGGTTGCCGGAGCTCATAGAGCATTCGATCGGAGAGGAGGGAAGAAGGTCGTATTCCGACCAAAAACAAGCTAAGGAGGTAAGGCAAGCATCATGGGTTCTTTTATAGGCCCTAAGGAGGAGTTCGAAGCTTGGACACCAAGCTTAAAAGCTTGAGAGCTTTGCGCACAAAAGGATGCTCGAATCATTCATGCGTTCGCATGAGAGATTGTTAAAGACTTGGGGTCCAAGGCCAGATTCATTTGGAAGAGAATTCCTCAAGGAATCTCTGGTTCAAATTTGGGATTGATTGATTGAGAATCGAGTGAGAAATCCTCGCTCGAATCTCGTTGGTGAGCTGCAGCTATTCCTAATGGCGGTAGGGACCTAGATGTGAAGGTGATTACAAAGTTAGGGGGGTCTTCACAATATATTTTTGAAAGTTGAGGGGTCATTTAAGAGGATAAGAATCAGATTAAACCAAAATGCAAACTAGATCAAGATGATCTCTGATTGGGCCCAAATTTTGGTACAAACCTAATTTGAATCCAATGAATCTGATGGTGAAGTCAAATTTTGGTTTTGACCATGTTTGGCTAGGTAATTTGAGTAGAAACCCAAATTAGGGCAACTATCCATCTGAGACTCGATTTTAGGTCAAAATGAGTTCTAACAGTCAAATAAAAGGTACTAAACCTTATAGAATATTTTTATAAGATTTTTAGAAGGTTTAGATGAATTTTATCCTAACCAGAACCTCAGTTAATTAAGCAGGTCTATTTTTAGGGTTTCAGATGTCCATTAATTCTTGAAATGCTTGAAAACCCATTTCTATCTACAAGGACCCTCTTATTAGACATTTGAGAACATTTAACCTTTAATAAACCCCTAGGAAAATTCATGATTATTTTGCATTTATGATATGATGGTAAAACTATAGATTTAACCCTTGTTTTATGTTAATCTCTCAGAAAAGATATGTAATGATATATGATCTTCTGGCAGTTATGTAGGAGCATTTATCAAAGGATTATGACTAATTAAAGCTAGATATGGCTGATGATGACATTATCATCAGGCTATTACCCACAACTTGCCAGTCATACTACCCTAGAAAGTTTATTAGCTACCTAATTTCCATAAAAATTGTTAAAAAGTGAATCAGTGCAAATAGTGTGTAGATGCTTTAGACTCAAAGTCCCATCAAATCAGAAGACAGGTTGATAAGTCATGTAATTATCACCCTAATTTATTAGCCAAATTAAAATAAAATTAACTTGGTGAGGACTCGATAAACAGGTCCACCTTTTAGTGGACACCCGAACTAGTTAAGCTCGAAGACCTGAAGAGTCTAAGTGTTCAGGTCCTATCATATCATTTCCTAAAGTTAATAACTTCTAATGCCTAAGTTCTCTTCTCCTAAATTTATTTGTTTTATCTTTTTGAATTTTGAATTATTTTTAAAAGAAAATAAAAGAAATTCTATGGAACTAACAAAGTAATTTCAAGATTAAGTATCCACCCCCCATGCCTAACTGATGCAATGTCCTCATTGTAAAAATAAAGACACGAAAAGGGTGGAATAAACATAATATCACCTAAATTTCATGATAGATTCAGTCAACTCTACAGAGAATATAAACAAGTGCTAAATTTAATGCCTTTAGCTGGGCATGGTTCATAAGTAAATAAGACATTAACACTTCAGAAGTGCAGGTCAAAAATAGAAAAGGAAGATTGAATTTGGGACCCACAAAAAGATGTCCATAGATGTGGACCAAATTGTAATGCAGACCCATGCCCCATGGCCGAGTGGTTCTAAGGTTCTAGATGAAAATCACCCAGAACTGGAGATTGTTGTGCTTGTGGGGCCGAGCTTATGGTTTTGTGGTGTGCAACTCATCTAAAATGGCAGACAATAGGTAGATCTAGTTCAATAGGTTTGGTTGTCCAGTTAGGATTCAGCTAGAAAAGATAATCGATTAATCTGAGCTTGGGTTGCACATCCTCAGGGTTGAAAATATCATAAGGGTCCTGGTAGAAAGTTGGCAGTTTTAGACACAAAGGAACCCTTAGACCAAGAACTATATTTCCCTCGGAATTAGCCTCCTAGATTTTCATTTCCATACTCTTATTCTCCACAATCATAATTTCAAATTTCAGGACCTCTAACATACTTTTCAACCCATGTGATTTACCCAAGTCGCAAAAATCATGGTTGAATCAGAATTGACTTGGGTTTGGTGACTTCAAGATCATCAATATATTCTTCGGGGTGTGGTTGAGGAATGGGACTATTGATTGAATCTTCCATCAAATCAAGATTTTTATCCTCCAAGTTAGCCCCAAGCAAATCAAATTTTTTAATTATAGGGCCATCAAATGATTGATCAAGTTCGTTTGGCCCATTTGTCTCACTAAAATCATCTTAAACTCAAGTGAGACTTCACCTAAAGATTCTTTACCCTCAGAGTCAAACAATTCTTGATCTTCATTTATATATATCTCAAAATTATCTATCATTTCCTGGTCCATGGAGACATTTTTTTCCTTGTTTCCTATCTCGGGAATCTCGGGTGAGAAAATGACATCATCCTCAATAGGTTGCTCTAGACCAACCTAGTCATCCCTAGTCTCATAAAAACTGTCCCCCTATAGGTACTTGAGCGAGTTCTGGCATTGGCTCTTCCGAAGAGGGTTTGTCCTGGGAATCATCCCAAGATTGGACTAAGGCAACCACAAATTTTGTACTCAATCTTGATAATTTACCAAGTAAACACTCACCCGATCCCTTATCCTCAATATCTTGGAGCCAATCTAATAACGAACTATTCAGATTGTCAATCATCTGAATCAGGGGCTCCAATTCTTCATTGTAGGGTTGGTTGGGTTTCTAAAGATCATACTGTGTTCCTTAAATTGGCCAACACCCTATCTTAGACCTAGTTCACCTGAACTGAATGGTCCGATTTAGGGTTGGGTAGGTTTGGGTTCAGTTTAGGGGAGTCAAGGAATTGAAGTTCTTGGGGCCCTCTCTGATAATAGGTCATTTTAGGTTGTTCAAAGAAGGGTGGTGAACTATATTCAGTATAATCCTAGGGAGGGTAAGAGTTATAATCATCATATCCTTCTTGATTGTAGATCGGGTTAGGTTGATCCTCAAAGGGTGGAGATCTATAATCAGTATAGGCGTGAGAAGGATAATAACCATAGTCTTATTGTCCAGGGTTAGGCCCTGGACACTGAGGTCCAGAATCATATCCCTAACCAAAGTTATCCTGATTAAGGGATGGGTAGTCATAAGTCAGGTTGGGATAGTAATCACCTTGGGGATAAGTGGTGGTAGGAGGGTAGGAGTGGAAATGTGAGTAGGATGTGGAAGGATCCATGGCAAAGTAGGAGGGAAAACAAAGGAGGGAAAGGTTCCTTGCAGTTCAATCAAACCAAGCCTGTCCTTAGGTAGGTAGCCTAAAGACCTATAGACTCTCAGAACCTGTCTTGAGATGAAAGAAATGATTTGGTCTATTTCTATTTGGTCAATCCAACTAGTTAGAGGGAGAGATTGGGGAGAAGGTTCTTCCTTTGGCTTGCACCTTTGGTTCCTTTAATACCCCCTAACCATGGTCATTTGACACTACTCCCCTGAAGCAGATTAATCGAAAAAAATCTCAGTTGGATTTCCAAAGAGCGAGTTAATCCTTAAGGCCAACGTCTATTCAATTTTAATTAGGCTTGGGATAATTGTGCTCTTATAATGTGATGGGCCCTTAACTGCATAGCAATTATAGGACTTAAATGACCTAAATTAAGTTAAAACTTAGCATAATTGTAGTGTAATTCATGCATAAATAGCATACATTGCAACTTTTCTACTTTACTTAAATAGTCATGAAATGATGTTATAATGTATTGATTAGGGCAATATTTGGGATTGTAAGCAATAAGAATATCAGGGGACAGCCTGAAGCTAGAACTGAACAAAGGAGGAAGCTAGAGCTACAACAGAGCTGGAGTAGAAGCCCTGGAATAAAGATAAAGACATAATATAGGGATGAGGTATACTACCTTACTAGTAGAATTTTAATGTAGGAATTAAACTATGAAGAACATAGGACCTTTCCTAGCATTAGGATAGCCCTAGAGACCTTCCTAAATGCGAGACACCCATAGATTAGGTCACCTTAGCCTAGAATTCCTCAAAACCCTTATTCCAACCCATATTTGGACGTCCAGGTAGGTTGCTACATCTAGGACCCTTAAACACCACCTGCAAACCTAGAACCCAATTCTGCTAGAATATTGGATGCACTAAAAGAAATTAGGGTTTTGGTCATGGTTAAAAACCGTGACCAAATGACTTATAACCGTCACCAATTAGCGATAGCAAAACTTCCGTTGCAGAAGGGTCTTTTGTGACGGTTCCACACAAAACCGTTACCAAAAGCTTTACTGACGGTTCCACCCAAAATTGTCACCGAAGTCACAGGGTTTTGGTGACAATTTTAGGTGGAACCATCACCAAAGCTCAGGGCTTTGGTGACAGGTTCACCCAAAATCGTCACCGAAGCCCGTTGTTAGCTAGCTGCTACAGCCTTGTTCATGGGGCTTTGGTGACAGTTTTAGGTGGAACCGTCACCGAAGCATAGGGATTTAGCGACGGTTCCACCCAAAACCGTCACTGAATCCCACTGTTAGTTATGTTCAACAGCTTTAGTCATGGTTATAAACTGTGACCAAAGACTTTTAGTCACAGATGTAGAACCGTGACCGAAGAGAGAGCTTTGGTCATAGTTAATAACCATGACCAGAGGATGGTGTGGAAGAAAGAGGATTCCTTTGGTCATGGTTCCCTAACCGTCACCAAATGGTCATCGTGACCAAAGGTTACCTTTGGTGATGGTTAACCAACTGTCAGCAAAGGTTCTCTTTGGTTACGGATTATAAACAGTGACCAAAGGTCTCTTAAAACAAAAATATTAATGTGCACAAATATGTCCTGAATCTATGTGATATTCCCAAATCTCTTCGGTTACGAATTATCAAAGAAGCTCTATGCGAAGCTAAATAATTTGATAAGAAACTTTTGGTGAGGTAAAGGGAACATGGTCCAAAATCATAGAGAGTATTGTCAAGCAGTTGCTAAGGAGTTGAATTTAATATCAATCGAAGGTAGTGGCGAGCAACAAGCCTTGCTCAATGGCAAGGCATTCCGCCTGGGCAGCGTCATCGGCTAGAGACGAAGATGATCTGGCTGTAAACAAGTGCTCGTCAGGAAGGGTGGCCTCAGCTACAATAACAACCAGTCCATCTTTGAAGGCCATGTCAACTTGAATAATAATTTCAAGTTCTTGTGAGTTGTTATCCATCGGTAGGACATTAGGAGAATTGCAGCCCATCATCTAGCTAATCAGAGGGGGAGTAGGAGAAGCAAGAAACTTGGCTTGGTTCAATGTCCAAACTGAATTTTGTGGAGTTTTCCCAAATTTAGCATCACATCTGGCTCTCCATATTTGATAGACGATGCAGCAACCCAAGCAGCTGGAGATATTGAAGAGAATGTCATGTTTCAGTATGATCTTAATCATTTGATCATGCTACAATTGATTTCAGTGACATAGATAACTATACCAAACCAAATAGCTCTAACGAAAGGGCAATGAAGGAATAGGTGGTCTAAGGATCTTTAGAGACCAGACACAGGGGGCAAGAGCCATCACCACCCATCCTACTTGCTATGAGTTGCCCCACAGGAAGAGCATACTTGAGAATTCTCCAGATGAACAAAAGAACTCGTGGTGCCAGCATTGTCCTCTTCCATAGTACACTGAAGGGGAAGTCATCAGTCTATACATATTTGTCTATACAAATCTATAGATAGGCAGATTTAACTATGAATTTACCCTTTGAGTGGTGCATCCAAACCAACATGTCAGGGAGATCAATATTGGGTCTAAGGTTGGCAATTTGAGCTGCATCACGTGGGGAGAACCAATCACACAGTGCCTCTTGATTCCATTTTCCATCATGGTTTATCAGTTCATGTACATAGACAACAGTGGGGAAGGAACCATGTGGAGGCTGCAGTAGTTGGTTACCTATCCAATGGTCTTCCCAGATCACCATGTCCTAACCATATCCTACTACCATACTCACATAAGCTTCCATGGGTTTTTTACATGACGTAATGGCTTTCCCCTTATGGATACATAGATGCAAAGTTGTGAGAGAAGGGGACTGACATGACATATCCAACCTCTCTTGACTAAAAATGTCACCATGGAGTTCCTGTCCAAATGTGACATGACATGGACAAGCATTCAGATAAGAATAAACATGTAAGCAAGCAATTGATGCACATTAACACCCCACTAGGGTTTTTTTTATAGGATGCCATCAGGCATAATTGTTACTTAATTATTGTACGAACATAATTGTTGAAAGTAGAACCCTTCTTTTTCGAAGAAGAAGAAGCAACAGCTATATTAAAGATAAAGTGAGTTTTTATAACAGCAATCAACTATTAGTTAGAATAGCAACCTGCAATATTTTCAGGTTGACCATGGGATTAAGTAGATTAAGTACATGGACCACCTCTGGGATTAGAGGAAGTATCTACTTTAATCACGTAAGTAGTTAGATGATAAAAATATGCTCCAATGGCATTTGAAAAATGCATAAAAGTACATTAAAGTATAGGTCACCAGACAGTGGGTACCTGCAGATTGGATGTCAACACTAAATTACAAACACAATTGTAAACAACCATCGACTCCTCAAAATCTTCTTTCAACGGCAAGACCTTCAGGAAGACGGGTAGCACCTGTGGATAAGAAATTAGAATTATGTACACAAATATTGTCCTAGGTGAGAACTTATAGACAGACAAAATACATCATGTTATTCCACCTGATTTAGAGGAATAGACTCAGGATGCACCATGATCATCCTTGCAACAGCACCAGTAGCATTATCTCTTACAGCATTGTCAGGTTTAGAATCTCTAGACAGTGGATAAAGCCCATGTAACACATTGCCATAGTATCTAAAAATAAAAATGATGTGACAGGTCAAAAAAACAAAAATCTTCTGGTAGCACCAGTTATTCAGAGAAAGGACTGTTATATATAATCAGCTGTGACATATAACAGGCTTGCACTCTGGTAGCACCTGTTATTCAGAGAAAGAACTGCAACAAGACATCTGTGGGGGCAAAGTGGATTGGATGTATTTGCAAAATTGGCTTCTTTTTTAGTAACTAAGTTGCATCTTCTACATCTTTTATCTGATTCTCATCATGTACCTATTTCGTAGTATGTTCTAGGCTTTTGGTTACTCCATTTGTAATGATCCACCTAATTGTACCAACCTATTTTAAGTCAAGTTCGTCCTATGGCCTATCTCCTTTGGCTCCTTCATATTTATCTCCTTTAGCGCCTCCATATAAGACTATCTTGGTGGCAATCCAAAGGAGGGACGAGGTTTGTTTCATAAGGTATCTATCCTTCCCAGATTTTCATAGCAGATTTCAGGAAAACAAGTTTGATGAACTTTTTAAAATTCCCCCATAAAAATCTCCAAACTGTCCAGTTTTCATAGATTTTTCTTCAAATTTTGCAGTCTAATCCTTCTTGTATAACAGCTTTGCTCAAATTGGGTGCCAAAAATTTTTTATAAGAGGGGAGATGTTTACAAAAGGATATCAGCACTGAATATTGCCTGTTAAGATGATCAGCCTTCAACACATTCTTCCATGCAACTTTTTCCCCAGCCCCAGGTGGAAGGAGCAGAACAATTGGAAGATGGAACAACATCACCATCATAAATAGCATAAAATGGCAAAAAGTTCTTATCTCAGTTAACCTGACAATTATCATAACAAACATGAAACCTAGAGTCATGGAATAAGCACTTGCGAAAAGATAGACCCACATGAATAAGCTTCGAAAGGCAAGACAAAGACAGACCCACCAAAAAGGAATGAATTTTCTTAGGCAAAGCATAAATGATTGTACAATACAACGTGTTGAAATATGAAATTCCTTTAGAAGCAGTAAACCACTTCTGCAGCAGCTGCGAATTGTGTGTCTCCTTCCTACCAATGACAATTTTTCTTCAATTCCTGTCATCCAAATTACCATTCAAACATCAAAGCTCTCCTTAGGATCAGAACCAACAGAAAATCCAACTGAAAATCATACCAAATGATATCAAAGAACCTTTTGTTGCGAAAGGAAACATCTACAAAATGTAATATGTGGTGTGTCTAAGAGACTACAATTGGCTTAACTTCATGAGGCAGACATCTATAAATTGCTAGAAGCATCTATGCAGGACCTCTGATTGTTGGAAGGTAGGACGACAGCAAATGCTTTTCTATCAAAAATAGCTAGATGTAGATGTAAAGAGATCTCTTCTAATTTCCTCATATTAGGCATCTTACAAGAATGTTTTTCTTTTTGCCTTTACCCTTCAAATAAACAGAACTTGTGAGTTTAAAATTTGGAATTACATAAATTGAAAGCAAAAGTCCAGGACTGAATTGAGGCCACCCCAATCAAGTCAATAATTCTCAAAGTCTAACATTAGTTACACAGGACATGGTATATAGTTCAAAATGCTTTTATCTTGAAAGCTTTTTTCTTTAATCAGCTGACAACCTCCATAATGATTTAAACACCTAGTACCTTACTGAATTAGATAACTGGTGCCCTATTTTGTAACTCAACAAACTAAGCCACGAAGTCTTCTCTCTCCATGGTTTGCTACCACATCACAAACAAATAGTGCTGAACAAATCTAACCCTACCAGTGATATGACAAGTATAACGCTCGGAGGTAGGATCTCATACAAAGCACAAGCACACCTAAATTATTCAAAGTACCCAACTTAAAAGGCTTCAGCTGTACCTTTACTTCCACATCAATGAGAAAGTGATCTACTTTTTGAAATCTTGTAGAAACAATCTATTTCCAGCAAGTAGGGAAAGAAAAAGGACAAGCAACAAGCCCTAGCAAAAATTGTAGGGCCCCTAAAGTTGAAAAGATAGCCATAAAGAACCATTAACCAGTGATGATTTGCATTGTCTGATTAGAACCCCTTAATCAAATGGGCATGAGGAGTAGTGGATTCGCCTTTTAATGATTTAGTTTCCCTTTAGAAAGCCATTTCATGAATTTAACCTTCAGAGCAAGTGATCCAATAAAAAGAGAATATAAAGGACAAGCTGAGGGACTGAAAACAAGTGATAGTGAACTTGCAGTCTCTAGAATGATTTGCCTCATTTGCCAAACCAGCAATTAATGAAGTGATACTCACGGGAATAGAAAAACTTGAAAAATATCACCGTTAGCCAAACTATGTTACCAATTAAACCTACACAAAGAGAAGCTTAGAATTGCTAGGGATTAAAATTTTCATATCTAACAAAAAACAGGCAAGCTTGGTTATGTCGATTAAATGCATGAAGCAAAATCACATCAAATAGTTGGATATATGAAAAATTACAAAGGAAGTACCAACCGACATTCCAGCTAGAGGCACCAATAACTTGCAATGCAACCAACATTGAATATAAGAACTTAAACAAAGAATAGAGAACCAAAGAAGGCTTCAAAAGAGATGTCGTAGTTATGACATTAACAACCTGACGAAAAATCTCCAGAAAAAACAAGCAAGAGATCAGAAACAACTACATGGGACAAAGAACCATACCTTCAAGTGACACCTTATGCTGCAACAATCAACATATAGAAAAATAATAAGATGACAGAAGATTGCGTAGAAGAGACTTTTTATGCTACATTCAGCTTCCCCAGAAAAAGGTGCAGTCTAACTCTTAAAAGCCTCTTGTAATGCATAATGCTTCTCCGCAACTGAAGTTCTGACTCTAGCCCTTACAATTCAATGAAGCAACTTCTATGTTAAATGTAACTTTGGGTCAGGAATTGGAACTTCAACTAAACAATGTGCTTTCGTACTTTGAACTCTTCTATTCCATTGCCATTCCAACTTGAATTAACAAGGAAAGATAGTTATTGAGTCAACAATTACCTAAAGCAGAGAAATTTACAAGTGTCATACATTAATGATGGGATTTTCAACTTGAGCAGAGAAAAGTCTCAACCACTGCTACTTATCCATTTCTTCATCTTTAGATAGTTTCTCCACATGCCCCCTCATGAATGGCCTTCTTTGAGGCTCACAAGTCGTATGTCACATAGAGTTTAGTCTACTCCATTAGACCAATGTAGCATCCAACTTCAAATCAACTTGCTTTAGTAGAAAGGTCAGCTATTATTTAATACCATTTCTCCTTAGCATGTGGGTGTATGAAGCTCAAAATCAATTGGATTGAGTGGAGAGGACCAACAATTTATATATACCACTAAAGCATGGGTATAGATTCTCCACTGTCATCACCACGTGCAACCTATAAATGAGAAACATTTAGAATGAACTGATAACTTCTCAAAGAAATATATGCTTAGAAGGACCACATACAAGAGGGTGCATTTTCTAGTGAAGTTACAAAGCAAAGAGAGGTAACAAGCAACTACATGGAATTTTTTCCCTCCATTCAGATCTGTTTTGTGTCATCAATGTCACAGTTTATGCTTCCCTCCCTCCCTCTTGTGTGTGTTTGCATGTTTGGGGGGCAGGGGAGGAAATGTCAGAGAATTTATCACAAAGTTTTCTTAGAAATGATCCATCCAACTTTAAAGTCTTTAACCATATCAAAGCATTCCTAGACTTACCCCCTTGAAATTCATAGGAAGATCCCCCACACTAGTTGAAAGACCCATCCAACTTTTTGTCATGAGAAATTAAAACAACATCCATATTTAACTTCTGTTCAAGATTAATGAGCTACCCTTTTTCAAAGTAATAAAAAGAATAATGTTATGGTTCTTGGTTAATTGTAAAACTAGCCTAAGTTTTATAGGTTGCAGTGACACATGAATTATTTGAGTCCAAGAGAGAGAACTCTGATCAAATTAAACCTTGCATCATAAATCTTTCTCTCCTTGGAGTGATGGACAAGCCTGTGTGCTCATGTAAATTCAAGAACATGCCAACTGGTTAGAGTTCATGTAGAGACAAGATAGTGTTACATGTAGAGTCATAGACATTAAGATGTGGTTAATATTAATAGATAGGGTTTCTCCACTAAAGCCAACTGGTTAGAGTTGGATGCTCTTGCATGGCATAGGGACCACAACAATCTAAGGTCAAGATTAAACTTTATGTTGCCCATCAATGTTTCCAAATATTGGATCATACAAACAAGCAGTAAAGGAGAAATGAAAACAATGGTGATATAAATAGAATCTATATGGACTTGAATCATAGACCTTCATGGTAAAATGAAAAAAGCTAGTTAGTGCACAAATGATTTGCACTGTGTCAGAGACCCAACATGCATTTGCACTATGTTAAAGAAGCTATGCATTTTAGTGGTATTGGAACCAGATGCATAATTTTTTAATTTTTTTAACAAAGGATAGGGTATATAATCAACACAATGCGAGTCTTGACCTTTTCATTCCTGGTGACATGTTAGATCTCTAGCCAAAGCAACTTAAGTAGGTACCTAAATGCATAAAGAAAAATGTCAAATAACCACATGAGCAGGTTTATAGTAAAGCATTTCTTTATCAAACAGATCGAGCATGAATATTACGTTAGCACTACTTGAGAATGAACTAATGCACAATATGACTAATCAACATACACAACTACTGGAAAACATGATCACAAAGGCAATGGAAAGTACCGAGCCCAGGGAGTTGGCTCCCTCATCATGTAGATAAGCAAGCCCTCGACCCATCCCAAGAATTATGTTGAATCTTTGTTTCTAGTTAGGGATCCATGTTGTTCACCTATTAGGTAACTGCTACAAAATGAACAACACCACAAATCAGAGTTAAACAAAAAAGGGTGAACGAAGGAACAAATGGTAGGTAGATCTAATATGTGAGCTCTTTATATCATTATTATGCTACCTGTCTCATACATTCACCACAAATGCAAACATACTGATATCATTATTTCCCAAATTCATATACTACAAATGCAAACATACTCATATCATTATTTTCCACATTCATATACCACAAGTGAAAATATATATTCTACCATTCATATATATATTCCATCATTCACCACATACATGATACTCATTCATAAATAAAACACATGTATATATCACATGTTTTGAAATGTATACATAAAACTAGACGTGAAAATAAAAAAAAATCCATGCAACTATGTAGTGGCTTCTATGTCGCCAGTTCCAGAACCTCCACAGTCATCATCAGGTGGATGAGGTGGGAGTGAAAAGAAGCATGATCTGCACCACCTCGTCCCAATGCACTTAAGATTTCCTGAAACTGTGTCTGCATTTATGCCTGCATCTTCTCCCATTCTTATTGTGCTTCATGTCTCTGTCATTCTAGTATATCATTTGTCTTGTCCAATTTTGACGTAACATCATTTAGTTTCTCTTGAAATGTCTCCACCTGTGTCTGTAACTGTTGCAACCTCTCCGAACCCCCCCATCCCTTTCTTCCATACCAACTAGTAATAGTCTCACTCGCACCAGCACTACGAACAAAACCACCATGCTCGGGGGGCATAACTATCCTAAATGCTTGCTCTACTGTCATAGGCTGTAATGGCCCAGTCTCTGATTGCTCATCCATATCATCACTAGAAGGATGCATCAACTCCATCATGCGACCCTACACATAGTTGAGCTTATGGTAAGTTCTCCTAAATGTTTATCACTAAGTTATTCATTACTTGTTTGAACGAGCTTACATGTCTCTATTGATATAATTGATCAATCCAAACACGTGGGCATCAGCATTAGACTTGCTATGACTCCTCTCATAGATAGAAACACAATCAAGTTGTACACCGTTATAGGTATCTGACTGCATATTTGAGATGTGGTTATGAATTAAGTTATCCTAAATTTAAGCTTCTCTTATTTAAATCTCGTAACTTGTAAGTTTTATTATAGATATTATAATCAATAACCTTTCTATTGTCAATTAAGCCAATGAAAATGTACTTACATAAGTATTCCTAAAGGTATCTATGCTCATCCGTCCCAAGCAATGGGTTGCAGTTGGAGCTTTTGCCCTATTAGCTTTATTGTTCTTAGCTTGCTCCTATAACAACAAATTACGGAAATTGGTACATAATCATTTTGTTGTTAGAATAGAAGTTATTAATATAAAATATTAATTACCTTCATGTTTTCCTGAACCAATATTCGCAGCACTCCACCTAATGACCAGTTTGTATTCTTGATGGCATGTCTCTCAGTGCATCCTCATAATTCTTACCAATAAAGAACTATTTATATATATAGAAAAGTCAGCAACACCTAAAAGTAAATTGTGTTATTATGAATTCTAAATCTATGCTTATGTCTTACTTAGCTTTTAAGCTCCTCTCACCAGCTACGAAGTGCCCTCCCTACTGCTTGGAGAATATATGCAGTCGTCATCAGATTTGTTCCCCAATCACACGTCAACTGCATTTTATATTATAATGAATAAACAGATAAAGGATTTTAAGTAAAACAAATGAATGACATAATAACAATATCATATTAATACCCCTATCTCACGAATGAACTCATCCTTATGTTGCTGAGGAACCTGCCTCCAATCAAAAGAACATGGGGGTATCAACAGTCTTACAAGTGTAGGGATCCTGCTATTAAAGGGTGCATAACATGAGCATCTTCCGCTACAATTTACATCAACCATTATTTGAGTCCCTTCAGTTAATTTTCTCAATTCCAAATTCCTTGTCATTCCCCTTGGCTTTGATTTTATACCTTCAGTAAACAAATAGTCAAAATAAAATTGTTATAAAGAATTAATATCAAAGAAAATTAATGTGAGAATTTATATACCATTAGACCCTGCTTGACTCTGCTCCTAAGATTGGCTCTGTGACTGACTCTGTGGCTGACTATTTTGCTGAGATTGGCCATATAACTAGATCTGAGGAGAGTCTACAAACTAAGATGGTGCTTGCTACTAGGATCGACTCTGGGGAGGGTGTAGGGGCTAAGATAGTGCTTCCTGCTGGGATCGACTCTGGGGAGGGTGTAGTGGCTGAGCTGGTGTCAGCTGTTGGGATTGGCTTTGGGGAGGGTGTACGGGTTGAGCTGGTGTCCGCTACTGGGATTGGCTCTGGGGAGGGTGTAGGGGCTGAGCTGGTGTCTGCAACTGGGATTGGCTCTGGGGAGGGTGTAGGGGTTAAGCTGGTGTCGGCTGTTGAGACTGGCTCTGGGGAGGGTGTAGGAGCTGAGCTGGTGTCCGCTGCTGGGACTGGCTCTAGGGAGGGTGTAGGGGCTGAGTTGGTGTCTGCAGCTGGGATTGGCTCCGGGGAGGGTGTAGGGGCTGAGCTGGTATCGACTACTAGGACTGGCTCTACGGAGGGTGTAGGGGCTGAGCTGGTGTCCGTAGCTGGGACTGGCTCTGGGGAGGGTGTAGGGGCTGAGCTGGTGTCGGCTACTGGGACTGGCTCTGGGGAGGGTGTAGGGGCTGAGCTGGTGTTTGCAGTTGGGATTGGCTCCGGGGAGGGTGTAGGGGCTGAGCTGGTGTCGGCTGCTGGGACTGGCTAAGGGGAGGGTCTAAGGGCTGAGGGTGTGTGTGCCTAGGTGGAAGCTGAGAGTGAGGCTGTGTATTTTGTTGAGGTTTATACTGAGGCCTAGATTTTGTAAGAGTATGAGGTGGGATCATAGCATGTCGAGTATGAGATCGAAGTCAAGTATGAGGTAATGGCATGGGGGAAGGCAACTGGAGTTGATTGTCATGCTGTGAGTGGAGTTGAGGTTCATGTTGGGGCTCAGGCTGGGTGTCGATGCCATCCTCATGTCCTTGGACCTATTCATCTGGCTCAAATGAGGAGTCGTCCCACTAGAATCAAGATGACACTTTTTGTATGCCATCAACTTCTTAGGTGCCATCTACAAATGAAAAATAAATTATTAATTAAAATAATACAATAGAAAATTTTCTACTACTGAATGTGACCAACTTATTTACTCCAACTTAATGCCACTTTGTATTAAATTTCACATTGATTATTCCAATAAAATAATTCAATTTGATTATACTTCATGACACTATGTATAGAAAGCACAAACTTGAAAATAGAAAGCTTGCTCTTACATGATTCATTAAAAGAAAATCATAACCTTGGTTACATGAAATAAGAGAGGAGCTACAAAATATAAAAGGATGATGTCATACTTTTTATATAATCAACTATAACAAAAGAAGTATGCTAAAGTAAGTAAAAGATCAACCCAATACAATAAGAAAACTTGCAAGGGAGAAAATATATGAAAAAAATTTTAAGAAAGAAATAATTAAACTCTACGAAATAGCTTAATTGAAAACATTTACCTCAAATATCAATATCCATTGCACATGACCTATTCTTCCATCTTGTAGCATATCTTGGTATGCTTCAGAATCAAAGTCAGGATCCTTATCATGTTCTATATCATAATAATCACGCAACATTATTCTTATTGGTACTATCCAGCTATTTCTACTATTATTAGGCACGTAAAAAACTTATTCAACTTGACAAGCTAATGTAAATGGTTCAGATGCTTGAAGAATTGTATGATCCTTGTTCAAACTTATGAAACCAGTTTCTCTGTCAACTTTAACACTATATCTGCTGTTAAAAATATCAAACCAGTCACACTTAAATAAAATGACTCGGCAATCATGACTATAGCTGACTTCCACAATCTCTTTGATTTTCCCATAGTAACCATCACAACTAGTTTGTATGCCATCACATTTCACAATAACGCCTGAATGTTATGTAGCCTTCACATCATCAATTGATTGCACTCTAAATCTGAACCCATTTATTATATATCCAGAGTGATAATGTGCATTGCTTAAAGGTATGTTCATCATTACATCAAAATCTTCTATCCATTGTGGATCATTGTTTTGTTTCATTTCTTGCACACGAGTTCTAAACTAGTCAATGAAGTCTTCTTCACATATAGAAATGTGCGAAGATTGTCGAAATTCATCGTAAAAATTCAGAATCTGCTTTAATATATATATGAGCTAATTGTCAATCATGTTCAGAAATTGGTTTAAATTCCGTTCGTATGATTGGCCTTCCTCAGATATCAAATACAGAAAAATAATCTTCCACATTTTCACCATTTTTTCTATCATCATTCCTTCCCAATCGATTGAATCGATTATCTGGGCAATCCATATACATCGCACAAAAGTTGATGCATTCTTCTACAAGATACCCTTCGACAATTGAACCTTCTGGCTTAGCCTTATTGAAGACGTAGTCTTTCAATTTTTTCAAGAACCGCTCAATTGGATACATCCACCTATACTGAACTGGTCCAACAATCCTTGCCTCATTCGCTAGGTGGAGTATAAGATGTACCATGACATCAAAAAATGCAGGAGGGAAAAGCTGCTCCATCTTGCATAGTATGATCATAATTTTCTTATCCCAATAGTCTAACAGTTGAGAATCTAATGTCTTTGAACATATAACCTTGAAGAATCGGCTTATCTCCATCACAGAGTCAACCACTAGTTGAGGAAGCACTCCACGGATTGCTAATGGAAACAAGATCTGCATGTAAACATGGCAATCATGACTCTTTAACCAACTTACCTTATTCAATTCTTCATTTGCACATGTAGAAAGTTGTGACAAGAATCCATCTGGAACCATGATATTTTTAAGAAAAGATAATATCTTCAGTCATTGCTCATCCTTCAAAGTATATAATGCTTGAGGAAAGTCATAACTGCCATCATCTTAATGATTTACGTGCAACTCAGGATGAATGCCCAACATCTTCAAATCAGTACGGGTCTTCAACGTGCCTTTTGGACTATCTGTTAAGTTTAGCATATCTAAAATATTATCCATAACATTCTTCTCGATATGCATCACGTCAAGATTGTAAGGAACTGTGAGATCTTGCCAATAAGGGAGCTCCATGAAGAATATGCTTTTCTTTTTTAAATCCAAAATTACGTAAGTTTTTAAGATCTTTCTGAAATAGATGACCCAATCGGATATTACCAATATGTTGTAACTTCTCCATTATCTTGTATCCTGACAACATGATTGTATTTGTTCTTCAAAAATTATTTGGATTTTTGGATGAATAGTAGCATGGTTTACCATCAAATTTGTCTTTAAACCTAGATTGTCGCCACCTATGTTCAATTGGTAGGAATCTATGATGACCTAAATAACATAATTTTTTGCTTTCAGGTAAATGCAAGTGATGAGTATCATCCATACATACAGGACATGCCAACTTGCCTTTAGTACTCCAACCAGATAAATTTGCATAAGCTGGGAAACTATTAATAGTCCACAACAGTGCTGCATGCATCTTAAAAAATTATTTTCTAGCTGCGTCATATGTTTTAACCCCATTATACCGTAACAATTTCAACTCATCGATGAGTGGTTGCATGTAAAAATTGATTGCATTTCCCAGTACCTTCTTCCCAGGGATGAGAAGCATCAACATCATAAACGAAGATCTCATACACATCCATGGCTGCAAATTATATGTAAATATCACCACTGGCCATATTGAATATGATGGTTGCATATTTTTGAAAAGATTGAATCCATCACTTGGAAGACCAAGCCTAACATTACGTGTTTCCTCTGCAAATAGAGCATGTTTGTTATCAAATGCAGCCCACTCGTCAGAATCTGTTGGATGACGCATAAGTCCATCTCGTGATTTGTTATTATGATGCCATGTCATCCACTTTGCAGTCTTACTCAACATAAAAAGACATCGTAGCCTAGGAATCAAAGGAAAGTAACGCAGTACCTTCCTTGATTGTTTCTTCCCTCGTGCATTTGAACTGGTATTTTCTTCATATCTTCCTTCTCCACATTGCAGACAACTATTCAAGCATGCATTTTCTTTAGTGTACATCATACAGTCATTCTTACAAGCATCAATCTTTTCACACTTCAAGCTAAGTACGCGAAACTGTTTCTTTGAATCATACCACGACTGAGGAAAATCTTTGGGATTATTTAACAACTCTTCTATGAACTTAAGGGCATCAGACATTAACTTAGATGTTGCCTTAGTCATCACTTTAATTTGAAACATTCTCAAAAGAAATGACAACCTTGACATGGAATTAATTCTAGGAACAATGGGTTCCTCTGCTGCCTTCAGTGCATCATAAAAATTAGTACAATCTCCAAACATATTATCATTATCATGACTATCAGCATTTGCAGCTCTCATCTCTTGTAACATCTCTGCAAAATTATCACCTCCAATATCTTCAATGCAATTCTCAACGCCATTATCAATAGAAGAATAAGTGATTTCTTCTCCGTGCAAGGTCCAGACTATATAGTGAGGCCACCAACCAGTACAAATTAGATGCTCAAGAACTGTGTTATGATCATACATAAATCCATTCAAACAACTTTTGCATGGACAACAAATTCTCTCATAGAAGTCTCCTCTTCTATATTGCTTCCTATCTTCATGGAATGCCCAGTCTAAGAATGAAATCACTTCTCTCTTATATAAAAAATAATCAAAAATCCTCAAACTAATCTAAGACTTATCCATGAAAACCTATAATCAAATAAACCCACAAACAATGAAAGTAAGTTACATAAAGAAACATCAGATATTTAACACCCAAGTTGTGATCAAATTTAAGAAGCTTCTCCAGTATATCCCCAAGACTAACCTCAACTAGATTCCTTTAACACCCAATTTAAGGTGCTTAAGAAACCTAGGTAAGTTTAGTTAGTATACCAGAAAAGAGCATAAAGATGTCACCGAGATTTCTCCAAACACAGAGTACATGTAACAAGTAACACCTAAGTTGTGATCAAATCTTCAAGAACCCTCCTTAGTTCGGAACTTTACCAAACTAAGGACGATCAAAACTTATGACATATTATAAAGACAGCACATCATGCATGTATATGAGATACACATACATTAACGCATTATCCGTATGACATGATTATAAGTCTTGAATGACCAGGTATATTAATACAATTTTGCCTACTCTTTCAACTTGTACCCTAAGGGTTATATTTCTTATTATTTGTCATCGAGTGCATCTAAGGTTGTGCAAGTGTGGATATCTGCAAATTGCATAAATAAATACTAACAAAGAAAAGAACAGTAATAACATAAGTTAGCATCATAAATGTACTACTACCAAGAAGGGAATATCTTCTTAGTCAATTTGAAGTAGATTCGGTCCAGATCTATTTGTTAAAAGGATGATTATATGGATTCTTATTTAGAATAATATGGCAACTGGACCTAAATTAAAACATCAAAGATTGCTTAACCCTCTCAAGCATAACACCTCCCATGCCAGTTTGCCCATCCATGTTGAGCCACTAGTTTACCTAACTCAGCCTATCCTACTCAACCTGGATAATGATGCTCCTCTCTTTCACCCTCTCTTCCCAACATTTATGATTCTATCGGGGTAATATAAATGTAGCAATAACGTTCATAAACTTTCAAAAGTTCATGATGTACATTAGGGAAAGAAAACAAAGGAAACAAGTTATTTTGTTTTAATTGACCAAAAAAACCCAACCAAATCAAGAAGTATTTGAATCGTATCAAATGATAGGATAAGTTTTTAAGAATAGTGGACACTTGCATCATATTATGTGAACTTCAGGGCAAATTGTATTCAAACCTTATAGGCAAGACCAATTTTTCATTTGCATCCAATACATGATTGCAAGACAGATACCCTTTACCCACAGAATATTAGATGCGTGGTCCACCCTAATGCATATCAAAAGATCCAAGTCAATTTGTCTTTTTTCTTTTGTTGTCCAGATGCTCTTCCATAACCTTATCAACACAGCCAAGCAACGTTGCCTAGATCCAAGCTTGGAATTACATGAAGGGCCACACTTTAAAGGATCTAAGCTTGAAAATAATTACAAGCCTCTCCAATTAGGTCACATTTATGTAAACTCAACTCTTACCGAATGCAGAAGTGAAAAAACTTAAAGCCTCACTTAATAAAGGTTTAAAGTTCAAAACTAGACAAACTTTAGAAAGATGTAGGGTTTAAAAGTGATGAAGTATGTGATGGATTAGTAAACAACAGAAGTGATGATTAAATTCTTATATTATTCTTTCTTTTTGTTTTCATTTGTATTACAAGTAGATTAACGAAAATAGATACAATATATAAGTGGATATGATGCAAATAATTTTTGTTTTCATTTGTAATAAAAATTTGTCAAGGTAGATGTAAAGTATACTTTGAGATGATGAAAGTAAGAATAAAAAAAAATTATATGATGTCCCATAATACCATATATTATTCATTTATGCAGTAACTACCCTTGAGGTGAAAGATAATGCCTCATTTTTAATTCTATGACAAATGGACCCATAGGAGCATACCAACAACGCTTGCATCTTCCTTTAGTCCCCAAGTTAAATGAATAGAATAAGTATCCAGCTTGAAATCATATTCCTTACATACTCCTCCTTGCTGCCACCCAACTTAACAGCCATTCATAGAGACATCACACTCTGACACCCACCTCTTAGCACACAATAACCATGAATATAATTATCAACTCACGAGAGATGGTAAAAAAGGCCACTAACAATTTTAATTAGTTCTTTGTAGAATGTTCCATTTTTAATGGCTAACACTTTTTTTTTTGCAGGCTGTAAGCTTTGATTCCTGTCTCTCCAAGGATCAATGGCATAACATTTTAAGTAGACTGCATGTTTGACTCTTCCATTAACAGCTTTGGAGGTACCATCCAGATTCCTCCCCTCTCGGATTAGCTCCAACCAATGGAGATCTCCCCTTCTCCCATCACAATCTCCCTTAGCCTTTCGCCCACCGCCCCAACCCTCCACCACCCGTGCATTGCAGTTGATTTGGAACTTTATTCCCTTATACTTTACACCTCATTAATTACATGATACATCCATCCACCACGTCAACCAATCAACAACCCCCCTTGGAGATATTTCAAAGCACACACACACACACCACTAAATAGCAGCAATAAAAGAATCAAACACACAGAGCCTTGTAAAGACCTAAGATTGGAAACTCATCATGTGACCTCAAGAAAACTAGAAGAGAGAAAAAAAAATAAGGCAACAAGAGGATTTCCTTTTGGTCATGAGCAACAAACACCCTCTTCTTCTTCATCTCCACACTAGCAAAACACATCATGTGTAGAGGGTTAACCATCTAATAATGGTCTGGTCTGTGGCAAAACTGCCATGATGTAGATAAGATTATCTAAGAAGCTTCCTAGATGAATGTTGTTTATGACCAAAAAAAGCTTCCTAGTTTCAAAACTTGTTCGCATACCATCAAACACCTGGCGTGCGTGTAAACCCTTGAGCCAATCCAAGGTCAATGATCTCGTTGAGCCACCCCACAGCCAATAAATCCACCAAGTACTACAACAACAATAATAACAGGAGATCAAGAGAAGTGGAGTTGGAGGAGAAGGTATGAAATAAGAAAATAAATAAAATGAAGGAAGAGTGGTGGATTAACCCTACTTGTAGCAACAACAGTGGTAATGGACGTGTTGCTGGGGAAGATGAGGGAGGGAGAGAGGTAGCAGTCTTGCGGGAGAGGAGATGTGCTACTGGGGAGGGGATGGTTAGGGGAGGCTGATGAGAGACTCATCATGATCTCTAATTAACTAGTCTTCCTAGTTAATTAGCTAAGGATATGAGTATATATGGGTTAATTATAAAATAAGGGATATATAGTGAAGGACCTTAAAATAAGTTTAAAATGATATTTTATCATTCAATTAATATTATTAATAATATAATTAATAATTGGACTCGAGATCTTATTAATCATTCCTTTAATTAATAAGTTAAGTAACTTAAACATAATGTATACCTAAGTATATAATAACTTAAGTAACTTTACCTAATTTAATAAATTAACCTAAAAAGGTCAAAAATGTAAATACAGGGTGAAAACACAATAATTACCTTATTTATAATCATATATAAAAAGTTGAAAAAAATCTAAGTTAAAATAAACCTTTAAAACCTGGGTTTACATTTAGGTTCTTACTACTCATTGCAATCGAGTCCTTAATTTTCATAGAGGTCCTTAGGTTTCATCACACATAGGTCCCTGTTTTCTTCTTCCTTCAGCCGGTTGAACAGCTGACGACTGAGGGTGTCTACACCGCACGATCACCTCTCTGCCGACATCATTCTTCCTTCTCCAAGCTCTTGGAGCTTGTGCCCAACATCTCATCTTCATCCATCAATCTAGATTACTCTGATATCATAATTTTAGGTAGGAGTTAACCTTACCGTTGTCGGAGACATCGGTAGTTAACCTTCCCTAGCTTCTTCTTCATCCAGACTCCGTCACCCTCTTCATCACCGTCAACTATAAATAGACCCCCACCCCTTTGATTTTTGTAAGTTGGCTCCCTTCCCTCTTCTATCATTGAGCCAACCCAATAGGCTATTTGTCTGCAACTCCAGTGATCTTCCACGCCATCCTCCGACTTCCTCTATCCATCTTGATCGGCTGAGGAACTTCGCCGAGGTCTGCCGCGTCTCTGGACAAAGGCAACGACTAAGGAGATCCTCTGCTCCATCCAAATTCGCCCGCCGGAGATCTTTCTCATACCCTCTGATTTCGTCCTCCATCATGAGCCGTCGATGGAGTCCCTTTGACCCCTTCATCCAAGTAATAATAGGTAGGAGTAGGAGTAGGAGTAGTCTAGGTAGTCAGTTAGTTAGTTTAGTTTAATTTCAGAATTCTCAAGTTCATCATCTTCGACTCTGACGAGTTCCTTGAGCTCTCTAGAGCCCTAATTTAGTCTTTTTAACTCACTGTTCACCTTCTTACATCTTCCACGATCACTTTTATCACCACTAATTACTAAATTGATCACTTAATCGCCTAAACCACCTTCACCTCCACCTACTACTCTTGTTGTCCATGGTAGCAGAGTTGAGTTAATTACACCTTCACTGGGGAACTTCACCACCTATTCATCTTCTAAGGACCCTGTTCTACACTTGAATTTGAATAAATATCACATATAACCTAAACGCCCAAATCTAATTAAGCTCCTGAGCTTACTGTCAATGACAACTCAGGAGTAGTTGAAATTCTTAATTATCTATATATTTATGATCGCAGACCTTCTTTGACTTGTCTTGACCACTTATTTGAGTGGGAGAGCAAGTCCCGTGCTTCAACCCACTAAAACCTTACTCAAATTGATTCTAACGATTAATCTTTCATCTAATGAATTAAAGAAGAATTAAATGTGATCCTGAGGTTCCTTGTAACCTCAGGAACAATTTTAAATCAAAAATGGCACAAATCACTTCTCTGTGCACGATTTTGAATTTTTCTGGACTCACCGAAGCTCCGGCGATCTCCGACGAGCCATTATTGAACTTCAACCTGAAGAACTTAGTGAGAAGCTCCAGATCAATGATTTGATGATCACTGATTATTCTGAGGTATTTTCTTTGAGGATTAAGAGTCTAGAGCTTGAGATAGGTCTTTGTCTTCTCCAACTTGGACAGAGTTGGAGAAGTCTGTCAGTTAGGTTAAAGTTGCATTTAAGAAATCTGGAAGCTTCAATGCTATACCCTGAGTTCATTTCTGTGATCCAACTAGTGTAACAACCTCTGATTTGTTCTGATGAACGAACACCTTTTCAATCTCAAGTGATGAGCCTGAAACCCTAAGAACTCTAGTCGAAACACCTATCTAAGGATTTGAATATGTTCCTATGAGTGAAGAGATGTTGT
Source organism: Thalassia testudinum (assembly GCA_037157565.1). Lineage (NCBI taxonomy): Eukaryota > Viridiplantae > Streptophyta > Magnoliopsida > Alismatales > Hydrocharitaceae > Thalassia > Thalassia testudinum. Next base: position 22,478,456 of record JAZHRO010000072.1, on the reverse strand, counting down.
TTTAGGCTTTAATTTCATTTGAAATAGCCAAACTCAAAAAGTCAAAACTTGAGGCTTAGCAGTCAAACCAGAGTCTGAATCTTGAGTTCTGGATTCAATCTGACAAATTAAGGAATTCAAATTGTTGCTGAGATGATTATAAATGATTTAGATGAGATTTGAGTGAGTTCTGATCAACTTTCTAGTGGAAATTGATTTTTGTCAGTTTGGGTTGTTTTTGAACCTAAACTGACAACAGTAGTTGTTTGATGAGATTTGAATGCAAACTCTGCCCAGATGAGCTTGTTACATCCCTTAGAATCTATTTAAATCAATTAGATATGATCTTAGCTGTCAGTTGCACACTTTTGATGATTAAATTCATTCTCTGAAGCTTTCAGAGAAGTGTCGAGCTTTCATGCGTTACCTGAAGCTCTTAAGAGCTTAAACTCCCTTCTAGCAGTTGCAGAATTACCTATAGAATCTATTCAGATCCTTAGATAAGCTAGAAAAGCTACCTTGTAGTTGCAGTAAGCTCAAAACCACTTCCAGGAATAAATAACTCGTAGGAACCCCCTAATTTCACCTTTCAAATTGAAGAGGAAAACATCCTCTAAACCTTAAATTGACCCTAGAATTTTGTAGAGCCATCTTAGAGCTTTCCATCAAGCTTTATTTCACTTGATTTGGAACTCTAAGTAGGGAGAAATCATCACTTAAAGTCACGTCTAGAGGGGGAATACTTAGTCCCACATCGAAAGATTCAAAGCGTGTGCGTAGCTATAAAAGCAATTTATTGTATAGCTGATTCAGTCATCAAGCGCTCGGTGTGAAATTTGATCTGAACCTCTGAGCATATAGCGTGTGTGTGTGTGCGGGCGTGTGTGCCTGTGGGTGTTCGCCCAAGTGGACGTGTGTGCGATAGCCCTGGGAGGGAGATGCCTGGGAGGCGGTTAAGCCGATTCGGCTCGAGAGGGCCGGTTTGGCTCAAGAAAGAAAAAAACCAAGAATGAATCCTAATCAAATTAGGCGAGGACTGAGTAGGGTCTAGTCCCACCCTGATCTCAGGGTGCTGTGCATCCTCGAAAGGACCTCACTGCAAACCAAAAACTAATTTTTGGTTGAGAAGAAAAAAAAACCCAGTTCAGCTGAAAGGAATAAAGGAAAAGAAGAGAGAATGAAGAAGTTGAGAAGGCTAAGTGTCGAAGGAAGCTAAGGGTTGAAGGAAGCAGATGCTGGAGAAGCTAAGGAAAGAAAAAAGAAAGATGCTGAAGGCTAAGTAAAGGAGGAGAGCTCGTAATAAAGGAAAGAGAGAGAAGAACAAGTGCTAAGGAAATATTGAAGAAGAAGGCAGGTAATGAAGGAAAAGAAGAGAAGAAAGAAAGAGCTCGAGAGAAAAGAAAAAGAAAGAAAGAGGAAAATAAATGTAAATAGAAGGAAATAGATAAGAGAAGAAGAAGGAAAGAAGAAATAAAGGTAAAGAAGAAAGGCTGAAGAGATATAACGAATTTCTTTTGTTTTTTTAAATTTCTCTTGCCTTTAATTGTAATAAAGCATATACTGAATGTATAAACTTTTATTTGCTTTAATCATTTGAAATAAATGTTGTAAATAAAATTTCATATGGGATTTTGCATGTTATTTCAATTAAATCAATTTTTGCAAAATTCATGCTTCTATAATTTACTTAAATATACCTCCTATACTTATAAAGAAAAAAATAAAAGATAATTAGTGAATTTAGAATGAATTATACCTCCCAGCGAACGACCTTGACTCAACCAGTTAAAAAATTTTAAAATGTTAGGTTAATTCGACCCTATACTACTAAATGACACAATTTCGAGTTAACCTAAGTGACTTTTCTCCACTCATAATTAAGTAAAATTAACTTAATTAACTGAGTTGAGGTAAGGAACTCATCAGAGGCACCTTCGTCTGGAGAGGGAAGGGGGTTGGGGATGGTCCGGGGAGGTGACGTCGTCGAGGATTTATTTGGAGAGTCGATGGAGGGGGAAGGTAATGGCAGCGGGAGTTGGTTTTCGGTGGTGATCTTGAGGAGTAGGCGAGGTACTGCTAGCGATCTTGAGGGGGAGTAAGGACAAGCACCGTCGTCGGGAGAGGGAAGGGGACAGGCGATGGTCAAAGGGGCAGACAAAGTCGAGAAGGGGGTCGAGGAGTTGGGGGAGGGGGAAGGTGATGGGGGCAGGACTGGGTTTTTGGGGAAGTCTGCGGCGAGGAATTTTGGAGGAGGGTGCGCGGGAGGGATGTGAAAATTTTGAAACCGTTGCCAAAGGGAAATGCGGGAGAGGGTGGGTAGGCAAGGGAAGGCTATGGTGACAGTTTCACTTGAGACCGTCACCAAAGGGATATGCCAGAGAGGGCCTGCTCATGAGGGAAGGCTATGGTGACGGTTTCAAGTGGAACCATCACCAAAGGAAAGGATATGGTCACGGTTCCATTTGGAACAGTCACCAAAGGTATCCTATGGTCACAGTCCCACTTGGAACTCTCACCAAAGCAGAAAGCAAATCTTAGTCTCCCTCTATGGTCACGGTTTTGAGTGGAACTGTCACCATATGTTACTTTTGGTGACAGTTCCCAAAACCGTCACCAAATATCCGTCACCAATTCTCCCTTTCCTAGTAGTGACATCTAGACAAGGTGTCAAGCGTCAAATTTCTACAAAATTCCAAGACATAACCTAAACTCCACCCTGATTCAACTTTGGACGTCCAAACCAGAGACTTGGACTTCTGATTTGAAGTATAAGTCGTCTAATTAATAAATCAGATGCCTGGAACCCCTATCTAGTTACTATTTTTGAAATCAAGCCTAGATCTTGATTTCCTAATCCCCTAAACCCAATTCTACACCCTAGGGAACCCAAATTAAGGTGCCCTAAGCCTAGTACACTACCCCAAGGTCTTCCTAAGAACCTAATTAGGTTCTCACTAAACCTAATTGACTTGGATCAATGTCAATTACACTCCACCTAGTCAATTGGACTTATGAAGTGCAATTGAGCTCAAATCTCAACCAACACAAGTCTAATTGGACTCAGTCAGAGTCCAATTGACTCAAGCATGACCTAATTGGGTACTTCCTCTCCCAATTACATGCACATCCACTCAATTAAACTTAGGATAAGTTTAATTGCACTTTATCACATTAGTATTAGGGTTTATAACCCTATTTCTAAAAACCTACCTAAACCCAATCACCTAGACCTATAGAAATCGACCTAAACAACCTAGCCACACCCACATATTCATGCACACACACCCACACACACACACACACACCCCCGTAGCCACCCACTCTAGAGACCTCTAGAACCTTCACCTAGTGGCGTTACCTTGAAGACTATTTTTAGTCTTTCAAGGAGCCCACAACTACACCCATGAAATGTTGATCTAAGAAGACCCATTTCAAATAGGGTGGCTGGCCATGATGAAGGCACTTCTAGAGAGTTCCATACCTCTCTAGATGGGCCACCCCTTGGTCTATTTAAAGACCCTCTTGGACGACCATGGACCCTAATCTAGTTCTTGGATAGCACCTCCACTCATCACTCCATTGGTGAGCTCCACCACCTCCATCTCCACTCCACTCCACGTCCAAGAGGTAGAGCATCTCCACCACCTTCTCAAGAGGCTGACTAACAACCTTGGCAGTCCTTCTTTCCCCTCCCACCACCACCAGCCACACAACCATTGGAGACCACCTCCAATGCCTGTTTTCTGTTAGCTAGCTTAGTTCTTCTTAGTTTTTAATTCATGCATTAATTTTTTGTTTAGTAGTGTAGTAATCCTCTGCCTAAATGGATGAGTGCATAATCTTCCTTAGATCCATGCATGCATCACTTTTCTGATAGCTAGAAGTGTTGTTTCTAAGCTTTCATGTACACGCATTCCTCTAGATTTGATTGTAATGTCAATATTCTTTTTGAGGAAATGAAATCAATAGTTGCCTGTAATCTGTTTCATATATTTATATTGTAATCATCAGTTGCCTGCTTTACATGTTTATCTTGATGCAACAAAATGTCGTTCCCCAAGGATATTAATGAATTAGCGATCGGTTCATTTTCCGCAAGTCGCCATCGTATTGTTAAAGTCATGTGAACGCTAACACACAATTCCACATTTGTAATATATTTAATGCATGCACATGTTGTAGGCGTAAACAATGCGACTGGTGCATCTCTAACTCACACTTTAGAAATTAGGGTCCAATTTGAGCAATTATAAAATCAAAATCAATCTCGCTTCTTAAATGTCTCCCTGAGATCGACCAGGACTCAACATTTCATTATATAATTTTTTTTGAATCAGATTCGTGACCATACTACGTTGCTTTTGATGATTACACCATCATTATCCATAATTATCTTTAATTAGTCAAAATCAAGAGACAAAAGCTCCTACATAATCGCTTGAGAGTCGTAATTCTATGCAAAACCATTCTAAGAAGAAAACATTAAAACAAGGTTAGGTCTGCAGTTTTAACATCGTATCATAAATTTAGAATAACCATAGGGTTTATTATAGGTTAATTGAAGGTCTATTGAGCATTAAAGTCCTAAGAGTGAGTCTACACAAACAGAAATAGGGTTTCATGCATTTCGAGAATTGAATTAGAACCCAAAACCCTAATTTCAGACCTGCTTAAATTAAAGAGGTCATGGTCAGGACAAAATTCATCTAAACATCCTAAAATTCATATAAAAATATTTTGAGAGGTTTGGAACCCTTGGTTTGACCATCTGAACCTATTTTGACCTAGAATAGAGTCTCTGACGGGATTTTGCCCTAATTTGGGCTTCTATGCAAATTTCCCAGTCAAACGTAGTCAAAACTCAAATTTAATAGTGTCACTAGATTCCTTTGGTCCAAATTAGGTTTGTACCAAAATTTGGGCCCAACCAGAGTTCATCTTGACCTACTTTGCATTTGAGTCCATTAAAACTCTATTCCTCTCAATCAAGCACCTAACTTTTGAAATATTTGTAGAAAGCCCCATAGCTTCTTCATCTTCTTCACAATTAGCCACTTTCCACCATTGTAGGTCAGCCGACGTACAGGCATGTGTTGACCGCTTTAAAACCTTGTCAAATCTCCTTCAAACCCCACCAAATTTGGTGGGATTGAAGTTCACACGGAAGAGATCCGTGTGAACACAATCTTGGATGTCAATTCATCGCTAAAAGATCGTGCGAATCCATGAAAATTTGTGGAGATTCTTGACCCTAAATTGAGGCACAATCAGCCTCTTCATTTGGAGCTCAATCAGGAGCTCTATTAAAGCTCCCAATGATCAGGCTGTCTTCCTAAGCTTGGTTAAGGCCTTAATTCTTCACCTTCTTCTCTTCGACTGCCTCTGATCGCAGCTCTGGTGAGCTTCTCCAACCTCTGCCTTCACCCTCTACCACATACCATAGACAGAGGGAAATGTCTTCCCTTTGTCGTCCGCTTCTCACAATAGCAGCAGGAGCCTTCCTATCCCTTCTTCCTTACCGTTCTCCCCCACCAGAGTTTTCGCCATCTCTGGCGTCGGTCAATCAAAGCCGGCACCAACCTTCTTTCCCTTCATCCATTTTCTAGGCAAACTCCTTCCTCTCCCTCTCTTGAATATTTATAACATCGTATCTCCCCAATACAGCTGCTCAATCATCTCCTCCCCCTTTGTCTTCTCCACCTCCACACACCACATGCACCAAACTACATGCAACTTATCCTAAAGCTTCGCTACAATCCACTGATCAAAATCCCCAAGGAAATTTGGGACTTTGATCTCATTTACACCCTACCGAACACACACACTTCCACACACCTCTGACTTCGCTACACCACCACAGACACTCTCACACCACATCACGACCACCATTGTACTCCCCGCTTCATGGTGAAGCATTTGAGCATCTTTGATGAGGTCGAAAGGCCATATCGTGTATTTCAGGTGTACATCGGAGCTCCACAGCTGCCTACATCTTTTTTGGCCCCATTCACTCATCTCCAGTCCTCAACTCACCCAGTTATAGACCGCAATCGACGCGGAACCATCAACTGAAGTTGTCCAAGTCTTCAACTGAGTAGGGAAGTAGCAGCGACTATGCCAATTCATTGCGACATTTTCCAGCTGCTACATAGGCAAGGATACCAACCCTTTAGTATCACATTGGGAATTCTGAAGATAGCAACAGCGCATATCTTGATCTCATGCTCATTGCCCAGCACACGGGGGTCGGGTCCCCCACGCATTCAGCCTTCACTCCTCACTCACCTTCACCCCCGGTGAGCTTGGACCCGATACTGCTTATAACCAACTACCTGGATACAAATACCTGATTACGCACCTAGTTACGAGAGGAGGAATTTGTGAGGAGGATGGGGGAGGGTTTTGCTATAGCTCTCATGACTTCAGGGTGTGTGCTGAAGAAAGGCTAACACTTAGCCTCTAAAAGGATTACTCTGTGCTTGGCGCCCTTGTGTGCCTTGCTGAGGTTCTGTGTCAGTCACTTAAGGGGTCTGATAGCTCATATGCGATGTCTGATTTGTTTTTGAGTACTGTGGCATTATTTGAATGTCTGATTCGAGTTACTGTTGAATTATTTAAGATACTTGAGGTGCATGCTTGATTAAAGAGAGTTAAGTGGTGATTCAAATCACCATTGTTTTTGAGGTTCCATTCTTTTTATTCTACTGATCTTTAATGATACACGTTGGCTTATCATTACATATTTTTTTATGGATCATTCATTGCGTATCTTTCTTGCAATTAATCCTTGTGCTCATTTGATTTATATTGAGACTAGTGCATAAATTTCATATTTACTCCGTACGAATGACCTCAGACTCACATTATTTTCAAGCTTTATAAATTTAGGTGTTTTGTATGAATTTTGTCCTACACTACGATGTGTATTTCAAAACATCGATGATTTCACGCTTAAATATTTTGGCGTCATTGCCGGGGAGCAACACACAATTCACTACTAGTCGTATCTTATTTGATTGATTTGAGCACTAACATGCCCTATTTATTTTGTTATGATTTTTGCTAGGTACATCACGAGAAGATCTTCCGTGAAATCAACCACTCTTGGGGCAGGTAAAATTTCTCTTCTTCCCTAATCAACATTCTAAAATGGGAAAAGAGAAAAAGGAAACAAATGATTAGGATCCACTTACCTTAGTTCAATAGTAATTATCATTCAGAGGTAAAGTTTCCTGATTTGGGAACTTGATTGATATCTGATTGAAGATTGAGATGATTTGTTTAGAGATTCCCATCTTGATTTCCTATACCAATTGGGGATTTACGCTTAATTTTCTAAAAATCTTGGACTACTCACATTCTTGTTTGAGTCCAAGGTGTTACATTTGAGATCAGTTGGACTTGGAAATAGAGCTAATTAGGGTTTCCACTTTAGGGTTGTGAAGTGTTAGTACACATTTGCCTGCATTAAAGGAAACTTATTTTCCCACATTTGTGTGCTACCCAGGCCCTCGGTTGAAAAGATCAATTCAAGAAAACCCTAAAATTAGGCTCTAAATTCACTTGAACTCTAAAATATGGACCTAATAACCTAAGAGTCAATTTTGGGGTGACTTTAGGTCTTGACCCAAAATTTCATCCTCAATCTTTAGGGTAGGTCAGGTGAAGCTGGTCCATTTTGTGGGTCAACCAACCTCCAAATTAGGTCACAAATTGAATCAATTTCTAACCAAGTGAAATTCAAGGCACAAATTATGGCTAAAAACTGGTAGACTTAAGGTCTCAATTCGCGCATTCTGGTCTACTTGGAACCATAGTGACAAGGAAGGTCGGGTGGGGGAAACCTTGTAACCCGTGGGGACGCTCTACCGTGTAGGGGTCTTTGCGGGGCTCTCCCTTCCTGGTTGCCCAAGTAATTCTCGAGTATGTGAATTTCTGATTCAGAGGTATCATCCGCCTCGAAATAGCCTTAGTCATCTAAAAATCTTTGGGTGCCTTGATTGGGTCCAATTCATATCTAGTCCCTCATCTATTATTTAGAGCACATATGCAGGAAAGGTCCTTAGGTTTTTGACCTAGAGGCCTTCATTAGTGTTGATCTTCTTGGGGATTTCTGAACTGATCTGATCAATTCGATCTGAACCTGAATTTGATTCTACATTTTAATCCACCACCTGATTTGAAAATGCAACCTGACAAGTTAGGAAGAATGTTTAGGAAACCTGAATCCCAAATGAGCATGAAAGAGAAGATGATTGAGGATGCTCTTAGACATCATGATGAGTATTACAAAACCTTGAATCCATTTAACAAAATTTAGGTTAATGTTTCAAAAACAACAACCCACATTATGAACCATGTTGCAATGATATTGACACAAATGATGCGTGCTTCAACCTGAGATGATCTCTTTTTAGAATATATTGAATTAAGGAAATTACATAGCAACGAGTATCCACAATGTTGGTCAAATTCCCCACCCAAGATCTCATGGAGAAACGTAGAAAATTGCTGAACATGGTGTATGCAACCATCAATCAAAAATACCCATATATCCCCTCAGAAGTTGATGAGACATCTTGGAACAACATTGAGGATCAATATGACTTCCCAGAGCCTGGGATTGAAAATCAAGGTTGTTGTGGACCCCCAACCCAAATAGAATCAGATTCAAACTTTGTGCAGAATGACATACGTAATCTTGACATTGGTTGGGTGGATCCAATTGCAGATGTTCTGGATTTTGAGCTGGACTTAGAGAGCCATGAAGCGGGCCCATCATGCCTTGATTTCTCAAACGCCTGCAATGAGCTAGAGTCAGAACCCCTCAAGGATGTAATTCTCGCAACTTATCTTGTTAAGGTAATCCTCGAGAGTGATTCTGACATCCCAAGAGAACCATGTCCAGATTCTAGAGACCCAATCCCTACCCTTGACCTAGAATCTAGATCTAAGCCTATTTGGGATAATCAAGAGGTCCAATGTGATGAGAATCAGATTTTAGATTAGGATCATGATTCTGGGCCTGTATTTGATTATTGCACCTCTCCAAACTCCTTAGAGACACAAATTGATTTTTCAGAAATCATACTGATTTACGATACAAAAATAGAGGAGTTGGAAGAGTTGGGATTTAATTGGGTCAACCGTAGGAGCCAAGGACCCGACCCTATGCCTAATAAGGACACCTCTTTGAGCTCAGAATTTGAGATTAGGTTAGATCCAAGTTAGGTTGTTGATTCTATGCATCATGATTTATCCTATGGTGGAAATCCCGATTATAAATCAGGTTCAAAAATTGATTTTCACAAATTCTTCGATGATTTCGTATCATACTCTAATTTTGGAGAACCTTTGTTTCCTGATGAATATGAGCCAATCTACGACCTCAGTATCCATGACCCATCCTTTGACTCTGAATCTGAGATCCTGATCCCAAGTTCATTAATTCAAAATCATGTTTCATTGAGTTGGAATCATTCTATTATGATCTGCAGGAATCAAAAATAGTAAGTGTTGAGAGTGTCCACAATCCAGAGTTTGAATCTTTTGCTAACTCAGATTTCCATGAACCTGTAAAAACTTTCCAGGAATTTACATTTGATTTGGATGATCATCACGGAGACTCTCTAGATGAACCTATCTTTGAATCTTTTCTAGAGGAGCCCACACCGCACTCTAATTTCAAAGCAGCTACACCCCATTCAGAGGCTTCCAAAATCCGATCCCAACCCTGACCCACCACCAGAATCAATTTCTACTCTGATTCACCTCTCTCTAATCTGGTTGCATATTATTCACCTCCATCTTTTGATCAGGAATCAGACATTGATCAGACCGATAATCATGACTTATCCTTCTCTAATCTAAATAGTTGGGTTCCTACATCCTCTACATATCCATTGACTTTTAAGGACCCCTACTCGATCAGGCTGAGTCGATTCAGCCAAACCAGCGATTCACATTTCCATATCTTCTCGAGCCACATAGCATATGGTGGACTCCATACATATTGATTCATATCCATCAACCCACTAGACTGATTGGGTTTGGTCTGCATCATCAGCCTGTTGATCTGAACAAGCACCTTCTTGGACCAACCAGGCTACTTATCAAGGTGCTTGTTCTACAAAATTCCTCTGATTTGACCACCCCTTCTCCTTGACCACCTTCTGCTTGGCTGAAGGCATTGAATTTAGTGCTTAATGGGAGGCAACTCGTCATTCCAAAAACTTGAGACCCTTCTGATCATTCTTTTGAGCTATACTCCTACTACACTTGAGAATTCAACTTTAGAATAGCTGACTCCACCATTGGTACTTGTATCAAAGCTTGAAATCATTCGCAACACTCATCCTGACCCGTTCACCCACCCTCTGACCCCATTCTAAACCTTCAACCAAGCTGACTTCATACCCTCCAAGTTTACAATGAGGACATTGCAAAACTTTGGCATAGGGGGGTGCTCAAGTACAAATCAAATGGAAATTCAATTCTCTAAGGGGTTCTCACAAAAAATGTATACATAAAAAAAGGGAGAAAGGGGAGGAAAATTTTAAGAAATGATTCAAAATCTTTCTTGAGGAAGAAAAAGAAGAGGAAACACAGAATGTCAAAAACGAACAAAAATCAATAAAAAATGATAGTTATAGCAATTAATCATCTGATTTACTTAAGTTCTAGACCAAATCAAAATGAAGACGAAGTCCTAAAATACTAGAGATAAGGAGATTAGTAATAAGTGTTGATCTTAGGTCTCTTGGACTTGATTTAGGGCATAAACATTCATGTATCTGTTAAGATCCAAGGCTAATGTAGTAGGTCTAAGACTTAGGGATTATTCGGCCCCGTTGCCTACCCTTTGATTTGCGAGACTTGGTAACCTAATCACCCAAAATCACTCACCAGTCTAGTTCAGTGCGCTTAATAAAGAAATCATGACAAAAGTGTTAAATTTTGAAAAGTCGTGTTGAAGATCCAACTTGGGAGCGGCTCGACAACACAAATTGATTGGACGAGTTCCTGACACAAAGAGGTGGGAAATTCCCCTCGAAGATGCATATTAACATATCATCTCTTTGTGCCTGTCTCCTAGGATATCTAAATATCCTACTGGGGGCATGTAAGAACCTTGTGTTGGTTCAGTAGCCATGGGACTACTACAAACCCTAATTGACCGTGTTTAGGGCCAATCTTAGGCATGTAAAAACACCTCGAAACCTTAGAAACCCTAATTGATTGTTAGTTTCTACCCTAAAGGTTTATATTCTTGTTAATAAACAACTTATGCTTAAGTGATCGAGTTCTAATTCTATTATATACATCCATTTAGGTTAATTTTGTTAGAGACTAGCAAAAGATAGACATGGGGGTATGATGTAGACACATCCATTTAGGATAAAATGCCTATTTATGCATGTTCCTAAGCTTATAGATGCATTCCATATTATAAATATTGTATAGTATGCATCATTCTGCATTTAGGATAGTTTGAATAAATTATAGGTTAATTCACGTTTTTTTATGGCCAGGAGAGAAGGAAATTTATTTTGGGGCCTCAGATTGATGATCCAACTATACGAATCTAATCAGGATAACAATCAGAGTCCAATGCCTCCAAAAATGCCTTGATCGAAATCCATAACACCTTAAGCAGTTAGAGGAAGATCAACTACTAAGGGGTTAGGTGATGCCATTCGAGACTTCAAATGACAAATCCAACTACATGGATGGATACGGATAGACGTTTGCAGCCCAACAACATGAGAATCGACCCAATCCGGTGTCTGTGGTGCCACCTACAAGCATCCGAAGTTAGACGAACCAGATGGCACCACGTGGCACCATCCGGAACATCCATGCCACCCTAAGGCCACCACTACCTCCCTCTTCATTCACACCGTTGATTCTCAGCCATTGGATCTTCATCCAACAACTGAGAGGAGCTCAATATGTGCCATATGTTCTCTAAAGAGGCATGGCACAAGTAATCCTGATCGTTGGATTTGCATCTAACGGTTGAGATCACCTGTGCGTGCGACCCTCAAATGCTCGTCCAACAATGCAAGAATGCCTAAAACGCAACGGTGAAGGCATGAGTTCCTCAAACCCATGACCAACACTTGAATCTCATGGAGGTGTCTCTAGATGCAAGTGCAAATTGCAAATCAGGACATTCGATTGCCATCACACAATGCTGCAGCAACCACCTTGTGTAAGACGTGGACACACCATTCGACGCTCAACCACATGCACAGCATCCTGCATTCTCAACAAGCAATGGGCACGTGATTAGTGACCATGACTGAGCCACGTGTCGCGACGACGCTTCATCTCGCACTTAGCATGATTTCAAAGCATAGCTCTGCACGATCATCAGCCATCGGATCAAAATCCGACAACCCTCAAACCTACAACCTTATGGCAACTGTGCAAGTGGAGAGCCAGTAAGCGTAGATCTTCAGCGATATTTGTGGCGAGGCTACAGTGGCATCTTTGATGTCACTAATTATCCTATCCCAATTTAGCCTCCTCTTCTCCACTATAAAAAGGCCTACACTCCCTCATTTCTCTTCATCTCCTCCTTTCTGTTGGATCGAAAAATCATCACAAATAGATTTGAATTTGGAAAACCCATCATTATAGCATGATTTGTGAAGAAATTCGTCAACAAATAAATTTTACCAAAACTCGAAAAGAATTCCAGGTCGAACATAGGGAGGCTACGTCGATTTGAAATCCGTAATTATATATTTTTTTGTAATTTATGTTTAAAGGCGAGATACTCACAAAGAATCGATACTAAACTAAAGAATGAGACAGAACAAAACACTTTTATAAAATGGGTAATGTTTTTACAACTAGAAAGCAGGAAATATTACAACTAGAAAGTAGTAAAATCTACTCTAGAAAGTAGTAAAAGAGAAGGGAGATGAGAAATTATCCTCCACATCGGCTGCTTGGAGGATGAGCCAGAACGGGTGACGCCTGGAAGATGGAGAGCAAAGACGAGAGACGAAGAATGAAGCTGGAAGAACTGGGGGCGAGGGAGGACGTCATCATCATGAGATCCACTTCCGAAATGGGGGCGAGAAGACGACCACGGGAGCTCCACGAACGGGATGACAAGTAGACAAAATTTTTTATTTTAACTCTAGAGGAGCATCCCAGGTTTGGGACAAGCTTCTTTAGAGCTTTGGAGAGGGAGAGAGGTGAAGGATGGGATGAATGAAATGTGGGGGGCGTAGGCCTTTTTATAGGTGTAGAGGTTGGGGGAAAAGAGGCCATTTTAACCTTAAAACATTAATATAGGGGTCTCTAGTGATGGATTTCAGGTTACTAAAGACCCTGAACGTGGCTGTAGCTCACACACATGCACTACCCCCTCCCCTTCCTTTATTTCAATGCAAAAGCACGATCACAAAATCTCAGCCATCCGATCTTGCAATCGATGGCTAAGAATGCATCGTGCCCATAGCTTCAAAATGCCCCCCATGTGCGATCACGTGTGCAGAGGCGCGTCTGATCGTGCATGCGAGGCTTCTCACATCTAGGCAAGCCACGTGACACTCCTACCACCACTCATCTCAGATTCGACCGCCCAATTTGAGCCACACCCACACACCCACACGATTTGAGGCGGAGCGGGTGTCGATCTTGTGACCTGTGCTTCCCCCACAGCCGCGCAACCAACATGCCACACCCACCTTTGTGTCACACAGAAGGATTAGGCACTGGCCCTTCTTAGCCATTGGACCTTGATCCGACAGCTAAGATCAAACGATCTGTTGAGGAGAGAGAGACGGCGAGCGGGCCTTTGGCTGGTTTGGGCAACTAAGATGGTGCCACATGGTGCTATCTTGGCTTGGTCATCCATCTTCTGTGACTTGTAGATGGTGCCATAGATGTTAGATTGGATCGATTTTCATGCCGTTGGGCTGCAATCCTCGATTCGAACCCATCCGTGCGGTCGGATTTGTCATCTGAAGTATGAATTTACACCACCTAGCCCCTTGACCTCTGATCTTTCTCGGGCTGCATCTAATGCTACGGAAGTCCGATTGTGGTGATCTTGGAGTCGTTGAACTTCGATCGTCACCCTGATTAGATCCATATGAATGGATCTTCAATCTGTGACCCTGATAAGTTATTGCCCATCCCTGACCACCAAAAAGAGTAATTTACTATATAATTTATACTCTGACCTAAATGCATGATGATGCATGTTATGCAATATTTACAATGTATGATACTTCTACAATACTAAAACATGCATAAATAGACATTTTAGGCTATTAAGATGCTTACACATCACACCCCCATGCCTATCTTTTGCTAGTCCCTAACAAAAACTATATGCTATTTATAAAAGAATTAGGTCAGATTTCTTGGGTAAAAGTTATTCTTCAACACTAGGAGATTTTTACTAAGGACTTGAACTACAAAGACACAGCAGCGCCCGGGTGTCTACCAAAATAAAGACCGCCTCAAGCCCTCGCCTTATTCAAAGAAGAACCTTTTTCTTCTTTTCTTCTTTTCTAATTTTTTTTTGGAATTTTGAGTTTAGGGTTTCGGTGTAGCTTTCTATGGCCACTCAACCACCCAAGACTCGAAGAGAACCCTAATTCTAAGCATCTTTATGTATAAAATGTGATAGACTCACTGATCAGTGATTAGAATGGACTTCGGGTTTCTACGCCCCTAGGTGACCTTGAAAAGAAATTTTGCCTAAAGGTATATCTATTCGAACGATAGCTTTCTCCCAACTTTTATTTTTATGGGGTCAACACAAGGGCAAACCCAGTGTATATCTCCTTGACATATACTACTTCTCCGCTTCTTCCTAAGTGTTTTGGAATTATACGTGCTTTTCTTGAGCTGGGATCTAGACAACCTACCAATAGGCTGTTACCCACAATAACTTGCCAGCCATACTCGTATAGTGAAGTGTGGCTTACTTCTTTTTTTTCTTTTTTTTTTCTTTTCTCCTTTTCTATTCTTTTCTTCACTTTTTGGATATTTTCCTTTTCTCTTTTCTTTCTTTAAGTAGGTGGCTTCCCATTATCTAAGATTTACCTAGAAGGCTAAACAAATGGGTTGTTACTAGGCTTGTCCAAAGCCTGTTGACTTTAAGTAGGTGGGCTTAAAGTCAATGGCTAGGCTTCCCTAGGCTGCTACAGGTAAATCTTTAGGTAAATCTTCCCTAGGCTGTTAATAGATTTAAGTAGGCGGCTTCCCTAGGTTGTCCAGAGCATGTTGACTTTAAGTAACCCCAACTTATTTAATCAAATTGAAGTAAATTCATAATGGCTACACAAATTTGCATTTCAGTGAACACCCGGGCTGATTAACCCCGAAGACCTGAAGGGTCTAAGTGTTCAGATCCTACTTCATTATTCCCTAAGGTTGAAAAATCCTAATGCCCAATTATTCTTTCCTAATTCAATTTTCTTTTTTAATAAAGAGAAAAATAAGTAGAATTTACAAGAATTCCACAAAGCTGACAAAATGATTAAAAAATGAATCCAACTCCCCATGCCTAGCTAATGCAATGTCCTCATTGTAAATAAAGTGCATGAGAAGTAGGGTAGAATGAAGAAAATATCACCTGTATTCCATGATGCTCGAGTCAGCTCTAAGTTAGACTGTACAAGTGCTGAGTTTAATGCCATCAGTTAGGCGAAGTGCAGCCAAAGAAGTCACATTAAGGTTAAAGCAACCTTATCAGAGACCGGTTCTGGAATAATGCGGTCAACATAAGGTTTCAGACATTGTCCGTTGACCTTAAAAGAATTACCCATCTTTGGGTCAGAGATCTCAATGGATCCATTAGGAAATATTCGATCGATGATGAACAAGCCATCCCACTTTGACCTAAGCTTGCCGAGAAAGAGCTTAAGTTGAGAATCAAAGAGCCAGACCTTCTAGTTCGGCTTAAAGCTCTTGCAGGAAATCAGTTGGTCATGAAAAGCTTTGGTCTGAACCTTATAGATCTTGGAATTCTCGTACGCATCGTTTCTAAGCTCCTTCAACTCAGATAGTTGGAGCTTCTTGGTCTTTCCGGCTAAACTTAGATCAAGGTTGCATTTCTTGATCTCCCAGAATGCCCAATGTTCAATCTCTATGGGTAAATGGCACGCCTCTCCATACACCAGATGAAACAGTGACATACTGATAGGTGTTTTGCATGCCATATGGTAGGCCCAAAAAGCATCCTCAAACTCTTGAGTCCAATCTTTTTGATCAATCCTAACCGACTTCTACAAGATGTTCTTCATCTCCCAATTGAAGATCTCGGCCTGTCTGTTCGTCTGAGGGTGGTAAGGTGTGGAGATTCTATGATTTACCCTATATTTTAGCTGTAAACTATGGAACTAGGCATTTGAGAAGTGAGAACCACCATCGTTGATGATGGCCCTTGGAATCCCGAACTGACTGAAGATGTTCTTTTTGATGAAATCGATGACCACTTTTTGGTCATTGGTTCGGTGGGAATAGCCTCGATCCACATGGAAATGTAACCAATAGCAACAAGAATGTACAGGTGTCCAAATGAAGGGAGGAAGGGTCCCATGAAATTGATGGCCTAAATGTCGAAGATTTCGATGGGAAGGATTGGGTTTAGATGCATCATATCTCTCTTGGTTATGCTCCCAAGTGCCTAGCATTGAGAACACAACCTCGAGAATTCCTAGGCATCCTTGAATAAAGACAGCCAATAAAATCCAGATTGAAGTATTTTTGCAGCCGTCTTTTTCCCGAAGAAATGTCCACCACACGCAGAGCATGGCAGAACTCAAGTATGCTTTGAAACTCATTCTCCAATACACATCGATGAATAATCTGATCAGAGCCGATGCAATACAATTCAAGGTCATCCTAGAAGTAATATTTGGCTTCAGATTTGAGTCTATCCTGTTGTTGATTGGTCCAATCTTGGGGGATTTGACCAACAGCCAAATAATTTACTATGTCTGCAAACCAAGGGGTTTGGACACCTGAAACTACCAGACCAGAATAGTCTCGTCCAGAAAAGTATCAGTAATTGGAATATCCAAATGAGAAGAATCATTTAGAAGCCTCAAAAGATGATCTGCCACCACATTCTGTGCCTCGAATTTATCTTTGATTTCAAGATCGAATTCTTGAAGTAGAGGAATTTATTGAATGAGTCGGGGTATAGCATCCTTTTTGGCCAAGAGATATCTCAAGGATGAGTGATCAATGAAAATTATGACATGAGATCCTAAGAGATAAGCCCTAAATTTTTCTAAAGTAAATACTACAGCTAGCAATTCCTTCTCAGTAACAGTGTAATTCCTCTGGGTCTCATCCAGAGTTTTGCTAGTGTAGTAGATGACACAAGGCTTTCTGTTGATCTTTTGACCCAAAACAACCCTGACCACGTAATCAGAAGCGTCGATCATGATCTCAATGGGGCTATCCAGATCGGTGGTTGCAGCACCGGAGCACAAGTGACTGCCATTTTAAGAAAATCAAATGCCTTATGGCATGATTTGTTGAACTCAAATGGTGTGTCTTTGGCAAGAAGGTTGCTCATTGGGTGACCAACCTTAGAGAAGTCCTTGATGAACCTCCGATAGAATCCCACATGATCGAGAAATGAGCGGATTTGTTTCACAAATGTGGGAGGAGGAAGTTTAGAAATAGCATCAACCTTAGCTTTGTCAACTTCAATTCCCCGTTCAAAGATTACATGACCCAAGACGAAACCTTCTTGTGTCATGAAATGGCCCTTTTCCCAACTAAGGACCAATCTTGTTTTGATGCATCTTTTAAGGATCAATTCAAGATTAGCCAGGCAAGATTCAAACGAGTCTCCGAAAATGGAGAAATCATCCATGAAAACTTCCATGAACTCTCCCACCATGTTAGAAAATATGGCCAGTATACACCTTTGAAAAGTTGCAGGTGCATTGCAAAGGCTGAATGGCATTCTACGTAAAGCAAAGGTTCCGTAGGGATAGGTGAAGGTCATCTTTTCCTGATCATCGGGATGGATAGGGACTTGATTGTATCCTAAGTAATCATCCAGGAAGCAGAAGTACTTTTGCCCAACTAATCTTTCAAGGATCTGATCGATGATGGGCAGAGGGAAATGATCCTTTTTGGTGGTTGTGTTCAGCTTCCTGTAATCGATACAGACTCTCCAAGATGAAGCTGAATGAGTTGTGACAGATTCTCTTTTCTCATTAGTCACAACAATAATCCTAGCTTTCTTAGGAACAATTTGCATAGGGCTTACCCATGGACTATTCGAGATTGGATAGATGATTCCTACATTGAACCACTTAATTATTTCTTTCTTGACTACTTCTCGCATATTAGGGTTTAGTCTCCTCTGCATCTGGCGAGAAGGGTAGGATCCATCTTCCATGAAAATTCTGTATTGCAGTAAGATGGCTCAATTCCCCTAAGGTCATGGATGGTCTAGCCAATTGCCTCTTTCAGTTCTTTTAGGACCTTGATCAGTTTTATCTCCTACTCCGTAGTCAATTTAGAACTGATAATCATTGGGAGCATCTTTTTCAATCCTAAAAATTGATATTTCAAACTCTCAAGCAATGGTTTCAGTTCAAGCTGGGGCGGGTCTAAGATGGAAGATAAGGACGATGCTAATGAAGATTCATCAAGACGATCGAGATGAAGAGGTTGAAAATGAACAAAATCAACCTCTTCAGAATGTGGTAGGTTTGCCATAGAGGGTTGTGGGTTAGGTTCATTAGTGCAGGAAGAACTCTCAATAGTAGATACAGCCATACATGTCTCAATATTCAAATGATCTTCCTCAAGTTCATCTATAAATCCACAATCCTCAAATTTATTAATCGCCTTCAAAATATCTAATTTCAGTTTCTGATCCCCAAAGGCGATTTCCATGCTACCACTCTCATAGTTGATATTGGCCTTAGCGGTAGCCAAGAACAGACACCCCAGAATGATGGGCATGTTCCTCAAATTCTTAGGTACATCCATGTCAAGGGCAAGGAAATCTACAGGAAAATAGAAGTCCTTAAACTTGCCAATAACATTCTCAAGAATGCCTCTCGGATTTGTTACTAAACGATCTGCTAACTGCAGCATTACTGAGGTTGACCGAATTAGGTTAATAGATGCACCTAGATCCAAGAGTGCTCGATCAAAAGTGTAATATCTAATAACACATGAAATCAAAGGGGCACCTGGATCTCTCCTTTTCGGAGGAAGGTGATGCAGGATAATAGAACTAGCCTGCTTAGAGAGTATCACCTTCCTCGGAACAGATTCCCTCGGCTTATGCTTTTAGGTGCATAAATCCTTTAAGAATTTAGGATAAGCTGGTATGTGTTTGATAGCTTTGAGGAGGGGGATATTAATTTCAACATTCTTGAATACATTCAAGAGCTCCTCGTTACTATCAACAAGCTTCTTCTTCCTAGGTTTAATCAAGGCCTCAGGGAAAGGAACATGAGTCAAATCTTCGGAATCAAGTTCCTGAGCCTTGATTTCTTCTTCAGAGTTCTCCTTTCTTTCCTCGGGCTCACCAGGATTTTCTTTACTAGAGCAGAATAGGTGTGGGTCCTGGGTTTGCCTTCCACTCTTCAAAGTAACAGAGTTGGTAGATGCATACGGGTTTTGGTCTTGGGGAGGGTTAGGAAAGATCAAAGGGGCTTGATTAGCCAAAAACCCCAGATTTGATGAAGCAGAAGAGGAAGGACCCTGCTCAACTACTTGAGCATGTGCATGTTGGTTTCTCTGATTCCCATACCCTTGGGCTTGATTGCCCGGATTCTATATGTCGAGCGAGTTGGGTATGAGTTGAGATATCAGAGATCCAACTTAACGGGTAATAGCAATGAGCCTAGTTTGCAAGCTGTCTAGCAAGGATTTCATTTGTTGCATGAGCTGGAGCATAGATCCTTGTATCTCTACCATCTGATGGTTTAAATTAGCTTGCCCTATAGGTTGACGAGCATTCCAAACTGGTTGATTGACCTGATTCGGGGGCAGCTAAGTGCAAACATGACCCTGACCCATTAGTCTTTGCGGAGCATAGTTGCTAGGTCGGAATTGGGTTTGCTACCCCAAATTTTTCTACGAGAAGTTAGGGTGGTTCCTCCAACTCGGATTATAAGCATTTGAATATGGGTTAAACCTAACGTTCTCCTGTACAACATAGACATCCTCATAGGGTGAGGATGGAGAGAAAGAAAGGGAGGGATCAGAGAAACTAGGATCAAAGGCCCCAGTTTGGAACTTGTGGGGTTCCGAGCAATCCTGGCTCATAGGTTGAGCCACATCCAATTGATTCAAGAACTCCCGTCCAGCAGGAGCTCGCGAAGAATGGAATCCTGAATTCTAGGATTGAGTGGATAGAGAATTGTTTGTAGAGTTTCCCACCATCCACTCCTCCATCCTTTTGGTAACCAGGTCCTCCATATCGAATCAATGAGAGTCATGGACCTCATTAACTTTCGATCTGGGTTGTTGGGACCTGTTAAATGTATCCATGGAAGCATGATTGATTGAATTTTCACTCATTTCTTCAAACAAATCATGTGCACTATCTATGTCTTTGTTGAGGAAATTGCCTCCGCAAGAAGTATCCACATGATTTCTGAGTTGCTCAGCCAACCCGTGGTAAAAGATCTACACGAGTTGCCATTTTGGCACCTCATGGTGTGGACACTTCAGCAGAAAGTCCTGGAATCGCTCCGAGGCAACATGAAACCACACCCCCGACCGCTAGGCGAAAGTAGTAATTGCCGGCCTCAGTGCATTGGTACACCCAACTGGAAAGAATTTCTTTAAGAAAGCTGATTTAAGATCGTTCCAAGTTGCTATCGACCTTCCTATGGTTCTATACCAATGAACAGCCTTATCCCTAAGAGAGTTGGGAAAGAGCCTCATGATCATTTGCTTTTCATTCACGTATCATGCTTTGGTGGTCTGGACCAAAGTGGTCAGGTCCTCCAAATGCTAAAACAGGTCTTCAGAGCCAAGCCCATGAAAATGTTCAATCAGGCTTAACACCTAGGATTTGATTTCTACATTTCTAGGACATCGAGATGTTCCTCGTAATTTGAAGGATCGTAAAAATCCTTCAAGGGCTGAGCACCTTGCATTCTCTACATTTGTTCCAGCTGCCTTTGAAACATCTCTTGTTGATACTGAGGCAGAGGAGGTTGTTGATCGACCATGGGATCAATTTGGCCAAAATTCAATATACGCCTCCTAGAATGATCTAATGGTCCTTCCAATCAAGGATTCAATGACCTCCTTCCAAGCATAAACTAGGAAGAGGTTGGAAGGACTGGGGCTAAGAATCCTGCAACATAACAAAACAAGTCTGTCCTTAAGTTGGGTAACCTAAGGATCTACAGACTCTCAAAATCCTTCTTAAGATTATAAACGATTTACTCTAGTTGTATCCAGTCAATCCAACCAGTTAGAAGGAGGGGCTGGAGAGAAGGTTCTTCCTTCGGCTTGTGCCTCCAATTCCTAATGTACCCTCCAACCACGGTCGTTTGACGCTACTCCCCTAAGTAGACATCAGATTGACTAGTACAAGCAAGTTAATCGTGAATAATCTCAATCTGGGCCCCGAAGAGTGAATCAGTCCTTAAAGCCAACGTCTAATCAATTTTAACTTAGTCTTAGGATTGTAGTGCTTATGAAATGTGATGGGCCCTTAAAATGGGTTGTGCCCTTAATGATTGATTGAATATGTGTGAGTGCATGCATAACTGGGGTTTTCAGGCAAGATTATTTGAATGAGTGGATTTTAAGGTTCAAATCTTGCTTAAGTAGCTTTTAAGGTTTAGAATTAGATAAATTCAATCAAGTTCAAGAGGCAAACCAGAATTTCAAAACACGAGTGAAGATATTTTCCTTTTGAAGTCAAAAGTAAAGTGGAGTGCCTAGTATTGACCTAAAATTTAAACTCTAAGGTGAAGCTACTTGATTAGTTGATTTTAGATGGAGTGGTGTGGCCTAAACAACTCAAACAATTGGCCTTAATGCACCACTGAGTTACGCACACAAGTGGTTGCCTAATCTGATTTCTACTCAATCATGTGTTTGGGTGTGTGTACCGGTTCCAAAGATCGGTTGACCAGTTGAGTTTGAAAATTAGAAGAGGTCGTGTACCTCTATGATTTTTTAGATTTTTTTCTTTTTATAAGAGGAGGGTGGGATGGGTGGAGGTGACAATCAAACAATCAAAACTAATCCTAGGGTTTATGAGAACACCTAGGTTAATCAGAGTTTAAATTGGGGTTATGAAATGAATTCTATGGACGGGGGAAGAATGTGGTGCACTTACAGTTGTCTTCAATTGCACTTTACTCCTTTCTACTACTTGAAGATTCCCTGTTGAGGTACTTGCAAAATAATAGAAAAGAAATAAAAGCAAGTTAGAAAATAGATAAGTGCATGGAAATGCGAAAAGGAAATCGAGATTCATTGCCTCTCCAGCAATGGTGCCAAAATGTTGGATCGAAAAATCATCGCAAATAGATTTGAGTTTGGAAAATCCGTCGTTCTAGTATGATTTGCGAAGAAATCCGTCAACAAATAAATTTTACGGAAACTCAAAAGAATTTCGAGTCGAACACAAGGAGGCTACGTCATTTGAAATCCGTGATTATATTTTTTTTCTAATTTTTGTTTAAAGGCGAGATACTCACAATCAATCAATACTAAACTAGAGAGAGAGAACAAAACACTTCAATAAAATGGATAATGTTTTTACAACTAGAAAGCGGGAAGTATTACAATTAGAAAGCAGTAAACTCTACTCTAGAAAGCAGTAAAATAGAAGGGAAGTGAGAAATTATCCTCCTCGTCAGTTGCTTGGAGGACGAGTCAGAATGGGCAATGCTTGGAAGATGGAGAGCAGAGATGGGAGATGGAGAACGAAGTTGGAAGAACTGGGGGCAAGGCAGGAAGTCATCATCGTGGAATCCACTTCCAGAATAGGGGCGAGAAGACGACCACGAGAGCTCCACGAACGGGATGAGAAGTGGACAAAATTTTTGCTTTTAACTCTAGAGGAGCATCCTGGGTTTGGGACAAGCTTCTTTAGAGCTTTGGAGAGGGAGAGAGGTGAAGGAAGGGATGAATGAAATGTGGGGGGCATAGGCCTTTTTATAGGTGTAGAGGTTAGGGGCAAATAGGTCATTTTAACCTTAAAACATTAATATAAGTGTCTTTAGTGACGGATTTAAGCATCACTAAAGACCCTGAACGTGGCCGTAGCTCAAGCGCACACGTCGCCCCCTCTACTTCCTTTGTTTCAACGCATAAGCACGATTGCAAAATCTCAACCGTCCGATCTTGCGATCGACGGCTGAGAATGCATCGCACCCATGGCTTCAAAACGCCCCCCGTGTGCGATCACGCGTGTAGAGGCACGTCTGATCGTGCCTACGGGGCTCCTCACATCTAGGTGTGCCATGTGGCACTCTTGCCACTACTCATCTACAATCCAACGGCCCAATTTGAGCCACACCCGCTCACCTACACGATTTGAGGTGGGGCGGAGGTTGATCTCACAACCTGTGCTTCGTCCACAGGCACGCAACCAATATGCCATGCCCCCTTTGTGTCGCATAGAAGAATTAGGTGATGGCCATTCTCAGCCATTGGATCTTGATCTGACGGCTGAGATCAAACGATCGGTTGAGGAGAGAGAGATGGCGAGCGGGCCATTGGTGGCTTGGGCGACAAAGATGGTGCCATGTGGCGCCGTCTTGGTCATCCATCTTCTGTGACTTGTAGATGCTACCACAGATGTCGGATTGGACTGATTTTTGTGCCATTGGGCTGCAATCTTTGATTCAAACCCATCCGTATGGTCAAACTTGTCATCTGAAGTACGGATTTACACCACCTATCCCCTTGACCTTTGATCTTTCTCGGACTGCATCTAATGCCACAAAAGTCTAATCAGGGCAATCTTGGAGTCGTTGAACTTCGATCATTGCCCTGATCAGCTCCGTGCAGTTGGATCTTCAATCTGAGGCTCCAATAATATATTGCTCATCCCTGACTACCAAAAAGAGTAAATTACTATATAATTTATACCTTTGACCTAAATGCATAATGATGCATGTTATGCAATATTTACAATGTATGATGCTTCTGTGATACTAAGAGCATGCATAAATAGACATTTTAGGCTATTCAGCTGCATACACATCACTTTCTCTCGCTCACCACCCTCAAGGCTCTAGAGAGAGCTTGTCCCAAGCCCACGATGCTCCTCTAGAGTAGAAAAGAAATATTTTTTTCCCACTTCTCACCCTCCTTCTTGGAGCATCCCATGGCCGTCCTCTCACCACATTCGGGAAGTAGATCCTCACCATGACATCTTCCTGCCTCATCCTCCTTCTTTCGACGATGTTCTCCTTCCTCCAACTCTACACCACCTTCATCCAGGCACCATCAGAGCGAGTCATCCTCCAAGCAGCCATCGAGGGAGATTCTTCTCACCTCTCTCTATCTTTTATCACTTTTGTAGTGTAGTTTTCTACTTTTCTATCTGTAGCAAACTCTTTTAGATATATATATTGCTATTTTCTCCCTCTCTCTCTTATTCTGCTAGAGTAGATTAGAATAAATATTATTTCTCTTGATATTTTTTCATATAAAAATACCAAAAAAATTGTAAAAGATAAAAACCCCAAAACCAAATAAAATCAAAATGCAGATTTCAAAACCATACATTTGCCTCCCCGTGTTTGACCAAGGGCTCACCTCGAGCTTCAATTATAAATTTTATCTAGTAGCGGATTTGTACGCACTACAACGATGGGTTTTCAACTCAAATCTTTTCGTGTATGAAATCTCTCACACCAAGAAGCCTTTGAAGGGTATCTTTTCTTCTTGGTAGTCGCCCATGAAGATGGAGGAGTACCCTTGGAGTGAGACTATGGGGATGGCCTTGGAGAGCTAAGGAGTAAGAGGAAGGTGGAGAAGAAGGGAACTAATGGGGTCTATGGTGGCCTTCCAAGTGGTCTTAGTAGTAGGTGCTTAGGTTGGGTTTACTAAAATTAGTAGGTTTGCTAAAATTGAAAAGAGAGGATGAAAGATAGGGTTAGGGAAGAAGATAGCATTGGAGGTTGTGGAGGTCTAGGAGGTGGCATCAAACAGAGAGGATGGAGGCTGGCAGGGCTAACACTCATGCGACCCATGGGGTCGGCGACTCCTAAAGGAGACGAAGAGGCAGGAATGCAGATATAGTGTGCTACTGATGTAGAAGAAGGGGTCACATGGTGACGGTTTGCAGATATCCTACGTTGTGTTTGGCATGTGAAGGTGGGGTCATAAGAAGGATTTGTGCAGGAGGGCGGGGAAGAAGGACCAGAATGAAGGCAGACAACAAAGGCACCAAGAAGTGAAGGGGGTGGTGCCACCACCACCGCTGGTGAGTATAGGGAAAACGTACGATGTTGATGTCCCTCAAATGGAGGAGGCTAGGGCGGCAGAGAAGGTAATAAGGGGCACCCTGATTGGAGAGATTATGACTGGCTCTTTCTCCCTCGAGCGGATTCAAAACCTGGTAAGATCCTTATCCTTATCATCCTAGGGCTGGAAGGCGGTGCATCTAGGTAGCGCTCATTTTGTGCTATTCGACTTGTGTATGCTTGATGTGGAAGGTCTTCATTTTCACACAACAATCTTCGAGGGGACGACTATTTTGTGGAGGTTGGTGTCCCCCTTCGATGGGGCCTTGCAAGACCGACCTCCACAGAGGGTGGAGAATGGGAGGGGCACAATAGAGAATTGGGGGTTTGAAAAATGCCAGTTTATCATCATTTTTATGCATTAAAACAAACTTAGCTCTTAGGATTTTGCTCCGCAAACGGATTTTTGGGATGCATTTAGGCATCAATTAGGTTAGGCATGCATTGCACTTTTTATTATCTTTTTAATGTGTTTTTGTGAGTGTTAGGGATATGCAGATTGTCAGAACTCCAAAACCCTAGCACTCAGGAAGGCAACTAGTGAAGAAGAAGCTCAGACTAATTGGAACTCAGCTTGATCCAGCTCACCATAGCTGGATTCCAGCTCAGTTGAACTAGGGTTAGCTCATCTTAGCTCCATTCAGCTCATCTCAGCTGAATGGTAGCTCAAGAGAGCTCATCTTAGCTCACCTTAGCTCAGGTCAGCTCAGATCCAGCTCAACTTAGCTGAGTCTAGCTCATCTCAGCTCCCATTAGTCCACAGGGAGCTCTAGCTAGCTCAGTTGAGTTGACTGGAGTTCACCCCAGCTCAGGTCCAGCTACATCCAGCTCTACTCAACTCCGGCCAGCTAAAGATGACTTCATTCTAGCTTAGGAAGCTCAAGTCCAGCTCCCGGGGACTCAGTTTAGATCAACTCAGTTGAGCTAAGCTACCTTAGTTGCCTCACCTAGCTTAATCCTCCCCGGGAGCATTAGACCCAGCTCACCTCAGCTCCTTTCAGTAGAAGCCAGCTTGCTTTAGCTTGGCTTAGTAGCTAGCAAAGAACTAGCAAGCCAAGCCAGCTAAGGTAGCTCCTTGCAGCTCTAGTGCAGCTCAAGATGACTACCTCCAGCTCTTCTCCCTGAAAACCCTAGCTCCAAATGCCTTCAACTCTACTCCCTACTAGCTAAGCTAGCTAAGCTACTTAACTTAGCTAGTCCACCTCCATGGCACCAAAACCTACTACCCTACTACCTAAGCTCCAGCAAAAAGACCACCTACTCCTACTTTATTTTGGTGCCACTATCCCTTCCATCACCACCCTACATCCACCATCAAAACCCATCTCCACCCTCCATTTTTTCCCTCCAAAATTTCCTTCTAGAAGGTATTTTTTGAGGGAAAACCAAGGCAGCTCTTCATTTCCCTCCCATTTTTCCCTCCAAAAATATCCAAGCACCCCTTCATCTCCCACCAAAGAAACACCATAACCACCCCCCTTCCCATCCTATAAATACCCTACCCTACCACCACATAATTCCCATCCTCCATTAGTGTATTTTTCTACCTATACCACCTACACCTACGGCCAAGAAGAAGGAGTAGAGAAGGAGATTAAAGGGGCACATCACCAGCCCTTTTGGTGCCTTCTTCTCCCCACTCTCTTCAACTTGGGCCACGCCAAGGAGGAGGACTCTTCCACTTCAAGGAGGATGGCCAAGCAAAGGATAAGGACCTAGGGTGGATGTCCACCCTTGGAGAGAAGCTTCGGGCATGTCCCCTTAGGGCTTGCCTTGGAGGACATCACCTTGGCGGAGCACAGCAAGGAAGGAGTTGGAAGACTCTTTTCAAGCTTGGGAGCTGCCAAGCTTGGAGCAAGAAGCCCTCTTCTTCACCATCTATCTAGAGGATTTGTGTTTGCTTTTCTTTATTGCAATTTTTCTAGTAGTAGAAGTATTCCTCTATTAGGCCTTTTTGTACAACACTTTTTCATTAATCTAGTTGCCTTCTTTGCAATTTCTTTAGTTACATTTTTAGTTGCTTTGCTTTTAGCATTCTTCACTCCCTCTCCCTAATTATTATAGGCCTCCACTTGCCTAGAGTGAGCTTATGGAGAGGCTCTACTTGCCACTTTAGTAGTACATTGAGTTGAAGTGTAAGTCACTTTCCCGCCGCAATTTCGTATGTTGCCTTAATTTCAAAAACATAAAAATGATATATTGAAAAAGACCAAAAAGAAAGTTGAGATTTGTATTCCAAGCAAGAGAATTAAATTTGCAAACATATTCCCTCCTTGTACGACCCTAGATACCCCACTATCTAGGTTTATAAATTTAAGAGTTGATTGGTTTTGCATGTTACAACGACGTATTTAACAAACCACATGAAATCGCTATCACTTTTGGCGCCGTTGCAAGGGAGGCACGGCTTTTCTTATTCTTTCTTCTCTTGCTTGAAGTGGATCTCATCCCCTTCTCTTTCTTTTCTTTTGTGTGTGCAGGAACTATTGCAGGAAGAAAGTGGGAATCTGGAAGCGAGAGCTCAAAGTTCCTTTTCTTCCGACGAAATTAAGGTTGGTTACCCATTTCTTGTCACATTTAGGCTAAAAGACTAACAAAAAAATATTAAACTTGGCTTTCAGGACCCTAAACACTTTAATTAAGAGGAGTGGTGCCCATATAAAATCCATTGTTTGCTTGAATGCTTCTTTAACACCACTCCATTGCAAGTATTGGTGTTCTATTTTTTGGGTCCAGATTTCTATCCGGACTTGAAAAATCGATTCCTAATACCACAGGCCTCCTAAAATCATAAAAGTTCATATAGTGATTCCCAATTAAGTTAGGAACACTTGTTCCAAATTTCAGATCAATTGGATTTATATTTAATTTTTGAAAATTTGCGAACTACAGAGGGGTCACACCCTCTAATCTTCCTGTTTTGCTACTGTCCGTGAATTTTAGAATTTTTATAATTATCTAATTTTTGTGAAATTTATCTTTTTGGAATCCTTGTGAAATTTTACATATCATATAAAATCAAAAAAATTTTCGAAGGTCTGTGGTAATACTGAAAAGTCCAAAATACCCATAGGTATCATTTCTGGACTTTAACACCAGTACAATTAAAAATTCAAAATAATTATCAAACAAATTCCTAAAATGTTGAAAAAATCTTTTTTGGAATCCTTGTTTGATTTTATTCAAAGTAGTGGTGTTGTTTGACTTGTTTGGACCACTACTTAATACAGAAAGCCTAAAATTAATTCATTGGTAGTAATTTTCTGTCTTAGGGATAATTGGCTTAGGGTTTCTTTCTTTCTTTTTAGAGACTCACATTAAAGGAAATTAACCATCACTAATACAACTTGTCTTTCCTTTGATTGTGGAGTTTCAAACTTGTTTGAAAATTTAAAAAGAAAAACCCTAAAACACATTTAATTAAATCAAATCCTAAAAGGCAAAAATATAAAATTGTGTGACAACTTGATTTTCATTGAAGCCACTCTCCAATTCTTGCACACACACAAAAAAAATCGAAATAACAGGGCAACAACCCAATTAACGCCCTCCACATTTTGTGTGCACTGTAGTATCCTAGACCTAATTAAAACTTATAGCAACTTGACCCCTAAGGCTTCATCATCTTAGGCTTGCTATCTAGGTCTTAAGTTTTCTTTAGTTAGTACCAATTTTGTCATCTATATCTGGTGTTCAGGCTGAGGGGCCGTGTCAAACGACCAGGCGCAGGTTTGTACAAGCACCTGGGGTTTCCCCTGGGAAACGTTTGGGCCCAAACCTCCCCTTAAGCAACTTGGCTAGATTTGTTGACAGAATGGGTATTCACTATTGACTACTTATTTCCTACATAGACCAAGTCTTAGGTTTATTTTTAGGAGTCACACTTAAGTTAGGTCTAGTTTTGTTTGTTTGAATTGCACACTTTCTCTCATCTCTTTCTCTTCTCCTCCCCTCCTGTTCTTCCATTTTATGCACGGGCGACGGTCTCAAAATCCGCACTTGGAAGGACCATTTGATTTCACCCCCTGCACAAAAAGACCACTTTTTCTGTCTTCTTCTCCTACAAAAATGGAAACACAACAAAATAGGTCCACTGACCCTTCCACTTCCACCTCTAACCCCACCACTAACCCTAATTCTAACCCTTCCACCCAAAACCCACCGACCATTAACTTCCCACACTTGGAGCTCCCTAATCTTTAGTTGCCCCAAACACAACATCAAGACCCCCTACCTGATCTTTTAAAATTGATGGCCGAGTAGATTAATAAATTAAATTCCAATCAACAAATATTGACTAGGAACATCCAAAACCTAGCCAATCCAAGGCCAAACCCAGCACCCCATCAACAGCCTGTTGTTCCTCTAAAAGATTTCTATGATCCATCTTATTATGAGGAACGACCAAGGGTGGTCATACCGGAGGGGGACTTTGAGATCAAGCCTGCTGTCTTGAACCTAATTAAACACTTTCATGGCCTTCCTAGGGAAGACCCTTTCAGCCACCTTGAATAGCTAACTCTTCTTGCATAGACAACCCGTTCCCGAAATGTGCAAGAAGACATATGGCTGATGCGGCTTTTTCCATTATCTCTTAAAGATAAGGCCGCTTATTGGTTCAGGACCATTAGCCGACCCATCACAACTTGGCCTCAGCTCAAGAGCGCCTTCCTCAGGAAATTCTTTCCCATAGGTCGTACCAATTCCTTGCGAAGATCTATTACAACCTTTCACCAAAAATCTGGTGAGACTTTCCATGATTCTTGGGAAAGATTTCAAGATCTTTTAAGAAGTTGCCCGCACCACGAGATTCTTTTATGGCAGCTCGTGCAAATCTTCTATCATGGATTAGAAGATCAAATCCGACATTTTGTCGATGCCTCATGTGGCGGCAACTTCTTAAATAAAGATGCTGAAAGTGCCTATGACCTGTTTGAAGAAATGAGTGAAAACTCATTTAATCAAGCTTCCATGAACACATTTTGCAAAATCCAAAACCCGCAGTTCGGTGTTCATGAAATAGGCACTCAATTTATCCCTGTCACCCAAGACGATCTTCAATTGATCGCTTAAAAACTCAACAAGATGCATATTAATCAAAAGAAAATTGAGGAAAGACTGGCCACATCAACCCAAGCTCCACACCCACATCTAACCCAACCTAACTTTCCACGAAGAGAAAATTTGAACAATCTTAACACTACTCCTTCTGATTATTCTGAGGTTGCCCATGATTCACTGGGGAATTACAACTATCCAGATCTTAACCCCACTCAAAATATTTCAGCCATCTAGGAGCCCTTTAAAAATTCTTCCAATTGGAAAAATTACTCGAACTACTCCTGGAATAATCAAGTTTCTTCCCAACCATATCATTTTAATGGGTATGGGCCGAATCCAAACTTCAATCCTGGGCCATCCCAACAAGACATCAATGCCTAGATGATGCGAACCCTGCAGGAAATGCAAACAAAAATGACGGAAGTAACCCGCACCATCACAAATCTGAACAATCAGATTGGGGTTACTCCCATGCAAAGACCTGCAGGACATCTTCCGTCCCAACCCATGCCCAACCCTAATCACCAAGGGAACCATTATACGGGCAGAACTCCACACTATCCGAATCAGCCTCCTCCTAATCCACCACCTCAGCAGCCGCCCAGGTTTCCGCAATCACAGGCCCCCCACCTCCTCCAAATAATAATTCGACTGCACATGCAGTTACTTTGAGGAGTGGGAAAACCACCACTGATCCCGGGCCTTCACACAAACCTGGTGATATACCTATGCAAATTGACTCCCCACCTCCCCATCAGGAAGAAAAAGAAATACAAAAATCTCAAGACAAGATTCCTATCCCTTTCCCACAAGCTCTCTACCCCACCACCAATAAAAAAGAGAAATCTGAGCCCACTACAGAAGACTCATGGATCTATTTGGGCAAGTTCATATCAATATTCCTCTCCTAGATGCCATCAAATATATACCTACCTATGCCAAATTTTTGAAGGAATTTGTACTCCAAAAAGGCAGGGCAAAAATCTAGGACAGGTGCATCTTTCGGAGACAGTAAGCTCTATCATACAGAGTAACTGCCTCTTAAGATGAAAGATCCCAGGGCGCCTTTAATTTCTGTAATTATTGATGACACTACCTTTAATCGTGCCCTCCTTGATCTTGGTGCCTCAGTTAAATATTATTCCCACGAGTTTATTCGAAGAATTTCAGATCGGTGAATTAAAACCCGTCGAGGTTACCATACAATTAGCCGACCGATCTACAATTAAACCTCGTGGGATTGTCGAGGATGTTTTGGTCAAAGTCCAGAATTGTGTCTTCCCTATAGACTTTCCGGTCCTTGACATTGAGGTACCTGAATCATTACTAGACTCCCCAATAATCCTTGGACACCCTTTTTTGGCCACTGCAAAGGCATATATCAATTGCCACACAGGCAAAATGGATATCACTTGTGCAGGCCAAACTACCACTTTAGATATTTTCAAATCCTCCAGGAGATTCCATGATGATAACTTTTTTGAGGACTCAGATATGAAAATTTCCAATATGGTGGAGGAGACAATGTTAATAGATACCCTTACCGACCACAATTCTTTTGAGGACTCTGATTCAGAATCAGTGGTCGGCAAAATCTACGATCTGGAGACTTGTCTTGACCACAAATTTATTCCTGATACACCCCCTAAACACCCTAACCCACCCACTATTCACACACCTAATTTTTCCACACTAACTTCACCCAATCCTCACCGTTCCTTCCCTGACTCCTTTCTTACGGACCTGCCACCAACCCCGGCCGAGTTTGGCATCCAACCTGATTTAAAACCATGGCCAGACTCAGGCTACACTTATCATTTTCCATCCAACTTTGATCCCAATATTGCATCTAATCGATTTTCTAGTGATCTAGAAGAAGACACCTTTTTTGCGGGCATCCAAGTGTCCAATTATTTACATAATTTTACGTCTTCCGTGCATACCTTCACACCCGACTGAATGGCGTAAAAGATAGCACTGGATGGAAGGTAACCCATCATTTTTTCTTGCTTTCCTTTTTTCTTCTTTTTCCAGGTTTTGTTCATCCTAAACTCGACCGTTCTTCACTAAGGTGATCCCTTTTCCCTCCTAATGCAAGGGGACATGGCATATCTTAAGCATGGGGGGGTGTTTATAAATTTGACGATCAATTTAGGATTTTCAAAACCTAAAAATATGCATTTTTCTTTAATTTATTTCCTGCTTGCATACCCAAAAAAAAATAAAAATATTGAAAACTTTTTGAGGAAAAATTTTGAAATCGGGACTAAGGTCGAAAAATTCACTTTTGGTACAATGGGATTTAATCTTTAACAAACTAAGGATGAGGATATGGATCTGATCATTAGAATTCCAGGGTCTATTTTAGACTAGATCAGATATCCTTCTTTAAAATTCCACCTGAACTCATGATAGTTCAGGTGACTTGATCCTATTTTGTAATACGGAAAGTATTTGACTTAGTTTCTGATTCAAAAACTTGCATGTCTTGAGAAACTTCTCGTGTTAATTTTCACACACAAGCCAACACTTAAAAGCAACTAAAAATTTGAAAAACTCCCTTGTTTTGACTTAGTAAAAGTCTGAAGTAGATCATTGGTTTGAGTTCCCACCACTGAGAAGGAGGAAAATGCCTCCTTTGAGGATGCGATGTCAACATGTTATTGCCTCGGTGCTGCTCTATATCTATATTTCATATCTTTAGACGGAGCATTAAGCGCATTTTAGCAACTCAAGTGTCTTGGACGGTGCTCTACCTATAGTGTCGGAGTAAGAGCTTGAGTTTGCTTGGATCGCCCCTTTACGCCGCATTGTGTTTTGGGGTTGTGAGCTCCTGGGTGGTGTCATGGACAGTGCTATCCCGAAGTCCTGGCGCCAGAGCCCCCTCGAGGATTGGTAACGGGAATGATGATCCCGACACATCTGTTGTAAGACTAAGCTGATAATAAGCATGGGGGAGAAAAAAAAAGAATAAATAAATAAATTAACATGCCCCTATAAATGTTGGCTTTTCACAAGCACAGACACAAGGCTTTAAAGGATTTTTGCAAGTTACAAATCAGATTCATGAGCCAGAAAAATCCTAAAAACAAAAATTTCAAGTCATCTGAATTAACAAGGAGTTAATTTGTGAAGTTTCTGGAGGATATATTGATCCCGTTTCATCTAATGGTTGGATCCAAAACAAATCTCGATGTTTATCTTTAACAAATCCTGTACCTCTTGTGTTTAGATCAACCAAGGTCCCTTAATCTATTTCTACTAAAAAGTAGAAAAAAATTAGATTTCCCAAAAATTCCATTTTGTAAAAATTTAAGTTTTGCTAAGAGACTAGCAAAAGATAAGCATGGGGGAGTGATAAACGCCAGTTAATCGTCATTTTCATGCATTAAAACAAACTTAGCTCTTAGGATTTTGCTCCGCAAACGGGTTTTTGGGATGCATTTAGGAATCAACTAGGTTAGGCATGCATTGCACTTTTTATTATCTTTTTAATGTGTTTTTGTGAGAGTTAGGGATATGCAGATTGTCAGAACTCCAAAATCCTAGCACTCAGGAAGGCAACTGGTGAAGAAGAAGCTCAGACTAACTGGAACTCAGCTTGATCCAGCTCACCATAGCTGGATTCCAGCTCAGTTGAACTAGGGTTAGCTCATCTTAGCTCCATTCAGCTCATCTCAGCTGAATGGTAGCTCAAGAGAGCTCATCTTAGCTCACCTTAGCTCAGGTCAGCTCAGATCCAGCTCAACTTAGCTGAGTCTAGCTCATCTCAGCTCCCATTAGTCCACAGGGAGCTCTAGCTAGCTCAGTTGAGTTGACTGGAGTTCACCCCAGCTCAGGTCCAGCTACATCCAGCTCTACTCAACTCCGGCCAGATAAAGATGACTTCATTCCAGCTTAGGAAGCTCAAGTCCAGCTCCCGAGGACTCAGCTTAGCTCAACTCAGTTGAGCTAAGCTACCTTAGTTGCCTCACCTAGCTTGATCCTCCCCGGGAGCATTAGACCCAGCTCACCTCAGCTCCTTTTAGTAGAAGCCAGCTTACTTTAGCTTGGCTTAGTAGCTAGCAAAGAACCAGCAAGCCAAGCCAGCTAAGGTAGCTCCTTGCAGCTCTCTTCAGCAACCACCAGCTCTAGTGCAGCTCAAGATGACTACCTCCAGCTCTTCTCCCTGAAAACCCTAGCTCCAAATGCCTCCAACGCTACTCCCTACTAGCTAAGCTAGCTAAGCTGCTTAACTTAGCTAGTCCACCTCCATGGCACCAAAACCTACTACCCTACTACCTAAGCTCTAGCAAAAAGACCACCTACTCCTACTTTATTTTGGTGCCACTATCCC
The DNA here is from genome assembly GCA_037157565.1 of Thalassia testudinum. Classification (NCBI taxonomy): domain Eukaryota; kingdom Viridiplantae; phylum Streptophyta; class Magnoliopsida; order Alismatales; family Hydrocharitaceae; genus Thalassia; species Thalassia testudinum. The sequence continues at coordinate 22,443,611 of JAZHRO010000072.1, read as the reverse complement.
TTCCATCACCACCCTACAACCACCATCAAAACCCATCTCCACCCTCCATTTTTTCCCTCCAAAATTTCCTTCTAGAAGGTATATTTGGAGGGAAAACTAAGGCAGCTCTTCATTTCCCTCCCATTTTTCCCTCCAAAAATATCTAAGCACCCCTTCATTTCCCTCCAAAAAAACACCATAACCACCCCCCATCCCATCCTATAAATACCCTACCCTACCACCACATAATTCCCATCCTCCATTAGTGTATTTTGCTACCTATACCACCTACACCTACAGCCAAGAAGAAGGAGTAGAGAAGGAGATTAAAGGGGCACATCACCAGTCCTTTTGGTGCCTTCTTCTCCCCACTCTCTTCAACTTGGGCCACGCCAAGGAGGAGGACTCTTCCACTTCAAGGAGGATGGCCAAGCAAAGGAGAAGGACCTAGGGTGGACGTCCACCCTTGGAGAGAAGATTAGGGCATGTCCCCTTAGGGCTTGCCTTGGAGGACATCACCTTGGCGAAGCACAGCAAGGAAGGAGTTGGAGGACTCTTTTCAAGCTTGGGAGCTACCAAGCTTGGAGCAAGAAGCCCTCTTCTTCACCATCTATCTAGAGGATTTGTGTTTGCTTTTCTTTATTGCAATTTTTCTAGTAGTAGAAGTATTCCTCTACTAGGCCTTTTTGTAGAACACTTTTTCATTAATCTAGTTGCCTTCTTTGCAATTTCTTTAGTTGCATTTTTAATTGCTTTGTTTTTAGCATTCTTCACTCCCTCTCCCTAATTATTCTAGGCCTCCACTTGCCTAGAGTGAGCTTAGGGAGAGGCTCTACTTGCCACTTTAGTAGTATATTGAGTTGAAGTGTAAGTCACTTTCCCGCCACAATTTCGCATGTTGCCTTAATTTCAAAAACATAAAAATGATATATTGAAAAAGACCAAAAAGAAAGTTGAGATTTGTATTCCAAGCAAGAGAATTAATTTTGCAAACATATTGCCTCCTTGGACGACCCTAGATACCCCACTATCTAGGATTATAAATTTAAGAGTTGATCGATTTTGCACGTTACAACGACGTATTTAACAAACCACGTGAAATCACTATCAGGGCTTCCTTTGCATCTCCGAACCAGAGGGATGGTGGCAGGGTGATGGCGGGCTTCGCTGCCTTCGCAGAGAATGCAAGGGTGGGCCTCTGCAAAGGGGATGGGAGATCAATCAAGGTGGAGGTGACTACGATGAGGGCGGCGCCAATTCCAGATAAAATTATACTCTGGTGTGGGGGAAGCTCGTGGCTCCTTCGGCTGAAGTTGGCTATCCTTCATGATGTGGAACCACAACTGGGGCAGTAAAGGGTACGCGAGGAGGAGGTTGGAGTGCACATTGCTGACAACAGCTGCAGGCCCTTCTAGACAGATCGAATGGAACCCAAGAAGAGAAAGGAGCTACATTTCTCAAAGATGCAGGAAGTGGAGATGAAGTAGGTGGAACAACCATTAACAGCAAACGCCATCATGGAAGAGGTAGAAATCAGTAGGGATCTTGTGGTGGTGAATCCAAACCAGTAGGGTCAGGAGGTTACACAGTTCACCTCAACACACAGTCCAGATCCCTTCTCCTTTTTGACCCCAGAGGGCCCATGCTATGATATTGGGTCATCCTCAAAGGGTAAGGATGTGCGCTCCCCTTATATGCTTTGGGAAGAACAAATGGTGGAGGTCAGAAATTTAAGGAAGAGAAGATTACATCCATTCTATGCATAGAGAGAAGGGTTGGGGAGTAGCAGGGGGTTAAAGAGCCCAAGGCATGAGGATTATGACTTGGAATGTGCGTGGGTTGTGCGACGGGGTGAGGTGAGCTTCTCTGGCTGGCTACATTCGGGAGTGGAAGTTGGATTGTGCTTTGCTTCAGGAAACCCACATTGAAGAAAGAGGAGTTTCTTTGTGGCAATCACTCCTTCAAGGTGGTCAAGCTAATGTCCGGGCAGTGGATTCACAAGGAAGATCTAGAGGTCTGGCTGTGTGGTGGAAAACATCTAAGTTGGTTCTGAAAGAAGTTTGGAAGGGTCAGTTCCAGGTGTCTTGTAAATTTCAATCAGTAGGGGATGGTCAGGACTTGGTCATCTCTTGTATCTATGGTCCATATGCAGATCAATTGAGTAACTTGTGGAGTGAACTGCATCAGATGTCGGGCAGTACTGAGGGTATATCATGGCCCATGGGGGGAGATTTTAATTGTGTGCTATTGGAGAATGAAAGAGGGAATAGAAGAGCTAACTGAGCTTCCCTTGTTTTCCAACTGGTGGTCTCTGAGCTTGGCTTGAATGAGTACCCCTCGACTAGGGTTGAGTTTACATGGAGGAATGGGAACGGGCTGGTTTTAAAATTGGATAGGATCCTTAGGAATGCAGATTTACTGGTGAGATTCCAACTCTCTACTATGACTAGAATGCCTAGCCCCTTTTCGGAGCATACTCCCTTGTTGTGGGACAGTAGGGAGGAATCCATCACAAGTACTTATTTTAAATTCAAAAGGTCATGGCTTAAGGAAGAGGGATTTAAAGAGATGGTGTGTCGGTGGTGGGAGCAAAAGCATGTGGATGCTTTAGCAACCTATTGGCTGGCGAGGAAACTGAAAGACCTATGACTAATGTTGAAAGAATATAGGCAGGCTATCGAGGTGGTGAGAAATCAGTAGAGGACCGAAGCTTTGGTAGTTTTGCGTGGCCTGGACGAAAAAGATAACAGAGGGATCTTGGCTGAAAAAGAGTTGGCGTAGAGGAGGATATGGCAAGGGGTGGTTCACCCTGAAGACCTGATGAGAGAGGTGGACTGAAGGGAGAAGTTGCGGTAGTTGTGGCTGAAGGAGGGTGACGTGAATACGAAGTTCTTCCACGTGGCAGCTAACTCTAGGAGGAGGGTGAACCTCATCTCCTCCTTGAAGAAGGATGGCCAGATTCTAACCTCTTCCGAAGACATTCTTGGGGAGGTTGTCAGATACTTTAAGGAAACCACCAAGGTAGTGGGGAGGGGAGAATGGAGGATGGCAGCATCACGCATGCCACGAATAGATGACTCTGCAGCAAAAAATTTGATTGAACCCATTACCGACCAGGAAGTGTTTGATGCTATGGTTGGTCTGAATGTTGAAGATTCTCCAGGTTCGGATGGTTTTCAAGTGTTTTTTTACAAAGAATTTTGGCAGGTTGTTAAAGGGGATGTCATGGAGGTCATCCAGGAGTTTTAGTGTGGAAATTCAGGTGTGGAGCAACTGAATAAGCCGTATCTTTTTCTCTTGCCAAAGATGTGTGGGGTAGAGAAATTGTCGGATTTTAAACCCATATCACTTTTGAATTCAATCTATCTAATAACTAGTAATGTCTTGCAAACTAGCTAAGAGGGGTACTATCTGATTTGATCAATCCTGTGCAATCAGTGTTCCTCCCTAAGAGGTCGCTTCAGGAGTCTTTCATTATGGCGCAGGAGATGGTGGCAGGATGGCACAGAAGGAAGAGCAAAGTGTATATGTGGAAGGTTGATTTTAGTAGAGCGTATGACAATGTCGCATGGTCCTATTTGTGGGAGATTTTCAAGTGACGAGGCTTCCCTCTGCTCTGGACCCAATGGATGAAAAGATGCATAGTCACTTCATCTTTTTCACCCTTGGTTAATGGGAGACCCTGCGGGGTTTGGTTGCAGTCACGATGTGGAGTGCGACAAGAGTGCCCTTTAGCCCCTCTTATCTTTAACTTAGCTATGGATACACTGGATCAATTTGCTTGTATGTTGGCCAGTGAGGGTTTGGTGAGGGGATATTCTATTTCCAACTTCAGGGCTTTGGCACCAATTTTGCAATACGCTAATCACATGATTTTTTTTGTTGGAGGAATGGAAGAGGTGGAGACCCTCTTCACTTTGGTGAGCATTTTTGGAGAGATTTCAAGCCTTAGACTTAATGGAGCGAAGTCGTCGTTGGTTTGCTTTGGTATGGCAGGTCAGGAGAGGGAAGCAATCTCAAGCATCCTACAAACTCCTATGATCACACTACCAATTAGATACCTGGGGCTACCGCTAAGAGAAGGTAAATTAAAGAAGTGTGATTGGGCCATATTGTTTGAGAAAGTTTTGGCTAAACTGGAGGGCTGGAGCAATAGGTTTTTATCCAAGGGAGGGAGACTGATTCTCCTTAATTTGGTCATCACATCTATCCCCATTTTTTTTTCTCTATGTTCAGATCTTCGAAGGCTGTTTGGAAGAGGTTAGATGTCATGAGGAAACGTTTCTTTTGGAAAGGAGCGAAGGCGGAAGGCAAATTCCTACACCTAATGAAATGGCAGCATCTTTGTAGACCTCGTTCCAAGGGAGGGATGGGGATCCGCTCTCTCAAGGAATTCAATGATGACCTTTTATTGAAATGGGCAGTTAAATTGGCAAATGATGAAGGGAAGATTTGGCCTCAACTGATCTTGGAGGCATATGGCAGTTCGCAGGTTCAGCTGTGGGTGACCCCCCCTCACCGCTCGTCACCTTTTTGGCTTTCTGTCTGGAAAGCAATGTAAGACAACATGGCAGAATTTGACCCAACTGTGGGAGATAGAAGACATTTCAAATTATGGACAGATTAATGGTTGAATCTGGGCAGACTGAATGAGGAGTTCCCACAGGCATATGCTGCAGCACCAAACAGTAACATCCCTGTTGCTGATTGCTAGGATTCTGCAGGTGGAAGGTGGAACATTGCAGGGGCAGGTTTGCGTAAGGGTTGACGCACTCAAGCCAAACAAGAGAGGTTGTTGGCAGACCTGATGGCATTTCAGTTGGTGGACAAGACAGATGGGTTTAGGTGGAAACATGGGGTGTTCACTCCAGCCAAGGCATACAAAATGTTGATGGCAGATTGTGCCAAGATTGTGCCAAGATTTGTATGCCATCACTCAAGGGAGGAGGCACAAGACTGATGATCACTCAAGGGAGGAGGCAGATTGTGCCAAGATTTGATCGTTGAAGATACCCTTAAAAATCAGAGTGTTCCTTTGGCTTTGTCATTGGGATGGTCTTATCACCGAGAAAATGAGGACGAAAAGGATGGGGACTCTTCCCCAAAACTGCCCCCTGTGTACATTTCCTTCAGATGATAGGATGCACCTATTCCCTTCATGCTTAGTGACTGACCGTGTATGAAGGGACATCTGTGGGGCTGTTCTACCCACGTGGGATGATTTATGGCAGTCCATTCTGATGAAGGGAGGGGAGCAGGTGAAGATGGCAGGCATAATGTGGTGTGTGTGGCAGGCTCGCAATGACATTCTGTTTAATGGGGGTGTGTTGAATGTTGGGGGTATCATAAGGGAGTGTAGGGGAATTGTTAGAGAGTGGTGTGACTCCCTGTAACTTTGATGCTTTTCCATGAATAAAATGTTTTTGGTATGCTATCATCATCGATAGCATTCCTCATCTTTTCAAAAAAAAAAAATAGGATGCCTAAGAATAGGTGTTTATAGAATAGGCTATATTTAGGTGGTTTCTTGACTAAAGTAGAAGAAATGTGTGTATGTGAGTGTGCATGTGAGTGTTTATGTGGATGTGTTTGGGTGTGGGTGTGTGTGCATGGATTTATTTAGGTTGGGTGTTGGTGGGTCTAGTCAGGATTAGGTGGGATTAGGTGAGTCTATGTGTGTGATTGGGTTAGGAGATCCCTAATTAGGTTCTTGGACTAGGATTTGGGTGTAGCCTAATTAGGTTAGGGCTAAAGGTAGTAGGATAGGCTTAGGAGGTGTCTAAATAGGTTTCCTAAGGTGTATGGTAGGGTTTCTAGGTTAAAGGAGGCAAGCTCAGGCTTCTAGTTCCAAAAATAGGAACTAGAGAGCAGTATCAAACATCCAGGGAGTGTGTCAGATGTCTCAAAGTCCAAAATTGGACTTGTGAAGAACAAATTAGACATCCAATACTGAAGTAGTGCGGGCTTCGGCTTCCTGGAGTGGTTTCCTACAAAAATTAGGCATCCAAACACACTATTTGGATGTCCAAAGGTGTGCTGGAAAGTAGGTTTTGGGTTTTCTATGGTAGGTTTAGGTTCCTAAGTGCTTGGATATCCTAAATAGGTTTTGGGCACTAGTTTCCTAGGGTTTCTAAGGTCATGGATGGGGATATCCTCCCCTCTCCATTATCTTGATCTAGCTTCTTCCTTCTTCTTCTCTTCTTCACCTCTTCCTTCCTTTATTCCACTCTATCTCACATCCTGAATGTCTTTATTACTTGAAAATAACAATAGAAGCATTAAATAGCAAGATAAACTCACATTATTCTATATACAATGCTGTAAAATGGTAAAATGCATGATATGCATGATATTAATGCAATATTTACAGATTAAGCTAAATTTCTAACATTATTTAGGTTAATTAAGACCTATAATTGTTGCGCAATCAACAGGCAATTACCACTTTCGCCCAATGGTAGAGGCAACTCCTTCATGTGGCCTGGGAGTAATTCAAAGATCTATTGCAGAAGCTTCCTCATCAAGAGTTTCCTAAATGGAGCTCGTGTAGAATTTCTATCACAGGTTGAATGATCAACTCCATAATCACGTTGACGCTTCTTGCGGAGGCAATTTCCTCAATAAAGATGCAAATAGCGCATACGATTTGTTTAAGGAAATGAGCAAGAACTCGATAAATCATGCCTCCATGTAAACCTTCAACTGATCACAACAACCCAAATCAAATGCCAATGAGGTTCAGGATTCTCATATATTTGATATGGAATTGATCTGTAATAAACTTGACACGTTAGCATGGTTTTTCTTCAAAGCTTGTAAAGGAGGTTTGCTTCATGGTTATTCGTTGATTTCGAGCCAGCGTGCGTTAACTCCTATACTTCAATTTGCTGATGATACTGTCTTCTTTAATGAAGTGGGTGTGCAGGGGGCGGAGGTTGTTCGTATGATTATGGAGGTGTTTGGTGAGATCTTGGGCTTACCAATAAATGGTTCCAAGTCATCCTTAGTGTGTTTTAATTTGGATCCACAAGAGAAACAGGCTTTGGATTCCTCGTTGGCGACCCCCTTGGTTGAGTTGCCCATTCGTTATTTGGGTCTCCCCCTCCACATCAAAAAAATGAACTCGAATCGGTTGTTTCTATTTGAGAAGTTCACATTGAAATTGAATAGGTGGGGGCAGGAAGCTATTATCGAAGGGGGCCAGGCTCATTCTGTTGAATTTGATTCTTTTGGCCATCCTCATTTTTTTCCTATCTATGTTCCTACTTACTAAAACTATTATCAAGAGGCTTGACATGGCTAGGAAATGCTTCCTTTAGAAGGGGCCATTCCTTGAAGGTCAGTTCATGCAACCTATCCACTGGAACCTTATATGTTTACCGAAGAAGAGGGGAGGCCTAGGAGTGTGCAGGTTACAAGAATTTAGAGATTCGTTGTTATTGAAATGGGCTACCCGTGTCATTAAGGGGTAGAGTAGCCTTTGGTAGGATTTGATTTTTTATTCTTATGGAGAATCTAATGCTCCTCATAAAAGACTTCAACCTAGGGTGCATGCCTCACCATTCTGGAGGTCGGTGTGTTCGATGCTAAAGGGCCATTGGGGACACTTTAAACTGAAGTTGGGAGATGGCCATTAGTTTTCCTTCTGGCGACATGATTTGACAGGTCTTGGTTCTCTTATGGGGTCTAGCATGATAAGGAAAGTGTTGTTAATATTTGTTGAGATGACACTAATGCTTCTTTTATTCCTCCGCTTCCATCTATTGTTATGGCAGGGCGCACTATGGTGGAATGACAACAACTGATCTTGGTGCTTCAAAACTTTCACTTGGGGTCCGGCAATGATGGGTATCAATGGTGACATGGGAATTTCTCAACTTCAAATGAGTGAATCTTAAGGACCCCTAAACTGGATGATAGTGCAAGTTGTTGTGCCAAGTTATGGTTGATCAAGGCCCCTTTGAAGGTTAAGTTGTTTCTATGGATTACTAAACATGATGGCTTGGTTACCTGTAGTAAAAGGAGGGCATTGATGCATATGCCTTACCACAATTGTCCCTTATATATGTCAGCCAAGGATGATACTTGTCACCTTTTTAGTGGTTGCCTTTCACCATGGAGGTTTGGGAGAGGGTTAGTGGGAAACCCCTTCCTACATGGGATTCTTTATGGACATTCATGGCTGATTCATCTCAATCAAGGGAGCAAATGGCCAAAGTATTATGGAGTACTTGGAAAGCTTGCAATGATGTCATTTTCTAGAGAGGGTGTGCGTGGGTTGATAATGTGTATGGGGAGGCCTCTTCATTGTCGGCATTGTGATTATGAGACATGTAAATGTTCTCTTTTTCTAGTAATAATACTAGATGATTATTGTCCTCAGTAATCATCCTTTCATCTTCAAAATAAAATATAATAAAATAAACTTGACAAGGTGGATTTGGTTATTAAGTGAACGGAAGAGTGGATGGTCAAAAACTCCAAAAATAATTCTAGACCCACTCAATCCCAGAGTTCGGGATTTCGTTCTTCACAAACTCCCATTGGATGGGAGTTTGTGAGCCAACTCAAGTTGGCTCAACCTACGAGCTAGCACTTCTCGAAACCCTATGGGTTCCAAACATAGGGCCTTTGATCCCAATTTTTCTTATTCTTCTTACTCTTCATCCTTACCTTACGAGGATGTTCATGCTCTACAGGAGAATGTTAGGTCCAACCCATACTCGAATTCTTATAACCCTGGTTGGAGAAATCACCCTGACTTCTCCTGGAAAGATCAAGGGCAGTAGACCCAATCTCAACCCAACAACTATGCATCGCAGAAATCTATGGGTGAGCATATGTATATACTTAGTTGGCCCCAAATCAGGTTAATCAGTCCACATGGAATGCCCCACAACCCACATGGTAGACCGATCTAAACCTGAAGAGGGTAGAAATGTAAGCATCAATGCTCCACCTCATGTAGCAAATGAAAACTTTGCTGAACACCTTGCAATCTAGGCTTATTGCAAACAACCAGCAACCTGGATCTCTACCATCCCAACCAGTACCAAACCCAAGGAATGTATAGAACCGAGGCGTTGGGCCTCAAGGGTTCGGTAATGGAGGGAAGCTGCAAGCTCAAGCTCATGTTATTTACCAGGCTACCCTAACCCCTTTCGAAGTTAACCAAATGCCTATTTTGAGTAACTAGGAGGCACCTGTTTTGCCCAACTATTGGTACGTGAAATCGATGTTTTAAAAGATGCATCGTAGTATAGGTCGCAATCGCTTGTCAACAAATAAAATTTATAACTTGAATATCCAAAATGAAGTCCGAGGTCAAACACAGGGAACAAATATGGAATTCATGCGCTAATCTCGATTAAAATATAAATGAGCATAATAAATGAAGCACAATAAAGATATTTCAATGAATACTAATCTGTCACATTAAATATTCAATGAAAAACATGAGTATTTCAAGACTTTTAAGAGACCAAAAAGATTTCTAAGATAAAATAATGGTGATTTGAATCACCAATTATTAGTCTAAGCACATATTATATCATCTACTCAATGAATATGAAATAAATGAACAGTGATCAGATGTCTAAATATCAAGTTAGACTACTTAAATGTCGCCTGCTACAGTGCTTTTCCTCTGGTCTTTTCTTCTGTTCCATTCTTCTTTCTTTCCTTTCTCTTCTCTGGCACGACCCCTTCTTCTTTCCTTTCCTTTCCTCTGCAAGCCTTCTCTTTTCTTCTTTCCTTCCTAGTGATTAAGTGTCGCACAGCTGCACCAAGGAGAAAAACCTTCCCTCCCTCTCTCTCTCTTCCTTCCTTCTCTTTTCTCTGATATCTGGTTTAATTGGGTATTCGGGTTTGCGTAACTGAGTCCAGGACTGCAGGAATGGGGTCGCAGCCGAGGAGCATTAAGTCTGAGCGAGTCGGGTCGAGTGCGTGGGTGAGTGGGGACCTCACCCTCAAGTGTTTGAGGCAAACAATGTTAGACACAAATTCACTTTATGTGCACATAGTTGCTTCTGTGTTTCCGAGGTGGGACTAATCCCATGCCCCTTTCTCGCGCACTACTGCAGTGAAGGTGTCCTTTTTCAATTGGCGTAGCCGCTGTGAAGGCACCTCCAATTGAGGCAACTGCAGATGTTGAGGCTCGTAATCGAAGACCTGGAGTGATGCCTATGGTGTATCCGCACAGCCTGGGTGTAGCTCTTAGCGAAGAACAACATCACAACTTGATGAACAAGACCAATGAAGACATTGTGGCGGTGGAGCTTTGGTGGGCTACCTGAAATCAAGAATATGGGCTAAGTGCCCTAGTTAAAATGTTCAGAAGCTTCGTCAGACTACGACGAATGTGATGAGGGTGGTTTCGAGGGCATATAGTGATCTGAGAGTGGCAAACAGTGATGGAGAAGGACATGCGGAAGTGGGTTGTTCGGTGGGTGGATTGGGAGGTCGAGGAAGTGGAATAGGTGAGGGGTTTTGTTCGTGGTGATGTGGTGGAGGTTGTGGAGGTGTTGGAAAGGAGGCTAGAATTGTGTAGTGTGCGGATGACCTCACCGGAGGGCGGCCAGAACGGAGGACGAAGGTGGTGTACGGATGCGTCAGGTAGGGTGCCCACGCCAGTGGTACGCTGGACGTGGGGAAGATGAAACCTCCGGTGATAGGAGCGACGATGATGAGGGGGGCGTAGGCAACGGCCGTTGGTATTGCGATGCGCGAAAGAAGTCAAGGAAGAGGAATCCACTCGTTATGGTCTATGAGAGTGGATGAGGAAGGTGATCAGAGAAGGTTGCCGAAGCTCGTGGAGCATTCAGTCGGAGACAAGGGAAGAAGGAGGTATTTCGGCCAAAAACAAGCTAAGGAGGATAGTTTGCAATGTGGGTACTTTTATAGGCCATAGGGTCAAACTTCAAGCTTGAAAACAAGCTTGAAAGCTTCACAGATCAGGAAATAGGTTTAGGATTTCCAAGAGTTCTCACGAACTCTTGGATGATTTAGGAAGATCATGGAAGAACTTAGATGGAAGGGGATCTCCTTAAGAGTCTCCCTTCCAATTTTGGAAGAGTTTCTCTATGAAATCAGGGAGAAAACCCTGATTGAAGGTCGGCTCTTGGTGGGTTCACACAGCCATGGCGGCAGGGACTTGCGTGTGAAGAAGATAATGAAGTTAAGGGGTATTTGAAAGGATTTCAAAAGTTAGGGGCCATTATGTGATAAAAAGAGTTTATTTGGACTAAAATGCAAACTAGGTCAAGGTGATATCTGATGGTGAAGTTGGATTTTCCTTTTGACCAAGTTTGACTGGATAATTTGTGTAGAAACCCAAATTAGGGCAACTGTCAGTCTGAGACTCTGTTTTAGGTCAAATTGGGTTCCAATGGTCAAATCAAAGGTACCAAACCTTAGGAAATATTTTTCTATAATATTTAGAAGGTTTAGGTGAATGTTATCCTGACCAGAACCTCAGTTAATTAAGCAGGACTATTTTTAGGGTTTTCGATGTCTATTAATTCTCGAAACACGTGAAAGCTTGTTTCTGTCTATATGAACCCACTTATTAAACATTTATGACCATTTGACCTTTAAGTAACCCCTAAGAAACCCTATGATTTCTCTGCATTTAGGATATTCTATTAAAACTGCAGATTTAACCCTAGTTTCATGTTTATCTCTTAGAAAGGATATGCAATGAATTACGGCTCTTTGGCAGTTATGTAGGCGAATTTATCAATGGATTATGACTATTTAAAGCTAGATATGGTTGATGATGACGTTATCATCACCAACCCACCTCAAGGAACAAACCATCAACACTTTGCCAAAACAAACACCATCACCTTGTGGAGCGGTAGTAGACATAAGGGTCCCACCCAACCCTAAGCTAATAACCCTAAGACCCATAATAAGCACTCCAAACTATCGACTATGAATGTGATCAACAAAAAATATGACTCTAATTAGGGTGTAAGATGTTGTATTGGCAAGCAAAAAAAGCTAGAGGAGAAATTTGATGAAAGAATATCTTTGATACAAGGATTTAAATTAATAATCATCTTACTCCTCGCAGCTATTGGATTCATTCCTGCCTATGCTAGATCTTTACTGAATTCATATAAGGAAAAGCATAAGGTGGAATCTGAAAAATACTAGGAGGGTAGTGTTGTCAGATAAAACTAGCACATTAATCATAAACAAGCTACCTCCTAAAAAGCAGGACCCAGGAGCCTTGCTGATTTCCTATACAATAGGAAACATTACCTCGACCGAGCTCTCCTCGACTTGGGTGTTCCATTAATGTGATCCATACCACTCTATAGGAAACTTAGTCTAGACCACCTAAAACACACTAACATAACCTTACAGTTGGTGAACGATCAATTACAACACCTAAGGGTCTTTTGGAAGATGTTTTGGTCAAGGTCAATGATTTGCAATATCTTGTCAATTTCATGGTCCTTGACAGGAAGCACTAAAACAACTCAACCACACCCTGATCATTTTACAATGACCATTCTTCGCCACTACAAAGGCTAAGATTAATTGTGAATCGGGAGATATTGAGATTGCCTCTAGGAATCAGATAGATCATTTTAATATTTTTGAGGCATTCAAAGAAAAATAAAATTAAGTGTGGTTAGGTCGAGGATCTTGGCAGAATAGAGGAGGTTATAGACATACACATCATAGAAAACTCCCTAATGGACAACTCAATCCAAGCTCAGAAAAAAAATAACAAGGTTACAAGAATGATTGAGGATAGTGACAATTTGCAACCAACTCTGAAAAATCAAGATGAGGATCTTATTGGCAAGAAAGATATTCGAGAGAACTTGAAAGTTTGTTGGAAGATTTACCTAATCAATCAACAATCCAACAAAACCATTGTCCTAAATTTCTATAGTTTGAGGTTCAATTAGTGGGTGAAAAACATGGAGATAAAGATGGTTAGATCTATTTCCCACAGCTCACAACTGAGAAGGAATTTCTGACTTGGGGAGAAACTCTTAGGAGGCCTGACCTAATTCCTGGAATTACCTTAAGCGTCTTAGAGTTTGAACTTATAAGAATCCCCGATACCTTCTAGAAGCTTTACAACCCTTTCCCTCCCAGCCATTACATAATTCTTGCACCCACCCAAACCTCCTATTTGTACATACAAGAAAACACCTATTGGAGACCACTTGGGCTTTGCTTGCACCACCAGCTTGCCACTTTCCTTGATCATCTCATTGGCAAGCCCACTCTCACCTTCTAGGGCCCATATCTTAGGTCCCGGAAGTTTGACGTTAGTAGCCACAATTTCTGCAATTCTTATATTGGACTATGTATAGAGTGTTTACACTCGAAGCTAACCAAATCTTTAATGAAATTCAGGTGCTATCTTTATTCCGCTCCTTTTCATGCCCTATTATACATGAGGAAATTGCATTGCTAGGCATGGGGGTGGTTATATTCATCTCTGAAATATTTTCTCAACTTTACAGAAGTTTTTCCATTTATTTTCCATTAAAAAAAATAAAAAATAAAAATTACAAAAAGACAAAAAAATTAGAGAATTAGGAAATAAGAACTTAGGCAATAGAAGTTTTCAAATTATGAAATAATACAGTAGGATCTGAACACTTAGACTCTTCAGGACTACGATCTTAATTAACATGGCTGTCCACTAAAATGTGGACCTGAGGCTCGAGTCCTTACTAATTTAGAATTCATTTCAATTGGTTAAGTAAGTTAGGGTGATAAGTACACAACTTATCAACCTGCCCTCCAATTTTAGGAGACTTAAAGTCTAAGCATCTACATACCATTTACACTGATTCACATTATGGGCGATCTTAACAGAAATTAGGTAGCTAATAAATGTACTAGGATGATATGGTCGGCACGTTGCTATATGTAAACCCTCATAGTTGGGTGTCCAGAGCCTAGCCATGCAGCCTAATCTCTTTAGTTGTTTCCTTTAGGTACATCTTAGATTAGGCAAGCCACCTGCTTAGAAAAAGAAGAAAAAAAATGAAACACCCAAAATGAAAAGAAACAAACGAAAAATAGAAAAAAGGAGAAAAAAATAATAAGCCACACTTCACCGCACGGGTATGGTTGGCAAGTTGCCATGGGTAACCTCCCATTGTAGTTTGTCCAAAGCCCAGCCTTAAAAAATGTACGAATAATCCTAAAACTTAGGGAGAAGTGGGGAACTAGAATAAACCTGGGGAGATATACATTGGGTTTGCCCTGGTGTTGACCTCACCAAAAATAAGAGTAGGAAGAAAGCTACCGATCGATAAAGATAAACCTTTAGGAAGAATTCTTTCTTTTAGGGTTACCTAGGGTTTATAGATGCCTAAGGTCTGCTTTGGTCATAGTTTAGTGAGTCAACCACCCTCACGCAATAAAAATGCTTAGAAGTTCTAGTTTTCTCAAGTTTTGGATGGGTTGGGTAACCGTAGAAAGCTACCCTGAAATCATAAACATGAAAAGTTCAAAAACATTAGAAAAGAAGAAAAGAAAAAAAAATCTTCTCTTTTATCTGTGGAATAAGGCAAGGACTTAGGCAGTCTACATTTTTTCAGGCACCGTGAGCATTATCGAGTCTTGGTAGTTTAGGTCCTTAGTCTATTTTTCTTTTGTTGATTAACAACTCATGCCTTAGCCATCAAATTCTAATTCTATTTTTATAAATAGCATTTAGTTTAGTTTTGCTAGGAACTAGCAAAATATAGTCATGGAGGCATGATAGATACACATTCATTTAGCATAAAATGCCTATTTATGCATGTTCCTAGGTTAGTAGATTCATTTAGCATTATAAATATTGCATAACATGCATCATCGTACATTTAGAGTAGATTTTACAATTTGTATATTAATTTTCCTATTTTAATGGCTAGGGAGCAGGGCGACACATCTTTGCACTTTAGACAGAGAATTTAACCATTCAGATGTGATCAGGGCAACGATTAGAGTCCAACGCCTCTAAAATCGCCCTGATCAGACCTCCGTAGAATCCTCCACAAGCCATAGAAGATTAAGGGTTAGGGGATAGGGTGATGCAAATCTGAGCATCAAATGACAAATCCAGCCATACGGATGGATTCAGGTCGATGATCGCAGCCCAACATCATGGACATCGACCCAATTGAACATTCGCAGCGTCACCTACGCACAAAAGAGGATGGACGGCATAGATGGTGCCATGGGGTGCCATCTCGCCGCCCATAGTTGGTCATTTAGCGCCAAAGCGTAGCCATCACATGACCTCAACCATTGGATCATCATCCAATAGCTGCGAACCAACCACTTCGCTTGCCCTTATCTTCAAAGAAAACATCGCGACTGTTGGATCTTGATCCAGTGGTGACAATCATGCAATCAAGGCAACAACGCAGTGGGTAAAGCACACGCCTCTTACCCACTAGGTGTGGGTTCAATCCCCACTGAAGCCTACCTCCATTAGTGCACGGGAGAGGCCATGCCAATGCCTTAGTGCACCTCAAAGTAGCAGTAAGAGTGCACTCGTCTGATCAGGGCCATCCGATCAACATCAAGTGGCATACAAAGTGGCACGTGGCGCAACCTATCATGCCAGGCGTGATACATGTTGATGCATGCACGTCGGAAGAGATCTGAAGGCGTGATAGGTGAGCAATCCTGGTCATTCATCTGAGATTAGACGGTGGCACTCGCTCCTTGCTTCACAGGACAGGTGCGAATGCGCACTATACACGTACTATGTGTGATGCGTGGGCATGTGCATTCGTTATGTGTAGGCACACCCACGCGTGCTGCGTGTGAGTGCCTTGAATGCTCTCAAGGCCCTTGTCCTCACTTATATAAACGCCCCCTACCCTCCTCTTAGCCCCCCATCTCTTCCTAGCTTCTTCTACCCCTCTCTAGAGCTCAAGAGTCCCTCTTGAGTGTGTCCCAAGCCCCGGGATGCTCTACTAGAGAAACAAAATAATTTTTTCCCATCTTCTCACCCCCCATTCGTGAGCTCCCATAGTTCATCCTCTCACCCCCTTTCGAAGGAAGCACATCCCCTTGCTACGCTGCCTTGCCTCTGTTGATACACTTCTACCATGTTTTAGTAAAGTATAATGTCATAGTATAGTCAATAAAAGCGATAAAACATTTAAATTTATAATGCTCGAAAAATCATGAGTTCCGAGGTTGTTCGTAGGGAGCAATTGTAACAAATCAATCCACTAATCACAATAATCCGGAATAATAATGCAAGTGAATCAAATAATCAAAATGATATTAAATATAGAGCAAGAATGTATCTCAAATGTTAAGGACAAAAATATAAAAATAAAGGACTAAAAATGGTAGTTGAAACCACCAGTTTAACCCAACAATTAAGCACTAATCCCAATCAATTTCTCATCAGTATTTCTAAACCACTAATCAAGAATATCCATGTCAAATCAAGTGTGCAACATCTCCACAATTCCCAAATCAACTACTATCAAACGTCAGGCACATGAGGCAAATGACTTAAGTGTCCAAAGCCTCAGTACAAACCACCTCAGAATTTTTCTAAGTATAGAGTGTGTTGGCACACATCCCAAGGAGCACAAACCAAAAACCTCCCCTTTACCTCCTTAGAAATCTCTTCTTTTCTCTTTCCTAAAATCCGGATTGGGCAAAGGGTAGTCAGGTATACAGGTAATCGGATCATGAAAAGGCCAACAGACACGTAGAAAATAGTCGCAGGTGAGGTGTAAGAGAGAGAGACTGAGGGTACCTCACCCCCATGTGAGAGGCAAGTATCCTTTGAGAGAAATTCCTTTTATGTGGCTTCATGAATTTGGTTCCCACGATGTGGCACTAAAAATTCACAATCTCCTTCATTGCCTTCACACGTAGCTGAAGGTCGAACATTGTTGAATACGGGTAGCTGCTAGGGTTCAATCCTCAATTGCTATTGTAAACGAGTTGGTGAAGTGTGCTCATGTTGATTGGGAGTGGTAGTAGCATAGTTGGTAGCCGGAGAGAGGCAGATGTCATTGAGGAAGAAGGTAGCAGTGACTAAGGTCCAGCGAAGTACCTGCAACAAGAAAATGGCCTAAGAGCCCTAGTTAGAAGGTTCACAAGCTCTGCTGTGAGGATTGGAGTGTGATGGCAGTGTTGGTTTGTCAGATTGTGACCTTAGGTGGCCAGACAGTGAAGGGATGGTTGGTGATTTGGTGGGTTGTCTAGTCGATTTCCCCGTAGACTAAAGCTCTTAATAAGTAGAGGACTTTTGGTCGTGGAGGTGCGGTGGAGGTTTTGGTGGTGGCTTGTGGTTTGTGTATGTGGATCATTGGCGCGAACTCACTGAAGCTCTCATCGGACTAGGGGAAGACGGAGGGGAAGAGCGGTGGTCGATGATTTATCCTAAGGTCTAAGGGTGTAGGAAGGATCCAGAGAGGGGGAGGGATAAGGCTACCTAGCTAATGGTCGAAGGGGAAGAGGATTCCATGCCGGCGTGCCTTGCCGGACGTGAAAGGGATGACGACCTCGGGTGAGAGGATTGGTGAGGATGAAAGGGCGAGGAAGGTTCGACGTTGGTCAGCGAGAAGTGGAGGAAGTCGAGGAATAGATTGGACCACCCAGTTTAGTAGTTGGATGTCCGGAGGAAGGAGATCGAAGAAACTTGCCAGAGCTATGGTGGAGGTGGCTGCAGAAAGAAGAGAAGATGGTTTTTGGCCATAGACTGGGCTCAAAGTGAACCTAGGAAGTTGGGCAAACTTATATGATCTTCTAGCACCTTGTATTGCATGAAATTAGTGCAAGTTCCTCCCAAAAATTGCAAGGAACTTCACATTGAAATTGTGAGTTTGCTGGCGGTGTAGGGTTGGATTTGGTGCTTGTGAGATGGATCATTGCGTGGGAAATCTCCCAATCAACAATTCCTCCAATTTTGGAAGGATTTGGTTGACAAATCAAGAACTCCTCGATTGAAGTTCGGCGGTTTGGTTTTGATCCTGTTCAGACCTACAATGGTGGTTGGGACCCTTGTTACAAAGATAACGAGAAACTTAGGGTCCTTTCTATAAGAAACCTGAAACCTAGGGGCTTGAGTGTAAGAAATAAAGTTTCTAAGGGCTAAAATGCAAACTAGGTCAAGATGGGCTCTAATTGGGCCCAAATTTTGGTGTTAACCTAATTTCAACCTAAAGAATATAATGATGGATTTGGATTTGAGTTTTGACTACGTTCGACTGGGTAAATTGCAAAGAAGCCCAAATTAAGGTAAATTCCTATCCGAATCTAGATTATAGGTCAACATGGTTCAGATGGTCAAACCAAAGGTACCAAACCTCTTAGAATATTTTTCTATTAATTTTAGGATGTTTAGATTGATTTTATCCTTACTAGAACCTTTCCAATTTAAGTGAGGTTGATAATTAAGGTTTTCAATCCTATTTTGGTCCTCGAAATACGTGAAACCCTGATTCTGTCAGTGTGAGCCCACTTCTTGGTCCTTTATGTTCAATTGACCTTTAATTAACCCCTAAGTAACCCCGTGGTTAATTTGCATTGTGATGTGTTGTTAAAAGAGCATAATTAACCCTATTTTCTTGTCTTCACAAATTAAATTAGAGTGGAATTATGGTCCTCAGGCGATCATTTAGGAGCATTTATCTCTTGATTCCAACTAACTCAAGTTAGTTATGAAGAATGATGGTGTTACCATCAGCCTCATCCCCTCTCCTTCCAGTTCTATTCTTCTTCCTTTGCCTTCATCCTCATTCGTCCAGGCACCGTTGAAGCAAGTCTTCCCCTAAGCAGCTGTTGAGGGGGATTCTCTCCCTCTATCTCTTTTTACTTCTTTCATAGTGTTGATTATTTTTCCACATGTATTATGTAACAAACATTATTCTAGTTTATAAATATTTGTTCTCTCTCTTTAATAATTTGTTGAGTACAATAGTTAGCTTAGATAAATTTCATCCTAATCTTCTGCTATATAAAATACCAGAAAATTATAAAAGGTGAAAACTCCAAAAATAAATAAACTAGTCACCGTCGACTATGTTTCTAAATGGATTGAAGTGGTACCTACTCGCACCAATGATCATCGGGTTGACATGGATTTCATCAAAAAGAACATCTCAAGATTTGGAGTCCCTAAGGCCATTATTAGTAATGAAGGCTCTCATTTTACCCATTCCTAATTCCTTCAACTCTTGTCTAAATATGGGGTTAATAAATAAATTTCTACTCCTTACCACCCCTAAACAAATGGCCAAGTAGAAGTCTTCAACTAGGAAATTAAAAAAATTTTACAAAAGAAGGTTCATCCTGATTGAAAAGATTGATCCAATAAGTTGGATGATTCTTTGTGGGCTTACCACACAGCTTTCAAAATTTCGATTGGCATGCCCCCGTTTCACTTGATCTATGGAAAGGCATTCCATTTCCCAGTTGAACTCGAACATAAGGCTTTTTGAGCCAAACACCATAAACTGCAATTAACTGAATTGGAAGAAATTAGTAATCTTACATATGAAAATGCATGCATCTACAAAGATCGAACTAAATTTTTTCACGACAAATATACAGTTTAGAAATCTTTTGAACCAAATCAACGTGTTAGGCTTTTTAACACAGTATTATGCATTCTCCTAGGAAAGTTAAAATATAAATGAACCAGCCTTATAGTGTCTTAAAAACTCATCGATATGGTGCTATTGACATTTTTTATCCAAAAAAAAACATATCATTAACCATCAATGGAGAACAATTAAATCCCTATCTTGATCCAATAAGATTTACATGAGTTACCTGATATCGATTCTTGATGATGGTGGAGATTCTAGTGAAAAGGTTCGGATTTGGAAAATCCGTCGTCGTAGTTCGATTCGTGAGAAAATCCATCGATTAGATAAAATTTATAACCGAAACTCAAAAAGCGAGTCCCGGGTCGAACACGGGAAGGCGAACGTTTGGTTTTGAAAATACACGTTTCGCCTTTTATTTATTTTTTGTCCTTTTTGTCTTTTCTATTTTTTTTTGGTATTTTAAATAGAGCAAGAGATCAGGTCGATGAAATCTAACTAATCTACTTGCAAAACAAAAAGAGAGACAGAGAGAGAGAAACATCATGTATTTTTATAATGAAATGTTTATTATAACTAGGAAAGAGGGAAAACTATACTACGAAAGTAGTAAAGATAGAGATAGGTGAGAGAAATCCCCCTCGACGGTCGCTTAGAGGACGACTCACTTTGACATTGCCTGGAGGAAGGTAGTGAGGAGTGGGATGAACGAGGATGGAGTCAAAGGATGGAGGGTGGGGCAAGATGGCGTCGCGGCGAGGATCTTCTTCCCGAAGGGAGGTGAGAAGACGACCACAGGATGCTCCACAAAGGGGGATGAGAGGAGGGAACAAATGTTTGTTTTCTAATCTAGAGGAGCATCCCGGGCTTGGGACAAGCTCTCTCTAGAGCCTTGGAGGTGGTGAGAGAAAGAAAAGAAGAGATGAAGAAAAATAGGAGGGGTAGGGGTCCCTTCATAGTGGAGGAAAGAATCAAATTCGTATATAGGACATTTAGTGACGGTCATAAACGTCGCTGAAGATCTACCCAAAACGTCACTGAAGAGAGCACATGCGCCCACCCACTGCTGTGCTAGCGCACGCTCTGCACACCCATGTTGTGCGCCTCCATGCCCCTGCTACAGCAGCTGCCTCCGTGCACGCCCATGCACGCTCTCTTCAATGACACGTGCCTGTGCTGCTGTGCACATGCAGTGGCACATAAATGCACATGGGTTGCGCCATGTGGCACGATCTGGGCCATTCATCTTCTTTTCATTATATAGGTTGCTACAGAGGTCAGATTGAGTCAATTTTCACGCTATTGGGTTGCGATCATCGGCCCGAATCTATCTGCATGGTCAGACTTGTCGTTTGAATCTCTGAATTATGTCACCTAGTCCCTTGACTGTCGATCTTCCTCGAACTGCATATGGTGCTATGTGACTCCGATTAAGGCAATTTCGGAGGCATTGGACTCCGATCGTCATCCTGATCAGATCCATACAGTCGGATCGTCAATCCAAGGCTCCGAAATAAATCTACTTCTCTCCTGTCCACAAAAAGGATGTAATTAACCTAAAATATACACAACTATTCTAAATGCAGAATGATGCATGCTATGCAATATTTATAATATGGAATGCAAATCTAAGCCTAGGAATATGCATAAATAGTCATTTTAACCTAAATGGATGTGTCTACATCATACCCCCATGCCTATCTTTTGCTTATCCCTAACAAAATTAAACTACATGCTATGTATAAAAACAAAATTAGGACTCAATCACTTAGGCCTAGGTCGTTTATTAACAATAGAAAATTTCAACTAAGGTCCTAAACTATGAAAACTCAACAGTACCTGGGTGTCTGCCAGAATGCAGGTTGCTCAAGTCCTCACTTTATTTGAAAAGGGAAGATACATTTTTTTTTGTTTTTCTTCTTTTCTATTTTTTTTTTTACTTTTGGACTTTGAAAGTTTTGGGATAACCTTTTACAACTACCCGACCTGCCCAAGACTCGAAAAGGACTCTACGTGCTAAGCATCTTGTGAAAGGGTGATAGACTCACTAGGTGACCGTTAAAATGGACTTCGGGTTTCTACAACCCTAGGTGACCTTGCCTAAAGGTTTATCTTTTCGAATGGTAACTTTCTCCCTACTTTTATTTATAGGGTCAACACAAGGGCGAACCCAGTGTATATCTCCCTGGTTTATTCTACTTCCCCACTTCTTCCCTAAGTGTTTTGGGAATTATTGTACATTTTTGTGAGCTGGGCTCTGGACAACCAGCTAATGGGCTGTTACCCACGGCAACTTGCTAGCCATACTCGTGCGGTGAAGTGTGGCTTTATTTGTTTATTTTTTTTATTTTCTCCTTTTTCTATTTTTTTTCTCTTTTTATTTTTTTCTTTTTCCTAAGTAGGTGGCTTCCCAGATCCAAGATTTACCTAAAGGCAGTACGAAGAAAATGGCCTTGTGGCTGGGCTTTGGACAACCGACCAATGGGCTATTACCCACGACAACTTGCCAGCTATACCACCCTAGATAGTTCATTAGCTACCCAATTTTCGTAAAAATCATCGAAATGTGAGTCAGTACGAATAGTGTGCAAATACTTAGACTTACAATCCCCTCAAATCAAAGGGCGAGTTGATAAGTCGTGTACTTATCATCCCAATTTATTTACTAGCTTAAAGATGAATTTGAATTGGTGAGGACTCAAGACTAAGTCCACATTTGAGTGAACAACCGAGCTAATTAAGCCTGAGGACCTGAAGAGTCTAAGTGTTCAGGTCCTATCATGTCATTTCCTAAAGTTAATAACTTCCAAAAGCCTAAGTTCTCTTCTCCTAATTCTATTTTTTTCTTTTTTTTTCTTTTTAAATTTGTAATTTCTTTTAAAGAATATAAAAGAAATTCTGCAGAGCTAACGAAATAATTTCAGGATTAAGTTTCCACCCCCGCATGACTAAATGATGCAATGTCCTCATTGTAAAAACAAAGACATGAAAAGGGAAGAATAACAGAATATCACTTGAATTTCATGACAATCCGGTTAGCACTGTAGAGAACGTGGAATATACACACATGCTAAATTTTAATGCCTACAGCTAGGCATAATATACATACAAGGAAGAAATGGAGAATTCACAAGTGCAGGTCGGAATCAAAATCAAAAGATTAATCCTCAGACCTGCCAACAGAAGATGTCCATAGATGTGGACTAAGTTGTAGTGCAAACCCATGGCCCAGGGTTGAGTAGTTCTAAAGTTCTAGATGAAAATCACCCAAAATTGAAGATTATTGTGCTTACGGGGTCGGGCCTACGATTTGGTGGTGTGCAACCCAAGACTAAAGTGTTGGGCAAAAGGTAGATTTGGTTCACTAAGTTCAGATGTCCACTCAACATTCAACTCCAAAAAATAATCAATTATTCCAAGCTTGGGTCTCACATCAAAGGTATCGTAAGGGTCCTGGTAAAAAGTAGGTGATTTCAGATCAACAGGAAACCTTAGATTCAAAATCATAGTTCCCTCAGAAGTAGCTTCCTAAATTTTCATTTCCACATTTCTACCCTTTGAAATCAATGTTTTCAGGACCTCTAAATCGTTGTACACCCCATATAAAGTACCCAGGTCCAACAATTGTGACTGAATCAGGATTGACTTGGATCTGGTGATCTCAAAAATGGCATCATTCAATTCTTTAGGGTGTGGTTGAGGAAGGGGGCTACTGATTGAATCATCAGGATTCAAATCGTCCAAGTTAACCCTAACATGATCATACTCTTCAATGATTGGGCTATCAAATGGTTCATCAGATTCCTCAAGCCCGTTTGTCTCACTAAAATCATCTTCCTTATGCTCAAGTGAGACTTCACTAAGAGATTCTTCACCCTCAAAGTCAAAGAATTCATGATCCTCATTTATATATGTCTCAAAATCGATTGTCATTTCTTGGTTCAAAGAGACATATTTTTCCTCGTTCCCTAGCTCGAGGAACTTAGGTGAATCAATTGGTTCATCCTCAATGGGTTACTCTAGCCCAACCTGGTCATCTCCACTCTCAGAAAATGTATCCCCCCTGACAGGTGCCTGAGCGGCTTCAAACATTAGCTCTCCTGAAGGGGATTCATCTTGAGAAACATCCCAAGATTTGACTAAAACAACCACAAATTTCATCCTCAACCTCGACGATTTCCTGAGTAGAAACTCACCCAGGCCCCTATCCCTAACATTTTGAAGCAAATCCAATAAAATGTTATTCAACACATCAATCATTTTTATCATAGGCTGTAATGCTTTAGTGCATGGTGTTGGCTGAGCTTCTAAAGATTGTATGGTGTTCTTAAAGTTAGCCAACACCCTGTCTTGGACCTAGTTCACCTGAATTGAATGGTTCAATTCAGGTTTGGGTTCATTCTAGAGGAATCAATATATTGAGGTTCTCGGGTTCCTCTCTGATAGTAGGTTGTCTCAGGTTGTTCAAAGAATGGTGGTGAACTATATTCAGTAGAATATTGGGGAGGGTAAGTGTTATAATTAGCATATCCTTCATGGTTGTAGATCTGGTTAGGTTGATCATCAGAGGGTGGAGATATATAATCATTGTAGGTGTGGGAAGCATAACATTCATAGTTTTGTTGTCCAGGGTTAGGTCCTGGACATTGAGGTCCGATATCGTATTCCAAATCAAAGTTATCCCAGCTAGTGGATAGGTAATTACAAGTCGAGTCGAGATAGTAATCAACTTGGGTATAAGTGGTGGTAGGAGGGCAGGATGGGAAATGAGTGTAGGGTGTGGAAGGATACATGGTAGAATAGGAGGGAAATCAGAAGAGATAAAGGAGCCCTACAATACAAGCAATCAACCCTATCCTTAGATGGGTTAGCCTAAAGACCTATAGACTCCCAAGACCCATCTTGAGATTATAAACGATTTGGTCTACTTCTATCCAGTCAATCCAACCAGTTAGAGGGAGGGACTGGGGAGAAGGTTCTTCCTTTAGCTTGCACCTTCGGTTCTTAGTGTACCCCCCAGCTGCAGTCGTTTGATGCTACTCCCCTAGCTCGACATTAGATGGTCCAGCAGAAGCAGATTAATCGAAAAAAATCTCATTCTGAGCCATAAAGAACGAATCAATCCTTAGGGCCAACATTTACTCAGTTTTAATTAGGCTTGGGATGATTGTGCTCTTGGAATGAGATGGGACCTTAGATGGGTTGTGCCCTTAATGATCAATTCAAATATGTGTGCATGCACAACTACGGTTTGCAAACAAGGTTATTTGATGATGTATCTTCTAGGGTTTAACCTTGATTAGTAGCTTTTAGGGTTTAATCCTTAGGTTGGTTCAATCAGGGTTTAGTAGAACACTCCAGGTTTACAAGCACTGGTGATGATGTATTCCTTTAGAAATCAGAAAAATGTGGAGTGCCTAGTTCAGCCCTAAAAATCAACCCTAAGTGGCTAGCTATTGATGAATCGCTTTTAATTTGAGTGGTGTGGCCCAAACAAATCAATCAATTGGCCTATTTGCACCACGAATTAAGGCACACAATGTCTTAGCTTAATCAGATTTCTACTCACTTATGTGTTTTGAGTTGAAGTGTATTGGGTCCATATGTTTGATCCCGGTTAAGTGGTAGAATCAAAGTGGAGTGGTGCACCTTAAGTCAAGAGTTGTGGGTGTTAATGTGTGTCTCTTTTAGAAAATCCCACAAGAGAAGAGTATATTTTTTTTGTTTTTTATATATGCGTAGGTGAGATGAGTGGAGGTGGCAAACAAACAACTTGATTTACCCTATGGTTTATAAAAAATGCCTAAGTTGATTTGGGTTTGAGTTATTAGTGTGGCAAAATGAAATCTAGGGTGAGGTTTGTGGGGATAAACTTACAAAACTCTTTAACCGCACCTTACTCCAATCTATCCGCTTTAGCTCACCTTGGAAGGGTACCTGTAATCACAGAAAGAAATAAGCAAAGTGAGCTAAAAAGTTAAGGTAGAAAAATGTGAGAAAAACCAAAGAGTGTTGACTCCCAGGCAACGGCGCCAAAATGATGATGGCGAAGATTCTAGCAAAAAGGTTCGGATTTGGCAAACCCGTCGTCGTAGTTTGATTCGTTAGAAAATACGTTGATCAGATAAAATTTGTAACCGAAACTCAAAAAGTGAGTCCCGAGTCGAACACGGGGAGGCGAACGTTTGGTTTTGAAAATTTGTGTTTCGCTTTTTATTTGTTTTTTGCCATTTTTGTCTTTTCTAATTTGTTTTGGTATTTTTAATTGGGCAAGAGATCAGGTCGATTCAATCTAGCTAATCTGCTTGCAAAATAAAAAGAGAGAGATAGAGAGAGAGAGAAATAATCATGTATTTTTATAGTAAAATGTTTATTACAACTAGGAAAGTGGGAAAACTATACTATGAAAGCAATAAAGATAGAGATAGGTGAGAGAAATCCCCCTCAACAGTCGCTAGGAGCATGACTCGCTCTGACGTTGCCTGGAGGAAGGTGGTGAGGAGTGGGACGAATGAGGACGGAGCTGGAGAATGGAAGGCAGGGCAGGATGGCATCGTGATGAGGACCTTCTTCTCTAAGGGAGGTGAGAACATAGCCACGGGATGCTCCACGAAGGGGGATGAGAGGAGGGAATAAATGTTTGTTTTCTACTCTAGAGGAGCATCTCGGGCTTGGGACAAGCTCTCTCTAGAGCTTTGGAGGTGGTGAGAGGAAGAAAGGAAGAGATGAAGAAAAATGGGAGGGGTACGGGTCCTTTTATAGTGGAGGAAAGAATCAAACTCGTATATAGGACATTTAGTAACGGTCATAAACGTCACTGAAGATCCGCCGTAAATGTCGCTGAACATAGCCTATGCACCTACCCACTGCTGCACTGGTACACACTCCGCGCACCCGTGTCGTGTGCCTCAGCGCATGCTGCTGCCGCTGACTCCACGAGTGCTCATGCATGCCTGCACTACTGTTGCGTGTGCGGTGGCTCATGCGTGCGCATGGGTGGCCTGGGTTGTGCCACATGGCGCCATCTGGGCCGACCATCTTCTTTTCGTTGTAGGGACTACTACAGAGGTCGGATTAAGTCAATTTTCACGTTGTTGGACTACGATCGATGACCCAAATCCATCCGTGTGGTCAGATTTGTCATTTGAATCTCTGAATTACATCACTTAGTCCCTTGGCCGATGATCTTCCTCGAACTGCATATGGTGCTACGGGACTCCAATCAAGTTGATTTTGGAGGCTTTGGACTCCAATCATCATCCTGATCAGATTTGTACAGTCGAATCATCAATCCAAGGGTCGAAATAAATCTACTTCTTTTCTGACCACAAAAAGGACGCAATTAACCTAAAATACACACAACTACTCTAAATGCAGAATAATGCATGCTATGCAATATTTATACTATGGAATGCAAATCTAAGCCTAGGAACATGCATAAATAGGCGTTTTAACCGAAATGGATGTCTGTGAATCCCTACTTGGAGGGGGTGAGATCAGCGTGACGTAAAAAATGCGGAATTGAAAATATATCAATCTCACAAAATAAACAATCGCACAAAGTACATAGAGATTTTTAGGTGGAAACCCAAACCGGGTGAAAACCACCACCTAACCCTCTCGAGTTAGGATTTTCCGATCAACAAAGTTGATCAAATCCACTAATTGAATCACTTAAACGAGGGTGATTCAACCTCAATTACAACCATGCTACTTTATATGAGGGTAGCGTACCTCAAATCCCTTCTCTTCATGAGAAGATTTTTGTCCCACGAAGGAGACGAGAATTTGCAAAGCGAATACCCAACCAAAGAACAAAGATAAATAACAACAATCCTATAGAGCCAACAAAGTAATTTTTAACCTAAGCTTCTATAGGAATTAAGATGCTTCCCTTTGCAAGGAGTGCGTCGACGACGCAGATGTGTGAACTACACGACGGCTCAACGTTGCTCTCGTGAACTACGATGGGAGAGCAAGTGCGCAAATGCTTGATGCTCTCTAGATGAAGAACTAGAGATTGGAGAGAAAGTGCTTGCTTCTT
The DNA here is from genome assembly GCA_037157565.1 of Thalassia testudinum. Lineage (NCBI taxonomy): Eukaryota > Viridiplantae > Streptophyta > Magnoliopsida > Alismatales > Hydrocharitaceae > Thalassia > Thalassia testudinum. Next base: position 22,416,032 of record JAZHRO010000072.1, on the reverse strand, counting down.
AGGATCAAGAGACACAAAAAGGTGTGAAAGTGTATTACTAGGTGTGTATTGAGTGGCAAGGCTCCCCTTTCATAGCCGTTGGGTGCAAAGCCCAAGAGAATCAGGCCGAAATCAGGAACAATCATTGTACTAACAGGGTAATCATACGTCTGATCCTGGCATCAGACGTTTGGAAAACCAGTTTAAGACGTCTGGGAACAAAGTCAGACGTCTGATTTTAGGCGGGTTCCTTCCTGACTTGAATCAGATCTAAACATGGTTCTAGTGCAAGTCCATCAGACGACATACAGGACGTCTGGCACTATGTCTAGACGTCTAAAAACCTACTTTTCTGCGAGAATGGATTTCCAAGAGAGTGCAACGACTAGAAAATCTCTGAGAAGAGATTTTCGGGTCAGCCGAGGTAAAACGGTCATTTATCAGACGTCTGGAAAGGCTTAAGGACGTCTGATAAGGCTCTAACGGTCATATCTTCAATGTTTGTTAAGCCAGCAAACGGTCCACTAATTGGACGTCTGCAAAAACATCAGATGTCTTCTAAGACGTCTGGTCTAAGGTCTGGACGTCTGATTTCTTCAGACAGAACTAACTAAGTCCAGCCTAAATGTTATCAGACGTCCGAATCAACAGTCAGACGTCTTAAAGCCCATTATTAGACGTCTGTTTTTGGAATTAGACGTCTGAAAAGGCTGTTTGACCTCTATATTGGTTTTCTAAGTTCTCTACAGAAAACCTAAGTATCCTAGGGTTGTGTAGGTGTTCCTACTGTTAGGGTACTTTGACGCTCTTTAACATGATGTTCTAAGGAACAAAAAGAGCAAGGAAATAATGACAAAAGTACATGAAAGAAATAAACAGAACTCTATCATATTCTTCTTGTCCTTCCATCTTCAATCTATCGCTCCTCGCAAATCTCCTCTGTTCTCCATCAAGCTCCTCCAATCCGTCCTAGATGCGAGCTATAAATTCCGTCTAATCACGTCTCCATTTGCAATTGACCTGAAATCTAATACACCAAGTGCAAATGTTAAATGACACGTGTTTGGTTATTATCAAAATAAACAATCATGGTGCTCTAGCTCCAACAGTGTCTACATCAAAGAACAATTAAAGCCCTATCTTGATCCAATATGATTTACCCGAGTTACTCGATACCGATTCCTGATGCACTTTATGCCCAACTGAAAAGGCATAAAAGATAGCCTTGATTGGGAGGTAACCCAATGATTTCTTCCAGCTTTCCTTTTCATTTACTTTTTAGGTTCTGACCACCCTGATTTTGACCTATTCACACCGAGGTGCTATCTATCTCCTTATGCATGCAGACATTGCATATCTTAAGCATGGGGTGTGCTTACAATTTTTGTCGATCATTTTAGGATTTTCAGAACCCAAAAATATAAAAATTTCTTAGTCATTTTTTCATGTATGTTCAAAAACCCATGAAAGTTATATATTCATAAACCTTTGAAGATTTCCAAAGACTTGGGACCAAGGTTGTGAGTTTATTTCAAAAAGGTACACAAGAAATTTAATCTTTAACAAACTTACGGATAAATCCAAGGATCCGTTGGTTAGACTCCTCAAGTCTAACAATTTTGACTAGATCAGCCTATCTCCTAAAGAACTCCTTTTTGAACCCGTGAAGAGACTGATTATTCCAAATTTTGTCTAGTGGTTTGAATAGTACTTGATTTTGTTCTTGATCCAAAGATTTGGATCTCTTTTGAAACTCAAGTGTCAAACTCATTCACACACAAACCCAACAAAACAAAAAAAAGCCAAAAATGCCTAAATAATTATTCCCTTTTGTTTAGCTTAAGATGGATCCCAAAACAGTTTTGATTAGATGAGTTCCTACCACAGAGAAGAAGAAACTTTCCTTCCAGGATGTGATGCCAACATGTTACCCCCTTCATGCTTGCTCCAAAGCTATATTCCATATCTATATACGGAACGTATAACCACAACTTGTGATTTAGGTGTCTCGGACGATATTATCCTGAAGTATCGAAGCAAGAGCTTGGATTCGCTGGGAATTCCTCTCATGATGCCACAAGGTATCGAGGTGCAAGGCTCCCGGAGGTGTCTTGGACGGTGCTACTATAACATCGAAGCAAGGGTCTCCTCGAGGAATGGTAACACGGACAATGATTCTAACACAACTCTGTTTAGGACTAATTTAAGGCTAAGCATGAGGGGAGAAAATAAACAAAAATATATTTTCAAAAAAACAAAGCACTAACACTTGAATTTTCATTGTCACGTAAATTATGGATCAAGTTCTTAAGTCAAGGAGGTTCTAACTGCGAAAACGATTGACGGGATAACTGGAATTAGAAGGAGGAAATTAGTTGAATTCTTAGGAAGATATACCAACCTTGATTATCTAACTCTTGGATCCAAGGACAAATCCTGATGTTTCATCTTAAATAAATACCATACCTTCCTTATTTTACAAATCAGCCAAGGTCCCGTAAAAATTTTCTCCTCAAAACCAAAAACAAGTAGTTTCCCTAATTTTGTTTTGTGAAATAATTTTGCTAGGGTCTAACAAAAAGCTAAGCAAGGGGGTGTGATAAACATCAGTTTATCATCATTCTTATGTTAAATATTACACTTAGTTCCAAGGATTTCTCCATTCGCATTATGGTATTGGGCTGCATTTAGGTATTCACATGCATTTAGGGTTTAGGCATGCATTGTTAGGTTTTCTCATCATTTTATATATTTATACACTTATATTGTTTGTCAGGGATGAGGACACAATAGAAATTAGCTAAACCCTGACAATGTGAAAGGCAAGAAATCCAGAAGAAGAAGATAGAAGCTCAAGCAACTTTATCCAGCTCACCTCAATTGGATTCCATCTCATCTTTAGCTTCCCCTAGCTCATGGCAACTCAACTCCATGGAGCTTAGCTACTAGTCTTGAACTAGCTAGCTGAAGAGTCATCAATCAGCTACATTCTAGCTCAAGCCAACTCTTCTCCAGGTCAATTCAGCTCAACTCCTTCAGACATAGCTACTAGTTGTGAACTAGCTAAGCTAGCTAAGGAGTCCTCAGACAACTCAACCCCAACTCACCTCAGCTCTAGGCAAGCTAAAGTTAGCTCCTTTCAGCTGAACCATACTCTGCTTTGCTACTAATAGAGAACTAGCCAGCTAGGCTAGCTACTGAGCTCACAAGAAGCTCTTCACCAAATTTCCTCAGCTACAAATAAGTTCAAGATATCTCAAGGAAGCTCATCCTAGCTATTCCTAGCTCATACAAGCTAATAGCTAAGCTAGCAAAGTAAGATCCTACTCTACACACCTCCACCATAAAGTGGTGCCACATTTTCTTCCCTCCAAAAATCACATAACTATCACCCATAGGCACCTCTTCATTTCCCTCCCATTTTCCCTCCAAAAACATCTATGCACCCCTTCATTTCCCTCCAAACACATCCACACACACCTTCTTTTCCTTCCAAAAATACCATAACCACCACCCTCTATATGATACCCCCATAACCACCACCTTAGAACCATCCTTGGTTACATTATTTCCTACACCACAAACACATATCAAGGCCAAGAAAGAGGAAGGATAGTCGTGCACATTAGGAACTTTCAACTCCTAGTCTCTAAATCCTATTTTCCTCCTCTTTGGAACCAAGCCAAGGAGCATCAACTTGCAGGGCCAGGAAAGGAATTAGGGTGGACATCTACCACCCTTGGAGGAGCTAGGGAGAAGGCATTCAAAGAGGAAGAAGGAGCTTTCTTCAAGTCTGGAAGCAGCCATACTTGGAGTGAGAGCAACTTCAATTTGGGAGACTTTTCTATCTACTTTTTCTAGTAGTAATTCATGCAGTAGAGAAGCTTTCCTCTACTTGGAAATTAATTGAGTAGAATCCCTCAAAACAATTGAGCTTCCCAAGTTCATTGTAGACTTTGATTCTTCTTAATTCAAATTTAAGTGCCTTTCATCATTTAATCATTTTATGCACTTTCATTATTTCATGTGCATCAATTTCAAGACTTAATTTAGTATTTTTGAGCACCCATTCCACCTTTCTAATTACCCTAGGCGCACTTGCCTATGGTGAGCTTAGAAATGTAGGATTTCATTTATTTTATTCACTTAGGCATATTTCACATTTCGTTGCCTGTGTTTTGAAAACCCTAAAAATCACAAAACCCTAAAAGACAGAAAGAGGATTTGAGAGAGCGAGAGAGTGAATATCATCTTTGTAACTAAAAATTGGTGTTACGAACGGGCGCTTCAGACATCTTTTAAGACGTTTGGGAGGTGGCCCAAACGGCGTACCAGACGTCTGGAATTACTTACAGACGTCGGACTAGACATCTGGGATCATTTCCAGACGTCTGGAAATCAGTTATTTTGGCACGCTACTATTCGTCTACGTTCCTGAGTGCGCAGACCCGCATTTTCTCTCTCTCTCTCGCTCTTTTTCCCTCTCTCCTGCGGCCGCAGATGCCTCTGCCACGTTCTCTCTCTCCTCCTCGCGTGGCCTTAAAAGGGCCACGCCTCTCCCTCACTCCCATCACCTCCGCCTCCTTCCTCTTCTCCTTCAGCCAGTGCGCGAGAGCGAGCACGAGGGTGCAGCGGCAGCGACAGCCGCTGTGAGCATGGGAGGAGGCGCTGCACGTGGGAGAGGTGCTCGGCCGTGAGGGCGAGCTCGCCGGGGCTGCTAGGGCCGGCCGGCAGGGGGCGCAGCGGGCGCGGAGCAACGCGGGAGGACTGCTGCGGCTCGAGCAGCAGGCGGAGCACTCATAGCGCGGCCGGGCATCGCGAGCGGAGGGCGAGAGGTGCCTTGGTTCTGGAAAATTTTTCAGAATCAGACGTCTGTGCTTCTAGACAGACGACTGGAACGACGTCCGGAAAACAGTCCAAACGTCTGAAAGGTGAGTTTTTCCGTCTTCTTCCTTCCCTTCGATTGACCGTACTAAGAGAGAGAGGAAATGGGTACGTGCAGGGTCGGAGATTCGCATCCAACGCGAATTAGACGTCTGGCTGCAGTGCCAGACGGCGGGAACGACTTCCAGATGTCCTGGGTGACCATCGGACGTCTGGGAACTAGGCCAGACTCCCCCGCAGGCTTCTGGACGTCTGAGAGCCCACGCAGAGCGAGGTAATTCCCTGATCCACTTTTTAAGACGTCTGGAAGAAGTTCCAGACATCTGATTTTGCACTGTTTCGTCATTTTCGACCTGTTTCGGGCTCGTTCGGGCTCCGTTTTTCGCGTTTCAAGTTGCGTTCTTTTCGGAATTACATCCTCTACCTGTCTACAGTAGCTGTATACTATTTTGAGAAGTTCCTTGTGTTTGATCCTTGTGATAGGACCCCATTCCGTTGCAGTCTCGGGGGTTGCGGAGGCACGCGGGATTCCCGACCACACCCCCAGTTCGCCTGTTGTAACCGGTAGAGTGGCTTTAAGTATAATCTGTTAAATTATGAAACCATAAATAGAACCTAGGACATTGCATGAATCCTACGAATGAGAAATAGATTGAATGGTAGATTCCTAGGGTGTTGCATGAATCCTAGGGCTGGAAAACTATATTGTATGATAGATCCTAGGATATGGCATGAATCCTAGGACGGGAAAACTAGTGGAATGTATGAATACTGTAGTCTTGGAAAATGTGGAAAGGAAATAATAGCTTCCTGTGAATTGAATTAACAGCTGCCTGTTATGAATAAATGAACATGATTAAGAATATGGGATGTATGAACGTGAAACTGGAATGGTGAAACTGGAATGTTCTGAGTTAAAGAGCTGGAACCCTACAGGGAATTAGGAGTAGAACTCCTGGAAAGTGAATGGAATAGAATTGGGGAAGTGAGCTGGCCCTTGAGTACGGAGTACCAAGGAGAGCGACTGTCCCCCCTGTTTAGTGCAGAGCGGAGCCAGCCGCCCCAGGGAGCCGGGGTTAGGACTGGCCACTCTGTACCGACTTGCTGGCCCTCGTGTACGTAGTACCGAGGAGAGCTACTAGTGTAGGGAGGTACTAGCTACCCCACGGGCCCCGGGGTTCTGCTAGCCTCCCACACCGACTTGTTAGGCCCACTAGGGCAAACCAGGGTAGTCAGGCGAGGGTGCGCGGACTGTGGAGGGGCAAGGCCCCTGTTTGGTTACTGTGGAGGGGTTGGACCCCTGTTACTGAGAGGGCTCTACCCTGTACTGGTTCCGTGCTGTGCTTTGGGCGCACCCGTTAACGGAAACGACTGACCGCGTGCCAGTGCGGGTTAGCTACCCGTGCGTTTACCGCGCGTGCTGTAGTCACCGCTACGTCTGTTAGTGACCTTGGGGTGGTTGACTGAGAGTGGGATCACCACGGGGGACTCTCCCGGCCAGGAGAGCACCACGTGCTACTTCTACTGTCCGGAAAAGACTGCAATCAAGATCGTTCCCACGAGGAACATTCGAGATCAAGTGAAGGATCTGAGAAATAGATAAATTGTGAAACAATAGAAAGACGTAAATAAAGGAAGAAAGAAAATTAAACAGCTACTGTACACTTTACTGTTTCTTTAGTTTAGCTGCCACTCTACTCAGCGTTTTGCTGACGTGTTACACTCGTTACCTTTCAGGACCAGGTGTTGAGCATCCAGGGTCAGCGGCTGCAGAGGACGCTGGGCTGAGTAGGGTCCAGTAGAGTTACCACTATTCTCTTGTACCTCTTTTTGTTCCATTATAGTGAGTAGTTCTTGTTTCCGCTGTACTTTTCTTTACCTGCAGTTCATATTATGTTATGAATGTTGTTCTACTGTTGTGGTGGTATATACTGTAGTGGTTTCTTTCCTTACTGCTGTATTTCCTTACTGTTAGTTATATTCATGCTGAATGTGGTTTATTTTACTGCTCTTTTGGTTACTTCCTCATTGGACGACTAGGTCTTGGGATTAGTCTAGTCGGTCCGGTTCTCGTGTCTCGTAGGGGCTTGGGAATCGGGTCGTTACAATTGGCCTCCTTGGATGACCCTAGATACTCATCCTATCTAGGAATACAATTTCAAAGTTGATCGATTTTACGTGTACAATAACATTAAAACCCCTTTTTACAAAACCACACATTATTCATATCATTATGCCATCCAGGGTTATATGTGTTTAAGTATGGGTCATTCTTGGCATACCCTTGGATTACATTGACATCTTCAATGGAAAAGTCAAGATATGGTGAGACTAACGTCTTAGTAGGAAACGACTCTTAGTTCATGACATCCAATTGGTTAACAGGTTCTTGTAGGACAGGGGCCCGCACCTAATGTGATGTCGATAGAATTTCCCTAGTGAGAAAGTAGGCTTGAGAGGGTGGCCCATGGGAAGAAGAAGCCGCAGCAGTAGTGTGGATCTTCTTCAACTCAACTAATTTCTTATCCAATATGTCCACTTTATCCAACTTCTTGGTAATGATTTCCATGTCAACCCGATTGGAGTCTTCCTGGACCTCATAGACTCCACGCCATGGTTGGTTGGAATGTCCAAAATAGTCATTGAAGTGTTGTTCAGGGAGTTTTCACTCATGGACTCGAACAACTCAAACATGTAGTCCTCATCTTTGGTAAGGAAATTTCCTCCGTAGGAAACATCTACAAAATTTCTCAAGGTCCCATTAAGCCCATAATAGAATATCTGGGCCAGTTGCCATTAATAGATACACAATTATTCATGATAAAATGTTTATTTATGCATGTTCCTAGACTCATAGATGCATTCAACATTATAAATATTGTATAACATGCATCACCATGCATTTAGAGTAGATTGTATAATTTGTATATTAATTTACACATTTTAATGGCTAGAGGATAGGGTGACATTTCCTGGCTTCAAGTTGCAGATCTGACCATACAGATGTAATCAGAGTGAGGATCAGAGTATAACGCCTCTGAATTCACCCCGATCGGACATCTGTAGCATTCCTTAGAAGTTAGAGAAGATTGATAGGCATGTGACAGGATGACGCAAATTTGGACTTCAACTGAAGAATCCAACCATACGGTTGGATTTGGGTAGACGATCACAGCCCAATGGTGCGAAAATTCACCCAATCCGACATCCATGGCGTCACCTACGAGCAATTGAAGTTGAACGATCTAGATGGCACTATGTGCTGCCATCTAGATCACCTAAAACCTCCCAAAGCCCCCATTCAACATCTGAAGCATGCACAAGATACGATTTGGGTCATTGGATCACCATCTAACAGCCACAATTAAGCCACATCACCCCCAGCTCATGCTTCACAAAATGTAAGGAGAACCAATGTTTAATCCCAGCCATTAGATCATCATCCAATGGTTGGTTATCTGCCATGCGGCCACTCCTCTTATCAGTTGAGCTTGATGGAAATCAGTTGATGAAGATCCAACGGTCTAAATCAAGTGCAACCCACCACAGCGGATTAGAGACAACAACATGCTCTCATCGTAGAGGCGCGAGATCGAACCCCAATCCGTGCCTCCCCCTCAACCCAACCACAGATTAAATTCTACCCGACGATCATGGTTGAATGGCAATGATGAAGCCACATCTCCTGGTATTGTGGCGAGGTGCACGTGGAGAATAGATGAGGCACGATCAACAGCACTAATGCTACTACGTGGCAGTGTGAATCCTTGGAAATGTGATAACATGCAATTGTATGCACACTATGTGCACTGTGTGTGACGGAGAGATTTTCGCTTACTTATGATAGCAAAAAAGAATATGTCATAATTAATGTGGTGGAAATCTCTCAATCAAAAATTAACATAGATATGAATTTAAACCACAATAAAGGATGTTGTATCCACAGGGAGGAATGGACCAATAAATTCACAAGTCAAGGAATACACAGTTCGCAGACTCTTCTGTAACTTTAATGCGAGGAATATGCTATTTTAAATGAAGCTTGCAATTTCCTTAAAGGTTGAGGGGTATTTATGCAATTTTCATGTCAGGAATTATGCTCCAAAAACATGTGTATGATGTATGTGTAATGGTTTATCATGTAAATTCAACTTTCATGCAATTCTGATTTGAAATTCAAGGTAGAATCATGCACATAACACAAGTAAAATAATTTCAGGAAAGTTTGAGTGCATCAATGCAATGTGGCCTGAATAAAATATTAATATAAAATTGGCAATGGCATTGAATGTAATTATTAATGGAGACAAAAGAAGAGGATTTCTCCTCTCTCCTCCTCGTGTGTGCGGCCGTGCACGGTTGGCTGCGAGAGTCAGCAGGTAGGTGCGCCTCGAGGAAGGCTATGCAACGGCGTTGATGCGGCAGCTGGAGGTGGCCGACGGTGGTCGGACAGAGGAGGATGGCCGCTGCTGCAGTCGCACGGCTGCACACTGGGCGCTGGCGTAGGTGTGCGCGGGTGTGCGCTTGCAGAGAGCTGGTGGTGAGGGAGTGGGCACTTGCAGGGTGCTGTGCGGGTGCACGGGCACCTGCAAAGCACTGGTGGTGAGGGTGTGAGCGCCTATAGGGTGCTGGTGGCAAGGTAGAGCGTCTGGTGAGGGTGCAAGTACCAGCTTGCAGGGGTGCGGTGAGAGCGTAGGTCTGGTGGGGTGATGGTGCTGTTGCAGGTGCGGGTGTGGCGGTGCGCCTGAATAGGCCTGCAGGCGATGGAGGAGGGGGCACGCTGCGGTGGGCACTGTGCAGTTGTGCCTGCAGTGAGAGGACTGCGCCTGCGAGGCGCAATGGCGCTGGTGCAGGTGCGGGTGGGGCGGCTACAGACTGGAAGGGTGTGGTGGATGCAGTAGCGTGAAGGTGATGGTGCTGGAAGGGGGTGCGGTGATGGCACTGGTGCGGGTGCACCTGAGGCTGCTGCAGGCTGGACGGGTGCGGTGGATGTAGTAGCGTGAAGGTGCTTCCTACTGTGCAGTGCCTGCAAGCACAGCTGGAGGGAGCAGTGGACGGTGGATGCAGGTACAGGCTGGAGGGTTGTTTGCGGTGGGAGACTTGGTGCACAGTGCACACGGTGGTTGCATGGTTCCTGGATGATGGCTCTCTTCTCCTGTGCTCCGCCACCTCTTAACTCCTCTCTTCCGCCCTTCCAGGGATTTTCAAAATCCCCTCCTAATTTTAGTCGGCGGCGGTTTGCATTTGTTGAGGGTGGCCGGAGGATGGGGAAAAGATGGAGCCAGTTGTTTGAAAGGGAAATTTACCCTCCCCTCCATGTTCTTTTCCCATTATTATTCCTACAACATAAAAACATAAAATCATTACATATTACGTTATAGAATGCTATAAAATAGATGTAAACTTAAATAATGATGCATGCAAACATTCTATAACTTAATTTAGTTATTAACAAACCTAAAAGGTAAGATTAAAGTTAACTTAGGCGTAATAATAGTTCATTAAAATGGACTCATCAGTGTGAAGCTCAGCCTCAGCCCTTTGATGCACATCTGATGGTGAAAGATCCTCCATAGCTGTGCCTTGTAGAGACAGCAATGCACCCACATGCATCACACGCACTACATAGTGGCCAAGCGGGCAATGCATGCGGAACGTGCTGTACGCGCTGCTTTGAATGCTTAATTGGCCAAATGATTTTCCCAAGGCCTATAAAAGTCGATGGACATCCCCCCTTCCTCTCCATCCCTTCCTAGTCTCTCCTCATCCTCTCTAGAGCTCAAGAAGCCTCTTGACCTTATGTCCCAAGCCCAGGATGCTCCACTAGAGGAAACTGAAATAAGTTTTCCTCTCTCATCCCTATTCATCGAGTGCCCATTGCAGTCTGCTCACCTCCATTCTAAAAGCAGATCTTGCGATGACCATGCTCTACCTTGTCCTCCCTTCATTTGAGCTTTGTCCTCCTACCTTCATCTTCATTCTTGTTCTTCCAGGAATTGTCCAATTGGCTCATCTCCCAAGCAGTCGTCGAGGGGGATTCTCTCCTTTTTATTGCTTTCTAGCATAGTTTTAATTTCTCACATTATATTCTGTAATTAGACATCTATTTAAGCTTATAGATATTTTCCCTCTCACACTTTCTCTCTTTCATTTAATTTGCAAGTGGAGTAGATTAGCCTTAGATAATTTCCTGACCTGATCTTCAACCTTATTTAAAATACCAAAAAAATTACAAAGCCTTAAAATACCAAAAAGAAATAAAACAAATGGGGATTTTCTAAATCAAACATTCGCCTGACCGTGTTCGACCCTGGGACTCATCGAGTCTCGATTATTTTTATTTGATAGATGGATTTTCACAACTGCAATAACCAGGCTTTCCAAACTTCGATTTTTCTTGCGAAATTTCCTGACTATCATTTTGGTGCCGTTACCGGGGAGGCAACGACCTTTGATTATTTCCCTCATTTTCCCTGCACTTACGCATTTTCTAACCTTTCTTTTCTTTGATTTACTATCTTGCAGGAACCCAATCGTGGTAGACCAAAGGCAGTATATCGAAGTAAAGTGTGAGTATAAGATCTATAAGTGCACCCACACTCCACCCCACCCACTAGATTCATTTCTCCACTTAAATAACTCAAACCCAAATCGATCTTGGTGCTTTTATAAACCCTAGGATAGAATTGGGTGTTTGATTGTCACTCCACTCATCTCACCCACCCACATATATTAAAAAAAATACAAAAAAAAAATTCTTCTCTAATTATGGGTTTTATCTAAAATTCACACACATTAACACCCACAATTTCTACAACTATGGCGCATTGGTCTTATCTGATTTAGTCACTAACCAGAAATCTGATCTGTGGACCCAGTATACCTAAATCGATTAGACACATTAGTGACTAGGACTATTTTGTGTGCCTTAACCAATGGTGCAAAAAAGCCAATTGATTGATCTCCACATAAATTAAAATTAATTTATTCAGTAGCTACTCTGTAGGATTCAATTCTTAGGGATTAAATTAGGCACTCCACATTATTTTTGAGCTTTAAAGGAATATATATACATCCGTGATTTCAAAACCCGGTGTACCTCACAAGCCCTGTTTGAATATACCTAAGAATTGAACCCTAAAAGCTACTAAACAAGGTTAAACCCTAAAAGACATATCACCAAATAACCTTGTTTGAAAACCATGGTTATGCACGCACACACTTTTTAATCGATTTTTAAGGACACAACCCATTAAAAGGGCCCATCACATTCCATAGCACATTCAATCCTAAGCCTAATTAAAATCGAGTAGATATTGGCCTTAAGGATTGGACTTGCCCTTTGGGGCTTAGATTGAGATTATTTACAATTAATCAGCTTCTACTAGTTCATCTAATGTTTAACAAGGGGAGTACCATCAAACAACAATAGTTGGGGGCTATAAAAGGAACCTGAGGCAAAAACCAAGGGAAGAAACTTCTCCCCAATTCCTCCCTCTAACTGGTCGAATTTACCAGACAGGAGTTGACTAAATTATTTTAAATGGTAGGATGGGTTCTGAGAGTTGTATGCCTTTAGGCTACCCTATTGATAAACACCAATTTATCATCATTTTTATGCTCTAAAACTGATCTAGCTCTTAGGGTTTTACCTCCACAAATGGGTTTTTGGGCTACATTTAGACATCATTTAGGATAGGCATGCATTGCATAGTTTTTATGTTTTTCACATGCTTCTTTGAGTGTTAGGGTTGCACAGATAGCCAGATCCTTGAAAACTTAGAACTAAGGAAGGCAGAAGGTGAAGAGGAAGCTCATTCCAGCTAGACCTTAGCCAAATCCAGCTCATCACAGCTGGATACCAGCTCACCTGGGCTAGGTTTGTCTCTCTCTAGCTCCATTCAACTCATCTTAGCTGGATGGTAGCTTAGGGTGGCTTAACTTAACTCAATTCAGCTTAGATCCTGCTCAACATAGTTGAGTCTAGCTTATCCTAGCCCCAATCAATTCACTAGGAGCTCTAGCTAGCTCAACTTAGTTGACAGGAGTTCACCCCAGCTCAAGTATAGCTCTCCCCAGCTCTACCCAACTCATGGTAGCTGAACTTCCATTGGTTTAGCTACTACCTGTCAACTTAGTAGCTAAGCTAGCTTAGGAGTTCCCAACAGAAGCAAGTCTAGCTCAACCCAGCTCCATATAAGTTAAGACTAGCTCAACTTAGCTCTACTACTCAAGCTTAGCTCCTGGCAGAAAGGTTAGCTGTCTAAGCTGAGTAGTTGAGCTCCTAAGAAGACCTCTTCAACCATCATCAGCTCTAGGAAATTTACTTCAGCTCCAGATATACTTTAAACAACTCTTGCCTATCTTCTTCCAGCTAAAACCCATCTCCCTCAACTCTTCTACTAACTAAGCTAGCCTAGCTAGCTTAGCTAACCTCACCCCTACTCCTGCACTCCATGGCCGACCCCCCTCCTACTTAGCTCCACCTACATGGCCATCCAACCTAGCTACTAGCTCCACCAACAACCACCTACTCCCCTTCCTAGTTTTGGTGCCAACCTAAGCATCCCTTAGCCCCTTAATCACCACCAAAAGACACCACTAATTTCCCTCCAAAACCACCTAAAGTTGGAGCCAATAATTCCCTCCAAAACCCCTCCATCTCCACCTTCCATCTTCCCTTAAATGTATCTCCACCATCCACCAAAACCCCCTTCTAGAAAGCCCCTTGGCACCAACTTTAACCCATCATTTCACCACCTTAGCCACCCTATATCCACCACCTAAGGTGGCACCAAAATGCTCATACACCTCCTCATGTTTGGCACCAACCTATAACCCTATCTCCACCTTTCACCTACCCATTAAACCCATCTTGAACCTTCATTAATTGGTGCCAAAAGGCCTACCCCTTAACTCTACCACAAACCCATGCCAACCCTCCTTAACTAAGCCTCTCCACACCCCGTCAATTGGTGCCAAGTCTCCCTTAAATCTCAGCCCTCCATGCCACCACTACTCCCATCTAAACCCTCCACATATGACCCCTTCTAGAAGCACCAAAGTTGGAACCAACATGGTGGTTTCCAACTACCATGGATGGCCACTGAAAGGGTACCTCAAACCCTTAACTACACCCCTTCATAACCCTTAAGTTGGCACCAAGAAACCCTAGCCCTTGGATCACCTAACTACCCTTCAAAACCTATCCTAACCATACACCTACTCCACGCCAACATCTTCCATCACCACTCCTACAAATACCACCCTTAACTACCATTATCCACCACCCTTGGCTACATCATTCAAGCATATTTCCACCTTCACTCCATTACTCCCAATGACCAAGGAGAAAAGGAGAAGAAGAAGAAGATTAAGGGAGTGCTCTTTCCCTCTTGGTGCCTTCAACTTCCTCTCTTCTTCTACCATGTGTACACGCCAAGCCAAGGAGTCAAGCCAAGTAGGAGGACGACCAAAGAGGAGGAGAACCAAGGGTGGTCGACGTCCACCCTAGGAGGAGTTAGGAAGCAGGCCATCTAGGCTTGCTAGGAGGAGGCACACCCACCTAGGTTTGCCAAGAGGAGGACATCCAGGAGAGAGGTATTTCTTTTGGTTTTGGGGCAACCAGAACTGTAGCAGGAATTTTAGGTAGCATCATCTTCATCATCACTAAGCTTTCCTTTACTTTCATCACTTTCTGTTCTGCACTGTAGTGTAAGCTTTTGTTGGAGATTACAAGTGAGAAGCCCTCTCACTTGTGAGTTTTGCACTTTTTGTAAAACAATTTCCCTTATAAAAAGCATTCCTCTATAGTTTTTCTAGTTAGCTTATGACTACTTTTTGTGTCTTGTTCCTCCATTATTCCCAGACTCTCGTGCTTGGAGTGAGTTGGAGAAACAAGGCACTTGTTGCCTTAAATTTAGCATCTCTATTTCCCATTTTCTCCGCATTCACTTTTTTGCCCAGACAAAAACCCTAAAAATTATATATTCAAAAAGACAAAAAGAAAGTTGATTTCCATTTGTCGAGTAAGAGATTTCGTAGTTGCATTTCCACCTCCCTTGGGACAACATGAATACTCTCTGAGTACTCAATAATTACAAATTTTAAAAGAGATCAAATTAGCATGTTGCAATGACCAAAAACCAGATTTTAACAAATCTCGCTTTTTCACTATCACCTACCTAGGGTTGTTTGCTTAGGTTGTAGGGCTTCTTTTCCATCCTTCTAACTTCCAGTGCATGGTTGGAAGGAGGTCACTGAATCCTCAATTGGAAGGACCTTTAGACCATTTTCGGAGGCGTAGGTTGAGTTTTAGCCAAGCAAATCCCATGACTGACCCACAACCACCAAACCAGCAGGAGCAGATTCAGAGGTAGTTGGACCAATTGCGATAGATGCAAGAATGGTTCCAACAAATGGTCAGGGCACTCATCCCTTGAAGGATTTTTGTGATCATTCAAACTATAGGGATCATCCCGGCGTTGTGATCCCCGCTAGCGATGTTGATATTAAACCCCATGCTTTGAGTTTGATTAGACACTTTCACGAGCTTGGCTCAGAAGACCCATTCCAACATTTGAAGGATCTGACCACTTTGGCTCAAACCACCAAATTATTGAATGTGGTTGAGGAGCAGATGCTCATAAGGCCTTTCCCTCATTCACTCAAGGATAAGGTTATAGATTTTTGAAATAAAGGCAACATGCAAGTTTTTGTTGATAGCAGGAAAACAACTAATACCTAATTCAATAAAGCTAACCCTAAGGTGACTGGTAGAGCCTCTCCATAAGCTCACCCTAAGCACGTGGAGGGCTAGAATAATTAGGGAGGGGGAGTAAAACAAATGCTAGGCAAAAATTGTAAAAAGCTATGCAACAAAAATTGAAAGAAGGCAATTTGAATTAAAGCAAAATTGTTTACACAAAACCTATAGAGGAATGCTTCTACTCTACTGGAAAATAAAAGAAAACTAAAACATAAATAGCCTAGATAGATGGTGAAGAAGAGGGCTTCTTGCTCCAAGCCAAATAGCTCCTTGACTTGAAAAGACAACTCCTTCTTCTCCTTCTTGAGATGCTCCTCCAAATGATGTCCTCCAAGGTGGTAGCTACCACCTTTAATTCTCCTCCTCCAAGGGTGGACATCCACCCTAGGTCCTTCTTGTTTACTTAGCTGTCCTCCTTGAAGTAGAATGGCCCTCATCCTTGGCGTGGCACAAGTTGAAGAGAGTGGGGAGAAGAAGGCACCAAAGGGGTGGATGATGTGCCCCCTTAATCTTCTTCTCTACTCCTTCTTGGCTGTAGGTGTAGGTGGGTATAGGTAGAATAATACACTAATGGAGGATGGTAAAAATGGTGGTAGGTGATGGGTTTTTATAGGGTTTAGGAGGGGAGGGGTTGGCGTGGACACATGTAGGGCTAAGATGGACTTATAGGGTGGTTATGGGTGGTTATCATGGTCCAAGGGAGGGGGCTATTTGGTGCCACCTTAAAGGGAGTTAAGGGGGTGGTTAAGGTGGCCAAAGGGCACCTAGAGTTGGCGCCACTTTTGGCTTCTAGAAGGGGGGGTTAGGTGGATGGCTAGATGTGGTTGTAGGGTTAGGTGTATGGTGGATATGGGGGTGGATGTTGGTGCCAAAAATGGGGGGTAGTTAACGTTTAATTGGTTCCTTTTGGTGGTGATGATGGGGTGAAGAGATGGCTAGGTGGTGGCGCCAACTTGGAGTAGGATAGCTAGCATAGGTGAGCTTAGGTAGGGCTTTAGTTAGTGGAGCTAGATAAAGTTGAGTTGAAGGTGGTGGATGGCCAAGGAGCTGGTTGCTAGCTAGGCTAAGCTAAGCTAAGCTAGCTTAGCTAGCAATGGAGTAGAGGAGGAGGCATTGGAGCTAGGGTTTGAAGAGAGGAGCTGAGGAGGAGAAGTCTGGAGCTTGAACTAGAGCTGGCAGTTGTTGAAGAGGCTGGCATGGAGCTACTCTAGTTGGCTTAGCTTACTAGTTCTTTGCTAACTGCTAAGCCAAGCTAAAGTGAGCTGGCTTCTACCATAATGAGCTAAGGTGAGCTGGGTCTAGTGCTCCCGAGGAGGATCAAGCTGGTTGAGGTAGCTAAGGTAGCTTAGTTCAACTGAGTTGAGCTAAGCTGAATCCCTGAGAGCTGGTCTTGAGCTTCCTGAGCTGAAATGAAGTCATCTTCAGCTGGCTGGAGTTGAGTAGAGCTGGATGTAGCTAGACCTAAGCTGGGGTGAACTCTAGTCAACTCAGCTGAGCTAGCTAGAGCTCCCTATGGACTAATGGGAGCTGAGATGAGCTAGACTCAGCTAAGTTGAGCTGTATCTGAGCTGACTTGAGCTATTGGTGGCGACCTTCCTCTATAGTTTTATTATTTCGTCGTAGTATAGTATAGAGAGGTGATTACCAGTTTAATACAATTTGTTACTCGGAAATAAAGAGTTCCCGAGGTCGAACTCAGGGAGCAAACTGTATTCTAGAGATACAAATTCTTATTACAAAAATAAAGAGAGAGAGAGAATTTGTTGGCTTTTCTTCTTTTCTCTTTGCTTCTCCTCTTCTTCCTTCTCAGATCTTCTGCTCTCTTCCTTTGTTCTTCTTCTTTATCTGCAGTGGTGATGTTCTTCTTCTTCTTTCAGCTGTTTCTGCTCGTCTCTTCCTTTTTCTTCTGCAGAGCGGTCCTGTTCTTCTTCTTCTTCTTTTCCTTTCTTCAGATCTTCTTCTTCTCGTGCTCTTCTTCTTCTTTTAGTTCTTCCCTTGGCCTCTCTGTGTTCTCCTCTACCTCGCCTTCCTTCTCCTTCTTTGCCTTCAGGACGTCGTCTGATTTTCCAATCAGACGACTTAAACCGCCGCTGCTACAGTGCTCCTCCTTCCTTCAGCTTTTGTCATCCTTCTTCTCTGCCTCGCTCGTCTTCTTCTTCTTCGCCTGTGCCTGCACACTTCAAAGCTCTCGTCAGCGGGTAAAAACCTATTCTACCCTCCCCCCCCGCATTTCTCTCTCACAGAAGTCCCTCTTAGGAAAGCTCTCCCAGAGCTGCCGGGTAGTCGGGTACAGGTCGCGCCCGGGTCCAGGCCCACCGGCGTGCGTGGTGGGCGAGGAGTACAGGTCAGTCTAAGTCGGGTCGGGCCAGGTCCGCGGGGCGTGGTCGCGGACGAGGCCGGGTCGAGCGAGTGAGTGAGAGGGACCTCACCCCGTGCTCAGGAGGCGACGAGCATAAGGCACTTTTTGCCTTTATGCGGGCGCGCTCCTCTGAAAGGTTACGAGGTGGGACTAAATGTCCCACCCCAATTTGGGTGCCTGCGCGGAGGAAGCAGCGGCAATCGAGGCGAAGCGCAGGTGAAGAAGCTGCTTCGCTTCAACAATGGCGGCGGCGAGCGCAGGTACCTGCCCACAGAGAAACGGCCTCTCGGCCCAATCAGAAATGCGGAGGACCTTCGCCGTGGCACGGCGAAGGTGGTCGGGGGGTGTGCAGGCGGTGGGGTGGAGCCTAAGGGCCGCCCTAGGTCAAACTGCAGGTTAGGAGATGGGTTTGTTCGGTGGAGTTGCAGAGGGTGATTTGGGGGAAGTGGAAGGGCGGAGGTTGATCAGGGTGAGGAGGCGGAGGTTCTGCGGTGGTCGGCGAGCCGTGTGGGTTGCTGGAGTGATGGGAGCGGGTCGCCGGAGCAGGGGCCGGAGGTGGAGAAGGTGAGGGCGATTGGTCGGATCGGGGTAACAGTAAAGATGTAAAATGAGGAAAAGGAAGAGGGGAGAAAGAGGAGGAGTTCTACCTACTTAGCAGGACGAGGAGGGGCCGGAGCGGGTGACAGTCGTATCGACTGTCGCCGGAGAAGAAGATGCCCGGGGGAAGGGGCGGCGGCGAGGAGAGGGCCGGAGGGCGCCAGCTGGGTGCGGCGTGGCGCGGGAAGAGCGAGGGAGAGCAACCCTGCAGCTGGTAGTGCGGCAGAGCGACGAGGAGGAAGAGGGGAGGCCGTCGGAGCTGGAGGGCTTCCTGTCGGAGTGGGAAGAGAGGAAGTGGGGGTCTTTCTCCGTCAGGACCGAGCTCCTTCGAACGGTGGAGCGACGGGGTGTACTTATAGGGTAGAATCAGAGAGGAGGGTGGAGGGAGACGACGTGTCTCCCTCGCCGGAGGACGCCGGAGATGGAGACCCATACCGTCCGTGCGTTCGCACGGCCAGTATGGTGGGTTGCAGCGACCAGGGGGGTGTCCCTGCGACGGCTGACGACGCAGGGCACCCCCGGTTTACTTGCCAGACCCTCCCCCTTACCCTGCGCGGCGCCATGCTCCGCGCAAGGTCGCCGGAGCATGGTGCTGGTCAGGTTTTGGCAGGAGGGACCTGAATGCAAAGAACGAAGGAGAGTTAGGGGTATAAATGTGAGGGTTCAAAAGTTGAGGGCCAAAAGGTAAATATATGAGGACCAAAGTGCAAAGTTGGTCAAGAACGTTTCTTCTTAGGCTCAAGTTTTTATACATGACTAATTAGGACCTAAGGAATTTGATGGTGAATTTTATTTCTAGATTAAACTTTGTTTGATCGGTCAATTTACGTAAAAACCTGAATTAAGTTATTAATTGGGCATGGTTCTCAATGTAGGTCAAAATGGGTTCTAAAGGCCAAATTGAAGGTTCTAAACCCTAGAGATTATTTTTCTATGAATTTTAGAGGGTTTATTCTATTTTTACTTTGCCTCGAACCTCGTGAATTGAAGTGGATTTGTTTTAAGGTTACAGATTATCATTTAGTTCCTTGGAATTGCTGTAGCCCTTGTCAGATCATCTCATCCCACTTTTATTCTTATTAGGTTGCTTTGACCTATGTTTGGACCCTGAATTACCTGTATGCAGATTATACTGGTAAAATTACATTTTTACCCCTTATGACTCGTTTTCTTCTTAAACTTAGAATTCTCTGAGTTAAGCCTTTCCTTGAGTTATGTATGAGCTTTTATCCTTTGTATTAGGTCAAAATGAGCTAGTTATGGCTCATGATGAGGTTCTCATCAGCTATGGTGAGCTAAGATGAGTTCTCTTGAGCTGCCATTCAGCTGAGATGAGCTGAATGGAGCTAGGATGAGCTAACCCTAATTCAGGTGAGCTGAATTCCAACTATGGTAAGCTGGATCAAGCTGAGTTCCAGCTGGTGAGAGCTTCTCCTTCACCAGTTGCCTTCCTGAGTGCTAGGATTCTAGGGATCTGGCAATCTGTATATCCCTAACACTCACAAAAGCACATTAAAAAGATAATATAAAATGCGATGCATGCCTAACCTAATTAATGCCTAAATGCAACTTAAAACCCATTTGCAGAGCATAATCCTAAGAGCTAGGTTTGTTTCAGTGCATAAGAATAATGATAAACTGACGTTTATCACACCCCCATGCTTATCTTTTGCTAGTCTCTTACCAAAACTTTAATTTTTATAAAATGGAATTTTTGGGAAATCTAATTTTTTTGACTTTTGAGGAGAAAAAGATTAAGGGACATTGGTTGATCTAAACATAGGAGGCACAGGATTTGTTAAAGATAAACATCGAGATTTATTTTCAGATCCAAAAGTTAGACAAAAATGGGATCAATTTATCCTTCAAAAAATTCATAGATTAACCCCTTGTTAATTCAGATAACTTGAAATTTTTGTTTTTAGGAACTTTCTGGCTCTTGAATCTTATTCGCAACTTGCAATAACCTTTAAAACCTTATGTCTGTGCTTGTGAAAAGCCAACATTTATAAGGGCATATTTTTGGTTTAAAACTTTTTTTGTCCCCCATGCTTATTTCTAGCTTAGTCTTACAACAGATGTGTCGGGATCATCATTCCCATTACCAAACCTCGAGGGGGCTCTGGCACCAGTACTTCGGGATAGCACTATCCATGACACCACCCAGGAGCTCACAACCCCAAAACATAATGCGGTGTAAAGGGGCGCTCCAAGCAAACTCAAGCTCTTGCTTCAACACTATAGGTAGAGCACTGTCCAAGACACTTAAGCTGCTAAAATGCGCTTTAATGCTCCGTCTAAAGATATGAAATATAGATATGGAGTAGCGACGAGGTGGTAACATGTTGACATCGCGTCCTCAAAGGAGGCATTTTCCTCCTCAGCGGTGGGAACTCAAACCATTGATGTGCTTAAAACTTTTACTAAGGCCAAACAAGGGGTTTTTCTGATTTTTAGTAGTTTTTATTTGTTGGCTTGTGTGTGAAATTTGACACAGGAGGTTCTGCAAGAAATGCAAGTTTTTGAATAAGAAACTAAGCCAGATACTTTCCATATTACAAAAAAGGATCAAGTCACCTGAACAATCATGAGTTTAGGTAGAATTTTAGAGAAGGATATCTGATCTAGTCTAAAAATAGATCTCAAAATTCTAATGATTAGATCCAAATCCTCATCCCTAGTATAAAGATTAAATCCCATTGTACCGAAAGTGATTTTTTTCAACCTTAGTCCAGATTTTGAACTTTTTCCTCAAAAAGTTTTCAACATTTTTATTTTTTTGGGTATGCAAGCAGGAAAAATAAAATGACTAGAAGAAATGCATGTTTTTAGATTTTGAAAATCCTAAATCGATCGTCAAAATTTTAAAAACACCCCCCCATACTTAAGATATGCAATGTCCTCATGCAATAGGAGGGAAAGAGGGATTACCGTAGTAAAATGCGGTCGAGTTTAGGATGGTCAAAACCTGGAAAAGGAAAGGAAAAAGGAAATCAGGAAAAATGATGGGTTACCTCCCATCTAGTGCTATCTTTTATGCCATTCAGCCAGGCGTGAAGGTATGCACGGAAGACAGAAAATCATGTAAATAATTGGATACTTGAATGTCCTCAAGAAATGTGTTTTCCTCAAGATCCCTGAAAATATAAATGGTAAAGAAATCAGGATCAAAATGAAATGGAAAAATGGAAGAATGACCTGGTTCTGGCCATGGTTTATGTAAAAGGCTAGACAGTAGTGGGTCAGGTGATAGGTCCAATGGAAAGGGAGGGGGAAAGGATTCAATGAGATGTAGGGTGGGTGAAGTTAGTGTGGATGTTTTTTGTGAAAAATCAGGAAGATTGAAATGGTAAAAGTCAAACCCTAGTTGATCTGAAAAGTCTCAGACCACAAAATCATCCTTAGAGTAGGAATCAATAAAATCTAGATCCATGGTGGTCAAAGCTGAGTAGGATTTGATCAACAAAGATTTCTCACAAATTGCTTCCATTGTATTATCAGTGTCTTGAAAATTTTATGATCAATGGACCTCTTGGAAGCTTGAAATAAATTTAATGAGAAAATTTGGTTACCACAACTTATATTCATTTTCCCAGAATGAGAGTTGATATTAGCTGTTGCAGTAATCAGAAGGGGTCTTCCAAGAATGGTATTAGTGAGAGCTGTAGGTACCTCTATGTCAAGAACTAAAAAATTTACCAGATTTAGACAATTCCGGACCTTGACAATATAATTCTCAATGATTCCCTGCGGTTGAATGGTAGATCGATCTCCCAATTGAAATTGAACCTTAGTAGGTTTAAAATCATCGAATTGAGATTCCTCGAATATGAACAGGGGAATGATATTAATGGAGGTACCTAAGTCGAGAGGGGCGAAAAAAAGGTGGTGTCATTTATGACAACCGAGATGAGAGATGTGCCCGGGTCCTTTTTTGTGAAAGGCAGCTTGCTCTGAATAACTGTGTTTGCTGTCTTAGAAAGGACCACCCTTCCTAGATTCTGAGCCTCCCCTATTGGAGTAAACTTTTATTTCAAAAATTTAGCAAAGGCAGGGTTGGCATCTTGGAGGGGGATATTCCTCTCGACTTGACCAAATAAGTCCAAAAGATCTTGGTGAGAGGGCTCTGATTTTTGATAAAAAAGATTAGATTGCAGTGTTTGAGAGTAAGAAGTAGGATTTGAATCAAGTGTTTTTGGGATTTCTTTTTCTTCTTCTTGAGTGGGATTAGGAGAGTTGATTTACATAGGCTGAGAGTGGGTTTTATCTATTTGATTTGAAGGCCCTAGATCAGTGGTGATGTTCCCACTACTCAACATATCTGCATATGCAGTTTGGTTATCACTAGGAGGAGGTGGGTGGGCCTGATGTTGATAGAAACCAGGTTGGTGCTGAGATATTGGGTTAATAGGAGGATGAACAGTGTGGTTCTGATGTTGGTGTCCACCCGGGTGTTGGTTCCTTTGATTAACAAAGTTTGGTGTGGGTTGGGATGGTGAATGTTCTACAGGTCTTTGAGTCAGAATAACCCCAATTTGATCATTGAGATTGTTAATAACACGGATGATTTCCGTAGTTTTTCTTTGCATCGCTTGCAAGGTTTTCATCATTTGGGCATTGATGTCTTCTTAAGATGGCCCAGATTGATAAATTTCATTTGAACCATACCCTCCAAATGGGTTTTGTTGTTGGTGAGGAACTGGATTGGTCCAGGAGTGAGTCAGATAATTCCTCAAATTAGAGGAATTTTGCAATTGCTCCTGGAAGGTGGAGACATTTTGAGTGGGGTAATGATTTGGATAAGTATAATTCCCCGTTGAACCATAGAAAGCCTCAAAATAATGATTATACTCAGCATGGGTTGTATGCAAATTTTGTCTTTTTGGGATGTGAGAAGGGGTGAGATGTGGAATGTGTGGAGCTTGGGTAGGTGTGGCAGGACTCCCTTGGTTGGCTAGGTTTGTTAAATCCTTATGCAACTGTTGTTGCTTAACTTGTAGCTGAGCCATAATGGAGTAGAAATTAGGTGGGGGGACAGATTAAGAAGCTAAGAAGCTCTTGGGTGGAAAGATTGGGGAAAAAATAATTAGCATGTAGGTTAGAGGACCAATTTTGATTTTTCATTTTTAAAGAAGAGGAAAAAAGCAGGAAAATTCTTTTTGGGGAGGCAAAAATCAAGTGGTCCCACCAAGTGTGGAGTTTTGGACTGTCGCCCGTGCAAAAAAAATGGAAAAATAGAAAGGGAGGATAAGAGAGAAGTGTGCACACAAGCAATTAAATTCTAGACCTAACTTAATTGTTACTCCATAGAAATTAACCTAAGACTTGGTCTACCTAAGAAATAAGTAATCAACAGTGAATACCCATTCTATCAACAAATCTAGCCAAGTTGCTTAAGGGGAGGTTTGGGCCCAAGTGTTTCCCAAGAAAATCCCCAGGTGCTTGTGCAAACCCGCACCTGGTCGTTTGACACGGCCCCTCAGCCTGAACACTAGATATAGATGACAAAATTGGTATTAACTAGAGAAAACTTAAGTCCTATATAGCAAGCCTAAATTGATTGAAACCTTAGGGGTCAAATTGCTCTGAATTTTAGTTAGGGCTAGGATACTAAAGTGCACATGGAATGTGGAGGACGTTGACTGGGTTGTTGTCCTGTTATTTCAATTTTTAATGTGTGTACAGGAATTGGAAAGTGGTTCCAATTAAAAACAAGTTATCACACAATTTTTTGTATTTTTGTCTTTTAAGATTGGATTTAACTTATTGTGTTGTGTAGGTTTTCTTTTTAAGTTCTCAAACAAGTTTAAGATTGCACAAACAGGAGGAAATCAAGTTGTATGGGTGAGCATAATCCTAAGAGCTAGGTTTGTTTTAATCCATAAGAATAATGATAAACTGGCATTTATCATAAGGCCGCACATTAGTACCGTACCATTGCAAGACTGATCGCTACCTAGATAGAATTGAATTCAATCTTCCTGAAGAAATTATTCCCAATTGGACGGACTAATGTGCTACGACAGGTAACGTTAGAAGATGCAATGAGATAACCTGTTCGTTGTAGCATATGCTTATGACATTAATTTTAAAAGAATATGGAGGGTGTTCAATCACTTTTGTCGAGGTTCAAATACGCGTTGTAATATAGCGACTAGAGCGATAGAAACATTAGAAATTTATAATCTTGAAATGTAAGTTTCGAGTTCATCTCAGGGAGCAAAAAATCGTAAAGAAATAATGATTCAATTAATTGTCACAATCAAACACAAAATGAAATAAGAAGTAAGGAAAAAATAATGTGGTTTAAACCAAGAAAAATTGACCCAACTCTCAGCCCAAAGCCTCTCACAATCGGATCCAAAATCGGGTCAAGACCCAGACCCACCCATGTGTGTGCAGGCATGTGCTTGAGTGTAAGGATATGGGGACCCGACCCCTGTTACTTGATAAAATCAATATGGCTTGTATGCCTTTCTATGGATGTTTGCGAGCCTCTTCATAGATGAAGTGGGACTATACATCCCACCTTCACCTTCATCTTCGTCCTTAAGCAGCAGCTAGAGATTGGGATACCAATTTGTCATTGGATCTTGAATCCAACGGCTAGATAGCTTGCCATGAAGATTCCATAAAGAAGGAATGTGGTCTTCATCTAATTAAGTCACTGGACGCTGTTGTTCGTCACCAGAGAAGACATGACTTCCACCTGACACCTGTACGCAAGAATATGGCCTCTTAACCTCAATTAGAAACACCAAAAGCTTCGGTAAAGTACATCATAGCAATGCCCTAAACCTATTGGAAGCGAATTTGAATGGAGGGTGGTGGCGGTGAACCTTCAAAGAAGCTCCGTCAGCGGTAACAGTGAACGGGGATGGAGGTGATGTAGGGTCTAATTGCTTCAGCAAAAGCTTAGCGAGGGTAATGAGAAGCTTTTTCCCAAGTCAATTGGGTGATGGGAAAGTAAGGGAGATGAGACGATGTGGTGGTGGTGGTCGACGGTGGAGGAAGTCGAAGAAGGCATTAAAGGTGATGATCGAAGCTCTAGAGCTCTAGATCTCTAATTGAGAAGGTGAGGAATAGAAGCCCTATGCTAATTTAAAGAAATGCAGAGGAGAAAGACTCATCGGAGGTGCTTCGGAGAGGAGGAAGAAGGAGGGGTCGTTGGAGCAAAGGAGAGGGGATTAGGCCACGAAGCTTCACATAAAGCTCCATGGGAGGAAGAGGAAGGAAAACCCTCTGCCTATAGTACATGGAAATGGAAGAGGAAGCGAGACGAGCTTGCTCCGAGGTGGTTATGGGACCAGCGAGAAGGAAAAAGAAGAGGAGAAATCCATGCCAATTACGCTCACCATGTGTTTGGAGAGGTCAATGCCTTTATATAAGAGAGAGCTCCACACCAATTGAACCAAAAGCCAAAAGATTTGCTTACAATTTTGGTGATTTTCAGTCTCGCAAATTTTGGCTGATTGGGGGAGAATTGCTCCAAATTGGAGTGTGTGACGTTGCTTGATTGATAGGGCATGATCTCAAGATCAATCCCACCAAATTTGGTGAGATTTGGTTACGATCTAATTGATCAAATCTTCATCCAAATCTCTCGTGGCTTTGGGTTTCTTCTCCTGCTGCTTTGCTGCTTGTTTAGGAAGATGAAAATCAACTGATGTCATCATGATGTCTGCTGAGGACTTAGGTGTAAAGATATTCAAAGCGTAGGGGGCTTTATATAGTAATTAGAGAAAAAATGGGTTAAAATGTAAACTTGGTCAAGATAGACTTTGATTGTGCCCAAAATTTAGGGGTATCCTAATTTGGACCAAAAGAATCTAATGATGACCTCAAAGTTGGATTCTGATGAAGTCTTACCGGACAATTGACACTTTAACCCAAATGGATAAACTTACCGCCTTGGTCTCTATTTTTGGTCAAAACGAATTCATTTTGTAAAAGTGAAAATTCCAACCCTCATAAAATATTTTTCAATGATTTTTAGAAATTTTAAATTAAATTTATTTCCACCAAAACCCTTTCAATTGATGTAAGACTGTAGTTAGGGTTTTATTCATAAATTAATATTCAATTCTCAAAAAACCCTGATTCAATCAGTTTAAGCCAATTTCTTAGGCATTTAAGTTCAATTGACCTTTTATTAGGCACATGTTCTGTTGAACGTGATTTCTACACTAAAAGTTTTGAGCTTGAAAACCCATCGTTGTAGTTGCATAAAAATCTATCAAACAAATAATTTAACCAAAACTTTGATGAGTCTCAGGTCGAATATAGGGAGGCGAACGTTTGATTAAAAATCATGGTTATATTTTTTTATAATTTTTGCTTATAAAGGAGGGATTTACAATGATGCTATCCTACTTGCAATATAAACAATAAAACTAGAGAGAGAGAGAGAGAGAAGCAACTTTTATAATAAAAGTAATGTCATTACAGCTATAACTAGAAAGCAGGAAATCTAATCTAGAAAGCGGTAAAGAGAAGGGAGTGAGAAGTTATCCTCCTCGACGACTGCTTGAAGGACGAACCAGACGGACGATGATTGGAAGAAGAAGAGCAAAGACGGAGGGCAAAAGGCGTATTGGGAACAACCGGGGATGAGGCAGGGTGTCGACGTCGTGGGATCCACTTCCAGAACGGGGATGAGAAGACGGCTGAGAACTTGAGTTCTTAGCTCTTAGAGGGGGAGAGAGATGATGGACGGCATAAAGAATGAGGTGGTAGGGGTGGCCTTTTATAGTTGTAGGAATAGGGGAAATAAAGGTCATTTTAATGCTTACAAAATAAATGCTGGGGTCTTTAGTGACGAATATAAACATCACTAAAGACCCACGTCGTTCAAGCGCATGTGCATCCTCGTCTATTCACCTTCAGTAATTGTGGCGGGTCATCACGCACAACTCATCTTGGCCATCCGATCGTTCGATCGGCCAGCTGAGAGTGCTTCACCTTCAGCGTTACGCACCCCTCACCTATGATGGCTCGTCTGATGGTAGGTCATCACACAAGTCCACACTGCGCTTCCATCCAACTCTCATTAAGGTGCCATGTGCTGACACTGCTACCGCTTGATGCACATCCAACGATCTCATTGAGCGCACATGCCTACGCTGCTCGATTTGAAGCGAACAGGGACTCGTACCCTCGCCACTCTCTTTGCGTGAAGTGCTCAACCGCTACACTACACAATCAGTTGTGTCGAGTTTCTGATTTAATGGTCGCATGCTCACGACCATTGGATCTCGATCCAATGGTCAGGATTGTGCGACCTTTGATGAGGAGGAGATGGCAGGGGCAACAGGCGTTCTGGATGGCACCACATGGTGCCATCTGGACCGTCCATCTTCTCTTACTTGTAAGTGGTGCCACAAATGTCGGATTAGATCGATTTTCATGCCATTGGGCTACGATCGTCAATCTGAACCCATCCGTACAATTGGAATTGTCATCTGAGCTACGAATTTACACAACCTTGGCCCTTATCCTCTAATCTATCTCAAACTATATCTGATGCTACAAAAATTCGATCAGGGCAATCTCGGAGTCGTTGAACTCCGATCGTCGCCCTAACCTAGATCCATACCCCGATAAATATTTCCCTATTCCTGGCCACAAAAAAGGAAAATTACTATACAACTTATACAAATTAACCTAAATGCATGACGATGCATGTTATGCAATATTTATTATGCATGATGCTTTTATGACACTAAGAACAAGCATAAATAGACATTTTAGGCTAATTAGATGTATACACATCACACCCCCATGCCTATCTTTTACTAGTCCCTAGCTAAACTATATGCTATTTATAAATAGAATTAGGATCAAACTACTTAGGCAATATTTATTTTTAAACACTAAGGACCTGAACTACAGTGACAAAACAACGCCCGGGTGTCTGCCAAAATGCAGGCTGCCCAAGCCCTCCTCTTATTCAAAAGCAAAAGCATATTTTTCTTTTTCTTCTTTTCTAATTTTTTTTTATTTTTGAGTTTAGAGTTTCAGGGTAACTTTCTACAGCTTCCCAACCCACCCAACACTTGAAGAGAACTCTAAGTACTAAGCATCCTTTCGTGATTGTGATGGACTCATTGATCGGTAATCATAACAGACTTCGAGTTTCTACGCCCCTAGGTGGCCTTAAAAGGAATTCTGCCTAAAGGTGTATCTATCCGACTGGAAGCTTTCTCCCTACTTTTTATTTTATCGGGTCAACACAAGGGCAAACCTAGCGTATATCACCCTGACTTATTCTACTTCTTCGCTCCTTCCTAAGTTTTTAGGAATTGTACGTGCATTTCGTAACCTAGGTTCTGGACAACCGGCTAATGAGCTACTACCACTAACAACTTGCCAACCATACATGTGCAATGAAGTGTGGCTTATTTATTTTTTCTACTTTTCTTTTCTCTCTCTTTTTTTTTTAAGTAGGTGGCTTCCCGGATCTAAGATTTACCTAAAGGAAGTAGAAAGTGAATGGTCATGTGGCAGGGCTCTGGACAACTGGTTAATGAGCTGTTACCACTGACAACTTACCATCCATACTCATGCGATGAAGTGTGGCCTTTTTGTTTTTTTCTCTTCTTTTCTAATTCTTTTTTTTTTTGGGTATTTCTATTTTTTTTAAGTTGGTGGCTTCCCTGATCTAAGATTTACCTAAAGATAGCAAAAAGAGAATGATCATGTGGCCAGGCTCTGGACAACTGGCCGATGAGTTGTTACCACCGACAACTTACTTGCCATACCACCCTAGAAGGTTCATTAGCTACCTAATTTTCATTAAAATTACCAAAACGCGAGTCAGTGCAAAGAGTGTGTAGATACTCAAGCTTAAACTTCCCTCAAACCAGAGGACGGGTTGATAAGTCGTGTACTTATCACCCCAACTTATTTAGCCCATTTGAAATACATTTATGAATGGTGGGGACTCGAGAACAAGTCCACATTTTAGTGGACACCCAAGCAGATTAAGCCCAAAGACCTGAAGAATCTATTTGTTTAAGTCCTACAGTACTATTTCTTAAGGTTGAAAAACTCTAATGCCCAAATCTTCTTTCCCTAATTCAATTTTTAAAAAAAATAAAGAGAGAATAAAAAGGATCTACAGAGCTAACAAGATGATTCAGAGATGAATATCCACCCCCCCTTGCCTATCTAATGCAATGTCCTCATTGTATTAAAAAGACATGAAAAAGAGAGTAGAGTAGAAAGCACTTGAATTTTGTGATTAACAAGTCCACTCCGAGATTAAAATAGATTGTTTACGTGCTGAATTTAGTGCCTTCAGCTAGGCACACTATTCAAATAAAAAAGAAATAAAGAATTCACAGATGCCAGTCAGAATCAGAACAAGGAGATCAATTTTTAGACCTATGAGGAGGTGTCCACAAATGTGGACCAGATTGTGGAGCAGACCCCTACCCCATGGTCGAGTGTATCTGGCATTCTGAATAAAAATTACACAGAAGTGGAGATCAGCATGCAAGCGGGGTCGGGCCTACGATTTATGAGGATGCAACCCAAGTCCAAAAAGTCAGGCAATAGGAAAACCAAGGTCAAAAGGATAATCAATATATTTTTGCTTGGGTTGGACAACCTCAAAGTTGAAAATGTCATAAGGGTCCTGGTAGAAGGTTGGTGGTTTCAGGTCTATAGGAACCCTTAGACTCAAACTTCTACTTCCCCCAAAATTGGCTTCCCAAATCTTCATTTCCCAGTTCCTATCCTCCATAATCATAATTTCGGATTCCGGGATGTCCTGCATGTTATGCACCCCATCTAGAGTATCCAGTCAAAGATTTGTGGCTGAATCAGAATTGACTAGGGTCTAGTGATCTCAAAAACAAAATAATCATTATGCTCAATGGGGTGTAATTGAGGAATGGGGCTATGAATTGAATCATCAATGAAAATAGGATTTGTATCTTCCAGCCAAGCCTCAATAGTATCAATTTCCTCAATTATAGGGCCATCAAATGATTCATCGAATTCCTTAGGCCCAGTCGTCTTACTAAAATCATTGCCCTCAAACTCAAGTGAGACTTCACAAACCGATTCTTTACCTTTAGAATCAAAGAATTCTAGATCCGCATTTAAGTATGTCTCAAAATCATCTATTATTTCCTGGTCCATGGAGACATACTTTTCCTCGTACCCTGGTTCAAGGATCTCGGGTGAAGAAATCAATTCATCCTCAATTGATTTCTCTAAAACAACCTGGTCATCTCCGGTTTCGTGAAACATCTCCCCCTACAGGTGCCTGAGCAGGTCCTGACAATGGCTCTCCTCTAGGGGATTCATCCTAGAAATCATCCCAAGATTGGACTAGAGCAACTACATTTTGGATAACTTCGATAACTTCCCAAGTAAAAACTCACCTAGGTCCTTATCCTTAACATTTTGGAGCCAATCCAACAAATATTTATTATGATCATCAAACATTTGAATCAAGGTGTTGGCTGAGCTTCTAAAGATTGTATGTGTTGACAGAGCAAAATCGAGGTTTATAAATGATGCATCGTAGTATAGGTCGAAATCAGTTTGAAAACAAATAAAATTTATTACTGGAATGAAAGTCCAAGGGCGAACACAGGGAGAAAATAGGAATTAACACACTAATCTCAATAATGTAAGTAAGCAGAAGAAAATGAGCCAAATAATGCTAAGCAATAAATATTAATTACTCAAAATTGATCATCAATGTAAAATATAAGTCTAACAAGAGTTTGGCATATCGAAAAGAAATCTAGAATAAAAATACTGGTGATTTATATCACCAATTATTTAATCTAGATAATCATATAATGGTCAAGCAGGAATGCCAAATAAACTAACAATATCCAAAACCACTTAAGTATTTAAATAAATGAACAGTGCCTCGGACGTCTGATTTAATAATCAAACGACTTAATTGCTTCCTCTTCTTCTCTGCCCTTCTTCTTCTTTTGTCTTCAACATGCCTTTTCTCTCCTCTTCCTCTTTCTTCCTCCTGCTGCAGGCCTTCTTCTTTTCCTTTTGTCTTCAACCTCTTCTCCCTTCTTCTAAGTAGGCCTTCTTCCTTTTTTCTGCTTTCAACCTCTTCTCCTCTTCTTTCTTCTCTTCTTTTCTTCACGCACAGAGGGTGGCCATCTTAGATTTGACTAAGTGTCGCATAGGGAAAAACCCTCCCCTACCCCACACTCTCTTTCTTTCTCTCCTCTTTGGTTCCACCCTCCCAGGGCCAGTCAGGGAGTCGGGTATACGGATCGAGCGTACCCGGGAATAGGCTCACCAACGTGGGTGGTGAGCAAGGAGTGCTTAGGTTAGGTGGGTTATCAAATCGGCCAGACCCACATGTAAGGTGTCGCGTGCGAGGCACGTGAGGGGCACGTGCGACGACCTCACCCCCTATGCGTGCTGAGGCGATAAGCCTATGTGAATTTTTCAATTTATGTAGGTGAGCACGCTTGTCAGCTTCTGACGTGGTACTAATCCCACCTCCCTTCCTCTGTGTGCAACTGCAGCTGCTGCTTCGTGCGATTGCGGTCAAAGGCCTAGTCAAAGAGCTAGATTGGCCCCTGGAATGTGATCCTGGAGACTCTCTGCTACGCCTGGGACCTGCAGGTGCTGGAGCAAGCTTCAATCTTCGCTCGAAGCTTCGCTAATGGCGACTGAGGAACAAAGACCTGAAATGAAGAACATAGCCTTACGACCTCATTAGAAGGTTCAGCAGGCTTTGCAGGGATGCGACGAGGGTGTGGGTGGCGGTGGCGAGATGCGTAGATGGTCGTAGGTGGCTAGCGAAGGCAGAAATGAATGTCTGGAGGTGGGTTGTTCGGTGGGTAGTTAGGAGGGGAAAGCGGCTATGAAATGTTATGGCTTTTGTCTGTGAAGTCAAGGCGGAGGTGTAGGTAGTGGTGGTGAGGTGGATAGAGTTGTGTAGTAGTGGAACCTCCTCGTCGGAGGAGCGGTCGGAGATGGGGAAGACAGAGGTGAGTGTGTCGAGTCGAGGGTTGTTTTTGGCTTTTTGGAGAAGAAAACTAATCTAAGAATCTAACTAATTTAATCTAACCTAATCTAAATGGATGAAAGGGGGAGAATCAGCACCGGCGTCGATAGGTCGATGCTGGGGAAGGAAGAAACTCTTGTAGAGGGGACGACAATGACGACGGAGATATAGGGGCTCCTGCTGGTACGGCCAAGAGTGAATGAGAGAAGGGAAGGCGAATCTGCCACTGGTGTTGTGGTTAAACGATGAGAGGAGTTGAAGGAAGTCGCAGGAGCATGAGGAGCTTTTCGGCCAGACAAGGAGGGAGGAATTTAGGGTGTTCTAGGTCGAAATCAAGTTTGGGAAGTTCAGACTGATCTAGGCTTGCTTATATAGGCCTCTGTTGGGAGTTTTGAACTTGGAAGCCAAGCTTCTGAAACGCTTCGTAGGCAACCGGGTTTTATTGTTATAGCGTTGTAGTATAGCCAGTTATTACCAACATTTCAAATATAATTTTTTTTTACTCGGAAAAGAGTTCCCGAGGTCGAACTCAGGGAGCAAGTTGTATTCTAGAGATATACATGTTTCTTTTACAAAAAATAAAGAAAGAGAGAGAGAAAGAATTTGTTGTCTTCTTTTCTCTTTGTTTTCTCCTCGTCTCAGATCTTCTTCTTCTTTGTATGCAGAGGTGATGTTCTTCTTCTGCAGTGGTGATGCTCTTCCTTCTTCTTCTGTCTTTCTTCAGATCTTCTTCTTTCTTCTTTTCCTTTTCCAGTCAGGACGTCGCCCCTCCTTCTTTCTTCTTTTCCCTTCAGGACGTCGTCTGATTTCCAAATCAGATGACTTAAACTGCCTGTTGCTACAGTGTCTCCCTCAGCTTCCTTCTTCTTCCGCGGTTCTTCTTCTTCACCTGTGCCTGCACACTTCAGAGCTTACGTCAGAGGACAAAACCTACTCTACCCTCTCCCCCCGCGTCTCTCTCTCTCTGAAACCACTCTTGGGAAAGCTCTCCCAGAGCTGCCGGGTAATCGGGTTCGGGTCACGCCCGGGTCCAGGCCCACCGGCGTGCGTGGTGGGCGAGGAGTGCAGGTCAGTCCAAGTCGGGTCGGGTCAGGTCCGCGGGGCGTGAGCGCGGACGAGACCGGGTAACCGGGCGGGTGAAGGGGGCCTCACCCCGTGTGCTGAGGCAGTAAGGCTAGTGCACAAAATCAATTTAAACAGTGGAAAGGTTGTGAGGCTTACCGATGTGGGACTAAACGCAGACCTCTCCTCGCGTGCGCCTGCTGGGAGACCGCGGCCTAGCTTCTGCAGCTGCGGCTTCGATTTGCGTAGGTTGCTGGCTGGCTGCCTTCGCAAGACTCCCCGTAATCCGCAGCAGCTGGAGACCTGGAGTCCTCAAGCCTGGAGCGCGGGAGAAGCTGCTTCAATGTGCATTAATGGCGGTCGAACCTCAAAACCTGTCGGACACGAATAGGGCCTCTCGGCCTGATCAAACCACTGGGGAACCTTCGCCGTGGCACGGCGAAGGTGAGGAGCTGCGCGGCAGGCCGC
Organism: Thalassia testudinum; assembly: GCA_037157565.1. Classification (NCBI taxonomy): domain Eukaryota; kingdom Viridiplantae; phylum Streptophyta; class Magnoliopsida; order Alismatales; family Hydrocharitaceae; genus Thalassia; species Thalassia testudinum. Next base: position 22,381,913 of record JAZHRO010000072.1, on the reverse strand, counting down.
AAGGTGGTGTCTGGCGGCAGCCCTAGGTTGGACTGCAACCGGAGGAATGGGTTTGTTCGGGGGAGCGTTACGGAGGTGTGGAGTGGCAGTGGAGGGGTGGGGGGTGCTCAGTGTGATGAGGCGGAGGTTCGGTGAGGGTCGGCGAGGTGTGTGAGGCTGTGGAGAGATGGGAACATCTCGCCGGAGGGTGGCCGGAGACGAAGGGGGTGACGATGGTCAGGGTTGGTCGAGGGCTTAATTGAACAAATTGAAACCGGGGAAAGAAAGAGGAGAGGAAGGGAAGTAGTTCTAACTTACTTGCAGGGACGAAGGGGGAGCAGTAGGGCGACAGTCGTATCGACTGTCGCCGGAGAAGAAGATGCTCAGGGAAAGGGGCGGCGGCGAGCAGAGAGCCGGAGAGGCGCCAGCTGGGTGCGGCGTGGCGCGGGAAGAGCAGGGGAGGAAGTCTCTGCTGCTGGTATTGCGGCAGAGCGAAGAGGAGGAGGGGGAGGAACCGTCGGAGCTGGTGAGCGTCTGCCGGAGAGAGAAGAGAGGAAAGTTGGGGTTTTCTCCGTCAGATCCGAGCTGCCCCGGCCTGTGGAGCAATGGGGGGTATTTAAAAGGATCAAAACAGGGAGGGAGGCGGAGGGAGACGACGTGTCTCCCTCGCCGGAGGATGGCCGGAGACGAAAACCCATACCGTCCGTGCGTTCGCACGGCCGGTATGGTGGGCTACAGCGACCAGGGGGGTGTCCCTGCGACGGCTGACAACGCAGGGCACCCCTGGTGTACTTGCCAGGCTTTCCCCCTCACCCTGCGCGGCGCCATGCTCCGCGCAAGGTCGCCGGAGCATGGTGCTGGCCGGTTTTGCAGGGGGGACCTGAATGCAAAGAACGAAGGAGAGTTAGGGGCCAAAATGCGACGGTTCAAAAGTTGAGGGTCGAAAAGTAAATATATGAGGACCAAAGTGTAAAGTCGGTCAAGGAGGTTTCTTCTTAGGCTCAAGTTTTTATACATGATTTATTAGGACCTAAGGAATCTGATGGTGAATTTTATTTCTATATTAAACCTTGTTTGACCGGTCAATTTATGCGAAAACCCAGATTAAGTTATTAATTGGGAATGGTTCTCAATGTAGGTCAACATGGGTTCTGAAGGCCAAATTGAAGGTTCTAAACCCTAGATATTATTTTTATATGAATTTTAGAGGGTTTATTCTATTTTTACTTTGCCTCGAACCTCGTGAATTGAAGTGGGTTGTTTTAGGGTTACAGATTATCATTTAGTTCCTTGGAATTGCTGTAGCCCTTGCTAGATCATCTCATCCCACTTTTATTCTTATTAAGTTGCTTTGACCTATGTTTGGACCCTGAATTACCCTGTATGCAGATTATACTGGTAAAATTGCATTTTTACCCCTTATGACTTGTTTTCTCCTTAAACTCAGAATTCTCTGAGTTAAGCCTTTCCTTGAGTTATGTAGGAGCTTTTATCCTTTGTATTGGGTCAAAATGAGCTAGTTATGGCTCATGATGAGGTTCTCATCAGCTTCCAAGCTAGGAAATGTCGTCGGAGTAGGAATTTTCTAGTATACCCTAATCTCTCATGCATTCGCATGAGAGATTGGGAAAGTTTTAGGGCTCATGTACGGATTCAATGGAAGAGGACTCCTCAAGGAATCTCCCTTCCAATTTTGGAAGGGAATGATTGAGCAGAGAAGGAGTTCTCATCAATCAATGGTCGTTAGAGTTATAGTAATAGGATTCATAGTAGTAGGGACCTTTTTATAAAAATGATGACAAAGTTAGTGGGCCATTTGTAAGGAATTCAAAAAGCTATAGGTCTGAATGAGATAGAAAGAGTCTAAATGGACCAAAATGCAAACTTGGTCAAGATGATCTCAGATTGAGACCAACTTTTGGTACAAACCGAATTTAGACTCAAGGAATCCAATGGTAAAGGTAGATTTAGGTTTTGATTTCGTTTGACTGGATAATTTAAGCAAAAACCCAAATTATGGCAAATGTCAGTTTAGGACTCTATTTGGTTTAAGATGGGTTCTGATGGTCAAATTGAAGGTACCAAACCCTAGAGAATATTTTTCTATGAATTTTAGAGGGTTTAGGTGAATTTTATTCTAACCAGAACCTCAGTTAATTAAGAGGGTCTATTTTAGGGTTTCAGAAGTCATTTAATTCCTAAAACACACGAAAACTCTTTTCTATCTGTTTTAACCCACTTGTTAGACTTTTAAGACCATTTAACCCTAAATTACCCCCTAGGAAAACCCATGGTTGTTCTACATTCAAGATATGATGGTAAAATTGCATTTTTAACCTTGTTTTCTTATCTTTCCCTCAGAATGGCTTTGCAGTGAATTAGGGCTCTCTAGCAATTATGTAGGAGCATTTATTCCTTGATAATAACTAAATTGAGCTAGTTATGGATCATGATTGTGTTTTGGTTCAAGGATCTCTGGTGAAGAAATCAATTCATCCTCAATTGATTTCTCTAGAATAACTTGGTCATCCTCAATTTCGTAAAATGCGTCCCCCCTACAGGTGCATGAGCAGGTCCTGACAATGGCTCTCCTATAAGGGATACATCCTAGAAATCATCCCAATATTGTACTAGAGCAACTACAAATCTCATCCTCAATTTCGATAACTTCCTAAGTAAAAACTCACTTGGGTCCTTATCCTTAACATCTTGGAGCCAATCCAACAAATATTTATTAAGATCATCAATGCAGGGTGTTGGCTGAGCTTCTAAAGATTGTATGGCATTCCTCAAGTTAGCAAACACCTTATCTTGGACCTAGTTCACCTGAACCAAATGGTTTGATTCATGGTTGGGTGGGCTTGGATTCAATCTAGGGGAGTTAAGGAATTGAAGTTCTTGGTACCCTCCCTGATAATAGGTCATTTCTGGTTTTTCAAAGAGGGCTAGTGACACATATGCAGTGTAATCTGGGGGAGGGTAAGAGTTGTAATCAAGATATCCTTCTTGATTGTAGATAGGATTAAATTGATCATCAAAGAGTGGAGATCTATAATTAGTGTAGCTCGAAGAAGGATAAAAATCAGAATCATGGTGTCCAGGGTTAGACCCTGAACACAGAGGTTCGAAATTGTATCCCTAATCAGAATTATCCCAACTAGTAGATGGGTGAGAATAAGACTAGTTAGGATAATAATCATCTCGGGAATAAGTAATGGTAGGAGGATATGAGTGGAAATGCGAGTTGGATGTGGAGGGATCCATGGCAAAGCGAGACGAAGAAAGGTGCCCTACAGTACAAACAATCAAAACTGTTCTCAAGTGGGATAGCCTAAGGATCTACAAATTCCCAGAACCTGTCTTGAGAAGAAAGTAATGATTTGATCTACTTCTTTCCGATCAATCCAACTAGTTAGAGGGAGGGATTGGGGAGAAGGTTCTTCCCTTAGTTTTTGCCTCAGGTTCCTTTGATACCCCCCAACCACAGTCGTTTGACTCTGTTCCCCTAGCTAGACATCAGATTGAATAGTAGAAGCAGATTAATCGAAAATAATCTCGATCTGGGCTCCAAAGAGCGAGTCCAATCCTTAAGGCCAACGTCTACTTAGTTTTAATTGGGCGTAGGTTTGAATGTACTTTAAATGTGATGGGCCCTTTATCTAGGTTGTGCCCTTAAAGATTAGTTTCGATGTGTGTGCGTGCACAACCAATGGTTTTCAAACAAGGTTAATTGATGATATGTCTTTTAAGGTTCAACCTTGTTTAGCAGCTTTTAGGGTTCAACTTTAGGTTTATTCAATCAAGGTTCAATTGGCATACCAAGTTTTGAAAGCACAGGTGAGGGTGTCTTCCTTTGAAACTTAAAAGAATGTGGAGCACCTGTTTAATTCCTAAAAGTTGAATCCTAAGTGGCAATGACTTGATGAGTTATTTCTAGATGAAGTGGTGCGGCCCAAATAACTCAAACAATTGGCTTGATGCACCACTGAATTAGGCACACAAGTGGTTACCTAGTTTGATTTCTACTCAATTATTTGTTGATGAGTCGACTGGTTTCGAAAATCGAGTTATCAGTTGAGTATGAAGAATCAAAAGAGGTTGTGTACCTCTGTGGGACTTTTTTTAGATTTTTTTATAAGTGGAGGGTGAGATGAGTGGAGGTGGCAAACAAACAACCAATTTCTAGCCTAAAGTTTGTGTGAACACTAGGTTGACTTAGGTTTGAGTTATTTATGTGATGGAATGAAATCTAGGGGGTGGGAGGTGTGGGGTAAACTTATAGACCCTTCAATACCAATTTACTTCAATCTTACAGCTCTGGCTCACCTCAAAAGAGTACCTGCAATCATAGTAAGAAAAGAGAAAAGTGAGGTAAAAGATCAGTAAGGTGAAAAACATGGGCAATCAAAGAGCGTTCCTCCCTAGCAACGAGGCCAAAATGTTTAACACCATTTCTATGCTAAAAGTTTTGAATTTAAAAACAAGTCGTTGTGGTCGCGTAAAAATTAGTCAAATAGATAATTTAACCAAAACTCTGGTGAGTCCCATGTCGAACATGGGGAGGCGAACGTTTGATTAAAAACTGTGATTATATTTTTTTGTAAGTTTTGTTTATAAAAGAGTCATTCACAATGATGCTATCCTACTTGCAATATAAACAATAAAACTAGAGAGAGAGACAACTTTTATAATAAAAGTAATGTCATTACAGTTACAACTAGAAAATGGAAAATCTAATCTAGAAAGCAATAAAATGAAGGGGGTGAGAAGTTATCCTCCTCGATGGCTGCTTGGAGGACAAGCCGAACGGACAATGCCTGAAAAAAGAAAAGCGAAGACGAAGGATGGAGGGTGGATTGGGAAGAACCGGGGAAGAGGTAGGGCATCGGCGTTACAGGATCCACTTCCGGAATGGGGGCGAGAAGATGGCTGACAAGAGCTCCACGAAGGGGGTGAGAGGTGGAAAATTTTGTTTTTAACTCTAGCGGAGCTTCCCGTAGCTTGGGAGCACTAGAGCGAGCTTTAGAACTTGAGTTCTTAGCTCTTGGAGAGGGCGAGAGATGATGGAAGGGATGAAGAATGAGGTGGTAGGGGTGGCCTTTTATAGTTGTACAAATGGAAGGCATAAAGGTCATTTTAAGGCTTACAAAATAAATGCTAGGGTCTTTAATGACAAATATAAACGTCACAAAAGACCCACGTCGTTAAAATGCATGTGTGTCCTCGTCTCTTCATCTTCAGCTGTTGAGGCGGATCATCGCACACAACTCATCTCAACGATTCGATCGTTTGATCGGACAGCTTAGAGCATGTGAGCCGCTTCACCTTCAATGTTGTGTGCCCCCACGTGCGATGGCACTCATCGTGTGCATCCATGCTGCACTTCCATCCAACTCTCGATAACGTGCCATGTGTTGACGTCGCTACTGGTCGATGCACATACGGCAATCGAATTGAGCGCACGCACCTACGCTGCTCGATTTGAAGTGGCCGGGGGCTCGAACCCTTGCTACTCTCTTTGCATGAAGCGCTCAACCGCTGCGCTATGACGTTAGTTGTGTCTAGTTTCTGATTTAATGGTCTCTCACTCACGACCATTGGATCTCAATCCAATAGTAGAGATCGCTCGACCATTGATGAGGAGGAGATGGCCAAGGGTAGCAGGCAATCTGGATGGCCCACATGGCACCATCTGGACCATTCATCTTCTATTGCTTGTAAGTGGTGCCACAGATGTCAGATTGGATCAATTTTCACGCTGTTTGGCTACGATCGTCAATCCAAACCCATCCGCACAGTTGGATTTGCCATCTGAGGTATGGATTTATACCACCTTGGCCCTTATCCTCTGATCTTTCTCAAACTATATCTGATGCTACGGAAATCCAATTAGGGCAATCTCAGAGTCGTTGAACTCTGATTGTTGCCCTGATCAGATCTGTACAGTTTGATCTTTAATCCAAGGCCCTAACAAATATTATCCTATTCCTAGCCACAAAAAGAGGCGAATTACTATACAACTTATACAAATTATCCTAAATGCATGTCATGCAATATTTATAATGGCTTCTATAACACTAAGAACATGCATAAATAAACGTTTTAGGCTAATTAGATGTATGCACATCAGCTTACCCCTTAGTTAATTTGCATTTGTAGATATTCGTTAAAGTAACATATTTAACTTAATTTCCCTTTTTCTTCTTAAATTCAAGGTAGACTTGAATTAAGCCCTTTTTCTGATTAGTAAGGTGCATTTATCCTTGGAAATAAACTAAATTAGGCCAGTTATGGATGTTGGTGTTACTATCGTACCCCCATGCCTAACTTTTGCTAGTCCTAAGAAAAATCTATGGAACAAAACAAGATCTCTAGACTAAAATTTGCATCAGGATGCCTTATCATGCCACATCTCTAGAGACAAGTTTGAAATACCAACCAAGATATGCACCTAATCGATTTCAGCCTTGGGACTTCAAAAAAGGTTTCTAAGGCCCCAGAGCCTGCCTAAGGGTTCATTAACCCCAACGGTTAAAGCACTTGTGCATTTGTGCAAAAGGTCCAGGTTCAACTTTGCAATGTATTTTTCAGAATAAAGAGGATGATTACTCTAAATCCAACATCAGATTGGCCCGTAGCATGGTCTATGTCAGATTCCTTATTCCCATCATCAATCCTCAAAGGGTCCCTACCAATCGATGCTTCGGGATAGCATTACCCATGGCAAGCCACAGAAACCTAGCAATCGACAGTTCATGATAGCACCACCCATGGCATTCAATAGCTAATTCAGGCCCAGGCAATCGACATTTCGAGATAATGTCACCCATGGCACCTGAACAATACAATGCACTTACATGCCCTTGGTAGGATATTTAAATATCCTAGGAGACAAGCACTGAGGAGATGATATGTTATAATGCGTCCTCAAGGGAGTATTTATTCCTCCTCTCATGTGGTGGGAACTCTTCTAATCAATTTAAGTTTTCAAGCTGTTCCTAGGTTATATTTTTCAAAAACCATTTTTTTTCAGAACAGAGGACTTTTTTGGCATTATTCTTCATGAAGCTCACTGAACAAGACCAGTGTGTGAGATGTGGATGCTTAAGTTACCAAGACCCGCAAACCAGAGGGCAGCAAAGAGGCCAGATACTCCCTAAGCCATAGACTTAATACATCAGCTTCTCAACTTCCTCAACCTCTTGATGAATAGTCCATCTCTTAACAAATACCCAAATCTTTAAGCCAAATAGGCCTTAGAGGCCTAAAGTCAGTATATCTCACTTATCCCCCAAGGTTTAACGCTTCAGGTCATAATTCATCAATCATTCCAACCTAGAACTTAGGTAACTATTTCATGATCACATGTTGGGGCTAACATAGTTTTTTCTTTTCTCCTTTTCTTTGTTTATGTCTCTCTCTTCTTCCTTATCACAAATTTGCAATTCAGTTCAAAAGATTTCCTCTCCTTTCAACTGATTTTTTTCTTTTCTTTTGTGTGAAAACCCTTCAAAAAAATTGAATTTCCAATCATTTTGCACTTTAATACCCCCTATGCCTAAGTGTTGCAATGCCGTCATTGCAAACAAGGTGGGTTCGAATTCAACTTACTTCATACTTTTGGAACAAGTTTATAAGGGTGGGTGGTCGGGTTGGAATGGCTGTTGTAAATAATTTCAAGCTCCAATACGAATATTGAATGTGGGGTCGGCTATTCTAAAGTATGAACCCTAAAATATAGTAGGAATGCAGTCCAAGAGGGGTAAGAAAGTCTCGATTCTTCAAATGATGGGTTGCCTCCTATCAAGTGTTAAGTTTACTATCATCAGCTGGGTGTAATGCAGCTTACGAGGAATGGAGATCAAAAGATCCTTCAACCAAGTTTGATCGGTCAACTGAAGGAATGGTTTGTCTTTAACCATTCACTACAAAGGGGTTCGAGTCATGACTGTGTCCACTGATGGTAACACCATCATGAGTCCTAACTAGTGAAAATTAGTCAAATTCAAATGATAATGCTTCTAAAAGATCGTTTAAGGGTCATAATTCCACATTGAACTATTATGATGAGAAGTCAGAAAAATGGGGTTAAATTATGTTGTTTCACCATTCCATCATTAATGCAGAATAATCAACGAGTGAATTTAAGGTCAAATGAACTCAAAAGATGAAAAAATAGGCTCACATTGATTGAATCAGGATTTCACGCATTTCATGGATTACAATATCACTAAAGACCCTAATTATCAGCTACACTTAAATTGAAAGGATTCTAGCAGAGATAAATTCCATCTAAACCTCCTAAAAATCATTAAAAAATATTATAAGAAGTTTAGTACCTTCACTTTGACCATCTAAACCCTTTTTGACCAAAAATAAAGTTCCAGAAAGGAATTTACCTTAATTTAGGCTCCTATGCAATTTACCCAGTCAAACATGGTCAAAACTCAAATGCAAGTTCACCATTAGATTTCTTGGATCCAAATTAGCTTAACACCAGAATTTGGACCTAATCAGAGTCCATCTTGACAGAGTTTGCATTTTGGGCCCTAAAAGCTCTATTTTTCATACTTAGACCCTTAACTTTCAAGTTTCCTTACATCTGTGCCCCTAAATTCTTGCCACCTTCGCACATATGCCCCCGTAGCCATTATAGTCTGAACAACATCATCGAACCCGTGGCAGCTGACTTCAATCATGGATTTCTCCCTCAATCCGCAACCAAATCCTTCCAAACTTGAAAGGAGAAATCACAATTGGATTCCCCATCGCTTGATCAAGATCTTAGACCCTGATTTGGAGTGAGAACTCTAGCGAACTCAAAGAAAACATGGGTTTTTCTTGCTTCCAAATCTGAATTCTTGGCACCTAATCTTCCTAATTGAGCTCGAATTTGAGCTCTATATAAACCCCTTGATGGTCCATCGTCAAAGTCAACCAAGAATAGGTTGGAAATCTCCCTCTTCCTTCTCCGGCAAACTTCTTCTCCGACAATAGTGGGCCCCTCCTCCTCCTTCGTCTGGCCAACCAACCACCAAATTGGGTGTCCCACTTCCTTCCTCACCTCCTCGTGACCGTCGCTAGCCAAAGCAGGGTCGTTCCCAGCCTCTTCCTCCTCGCCAATTCCATCACCGGACTTCACCTTCGTCTTTACGTCCAGCTGGCCAATGCCGAACGAATCTCACCTCCTCAAGCCCCCCAAAGCACCATAGCCTCTCCCTCTCCCTCTCTAGACCAAGCTACGCTTTTAGATTTAGGTTTCAGTCACTCTCCACCACATTCATCTCCTTTCTTCCCTGACTCCAGCACGAGCTCCGGCGAACTCACGCCGGCACCACACCACACGAAATCATAAACCACAACTAGCCACATGTTCCAGCGACCAAAAGCCACAAGTGTATTGGGGGATTTGGCTACCGAAACCCATTCCCGAACAACCCACCTCGCCACCGTCGTCTCTGACCTCGACCGAGCTCCACAGCTCATGAAACACCAAATCACCACCTCCATCATGTTCATCGTACTCCGGCGATACTTCTGATAACTTTAATTTGGGCTTTTAGCCCGTATTCTTGTCTAGAGGTCTTCTCCATCTTCAGTTATGATCTCCGATGTCGTCCACCATCTACCGATCAACTCCGGCTTTGATTCCACCACCAGAGCTGCGGTTTCGTCTGGAGAACCTATACGTACCTTCAATTGGCCAAAGCGGCAACCACAATAGCCTCAATTGCTCTAGCAAGCTTCAATTGCAACACGAGAGAAAAGCTCCAGCAGATACTGTCACATCATGGCTTTTTGTTTTTGAAATGCATTTATAATCCCTTTGCTTCCTTAGTTTGCTGCCTCAGTACACAGGGTGAGGTCCCTCACTCACACCCTCTCACACCTCACGCACCGCCCAAACCTAGGTGGGCCTGGTCCTCGATTCGGATTCGATTACCCAAATACCCATTACCTGAATTTGAGGAGAGAGAAGAAAGGAAATTTCTGAGGGAAGGAGAGGGGTTTTGCACTGTGTTGCCTCAGGATTTGTGCCTACATGATGAGTCCATTTTAATGGACTATTGTTACACCTAAGTTAACTTTATTCTTACATTTTATGTTTGTTAATAACTACATTAGGTCATAGAATGATTGCATGCATCATTACTTAAGTTTACATTTATTCTATTGCATTCTATAACTTATTATGTAACTATTTTATATTTCATGAAGGTCTCGCACACAGCGCACCCTACGCATCTCCTTCACTTGATCCACTCCATCAGGCTAATTTAAGAGTTAACAAATAATCGGGAAAGTGAGAGAGGAGGAGGAATAATTTTGCAAGATACTAGGGTCGTGAAAAGAATTCCCCCCCCCCCCCCCTCGCCACAAAAGCCGACCAGCCTCAACAAATCCACCTCTCAACAGGCGACCAATTTTAGTAAGGGATTTAAAATCCCTTGACTTACGTCGAGGAAGAAGAACAGATGGGGAGGAGATAAAAGTGGCAGAGGGGTGCTCTTGGGAAGGATCTTAGGAATGCACCACTGGAAACACCCTGCGCGCACTGTGAGGAGAACTTGCACTATGGCCCCTTTCAACCCTCTCCAAGCAACGCACGCTATCCATCTCCCCTCCAACCAGTGTGCGCCTCCATCTCCCTTCCACGTAGCAACCCTTGTGCACGCAACACCGCACACAATAGCGGTGCCTCCATCTTCTCCCATGCAGCAACGTGTGCCTGTGCCCCTCCGTCTTCTTCTTCCTCTGCTTCTCTGCAGCAGTGGCACGCGCACACCACACAACCAACAGCAACAGCGTGCACCTCATCGCTTCCCCTCCGCAAGGCAGTAGGCAACCAGCACACGCCTCCATCCTGCCCCTCTTCTCTACACGCCTCATCGCTTCCCCTTTGTGCATAGCAAGCAACCAGCGCACCTCATCACTTCTCCACACACGGCAAAAGCCCGCACCTCCAGCCTACCCAACTTCTCTATGCACGGCACACCCCTCGCGCGACCAACGATTGGCCGGCCGCAACGCCTAGCCGTGCGCGCATGCAACAGCAATAGCCCACGTCGTCTCCTGCAGCTAGCTCCACTGGCGTCAAGCTCTCCGGCTGATCGCCACCGGTCACCTCCCACCGTGCCTTCCCCGCCGTCGCGATCACCTCTCCCCCACACACTGCCGCCGAGCATCGATCGGCCTTCACGCGCACAAAGAGGAGAGAGGAAATTTCCTCTATGTTTGGTGCAATTAAAATTTACCATCCGTGCCATTATTCAATATTTAGTTGATTAATATATTTGAGTGAAATTGCATGCATGCCCTTAAGTGTTATAGTATTTCTTTCATGCACTTAACTCTTATATGTTGAGGTTGATAAATGCATTAAATCTCTTCCAGACACTCACATGACCTAAAAGAGAAATCCCTATGTCTTAAAATACAATTATGTTACATGCCATTACAACTTATTTCATGAAAGGAAAATTACATTCAAACCCCTGCAATTCTAAATTATTACATGTTCCTTCTTTTCGCCTTGTTTCACATCAGATTTGAATACGGATTGCGCACTTGATTAAACAAATAAAAAGGAAAAATATTTTGTGAACTTATTAATCTGTTCCTCCCTATGGATACGACATCCTTTTCGTGGTTTAAATCCATATCTATTTTAATCTTTGATTGAGAGATTTCCACCACATTAATTACAACGACGTATCATTCTATTTCTATTTTAATTAAGTGAAACTCTCTTTCAAATGGCGCCGTTGTCGGGGAGGCAACAGACGCAATAGATTCACTTTATTATTTCTGAGTAGTCTAAGTTGCACAATTATCTGATCATTCTTTATCTTTTTGTGCAAGGAATCTAACGGGGCGACAGGTGCAACAGAGCGACGACATCGACCTCGAGCTAAGCCCACACGAGGAGAAGACGCAAGAGACCTGGATCCCGCTTTCATAGGGGATTCTCCTTTGTCACAAATTTTATTTATGTCTTCTCACCCTTGTAGTAATCGGGGCTAAATTTTTGGGGGTCTGTCCCCACATTCTTTAGCTACTAAGGTTTACATTTTTTTATGTGTGTGATTCCATTTTCTGCTTGCTTGCCTTTAAAACCAACAAAAGAAAATATCGAGTTACCTATTTAGGAGTTGCATGCCCTTAGGTGTGCGCATTTAGGGGTGATTGAGCAGCACATTAGATCTCATTGTTGCATTGCAAGCATATTGGCACGGAGATTGCTGGAGATAGGTACACCTTTCTAACTTTTGCATCGAGCTCCTGTTCACGCATTTGCATTCAGATTAAAATTCAAGACCACCAAGTTGATTGAATTTACTAATTCAGTGATCGCCTAACTAAAAGTGGGACTGATAATCAGATTCGACCTTAAAATCAATTCACATTTGATCTGATTCTAAGGGAGTTATCTACGTTTTCACAAAAATAAAAAAAAAAGTTTTGCGGTGTGATGCACACTTCTGACACAGAGCATGCACATTAGGCACCACACTAAGGCTCGATCCCTTAAGGCTATAGGCATCGATCTCTTTATTGGAGCAAACCCTCCTATTGTACTTTGTGGTGGTGGTACTATCTTTTGACCAAGTGTTTTGATACTTCACAGAGGGGGACACCCCTTAGAGGAACAAAAGGGTAGTTAAGGGGCACCGCATATGCATCGCCTCAAAGGAAGGGTTCACCCTACTTGCATCCCTTTGTTCATCCTTGGAGTGACTTCTCACTTGATCACCTGGGAGTATCATCTAAGCAAAGTATAGGTCCTAGGGCACTCGAAGGTTGAATTAAGTCACGTAATTGCACTGAATAACTTGTTTAGCCATATATATCAAGCAATTCTACCTCCGCAACAAAGAAGGTTAAGATTTCAAGTCATCACCCCTCTTATACCACTTACGTGGGAACGGAGGGATAAGCCTTGACCTTTTAACCTATCTTTAGAGTGGAGGCCTCACTTACTCAATCAATAAGAACTTGAATTATGATTGATATTGTATGCTTGGTAGACGCTCTCTTGAGGGTAGTCTAGTGTTTGATCCTGAGCCCGAGAGAATTCTTAGGAGAGCTCACCTAGGAAAGAAAAGAGAAGGTATGGCTGATCAAGGAGCAAATCAACAAAGGACCTTGAGGAACTATTTTATTCCAACTAACCGACCAGCACAAGCACTAGGACAACCGGCAGGGGATAATCCATATGAGATCAAGAGCAGTACCATATCTTTGTTTCCCTCCTTTTATGGTACTACTAGGGAGGACCCCTACCAGCATTTGGAGGAATTCACCGAGGTTTGTTCCACGGTGAAGCTCCAAGGCTTTACTGATGAAGCCCTGATAAGGTCTCTATTTCCATTCTCCCTAAAGGATAAGGCCAAGTACTGGTATCATACCCTCGATGCAAGTGTAAATGATTGAACCACTCTTAAGGGAGAATTTTTGAAAAAATATTTTCCTATGAGTAAGACCAACCATTACAGAAGAGAGATTATGGATTTTACTCAATAGGAAGGGGAGCAATTTCATGAGACATGGGATCGCTTTAATGACCTTCTTAGGTTATGCCCCCACCATCAGGTGCCAAGATGGCAATTGGTCGAAAGGTTCTATAATGGATTATCTGAAAGGCATAGGCAAACCATCAATGCAACCTGTGCAGGAACCTTCATGACCAAAACTGAGGATGAAGCTTGGGCATTATTTGAAACATTAAGCAGCAACTTCATACATTTGTCCTCTGCCTACCAAGAAAGAAAACCATCAATCTTGCAGAGGAAGATAGAGGCCCATGAAGCTGGGGCTTCTCAGGATTTGGCTTATCAAATTCAATTATTGAATAGAAACTTTGATAGGCTTTTAGCAAACCTCGGCATGAACCTGCAAGCAGCCTCTATCTCTCAAGCTTCAAGAGAATGCTCCATTTGCCAAAGCACAACGCATGCCACTGCAGAGTGCCATCAGGAAAATCAATTCCCTGAGTTGATTCAGGCCAACTTGAATGCAGCCCAAGGTTTCCACCCTCCTCCTCACAATAACCCTTATTCCAATACCTATAATCTGGGGTGGAGGAACCATCCAAACTTCTCTTGGAAGCAAGGTGATGCTTCTAACTCAGGGAATACAAGACCCTTACCTCCCCAACCCATATACCAACCATCTTATGAAAACCCTCCTCAGAATAAGCCCTCTGAGATGGATGAGCTTAAAGCCATGATGAAAGCGATGCAAGAGCATCAAAATATGGTCGTCCCATCTCAGAATAAGATGATTACTGATATGTAATCCCAAATTGGTCATCCTACTGAGGCAGTTAGGCAACGTGATCCGGGGAAGCTGCCTAGCTCTTCTGAGGAGAGCCCTAAGGGCAAGCGGGTCGTATTCAAGGAGCATGCCTGGTCGCTCGTGTTTAGCATGTCAGAAATCGAGGTTACAAGTAACCTGTCGTTGTAGTTGCAAAACACATCGATCAAATAAAATTTATACCGAAACTCTAAGGGAGTCCCAGGTCGAACACAGGGAGGCGACGTTTACTTTACTTGAAAATCGCGCTTCGTTTTGTTTCTTTTTTTATCTTGGGGTTTTGTTATTTTTTTGTATTTTTGAAATAAAAGACAAATATAATGAATCACAAGATAGAAATGGAACAAATATGATATATATATCAAGCCAATGTCAATTACAATGAACTATAAAAGCATAAAAAGAGAGGGAGGTGAGAGGAAATCTCCCGAATCAGCTGTTCGACGAGACATGGTTTCTAGCGGAAGCTCGGACAAAGGAGGTGAGGAGCGGGACAATGGAGGTGAGATGCTAGAGGACGTCGGGTTGAGGAAAGCTTCGGCGTAGCTTCGGAATTGAGGTGAGAAGACGGAGTTGATCTGCTACTGGAATAGTGGTGAGAGGACGGCTCCAAGGTGACCTATAAAGGGAGATGGGAAGTTGGAGGAGTATTTGGTGGGGCAGAGGTTCGCTACACTAATAGGCACCTTAGGAGCTTGAGAACAAGCTCTAATGGAGTGTTGGTAGGCTTGCTAGAGCTTGGGAGTAGGTGGGAGCAGAGTAGGTAGAGATGGCTTGGAAGGGAGGGGGTGAAGGTCCTTTTATCGTGGTGGAGAAGAGGCAAAAATCGGTATGAGACCATTAGTGACATCCAGGCCGTTGCTGGAAACATCGTTGTAGGCAGCTCATGCCTGCTGGCACCCACAACTGGCTTTGCTGGCATGCGATGAATTACCAACGGCTGTAAGCATCACTGTAAGTCCAGCTCATGCATCGCTGTAGTCCACCTCATGCTGCGCTGGCGCTACGCGCAAGCACGCCTGTGCGCCCACGCACGCATTCACGCTGCTACGCGCGTGCAGTGCTGTGTGCGTGTGCTGGTGGCCTGGGCTACACCACATGGTGTAGTCTGGGCCGTCCATCTTCTTCTTGTTGTAGGGGCTGCTACGGAGGTCGGATTGAGTCGATTTTTGCACCTTTAGGTTGCCATCGTCGACCCAAATCCATCCGCACAGCCGGATTTATCATTTGAAGCTTCGAATTATGTCTCCTAGCCCCTTGGTTGTTGACCTTCCTCGAACTACATATGGTGCTTCGGAACTCCGATCGAGGCGATTTCAGAGGCGTTGGACTCCGATCGTCATCTTAATCAGATCTGTACGGTCGGATCGTCAATCCGAGGCTCCGAATTAAATATCCTTCTCTCCTAACCACAAAAAGGATGCAATTAACCTAAATTATATACAACTACTCTAAATGCAGAATGATGCATGCTATACAATATTTATAACATGAAATACAAATCTAATCCTAGGAACATGCATGAATAGACAATTTACCCTTAATAAATGTGTTTACATCATACCCCTATGCCTATCTTTTGCTATTCCCTAGCAAAATTAAACTATATGCTATGTATACAGGCAGAATTAGGATTAGATCACTTAAGCCTAAGTGGTTTATTAACAATAGAAAATTTCAACCAAGGTCATAAACTACGAAAACTCAACAGTACCCGGGTGTCTGCCAGAATGCAGATCGCCCAAGTTCTCGCCTTATTTGAGAAGGGAAGATATCTATATTTTATTTTTCTTCTTTTCTAATTTTTTTTGTACTTTTCGAGTTTGAGAGTTCTAGGATAATTTTTTACGGCTACCCAACCCACCCAAGACTCGAAAAGGACTCCAAGTACTAAGCATCTTTGTGAAAAAGTGATAGACTCACAAAAAGGCCGTTAAGACGGACTTCGAGTTTCTACGACCCAAGGTGACCTTGCCTAAAGGTTTATCTTTACGATCGGTAGCTTTCTCCCTACTTTCTATTATATGGGATCAAAACAAGCGCGAACCCAGTGTATATCTCCCCGGTTTATTCTACTTCGCCACTTCTTCCTTAGGTGTTTTGGGAATTATTGTGCTTTTTTTTTTGTGAGCTGGGTTCTGGACAACCAGCCAATGAGTTGTTACCACCGACAACTTGCTAGCCATACTCGTGCGGTAAAGTGTGATTTTATTTATTTTTTTATTTTCTCCTTTTTCTTTTTCTTTTTTTTTCTTTTCTTTTTGACTGTTCCTTTCTTTTGTTATAAGTAGGTGGCTTCCCTGATCTCAGATTTACCTAAAGGCAGTACAACGAAAATGATCTTGTGGCTGGGCTCTGGACAACCGGCCGATGAGCTGTTACCACCGACAACTTGCCAGCCATACCACCCAAGTCGGTCCCTTAGCTACCCAATTTCCGTAAAAATCGTCAGAAAGTGAGTCAGTGTAAAAAATGTTTGTAGATGCTTAGGCTTACAGCCCCCCCAAATCAGAGGGCAAGTTGATAACTTGCATACTTATCATCCCAAATTATTTACCAAATTAAAATAAATTTTAATTGGCGAGGACTCGAGACTAAATCCACATTTGAGTGGACACCCGGGCTAATTAAGCCCGAAGACCTGAAGAGTTAGGTCCTCTCGTATCATTTCCTAAAGTTAATAACTTCCAAATGCCTAAGTTCTCATTTCCTAATTTCTTTCTTTTTTTATCTTTTTTCAAATTTTCAATTTTTTTTAATTTTATAAGAAACTAAAAGAAATTTTATAAAGTTAACATAATGATTTTAGGAATTGATTATCTGCCCCCATGCCTAAATGATGCAATGTCCTCATTGTAAAAGTAAAGACATGAAAAAGGCGAAGTAAACAGAATATCACCTGAGTGTCGTGAAAATCCGGTCAGCTCCGCAGAGAGAAGAGTGTATACACATGTGCTAAGTTTAATGTCTTCAGCTAGGCATAACATACATACAGATAAGAAATTGAGAATTCACAAGTGTGGGTCAGAATCAAAATCAAAAGGTTGATCCTGAAACCCATCTGCAGAAGATGTCCACAGACGTGGACGAGATTATGGTGCTGACCTATGCCCCAGGCTCGAGTGGTTCTCTGGTTCTGGATGAAAATCACCCAGAACCGAAGGTTGTTGTGTTTGCAGGGCTGGGCTTGTGGTTTACTGGTGTGCAACCCAAGACCAAAGTGTCGGACAACGGGTAAAGATGGTTCAATAGGTGCGGTTGTCCACTTAACATCTAGCTCAGAAAAATAATTAGTTATTTCGAGCTTGGGTTGCACGTGAAAGATATCGTAAGGGTCCTGGTAGAAAGTAAGTGGTTTTAGGTCAATAGGTACCCTTAGATCCAAAATCAAACTTCCCTCAGAATTAGCCTCCCAAATCTTTATTTCAATAATTCTATCCTCCAACATCAAGGGCTCAGGATTTGGGACCTCTAGCATATTATTCACCCCATATGATTCTCCCAAGTCCAGAAATTGTGGCAGAATCAAGATTGACTTGGGCATAAAGATCTCAGAAGTCAGCTCTTCAGGGTGCAAATGAGGACTAGGGTCAGTGATTGAATCATCAAGATTCGGATCCTCCAAGTTAACCCCAACCGAATCCAAATCTTCAATGAATGGGCTATCAAATGGTTCATCAGATTCCTCATGCCCGTTTGTCTCACTAAAATCATTTTCCTTATGTTCAAGTGAGACTTCACCTAAAGATTCTTCACCCTAAGAGTCAAAGAATTGATGATCCTCATTTATATATGTCTCAAAATCATAAATCATTTCTTAATCCAAGGAGACATAATTTTCTTCGTTTCTTGACTTGGGGATCTCCGATGCATCAATCGGTTCATCCTTAAATTGTTGCTCTAGCCCAACCTGGTCATCCCCGATCTCAGAGAATGTATCCCCCCGACAGGCGCCTGAGCAGGTTCAGACATTGGCTCTCCTAAAGGGGATTCATCTTGAGAATCATCCCAAGATTTGACTAGTGCAACCACAAATTTCATCCTCAACCTCGATAATTTCCTAAGAAGAAACTCACCCAAGTCCCTATCCCTAACACTTTGGAGCAAATCCAATAGAGAACTATTAAGTTCATCAATCATTTTGATCATAGGCTCTAGTGCTTCAGTGCATGGTGTTGGCTGAGCTTCTAAAGATTATATAGTGGTCCTCAAATTAGCCAACACCCTATCCTGGATCTGGTTCACCTGAATCGACTGGTTCGGTTCAGGTTTAGGTGGGTTCAAGTTAAATCTAGGGGAGTCAAGATATCGAGGTTCTCGGGTCCCTCCCTGAAAATAGGTCATTCTAGGTTGTTCAAAGGATGGTGGTGACCTATATTCAGTGGAATATTGCGGAGGGTTGGTGTTATAATCATGATATCCTTCCTGATTGTAGATCAGGTTGGTTTGGTCATCAAAGGATGGAGATCCATAATTATTTTAGCTCTAGGAAGGATAATAATCATAGTCTTGTCGTCCAGGGTTAGGCCTTGGACACTGAGGTCCGGACTCATATCCCCAATCAAAGTCATCCCGGCTAGTGGGTGGGTAATTACAAGTCAAGTCGGGATAGTAATCATCTTGGGGATAAGTGGTGGTAGGAGGATAGGATGTGAAATGTGTGTAGGATGTGGAAGGGTACATGGTGAAGTAAGGAGGGAAATCAGAAGAGAAAGGAGCCCTGCAATACAAAAATACAAGCCTGTCCTTAGTTTGGGTAGCCTAAAGGTCTACAGACTCTCAGAATCCATCCTCAGATTATAGATGATTTACTCTACTTATGTCCAGGCAATCCAACTAGTTAGAAGGAGGGACTGGGGAGAAGGTTCTTCCTTTGGCTTGTGCCTCCGGTTCTTAGTGTACCCCCCAGCCGCAGTCGTTTGACACTACTCCTCTAGCTAGACATCAGATTGACTAGTATAAGCAGGTTAATCATGAACAATCTCAATCTGGATCCCGACGAGAGAACCAGTCCTTAGGGCCAACGTCTAATCAATTTTAGTTAGGCTTGGGACAATGATGCTTCAGGAATGTGATGGGCCCTTTAGATGGGTTGTGCCCTTAATGATCAGTTAAAATGTGTGTGTGTGCACAACCAGGGTTTGCAAACAAGGATATTTGATGATGTGTCTTTTAGAGTTCAACCTTGTTTAGTAGCTTTTAGGGTTTAATCTTAGGTATATTCAATCAAGTTTAAGAAAACACTCCAAGTTTTGCAAGCACTGGTGATGATATATTCCTTTAGAAATCAAAGAAAAAAATGTGGAGTGCCTGGTTTAGCCTTAAGAATCAACCCTAAGTGGCAAGCTACTTGATGAATCACTTTTATCTTAAGTGGTGCGACCCAAACAGTTCAATCAATTGGCCTATTGCACCACTTAGTTAAGGCACACAGAAATTTTTAACCTATTCAGATTTCTACTCACTTATTTGTGTGTTGAATTAAGTGTACCAGGTCCACAGGTCAAATCCCAGTTAAGTGGTAGAATCGATGTGATTGTGTGCCTTAGGGTGAGAAGTTGTGGGTGTTAAGTGTGTAGCTTACAGAAAATCCCACAATCAGATAACACTTTTTTTTATTTTTTATTTTTATTTATGTGGATGGCGAGGTGAGTGGAGGTGGCAAACAAACAACCAAATCTATCCTAGGGTTCATAAAAAGCACCTAAGTTGATTTGGGTTTGAGTTATTTGGTTATGGAATGAAAATTAAGGTGGGGGTGGTGTGGGGGACACTTACAAAACACTCTACCCACACTTTACTCTGGTCTACCGCACTTGGATCTCCATGCTAGAGTACCTGCAAGACAGTAGATCAAAGACAAGTAGGGTTAGTGCTATGTAAATGCAAAGAAGCATAATAAACAATAAAGTAAATTCCATTACCTCCTCGGCAACGGCGCCAAAATGGTCATATTGTCCCCGACAACGGCGCCAAAATGGTCGAGCGTGTTTCGCGTGTTAGAAATCGAGGTAACAAGTAACCTATCATCGTAGTTGCAAAACACGTCGATCAAATAAAACTTATACCGAAACTCCAAGGGAGTCCCAGGTCGAGCACAGGGAGGCGACGTTTACTTTACCTGAAAACCGTGCTTCGTTTTGTTTCTTTTTTGCATTTTGGGGTTTTGTTACTTTTTTTGTATTTTTGAAATAAAAGACAAGTAGAATGAATCACAAGATAGAAATGGAACAAATATGATATATATATCAAGCCAATGTCAATTACAATGAACTATAAAAGCATAAAAAGAGAGGGAGGTGAGAGGAAATCTCCCAAATCAGCTGTTCGGCGAGACACGGCGTCTGGCGGAAGCTCGGACAAAGGAGGTGAGGAGCGGGACAACGAAGGTGAGATGCTAGAGGATGTCAGGTTGAGGAAAGCTTCAGCGTAGCTTCGGAATTGAGGTGAGAAGACGGAGTTGATTTGCTACCGGAATAGAGGTGAGAGGACTGCTCCAAGGTGACCTATGAAGGGAGATGGGAAGTTGGAGAACTATTTGGTGGGGCAGAGGTTTGCTACACTAATAGGCACCTTGGGAGCTTGAGAACAAGCTCTAATGGAGCGTTGGTAGGCTTGCTAGAGCTTGGGAGTAGGTGGGAGTAGAGTAGGTAGAGATGGCTTGGAAGGGAGGGGGTGAAGGTCCTTTTATAGTGGTGGAGAAGAGGCAAAAATCGGTATGGGACCATTAGTGACATCAAGCCGTCGTTGGAAACGTCGCTGTAGGTAGCTCATGCCCGCTGGTGCCCACAGCTGGCTTTGCTGCCATGTGATGAATTACCAACGGCTGTAAGTTCAGCTCATGCGTCGCTGTAGTCCACCTCACACTGCGCTGGCACTACGCGCATGCGCGCTTGCACTACGCGCATGCACGCTTGCACGCCCGCGCGTGCACCTGTGCTGCTACGCGCGTGTGGTGTTGCGTGCGTGTGCTGGCGGCCTGGGCTGTGCCACGTGGCGCAGTCTGGGCCGTTCATCTTCTTCTTGCTGTAGGGGCTACTACAGAGGTTGGATTGAGTCGATTTTCACACTGTTAGACTGCGATCGTCGACCCAAATCTATCCGCGTGTCGGATTTATCGTTTAAAGCTCTGAATTATGTCTCCTAGTCCCTTGGCCGTTGATCTTCCTCGGACTGCATATGGAGCTACGGAACTCCGATGGAGGCGATTTCAGAGGTGTTGGACTCCGATCGTCGTCTTGATCAGATCCGTATGGTCGGATCGTCAATCCGAGGCTCTGAAGTAAATATCCTTCTCTCCTAACCACAAAAAGGGTGCAATTAACCTAAATTATATACAACTACTCTAAATGCAGAATGATGCATGCTATGCAATATTTATAACATGAAATGTAAATCTAAGCCTAGGAACATGCATGAATAGGCATTTTACCCTTAATAAATGTGTTTACATCAGTGCCCAAGCGGTGACCGTGCTGAGGAGTGGAAAGAAGATTGACAAGCCTGATAACACTCCTACGGTTACGTCTCAAAATTCCCCTTCTACACCTAACCCGACTTCCATCTCCACCGAGGAAGAGCCACATTGCTCTCCCTTGCTTGAAATCACCCACAATGGGAATGTCGTCCTTCCACCACCCCTCTCCTGCCATGACGACCCCTCTACCCAGAAGCTGAGGGTGCCCTATCCAGAGCACTTATCTGCTCCTAGGGAATATTCTATTGGCACTCCTAGAGCCAAGGATAGGACGGAGGAGATTATGGACACTTTTAGGAAAGTCCAGATTAACTTGCCTCTGTTGGAAGCTATCAAACAAATCCCGTCCTATGCCAAGTTTCTAAAGGACCTATGCACCTAAAAGTGCCGATCTAGGAAACAAGTGCAAACCAAGGTCATCCTACCTGACCATGTTAGCTCTGTTCTCCAACATGGAACACCCCCCAAAATGAAAGTCCCAGGGGCCCCGTATATTTTAGTGGTTATAGGTAACCAACATAATGACGAGGCTCTGCTCAATCTAGGTGCGAGGGTGAACATTTTACTGAGCTCTGTTTATGACCTTTTGGGAGGAGGCAAGTTAAAGCCTAGTTCAGTCATCCTCCAGGTCGCAGATAGATCACTTAAGACACCGCAGGGATTGCTGGAAGATGTCCTTATGAGAGTGGAGGACTTCTTCTTCTCTGTTGACTTTCTGGTGCTTGATGCTGACCCTTCTAATAAGCCCACAAAGCCATCCATTATTCTGGGACACCCCTTCTAGGCCACAGCTAACGCCTCTAGCAATTTTAGATTAGGGGCACTTAAAATGGGCTTTAGGAACAAGAAGATCCGGTTGAATGTTTTTGATACATACAAGCAATCTGGATTTGAAGATTGTTCTCAGATTGAGGTCATTGATGAAATAATTGAAGATACTACTCCAGCACTCCTATGTAGAGATCCCCTTCAAAAGGTCATATCTAAGAACCATCCTCCGATTATTAAAGAAACTGAAAGGGAAATGCTCGGATTAGAAGCGTTGCTGGGGATACACACAGGAGTCTCTATCCCCACTCTGGACCGTGAAGGTAGATCCGCTACCTGAGGCGAGGACATCTCAACTTAAACCCACAATCCAAAAGGCTCCTGAGTTGGAGTTGGAACCCCTCCCAAGCACATTAAAATATGCTTTCCTTAGCCCTAATGACATGCTCCCCATTATTATCTCATCTACATTATCTAAATCGCAGGAGGGAGCTCTACTTGAGTGTTTACAAAGGCACAAGGAAGCAATTTCCTAGTCAATTGCTGATATTAAGGGTGTTGATCCCTCTCTTTGCATGCATCATATATACACGAACGAGTCTGTGAAACCTTTTTGAGACATGCAGAGAAGGCTCAACCCAAATATGAGAGAGGTTGCTAAAATGGAGATTCTGAAATGGCTGGATGTAGGGATTATCTATCCCATTTCAGATAGTAAATCGGTCAGTCCTATTCATGTAGTACCCAAAAAGGTATGAATCACTATGGGGGAGAATGACCAAGGAGAGCTGGTGACCACTAGACCCTCAACTGGTTGGAGGGTCTGCATTGATTACCACCGTTTGAACATGGCTACCTAGAAAGACCATTTCCCCTTACCATTTATCGATCAAATTTTGGAACGACTGGCGGGGAACAAGTACTTCTATTTTCTTGACGGGTACTCTGGGTATAATCAGATAGTCATTTTTCCTGACGATCAAGTGCGAACCACCTTCACAAGTTCGTATGGCACATTTGTGTTCCGTCGAATGTCATTTGGGTTATGTAATGCTCCTGCCACTTTCCAACGTTGTATGATGGCTATCTTTTCTGATATGATCAACAAGTTCATTGAAATTTTTGTGGATGACTTCTCCATTTATGGCTCGTCGTTTGACCTATGCCTTTCGCACCTTGATAAAGTCTTAACCCATTGCGAAGAGCCAAGATGGTGCTTAGCTGGGAGAAAAGCCACTTTATGGTCCAGCAGGGCATTGTGTTAGGGCATATAGTTTTCGAGAGAGGATTAGAGGTGGACACCGCAAAAATTGATTCCACCTCTAACCTTCCATTGCCCGCCAATGTTCGTCAAGTTAGATCTTTCTTGGCCATGCTAAATTTTATAGGCACTTCATTAGAGATTTCAGTAAAATCTCTAAGCCACTCTGTGACCTGTTAGCGAAGGATGTCTCCTTCGATTTTGATGATAGATGTGGCGAGGCTTTCCAAGTCTTAAAGAAAGCCCTTATTACCGCACCGATTCTCCAAGCACTAGATTGGACCCTCCCATTTGAGTTAATGTGTGATGCTTCTTATTTTGCAGTGGGAGCGGTCTTAGGTCAAAGGGTTGATGGTAAACCTCATGTGCTGCATTATGCCAGCAAGACCCTTACGGATCCTCAGCAAAACTACACGATCACTGGAAAGGAACTTCTTGCTGTAGTATTTGCTTTGGAAAAGTTTCGATCTTATCTTTTGGGATCCAAGGTTGTGGTGTTCACTGATCATTCTGCCTTAAAGCATCTTCTTGCTAAAAAGGACACCAAACCTCGCCTAATTCGTTGGATTCTGCTACTCTAGGAGTTTGACTTGGAAATTAAAGATAAGAAAGGAGTTGAGAATGTGGTAGCAGATCATCCATCTAGGATCCCTATTGAGGCATCAAACCCTACTGGCGGTATTCAAGAGACTTTCTCTGATGAGTCTCTAATGGCCGTGGAGGCTAAAACTCCGTGGTTTGCTGACATAGTGAACTATCTGGTCACGGGCATTACCCCTAGTACTTGGGACAAGTAGAAGCGAGACAGGTTTCTTTCTAACCCTAAATTTTATCACTGGGAGGAACCTGAGCTTTTTAGAGTAGGCCCTGACCAGCTTTTTCACCTTTGTGTCCTTGATGAAGAACAAAAAGTGTTCTGAGTTTCTGCCATGACCTCCATTATGGGGGACATTTTTGTGGGAAGAAGATTGCCCATAAAGTTCTTCAGTCTGGCTTTTGGTGGCCCACATTATTCTGAGATACACATACGTATGTGGGCACATGTCTACGTTGCCAACAGATAGGAACCACTGGAAAAAGGTATGAGATGCCCCAGCAACCTATCCTTCCTATTGAGATCTTTGATATTTGGGGCATCGACTTCATGGGTCCCTTTCCTATGTCCTTCAAATATGAGTACATCCCTGTGGCTGTGGACTATGTATCGAAATGGATAGAAGCCATACCCACGCGAACCAATGATCATTCCGTGGTCTTGGGATTTGTTAAGGCTAATATCATTTCTCGGTACGGGTGCCCAAGGACGATCATAAGTGATGGAGGCCCTCACTTCAAGAACGTACACTTCACAAGACTACTCCAAAATTTGGGAGTCAACCACATGATAGCCACACCTTACCATCCCCAAATGAGTAGACAAGTTGAACTGTCTAATAGGGAGATTAAGCGAATTTTAGAAAAAACTGTCAGGCCCGATATTAAGGATCGATCTAAAAAACTAAATGATGCTCTTTGGGCCTACAGAATCGCGTATAAGATCCCCTTGGGCATGTCTCCTTTCCGTCTTGTCTACGAACAAGCATGCCATCTTCCCATTGAAATCCAACATAAAGCCTATTAGGCTATTAAAAACATTAACTTGAATCTGGATAAAGCGGGAAAGGCACGTATGTTAGAGTTAAGTGAGCTTGAGGAGCTTTGTAATGAAGCCTATGAAACTTCTCAAGCTTACAAGCAACGTACAAAGGTCTTCCATGATAAGCACATTATTAGAAAGACTTTTGAGCCCAACTAGTGGATCTGGCTTTTCAATTCCAGCCTTAAATTATTTCTAGGAAAGCTCAAGTTCCGCTGGGATGGGACATACATTGTTATCAATACTTTCCCTCATGGAGCTGTAGAAATTCGAAACCCTACTTCTGGTGCAAGCTTTAAGATAAATGGCCAGCGACTTAAACCTTATATTACTCTTTCAGATGGCCAGGTTTTTGGATGCACTTCGGCTTGAGGAGCCTTAGCTCCTCCCACTCTCCACCTCAGGTGATATTCTTCTATGTTTGCATTTTTCAATGAGGACATTGTCAGTCTTAGGCATGGGGGGGTATAACCTAAGAATGTTTATAGTATTTATAAATATTTGCATACAATGTTTATAGCATTTATAAATATTTGCATACATTTAGGAGATAAAAAAAAACCTCTTATTTTCTTGAGCTGAATTAGTTAGTCCCTAGCAAAACATCTTTGTCATAGAAGTGTCTTTAAAGATTTTTCTTCTTAAATTGTTTCTTAAGTTTAGAATCCAGTACATTTACTTCACTTGCACATAGACTGGGTAATGGACCTTTGAAGAAAACCAATAAGCATTTTTAGTCTACTGAACCCTTAGACAGTTAATAGGGAGTCAGGCATACTATCTTCTAGTAGATCCACCTCATATTTGTGAGAAGAAAGTAGAGAGATTACTGGTGCACTAAGTCTAATGCAAGGACTCTTAAGTTTTGGACAATTAGATGATGATACCTCAGAGTTAGGCATAGTTTTCTCTCTCTATTCCTGTGTGCATACATTGTGTGAATTCTTGAGAGTCACCAAATAAAGCAGATACACAGAGATTGAGTCTTAATAAAGCTATGACTTTGGTGGATGGTTACGATTATCCTTCATAGAGTCCTTGGCTGAAGGAAGGTAAGTGTCAAATGTTAGAAATACACCTGTCCTATCCATTCCTTTTCGGTGCCGAGAATAGGCACTTCTACCAAATAAGCCACACAATATCCTCTTGACCATCATCATCCCTAATAATGTCTCATAAATAAAAGTTTATGTCGTGTTATGTTGATTTATAAAGAAAGAAAAAGAAAAAAAAAAGATGAAACAATTATATTAAAAAAAAAGAGAAAAAAAAAGAAGAAAAGAGAGAGAAAAGAAAAAGAAAAGAGTCCAAGTTTTATCTTCGTAACATTATTTTTGAGGCAACACAAACACCTATCGTGATCCACCAAGTATGACCCATACCTTCCTTTCAGTATTTCTGATCGCCCGAATACTGACTGAGGACTCTAACTTAATTGTAGAGTTATTAGGACTTTAATTGAAGTGTGAATGCCATATGAGGTCACCAAATAATGAGTACACTTACTAAATCTGGCGAGAGTTGTGATCTTAGAAAGAAAAGAAAGAAAAGAGTGAGCGCCAAGGAACATCAGGAGAGCACAGTTGTTCAGCCTCTATCCGAGTTGACTTGTTTAATAATCTAGAGATCTAGAGTATGTAGCACTAGATTACATGTAGCACCAGATGAGTGTGTGCCACCAAATACAAATCCATTCAACTCGATATCTCCTACCTAACCCAGAAGCCGGGGTCAAATTACATATTATCTTCTGCTTTATCCCCGAGGGAAGTAGTTGCCTATCCCGACAGAAATATTTACCATGGGTGAAGTACGAACTCCCAACGTGAACTGGCTTTTAACTTGGATCTGTTGTCTATACTATTATCACTTCACAATTATATGGATCTCTAATTGTTTGAAATAAGAAAAGAAGAAATCTTCTGATTACTTCCATTATTTTTCATTTTTGCTAGGGACTAGCAAATCCTAGGCATGAGGGTATTTGATGAGTTCATTTTAATGGACTATTGTTACGCCTAAGTTAACTTTATTCTTACATTTTATGTTTGTTAATAACTACATTAGGTCATAGAATGATTGCATGCATCATTACTTAAGTTTACAACTATTCTATTGCATTCTATAACTTATTATGTAATTATTTTATATTTCATGTAGGTTTCGCACATAGCACACCCTATGCATCTCCACTTGATCCACTCCATCAGGCTAATTTAAGAGTTTACAAATAATCGGGAAAGTGAGAGAGGAGGAGGAATAATTTTGCAAGAGACCAAGGTTGTGAAAAGAATTCCCCCCCCCAATAGTCGGCCGGCATCAACAAATCCACCTCTCAACAAGCGGCCAATTTTAGTAAGGGATTTAAAATCCCTTGACTTGCACCAGGGAAGAAGAATGGATGGGTAGGAGATAAAAGTTGCAGGGGGGATGCTCTTGGGAAAGATCTTGGGAATGCACCACTGGGTACACCCTACGCTCACCGTAAGGACAACCTGCACTATGGCCCCTTTCAACCCTCTCCAAGCAAGGCACGCTACCCATATCCCCTCCAACCAATGCACGCCTCCATCTCCCTTCTATGCAGCATCTCTTGTACGTGCAACACTGCCCTTGTGCGTGCAACACCGCACGCAGCAGCGGCGCCTCCATCTTCTCCCATGCAGCAGCGCGTGCCTGTGCCTCTCCATCTTCTTCTTCCTCTACTTCCCTGCAGCAGTGGCGCACACACACTACACAACCAACAGCAGCAGTGCACCCCTCATCACTTCCCCTCTGCACGGCAGCAGGCAACCAGCGCGTGCCTCCATCCTACCCCTCTTCTTTACGTGCCTCATCGCTTCCCCTTCGTGCACAGCAGGCAACCAGCGTGCCTCATCTCTTCTCCATGCATAGCAACAGCACGTGCCTCTAGCCTACCCAACTTCTCTACACGCAATGCCCCCTCCCGCGACCAACAGTCGGCCGGTCGCGACGCCTAGCCGCACGCGCATTCCACAGCAACTACCCGTGTCCTTTCCTACAGCAGCTCCGCCAGAGTCAAGCTCTTCGGCTGACCGCCATCGGTCACCTCCAGCCGTGCTTCCCCCGCCATCGCGATCACCTCTCTCCCACGCACTGCTGTCGAGCGTCGATCGACTGGCCGCCAAGCCCTCATGCACGCAAAGAGGAGAGAGGAAATTTCCTCTATTTTTGGTGCAATTAAAATTTACCATCCATGCCATTTCCAAAAACACTATTGCAATATTTAGTTGATTAATTTATTTGAGTGAAATTGCATGCATGCCCTTAAGTGTTATAGTATTTCTTTCATGCACTTAACTCTTATATGTTGAGGTTGATAAATGCATTAAATCTCTTCCAGACCAAATACTACGACTAGCAACTCTTTCTCAGTAATTGTATAATTATGTTGAGCCTCATCTAGTGTCTTGCTGGCATAATATATTACCACTGGTTTTCCATCAATCTTTTGCCCAAGAACCGCTCCTACCTCGTAGTCAGACGCGTCGCACATGATCTCAAACGGCTGATACCAGTCTGAAGATTGTAGGATTGGAGCCTGTGTTACTCGGTCACATAGAATTTTAAATGCGCGAACACACTCACTTGTCATCTCAAAGGGAGTGCCCTTTGAGAGAATATTAGTCAAGGGGAGTGCAACCTTGGAAAAATTAAATATAAAATGTTGATAAAAACCAACATCCCCATAAAAGATCAAATATCGTTGACCGAGGAAGGCAAAGGAAGTTTGAAAATCAGATTCATCTTTGCTCAATCAACTTGAATACCCTTCTCAGAAATAAGGGGTCCAAGTATGATGCCCTCAGGAACCATGAAGTGGCTCTTTTCCCAGGAGAGAACCAGATTCACTTAAATGCATCGCCAGAGGATCTGAACCAAGTGTCGAAGGCAATCTTCAAATGTTTAACCGAAAGTCGAGAAGTCATCCATGAAAACTTCAAGGTATTTACCTACCATATCGGAAAATATGGCTAGCATGCACCAATGAAAAGTGGCAGGTGCATTGCATAGCGCAAATGGAATCCTATGGAATGCATAAGTCCCGTAGGGGCAGGTAAAGGTGGTCTTCTCCTGATCTTTAGGATGAATTGCCACTTGGTTATATCCGGAGTACCCAGCCAAAAAGTAGAAAATCAATTCCCTCCCAACTTCTCAAGGATCTAGTCAATAAACAAGAGAGGGAAATGATCTTTCTTCGTTGAGGTATTTAGTTTTTGATAATCTATACAGACTCTCCACAAGTTTGCAATCCAAGTAGGGATGGTTTCTCCAGATTCAGTTGTAATCACAATGAGTCCCACCTTTTTAGGCACAACCTAAATGGGACTCGCCCAGCAGCTATCAGAGATGGGGTAGATGATACCCGCATGGAGCCACTTGATGATCTCCTTTTTCGCGACCTCCTGGAGATTCAAGTTAAGTCTTCTCTGGATCTCGTGAGAAGGTCGTGAGCCCTCTTTGACATAAATTCAATGGGTACAATATGAGGGGCTTATTCAAGTCAAGTCAACTAGAGTCCAACCAATGGCTCTATGGTGCTATTGGAAAAAGAAATTGATTTTGTTCCCTGATCAGGAGTTAGTCAAGAATTAATAATCACTGAAAACATCTTATTGGGACTCAAAAATACATACTTCAAGTGGTCTGGGAGTGGTTTCAATTCCAGGACTGGGTTATTAGCAGTAGGTAGAGGTTCAGGGTTTGCCTCAGAGGATAGGGTAGAGGCTAGGGATGGGTCTAGATCAAATTCATGCTCCCTACTCTGTGGGTCATGATCTTCTTGTGATTGAGGACCTTAGAAAATTGAGTTCACCTTAGAAATTGGGTCCTCAACCAAAGAACCTATATCATATACTTCCTCAATTTCCCCACAATTTATTCCTTTCTGGGCCTTAAAAATATCAATCCTTAACATTTTATCCCTGAATTTCAACTCTATCTGACCCTCTTCGCAATTAATATTCGCCCTAGTAGTTGATAGGAACGGTCTCCCTAAGATGATTAGCATGTCTTTAAGATTCTCCGAAGTATCTATATCCAAAATAATGAAATCCACCGGTAAATAGAAATCTCGTACCCTAAGTAGTGCATCCTTGAGAATTCCTCTTGGTGACTTAATCGATCTATCAACTAATTGTAGTGTCATCTCAGTCAGTTTAAGCCCAGTTTCCTCAAAGTGGTCTAGCAGGGAGGTACGAATCAAGTTTATAGATGTTCCTAAATCTAATAAAGCATGATCAAACTCTAAAGTTCCAATCTTACAGGAGACCAAAGGAGTGCCAAGATCTTTCACTTTCTGTGGGAGTTTACTCAAGATTATTGAGGTAGTTTGATCTAACAATACAATCGGCCTCCCATCTTTATTTCATAGCTTACGCTTCGGTGTACACAAGTCCTTTAGAAATCGTACATAAGTCGATATGTGGCGAATCGCATCCATCAAGGGAATGCTTATCTAGACTTGCTCAAAGAGCAACCAAGTCCTCCTCAGGTGCCCCAAGTTTGGATTTCTTATTTCCTCTGGCCAAGGCCTTAGGAAATGGGCCATCTCTAGGAAACTCCAGGATTGGTTCTAGTTCTGGGTCTGGAGTGGGTTTGCCCTTGATATCTATACTGGATTTGAGTTTTCAACTTCTTAGACTAGGCTGACTAGGGTAGGGTGGGTCCTGAGTAGTTTTACCACTCCAAGTAGTGACAGAATTTAGCCCTGCTCTATTTGGACATGGACTTAGTAGGATAGGAGGTTGCTACTGACATCCCATATATGATGTAGAAGCCTCTGACCCATCAGGTGCAGGTACAAAAGCGGCATGATAAATGTAGTGTTCTTGGCCCTGATTTGGGTTCACAACGTGCCTCTGGTTCAATATGTTGTTTGAGTTTGGTAAAGGTTGGGAAGGAAGTGCACCAAGCTGGCGAGTCCTAGCCATATGTGTGAGCTAATTATGAACCTCTGCAAATCTGCATTATGCTACCTCTACATGGTAGCATTGGTCTTCTGCATATCAGCTAGGGTCTGCAGAATCAAGCTCATCTAATATTCCTTGTTGGGGCCAGTTTGAAAGTTTAGGTTGGGCCTAGGAAGAGCAGGTTGATATGAGCATGGATGTCATGGTTGGGGTTGGAATTGAGTTCTAGAGTTTTGATTATTCCCCAACCAGGGGAAATTAGGATGATTACACCATCTAGGATTGTAGGAGTTAGAGAAAGGATCATTCTTGATGGTGTGGAGCTCCTCACAAGGCTAGGTAGCTTTGGAGTAATCAGGATACAAGGGATCAAAATTCCCCAACTAGAGTAAGATGGTTCAGAGTTTACTCCAAAACTTGGATTAGAGGTGGACGGATAGGCATCCATCCAAGGATAAGAGTGGTGGTGGTGAACATTATGCATGGCCTCCCTCCCTATAAGCGAAAGTGCATGCGTGCTTTGTTGAGAAGAAGTGGCCATTGGAGTTGGTGGGTCAAATCATCCAACTTCTTCTCGATGATAGAGAACTTATCCAATCGACTAACCACTAACTTTAGATCGACGGAAGGGGATAGATCTTAGGTTTCATGTGTCTCTGGTGTGTTTGTCAATGCGCAAGCAGCCGTACAGTCGAACATACCCAGTGACTCATTGTTTATGGAGTTCTCATACATATTCTCGAGAATCTCCCAAAGGGTGTCTTCATCACCCATGAAGTTACCTCTACAGGCCACATTGACAAAGAGTCTGATATCCTTACGGAGTCCCTGGTAAAAAGACTAGATTTGTTCCTATATAGGAACTCCATGATGAGGGCATTTCTGCATGAGATCAAGAAAGCGATCCCAAGAGGTTCCCCTGCATTTTGCATGAAAAGCATGATTTGGTGCCTCAGGGCATTAGTGTGCCCTATTGGGAAGAATTTCTTGAGAAATTTAGCTTACAAGACCTACCAAGCATTGATCAGTCGAGTCAGAGACTGATACTAGTAGGCAACCTTACCCTTCAATGAGAAGGGGAACATTTTCATGAGCAGGGTGTTCCGGTTCTAAACATTTGGCCCAAGAGTCTAAGCTAGATGTTTCAATTCCTGAATATGCTGGAAAGGGTCATCAAAACCCAACCCATGGAAGTAGGGGATCAAGTTAATAATATTTGATTTGAACTCTATATTAGGTCCCCCAGCCAGAATTTGCACCTTGGGTTTGATAACCATAGCTGTGAGATTTTAGTGATCTCACATCTGTGGATGCAGTTGAGGGTTGGCCCATGCATGAATCATGTCAGTGAGAGTCTGTAATTGGTCCTGCAGGTTTTGAATATCACCCCCTTCTTGATCTGAGTTCTCCATGGAAACAGAGGATGGAGAACTAGGTTCATATGTAGATGGATCAGAAGAGATAATAGGTGGATCAAAAGAGAACCCAAACAAGCAGGTCGAGCTTTGATCCTAACATGTGTGACTCCCTAATGGAGGTCTTAAGACTGGTCTTAAAGATCTCCTCCTGCACATGCACTACCGAAATAGATGAGGGAGTAGAAATGTTTTGGACCCAATCAAGGCACCCAAAATAATTGGATGACTATGGCTGGTTCGAGGTAGATGGACATCTGGATGAAAAATTCACCCACCCGAGAATTACATAGGCAACTAGGAAGGGAGACCACCGCAAAGACCCCTACACGGTAGAGCATCCCCATGGATTATAAGGTTTCCCCCACCCGACCTTCCTTGTCACTACAATTCCAAGTAGACCAGAATGTGCAAATTGAGCCCTAAGACTACCAATTTTAGGCCTACTTGTGCCTTGAATTATCACTTGATTAAGAAGGTGATTCAAATTGTGACTTAATTTTAGATTGATTGATTCACAAAGTGAACAAACTTCACCTGACTTGCTTGAAAGTTTAGGATGAAATCCAGGTCAAATCACCCGAACCACCCTGGTTTGGTTCTCAAACAGGCTATTAGGACTCAACTTTTTATGATTCAAGTGATATTAGAACCTTGATTTTAGGGCTTATGATTTGATCAATTCAACCAAGGGCTTAGTTAGCACACCAATGCAAAAAGGTTTTTCTCTTTTTATAATTGGCAAGTGTGTACTAGCATTTCAAACCCTAATGTTCAAAACCCTAATTGGTTCTATTCCAAGTCCAATTTGATTCCAAATATAGCACCTCAAACTCAAATAAGAAGGTGATTAGTCAAAGGTGTTGCAAGTCCCTAATATGCACAAAAAGCAAGGATTGGGCATTTCTAATCAATTAGATCACAATCAAATAAGAAAATCAAGAATTTCTTTCCTTGAATGATAATTCTAGAAAAGTAACTCAAGGTTGGCTTCCTAATTTTTTTATTTTTTACTTTTTTATCTAAATAAGAAAGGGAAGATTAGGGAAGAAAGGAAAGAAGACTAACCTGCCTTCGATGTGGTTGATTCTAGTCGGTGTTCTTGAGCGATGCCTAGTGCTCGGTTTACCTCGAAACAATCAAAACAAAGACAAGTTAGAAATCAAGTAAGAAGAAGATGAAATGAATAGTTGATGGGAACACCATTATGAGCCCTAACTAGCTCATTTTGACCCAATGAAGAGAATAAATGCTCCTACATAACCAACTGAAGGTCATAATTCACTGCATAACCTTTCTGAGAGAAACACAAGAAACTAGGGGTAAAATTATAATTTTACCAATGCAGTATAACCATGGGTTTTCTAAAGGGCTAAACAAAGGTCAAATGGTCTTAATAAGATAACAAGTAGGTTGAATTTGACAAAAAAGGGTTTATGTGTGTTCTATAAATTAAATGACTTCTTGAAGCCCTAAAAACTGACCCACTTGATTAACCAAGGTTCTGGTCAAGAGAAAATTCACTTAAACCCTCTAAAAATCATAGAAAAATATTCTCTAGGGTTTAGTACCTTCAATTTGGCCATTAGAACCCATCTTGACCTAGAATGGGGTCTTAGACAGATATTTACCCTAATTTAGGTTTTTGCATAAATTTCCTAGTCAAACATGGTCAAACCCAAAATCCAATTTCACCATTGGATTTCTTAGGTCCAAATTAGGTTTGTACCAAAATTTGGACCCAAGATGAGTTTGCCTTGACCTAGTTTGCAAAAAGGTCCAGTATGATTACATTTCTACCCTTAACTTACTAAATCCCTTGCTAAAAGCCCCTTAGCTTTCTCCATGTCTTCACAAGTAGGTCCCTCTACCATTATCGTGGAGGAAACCTACTCTGGTGACCTTTAACTCAGAATTTCTCCTTGATTGCTTAGAGGATCTCTTCCAAAATTGGAAGGGAGATCCTCTGAGAAATCCCCGTCAATCTAAACCCATTAATGAGCTCTGATTCCCTCCATATCTCTCATGCGAACGCAAGAGAGAAGTGCGTATCTCAACAACTTCCATCTCCGGTGACCTTCCAAGCTTGCAAAGCTTGTTTCCCAAGCCCTAACCGACCTTCAGAGCCCTATTTAAAGAAGCCTAAATCACCCCGACTCCTTCACGCTCGATTTCGACCGCGACTACCCCCAATTCTTCTCTTCCTCATCACGGCCATAGGCTCCTCGATGTCCAATGACCTTCCCTACTCCTCCTCGTCGTCCAACCGCCATACTTGCGGGAGATTCCTCCTCCCTGCCTTCGTCCGCATCTCGCCGTA
The DNA here is from genome assembly GCA_037157565.1 of Thalassia testudinum. NCBI lineage: Eukaryota > Viridiplantae > Streptophyta > Magnoliopsida > Alismatales > Hydrocharitaceae > Thalassia > Thalassia testudinum. Next base: position 22,346,808 of record JAZHRO010000072.1, on the reverse strand, counting down.
CCAGCAGGCGTTACTCCCTCTTCGTCCTCGCCGATCCCACCTCACCGGAGTCGCCTTCGTCTTCGACATCGGCCATACCAGACCTGATGCCCTTGCTCACTCCCTTCATCCCCTGACCTCCCAGATAAGTTCCCTATCCCCTCTACTTTCTTCTCCGCACTCTACTTGCCAAAACTGACTACAGCCACCCCTCGAACCTCCATCTCCTTCATATGCGACCACCACCTCCGACGAGGCCATCCCACCTCCACAAGCTACCAAAACCCTCGCCGAAAAGCCCACAACCTCCGCCACACCTCATAGAGCACTTCCCCTTACTTCACTTATCACACCATGCACCCAAATCACCCCCCGAACACACCCACTCACTTGCACACAGTGTGCCCTAGGAACGCACTCACAGGCACCCACACGCCACACCACCACCCCCAGCACATCTGCCATGCTCTAGCGAACCTCCCTGAGCAATTTGACGTGGCCGCAAGGCTATTCTCTTGAGTTCAGGTTCAGACCCCATCCGCCATTGGCGAGCAAGCTCGAAGCTTGCTTGTGCTGTTCCAGGCCTTGCTAATCTAGGTGCTGCTGCCCCAGGCTATGCGGAATTCCCTCGCGCATGCATCTAGGCTCTCAATTCCAGTTAAAGGCCTCCACAGCTGCTACAATTGGAAGCCTTGTCTTTGCTGCAAGCACGCAAGAAGAAGGGTTAGCGGATTGTCCCACCTCGGATACGAAAGTGCGCCTGCACCTGAATAAATTAAAAAATTGGTGTACGCTTATCGCCTCAGTTACCACAGGGTGAGGTCCCACTCACCCGACCCGGTCTCATCCGTGACCTTTCCTCTGCGAACCTGGCTTGACTCTACCCGACCTACACTCCTCACCCACTACCGCACGCTGGTGGGCCTGGTTTTGGGTACGCCCCGACCCGATTACCTGAATACCTGTGTGGCTCTAGGAGAGCGGATCCTAAGAGAGAAAGAGAGGAGAGTCACGCAAGTAGGGGTAGGGTTTTGCTACAGGGATCCTTGGCTGACACTTAGCTGCATTCTGAAGAAGAAAAGGCCAGTGTTGAAGGCAGAAGTTGAAGGCAGAAGAAGAAGAAGAGAAGAAGAAAAGAGGCTCACAAAGCTAAAGGCAGAAGGAAGAAGCTAAAGAAGAAGAGGAGGCCAGAAGAAGAAGAAAGGAAGAGGACGAAAGGCTAAAGCCAGAGGAGAAGAAAGCCAAGGCAAAGGAAAAAGAAGAAGAAGAAGAAAGGAGAAGACAGAGAAAGAAAAGGAGAAGCTGAAGAAGAGGAAGTGGGGACTTCAAAGAAAGCAATGAAGAAGGATTAGACACTTTAAGTCATCGGATTCCTTCATCAGATGATGGATTCTAATTCTCATTGCATATTCATTATTTGATGATATTGTAGGAGTATCTAGTGATCTACATCATCATTTTTCTCCCATATTTTTGCACTTTGACACTGATATTATTGCAAACTCTTTTAATTTTAAATTGTGATCTTGATTTCTAAATACCAATTTGCTCCCTATGTTCTACCTCGGAAATCTTTTCGAGTAATAAAATTGTATTTGTTTTCAAAGCGATTTCGACTATACTGCAACGCGACATTTTAAAACATCGATCTCGCCGTGATAACATTTTGGCACTGTTGCCAGGGAGCAACGGGCAATTTAGAATTCTTGATTACAATTTCTGATACAGATTCTAACTTGCTATATCTCTTTTGTTGTGGTTGTTTCAGGTCCCAGATACATTGAAGAAAATCAGCCGTACGACAAACATGCCAGGGGCAGGTAATTTCTAATTACTCTCTCTCTTAAGCCCCTCATTCTAAAAAGGTTAAAAAGGATAAAATCAATTAGGGCTACTTGATTTCCATTCTTAGCTAATTCATCAAGTTGCCTGATTTGATTTCAACAACAAAAATTGATTTGTGCACCCACTTAAGGTAACTAGGGCTACCACATTCTTTTTTTGAGTCCTAGATACCAAATTTGGCAAACTAAATTAGACCAAAATTAGAGCCAATTAAGGATTCCAAGTTAGGGTTTTAGAGACACTTTCATAAACAAGAATCAACTTCGCAAAATGATGTGTTCCTAAGCCTTGGTTGAATTGATCTATTCAAGCAAACCCTAAAAATTAGGCTCTTAATATCACTTGAATCCTAAAAGAGGGACCTAAAACTTCTCAAAGGACAAATAGGTGAAGTTGACTCACCTTGTTGGGTCAACCAATCTTGAAATTAGGTCACTTTTGCACTCAATACATCTAAAGTTCAAGTGAAATCCTAAGCACCCTTGCTCTTAAATAAAATTGGTAGACTTAAGAGGTGAAGTCCCCATTCTGGTCTACCTGGAACATCAGTGACAAGAGAGGTCAGGTGAGGGAAACCCTGTAACCCGTGGGGGCACTCTACTATGTAGGGGACTTTGCGGGTCTCTCCCTCTCTAGCTACTCAGGTAATTCTTAGGTGGATAACCTTCTGACTAGGGGTATCATTCGCCCCAAACCTCTATAGTCATCCAAAATTTTTGGGTGTTTTGATTGGGTCCATCACATTCTACTCTCATCCAGACCATCGTGCATGTTTGGTAGGAGATCCTTAAGACCATCCTTGAGGCCTCCTTTAGTCATTCACTTCCGTCGAGGTCAGGCCTTGACTTCCGTGTTAGTGCAGCAACCCCATCACATAGACATCTCTTCTGATTCATCTGAACCTAATTCTCCTTCATCCATCATCATGGCACAACCCGTAGAAGAAGAGAATAACCTTGAAAATCAACTTCAGCGCCATAATGATTTATTCCAAACCTTTGTGAATCCACCACAGCGTCCTATGATGCGAGATCATTACAATCCCACTGCGGTTGCGATAGAACCTCGAGTCTAAATCCCAGCTAGAGGTCCTGATTCTGAACTCAAGCCCAACATGATTCATGCTATTCCAAAATTTCATGGGCTCAATTTCGAGGATCCTTTTCAGCACATCAAACAGCTCCAGCATCTGGCCCAGACCTTCGAGTCAAATGTCCAAAATCGAGACATTCTTCTAATGAAAATGTTCTCCTTCTCTCTCATGGACAAAGCAGCTGACTAGTATCAAACTCAAACACATCCAATTAACACATGGGTTGAACTACAATCCGAGTTTCTGAAAAGGTTCTTCCCAGTTTGTCAGACGAATGCTTTACGACACTAGATCATGCACTTCACACAGCAGCCTGGAGAACCACTTCACGAGGCATGGGATCGTTTCCTGGATCTCATGTTAAAGTGCCCCCACCAAGGAGTTCCTAAATGGGAATAAGTCCAGTCCTTTTACCAGGGACTCCGTGAAGAAATTCGTTTATTCGTCAATGCAACTTGCAGAGGAAATATCATGGGTCAACATGAGGACACTGTGTGGGAGATTCTTGAGAATATGTGTGAGAACTCCATCAATAATGACTCCATGGGCCTATTCGACTAGACGAATGGCCATGCATCGACAAATCCAAGGGGGCACATGAGATGTAGGGCCTGTCCTCATCTGTCGACTTGGAATTGATGGCCTGTCACTTGGACAAGGTCTCTATCATCGAGAAGAAGGTGGACGAGCTAACTCGACACTGCAGCAAGCCACCTCTGCGCAAAACCCATTCGCACAATCACCTTCTGGGAGGGAAGCTGTGCATAACATCTACCACCGATCTTCTCAAGGGAAGGACCCATATCCATTCCCATCTGACTCTAGGATTGAAGGAAACCCCTATCCTGCCTACTCGAGTTGGGGGAACTCTGAACCCTCATACTCTGACTTTTCTGAGGTGCCTCAGACCTGCGAGGACCTCAACGCCATCCAGAATGACCCATTCTCTAATACCTATAACCCTGGATGGTGAAATCATCCCAATTTCTTGTGGGCGTGAAACAATCAGAATCAAAGACCACCATATCAACCCCATCCACAAGCTCCTCGTCCATTTCAGCTGCCTCAGCCTCGACCCAACCCCACCTATCAATCTGGGCCAACTCAGATAGATCAAATGGCTCTTATCCTTCAGACACTAGCTGACATTCAAAAGACGAATACAACTATGCAAAAACAGCATAAAGATGAGATCGTAGGGTTCACAATCAACTCGCCTAGATGGTGAATTCTCGCCAACCTGGTACACTCCCTTTGCAACCTCTGCCAAATCCAAATAACGTGCCGAACCATAGGCTCATTATGAACCCAAATCCAAGCCAAGATCACATGATTTATCAGGCCCCTTTCGCTCCATCACCCGACGGAATGAAAGCTTCGACATCCTACTTGGGATTTCCGCAACAGCCACCTATTTTACCTATGCCAAACCCGAACCAGGCAGGACTAAATTTAGTAACAACCCGTAGTGGCAAAACAACACAAGACCCACCTTACCCAAGCCACTTACAACCTGGTAGTGCTAACCCAAGCTATAGGACAGTCATCTAGGATACCCATGTCCTAGATCAAGAACCTAGACCTATTCTAGAGGAACCATCCAAGGTTCCATTTCCCGAGGCCTTGACCAAGGGAAAGAGGACAACTAAACCTGTGGCACCTGAGGAGGACCTGGTCAAGTTCTTTTAACAGGTTCATATAAACATCCCCTTGATGGATGCGATTCGCCACATACCGGCTTACGCACGATTTCTGAAAGACGTGTGTACACCTAAGCATAAGCCGCGAACCAAAAGTGGGAGCCCAATTGTATTATCGGAGCAAGTCAGCTCTATCATTCGAAGCAAACTCCCACCTAAGGCAAAAGACCCAGGTACTCCCCTGATTTCCTGTACAATTGGTGATATCCAATTTGATAGATCATTATTGGATCTAGGATCCTCCATAAACCTAATACCTACATCCCTACTTGATCATCTTGAGGAATCTGAGCTTAAACCAACAGAGGTGACATTACAGTTGGCAGACCGATCTATTAAGTCACGTAAAGGAGTTCTTGAGGATGTCATTGTGAGGGTTCGGGATTTCTATTTCTTGGTGGATTTCGTAGTCATGGATATGGATGCTCCAGAAAATCCAAGGAATACACCAATCCTACTAGAGAAACCCTTTCTGGCCACCGCTAGGGCCAACATAAATTGTGAGGAGGGCCAAATTGAACTAAAATTTGGGAACCAGACACTAAAGATTGACATCTTTAAGGCCCAACAAGGGATTAATTACGGAGTTATAGAACAAATATGTGACATTAAGGCTATAGTTGACGATCAGTATATCGAGGAAAACCTGACTACTTCTGAGCAACCACAAGAGGATCAAAACCAGCAATCAGAGGAGTCTGAACTCAACCTAGACATACCCATAACTCCTTCCCTTGCTCCTGACACCCACTCTGAACCTCCTCCTGCTGCTGATAACCCTGTTGTGGAACTAAAGCCCCTTCCCGAACATCTAAAGTATGTCTTTTTGGGTTCCAATCAGGGGTTTCCTATGATTATCAATTCCAGACTCACACCTGATCTGGAATCCTATCAGATTTTTGTTCTCCAGCAACATCGAAGATCCATTGGATGGACTCTCGATGATTTGACTAGTATCAGCCCCTCTTACTGCACACATCACATCTACACTGAAGAGGGCACACGACCTTCCCGTGAAATGCAGAGACGTCTGAATCCTAAACTGTAGGAGGTCGTGAAAAAAGAAATCATCAAGTGGTTAGATGCTGGGATCATCTACCAGATCTCCGACAGTCAGTGGGTGAGTCCAATCTAGGTTGTGCCTAAGAAGGCAGGACTCACCATGATCACGACTGAGACCGGAGAAATCATACCGACCCGTATGGAAAATTCATGGAGAGACTACATTAATTACAGAAGACTCAATACCTCCACGAAGAAGGATCATTTCCCACTACCATTTATTGATCAAATCATCGAAAAACTAGCAGGAAATAGGTTCTTATGCTTTTTGGATGGGTACTCCAGTTATAACCAGGTGGCAACCCATCCTGAGGACCAAGAAAAGACCACTTTCACCTACCCATTTGAGATGTACGTGTTCCGAAGGATGCCTTTCGATATCTGCAATGCACCCGCTACTTTTCAGCGATGCATGCTTGCCATATTCTTAGATATGGTAGGTGATTATCTGGAAGTCTTCATGGATGACTTCTCAGTGTTTGGCGAATCATTTGATGATTGCCTCCTGCACTTGGTCAAGATCCTCAGGCGGTGCATTGACGTGAATCTGGTTCTTTCCTGGGAAAAGAGCCACTTCATTGTGCCTGAAGGAATTGTCCTGGGACATCGCATCTCAAAAGAAGGCATCCAGGTTGATCGAGCCAAGGTGAATCTGATTTGCAAGCTCCCTATGCCTAGCTAGGTTAAGGACATCCAATCTTTCCTGGGCACGCTGATTTTTACTGTTGATTCATTCCAGATTTCTCAAAGATCGCACGCCCCCTGACTAATCTATTATCTAAGGATGTTCCTTTTGAAATCTCAAAGGAATGCACTCAAGCATTTGAAATCCTACGTGATCGAGTGACCCAAGCTCCGATCCTACAGTCCCCTGATTGGTCTCAACCCTTTGAGATCATGTGCAATGCTTCTAATTTCACTGTAGGAGAGGTACTTGGGCAGAAAATTGATGGGAAACCCGTGGTCATTTACTATGCTAGCAAGACACTTGACAACGCTCAACATAACTACATAGTTACTGAGAAAGAGCTGCTAGCTGTAGTATTTGCCCTGGAAAAGTTCAGATCGTATCTTCTGGGTTCCCATGTTATCATTTACTCTGATCACATAGCTGTGAGGCATCTCCTTGCGAAGAAGGACGTGAAACCTCGACTAATCTGCTGGATCTTGCTATTGCAAGAGTTTGACCTCGAGATTCGCAACAAGGCGGGAAAACAGAACATGGTAGCTGATCACTTGTCCCTCCTTCCTTCTGACATTATCAACCCTTCCGGACCATTACGGAGCATTTTCTTGATGAGCACCTCCTGACTATCAGCACAGGGCTTCCATGGTTTCATGATCTAGCAAACTACTTGGCATCACATCAGATTTCGTCTGATTGGTCGAAGGCCAAGAATGACAAATTGCTTTTCGATGCCAAGTACTAATTTTGGGAAGACCTGTATCTCTTCCGCATCGATGCTGATCAAATCATCTGACGATGTGTCCCAGAAGTGAAAATTCAGGGCATCTTATTTTTTTGCCATGACCAGGCATGAGGTGGACACTTCTCTGGTCATAAAATCGCAGTGAAAGTCCTCCAGTGCAGCTCTATTGGCCCACAATTTTCAAAGACGCATCAATCTCTGTAAGGCATGCACTCGTTGCCAGACCCTAGGCAACATGAGCCACCGTGATATGATGCCTTTACAACCGATTCTCGTATGAGAAATATTCAACGTCTGGGGGATTGATTTTATGGGACCCTTTCCTGTTTCGGACGGCTTCGAGTACATTCTACTCGCTGTTGACTACATGTCCAAATGGATCTAAGCCATTCCGACCCAAACCAATGATCATAAGGTGGTTATCAAATTCATTCATCAGAACATCTTTTCTTAGTTCGGGATTCCATGTGCTATAATCTCTGATGGAGGGACCCATTTCACTAATGCTTAGTTCAAATCACTGATGACCAAATATGGGGTGTCACATCGAATCTCTACTCCTTATCACCACCAAACTAATGATCTAGTTGAGCCATCGAATCGGGAAATCAAGAAAATCCTCCAGGTCACTATTCGACCTGACAGGAAAGACTGGTCATCCCAACTTTTGGAAGCTTTGTGGGCTTATAGGATCGCCCACAAAACTCAATTAGGTATGTCTCCCTTCAGATTGTTGTACGGGAAGGCATGTCACGTCCCCATTGAATTGGAGCACAAAGCCTATTGGGTAGTATGGAACTACAATCTCAAGCTTTCTCTGGAAGGAACCCACAGAAAGCTTCAAATGAGCGAGATCAATGAATTACGCCATGACACATATGAGAACTCGCGAATTTACAAAGTGCGGGTTTGAGCCTTCCATGATAAAAGCATATCTAGAAAGATCTTTTACCCTGGTCAAAATGTCCTACTCTTTGATGCCAAGCTCAAACTATTCCCAAGAAAACTCAGATAAAATGGATTGGACCTTACCTCATCCGACGAATCTTCAGAAATGGAGCCATCGAAAGTAGTCAACTCAGCCACGATTCAGAACCTTTTGTCGTGAACGGTCAGAGACAAACCGTTCATTGAACTTACCGATACAAATTTGGCTGAGACATCTTTACCCTCCATTCTCCATGAGCTCATTGTACCTAGCCGATGGCGTAAAACTCAGCACTTAACGAGAGGCAACCCATCATTTTGAAAAACCCAAAACCTTTCTTGACACATTTCTATGCTGAACTCATTTGCACTTTAGGGTTCATCCTCTAGAACAACCAACTCCACCTCTGGTACCTGTACCTGAGATTGAAATCATTCGCAACAGTCATCCCGACCCATTCACCCACCCAAAACCTGTTCTAATGAATGATCTAAGCTGAACTCGAACCCACCTAATTTACAGTGAGGACATTGCAAATCATAGGCATGGGGGGGTATTAAAGTGCAAAACACCGTGAAAATCATCTCACAAGAAAGGCTTTCATCAAAAAAAATCACATATCCCAAAAATATCAAAAAAATAAAAAATTCTTGAAAAAAGAACAAAAAAAGTGAGAGGAGAGAGAATTTTGAGGGCATATCAAATTTTAAGGAAAAAGGGAGTTAAAAATGTCAAAAAGGAGCACAAGTTGAAATGAAAAGAAAAAGAGATAGTCATTAGTAAGAAATTAAGGAATTGACTTAGTTCTAGAGAATATCAAAAGAAAGAAAATGAAAGGCAAAAAGTGCTAATAAAACAAAAAAGAGATAAGTAGGAACGCTGATTTTAGGCCTCTTGGGCTGTGATCCTAGGCCTAAAAATTCAAGTACCTGCTAAGATCTGGATAGTCCTCAAGAGGTTGGGGAAAATGCAAAGCTTAAGTATTAGGTCTAAGGCTTAGAGAGTATTCGGCCTCGTTAACTGACCTCTGGTTTGCGGGACTCGATAACCTAAGCACCCCAATTCACACACAATCTGACCTAGTGCGCTTAAGTATCAAAATCACGCAAATGCGTTTAAATCATTCTGAAAAAAGTCACCTAGATTAGGAGCGGCTGATCAACACAAGTTTATTTAGACGAGTTCCCAGTGCGAAGAGGCGGTCAAAGATGTGTAATAACATATCGTCTCCTCGGTGCTTGCCTCCTAAGATATCTACATATCCTACCGGGGGCATGTAAGCATCCTGTGTTGGTTCTGATGCCATGGGCAGCATTATCCCAAAATGTCGATTGCCAAGGTTTGGATTTAGCTACAAAATGCCATGGGCGGGATTATCCCAAAATCTCGAAAGCCAGGGCTCTGGGGGTTGCCATGGGTGGTGTTATCTAGAAGCATCGATTGCCAGAAACCCTTCGAGGATTGATGATGGGGACTAGGAATCCGATGCAGACCGTGTTGTGAAGCCAATCCGAAGCTAGAAATAAAAAGAAAAGAGAGATAGAACTCTCCAAAAAGAAAAATTCCTCTGTCTCTCTCTAACAAAAATGCATTGCAAACTAAACCAAGGCTAAAACATGTTACAAGCACGGGTGCTTTAACCGCGGAGTTCAACGAACCTTAGGATAGTTCCTGTGGGCCTTAAAAACCTTCGCGGCAGACTAAGCCTAGAGCTGGTCAAGTCAGGATCTTGGTTGGTACTTGAGTACCTCTAGGCCTACTATCGGCATTCTAACCTAATCTACAGAAGAAAGCACACATAACAATTTTTTGAGCATCAAAAGATTGCATGGTCTAGAATCAAAGTTGATACCTTAAAATTTTGCTAAGGGACTAGCAAAAGCTAGGCATAGGGGTATGATGGGAACACTATCGTGAGCCCTAACTAGCTCATTTTGACCCAATGAAGAGAATAAATGCTCCTACATAACCAACTAAAGGTCATAATTCACTGCATAACCTTTTTGAGAGAAACACAAGAAACTAGGGGTAAAACTACAATTTTACCATTGTAGTACAACCACGGGTTTTGTCAAGGGCTAAACAAAGGTTAAATGGTCTTAATAAGATAACAAGTGGGTTGGATTAGACAGAAAAGGATTTGTGTGTGTTCTATGAATTAAATGACTTCTTAAAACCCAAAAAAAAAGATCCACTTGATTAACCAAGGTTCTGGTTAGGATAAAATTCACTTAAACCCTCTAAAAATCATAGAAAAATATTCTCTACGGTTTAGTACCTTCAATTTGGCCATTAGAACCCATCTTGGCCTAGAATAGGGTCTCAGACAGATATTTTCCCTAATTAAGGTTTTTGCATAAATTTCTCAGTCAAACGTGGTCAAACCCAAAACTCAACTTTACCATTGGATTTCTTAGGTTCAAATTAGGTTTGTACCAAAATTTGGACCCAAAGATGAGTTTTCCTTGACTAAGTTTGCAAAATGGTCTGATTACATTTTTTATCCCTAACTTTCAAAAACCCTAGCTAACAAACCCCTGGCTTTCTTGTCGTCTTCACAAGTAGGTACCTCTGCCATTATCGTGGAGGAAACCTACTCCGGCGACCTTTAACTTGGAATTTTTCCTTGATTGCTTAGAGGATCTCTTTTAAAATTGGAAGGGAGATCCTCAGAGAAATCCCCATCAGTCTGAACCCATTAATGAGCTCTGATTCCTTCCACATCTCTCATGCGAACGCATGAGAGATGTGGGTATCTCAACAACTTCCATCTCCGGCGACCTTCTAAACTTGGGAAGCTTGCTTCCCAAGACCTAACCGACCTTCAGATCCCTATTTAAAGAAGCCTAGATCACCCCAACTCCTTCACACTCGATTTTGGCTACGACTACCCCCAATTCTTCTCTTCCTCCTCACGGCCGTAGGCTCCTCGACGTCCGACGACCTTCCCTGCTCCTCCTTGTTATTCAACTGCCATACCTACGGTTGATTCCTTTTCCCTACCTTCGTCCATGTCTCGTCGTACCAACAGGCACTACTCCCTCTTCGTCCTCGCCGATCCCACCTCACCGGAGTCGCCTTCGTCTCCGGCGTCGGCCATACCAAACTTGGCACCCTCTCTCACCCCCTTTGTCCCCTGACCTCCCAGATAAGTTCCCCATCCCCTCTACTTTCTTCTCCGCCCTCTACTTGCCAAAACCGACCACTGCCGCCCCTCGCACTTCCATCTCCATCTCCGACCACCACCTCCGGCGAGGCCATCCCACCTCCACAGGCCACCAAAACCCTCACCGACAAGCCCACAACCTCTGCCACACCTCACTAAGCACTTCCCCTCACTTCACTCACCACACCACGCACCCAAATCACAACCCGAACACACCCACTCACTCGCACATAGTGTGCCCTAGGCATGCACTCATAGTTACCCAAATGCCATGCCACCACCCCCAGCACATCCGTCGTGCTCCGACGAACCTCCCTGAGCGATTTGACGTGGCTACAAGGCTGTTCTCTTGATTTCAGGTTCAGGCCCCATCCGCCATTGGCAAGCAAGCTCGAAGCTTGCTTGAGCTATTCTAGGCCTTGCTGTTCCAGGTGCTGTTGTCTCAGGCTGCGCGAAATTCCCTCACGCACGCATCCAGGCTCTTAATTCCAGTCGAAGGCCTCCACACCTACTACAATTGGAAGCCTTGTCTCTGCTACAGGTGCTTGAGAAGAAGGGTGGGCGGATAATCCCACCTCGGATACGAAAGAGCACCTGCACTTGAATAAATTGAAAAAGTGGTGTAGGCTTATCACCTCAGTTACCATGGGGTGAGGTCCCACTCACCCGACCCGGTCTCATCCGTGACGTTTCCTCCGCGAACCTGGCTTGACCCGACCCGACCTGGACTCCTCACCCACTACCACACGCTAGTGGGCCTGGTTTTGGGTACACACCCGACCCAATTACTTGAATACCTGTGTGGCTTTGGGAGAGCGGATCCTAGGAGAGAAAGGGAGGAGAGTCGTGCAGGTAGGGGTAGGGTTTTGCTACAGATCCTTGGCTGACACTTAGCCGCATTCTGAAGAAGAAAAGGCCAGGGTTGAAGGCAAAAGTTGAAGAAAGAAGAAGAAGAGAAGAAGAAAAGAGGCTCACAGAGCTGAAGGCGGAAGGAAGAAGCTAAAGAAGAAGAGGAGGCTAGAAGAAGAAGAAGAAAGGAAGAGGACGAAAGGCTAAAGCCAGAGCAGAAGGAAGCTAAGGAATAGGAAGAAGAAGAAAGGAGAAGACAGAGAAAGAAAAGGAGAAGTTGAAGACGAGGAAGTGAAGACTTCAGAGAAAGCAAAGAAGAAGGATCAGACACTTTAAGTCGTCGGATTCCTTCATCAGACAACAAATTCTAGTTCTCATTGCATATTCATTATTTGGTGATATTGTAGGAATATCTAGTGATCTACATCACCATTTTACTCCCATATTTTTGCACTTTGACATTGATATTATTGCATACTCTTTTAATTCTAAATTGTGATCTTGATTTCTAAATACCAATTTGCTCCCTATGTTCGACCTCAAAAATCTTTTTGAGTAATAAAACTGTATTTATTTTCGAAGCGATCTCGACTATACTACAACTCGGGTAGGGGTAAATGTGCATTGCTCCCCGGCAACGGTGCTAAAATGTTCAATCACTTTCGTCGAGGTTAAAGTATGCATTACAATATAGTGACTAAATAGACAAAAACATTAAAAATTTATAATCTCGAAATGTGGGTTTCGAGGTTGTCTCAAGGAGCAAGAAATGGCAAATTCCACAATCAATCGAATATAACATGAAGCATAGGAGTTTGATGCAAAAAGAAATAATGACATAATTAATTGTCACAATCAAACTCAAAATTAAATAAGAACTAAGGCAAAAAATGTGTTTTAAACCAAGCCTTAGCCTAACCAAAACCGACCCAACTCTCAACCTAAAGCCTCCAGCCAAAGGCTCTTGCAATCAGATCAAAATCAGGTCATGACCCTAATTGCACAGCAATCATGGATCCTAATCAACCTAAATAATGTCTAAACCTAGCTTAATTTGTGTACATTGCAGTCATATCTTGCATATCAAGCATTGCATCAGTTTATCTAGAATAAGACGAGATATCCTATTGTTTAATGGTTTTTATTGCTATTTGCAGGTAATAAAGTGATCCAGGATGCTGGATATTGTGGAATAAAGCAATAAAGGAAGAAGACTGATTCAAACAAGAGGAGTGAGGAGGATAGCCTTATCCCTACCCTTAGAAACCCTAGGACAGCCTTCCCAAACCCAAAATCACCTCCATTAGGACACGTTAGCCTAAAAACCCAAACATGGATAGCACTATCCATGTTCTTATCCACCCTATCCCTCTCCCAAACACTTAGGAACCAAAACCCACCTTATAAAACCTAAAACCCACTCTCAGCACCTTTTAGGATGTCCAGACATCTAACTGGACATCTAATTTCTGTAGAATATCAATCCAAGAAGCCAAAACTCATACTGACATAGAATTGGACATCCAATTTATTGTCCATACATCTAATTTTGGAGTATAAGACTCTGACCACTCTTCTGGACGTCTGATACTGTTCTTTGGTTCCTGATTTTGATGCTAGAAGCCTGATGTTGCCTATTTTGACCTAGAAACCCCACCAGACACCCTAGGAAACCTAATTTGAGACCTCCTAAGCCTAGTCCACAATCCATAGCCCTACTTATCCTATCCCTAACCCAATTGAACCATCTCATACCTAATTGGGTGCATCTACAGTTGATTAGGTGCACCTGAACCCAATTATATCCACCCAGGATCTAATTAACTCATAACTATTAGGTTTACCTAAGCCTAAACACACACACAAATCCAATTAGACTTAACCTAGACCCAATTAGGTTCACTCCTATCCAATTAGACTCACCTAAGCCTAATTAGGTCCACACCCACTTAACGTAGGTTAACCCAACCTAGGTTTGCCAAAACCCACAACCCTCTTCTACGGAATTTGTGTTGGTGCTAGAGCACCACGATCATTTATTTTGATGATAACAAAACATGTGTTATTTAACATTTGCAATTTGAGTCCTAGATTTCAGGTCAATTGCAAATGTAGACGTGCTTAAACGGAGTTCGAGCTTGCATCCAGGACGGATTGGAGGAGCTTGACGGAAAACAGAGGAGGTTCGTGTGGAGCGACAGATTGAAGATAGAAGACAAGAAGAATAGGATAGATTCTTTTTAATCCTTTCTTGTATCTCTTGTCTTTATTTTCTTGCTCTTTTTATTTTCCTTAGAATATTATGTTAAAGAGCCTCAAAGTACCCTAACAGTAGTCCTAGGAACACCTGCACAACCCTAGGATACTAAGATTTTCTGTAGAACACTTAGAAAACCAATATAGGGTTCAAACAGCACTTCCAGATGTCTAATTCCCAAATCAGACGTCTGATAAAGTATTTTAAGATGTCTGACTGTTGTTTCAGACGTCTGATAACTATTAGGCTGGAGTTAGTATCCTGTCTGATGAAATCAGACGTCTAGACCTTAGTCCAGACGTCTTAGAAGACGTCTGATGGACTTGCCAGACGTCCAGATAGTGGACCGTTGCCTAGCTTAGCAGGCACTCAAGAATATGACCGTTAGAGCCTTATCAGACGTCCTTAGGCCTTTCCAGACATCTGATAAATGACCGTTTTGCCTCGGCTGACCCAAAATCTCTTCATAGAGATTTTCTAGCCGTTGCAACGTTTGGAAAATCCATTCCCACAGTAAAAGTAGGTTTCCAGACGTCCAAACATAGTGCCAGACGTCCTGTATGTCGTCTGATGGACTTGCACAAAAACCCTGTTTAGATTTGATTCAAGTCAAGAGGAAACCCGCATAGAATCAGACGTCTATCCTTGAAATCAGGCGTCTTAAAGTGGCCTTCCAGACGTCTGATGCCAGAGTTAGACGTCTGATTACCCTGTCAAGCGCAATCATTGTCCTGATTTCGGCCTGATTCTCTTGGGCTTTGCACCCAACGGCTATAGAACCTTTCCTAAGCCTTCTAAAGCCTTCCTAAGGCCTCTATAAATAGAAGGGAGCCTTTACACACCTACACACACAAAGACACACCTTGCAATATACTTTCAAACCATTTTGTGTCTCTCTTGCTCTCCAAGCTTAAGTTCCTACACCTAGAGAGCTAAATTACCTTTGCGCACTCGCTCCCCCGCCGTTGTTCACGAGAGCGACATTGCGCCATCGCGTGGCACACGCACCGCGTCATCAACTCGATGCACTCCTTGCAAAGGGGAGTTTCCTATTTCCTATAGAAGCTAGGTTTAAATTACTTTGTTGGCTCTATAGGATTACTTGTTTTATTTTATCTTTGTCTTTTGGTTGGGTATTCGCTTTGCGAATTCCCGTCTCCTTCGTGGGACAAAATCCTTCTCGTTGAGAGAAGGGGTTGAGGTACGCTACCCTCGTGTAAGTAGCGTGGTTGTATTGAGGTTGAATCACCCTCGTTTTAAGTGATTCGGTTAGTGGATTTGATCAACTAGGTTGATCAGAAAATCCTAACTCGAGAGGGTTAGGTGGTGGTTTTCACCCGATTTGGGTTTCCACCTAAAAACAATTGTGTACATTGTGTGATTGGTTTTCTTTGGTGAGATTGCTTTATATTTTATTTCCGCATTTATTACGTCACCCCTCTTCGAAGGGAAAACTACAATTTGAACCACACACACTAGAACCTTCCTAAACTACCCTCCTAACCTAGATCCACAATCCATGGGCGTCAAACCTAAGAGCCACCAAAAGTGGTGCATTCTATTTTTGAGAAGAAGCCAACTTGCGACCACCAAAGTTGGCCTTCCCATAAAAGCCAAAAATCAAGAGGCACGCCATTCATTCAATTCCCATTTTCCATTATCTTCCTCTCTCAACTTGTGAACACACCTCTTCCTCTCCCTCTCAAGGTCTTCCTCCTCCTCCAAGGCTCTCTCCATGGATGGCTAGGAAGAAGCTCTCCTCCAAGCTTCTTCAAGTGTGGCAAGAAGAAAAAGAGCATAAGGATGCAATGCCTTCTCCTTTCTTCTTGTGGGCATGCCCTCTTCTTGTACCATAGAGGATCCACGCCCCCATTTGCTTTTCCTCTTAGATGGCCATAGAGGAGACCATCTTCAAGGACTTCTGAAGGACGGCCATTGGTAGAGAAAGGGTACAACACCCTCCTCTCTCCACTTGGGTGCACACACCTCTCCTCCTCTCTTTAGTGGACGGCCAAGAAGGCTTCTCCTTAGCCTCTCTTGGTTGATCCCTTTCTTTAGTTTAGCTTTATT
The DNA here is from genome assembly GCA_037157565.1 of Thalassia testudinum. Lineage (NCBI taxonomy): Eukaryota > Viridiplantae > Streptophyta > Magnoliopsida > Alismatales > Hydrocharitaceae > Thalassia > Thalassia testudinum. Next base: position 22,330,429 of record JAZHRO010000072.1, on the reverse strand, counting down.
TCCATGTATCCGGACTTTATAGTGACTTAATTTTTTATGCATGATACTCTTGACTAATGGTTTTATGTGCATGCTATTATCTTCACAGCTTACAACTTTGATGCATGCCTGTTTGTATACTTAGGAGCGTCCCATTTAGGTTTGTCACACTATGCATGGCCACCATGGCCCCACTTAGATCCACGCAGTCACTTCGGTTTTTGCTAGCATATCTAGATCTGGGCTTCATTTCGCTTTCAAAATAAAAATCAAAAACACAAAAAAAGTGCAAAATACAAAAAGACCAAAAATATTAGGTTAGATTATATTTAGGTTAGAAAAGCTGATCCAATTCTCGACTCATTTTCATGCCTCCTAGAGACGAACGACCAAGACTCAAGTTCTAAAAGGAAAAGAAATCTATGCAAGTTTCATTATTATGAATATTTTTGTTAAGGGGATTTCACGCCTATACTACAATTTCCAATGATTTCAAAATGCGTGATTTCCACACCTGTCAAACCCAGACCCGCCTGCGTGTGTGTGGGCATGTGCGTGTGTGTGAGAATATGGAGACCCAACCCCCTGTTACTTGAGCAAATCAACATGGCATGTATTCCTTTTTGTGGTTGTTTGCTAGACTCTTTGTAGACGATGTGGGACTATACATTCCACCTTCTCCTTCGTCTTCGTCTTCGTCCACAAGTAGCTACTGGAGATTGGGATATCAATTTGCCACTCGATCTTGAATCCAACGGCCTAGATGACTTGCCACGAAGATTCCGCAACAAAGGAAGATGGTCTTCGTCTGATTGAGTCGTCGAATGCTGTTGTTCAACATCGGAGAAGACGTGACTTCCATCCGATACCTATACTCAAGAATATGGTCACTCAACCTCAATTAGAAACCCCAAAAGCTCTGGCGAAGCACGTCGAAGCAAAGCCCTAAACCTACTAGAAGCAAATGTTAATGGAGGGTAGTGGCAGTGAAGCTTTAAAGAATCTCCGTCGCCGGTGATGGTGAACTTCAATGGAGGTGACGTAGGGTCTAACTATCTTAGGAAAAAACTTGGTGAGGGTGAGGAGATGCTTTTTCCCAAATCAATTAGATGAGGGGAAGGCAGGGGAGATGAGACCGCGTGGTGGTGGTGGTCGACGATGAAGGAAGTCAGAGAAGGGGTCAGAGGTGATGATCAAAGCTTTAGAGCTCCAGATCTCTAATTGAAAAGGTGAGGAATTGAAAGCCCTATTCTAATTTGAGGAATGGAGGACGAGAAAGACTCACTGGGGGTGCATCAGAGAGGAGAAAGAAGGAGGAGTCATCAAAGTAGAGGAAAGGGAATTGGGCCACGTAGGTTCGCGTGAACTTCCGTGGGAGGAAGAGGAAGGAAAAAACTCTGCCTATTCTACGAGGCAAAGTGGACGAAGTGGGACAAGATTGCTCTAAGGTAGTTTATGCTACTGGTGAGAAGTAGAAGAGGGGAAATCCAAGCCAATTACGCACACCATGTGCTTGGAGAGGTCAAAGCCGTTATATAGGAGAGAGTTTCACACCAATTGAACCAAAAGTTGCAAGATTTGCTTGCAATTTTGGCAATTTTGAGTCTCGCAAGTTTCGGTCGATTAGAGGAGAATTGCTCCAAATTGGAGTTCATGATGTTGCTTTATTGATAGGGCATGATTCAAGATCAATCTTACCAAATTTGGTGGGATTTTATTGAGATTTGATTGATTAAATCTTCATCCAAATCTCGTGTGGCTTTGGGTTTCTTCTCCTGCTACTTTGCTGCTTGTTTAGGAAGATGAAGACCGGCTGAGGTCATTGTGATGTCAGCGAGGACTAGGAGCAAAGATATTCAAAACGTAGGGGGGTTTATGCAGTAATTAGAGATAAATCAATTAAAATGCAAATTTGGTCAAGATGGTCTCTGATTGGGATCAAAATTTAGGAGTAACCTAATTTGGACCCAAGGAATATGATGGAAACATCAAATTTGAGTTTTAATGGAGTTTTACTGGGAAATTTACACTTTAACATAAAATATATCAATTTCCCGCTTTGGTCTCTATTTTTGATCAAAATGGGTTCATTTTGTAAAAGTGAAAGCTCTAATCCTCAAAATATTTTTCAATGATTTCTACAATGTTTATATTACATTTATTTGCACCAAAACCCTTGATTCAAATGTTTACGCAGTTTGAAATTAATGCAAGTTATGTCGTTAAGGCACATAAACTTGCAATTGCTTTTGAAATTTATAAACCTAGATATAGTGAGTATCTAGGGTCGTCCAAGCAAATTTGTTAGTCGAGTAGCTTGTTCTTTGTCTCCCTTTCTCAAATCAACACTTGTATTTTTGTATTTTTGATTTTGTGAATTTTTTAGGGTTTTGAGATAATCTAGGCACAAATAATGATATTAACTACACCTAAGTGATCAAAATGAAACCATCCTTTCTAAGATCACCTTAGCCAAGTACACATAGGGTAATTAGAAAGGAGGGTGAGTGTACTGAAATTACTAGAAAGTGCTTGAAATTTAAGCACATAAAATGATGGAGACAAAATGTGGAAAGGCATTTTGGAATTAAAATAAAGTGGCAAAGTTTACAAAGTAGTTGGGGAGCACAATAGTGTGAATGGTATCACACAATTAATCCCCAACTAGATGAATGCTTTTAACTACTACAAACAAGATAACAGAAAAAAGCTGAGAAGATTCTCCCAAAATGCCAGAAGATATCCTCGTTCTAAGCTCAACAGCTCCTGGGCCCAAAGAGGATCCTCCTTGCTCCTTCAATGCTTCTTCTTAAGCTCCTCCAAAGGTGGACGTCCTCCACCTTAGCTTCCTTCCTGCCTGGTTGCCCTCCCGAGGTGGTGTGCTCCTTGGCTTGGAACCACGGAAGAGGATAGAAGACGAACACCAAAAAGACAAGGTGTTCCCTTTTCTTCTCGTCCTCCTTGGCCATCCACTATAGGTGGAAAATGGGAAGAAGTTGCACTAGCCAAGGATGGAGAAAATGGTAGGGATGGGGGGTATTTTTATAGGCTAGCATGGTTGGTGGTTGGAGGGTAGAATTGGGACTTTAGGTGGTTGGTTGAGGGGAGGAAAGGTACCAATCGTTGGTGCCAAGATGGAGGGCTGGGATGGTATTTTATGATGGTTGAATGGTGGAGATGGAATGTGGTTTTTACCTCTAAAAGGGGGCTTCTAGAATCCATGAATGGCCGGCTAGGAAGGGGTGCTATGGGAGTTGTTTTGGCGCCAAAACAAGGTTTGGTGGTGGTTTTAGGGTAGGGTGGACGGCCATAAGGGTGGAAGAGTAGGGAGTAGAGGTGGAGCTAGTTGAGGAGCTAGCTAAGCTAACTAGTAGCTTAGCTAAGTAGATGGAGGAGCTAGATGGAGCTTTCTTGAGCTGGCTTGACCTTCCATGGAGCTTGAAGAAGTTGATGAAGAGGTGCTCATGAGCTCCATAACTAGCTTAGCTAGTTGGCAACTAAGTAGAGTTGAATAGAGCTGACTTAAGCTTGCCACATCCCTTCTGGAGTTGAGATGAGCTAGCTAAAGTTGAATGATGACTCTTCAGCTAGCTTAGCTTAGCTAGTTCATGACTAATAGCTAAGCCAAGTTGGAATGAGCTTCCATGAGCAGGGGATGAGCTAGATTTGAGCTGGATCCAATAGAAGTGAGCTAGGATCTATCTACTAGAGCTTCTATCTTCTTTCTTTTGAACTTGTACCTTCCACATTGCTTGGGTTTACGTGATTTTCATTACATTCTCATCCCTGACAATCAAATGAAAAAATAATTAAGATAATGCAAAAGAAATGCTAATGCATGCTCTAAACCCTAATTGCAAATGCATGCTAAATGCAATGAGATAATGTAATGTAATTGTCAAAACCCTATGAACTAGGTGTGAATGGACATTAAGGATGATGATAAACTAGTGTTTATCAACCCTTTCAATTGAAGTGAGGCTACAATTAGGGTTTTTACTCATAAATTAATCTTCAATTCTTAGAAAACCTTGATTCAATTAGTTCAAGCATACTTCTTGGGAATTTAAGTTCAATTGACCTTTTATTAGGCACAGGCTCACCCCTTAGTTAATCTACAATTGTAGATATTCATTAAAATAGCATATTTAACTTAATTTCCCATTTTATTCTCAAATTCAAGGCAAACTTGAATTATGCCCTTTTTCTAATTAGTCAGGAGCATTTATCCTTGGAAATCAGCTAAATTAGACTAGTTATGGAAAATGATAGTGTTACCATCAAAGGGTGAGTCCAAGTGTCAAACACAGGGAGGCATGAAATCAAATCGTTTAGTCACTTATTGCCACATGGTATTTTATTTGGTTTGCTTGAATGAAAGAGAGAAGAGAGAGAGAGAGAGGAGTAGAAATTTGTTGGGGAATACAAGTTCTAGTTATGCATTAACAAAACTACGCATGAAAGAGAGTTGCAAGCATATGAAAAGCAACATGAAGGTCTAGCTTAGCATAAGATCAATGCAAGCATAATGAAAAGAAAGCTTCTTTGAATCATAAAAGTGTTTCATAATTACAGGACAAAATATAGACTAAAAGAATGCCTAAAGAAATGCATAAAATGAAGAAGACTAGCGGCAAGTCAAGGCAGCCATAGCGGTGGATGAAGCTTCGTCGGTGGCTCGATGGCTCTGAGGAATAGATTTGAGATCTATGGAGGTGGTCTAAGACTTATGGAAGAGATGAAGAGGAAGGAAGGGGTGTAGGGGATATATATAGGGTTGTATCACAACATTTTGATGGACCACGCACCAACTGCAGCTTACAACAAGTGCCAAGCACGGCGCTCGCACATACAGCAAAGGCACGCACGCACGTGGGGTAAGGCTAATTGGCAAACATTAGATTCCATCTGATGATCGAGGACACACAAGGATTGCTCGTTCATTTTGTGCTGATCGCACGCACATGATCTGGTGGCAACACACGTCATCATCCACACCGACGATCGTGCGATAGGCATCACTCTCCATCTGCAAGTTGGCTGACGTGGACACTTCTGGTCCATGTGATGAAGATCGCACAGTCGAATTTTCACCCGCCCATGCTGAGGAGGTGTGAGATTGGAGGATCGAACGTGCATCGCTCCTTTGAGAAGCACATGATTGACCGTTGTGTTAAGGCACTCTTTGTGTCCAATGGATGTCGATCTACTGGCGATGGCCAAGTGAAATCATGACCGTTGATGACGATCCAATGCTCATGATCATTCGAGAGTCTTCCCCTTTGAGAATGTAAGGGCACGTGTTGGTTTTAGCTCAACCGTTGGATGCAAATCCAACGACCGAGATTACCTACTTGAAGGAGAAGGAGAGGGCTGCGAGCACTACTGGGCATTGGATGGCTGAGATGGCGTCACATGGTGCCATCATGGCCATCCATCCTCTTTCCTTCATAGGTGATGGTACGGATGTCGGAACGAGTTGATTTTCACACCGTTGGGCTGCGATCGTCAACCCAAACCCTTTCATGCAGTTGGATTGTTCATCTGAAGCCTAGATTTGCGTCACCTTGCCCCTTGGCCTTTGATCATCTTTGACTGCATATAATGCTATGAAGGTCCGACCAAGGCGATTTCGGAGGCGTTGGACTTTGATCATCGCCCTGATCAGATCCATAAAGTTGGATCTTCAATCTAAGCTTTAAACTGTATTGCCCCATCCCCAATCCACAAAATTAAGTGAATTAACACATAATTGACATATTCTCTAAATGGATGATGATGCATGTTATGCAATAATTACAGTGTTGAGTGCTTCTATAAGCCTAGGAACACGCATAAATAGGCATTTTATCCCTATTAAATGTGTATCTATCAATAGGAGATTACTACTTTCACCCAGCAGCCAGGGGAATCATTTCATGGGGCCTGGGAGCAATTTTAGGATCTGTTACGGAAATGTCAACACAACGAGGTGCCTAAATGGTAGCTTGTGCAGATTTTCTATAATGGGTTGACTGATCAACTCCCTAATCACATGGATGCTTCTTGCAGAGGCAATTTCCTCAATAAGGATGCAAATAGTGCATACGACTTGTTTGAGGAAATGAGAGAAAATTCTATAAACCATGCCTCTATGGACGCCTTTAACCGATCCCAACAACCTAGATCAAATGCCAATAAGGTTCAAGATTCTCATACATTGATATGGAATTGATCTGCAACAAATTAGATAAGGTGGACCTGGTTGCTAAGTGAATGGAAGAGTGGATGGATGGAAACTCTAATATTTCTAGATCTACTCAATCCCATAGCTCAGGATTCCATTCTTCACAAGCTCTTATGAGACAAGAGTTTGTGAATCAACGTGAGTCAGCTCAACCAATGAGCAAGCACTTCTCTGAACCCTACGGGTTCCAAACTGGGGCCTTTGATTCTAGTTTTTCTGATTCTTCTTTCCTTACCTTATGAGGATCCTCATGCTATACAAGAGAACATTAGGTCCAACCTATAGTTAAATTCCTATAATTTTGGTTGGAGAAATCACCCTAACTTCTCTTCTCCTGGAGAGATTAGGGGCAACAGACCCAATCTCGACCTAACAACTATGTACCGTGAAAACCAATGGGTCAGGGTCATGTATATACGAAGCTGCCCCCGAATCAAGTCAATCAGCCCATATGGAATGCCCAACAACCTGCAGGGCAAGCTGATTTGAACCTGAAGATGGTAGAAATGCAAGGGTCAATGCTCCAGCTCATGCAACAAATGAAAACTTCCTTGGATACCTTGCAATGCGGACTTAGTGCAAACAACCAGCAGCTTGGATCTCTACCATCTCAACCAGTACCGAACCCTAGAAACGTGCAAAATCGAGGCGTTGGGCCTCAAGGGTTTAGTAATGGTGGAGGGCCACAAGCTCATGCTATCTATCAAGCTACCCCAATCCCTCCCAACGCTATCCAAATGCCCATTATAATTAAAAGGGAGCCTCCTAGTTTGCCCAACCCTCCCCAAGGCGCAACCCACTTTGCCACTGCAAACACCATCACCTTGAGGAGTGGTAGTAGACACAAGGGTCCCACCCAACCCCAAGTCAATTACCATTAGGACCCATAATAAGAATTTTAAACTCTCGACCAAGAATGCGATTGACAGTAAACCTACATTTGAATCTGATTCAGGAGTAAGATGTTATATGGGTAAATAAAAAAAGCTAAAGGAGAAATTGAAGGAAAGAATATCTTTGTTGTAAGCTTTCAAACTGACAATCATTCTAGTGCTTGTGCCTATCGGATCAATTCTTGCCTACTCTAGATCTTTACTAAATTCATATAAGGAAAAGCGTAAGGTGGAATCTGAAAATACTAGGAGGATAGTCTTGCCAGATAACACAACCACAATAATCCTAAATGAACTACCCCCCAAGAAGCAAGACCCAGGAGCCTCACTGATTTCCTAAGCAATAGGAAACATTACTTTTGACCAAGCCCTCCTCGACTTGGGAGCTTCCATTAATGTGATCCCTACCACACTTCATAGGAAACTAGGTCTAGGCCACCTAAAATTCACTAACATAACCTTACAGTTGGCTAATAGATCTATTACAAAACCAAGGGGTCTTCTGGAAGTTGTTTTAGTCAAGGTCAATGATTTGCATTATCTTGTTGATTTGATGGTCCTTGACATGGAAGCACCAAAACAGCTAACCACACCCTGATAATTTTAGGAAGACCTTTCCTGGACACCGCCAAGGCAAGGATCGATTGTGAATCAGGAGATATAGAGATTGCCTCTTGGAATAAAATGAATCGATTTAATATTTGTGAGGCATCAAAGAAGATTAAAATTAAGTGTGGTTTGATTGAGGATTGGTCGGGCGTGTTTTGCATGTTACAAATTGAGGTTATGAGTAACCCGTCGCCATAGTTGCAAAACACGTCGATCAGATAAAATTTATACTGAAACTCCAAGGGAGTCCTGGGTCGAGCACAGGGAGGCGATGTTTACTTTACGTGAACACCGCGCTTCGATTCGTTTCTTTTTGGTATTTTAGGGTTTTGTTATTTTTCTGTATGTTCGTAAGAAGAAACAAGCAAACGTATCACAAGATAGAGATGTGGAATGAAAATGGTATATATATCAATCCAATGTCTATTACAATCTACTATGAATGCATAAAAAGAGAGGGGGGTGAGAGGAAATCTCCTGAATCGGCTGTTTGGCGAGACGACAGCGCCTGGCGGAAGCTCAGACGAAGGAGGTGAGGAGCGGGACGATAGAGGTGAGATGCAGGAGGACGTCGAGTTAAGGAAAGCTTTGACGTAGCTCTGGAATGGAGGTGAGAAGACAGAGTTGATCTGCTACCAGAATGGAGGTGGGAGGACGACTCCAAGGCGACCTATGAAGGGGGATGGGAAGTTGGACGAATATTTGGTGGGGCAAAGGTTCGCTATACTAATAGGAGCCTTGGGAGCTTGAGAACAAGCTCTAATGGAGCGTTGGTAGGCTTGCTAAAGCTTGGGAGTAGGTGGGAGTAGAGTAGGTAGAGATGGCTTCGAAGGGAGGGGTTGTAGGTCCTTTTATAGTGGAGAAAGACAAAAATAAGTATGGGACCATTAGTGACATCCAGGCCGTCGCTGGAAATGTCGTTGTAGGCAGTTCATGCCTGCTTGACATGCGATGAATTACTGATGGATGTAAGTGTCGCTGTAAGTCCAGCTCATGCGTCGCTGTAGGTCCAGCCATTGCATGCTAGCACTGCGCTCCCCCACCCTTTACCGAGTGTGCGTGCGCCTACGCACTGGTGCTGCACTGTACGCATGCGCGCTTGCACGTGCATGCGCACCAGCACTGCTGCACACGTGCGGTGCCACATGGTGCGCTGGGCGACTTGGGCTGCGCCATGTGGTGTAGTCTAGCTATCCATCTTCTTCTTGTTGTAGGGGCTGCTACAGAGGTCGGATTGAGTCAATTTTCACACCGTTAGGCTACGATCATCAACCTGAATCCATCTCCATGGTCGGAATTTTCATTTGAAGCTCCGAATTATGTCTCATGTTCCCTTGGCCGTTGATCTTCCTCAGACTTCATATGGTGCTATGGGACTCCGATCAAGGCGATTTCAGAGGCGTTGGACTCCAATCATCGTCTTGATCAGATCCGTATGGCCGAATCGTTAATCCGAGGCTCCAAAATAAATATCCTTCTCTCCTAACCACAAAAAGGACGTAATTAACCTAAATTATATACAACTACTCTAAATGCAAAATGATGCATGCTATGCAATATTTATAACATGAAATGCAAATCTAAGCCTAGGAACATGCATGAATAGGCATTTTACCCTCAATAAATGCGTTTACATCATAACCCCATGCCTATATTTTGCTAGTCCCTAGCAAAATTAAACTATATGCTATGTATAAAAGCAGAATTAGGATTAAATCGCTTAAGCCTAAGTCATTTATTAACAATAAAAAATTTCAACTAAGCTCTTAAACAACGAAAACTCAACAGTACCCAGGTGCCTGCCAAAATGCAAACCACCCAAGTCATCGCCTTATTTCAAAAGGAAAGATACTTTTTTTTTTCTTCTTTTCTAATTTTTTTGTACTTTTGGAGTTTGAGAGTTCAGGGATAACTTTTTACTGCTACCCGACCCACCCAAGACTCGAAAAGGACTCTAAGTACTGAGCATCTTGTGAAAATAGTGAAAGACTCACTAGACGGTCGTTAAAACGGACTTCAGGTTTCTATGACCCTAGGTGACCTTGCCTAAAGGTTTATCTTTACGATCGGTAGCTTTCTCCCTACTTTCTTTTATTTGGGGCAACACAAGGGCGAACCCAATGTATCTCCCTGGTTTATTCTACTTCCCCACTTCTTCCCTAAGTGTTTTGGGAATTATTGTGCTTTTTTTTTTGTAAGTTGGGTTCTGGACAACCAGCCGATGAGCTGTTACCACCAACAACTTGCCAGCCATACTCGTGCGGTGAAGTGTGGTTTTATTTATTTTTTTATTTTCTCCTTTTTCTATTTTTTTCTTTTTTTTTTAAGTAGGTAGCTTTCCTGATCTAAGATTTACCTAAAGGCAGTACAATGAAAATGGTCTTGTGGCTGAGCTCTGGACAACCGGCCGATGAGCTGTTACCACCGACAACTTGCTAGCCATACCACCCAAGTCGATCCATTAGCTACCCAATTTCCATAAAAATCGTCGGAAAGTGAGTCAGTGCAAAAAAATGTGTGTAGATGCTTAGGCTTAAAGTTCCCCCAAATCAGATGGCGGGTTGATAAGTCGCATACTTATCATCCCAAATTATTTACCAAATTAAAATAAATTTTAATTGGCGAGAACTCGAGACTAAATCCACATTTGAGTGGACACCCGGGCTAATTAAGCTCGAGGACCTGAAGAGTCTAGGTGTTTAGGTCCTCTCGTATCATTTCTTAAAGTTAATAACTTCCAAATGCCTAAGTTCTCTTTTCCTAATTTCTTTCTTTTTTTTATCTTTTCTCAAAATCTTAAATTTTTTAATTTTATAAGAAACTAAAGAAATTCTATGAAGTTAACATAATGATTTCAGGAATCGATTATCCACCCCCATGCCTAAATGATGCAATGTCCTCATTGTAAAAATAAAGACATGAAAAGGGCGGAGTAAACAGAATATCACCTGAACATCGTGAGGAATCCGGTCAGCTCCATAGAGAACGTGAAATATAAACACATGCTAAATTTAATGCCTTCAGCTAGGCATAAAATACATACAAGGAAGAAATTGAGAATTCACAAGTGCGGGTCAGAATCAAAATAAAAATATTGATTCTGAAACCCACCAGCAGAAGATGTCCATAGACGTGGACCAGATTATGGTGTAGAGCCATGCCCCAGGGTCGAGTGGTTCTCAGGTTCTAGATGAAAATCACCAGAATCGAAGGTTGTTGTGTTTGCGGGGCTGGGCTTGCGGTTTAGTGGTGTGCAACCCAAGACCAAAGTGTCAGACAACAGGTAAAGATGGTTCAATAGGTGCGGTTGTCCACTTAACATCAAGCTCAGAAAAATAATTAGTTATTTCGAGCTTGGGTTGCACGTGAAAGATATCATAAGGGTCCGCATAGAAGATAGGTGGCTTCAAGTTAGCAGGTACCCTTATATCCAAACTTGTTTTTCCCTCAAAATTAACCTCCCAAATTTTCATTTCAACATTCCTATCCTCCAACATCAGGTGCTTAGGTTTTGAGACCTCTAGCATATCATTCACCCCATAAGATTCTCCCAAGTCCAGAAATCGTGGCTGACTCAAGATTGACTTGGGTACAATGATTTCCAAATCAAAATCAATCCCTTTGGGGTGTGGTTGAGGAATGAGGCTATTGATTGAATCTTCTAGTAAATGAGGATTCGAATCCTCCAAGTTAGCCCCAACCGAACCCAAATCTTCAATAATTGGGCTATCAACTGGTTCGTCAGATTCCTCAAGCCCATTTGTCTCACTAAAATCCTCTTCCTTAAGTTCAAGTGAGACTTCACCAAAAGATTCTTCACCCTCATACTCAAAGAATCCATGATCCTCATTTATTTATGTCTCAAAATCATATGTCATTTCATGGTCCGTGGAGACATATTTTTCCTCGCTCCTTGGCTCGGGGATCTCGGGTGAATCAATTGGTTCATCCTCAAATGGTTGCTCTAGCCCAACCTGGTCATCCACAGTCTCAGAAAATGTATCCCCCCCGACAAGCGCTTGAGCGGGTTCAAACATTGACTCTCCTAAAGGGGGTTCATCTTGAGAATCACCCCAAGATTTGACTAGTGCAACCACAAATTTCATCCCCAACCTCGACAATTTCCCAAGAAGAAACTCACCCAGGTCCCTATCCCTAACACTTTGGAGCAAATCCAATAGAGAACTATTAAGTTCATCAATCATTTTGATCATAGGCTCTAGTGCTTCAGTTCATGGTGTTGGCTGAGCTTCTAAAGATTGTATATTGTCCCTCAAATTAGCCAACACCCTATCCTGGGTCTGGTTCACCTGAGCTGACTCGTTCGGTTCAAGTTTGGGTGGGTTCAGCTTAAATCTAAGGGAGTCAAGATGTCGAGGTTCTCGGGTCCCTCCTTGATAGTAGGTCATTTCAGGTTGTTTAAAGGTTGGTGGCGACCTAAATTCAACATAATTCTGGGGAGGGTAAGTGTTATAATCAGCATATCCTTCACGGTTGTAGATCTGGTTAGGTTGATCATCAAAGGATGGAGATCTATAATCATTGTAGCTCTGGGAAGGATAGTAATCATAGTCTTGTTGTCCAAGGTTAGGCCCTGGACACTGAGGTCCGGATTCATATCCCCAATCGAAGTCTTCCCAGCTAGTGGATGGATAAATACAAGTTAAGTCGGGATAGTAATCATCTTGGGGGTAAGTGGTGGTAGGAGGATAGGTTGTGAAATGTGTGCAGGATGTGGAAGGGTACATGGTGAAGTAAGGAGGGAAATCAAAAGAGAAAGGAGCCCTGCAATACAAAGATACAAGCTTGTCCTTAGGTTGGGTAACCTAAAGGTCTACAGACTCTCAGAATCCATCCTAAGATTATGGACAATTTACTCTACTTATGTCCAGGCAATCCAACCAGTTAGAAGGAGGGACTGGGGAGAAGGTTCTTCCTTTGGCTTGCACCTCTGATTCCTAGTGTACCCCCCAGTCGTGGTTGTTTGATGCTACTCCCCTAGCTAGACATCAAATTGACTAGTATAAGCAAGTTAATCATGAACAATCTCAATCTTGATCCCGATGAACAAACCAGTCCTTAGGGCCAACGTCTAACCAATTTTAGTTAGGCTTGGGACAATAGTGCTTCAGGAATGTGATGGGCCCTTTAGATGGGTTGTGCCCTTAATGATCAGTTAACATGTGTGTGCGTGCACAACCAAGGTTCTCAAACAAGGTTATTTGATGATGTGTCTTTTAGGATTTAACCTTGTTTAGTAGCTTTTAGGGTTTAATTCTTAGGTTGGTTCAATCAAGGTTTAGTAGAACACTCAAAGTTTTGAAAGCACGGGTGATGATATGTTCCTTTAAAAATCAAAAATAATGTGGAGTGTCTGGTTCAACCCTAAGAATTAACCCTAAGTGGCAAGCTACTTGATGGATCAGTTTTAGATTGAGTGGTGCGGCCCAAATAGCTCAATCAATTGGCCTATTGCACCACTTAGTTAAGGCACACAAGAATGCATAACCTATTCAGATTTCTACTCACTTATGTGTATTTAGTTGAAGTGTACCGGGTCTACAGGTTAGATCCCGGTCAAGTGGTAGAATCAAAATGATTGTGTGCCTTAGGATATGAAGTTGTGGGTGTTAAGTGTGCAGCTTTCAGAAAATCCCATAATCAGATGACACTTTTTTTATTTTTTTTATTTATGTCGATGGCAAGGTGAGTGGAGGTGGCAAACAAATAACCAAATCTATCCTAGGATTTATAAAAAGCACCTAAGTTGATTTGGGTTTAAGTTATTAGGTTATGGAATGAAAACTAAGGTGGGCCTGGTGTGGGGGACACTTACAAAACACTCTACCTGCACTTTACTCTAGTCTACCGCACTTGGATCTCCATGCTATGGTACCTGCAAGATAGTAGATCAAAGACAAGTAGGGTTAGTGCTATGTAAATGCAAAGAAACGCAATAAACAATAAAGTAAATTCCGTTGCCTCCCCGGTAATGGCGCCAAAATGGCCGAGTGTGTTTCATGTGTTAGAAATCGAGGTTACGAGTAACCCATCGCCGTAGTTGCAAAACACATCAATCAGATAAAATTTATACCGAAACTCCAAGGGAGTCTCAGGTCGAACACAGGGAGGCGACGTTTACTTTATGTGAAAATCGTGCTTCGATTCGCTTCTTTTTGGTATTTTAGGGTATTGTTATTTTTTTGTATTTTTGTAAGAAGAAACAAGCAACGTAGCACAAGATAGAGATGTGGAATGAAAATGGTATATATATCAATCCAATGTCTATTACAATCTACTATAAAAGCATAAAAAGAGAGGGGGGTGAGAAAATCTCCCGAATCGACTGTTCGTCGAGACGACAGTGCCTGGCAAAAGCTCAAACGAAGGACGTGAGGAGCGGGATGACAGAGGTGAGATGCAGGAGGACGTCGGGTTAAGGAAAGCTTCGGCGTAGCTCCGGAATGGAGGTGAGAAGACGGAGTTGATCTGCTACCGGAATGGAGGTAGGAGGATGGCTCCAAGGCGACCTATGAAGGGGATGGGAAGTTGGATGAATATTTGGTGGGGCAGAGGTTCGCTATACTAATAGGAGCCTTGGGAGCTTGAGAACAGGCTCTAATGGAGCATTGGTAGGCTTGCTAGAGCATGGGAGTAGGTGGGAGTAGAGTAGGTAGAGATGGCTTGGAAGGGAGGGGGTGTAGGTCCTTTTATAGTGGAGGAGAAGAGGCAAAAATAGGTATGGTACCATTAGTGACATCTAGGCCGTCACTGGAAACATCACTGTAGGTAGCTCATGCCCACTGGCACCTACAGCTGGCTTTGCTAGCATGCGATGAATTACCAACGGCCGTAAGCGTCGCTATAAGTCCAGCTCATGCGTTGTTATATGTCCATTGTCGCGCGGGCACGTTCCCACGTGCCTACGCGTGCATGCACCTACGCTGCTGTGCACGTGCATGTGCTGGGTGACCTGGGCTGCGCCACGTGACATAGTCTAGGTTGTCCATCTTCTTCTTGTTGTAGGGGCTGCTAGAGAGGTCGGATTGAGTCAATTTTCACGCCATTAGGCTGCAATCGTTGACCCAAATCCATCCTCACGGTCAGATTTGTCATTTGAAGCTCTGAATTATGTCTCCTAGTCTCTTGGCCGTAGATCTTCCTTGGAGGACTGCATATGGTACTACGGGACTCCGATCGAGGCGATTTCAGAGGTGTTGGACTCCGATCATTATCTTGATTAGATCCATACGGTCGGATCGTCAATCCGATGCTCCGAAATAAATATCCTTCTCTCCTAACCACAAAAAGGAAGCAATTAACCTAAATTATATACAACTACTCTAAATGCAGAATGATGTATGCTATGCAATATTTATAACATGAAATGCAAAAATAAGCCTAGGAACATGCTTGAATAGGCATTTTACCCTCAATAAATGTGTTAACATCAAGGAGTTTGGTAGAATAGAGGAGGTGATGGCCATGCACACAATAGAGAACACTCTAATGGCCAACTCAACCCAAACTTGGGAAAATCACTTGGTTACAGGAATAATTAAGGATAATAATGATGTGCAACCAATTATGGCATACCGGGATGAGGATTTTACTTAAAAGGAAAATATTCTTGAAATTGAAAACTTGTTGGAAGATTCACCTGACCAATTAAAATTCCAACAAGACCTTCGTCCTGAAATTTTAGAGTTTGAGGTTCAAGTATTGGGTGAAGAACAAGAAGATCAAAATGGTTAGATCCATAACCCTGATTTTGAGGAGGGAATCGAAAAGAAATGTCTGATTTGGGGAGAAACTCTTAGGAAGCCTGACCTAATTTATAAAACTAGCTTAAGCATCCTAAAGTTTACACTTGTAAGAACCCCCAACAGCTCACAAAAGCTTCATATCCCTCTCCTGCTCAACCATTACACAATTCCTATACCCACCCAAACCTCCTCTATGCTCATCCAAGAAAACTCCTATTGGAAACCATTCTGGCTCTCCCTACATCACCAGCTTGTCACTTTCGTTGATCATCTATTTTTCATACCCACTCTCACCCTTTGAGACCCATATCTTGGGGCCCGAAAACTATACTCTTGCAACCTCAATATCTATAATTATTATCTAAGGACTGTGCCTAACTAAAGGCACTAAATTCAATACTTGTGTATATTCTATTCGAAGATGACCAGGATCATCACGGAATTCAGGTGCTATCCTTTTTATTCTGCTCCTTTTTCATGCCTTTTTACTTTTTTTTTTTAAACTGAAAGGAAAGCTATCATACTATAATAGCAATCCGGGAGGGCCTTTTTAACAAAGAAAGAAAGTAGGACCTTACAAAACTAATCCCCATATACGTATAAGGGAGCAGCACTCATTTACAATTTGTTCCACATACATCGGTCTCTCCTTAAACAAACACTTATTCCTCGCCCTCCAAATACTCCACAACATTGCTGCCATATGCACATGCGGCTTGTCACGTACCAAAAAATTTTGCCAAAGTAAATCCCACATGGGAAGTGGCTCCCTACACACTCTTCTCCAAACTGCATCAGTCACCACACAAGATGATAAAATGTGTCTGGAACTGTTAATGGATAAGCCACAAAGAAAGCAGGACGCGATGCAATGCCCATCCTTCTATGTCTCAAATCCCCTATAATCAATCCATCCCTCCAACACAACCACCAAAAAATATTGGATCTTAAGTGGAACTTTTAGCAGCCATTAGTTTCCTTCCAATTAGATCAGCCTCCTTAGATCTGGACATCAACCTAACCTTGTCATATGCACGAACTAGAGTGACGATCCCATCTCACCGATATTGATCTTCTATTCTAGCCACCAGCCCGAAGGCCTGCAGGTCCAGCTGCAACCACATCTTCTCATCCCAAGTTTGGGTGCCTTCCTTGCTTAAATCAAACCCACCAATCTACCATGTCTCCTCAGATTCAAACCAAAATCCATTAACTAGATCCCATTTATTAGCAGCAACTGCGTAGACTCTTGGATAGGCTTCCTTCATACCATTCTTCCTGCCAAAAACTAAAGGAGAACCATCACCTAAAATCAGTTGCAACATCTACCAATTATTCCTCAGCACCTATACCACAAATGTCCAAAATGGAGACAGTTTGGAGGGATGAAGTCGGTTCAGCAAGCTCTGAGATCTACCAAAACTATCTCTAATAAGATCAATCCAAACCTTACTTTCATCATAGAATAATTTGATGGCGCACTTAAGTAGCAGCACATCGTTGAACTCCTTGAGAGACTTTATTCCCATTCCTCCATATTCCTTTGGCACACATAAGTGATCCCACTTCAGGGGTTGCAAAAATCTCCCATCATGATGCAATCCCTTCCAAAAAAATCGCTACATCAAATGGAAAAGGGAAAAAAAGAAGACTGAAATGAATGTAATCATAGAGTTCAAGAGAATAAGCCTACCTCCCTTGGATAAGTAACGGCTACTCCAACCTTCCAGTTAGACTGAAATTTTATCAAGCAGTGCATTCCAGTCACTCTTCTTCAGTTTGGTACACTTCAAAGGTAGTCTCAAGTATCTAATTGGAAGTGTAACCAGTGGCGTACCCAATAGAGAAGACATGGCCACTTGCTCTCCACCATTTAGCCCAAAACAGGCCAACGAAGATTTCTCCCCATTCAATTTTAGACCTGAAATCTCCCCAAAAATCTTCACCATATGCAGTAAGGCTTGTGCTTCCTGTTCGTTCCCTTCTACAAAAAACACAGTGTCATCGGCATATTGAAATACTGGAGCCATGGCATTCCTACTAGAAAAGGAATAGCCTCTATTCATACCAACCTCTGATAATCTACATGCATACCTCGCTAAAGTGCCAATCACAAGGTTGAAAACTAATGGATCAAGTGGGCATCCTTGTCTAACCCCACATTGCAATTGAATCCACACCCCACAAGCTCTGCCATTGATCAGTAGGGAGAAAGAAGTGGTGATGCACCTTTTCATCCAATGGAGGCATAAAAATGGAAATCCTTTCCTCTTGAATGCCTCCCATAAATAAGGCCACGACACTAAATCATAAGCCTTTCGGAAATCCACTTTCCAGTGAAACGCCCTACACTTTCACCTGCACCACTCCATCACCTTTTCCTGAGCAATGATGAAAGACTCTTGCAGTGATCTGTTGGGAAGAAAAGCAGATTGAATAGGAAGAATCTGATCTTGTAAAACTGTCCAAAGTCTATTAGCCAGAACTTTACTCACAACCAAATAAATAGAGTTCAAAAGCGCAATAGGCCTAAAGTCGAAGAACCTATCCACTCCTTGTTTCTTTGGAAGCAAAAAGAGATATGACCGGTTTATCTTATCGAAATCGGAATTGCCTCTTTCAAATTCCTTAATTACCTTCATTACCTCCTCTCTTAACACATTCTAAAATTCTTTGTAGAAAAAGACTTGAACACCATCTGGACCCAACGTGCCTTCATTGTTCAAATCATTTATAGCATCCATCACTTCTTTTTCATAAATGGACTCAACCAGATTAAATGGACCCAGAGATGCCACCATTGTCCAATCCCCCCTACCTACTGCCCGTGAAGTCTCCTTGAAATATCTGATGGCTTCAGATCAGATTTCTTGTAAAGAAGAGGTTCTCTGATCTCCCACAACAATATAAGATATAAAATTATGTGTTCTTTACGAGCTGGCTGCTAAGTGAAAGTACTTAGTGTTAGCATCACCCTCTTTAAGCCATAATTTCCTGGAGCATTCTCGCCAATCCATCTCCCGCTTCAATTCCTCCTTAGCTATCACCTCCTGCCATTTCTTTCTTGCTTCCTACTCTTGGTTGAGGGAAAAGGTTGAGGACATAGAAAAGGTTGAGGAAAAACAAGTGCCATTTTGATAGAAAATTAAAAATGAAAAGAAAGGAGCACAAAGAAAAAGAAAAGAAATTTGAGTCCCTTAGAAATAATTTGGAACCTACCCACCTTCTAGGTTAGATCGAATGATGAATTATGACCTAAAAGGCTAAAACTTATGGGATTAGTGGCAAATACCGACCTTAAGCCTCTTGGATCAATTTTGATTTAAACACTTACGTACTTGTCAAGATCCGAATTAATCCTTAAGAAGTTGGGGAAAATGCAAAGCTTAAGTGTTAGGTCTAAGGCTTAGGGAGTATTCGACCCCGTTAACTGACCTCTGGTTTGCAGGACTCAGTAACTTAAGCACCCTAAATAGCACACAGTATGGATCAACGCACTTTAATCATAAAATCATGCCAAAGGGCATTTAATATGTTCTGAAAATGGTCCTAAGATCTAGATTAGGAGCGGCTCGAAAACGCAAGTTGATTTGGATGAGTTCCCGACGTGGAGAAGCGGAACATTCCCCTTGAAGATGAGTAATAACATTACGTCTCCTCGGTGCTTGTCTCCTAGGATATCTAAATATCCTATTGGGGACACGTAAGCACCATGTGATGGTTCAGATGCCATGGGCAGGATTATCCTGAAATATCGATTGTAAGGGTCTAGATTTAGCTATAGAATGCCATAGGTGGCACTATCCCGAAGTATCGAAAGCCAGGATTCTGGGGGTTGTCATGGGCGGTGCTATCTCAAAGCATCAAATGCCAGGGACTATACAAGGATTGATGGTGGGGATAAGGAATCCGATACAAATCATGTTTAGGGCTAATCCAAGGATGGATCTAAGGAAAAATATAATGAAAAGAAAAGAGAGAGAAAACTCTCCATAAATGAAAATCTCCTTCTAATCTCTCTCTTACAAAATGCACTGGCAAACTGAACCAGACTAACCATGTTTCAAGCACAGGTGCTTTAACCACTAGGTCCAAAGAACCTTAGGATAGTTTCTGTGGGCCTTAGAAACCTTCACGGCAGACTAAGGTGAAAGCTAGTCAGACCTGGATCTGGGCTGGTACTGATGAGAGCCTCATCATGAGCCATAACTAGCTCATTTTGACCCGATAAAGAAGATAAAAGCTCCTACATAACCTGGAAGAAGGCCTAACTGAGGGAACAAGTGCTCTGAGAAGAAAACATGAAATAAAGGTTAAAACTGCAAGTTTACCATTGCAGTACATAAACGGGATTTCTCAGAAGCAAAACAGAGGTCAAATGGTCCAAATAAGATAAAAAGTGGGTTGAGTTAATCAGAAATGGGTTAATGTGCAATCTAGGAACTAAATGACACTTGGTAACCCTAAAACAGACCCGCTTAAATTAACAAGGTTTCGGTCAGAACAAAAAGCAAGTAAACCCTCTACAAATCATGGAAAAACATCCTCTAGGGTTTAGAACACTTAATTTGGCCTTTGGAACCTAGTTTGACCTAGATTAGGGTCCTAGCTCTTCAATTAACCTAATTTGGGTTTTTACGCAAAATGTCTAGTCAAACGAGGTCAAACCTAAAATCCAACTTCACCATTGGATTCCTTAGGTCCAAATTAGGTTTGTACCAAAATTTGGACCTAAGGAGATGTCATCTTGACCTACTTTGCAATTTAGTACACCCAAATCACAAATTGGTCCCTATCTTTTGAATACCTTTGCAGAGAGACCCCTAGGTTCTTCGCCTCCTTTGCAAACCGGTCCTTCCTCCATTGCTAGGGCAGAACCGAGCTCCGGCGAAGTTTCGAGAGAGATTGCTCTCTAATCCCTTAGAGATTCCCTCCCAGAAATGGAAGGAGGATTCTCTGAGGAATTCCCTTCCTTATAAAGCCAATTACAAGCGCTGGTGTGAACCCAATCTCTCGTGCGAACGCACGAGAGATTCGGGTATCCACCTTCCTTCCAACTCCGGCGAGTCGGTAGACCTAATTGCGCGGTCTCCACGCGCTAGTAGTTGCGGCCAGCACCTATAAAAGACACCCCAGACCCTGCCGCAGAGGGCAAGCTTGATTTTGACGGAGATCCCTTCCAAATTCCTCCCTCTCCCATCTCCGGCCAAACGACCCACAAGCTCCAGTGACCTCCCCTCCTTCTCGTCGCTCTGCTGCCATACCAGAAGCAGAGTCCTCTCCGCCGCTTCCTCCCGCGACGCGCTGTACCCCGCGCACGCGCTTCTGACCTCGTCTTCGTCGCCGCTTCCTCCCTCAGGGTCTTTCTTCCCCGACGACGGCAGTTACGAGCCGTCTTCTCCGCCGCCTTCCTTCCTTCCAGACAACCACAGATACGTTCTCCATCCTCTCCTCTCTCTTTTCCCCCAACTATTTTACTTGATTACCCCTCGACAGTACCTAACCGCCTCCATCTTCCTCGCCTCCGACCTCACTCCGGCGAGCCGCCCACACCACTCCGCCACTCCACGCGGCTTGCCAACCACCTTGAGAGCTCCGCCTCACCACCAGGAACCCATTCCACCCCATCACTGCCACTCCAGACCTCCACAAGCACCCCCCGACCAACCCACCATCTCCGACCACAGGTTGACCTAGGCACGCACGCCTAGGCCGACCGGCAACCTGCAGCATCACCCACAGCACGGCGAAGGTTTCCAGCTATTCTGATTGGGCCAATAGGCCGTTCTGTTGGATGTCAGGTGTAAGCCCCAGCCGCCATTAACAGCCGAAGCAGCAGGGAGCATGGAGCAGCAGCAGGCGTCAGGCTTCCCAAGCGGCAGGTGCAGCAGATTCTCGCAAGTGTCGCGAAGCAACCAAGGCCAGCCAGTAGCGCCAGCAGAGTCAATAGCTTGGGCAATTGCATACGAGAGTCTGCGGGCGCGCGTGAAATCAGGGCGGCACCTTTAGTCCCACATCGTGGGATTGCAGCACTCAGGTACACTATAAATTGTATTTGTGCTTTAAGCCGGTTGCCTCCGTAAGCACAGGGGTGAGGTCCCTCACTGCCCTCACACGCCTCGTCCGCGGCTTGACCTCGTGGATCTGGCTGACCCGACCCGACCTAGACCTACGCACTCCTCGCGCATCACCACTTGCCGGTGCGCCTGGTCCCGGGTGCGAACCCGACCCGACTATCCGTGTGGCTCTGGGAGAGCGTCCGTGAGTGCATTGCTTCAGAGAGAGAGAGACGCTTGGGTAGAGGGACGGGGGTAGTTTTTTGCTACTGTGTGGTGTGTGCAGGAAGGTAGAACTGTCCCAGGTAGCGAACACTTAGTGGCTGCAGAACAGGGAGAGAAGAAAGAAGAGGCTGTGTAGCAAGTGAAAGGAGAATTCTTCACAGAGAAGAAGAAGGAAGACAAGGCAGAAGAGAGAGAAGAACGAAGAAGAAGACAAGGGAAGGCTGCAAAGAGAGCAGAAGAAAAAGAAGAAGAAGAAAGAAGAAAGGCAAGATAGGAGAAGAAGGAAAGATACCAGAAGCAAAGAAGGGAGAAGAGCCACGAAGAAGAAGAGAGAAAGAGAGATCACATTTAAGACGTCTGATACACCAATCAGACGTCTAATTCTATTTTTTTCCAAATCCTTCTTTTTTAAATTCTCTCGTTGAATGAGTCCTATTTGCATTTAAACAGTTGTATTCGTTGGTTTTACAAAGTACTGAGATTGCTCCCCGTGTTCGACCTCGGATACTCCGGTCTTCTAGTAATAAAATTCTTTATATTTGTTTAGATGTTTTGTCGGTTATACTACAACCTGACATCCTTTAAACCCGCACAAAAACCTCGACAACAGGTACTTGAGTACCTTTGGGCCTATTTTTGGAATTAAGATCTGATTCCTAGAGATGCAGCCTAGTAAGGCATCCTGACAATTACATCCGACCTAGATAACTGGTTCGATTCAGACGATTTTGCTAAGAGGCTAGCAAAAGCTAGGCATGGGGGTATGATGGGAACACCATCGTGAGCCATAAGTAGCTCAATTTGATCTGATTAAGCCAATAAAAGCTCCTACATATCTTTTAGAAGGTCTTAAGGGCACAAAACATTGATTTGAGAAGAAGACAAGAATACAGGATTATTTCTGCAAATTTACCATTCGATCACAGAAACAGAATAACCATGGGTTTTCTCAGGGGTTGAATAAAGGTCAAATGTGCTTTACAGTCCACTAAGAGGGTTCATACAGAACGAAACAGATTTTCATGAGTTATAGGAATTAATGGACATCTGAAATCCTAAAAATAGACCTCTTTAATTAACTGAGGTTCAGGTTAGGATAAAATTCACCTAAACCCTTTGAAAATCATAAAAAAATATTCTCTATGGTCTGGCATCTTCAAATTGATCATCAGAACCTGCTTTGACCTAAAACAGAATCTCAGACAAACTCTTGCTCTAATTTAGGTTTTTGCATAAATTTTCCAGTCAAATGAGGTCAAAACCAAAATCCAACTTCTCCATTGGATTCCTTGGGTCAAAATTAGATTTGTATCAAAATTTGGGCCCAATCTGAGATTATTTCCACCTAGTTTGCACTTTGGTCCAAGTCTAATTTTCTTTATCTCACATGGCCCCTCAACTTTCGAATTTATTTGACAAAACCCCCCAACTTTGTCATCTTCTTCTTCAAATAGGTCCCTCCTGCCCTAGAAGCCTAATCCTACAACTCTAGCAAGCTTCATTTGGCAAGATCTCTTTGATTTCTTGATGAATCCTTCTCAATTTTGAAAGGGGAATTCGTCAAGAAATTAGCTACCTTTTTAGCCGATCCGATGTCCCAAAAATCACCCAATGCATCATGCGAGTCCTTCAAAGGAGTGGGTTTCCTATTCCGGCAAACCTTCCAAGCTTGAAAGCTGGGATTCCATGCTTCAATAGACACTTTGATGCCTATTTAAGAACCCCCAAGGCAGATCGGTCTCTCCAAGCTTGAATTTGGACGGATCTACCCTCATTTCCTCCCTCCTATTCCGGCCAAAAGGCTCCTCAAGCCCCAGTGATTCCCTTTGCATATCCTCGTTGTCTGCCAGCAATACCGACGATAGATCCTCCTTCCTCATCTTCCTCTACATCGTGCAATAACAGCCGGCATCTCTCTCTCCGTCATCCTCGCCATCCTCGTCTCCGGCACCAATCATACCAGACCGGTGCCATCTTCATCCCTCATCGTCCATTAGCTAGCCTAGTCAACTCTACTCTGTCCGCACATCACCTTCAAACCACTACTTCGCCGTTTCAACTACTCCAACGTCGTCCACGTCTCCGTTTTCCCCATCTCTGGCCATTCCTCTGGCGAGGAGTTCCGTACGCTACTCACCTCCATCCTCCTCACCGACACATTCCTCACCATCGCCTCGACTCAAAGACAAAAGCCCCTCAAGTACTTGAAGGGATTGGCCTCTCTAACACCTCCACTGACTCACACACTTCCACACCAACTCACCAAGGTCATACGACCTCCACACGAACACACACGCCACGCTGCACCCACCACCACATTTGCCGTCTCACGGCGATCTTGCTGAACCATTTGACGTGGCTGTAAGGCCTTTTTTCTTGACTTTCAGGTACCAGGTCAAGCCCACCATTAACAGCAAACTTCAAGCTTGTTAGAAGCTTTCTTCAAGCCCTGCTACCTCCACACAAGTGCTCTAGGTGTCGCGGATACCTCCTAAATTGCAAACCAGGGCCTCAATTGGAAGCCATACCATCAGCAGCTGCCTTGATTAAAAGGGCAATCCAGCCGTAGGTGCAAGTGAAGAAGAGGCACTATCTTTAGTGCCACATCATAAACGTGTGAAGCTCTGCAGCAGTATATCACGCAATTGTGTCTAGGTCTCCTTGCCTCAAGACACAGGGGGGTGAGGTCCCCAGCTTACCCACTCACGCCTCGCCCATGGCACCACTACGCGGGCCTGGTCTGAGTTGGTTACCCGCCTAAGCCCACACCTTGGCTACCACCCATGTCGGTAGCCCTAGTCCCGGGTGCTTTCATACCCGATACCCAACTATCTGGTCATCCCTGAGAGAGGAAGGAGAGAAGGAAAGAAAGAGAAAGCATGGGGTTAAGGGGGGTTTTGCTCTATTGTGTATTGGATAACACTTGGCAAAAAATCGAAGCCTTCCCCCTGTGTACAAAGGAAAAGAGAAGAGGAGGAAGGAAAGCTCAAGGGAAGAGAAGAGACAGGAGCCAAAGAACAAAAGAAAAAGAAGAACAACAGCAACAGAAGAAAAGGAAGATTGAGCACTGTAGCAGCGCCTTTTAAGACATACGAGTATAAAATTAGATGTCTAATTATCTACTCATTCATTTGATTATATTTGAGTAATTGTTCTATGTGTTAGACTAATAATTGGTGATCCAAATCACCATTATTTTGTCTATATTTCTTTTTGACTCTTCATATACTCATGTTATACATTGTATATTAGTTTTTGAGTAATTAATTGTGCTCATTTATATTGTTTATTGAGATTAGCGCGTGAATGCAATACTTGCTCCCAGCGAACAACCTCGAACTTCATTTTTGACATTCGAGTTATAAATTTTATTTGTTGTTTGAGCTATTTTTGAGGAATTATTACTACAACAAATGCATCTTTTAAAACCTCAGTCTAGCCTATCAACACCAATATACTCAATCAACCATCAAACCCAAGGCACAGATGCCTTAACTAGCAAAGTCTCACAAGATACAAGGCCTTACCTTAAGCATCACAAAAGAGGCACAACAGTAGTGCACCAATAGAGGCGTAGATAGAGGCATAATGGCCTCACATAAAGCCCTCAGAAGCTAAGTGTTGAGAGAGGCAAAGGGCACGAATCCCAAGGAAAAGCAAAACCCTCCCCCCTCTCTCTTTAATTCTCTTCTCAATTCTCAGGCTCGACCAGAGTAATCGGATCCAATGCCCAAGCCCGCCTACGTGGGTGGCAAGCAAGAGCATGTACGCAACATGTGGAGAGGGACCTCCCCCAGTTCTACTGAGGCTATAAGCAACGAAGAGTTTTTCCTTTTATATGCTACTGAGCGTCCCAAAATCCCTGATGTGGGACTAAAGAGAGCATCTCCTTCCACGCATGAGTTGCAGCTGATGTTTCTTCTAATTGGAGTTGAGGACAACACCTGCTGCTGCAATTAGAGACCTGGAGCTAAGCCTGGAAGTGGTCTGCAGCACTTGGAGGTAGCAGCGTAGATGAATTTGGTCAAGGAACCACAGACGGAGCTAGAGATGGTGGTCGCGGCGATGAAGCTCTGGCATAGACCTTAAATGGAGAGTACAGCCTCTCAGCCTTGTCAGAATGACTCAAGAGGATTGCTTGAGTGTGGCGAACGTGTGATTGCACCGCAAAAATACACCTACAATTGTGCCATCTTGTGCTATTTCCTAGCATTACCAGTGCATATTAGGGTTCCAGAGTCGCATTTGAGAAAATACATGCATGCATGCATTTAATTGAGAGGGGAGGAGAGTGAAATAAATGGCCTTGCAATTAACATTTTTCCTCAAGTGAATCTTTGCAAAATTCACCATCTTTTTCTTTTTATTTCTACTTAACTTTGAATTCTTCCCGCAGCTACATGGATGGATGGACCTTCCTCCTCGCGCCATGCTTTGCAGCAGGCCCTTCCCTGCGGCAGCTTGCCCTGCACAGCCAGGGCATGGCTATGCATGCCTTCTTCTTCTTCAAAAGGGCACGGTTTCTTCTTTGAAGTGGAGCCTGGTCCCCACGAAAAGAACCCACAGCAGCTTCTTCTTCTCCAGGCCACCATCCCCTCCCCTCTCCCTCCATACGCAGGACCTCCTCCTCTGAGGAGACACCCTGCGGACAGAAGCACCTCATGGTGGTGCACAACCACCACCGTTAGTCCACCACCGCCCAGATCATCAAAGAGCCGGTGGGCATGGTGGCTCTTTCCCTGTTTCTTCGTTTGAAGCACCTTCAGCCATTACCACAAAGCTTCAAAGCTTTGAAGCTCAAACGGGCACCGCACGCCCTACCGTAGCCGGTCGAGCTCCACAGCAGCAGCAGTAAGGCGGCAGCAGCGCACGTAGGCCATCGCATGCACTTGCAGGGGCCCTTACCTCCTTCTCTGCGTGCCCTGTCGCGAACATCTCCACACCCGCAACTAACCGATGTAAAGCTTCCACGGGGGCGCCAGCCCGCGCGCGCCAGCCTCAAGCCGCCCGCACTCACAGCACCTGCAGCAAGCGGTCGCGCAGCTCGGCCATACACTGTAGCCACTGTTCACGCCAATCTGCGGAACAATGTGGCTACAACCGGCCAGCGCTTGCGATCGCATCCCACACCGAGTCCGCTCCAGCGCTCGACCGCGTGTCTGCTAATGGTCCTGGTGCTGGTGGCGATTGATTGTTGAAAATACCATTAATGTCATTGTAGTGGGTTGTATGGGATACCAGTCATTACAACCATTATTATTTACTTATCTAATTTTTTACTGGTTTAATTCCAGGTCATTCACTAGGAGGCAATTATTGAATTACATCGCTCTTTAATCTCAAAATTATCCTTTAATTCCAAAAAGAAAAGAAATTTTACATCTAATAAAGAATGAATGAATGTAGACATGGTTTGCCTACTAATAAAGAATTAATCAAAAATGCTTGCAAAAACCAACTATAAACAAGCACCAAACATTTCATTACTATATTTTAAACTCTCTTTACAAGTTATAGTATTAATTCTTACATGAAAGTACACTATCAACTAAGATTACATTGTATACTAGCTTAACTTACTAATCTAACACCTACAGTAACACATACAATAGCTTTAGTGACAGATGTAAGCATCGCTAAATCCCAGAAAATACTATATACAAACTTAAGGAGGGAAACTGGGGTCTGTAGCGACGTTTTATTCTGTTAGTAAATGTATGAGTTTATTTACATAAAAGTAATTGACTATACTACGTATACATGTATATATATATTTCTCTTGTATTTGTATTCACCGTCGTATGTACATCTCTCTCTCTCTTACTCCACACTAATCTTCTTCTGTTATTCCTCTTCTTCTTTGTTTTAATTTTGCCTTAATAGATTCCACAAACTGCGGCGTAGAGGTAATTAACTACTGTCATTAGTTCTCTTTATTAATTAAAAATGTGTTTAATTTGCGGGCACGCTTTTTGAAGGATACATAGCACCCAGAGGGTGGGACCAAAACTCTACTAAGCGTGCCCTAATTGTCACTAGGCCGCTTAATTACATTTTATCAAACTCAGATCAGGGCCTTCTCAGCCTCCGCACACACACACCACACCGGGCCCCCGACCCCCCAATCAGATGTTCAGAATGTATGCTCAGTATATAGCGTATGTTGTTTCGAGCGCCCGGAGCCTATGACGACTATGCTGCTTAGGAAGGAATTTAATTTATACCGCTGCGCGCATTTTGCAGTGCACGATGTGGCGCTATTCGAGCGCCACATTTGCGCTGAAAAATGTGTGCAGCTGCATGCTGAAGGAGATTTTGGCCCTCAATTCGAGGGCCATAATTTATTTAAAAATAAAAATAAATTATGGAAAATGAAGTATTTACATAATACTATACAATTGTTCAATTAATTTTAAATTTTAATTAGATTTACTATATAAATAAATTCGCTAAAGTATACTATTTTTACACACTAATTTTGGTGTTTTATTCTTTAATTACTTATAAATTAGCTACTATATGGTCTAATTGACCTTATACAGAGTTAGAATACATGTATAAGTATTTTGTAGACATTTTTATTATATTTTTCCGAATTAATTTTTGTGTTATTTACATTTAAATAGCAGTTTTAACTGTTTTACTTATAAATTAAGCTAAAGTAATATAATCAGGTATAAATATACTTCAATTAGCTAAAATTACTTAAGGTATATTAGTCTAAGTATACAGATTCAATTAACTTAATTATAACTCTAAATTACTAATTTAATTTAACAACTTAGCTATTAACTTAATAAATTCATTATTTATTATGTATAAAGGATTAAATTAAGGTACAAGATTTTATTTATTTATAATATACATATGCATAGATATATACAGTTTTATAGTTTAATTCTATTATGTATACTATCTACTGATTTAGTTAGTCTAATAATACATATAAACTAGTTTAATTTATAGATAGTTATATAATTAATGTACATACTGTCTGAACTAAATCAGATACCTAATTTACAGTATACAATATATTTACAGAGTTAGTTATACAGTTTATATATATATACTACCTATTTACATATATAGCCTAGTATAGAGCTTATGTTTATAGGAGTATACTTAATATACAAAGTAATATATATATATATATATTCTTTTTTTTTTTGGTTCTTTTGGGGGTTTTTCACTTTTTATTGTTTTTATAAATCTTATAGAAATAGGAGATGAGAAGGGAAGAGTTGGCTGAGGAGAAAGAGGCATGTTTAATGTCTTTTTAAGTATAACTCTTTTTATCAAGCTTCATGAATGCCTTATTTTCATACAGCATGAGATTTAAGATGTGTTTACCAATTTTAATACAGTCCTCAATTTAGTTTCCCATTTTAAATCATGTTTGGACAGTTAGCTTCAGTTAAACTAGCTAACAACACTTGAAAGAGTTAAAACAAGCATTCACAGAAATGAAAGTGCAATTATCTAACAGGAAAGCTTGTATTTATAAGGGAATCAAAATATCTGTGTGTTAGCTACATTTCAAAACATATTGTACAGGGTATTACATCAGATTCGATCTACTAAAAATTAAAACAGTTGACAGCAACAGCAGCGTTGATTCTATAGATAAACCCTGCATCAGCTCATATCTAATTCTAGATGGTCTAACTGCTGCTGCAGTTAGTCCATTTGGGATAAAATTTGAGTAGGGAGGAGAATGTAGCTGCAAAATGCTGCACTTTGCTGTGACCACTGGGATAAAAAAAAAATCATAAATCCAAACTAAAAATAAATAAATTCTCTCTCAATCCTTCATCTGATAAGGGTCTCACTCTCATAAAAAAAAAAACACTGAACCAATTCAAATGCAAAAACCCTTATCAAGAACTTCACATCAGATTAAATCAACAGAAGACACTGATTTAACTCTTCCTAATGCTATAGACAGCATGAAGGAGTTAATTCAGTCAATTAAGATCCCTAGTTCAAATCCCAGTTTCTGAAATCTTGAGTATTGAGAACTCCTTAGGATAGGAAATCATCAATACATCCATTCAAAACAAACTCATGAATGCAAGATCAAACTTCAAATCACCACAGTGATTCTCCTTAGTTCTGACTTGCATTCAATGCATTAAAAACTTCATCAAACTCAGATCTGAATATGGCTCTTCTGAGGTGAATTCTGACATCAGAAACAGCTCAGATTCCTTGCCAACAATGAACTCAAATCAGAATTTATTCAATTTGTCAGATCAAACAGTTAAAACCAACTTGAATGAAAAATCCTTGAAATCCAAATTAAGGAGAAATCTGACAAACTGATAATTTCAACTCAAACCAGGGGCTTTTGTGAATAAGAGTGAGGTGAATGGGAAGCCCCTTAAGTGCTTTTTGACGCCAATTTTAGATTTAAGGTTAAAAACCAATCAGATCTGAAATTGGGTCAGAGTGTATGGGTGGAATGCAAGAAACAGATCATGGAAATAAGAAATGAATATGAAAATATGGAGAGGGAGAGAATTTGAAATCTTGGCTATGTGAAACCTTCCCCTCTGATCTGGAATGATCAGAGGAGGTGAGGGGGGAATTTATACCCTAAATCTACTACTACAGCTACTTTATCCTAACAGCAAAATTAAACACTACCAATTACATTAATTCTACTCTAAACTTACTTAACTACAGCTACAACTAATCTGCAGAATTATAAATCTATTCTAACAGGAAGAATGGGACCTATGGGTCCTTAGCCGGTGGCTAAGGAGGAAGAAGGGTGGAAGATGGCTCCAGCGGAGAGAAGAGTCTGCTAGTGAGGCTCCACGGTCGTCCTCAGGTGCTACGAAGTCCTTAGTGATGAGGAGGTCGAGAGAAGGTGACAATTTCACAGCCGGTGGCTGTGAAATCAGAGGCTCGATGGGGAGGAGGAACTGGAGTGGACGAACGATCTCTAAGAGATGTAGGAGGAAGCGATCCCTTACGTGCAACACCACTGAGGTGCCTAAGTAGCATACTCAGTGGCTAAGATCACCGCGCAGATGAGGATAATCGATGAAGTAACCGGCAGCGAGGATGAGAGGAGAGGAGCACGCGGTGAGCGCGCGGTGAGCTATTCTCAAAATCTAACCGTCAGATGGGATCTGGGGAGAGGGATGATTGCACGCGCCGAATCGCGCGAAGCTTCCATTCAAATCCAACTGCAGATCAAAATCGTGAGAATCAACGGACGGCCAAGATCGGCCGTGTTCTTCGCGCGCTACAGTGCGTGCGAAGAGCAGCAGGCCGTCCTCTGAAATAACGAAAAAATTGCAGGGAAGACCCCTACACGAAGGGGTAGAATAATTGCGTGCAGGCCCATAAGTGAAAAGAATTACAATAGGATGGACCCTGCAACCTTTCAAAGGGGTCCCTGCGGTTTACAAGAAGGTTCAAAAAGGAATTTTAAAGGCAAGAATGTAATGCATGAAGGACCTAAGTGTAAACTACCTATTTCATATCCTAAATGATGTCCAAATGCCTTCAAATTTTTATAAGTGCTTAATTGAACATTTAAGACATTAATTATACTTCTGATTTGGCCTTTCAAACTTATTTATGTGTTCAATTAACCCATGGATCATCATTTGTACTTTGCTTTAAGAATATCTCATTTTGTGACCTAATTATGAAATTTTAACACAGAGTAAAGCTTTTAGGTCTTTTCCTTTAATTCCCACACTTAACCCTTTTTATCTGTTAATTTGATGTTGTTTTACTCAGTGTCTAGCTTAACTTCAGCTTTTTAGCCATGATGAGTAGCCACTCATCATACCCCCAAGCTTATGTTTTGCTAGTCCCTGAGCAAACAATTCATTGAAGCGTAAGGCAATTTGAGTATCAGCAAGGCAAGTGTGAAGAGATATCTTTTTCCTCTTTCAAAACTTTTAAGTGTTTGATGATGATCTTCAGGCTGAAAGATTTTTTTTTTTTTTCAATAAACCAACTGTGTTTTGGACATTGTGAGAACCTTATTACTAAGGATAACCTACCAGAATTCGAGACTTAAATGACATAGACCATCTCTCAACCAATAAGGACTCTTGATATTTAAACCTTAAGTTGAATTCCAGGACTCAGGGGGTTTTACAGAGACTCAGAATGCTATGAAGTTATGGCTGTGCTTCGTGATAAGTCAGGACTAACCAAGTGAATTCTAAAACTCACTCCCGTGGCTTCACTTCTTTTTAAGTTCAGGTTGGTCCTAACTTCAGCTCATGTTTTCGAATAACTCTCAAGAATTGATGAATATTCAAACCCAACCCTTATTGTGTTTGTGGCTCAGAGAACTTTTTGGTGGACAAACAGGGTATTTGTTTTGAACCCTGAAAACATTTTTGGTGGAACAATTGTATTTTCAGAATTTGGAGAACATACTTGACTTTTTGCAAGAACTCTTTTTTTTTTTTTTGAATCAGTATGTCTTCGGAACTTATTTGGTAGAGCGCACTGTATTTGGTGGGTGAATTTTTTGTGGAAAGAGTTTCTCCTAGACACAAGACTGAAGGTTAGGACAAAGAGTCTACCTGCACGCACAGGTAACGACTCCACCTTCCCTAATGAACACAAGAGTTGAATTTTAGGTTCAAGTGGTCTTTCCTGACATTGTGTAGTGTAAGCCAAGGTTACTTAGACTCCTAAGTCAAAGCAAACCAACGAATCCTGTACTGGTGACTCAGGTACAAGAATATGTCCTAAAGTTAGGAGAGACTGTGGTCTATCTTGTCAAGGCTCAAAGTGTATTAAGCCCAAGCTTGTATCAAGCTATTATGGCCTGGCAAGTCAAACCAGTAACGGTTGAATGTCCATAGACACTTATTCTAAATTTGTTTTCAGCTAGAAGATCATAGTTAAACACTTATCTTTCATCTTTTTCTTCCTTTCTCCTTAAAATTAATGTCCTCCCTTGACAATATAGTGCATGTCCCTTATTGTATTTTTGGATTTTTTATTTGCCAGCATATATATATATATACTATTGCTATGTCTACAATTGTATTTCAGTTTAAATGGTTAACCATTTTCACCCCCCATGCTTAAATGTTGCAATGTCCTCATTGACTAAATAGGGTGGATGCAAATGCATGCTCTGCTTTTCACTATCCTAGACTAGGTGATGGAAGGAAGTCAGAATGAGGAGATAAAATCTCCGTGCAGACGATTTTAAGTCTGATCTAGGATCAGAGTGAATAGTCGGGCTAGGAAGTGAAATGCATGACATGTGTGTTAATGAAAGTATGCTCAAAATGCAAGAGTAGACACCTAATGCAAATGAAAGCTAAAGTAAGAAAGGTGAAAAATAGTTATATACAAGGATAGGTTTTGCTAAGTTTAACGCCTTCAGCTAGGCGAAAACTTGGATGGTAGTTCAAAATGTAGGAGCGAAATGGTGGAATTGAAAGTCTGAGATCATGCAGCTCAATAAAAGGTTTCAGTCTTTGACCATTTATAGTAAAAGGTTCAGATTTGTCAATTTCAGTGATCTCAATGGCTCCATTGTCAAATATTCTTAAGATTTTGAAAGGTCCAGTCCATTTTGATCTTAATTTCCTAGGAAAGAGTCTTAGTCTAGAGTCGAAGAGAAGGACTTTTTGACCAGGGTAAAATGATTTCCTATGAATGTGACGGTCATGGAAGGCCTTAAGTTTATCCTTATAAATCCTTGAGCTTTCATAAGATTCATTCCTTAACTCATCGAGCTCAGAAATTTGTAATTTCCTAAGATCACCGGCCTTCTCTAGGTCCAAGTTACACTTTCTGATGGACCAATAGGCTTTGTGCTCTAGTTCTACGGGAAGATGACAGTGTTTCCCATACACAAGTCTAAAAGGAGACATGCCTAAAGGGGTTTTGTGAGCTGTCCTATATGCCCACAACGCATCAGAAAGGCGGGAAGACCAATCCTTTCTATCTGGTCGGATGGTAGTCTGTAAAATCTTCTTGATCTCCCGATTGGACAATTCAACAAGTCCATTGGTTTGAGGGTGATATGTAGTTATTGCCATCATTTGCTAATATTTGTTACTCGGAAAATACAGTTCTCCCGAGGTCGAACTCAGGGAGCAAGTCGTATTCTAGAGATATACATGTTCTATTACAAAAATAAAGAGAGAGAGAGATGAAAGTTTGGCTTCTTCTTCTCTTCTTTCTTCCTTTTTGTCTTCTCTCCTCGTTGGCTTTTGTTCTTCGTGTTCTTCCTATCTTTCTTGGTTGGACGATCCTTTCTTTTTCTTCTTTTTATTTTCTTTGTTTCTTCTTTTCTTGCTTAAGATCTTCCTCCCGTGCTCTTCTTCTTCTTATCTTCTTGCTTCTCTTCTTCTTCTGCTTTCTGTTTCTTCACTTGCCTGCTCTGTGTTCCTCTCTTTCCTCTACCTCGCCTTCCTTCTTCTTCTTTGCTTTCTCCTGCCTTCAGGACATCGTCTGATTTCTCAATCAGACGACTTAAACCGCTTGTTGCTACAGTGTCTCCCTTAGCTTCCTTCTTCTTCACCTGTGCTTGCACGCTCAAGAGTTCAGAGTCAGAGGGCAAAAACCTACTCTACCCCCCTCCCCCGCTCGTCTCTTTCTCTCTGAGTTCGCTCTTAGGACAGCTCTCCCAGAGCAACCGGGTAATCAGGTACGAGTCGCGCCCGGGTCCAGGCCAACCGGCGTGCGGTGGTGGGAGAGGAGTGCAGGTCGGGTTAATCGGGTCGGGCCAGGTCCGCGGAGCGTGATCACGGACGAGGCCGGGTCGAGTGAGAGGGACCTCACCCCGTGGTCAGGAGGCAAACAGCATAAGGCACTTTTTGCCTTTATGCGCCCGCGCGCCTCTAAAAAGTTCCGAGGTGGGACTAAATGTCCCACCCCAATTGAGCGCCCGCAGCGGAGGGAGCAGCGGGCGATCGTGGCTTCACGCGAGGCCTTCGCCCCAACTGCGAGCCTGGGACGCTTCGCGGAGATGCCCCGCGTAACCTGGGAGTCGAACCTGGACGAAGGTGTGCCTGCACCTGCAGGTGAAGGAGCTCTGCCTGCTCAGTAATGGCGACGGCGGGCGAGTCACCTGGTCATAGAAGAACGGCCTCTCGGCCAAATCAGATAGGCGGGGGACCTTCGCCGTGGCACGGCGAAGGTGGTTAGAGGGTCTGCAGGGGGCGTGGTGGAGCAAACAGGTCGCCCTAGGTCAAACTGCGAGCGAAGAAGTGGGTGTGTTCGGTGGGTCTGCAGAGGGCGTTTGGTGGGCAGTGGAAAGGCGGAGGAGGATCAGGGTGAGGAGGCGGAGGTTATGCACAGGTCGGCGAGCCGTGTGGGGTGCTGGAGCGATGGGAGTGGTTCGCCGGAGTTTGGCCGGAGGTGGAGAAGGTGAGGGTGATCGGTGGGAAATAGGTGGCGACAGTAAGGGTTTTCAGTATAGAAAAGAAAGAGGGGAGGAAGAGGAGAAGTTCTACCTGCTAAGCTGGACGAAGAGGGGTTGACGCAGGCGACAGTCGTATCGACTGTCGCTGGAGAAGAAATTGCCCAGAGGAAGGGGCGGCAGCGAGGAGAGGGTCGGAGAGGCGTCAGCTGGGTGTGGCGAGACGTGGAAAGATCGAGGGAAGGTAGCCCTGCTGCTGGTAGTGCGGCAGGGCGACGAGGAGGAGGAGGAGAGGCCGCCGGAGCACGGGGGCGTCTGTTGGAGT
This sequence comes from Thalassia testudinum, assembly GCA_037157565.1. NCBI lineage: Eukaryota > Viridiplantae > Streptophyta > Magnoliopsida > Alismatales > Hydrocharitaceae > Thalassia > Thalassia testudinum. The sequence goes on along the minus strand of JAZHRO010000072.1, from coordinate 22,294,987 downwards.
GGGAAGGGAGGAATTTAGGGGGGTGTCTCCGTCAGATCCGAGCTACCGAAAGCAGCAGACGGTGGTGGCTTTTATAGAGGCGAAATCAGAGAGGAGGGCGGAGGGAGACGACGTGCCTCCCTCGCCGGAGGATGGCCGGATCGCGACCCATACCTTCCGCGCGTTCGCACGGAAGGTGTGGGCGATGGCAGAGATCGTGGAGGTGTCCCTGCGACAGCGGACGTCGCAGGCAACACCCCGTTGTCTTGGCAGGGGGTCGCCCTCACCCTGCGCGGCGCCATGCCTCGCCAGAGTATGGCGCTGCTCAGGGTTTTGCAGGGAGGACCCAAATGCAAAAAATGATGAAGAATTAGGGGCCAAAATGCGAGGGTTTCAAAAGTTGAGGGTCAAAAAGTAATGGATGAGGACCAAAATGAAAAGTTGGTCAAGAAGGTTTCTTCTTAGGCCCAAGTTTTTATACATGACTAATTAGGACCTAAGGATTCTGATGGTGAATTTTATTTTTATATTAAACCTTGTTTGACTGGTTAATTTACGCAAAAACCTAAATTAAGTTGTTAATCGGGCATGGTTCTCAATGTAGGTCAAAATGGGTTCCTAAGGCCAAATTGAAAGTCCTAAACCCTAGAGATTATTTTTATATGAATTTTAGAGGGCTTAGTTGATTTTTACCTTGCCTCGAACCGCGTGAATTGAAGTGGGTTTGTTTTTAAGGTTACAGGCTGTCATTTAATTCCTTGGAGTTGCTGTAGCCCTTATTGGGTCATTTCATCCCACTTTTCTTCTTATTAGGTTGTTTTGACCTATGTTTGGACCCTGAGTTACCCTATTTTGAGATCAGATTGGTGAAATTGCATTTTTACCCCTCAGTTTATGTTTTCTTTGCAAACTCAGAATCTCTCTGAGCCAAGCCTTTCTACGGTTATGTAGGAGCTTTTATTCTCTGTATTAGGTCAAATGAGCTAGTTATGGCTCATGATGAGGTTCTCATCATACCCCCATGCCTAGCTTTTGCTAGTCCCTTAGCAAAAACTTAAGGTTTCAACCCTTGTTATAGACCATGAAGTTCTTTAATAGCTTCAGATAAGTGCTTTTTCATTTAAACTTAGATTAGGTTAGAATGCTGACCATAGGCTTAAAAGGTACTCTAGTACCAATCAAGATCCAAATCTGTCTAGCCTCAGCCTCAGTCCTTAGCGAAGGTTTTTAAGACCCACAAAAACTAACCTAAGGTTTATCGGACTTTGTAGTTAAAGCAGCCGTGCTTGAAATGATTTTAGCCCTGGTTCAGTTCGCAGTGCGTTTTATAAGAGAGATAGAAAGTTTTTCTGTTTGGAGAGTTTTCTCTCTCTTTTTCTTTTTAGTTCTAGCCTAGGATTGGTTTTCAACACGGTCTGTATCAGATTCATTGCTCCCATCATCAATCCTCAAGGGTTCCTGGCGATCGATGCTTCGAGATAGCACCGCCCATGGTAACCCCCAGAACCCTGGCTATTGAGATTTCGAGATAATCCCATCCATGGTGTTCCGTGGCCGCGTTCAGACCCTGGCAGTTGACACTTCGTGATAATGCCATCCATGGAATCTGAACCAGCAGGGTGCTTACATGCCCCCAGTAGGATATGTGAATATCCTAGGAGACAAGCACCGAGGAGATGATATTTTGTTATGCATCTTTGAGGGGATTTCTCGCCTCTCTGCGCTGGGAACTCGTCCAAATCAACTTGTGTTGATCGGCCGCTCCTACTCTAGGTGTACTTTTCAGAAAAAAAATTCTTTTCGACGCTTCTACGTGATTTTGATTTTTACGCTTGCTGAACCAGGCTGTGTGTGAGGTTGGGGTGCTTAGGTTACTGAGTCCCGTAAACTAGAAGTTAGTTAGCGAGGCCAAATACTCCCTAAGCCTTGGACCTAGTACTCAAGCTTTTCATTTTCCTCAACCTCTTGAGGATTGTCTAGATCTTAATGGGTACTAAGAGTCTATCAAGAATGCCTAAGCATTGCGTTCTTACTAATCTTACCAAGCACTTTTCATTTCTTTTCTTGAAAAAAATGGTCTAGACTAAGGTTAATTCCTTAGCTTCTTACTAATGACTATTACTCTTTTCTTTCATCTTTTTGTGCTCCTTTTCATTTTGTTTCTTTTCCTTCTCCTCAAAATTTCCTTTCTCCTCTTATTCTTTTTATTTTGAAAAATTTTTAATTTTTATGGTGTTTTTGGCATATGTGAATTTTTTGGTTAAAACCTTTTTTTTTCTACAAGTTTTGCAATTATACCCCCCCATGCCTAAGAATTGCAATGTCCTCATTGTGATTTAGGGGTTTTTATTTAGTTAATTTATTCCTTAAGACAGATATTTTTGTGAGTGAATGGGTCGGGATGAATTCTGCGGACGATTTCTAATCTCAGATGCAAGCATCTGAGGTGGAGTCGGCTATCTTAAAGGGTGAACCTTAAGTGCACAATGGTGTCAGAAAAAAGGTTTTAGATTTTCAAGAAATGACGGGCTGCCTCCCGTTAAGCGCTGAGTTTTATGCCGTCGGTCGAGTGCAGTAAGTACAAGTGGAATGGAGGGTGAGGGATGATTCAGCCGAATCAGTAGAAGTTACATCAATGAACGGTTTGAGTCTCTGACCGTTCACGATGAAAGGTTCGGAATCATGGCTGAGTGGACTGATTTCAATGGCTCCATTTCCAAAAACCTGTTGGACTAAATACGGTCCGACCCACTTGGACCTCAGTTTCCCTGGGAAAAGTTTGAGTCGGGCATCAAAGAGTAGGACCTTTTGACCAGGATGAAAGATCTTTCTCGAGATGTGCTTGTCGTGGAAGGCTTTAACCCGCTCCTTGTAGATTCGCGAGTTCTCGTACCCGTCTAGGCGTAATTCATCGATCTTGCTGATTTGGAGTTTTCTGTGGGTTCCAGCCTTGGAAAGATCTAGATTACAGTTCCGTACTGCCCAATAGGCTTTATGCTCCAGTTCTACGGGAAGGTGACATGCCTTTCCGTACACCAGTCTAAAGGGAGACATGCCCAATTGGGTCTTGTGGGCGGTCCTATAGGCCCACAATGCTTTCGGAAGTCGGGACGACCAGTCCTTCCTGTCAGGCCGAACAGTGACTTGCAGGATTTTCTTGATCTCCCGATTTGATAGCTCAGCTAGACCATTTGTTTAGGGGTGGTAAGGAGTAGAGATTCGATGAGACACCCCAAATTTGGCCATCAGTGACCTAAACTGAGCATTTGTAAAATGGGCCCCCCCATCCGAGATAATAGCACGGGGAATCCCGAACCTTGAGAAAATGTTTTGATGTATGAACTTAAGAACAATCTTGTGATTGCAGGTTCGGGTCGGTATGGCTTCGATCCATTTGGACACGTAGTCCACCGCAAGCAGAATATAGTCGAAACCATCCGAAACAGGAAAGGGGTCCATAAAATCAATCCCCCAAACATTGAAGATTTCGCATACGAGAATCGGCTGCAAAGGCATCATGTCACGATGGTTCATGTTGCCCAAAGTCTGGCAACGACTGCATGCCTTGCAGTGACTGTATGCGTCTTTGAAAAGTGTAGGCCAGTAGAAGCCACACTGGAGGACTTTGGATGCGGTTTTATGCCCTGAGAAATGGCCACCGCATGCCTGGTCATGGCAGAAAGATAGGATATCGCTGATTTCCTCTTCCGGGATGCATCTCCGAATAATTTGATCAGCACCTATGCGGAAAAGGTACGGGTCTTCCCAAATGTAATACTTGGAATCAGAACGCAATTTGTCTTTCTTGGCCTTCGGCCAATCAGACGGTGTCTGATGAGATGCCAAGTAGTTTACTATATCAGCAAACCATGGAAGTTTAGTACCAACAGAAAGCAGGTGCTCATCAGGAAAATGTTCCGTGATGGGTCCAGAAGGGTCGATAATCTCAGAAGGAAGACGGGACAGATGGTCGGCTACCACATTCTGCCTTCCCGCCTTGTCACGAATCTCAAGATCGAATTCTTGCAACAGCAAGATCCAACGGATTAGTCGGGGCTTCGCGTCCTTCTTGGCAAGGAGATGCCTTACAGCCGTGTGATCCGAGTAAATGATGACATGGGAACCCAGAAGATACGATCGGAATTTTTCAAGGGCAAATACTACGGCTAGCAGCTCTTTCTCCGTAACCGTGTAGTTACGCTGAGCCTCGTCAAGTGTCTTGCTAGCGTAGTAGATGACCACGGGTTTCCCGTCAGCTTTCTGCCCCAGGACCGCTCCTACAGCGAAGTCAGACGCATCGCACATGATCTCAAAGGGTTGAGTCCAGTCAGGGGATTGTAGGATAGGTGCCTGGGTGACTCGGTCACGCAGGTTTTCAAAGGCTAGCGTGCATTCCTTGGAGATTTCAAAAGGTACATCCTTAGAGAGAAGAGAAGTCAAGGGGCGCACGATTTTCGAGAAATCTGGAATGAAACGACGGTAAAAACCAACGTTCCCTAAAAAGGAACGAATGTCCCTGAACGAGCTAGGTACGGGAAGGCGAGAAATCAGATCAACCTTAACTCAATCCACCTGGATGCCTTTTTCCGAAATTGAGTGTCCTAGGACAATTCCCTCAGGCACCATGAAATGGCTCTTTTCCCAGGAAAGAACCAAGTTCACCTCAATGCATCGCCTGAGTATCTTGACCAAGTGTTGGAGGCAATCATCAAAAGATTCTCCAAAGACTGAAAAGTCATCCATGAAGACTTCCAGGAAATCACCTACCATATCTGAGAATATGGCAAGCATGCATCGCTGAAAAGTAGCGGGTGCATTGCAAAGATCGAAAGGCATCCTTCGGAAAGCATACGTTCCGAAGGGGCAGGTAAATGTGGTCTTTTCTTGGTCCTCAGGATGGATTGCCACCTGGTTGTAACCGGAGTACCCGTCAAGGAAGCAGAAGAACCTATTTCCTGCTAGTTTCTCGAGAATTTGATCAATGAAGGGTAGTGGGAAATGGTCCTTCTTTGTGGAGGAATTGAGTCGACGGTAATCTATACAGACTCTCCACACATTGGCTAATCGGGTAGGAATGATTTCTCCAGTTTCAGTCGTTATGGTGGTGAGTCCTGCCTTCTTAGGCACAACCTGAATTGGGCTCACCCAACGACTATCGGAGATCGGGTAGATGATCCTGGCATCTAACCACTTAATGATCTCCTTTTTCACGACCTCCTGCAGATTAGGGTTCAAACATCTCAGCATTTCACGAGAAGGTCGTGCGCCCTCTTCTGAATAGATATGATGAGTACAATAAGAGGGGCTTATTCCAGTCAAATCATCGAGAGTCCACCCGATGGTTTTGCGATGTTGCTGGAGAACAGTAATCAGACGGGATTCCTATTCGGAATTGAGGGTGGAATTTATAATCACAGGAAGGGTCTGATTGGAACCCGAAAAGATGTATTTCAAGTGAGCAGGAAGAGGCTTTAACTCGAGGATAGGGTTATCAGCAGCAGCGGGTGGTTCAGTGTAGATGTGAGGTTCAAGGGTAGGAGTTACTGGGTTGTGTATGTTTGGATTCGACTCCTCTGTTTGCGGGTCAAGATCTTTCTGTGATTGATGAGGCATAATCGAGTCATTCTGGAGGTGTGACTCATCAACCAAAATCCTAACGTCACAAATCTGTTCGATGACACCGCAATTAATTCCTTGTTGGGCCTTAAATATATCAATTTTTAAGGTTTGATCTCCAAATTTAAGCTCTATTTGGCCCTCCTCACAGCTGATGTTGGCTCTAGCAGTAGCCAAGAAAGGTCTCCCTAGAATGATTGGTGTATCCCTAGGGTTTTTAGGCGCGTCCATATCTAAGACTATAAAGTCCACTGGGAAATAGAAATCTCGCACTCTTACGATAACATCCTCGAGAATCCCTTTTGGTGACTTTATAGATCGATCTGCTAATTGTAATGTCACCTCGGTTGGTTTTAGCTCAGATTCTTCTAGATGGTCAAGTAAGGATGTGGGTATCAGGTTTATGGATGCACCTAAGTCTAGCAAAGCTCTATCAAATTGGGTAGCAGCTATCTTGCAGGAAATCAGGGGAGTACCAGGATCTTTTGCCTTGGGTGGGAGTTTACTGAGGATTACAGAGCTGGCTTGCTCTGACAGAACAATTGGGCTCCCACCCTTGGTTCGCGGCTTACGCTGGGGTGTACACACATTCTTTAAAAATCGTGCGTAAGCTGGTACGTGGTGGATTGCATCCATCAAGGGGATGTTTATGTGGACCTGCTCAAAGAGCTTGACCAGGTCCTCCTCAGGTGCCACGGGCTTGGTGGTCTTCTTTCCCTTGGTCAAGGCCTCGGGAAACGGGATCTTGGTTGGTTCTTCTAGGATAGGTCCTGGTTGCGGATCTGGGATAGGGGTGGGGACGCCCTGGATTACTGTCCTAGGCTTGGGATCACTACCAGGCTTGGAGTGGTTCGGATGAGGTGGGTCTTGAGTTTCCTTACCACTACGGGTCGTTACGGAATTAAGTCCTGCCTGGTTCTGGTTGGGATTGGGTAAGATAGCTTGCTGATGGTAACCTGCAAAGGAAGTGAGGGCCTCTATCCTGTCGGGTGAAGGAACAGAGGGGGCCTGATAAATCATATGGGCATGGCCCGGGTTTGGGTTCATAACGCGCTGCTGGGTTGGCACGTTATTAGGATTAGGCAGAGGTTGGGAAGGAAGAGTACCTGGCTGGCGAGAGTTTGCCAACTGGGTCAATTGGTTTCGGACCTCTGTAAGTTCGTCCTTGTGTTATTTTTGGATAGCCGCATTCGTTCTTTGAATGTCAGCCAGGGTCTGAAGGATAAGGGACATTTGATCTTGATTTGACCCAAATGGGTAGGTAGGGTTGGGCCGAGGCGGCTGGTAAGGACGAGGAGGTTGTGGGCGGGGTTGGAAGGATGGTCTTTGGGTTTGGGAATTTCCCGCCCACTAAAAGCTAGGATGGTTACACCATCCAGGATTATAGGTGTTGGAGAACGGGTCGTTCTGGATGGCTTTGTGGTCCTCGCAGGTCTGAGGAAACTCCAGAGAGTTAGAGAAAGAGGGAATGGAATTTCCCTGGCAGGTGTAGAAGGAATCGGAAGGACCTCCGGGCAAAGATTCGGATGATGGGTCCATCCTAGGAGAAGATCGATGGAGAATGTTTTGCACAGTTTCCCTTGTGGAAGGAGGCTGTGCGAAAGGGTTATCGTAGAGGTGGCTCGCTGCAGATGCTGAGTCAGCTCATCCACCTTGTTTTCGATAATCGAGACCTTGTCCAATCGACTGGCCATTAACTCCAAGTCGACTGATGCGGACAGGCCCTGCATCTCGTGTGCTCCCCTGACATTCGTCGCTGCGCGGGTATTCGTCCTGTCGAATAATCCCATGGAGTCATTGTTGATGGAGTTCTCGCACATGTTTTCGAGAATCTCCCACACGGTGTCTTCATGTTGACCCATGATATTTCCTCTGCAGGTTGCATTGACGAAAAGACGGATGTCCTCACGGAGTCCCTGGTAAAAAGATTGGACTTGTTCCCATTTAGGAACTCCGTGATGGGGGCACTTTCTCATGAGATCCTGAAAACGATCCCATGCCTCATGGAGAGGTTCCCCTGTTTGTTGGGTGAAGTGTGTAATCTGATGGCGCAAGGCGTTGGTCCGTCCAACAGGGAAGAACTTTTTCAGGAACTCAGACTGAAGTTCTTCCCAATCGTTGATCGGTCGGGTCTGAGTTTGATACCAATGGGCGGCCTTGTCCATAAGAGAAAAGGAGAACATCTTCATGAGAAGAATATCCCGATTTTGTGCATCTGACCCGAAAGTTTGGGCCAGATGCTTAAGCTGTTTGATGTGCTGGAAGGGATCTTCAGAATTAAGCCCATGGAATTTAGGTATAGCATGAATCATATTGGGCTTTAATTCAGAATCAGGTCCTCCTATCGGGATTCTGACTCGAGGCTCAACGGCCACCGCAGCAAGATTGTAGTGGTCCCGCATCATGGGGTGCTGCGGTGGGTGCACAAAGTTTTGGAAGAGGTCGTTGAGTCGCTGGAGCTGGTGCTCCAGATTGTTTTCTTCCTCAGCTGGCTGAGCCATGATGGGGGAAGAAGAAGAACTTGGTTCTGAATCAGAAGAGAGAATAATGTGAGGGGGTTGCTGCACAAACACGGGCGTTGAGGCTTGGCCTTAACGAGAGTGAATTTCTAAAGGAGGTCTTAAGGGTGGTCTTAAGGACCTCCTTCCGTACATGCACTGTTGGAAGAGATGAGTTTAGAAGGTGCTGGACCCAATCAAGACACCCAAAAATGTGTTGGGTGACTATAGAGGTGCGGGGCAAATGGACCCCTTGATCAGAAAGATCGACCACCTGAGAATTACCTGGGCAGCCAGAGAGGGAGAGTCCCGCAAAGACCCCTACACGGTAGAGCATCCCCATGGGTTACAGGGTTTCCCCCACCCGACCTCTCTTGTCACTGCGGTTCCAGGTAGACCAGAATGAGGATCTTGACCTCTTAAGTCTACCAATTTTAGTTCAAGAGCAAGGTGCTTAGGGTTCCACTTGAACTTTAGTCTTTTAAGTGCAAAGAGTGACCTAATTTGAAGGTTAGTTGACCCAAATGGTCAACTTTACCTGCCAGTTTTGCTTATTAGGTCTTGTCTTTTAGGGTTCAAGTGTTTAAAGAGCCAATCTTATTTTAGGATTTCTTTGGATAGGTATTTTCAATCGATGGTTTAGGCACACTTTTTTTTTGGATTTTCTCCATTCTTGATTTAAGTAGTGTGTCTCTAAAACCCTAATGTTGAATCTTATGTTGGCTCTATTTGGTCCAGTTAGTTCTTTGTTGGGTAATTAGGGCTCAAGCAAGAATGTGTTTGCCCTTAAATACCCTTAATAGTGTGCAGGAATAATGGGTTGAAAACTTGCAACTTTTTATGGTTTACTAAGTATAGAAGACAGGTTAGCCCTATATTGCTTGTTCTTTTCTTTTCTTCCTCTTTAGAATTTAGGGGTTGAGAGGATAGAAAATTACCTGTCCTCGGAGTGGTTGTCGTGCGGTTGCTTGTCTTCTTGATTTCCTATAGCTGCACAAAAGAGAGGAGATTATTAGAACTAAAAAAAAAGAATGTTTACCTCTAGAATAGCCGTTGCTCCCCGGCAACGGCGCCAACTGGCGAAACGGTGGCAGCAACTAGCTTTTCTTAAGTTGTAGTACAGATAGTTATTGCCATCATTTGCTAATATTTGTTACTCGGAAAATACAGTTCTCCCGAGGTCGAACTCAGGGAGCAAGTCGTATTCTAGAGATATACATGTTCTATTACAAAAATAAAGAGAGAGATAGATGAAAGTTTGGCTTCTTCTTCTCTTCTTTCTTCTTCTTTGTCTTCTCTCCTCGTTGGCTTTTGTTCTTCGTGTTCTTCCTCTATTTCTTGGTTGGACGATCCTGTCTTTTTCTTCTTTTTATTTTCTTTGTTTCTTCTTTTCTTGCTTCAGATCTTCCTCCCGTGCTCTTCTTCTTCTTTTCTTCTTGCTTCTCTTCTTCTTCTGCTTTCTGTTTCTTCACTTGGCTGCTTTGTGTTCCTCTCTTTCCTCTGCCTCGCCTTCCTTCTTCTTCTTTGCTTTCTCCTGCCTTCAGGACGTCGTCTGATTTCTCAATCAGACGACTTAAACCGCTTGTTGCTACAGTGTCTCCCTTAGCTTCCTTCTTCTTCACCTGTGCCTGCACGCTCAAGAGTTCAGAGTCAGAGGGAAAAAACCTACTCTACCCCCCTCCCCCGCACGTCTCTTTCTCTCTGAGTTCGCTCTTAGGACAACTCTCCCAGAGCAACCGGGTAATCGGGTACAAGTCACGCCTGGGTCCAGGCCCACCGGCGTGCGGTGGTGGGTGAGGAGTGCAGGTCAGGTTAATCGGGTCAGGCCAGGTCCGCGGAGCGTGATCACGGACGAGGCCGGGTCGAGTGAGAGGGACCTCACCCCGTGGTCAGGAGGCAAACAGCATAAGGCACTTTTTGCCTTTATGCGCCGGCGCGCCTCTGAAAAGTTCCGAGGTGGGACTAAATGTCCCACCCCAATTGAGCACCCGCAACGGAGGGAGCAGCGGGCGATCGTGGCTTCACGCGAGGCCTTCGCCCCAACTGCGAGCCTGGGACGCTTCGCGGAGACGCCCCGCGCAACCTGGGAGTCGAACCTGGACGAAGGTGTGCCTGCACCTGCAGGTGAAGGAGCTCTGCCTGCTCAGTAATGGCGACGGCAGGCGAGTCACCTGGTCATAGAAGAACGGCCTCTCGGCCAAATCAGACAGGCGGGGGACCTTCGTCGTGGCACGGCGAAGGTGGTCAGAGGGTCTGCAGGGGGCGTGGTGGAGCAAACAGGTCGCCCTAAGTCAAACTGCGAGCGAAGAAGTGGGTGTGTTCGGTGGGTCTGCAGAGGGTGTTTGGTGGGCAGTGGAAGGGCGGAGGAGGATCAGGGTGAGGAGGCGGAGGTTATGCACAGGTCGGCGAGCCGTGTGGGGTGCTGGAGCGATGGGAGTGGTTCGCCGGAGTTTGGTCGGAGGTGGAGAAGGTGAGGGTGATCGGTGGGAAATAGGTGGCGACAGTAAGGGTTTTCAGTATAGAAAAGAAAGAGGGGAGGAAGAGGAGAAGTTCTACCTGCTAAGCTGGACGAAGAGGGGTTGACGCAGGCGACAGTCGTATCGACTGTCGCCGGAGAAGAAATTGCCCAGAGGAAGGGGCGGCGGCGAGGAGAGGGCCGGAGAGGCGTCAGCTGGGTGCGGCGTGACGCGGAAAGATCGAGGGAAGGTAACCCTGCTGCTGGTAGTGCGGCAGGGCGACGAGGAGGAGGAGGAGAGGCCACCGGAGCACGGGGGCATCTGTCGGAGTGGGAAGGGAAGAATTTAGGGGGGTGTCTCCGTCAGATCCGAGCTACCGAAAGCGGCAGACGGTGGTGGCTTTTATAGAGGTGAAATCAGAGAGGAGGGCGTAGGGAGACGACGTGCGTCCCTCGCCGAAGGATGGCCGGATCGCGACCCATACCTTCCGCGCGTTCGCACGGAAGGTGTGGGCGATGGCAGAGATCGTGGAGGTGTCCCTGCGACAGCGGACGTCGCAGGCAACACCCCGTTGTCTTGGCAGGGGGTCGCCCTCACCCTGCGCGGCGCCATGCCTCGCCGGAGTATGGCGCTGCTCAGGGTTTTGCAGGGAGGACCCAAATGCAAAAAATGATGAAGAATTAGGGGCCAAAATGCGAGGGTTTCAAACGTTGAGGGTCAAAAAGTAATGGATGAGGACCAAAATGAAAAGTTGGTCAAGAAGGTTTCTTCTTAGGCCTAAGTTTTTATACATGACTAATTAGGACCTAAGGATTCTGATGGTGAATTTTATTTTTATACTAAACCTTGTTTGACTGGTTAATTTACGCAAAAACCTAAATTAAGTTGTTAATTGGGCATGATTCTCAATGTAGGTCAAAATGGGTTCCTAAGGCCAAATTGAAAGTCCTAAACCCTAGAGATTATTTTTATATGAATTTTAGAGGGCTTAGTTGATTTTTACCTTGCCTCGAACCACGTGAATTGAAGTGGGTTTGTTTTTAGGGTTACAGGCTGTCATTTAATTCATTGGAGTTGCTGTAGCCCTTATTGAGTCATTTCATCCCACTTTTCTTCTTATTAGGTTGTTTTGACCTATGTTTGGACCCTGAGTTACCCTATTTTGAGATCAGATTGGTGAAATTGCATTTTTACCCCTCAGTTTATGTTTTCTTTGCAAACTCAGAATCTCTCTGAGCCAAGCCTTTCTACGGTTATGTAGGAGCTTTTATTCTCTGTATTAGGTAAAAATGAGCTAGTTATGGCTCATGATGAGGTTCTCATCAATATGGTGTAGCTATCCTATGTGGCACACCATACCTTTGAAGTAGGAATTGAAAATGTGTGTTTCTAAAATGTGACCCTCCATCACTAATGATGGCTTTAGGTACCCCAACATCTAGAGAAGATGAAATCTTGAACGAATTGCGTCACAACTCTATGATCATTAGTCCTCGAGGGGATGGCTTCAATCCATTTCGAAACATACTCAACTACCAACAATATATACTCGAAGCCATAAGATTTAGGAAAAGGTCCCATGAAGTCAATGCCCTAAATGTCAAAGATTTCGCACACCATGATCGGATTCAAGGGCATCATGTCTCGGCGGCCAATACTGCCGAGAGACTGACATCGTGAACATGCCCTGCTATATTTGTGTGCATCTTTAAAGATTGTGGGCCAATAAAAACCGCTCTGCAAAATCTTTGCAGTAGTCCTTTTGCCAGAGAAGTGACCGCCGCATGCCTGGTCATGGCAGAACGATAAGATGCTTCTAATCTCCTTATCCGGAACACACTTCCTAAAGATTAGGACTTTGCAGTGCTTGAAAAGCCAGGGTTCTTCCCAGTAATAGTGCTTGGCCTCGGATCTAAGTCTATCTTTTTGATGTCGAACCCAATCAGTGGGGAGGATTCCAGAAGCCAGGTAGTTGACAATGTCAGCATACCAGGGAAGATCAAAATGAATGACCAGCAATTACTCGTCAGGGAAGTGGTCAGAAATGGGTGAAGAAGGAGAAATCACTTCAGAAGGAAAGCGGGATAAGTGGTCAGCTACCACATTCTGCTTTCCAGCCTTATCACGAATCTCTAAATCAAATTCCTGTAAAAGCAGGATCCATCTAATTAGACGAGATTTCGCGTCCTTCTTGGCGAGAAGATGTCGAACTGCCGTGTGGTCAATGTAGACTATAATGTGGGAACCTAAAAGATAAGGTCTGAATTTCTCCAGTGCAAATACTACAGCTAGCAATTCCTTTTCTGTGATGGTGTAATTCCTCTGGGCTTCATCTAAGGTCTTGCTAGCGTAATAGATGACTGTGGGTTTCCCGTTCAATTTTTGACCAAGGACAGCTCCTACTGCATAATTAGAGGCATCACACATGATCTCAAAAGGGTGAGATCAATTCGGGGGTTGCAGTATGGGTGCCTTGGTAACCAGATCACGAAGTGTTGTATAGGCACGAACACACTCGTCAGAGATCTTGAAGTCTACATCTTTAGAGAGGAGAGTAGTGAGAGGTTGAGCTATTTTTGAGAAATCCGCTATAAAGCAGCGATAAAAACCAACATGCCCGAGAAAAGATCTAATCTGTTTAACCGACGAAGGTAGTGGTAATTCAGAAATCAACTTTACCTTCGTGCGATCAACCTCAATTCCTCTCTCAGAGACAAGGTGACCTAACACTAGTCCTTCTGTTACCATGAAATGAGATTTCTCCCAGGAAAGTACCAGATTCACATTTATGCATCTTTGCAGGACCTTAGTCAGGTGGTCTAAGCATGCATCAAATGTGCTCCCGAAGACCGAGAAGTCATCCATGAAGATTTCTAAGCAATCACCTACTAATTCGGAAAAGATTGCAAACATACACCGCTGAAATGTAGCAGGTGCGTTGCACAATCCAAAAGGCATCCTACGGAATGCAAAGGTTCCGTAGGGGCAGGTCAATGTCATTTTTTCCTGATCGTCGGGGTGAATTGCCACCTGATTATATCCTGAATAGCCATCCAAAAAGCAGAAAAATCTATTCCCCACCAGTCTTTCCAGTATCTGATCAATGAAGGGCAAAGGGAAATGATCTTTCTTCGTGGCTTGGTTGAGTTTTCGGTAATCTATACATACTCACCACGAACTAGCAATGAGTGTAGGGATGACTTCTCCAGAATTAGTGGTGATGATGGTAAGTCCGGCCTTCTTTGGCACAACCTGAACAGGACTTACCCATCTGCTGTCAGAAATTGGGAAGATAATTCCATTGTCTAACCACTTAATCATTTCACTTTTCACCACCTCTTGCAATGTAGGGTTCAATCTATGCTGGGGCTGTCTAGTAGGTCTAGATCCTTCTTCAGTGAAAATCTTATGTGTGCAATAAGAAGGACTAATGCCAGTTAGGTCAGAAAGGTTCCATCCTATAGCCTGTCTATGTGCTCTTAGGACTGATAAGAGTCATGATTCTTGATCAGATGATAAGGAAGAGTTAACAATCACCAGATAGGTCTGATCAGGTCCTAAGAAAACATATTTGAGAGAGTCAGGAAGAGGTTTGAGTTCAACAGGCACAAGATCAGAAGGAGCAGGTGTGAAAGTTTCAGGAGATCCTAGAGATACTAAAGGAATAAGAGGTAGGTCCTCAGTCTCTAAATTCGGTATCTCAGTGGAAGTCAAGTCAGAGTCCAAAGAGTGTTGAGGTTCTAAATTTAATGAATCGATTAAGGTATCCTCAACCAACCGATCCAAAGAATCCAAAGAAAAGATTTCTTCAATTAAACTACAGGCCGGTCCTCTTTGGGCCTGAAAAATATCAATCTTTATTTTCTGATCTCCGAACTTCAATTCTATAAGGCCCTCCTCACAATTTGTTTGCCTTGGCCGTAAGCAAGAAAGGTCTTCCTAAAATGATAGGTTTGTTCTGGATATCTTCAGGTACTTCCATGTCAAGGACTATAAAGTCTACAGGAAAGTAAAAATCCTTGACCCGCACTATGACATCTTCCAACACTCCCTGAGGTGTCTTAACTGATCTGTCAGCTAGTTGCAGGGACACCTCGGTTGGCTTCAGATTGCCAACCTCAAAATGTGTTAGCAGAGAGGTTGGGATAAGATTGATGGAAGCACCTAGGTCAAGTAGTGCTCTATTAAATGTGGTGTTACCTATAATGCAGGATAAGAGAGGGGTGCCTGGGTCTTTCATCTTAGTTGGGAGGGTACTAGAGATGATGGAACTAGCTTGTTCCGAGAGGATGATTGGACTACTCCCTTTTTGAATCCTTGCTTTACGCTTAGGTGTGCATAGGTCCTTCAAAAACTTAGCGTAAAGAGGAATGTGGCAGATTGCATCCAACAAGGGGATGTTTATGTGGACTTCCTCAAAGAGCTTAAGCAAATCCTCCTCAGGTGCCACATAGGTCTTTTTGTTTCCTTTCTCCTTCTTCTTTAAAGCTTCAGGAAAAGGTACAGGAGTGGTGATAAGAGGTTCAGTCCTAGGTAGAAGAGAAGTATGAAGTGGAGGAGTGGAACTAGAAGTAGTAGACGTTGGAAGAGATGGACCTAGTGTGCTTTTACCACTCCTAGTGACTACGGCATTTAGTTCAGCCCTAGAGGTAGATGGTAAATCAGTGTTAGGTAGCAGAGGTGGTTGTGTTTGTGCAAGAGAAGAACTTTAGTCAGTGAAGAATTCAATGTTGTGCAAGGGTTGTGAAATGACATGTGCTTGGTCTTGCACTGCTGGTCTAGGTTGGAAATACCTCTGAGAAGGTATGTTCCTAGGGTTGGGTTGTGCTTGAGATGGGAGTGAATGTGGTTGACGGGACTCCGTCAAGTGTGATAGCTGGGCTCTCATCTCAGCTAAGGCCGCATCCTGTCTCTGCTGCATAGCAATATTCTGTTGTTGCATATCATGATAGACCCCAACTGGTCATCTCGTGTAGGCCCAGATTGAGAGTATTGGGTGGGCCTGGGTTGGGGTTGCTGTTAGGCACGCGGTGGATATCCGTGTGATTGTGGAGGTGGTGCTCGGATCAGGTTGTGCAGTGGTGGTGCAGAAGGTTGTTGAAAAGGAGGTCTCTGTGAATTTCCCGACCATGAGAAATTTGGATGATTGCGCCATCCAGGATTGTAGGTTTGTGTGAAAGGGTCATTATGAATGGCATGGAGCTCCTCCGAAACTCCAGAAGGTGCAGGGAAGTCAGTGAGGGGAGGGACAAAGGTTCCTCCAACCGGTGAAGGATATGGAAATGGAAAATTCAGTAATGCAGTTTGTGTCACAGAAAGGTTATTCACAGTTTCCCTCCCAGTGGGAAACTGAGAAGAAGTGTTTTGTGCTGGTGACTGAGAAGAAGAAGATGAGGGTTTTGAGAGAAATTTCCATACTTCATCTACTTTCTTCTCGATTAAGCCCACTTTATCCAGTTGACCAGCCACTATCTCTAAGTCTTTGCTACTGGATTGGGCTTTGTGTACCCCAGTATGTCAGTGGGAATGTGGGGACTTTCTATTAAACATGCTCATTGAAGCATTATTAATAGAGTTTTCGGCCATTCCTTCAAAGAGCTCAAAGGCTGAGTCCTCGTCCTGACACAGGAAATTGCCTCCACAAGCGGCATCTACAAAATTTCGTGTGTCATCATGGAGCCCATGGTAGAAGATCTGGACCTGTTGCCAGCGTGGAACACCATGGTGGGGACATTTTCTCAGAAGCTCATGGAATCTCTCCCAAGCCTTGTGCATTGGTTCTCCTGAATTTTGAGTGAATGTAGTGATGGCACGCCTTAAGGCGTTAGTGCGGCCTACAGGAAAGTACTTCTTTAAGAACTCATGTTCTAAAGAAGCCCAGGAATCTATAGGTGTAGTCCATGCAAGTGTTCGAAACCAAAAGGCTACCTTATCTTTCAATGAAAAGGAAAACATTTTCATTAAAAGCATGTGCTGATCATGTCCTTGCGGACCCAAAGTTTGGGCAAGATTCTTCAGCTCCTCTAAATGCTGAAAAGGGTCCTCAGAAGTAAGTCCATGGAAGAGAGGAATGAGTGTTATAATGTTTGGCTTCAGTTCAGCAGCACGACCCCCATTGGGATAACGTACCACAGGCATTGGTTGGGCAACTGCGGGATTATAATAATCCCGTAGTTGAGGTCTACGGGGTTGGGGTGGTGCCTGGGGATTTCTAGGTTGAAGTTTGTGGTTGGGGGTTAACTAAAAGATTAACAGCTTGAGCAAGCTGTTGCACCTATTGGGTTAGGGTATTCATTTGTAGTTGTGTATCGAAAAGCTGCTGAAGATGAGGCATAGGTCCTCTCTCCAGGGGCGGATTAGGAAAATTAGGATAAGGTGGAGGTTGGAACCTAGAGATAGGTGGTTGCTGTGGTGGAGGATGTGCAACTAAGTGTGGAGGAAGTTCTTCAAAATCCTCTAATTGTAATGACTCATGATCATCCACTTGGTGAGTGGAATAGTGGATAGGAGTTTGAGACTCAGGAGGTAAGGGATTAGAAGTGGAAGGCAAAGAGGTAGATGCAGTAACTTGGGTATTAGTACCCAAGGAGAGTACAAGTTCTGGGTTCTGGGATCTCCTACCTTCCATTGAGTTGGTTTTTGAAAACGTGTTTACTACAATTCATTCCAACTCAATGGGCAAATTTCAGCCAAGTTCACAGAAAGTGGATAACCCCAATTAAATCTCAATTCATTCAGAAGACCAGGAAAGCGAGATGAATCAAAAATTTTTTTCTAGAAGCTGCTACGCAAAATTATGTTATACGCAAGCAATTGTTTCAAACAATTGTACGTGTCTTAAGATAAACCTAGCGATGTGCAGACCACTAAAATCCACTGGGAGTCTGGATAAGACTTAGCATGCGAATCTAGATCCTGTGGTTGCAGAAAGAGATGAGGTAGAAACCCGTGCGTTGTGACCTTAAGTGATTGTGCTGTGTGCACGATAGCAATCAACACAAGGCGATAAAAATCTCAATCAAGGTTTCACCCAAAGTTAATATCTCCTTTTTGATTTAATTCAAGTGATTATGAGATGATTTCTATGCTGCTTGTCTCGCTTTTTCACTCAGTTCAATACAAAAGATGGTCTTCTTTAATTTAAGTCAAATGCAATGATGACAGGAGTTAGAAAAAGGTAAGGAATGCGTACCTGACTCCAGCAATCTTCTATATGCAAATTTGACTTGAATTGAAATCTAGCAGAAAAGTATGCAACCTAAGATGGATGCCTAAGGATATGTTGTTGCTAGATAAGGATGAGATCTTTTTAATTTTTGATTTTTTTTTATATGCAACAAGCAAAAACAAAGAAAGAAATTGATTAGGAAAATCGCAATGGAAAAACCGTATCGATAAGGGAGAAGTAGAAAATAAAGTCCAGACAGTCCGTAGTTATTACAATGAATGTGTGAGAACAGGCTCTCACAACTTATGACTAACAATTCATCCTAGTTAATATACCTAAATCTATCTAAACTATACTACTACTACTACTAATCCTACAGCCACTCCGAGGGCAAACTCCGCCTGGATGTCGGGTCAGGAGTGCAGCGATTCCACCAGAAAGACGACCTCTACCTGGAAGATGATACTGCTTCTCCTCCTCAAGTGCTGTGGAAAAATAACAAATGATTAGTAAAAGAATAAAAGAATGTATATACAATAACAAATAAATCAATGGAAGAAAACAATTACAATCAATGAATTTGAATGAAATGAAGAATTTCTATATACAAAAAGAATTAAAGGGTAATTTTGGCGTAAAGACCGTTGCCTCCCCGGCAACGGCGCCAAAAATAATGGTCCTGGTGCTGGTGGCGATTGATTGTTGAAAATACCATTAGTGTTATTGTAGTGGGTTGTATGAGATACCAGTCATTACAACCATTATTATTTACTTATCTAATTTCTTACTGGTTTTATTCCAGGTCGTTCACTGGGAGGCAATTATTGAATTACATCGCTCTTTAATCCCAAAATTATCCTTTAATTCCAAAAAGAAAAGAAGTTTTACATCTAATAAAGAATGAATGAATGTAGACATGGTTTGCCTACTAACAAAGAATTAATCAAAAATGCTTGCAAAAATCAACTATAAACAAGCACCAAACATTTCATCACTATATTTTAAACTATCTCTTTACAAGTTATAGTATTAATTGTTACATGAAAGTACACTATCAACTAAGATTACATAGTATACTAGCCTAACTTACTAATCTAACACCTACAGTAACACATACAATAGCTTTAGTGACAGATGTAAGCGTCGCTAGATCCCAGAAAATACTACATACAAAGTTAAGGAGGGAAACTGGGGTCTGTAGCGACGATTATGGCGACGTTTTATTCTGTTAGTAAATGTATGAGTTTATTTACATAAAACCAATTGACTATACTACGTATACATATATATATACTTCTCTTGTATTTGTATTCACTGTCGTATGTACATCTCCTCTCTCTCCCTTACTCCACACTAATCTTCTTCTGTTATTCTTCTTTGTTTTAATCTGCCTTAATAGACTCCACAAACTGCGGCGTAGAGGTAATTAACTACTATCATTAGTTCTCTTTAATTAATTAAAAATGTGTTTAATTTGCGGGCATGCTTTTCGAGGGATACACAGCACCCAGAGGGTGGGACTAAACTCTACTAAGCGCACCCTAATTGTCATTAAATCGCTTAATTACATTTTATCAAACTCAGATCAGGGCCTTCTCAGCCCCCGCACACACACACCTCACCGGGCCCCCGGCCCCTCAATCAGATGTTCAGAATGTATGCTCAGTATATAGCGTATGTTGTTTCGGGCGCCCGGCGCCCATGACGACTATGATGCTTAGGAAGGAATTTAATTTATATCGCTGCACGCGTTTTGCAATGCACGATGTGGCGCTATTCGAGCGCCACATTTATGCTGAAAAATGTGCGCAGCTGCATGCTGAAGGAGATTTTGGCCCTCAATTCGAGGGCCATAATTTATTTAAAAATAAAAATAAATTATGGAAAATGAAGTATTTACATAATACTATACAATTGTTCAATTAATTTTAAATTTTAATTAGATTTACTATATAAATAAATTCGCTAAAGTATACTATTTTTACACACTGATTTTGGTGTTTTATTCTTTAATTACTTATAAATTACCTACTATATGGTCTAATTGACCTTATACAGAGTTAGAATATATGTATAAGTATTTTGTAGACATTTTTATTATATTTTTCCGAATTAATTTTTGTGTTATTTACATTTAAATAGCAGTTTTAACTGTTTTACTTATAAATTAAGCTAAAGTAATATAATCAGGTATAAATATACTTCAATTAGCTTAAATTACTTAAGGAATATTAGTCTAAGTATACAGATTCAATTAACTTAATTATAAATCTAAATTACTAATTTAATTTAACAACTTAGCTATTAACATAGTAAATTCATTATTTATTATGTATAAAGGATTAAATTAAGGTACAGGATTTTATTTACTTATAATATACATATGCATAGATATATACAATTTTATAGTTTAATTCTATTATGTATACTATCTAATGATTTAGTTAGTCTAATAATACATATAAACTAGTTTAATTTATAGATAGTTATATAATTAATGTACATACTGTCTGAACTAAATCAGATACCTAATTTACAGTATACAATATATTTACAGAGTTAGTTATACAGTTTATATATATATACTACCTATTTACATATATAGCCTAGTATAGAGCTTATGTTTATAGGAGTATACTTAATATACAAAGTAATATATATATATATTCTTTTTTTTTTTGGTTCTTTTGGGGGTTTTTCACTTTTTATTATTTTTATAAATCTTACAGAAATAGGAGATGAGAAGGGAAGAGTTGGCTGAGGAGAAAGAGGCATGTTTAGTGTCTTTTTAAGTATAACTCTTTTTATCAAGCTTCATGAATGCCTTATTTTCATATAGCATGAGATTTAGGAGGTGTTTACCAATTTTAATACAGTCCTCAGTTTAGTTTCCCATTTTAAATCATGTTTGGACAGTTAGCTTCAGTTAAACTAGCTAACAACACTTGAAAGAGTTAAAACAAGCATTCACAGAAATGAAAGTGCAATTATCTAACAGGAAAGCTTGTATTTATAAGGGAATCAAAATATCTGTGTGTTAGCTACATTTCAAAACATATTGTATAGGGTATTACATCAGATTCAATCTACTAAAAATTAAAACAGTTAGACAGCAGCAGCAGCATTGATTCTATACAGCTCAGATCTAATTCTAGATGGTCAAACTGCTGCTGCAGTTAGTCCATTTGGGATAAAATATGAGTAGGGAGAGAAGGAGAATGTAGCTGCAAAATGCAGCACTTTGCTGTGACCACTGGGATAAAAAAAAAATCATAAATCCAAACTAAGAAAAAAGAAATTCTCGCTCAATCCTTCATCTGATAAGGGTCTCACTCTCATAAAAAAAAAATCACTGAACCAATTCAAATGCAAAAACCCTTATCAAGAACTTCACATCAGATTAAATCAACAGAAGACACTGATTTAACTCTTCCTAATGCTATAGATAGCATGAAGAAGGAGTTAATTCAGTCAATTAAAATCCCTAGTTCAAATCCCAGTTTCTAAAACCTTAAGGAGTGTTGAGAACTCCTAGGTTAGGAAATCATCAATACATCCATTCAAAACAAACTCATGAATGCAAGATCAAACTTCAAATCACCACAGTGATTCTCCTTAGTTCTGACTTGCATTCAATGCATTCAAAACTTCATCAAACTCAGATCTGAATATGGCTCTTCTGAGATGAATTCTGACATCAGAAACATCTCAGATTCCTTTCCAACAATGAACTCAAATTAGAATTTATTCAATTTGTCAGATCAAACAGTTAAAACCAACTTGAATGAAAAATCCTTGAAATCCAAATTAAAGAGAAATCTGACAAACTGATAATTTCAACTCAAACCAGGGGTTTTTGTGAACAAGAGTGAGGTGAATGGGAAGCCCCTTAAGTGCTTTTTGACGCCAATTTCAGATTTGAGGTTAAAAACCAATTAGATCTGAAATTGGGTCAGAGTGTATGGGTCGAATGCGAGAAACAGATCGTGAAAATCAGAAATGAATATGAAAATATGGAGAGGGTGAGAATTTGAAATCATGGCTATGTGAAACCTTCCCCTCTGATCTGGAATGATCAGAGGAGGTGAGGGGGAATTTATACCCTAAATCTACTACTACAGCTACTTTATCCTAACAGCAAAATTAAACACTACCAATTACATTAATTCTACTCTAAACCTACTTAACTACAGCTACAACTAATCTACAAAATTATAAATCTATTCGAACAGGAAGAATGGGACCTATGGGTCCTTAGCCGGTGGCTAAGGAGGAAGAAGGGAGGAAGATGACTCTAGTGGAGAGAAGAGTCTGCTAGTGAGGCTCCAGGGTCGTCCTCAGGTGCTACGAAGTCCTTAGCGATGAGGAGGTCGAGAGAAGGTGACAATTTCACAGCCGGTGGCTATGAAATCAAAGGCTGGATGGGGAGGAGGAACTGGAGTGGACGAACGATCACTAAGAGATGTAGGAGGGAGCGATTCCTTGCATGCGACACCACTGAGGTGCTTAAGTAGCATACTCAGTGGCTGAGATCACCACGCGGGTGAGGATAATCGAAGAAGTAACCGTCGGCAAGGATGAGAGGAGAGGAGCGCGCGGTGACCTATTCTCAAAATCTGACCGTCAGATGGGATCTAGGGAGAGGGGTGATCGCACGTGCCGAATCGCGCGAAGCTTACATTCAAATCCAACCGCAGATCAAAATCTTCAGAATCAACGGACGACCGAGGTCGGCCATCTTCTTCGCACGCTACAGTGCGTGTGAAGAGCAGCAGGCCGTCCTCTGAAATAACGAAAAAATTGCAGGGAAGACCCCTATGCGAAGGGGTAGAATAATTGTGTGCAGGACCATAAGTGAAAAGAATTGCAACAGGATGGACCCTGCAGCTTTTCAAAGGGGTCCCTGCGGTTTACAAGAAGGTCCAAAAAGGAATTTTAAAGGCAAGAATGTAATGCATGAAGGACCTAAGTGTAAACTACCTATTTCATAGCCTAAATGATGTCCAAATGCCTTCAAATTTTTATAAGTGCTTAATTGAACATTTAAGACATTAATTATACTTTTGATTTGGCCTTTCAAACTTATTTATGTGTTCAATTAATGCATGGATCATCATTTGTACTTTGCTTTCAGAATATCTCATTTTGTGACCTAATTATGAAATTTTAACACAGAGTAAAGCTTTTAGGTCTTTTCCTTTAATTCCCACACTTAACCCTTTTTATCTGTTAATTTGATGTTATTTCACTCAGTGTCTAGCTTAACTTCAGCTTTTTAGCCATGATGAGTAGCCACTCATCATCTGCGTGCGGTCCTCTACCAGCATCGGCTCCCTTCACCTGCGTGCCTCTGTATGCACCCGCTCCAGCCCTTCGTGTAGCGCGGTGTGTTGCGGTCCTCTCCGTGCCCATCGCCCTCTAGCGTGCGCCTCTTTGCGCACATAGCACCTGCGCGTGCGCGTGAAGCCACCAGACGTCGGCCCTGTGCGTGCGGACGACTTAAACCCTCCAGCCTCTCTCTCTCTCTCTCTCCCACTCTCTCTCTCTCTCTCTCTCTCTCTCACACAGCACTCTCTCACTCTGCACACACACATACACACACACTCACACTCTCGCACACGCACACTCACTTATATAGTGTTATATACATATATATATATGTATACATATATATATTGATATATATACGTATACATATATATATTGATATATATACGTATACATATATTTATATATATATATACTTATATCTATATATATAGTAGTATTTATATAACTAAGTATTAGTATACATACATATATATATATACATATATCTATATACTTATATATATATATATATATCTACATATATACATGTACTTATATACATATATATATATATATACATATATACATACATATATACATATATATCTATAACTATATATACATACATATATATATACATAGATATATATATATATTTATTTATCTACATATATCTATATATACATATATTACTATATACATACATATATATATATACATCCATATAATATCATATACATACATATACATATAGATATATATATATCTATACATATAGTTACATACCTATATATATACATATACATATATATACATATACATATATATATATATATATATATATAAATATATAAGTACATATATACCTATATATTTATAACCATATATGCATATAGATATATTTACATATATACATTTTTTATTTTTTTCACATTACTTACCATACGTGGTATCGCGGGAATATCTACACCAGTTGC
This sequence comes from Thalassia testudinum, assembly GCA_037157565.1. Taxonomy (NCBI): domain Eukaryota; kingdom Viridiplantae; phylum Streptophyta; class Magnoliopsida; order Alismatales; family Hydrocharitaceae; genus Thalassia; species Thalassia testudinum. The sequence continues at coordinate 22,270,983 of JAZHRO010000072.1, read as the reverse complement.
TGATATTCCCCGATACACACGTACAAAAAGCGTGGTCACACACATATTCCGCCATCCACCTTACACTCCACGCGGCACCTCGTCCTGTTGGTTGCGTCTTTCTAGACGACGACCGACTCGACACCGTGCTACACTCCATCTCCGCCTCCACCCCCACCCCTTTATACATATATAATATATACCTATATATATATACTACATTTACTTTATTTCTGATTCTCTTTCATGCCAATAAAAAGATAAAAAAATATATATAAAAGAGAAAAGATAAGTCTTGACTTGCAGGTACTCAGTCTTGCGAATAGCAAGACCCGTTTCGGAACCCTGATTTGGCTCAAGGCCAAGAACATAATTTTGAGGGTATGCATCAAGGAAAAGAATTATCAGAAAAAAAAATCTTAAATAGAAAAACACAATAAACGAACGGAAGAGATTTGTTGTAGGAAAGGCATAGAAACTTGACTTGTAACTCCACTTCCCTGAGTTCGACCCTAGGCCTAAAAGTGACCAAGATTAAATCAAGTAGGCCAGGTAAAAAAATTTTGCAAAGAGATGGTTAGGCTCGATTTAGGTTAACCACTATACACACTTCAATGACAAAATCACCATATTAACACACCTATCCGGGTCCGACCAACATCTTTTTCTGGCGCCGTTGCCGGGGAAGTGCACCTTCAAGTAAGTTTCTATTCCATTCCTTTCATTTTTTTTCTCTTTTCTCTTCACGAGTGTCTCTGTTTTTTGTGTGTAGGTAAACCTGTTGCAAAGAGAAGGCAGGTAGACGAAGTTAGAGACGTGGGCAGATCCAAGGCGGGAACGAGAGCGTGAAGGCGCCGACACTGCACTGGAGCTCCGCACACGTTGCTGCACAAGTAAGTCTTTCTTTCTTAGCAACCTAGGTTAACTTGTAACCTTAATAAAAAAAAAAACTAAAAACTAAAAACTAGAAAAACTTCTTGGGATCTGTTGGGGCAAGTGGATAAAAATTCACTTGTTTGATTGATTGTCTTTACTCCCACCGCCCCAAGATTTCCCGCCTTACTTCGCATAGCGAAAATCCAAGAATCTTGATTCTTGAATTTTTCACCGTGGGAAGTATTCTTTGAGGCAAACATAAAAAGCTTGATTGCACCCCTCTTTGATTCACTTATCTGCAAATTCGAGATCACATTTTTTTGGTGGGGAGACTTGGAATTGAGTTGATTCCAACCCCACCATGACTTTTCAACTTGCCTAAGATTCGATCCAAATAATTCAACCCCAACAATTTGATTTTCTTTATCTTTTGGTTGAGCCTTGTGTGGACATATTTTTGGTGATTGGGAGCACTTGAATTGAAGTGCTTTGGCTCCCTTTCACACTAATTTAAAACTTATTTGTGCATCCACACATAGAAATCTCCATTTAGGGAAGCCCAGTGCATTTTAGCATGTATTAACCAACTGACATTGAAGAAGAGTTTGTTGGGCTTAGAAGAAAGCTTGTATTCTCTCAAAACCCGGAGATTGGTTGAATTGGTATATCAGCGAAATCCAAAAATCCATACTACTTAAGGCTGAACTCTAAAAACCATTCACCAATTAAAAACTTCAATTTGGGGAGATTTCCCCATTGCATGCTTGTTTTACACACTCTGAAAATCAATCACTTGGGCATTACCTGTAAACAACGCCCTTCACATTCCAAAAGCACTTGATCCTAACCCTCTAACTAAAATTGGAAGCAACTTGACCCTTATTAAGGATTAGAGGTCTAACTACCTGCGTGTAGCGACTACGTGCTAGTGAGGGTTCCCACGTGCTATCGGGTGTCTAAGATTGGGGCAAATGGACTTTCAATCTGGCTCGGTGGCTCCGTGGTGCTCGCATTCGGTTCCATAGTTCGCGATAGCAGGTAACTTAGATCTTTAGGTCTAAGGGCACACTGTAGAGGTTAGGAATTTGATTATACTGATTTGTCATCAAGTGTACCTTTGCGACGTCATTTCTCTCATCTCTTTTCCCTTACACTACACTTCACCAAAGTGCATGTTTGGGAGGAGGTTATAAAACCTGAACTGTGTGAATTTCCTAATAAATCTAGAAAAGAAGTCGAATTGTCCTCCTCCTCTACAAACATGGCTGCACGCCCACCCCCAAATCCCGAGGGAGGAAACCGCCCTCAGAACCCACCAGGTGGTGGAGCCTTAGATCCCATAACCCGCCTCCAAGCCCAAATGGAAATGTATAATGAGCAAATTGAAGCCATTAGGGAAATATTGGAGGAAATGCAGAACACTCCCAAATGGGAGGAGCCTAGGTCTCTTAGCTCTTATCAGAATCCTGCTGCTACAGAGACCATAGGACAAATTCGGGTCCCCATTGGAGGGGACGACTTTGAACTGAAACCTAACATTATTGGCCTAATAAATTTTAACTTCCACGGTCTTGCAAGTGAAGATCCTTTTCTCCACTTGGAAGACCTAACCCGATTAGGTGAAACTATTAAACCAAGAAATATCGGGTTACTTATAGTCCTCATGAAAATGTTCCCGTTTTCATTGCAAGATAAAGCGTCGCAGTGGTTACGCGTCATTAGCCCATAGTTGTGGGCTATTTAAGTATTTAAGTGCCTACACATTACGTTAATTCTAACATTTATTTAGCATAATTAGGATGCAAATAGATTAATTCATAGTTTTAATTTAATTACATAATCTATACATTGCATTCATATCTTAAGTGCATTTAGAATTAGCTTAGAATAGCATTCATCTAATTAGATAACCAATTAGGTACATTGTTTTCATTAACATAGAAGTTGAGGGTCTGTACATAAATGACCCAAATATTTTAACATTATTTCCTTTATTCTTCTTCTTTCAGAACGGCTAGCTGTCGCTCCAACGCCCGGCTGCTGCAGTGAAGAAGCCATTCAAGGGGGAGCGGATGTGGTGGATCTGGTCGGGCGGCTGATTTCAAACTTGTGCAGGCCACTACAAAAGGAGGAGGGAGGCAGCCGAGCTCGGGAGGCCTCCGCCACCGACCCACCACTATGCAGAGAGAACCTCTCTCTTCCATTCCACACTGCCGGCCTCTACTGTGGCGACGACCTCCATCACCGTGGGCGTGTGGTGTGACAGGCCACACCGCCATCCGAAGCTCGCCGCATCACCATGAGCACCTTAGCGTGCATCCCCCTAGCCGTCATCGCCGACCACCATCACTGAGCTACTGATCAGCCACCCTCTCAGTAACTTAAGACGTCTGGGAAATTTCCCAGACGTCTGAAGTTACCCGCTCACTTCCACCGCAGCCATCTCCACGCGCCTGCAAACCACCGCAGCCATCTCCACGCACCTGCAAACCACCGCAGCCACGCCTCCAACCGCGCCTGCAGACCACCGCAGCCATGCTTTCCCCGCGCCTGCAGACCACCGCAGCCATCTCCACGCGCCTGCAGACCACCGCAGCCACGCCTCCAACCGCGCCTGCAGACCACCGCAGCCACGCTTTCCCCGCGCCTGCAGACCTCCGCAGCGCCAGCCACACATGCCAGCCGCAGACCCACCGAGCACGCCTTCGCCCGCGCTTGCAGAAGCGCCTGCAGCTTGCGCACCCACGCCAACCGCGCAGCACCCTCCGTAGACCCTCCGCCCACGCACAACCGCCTGCAGACCGCCACCAGCAGCACCTCCGCCGGAGCTCGTCCGGCCACCTCCGGCCGCCGCGCGACTCGCCGCCACCACCGATTCAAATCTCTCGGTCCAAGGGACCCCCTTCGAGCTTCCCGCGCCCGGCCATCGGCTCCTCGTCGCGCAAGACAACGGGGAAAAATTCCCCTGTTTTGCTACAGTAAACCGTCAATTAAAATTTACATTTTCTGCCATTGCCACATTTTAATCATATTTTATTGACTCTGCATTGCAGAAAATATCCTATAGTTTCTCATAATTGCCATTTCAGCATTGTTTCTTGCTTAAACCTTAATCTAAAGGCAATCTTGGCTTGGTTCTTGTCCAAATTGACTACGAACAAACATTTTTAAGTGGCACGAATTTTAATACATTATTGCCTCCCTGTGGATACGACTCGCTCCTCTGCGAGTGGTTATTTCTTATTAGAAATTGATTAGTCGATTTTTCCACCACATTAAACTACAAACGACTTTAAAGCGAAAGATCGACTAGTCAAATGGCACCGTTGCCGGGGAGGCAACAGACGCAATAATTTCGCCTAATTTTATTTTGATTATTTGTCAATTGCACAGAGATTTGACAATTCATTATTTTATTTTCTGTGAGAGAAAATTTGTGCAAGAATCAGCCAGTGTGAGAGGTGACCCTTGACGTCGCCAGACGAGAATTGGGCGAGCCATTTTTAAACGGAGGAGAAGGACGAGGACGCGACGGACACCATTTAGTCATTAGTTTAATTAGAATAGAATTGAGATTGTAGACTTAATTTTTCATTACAGTTAGTTTGAAACCCTTGTTCTGGGGCATATTTTGAGGGGTTTGTTCCCCGATTTTGTTTTGGACCCGTGTTGGGTAATTTTTTGGAGTCTGTTCCCTTTTCTTTAGATTTAGGTTTATTTTTTTTATTATTTCTTTTATTTGCTTGTGCATAAGTAGTTATAAAAAAAAATAGAAAAAGAAAAAAAAAATGAGCTGCCTGCTAAAAGCTGCCTGCCCTAGGACTAACCATTTAGGTCTGTATGAGCAGCCTCTAGATTTGCTTTTCTGCATTGCATGCATTTTTGCATCGAAGATCGCTAGAGGCAAGGTACGCATTCTCTTACTTTGCATCATATTTTTGATCACGCATTGCATTTAGGATTTAATGCAAAGACCACAAAGTCTGTCTTGAAGTGATCTAACAAGTGGTCACATATATTCAAAAAAAAAAGGACTAATTAAAGGAGGGACATCTAAAAATCAAGGACTTGATTGTAAAACGTGGTGTGCGATTAAAAATTCAAAATCATTTTGCGGTGAATGCACACTTATATCTGTTGCACCATAACACTCATTTAGACACTCCTAAGTCTTGAAACGACTAGGACAAGAGCCCTCCTATCGTTGGATTCTGAAGTGTTCGGAACTGGAAATCAAAGGTTTTGTAAATCCAAAGAGGGGGATACCCTGTCACGGATTTTTGGGGGTAGTTGAGGAGCACCGCGAAAGCACAGCTTCAAAGGAAGGCTTAGGCATACTTGCATCCCTCGATCTTCCGTCTTTGGATTTACTTGACCATTTGAAATTTAGGGAAGAACACCTAAGCTCCAACTAGGTCTTCTTAGGTGAATCGTAGGTTGGCAATAGGCGCGTAAATTGACTGAACAAATTGTATTGTCACCTGCAATCTGACTTAAAATCAAAAGCCTAAATTGGGAAAGACCTAAAAGGTCCTTTTTGAATTGTGTCTTGCTTGGGGAATTTTGATTGAAGTGTGAGTTAGAATGGACCACATTGATTTTCATCCTTTCACATCTTACCCACACCCTCACCCCCACTCTGCATCCTTCGATCCCAGACGTCGAGATGGTCCATTCCTTGATGGACATAATGACAATCATTGGGATCCATTTTACTCCTATTATAGGAGTATTGGCCTAGTTAAGCCCCAAAATAGTGAGCAGAACTCAGGAGCGGGATTTGCTTTGCCCAATATCCCACATACCAAAGAAATACCCAACCCACCCTCCCTGAAAACTTATAATGGTTGGACAAACACTCCTGGGTACTATAAGCCTGAGCCTGACTTCTCTTATGATAGAAATGACCACTCCTCTTTGAAGATGGAAATACAGAAAATGAAAAATGAAATGAGTGAATTGTTAGGAGAATCTTTGAGAGCAGGCCAACAAGAAAGAGATGAAATTAGCCACTCAATCTACCCCATTGAGGATGACGTACACCCCTCTACAACAGATGCATCTCCCGTGGGAGAGCTACACTTTAAGTTGGAGGGAAATTCTGGGGAGAATAGCTACTTTTCGAGGATCGATTTTGAAACCTCCCCATTAGATAACACTTCCTTGAGAGATCTACACTTTAGGTGGGAGGAAAATACACATGACAGTAGCTATGCATTGGATGAAGAAAGGTGGCAACCCGAGGAAGATGATGATAAGGTTGAGTATCCACCTGAATTATATTGGAGTCAAAAGAAGGGAATGATGGTACCAATGGAAGACCTCGACCCAGATGATAGTATTTTCGTGACGTTTGATGAAGTGGGTCAAAGTCAAGTTGTTAATCCTACCCTCCCTTCTGATCACAATATGGAACTCAAACCCACCCTTAGGGAACCTAACCCTAAAGAAATTGACCTATCTGAGGAGTCTGATGTAACTAGTGTAAACCATTTACCTCAGATAGAGCACCCTAGGGGATCTGCTGAGATATTAAATGATTCTAGACCTCGGGTACATGATGAATTGTGCGATGAGGTGGAAGACGAATTATATGAGGAACCTACATTCAAGATTTGGAGTGACACTAAGGGTGATTATGTCTTATTTGAAGAGTTAGCCCCTGAGGATGTCACAAATTTGACCAAATTAGGTTTCCTTAGCACACCCATTGATGATATTTCTCCTCGTGATAAAATGATGGAAAATTTGGAAGCAATTTCTAAGATTTATGTGGATTCACATATAGACTCCGGGGAAGATTTGAGTAAAGAACAAAAACCCGGGGATGACATTGATAGGATAATCCCTAGATCTATTGCTTCCAACCTGCCTTCATTCACTTCGAAGTCACCCTTTGATTCGCTTATATCTGAAAGCGAAATTGTGACTCCTGATGAAGAGCAGGAAGATACATGTGATGGTGCAAGGAATGCTAGGGATGAAATTGAGGATTTAGAAAGAGTGTTTGGGATGGACACCAAGCTGATTAAACCCAACCTAGATCTTATGGCCATCCCACAACCTCGTAACTTGGACACCCTAGACGATCCTTGCCTTAGAGAATTGCTCATTTTTGTTCTGACTAGGGGGCTTAACAGACCAATATTTTCTGTAATGGAGTATTGGGTATGGATTGATGATTTCTTTACTCAGTCCATTACCCTGGGGGTTTATCTCTATACCATTCCTTCCCCATTCTTTTTGGAGGATCCATATTATCCTCCCCCTACCCCTTTGGAGGTTGTTTTACCTGTTTATCCTTTAGAACCTCTTCTGGTGACCTAGGAAGATTTCATTCCCATTTTAGTTGGGCGAGCATTTGCTATCGGGATTCATCATCAGCTCGCCAACATCCTAGGTTACCTATTTTCTAGGCCAACTTTGCTTTGCTCATTTTTAGAGCCTATTTCTGCAATTCTTGAACTTGATTTGCAGGTTCTTTGGCTATTCAGCCCAGCTCTAACCCAGGAAATATCCTTCTATGCAATGAGGACATTGTCGATTTTAGGCATGGGGGGTGTACTTGGGGATATACATAGCATAATTGCATACATTTGTACATATAAAAAAAAAAAAAAGGTTTTGAGTTTAACTGGCTAGATCTTGCATTCTTAAGCAAATCAGAACTCTAGGGTAGACTAAGTTAATTCTAGGGTCAAACTTTAGAAGCTAAATGAGCTACTAGCTTTAGACCTTTAGGGTCCTTTTTGGACTTAAAAACTTAAGTAGGAGTTAAGTTGCGGACCATTCCTCAAGAGGTTGAGGAAGGGAAGCTAGGGTTTGCGTTAAAAGGTGGGGTAGTACCTAGAGTCTTATTCTACCTTTTGGTTTACGGGTCCTTGTAACCCAAGCATCCAAATTTCACACACTTGGTCTGGTAATCAACTTAATTTTCGTCTTTCTGAAAATAGATTTGGTTCTCTTAATTTTGACTTAAGAGAGGCTTGAAAACACATTTTGATTGGAAGAGTTCCTGCCGCAGGAGAGGTCGAGCATATACTCACCTTGAGGATGCGATGATAACATATGACCTCCTCGGCGCTTGTCTCTTAGGATATCCATCCTACTGGGGGCATGTAAGCGCATTGCGCGGTTCAGGTACCATGGGCGGCCCTATCTCGAAGTGTCGATTGCCATAGGTCTGAATTCGCTTAAGAAATCCATGGGCGATACTATCTCGAAGTGTCAATTGCCAGGAGTTCTTGGGGTCGTTATGGGCGGTGCTATCTCGAAGCATCGAAAGCCAGGCACCCTTCAAGGTATGGTAATGGGGACAATGAATCCGACACAGACCGTGTTGATAGCTGATCTGAGGTTAGACTTAGAAGAATCAAACAAAAAAAAAAAGGGGTATATATATATAAAAAATTTTCCTTTAACTCAAATAACTCGGACCAATACACAAGCACGGATGCTTTAATCTCACGGATCAATAAACTTTAGGGTAGAGTAAGAAATCAGGGAAACTTGTGCCTGCAACTCGTCTTTAGCCGACCTAGTCTGTAACTTAGCAACTACTTAGGAACCTTGGGTCTAGAACCTGAACTTAATATGCTTCTGAAGGAAGACTAAGTGAGTTGACTAGTCTACTTAGAGTGCTAGGTTTCGCTTAATTTTGCTAGGGACTAGCAAAAACTAGGCATGGGGGCATTTGATTAGCCCATAGTTGTGGGCTATTTAAGTATTTAAGTGCCTACACATTACGTTAATTCTAACATTTATTTAGCATAATTAGGATGTAAATAGATTAATTCATAGTTTTAATTTAATTACATAATCCATACATTACATTCATATCTTAAGTGCATTTAGAATTAGCTTAGAATAGCATTCATCTAATTAGATAACCAATTAGGTACATTGTTTTCATTAACATAGAAGTTGAGGGTCTGTACATAAATGACCCAAATATTTTAACATTATTTTCTTTATTCTACTTCTTTCAGAATGGCTGGCTGTCGCTCCAACGCCCGGCTGCTGCAGTGAAGAAGCCATTCAAGGGGGAGCGGATGTGGTGGATCTGGTCGGGCGGCTGATTTCAAACTTGTGCAGGCCACTACAAAAGGAGGAGGGAGGCAGCCGAGCTTGAGAGACCTCCGCCACCGACCCACCACTGTGCAGAGAGAACCTCTCTCTTCCACTCCACACTGCCGGCCTCTACTGTGGCGACGAGCCTCCATCACCGTGGGCATGTGGTGTGACAGGCCACACCGCCATCCGGAGCTCGCCGCATCACCGTGAGCACCTTAGCGTGCATCCCCCTAGCCGTCATCGCCGACCACCATCTCTGAGCTACTGATCAGCCACCCTCTCAGTAACTTAAGACGTCTGGGAAATTTCCCAGACGTCTGAAGTTACCCGCTCACTTCCACCGCAACCATTTCCCCACGCCTGCAAACCACCGCAACCATCTCCACGCGCCTGCAGACCACTGCAGCCATCTCCACGCGCCTGCAGAGCACCGCATCCACGCCTCCAACCGCACCTGCAGACCACCGCAGCCATGCTTTCCCCGCGCCTGCAGACCACCGCAGCCATCTCCACGCGCTTGCAGACCACCGCAACCACGCTTCCAACCGCGCCTGTAGACCACCGCAGCCACGCTTTCCCCGCGCCTGCAGACCTCCGCAGCGCCAGCCGCACACGCCAGCCGCAGACCCACCGAGCACGCCTCCGCCTGCGCTTGCAGAAGCGCCTGCAGCTTGCGCACCCACGCCAACCGCGCCAGCGCCCTCCGCAGACCCTCCACCCACGCACAACCGCCTGCAGACCGCCACCAGTAGCACCTCCACCGGAGCTCGTCCAGCCACCTCCAGCCGCCGCGTGACTCGCCGCCACCACCGATTCGAAGCTCTTGGTTCAAGGGACCTCCTCCGAGCTTCCCGCGCCCGGCCATCGGCTCCTCGTCGCGCAAGACAACGGGGAAAAATTCCCCTGTTTTGCTACAGTAAACCGTCAATTAAAATTTACATTTTCTGCCATTGCCACATTTTAATCATATTTTATTGACTCTGCATTGCGGAAAATATCCTATAGTTTCTCATAATTGCCATTTCAGCATTGTTTCTTGCTTAAACCTTAATCTAAAGGCAATCTTGGCTTGGTTCTTGTCCAAATTGACTACGAACAAACATTTTTAAGTGGCGTGAATTTTAATACGTTATTGCCTCCCTGTGGATACGACCCGCTCCTCTGCGAGTGGTTATTTCTTGTTAAAAACTGATTAATCTATTTTTCCACCACATTAAACTACAAACGACTTTAAAGCGAAAGATCGACTAGTCAACGCGCCCTTAGGAGAACCATCCACTCTTGGGAGGAGATGCGAACAGCGTTTCTCAAGAAGCTCTTCCCAATCGAGCGAACCAATGCGCTTCGCCATGTTATCACTTCATTTATGCAACAAAACAATGAACAATTTCATGAGGCATGGGAGAGGTATAATGATGTCCTCAGGAAGTGTCTGTACCACGGTCTGCCTAAGTGGCATATAGCCCAGATTTTCTACTATGGGCTAAATGAGATTTTGAAGCAGATTGCAGATGCTTCCTGCGGAGGGAATTTCATAAATAAAGACGAGAATGGAGCATTTGAATTGTTTGAAAATATGAGTGAAAACTCAATGAACATTGCTTCCATTGTCGCCTTTAATCGTACCAGCCTACCCCGAAATATTCACAAAGTTGACACGGGACCCTCCCATTCATCCATTGATCTTAGCCTTATAGCACAGAAATTGGATGAAGTCTCCATCGTGCACAAGAAGCTGGACGAGCTTCTGGCCAACCCCGCCCGTTCTATGGCAAACACCCCCACCTCACCACTCCGTCACAATCCCAATTCTTCCAACACCAGGCTTATCCCGAGAAACCCCGTAAGACCTTCCTTACCCGGTGTCGCACTGAGCGACTCGATAAGTCATGTGGATCTGGCTTCTGCGAGCCAGTATTTCGACACGGAGGACCAAGCCTCCGTGTGTTCGGACGCATACTTACATGCGGACACATCTTCTAGCAGAGAAGACGCTTGCACCCTGGGGAACAACCTGTTCTCTGCCACTTATAACCCAGGGTGGCGTAATCATCCAAATTTCGCAAGGTCCAAAATCCCGCAGCGCCAAAACCCCGTGAGTGGACCAATGCGACCGTCCGCACCCGTCATCCCAAGGGCCCAGTCTAATCCTATGGCGAATCTGCCATCAGGCCCTTGCATACCGCAAACAAAACAAGCATCAAGTCCTCTTGATAAATTGATTGGAATGATGACGGAAATGTCAAAGCGCCATGAAGAGAACATGACCTCTCTTCAGCACCAATTGGCGTAGCAGAATGCTGAGATCAGTCAACTACACATGACTCGATCTCAGGACACTCTTCCCGCCCAACCTGTTCCAAACCTACGAAATTTCGTACCCCATGGTCCTCAACCACAGGTACGACCTTCTCAGGGGCAAGCTAATCAGATTCTGCAAGCTCCGAGCATTCCACCGAGAATTCAGGCTAATCCCACTGTAGCACCGCACTCTTATATCCCTATTGCGAACCCACCTCCACCGTATGATCCCACTAGACCCGCATCGTCCAATGCTATCACTACAAGGAGCAGTAAGCAAACCGTCGATCCACCTCGACTTGATCCTGGCCCGTCTTCTTCATCACCCTCTCATTCGGGATGCGCACCGCATTCGCGAGAGGATGATACACCCAAATTGGTGCCAGAATCAGTTCCATTCCCTGAGGCTCTACTGAGGGAGCCAAAAGGCAAAAAGAAAGATACGCAGGCCTTTGATAACCTGCGTAATTTGTTCAAGGATGTAGAAATCAAGGTACCCTTGCTAGAGGCTATCGACCACATACCTACTGTCGCCCGATTTTTCAAAGGCGACATAACACCCAGGCGACAGTCAAAGAAAACCAAGAATCCGGTGGTTCTCTTGCCTCATGCGAGTTGTGCTAAAATGTCAAACCTACCACAGAAGCAGAAAGATCCGGGCACACCACTCATTTCCTGTAGCATCCAAGGCTGCAATTTTAACCATGCCCTTCTTGATCTAGGATCTTCCATCAATCTAATACCGACCATCATGCTCGAAAAATTTTCCTTAGGAAATCTGAAACCCACCCTTGTCACGTTACAGTTGGCAGATCGTTTTGTCAAAATCCCAAAGGGTGTGGTGGAGGACGTGGTGGTTAGGGTCAATAGTCTCTGTTTTCCTGTTGACTTTCTTGTTTTAGATATGGAAGTTCCTAGTTCACTTTCTGATTGTCCGATCATCCTTGGTTGATCTTTCTTGGCCACAGCCCGCGCCCATATCGACTGCGATCAAGCTTAACATCTTCAAGGCAGCCAAGAACTTTGATTGCGATTGTATCGAGGATGACATGTCTGACAAGGACATGGCTGTCAGCATGTGTATCGGACTAATTGGGACCTATTCAGACTGCTGCGGATTACCTGTAAAAACTGACGACTGCCTGATCAACACATATTGTGACATTCCCCCATCCCTCCCTTATCCCGTACCTTCTCCTGGCCAGACTTCTAACGAGGTTTTCTCCGCTTCCCATACCTCGTGGTCTAAGTCATATCCGGGCTACTCACCGCCGATCCACACTCTTGAAGACCGGATTTCCCTTTCTTTCCCGCCAAATCAGGCGGAGTTGCAAATCCACACTGGGACCTTGTGCCCACATGCTTCTCACTGGGGCTATTCCTTTTTGGATCCATTTATCCAAGAAGCCCCTCTTCTTGGCCAATCTGAGGGCCAACTTCTTCCTCCTGACTTGTGCTCCAATCCGCCTGGGACACTCTCGTCCCATGAAATGCCAGACCTTTCACCATCCACCATCACTTTTCACGCCACTATCACGATCACTTCACTTTTCACTTCACCACCCACCATCCACCCACCCTTCCACCCTGCTGTATACCCTGCACCTCAGCTCTCATTACCCAATCTTTCGTCCTTTCTCTACCTTTCCCTGCATGCATATGTGGACATAGCATCGTTTGGCATGGGGGGGTGGATAGGCATCCATAGGATCTGGGTATTTTATGGTATCATGAAGTTTTCACCTATTTATAAATATGTAAGAAAAAGAAAAAGAAAAAAAATATATATATAATATATATATAGTGTTTAGTAATGATCTGAAGGCTGAAACAAAAATACAATAAGTGTTTATGGATATTCAACCTCTGTTTTGAAGACTTTCCAGGCCACAGAAGCTTGATTCGCTTAGGCTTGGCTTAATTCACTTGAGCATTGACAAGATAGATCGGAATCTCTCCTAACTAAGGATGTATTCTTGTACCTGAGACACCAGTATAGGATCCGTTGGTTTGCTTCTACTCGAGAGCCTAAGTAATCTTGGTTCGCACTACACATATCAAGAAAGATCAGGTGAACATAAGATCCAACCCTAGTGTTCATTAGGGAAGGTGGAGTCCTTACCTGTGCGCGTAGGTAGACTTTTTATCCCAGGCTTTAGACTTGTGTTTAGGAGAGACTCTTTCCACCAAAAAGGAACTCTCCCACCAAAAAGAAAAAAAGTGTGCTCCTCCAAATAATGTTGTAAGAGATATATTGACACGTGTTTCAAAAAAAATTGCAAATAAGTCAGTATATCTCACAAATATCTGTAAAATCTTCCTACAAAAGTCTTCAGGGAAAGTCACAAATACCCTATTTTCTTTGAGCCACAAACGTCAAAAAATGGGAGTTGTATTCTCAATCATCTTTTTAAGGGTCAATCCGAAGACACGAGCTGAAACTGGGACCAACCTGTACTTAAAAATTCGTGAAACCCTGGGCTTGAGTCTTAATGTTCATCTAGTTAGTCTTGATCCTTCACTAAGCACAAGCCATAACCTCTTGAGCTCTCGAGTACGGCAAAACCTCCTAGGACCTGGAAATCGTACTTAAGGTTTAAAAATCAAGAGTCCTGGTTAGTCGAGAGATGATCTATGTCATGTGAGACTTAAAGTACTGGTAGTCTTCTTTACAATTGGTTCTCACAATATCCAACAATAAACACACCTATGCCGCCTCAAGAAGAAAATCTTCAACTTAAGATCATTCCTAAATACAACAAAAAAATGTTTTGCTAGAGACTAGCAAAAGATAGGCATGGGGGTATGATTGCACCGCAAAAATACACCTACAATTGTGTCATCTTGTGCTATTTCCTAGCATTACCAGTGCATATTAGGTTTCCAGAGTCGCATTTGTGAAAATACATGCATGCATGCATTTAATTGAGAGGGGAGGAGAGTGAAATAAATGGCCGTGCAATTAACATTTTTCCTCAAGTGCATCTTTGCAAAATTCACCATCTTTTTATCTTTATTTCTACTTAACTTTGAATTCTTCCTACGGCTGCATGGATGGATGGACCTTCCTCCTCGCGCCATGCTCTGCAGCAGGCCCTTCCCTACGGCAGCTTGCCCTGCACAGCCAGGGCATGGCTGTGCATGCCTTCTTCTTTTTTAAAAGGGCACGGTTTCTTCTTTGAAGTGGAGAATGGTCCCCACGAAAAGAACCCACAGCAGCTTCTTCTCTAGGCCACCGTCCCCTCCCCTCTCCCTCCATACGCAAGACCTCCTCCTCTGAGGAAACACCCTGCGGACAGGAGCACCTCACGATGGTGCACAACCACCACCGTGAGTCCACCACTGCCCAGCTCATCAAAGAGCCGATGGGCGTGGTGGCTCTTTCCTTGTTTCTTCGTTTGATGCACCTTCAGCCATTGCCACAAAGCTTCAAAGCTTTGAAGCTCAACCGGCCACCACACGCCCTGCAGCAGCCGGCTGAGCTCCACAGTGGCAGTAGCAAGGCGACAGCAACGCACGCAGGCCACCACACGCACTTGCAACTATCCTAGCCTCCTTCTCCACGTGCCTTGTCACGAACATCTCCGCTCTCGCAACTAACCTGCGTAACGCCTCCACGCGCGTGCCAGCCGCAAGCCGCCAGCACTCACAGCACCTACAGCAAGCGGTCGCGCAGCTCGGCCATACACTGTAGCCACTGTTAACGCCAGTTTGCAGAACACTGTGGCTACAGTGGGGTGACCGGTAAGTTTCTTACTTATCCGGTCACCCGACGTGCCACAACCGGCCCGTGCCTGCGCCAGCATCCCGCACCGAGTCTGCTCTAGCACTAGCCCACGTGTCTGCGTGCGGTCCTCTGCCAGCGCCCGCTCCCTTCGCCTGCGTGCCTCTGCGTGCACCCGCTCCAGCCCTTCGCGCAGCGCGGTGCGCTGTGGTCCTCTCCGCGCCCATCGCCCTCCAGTGCGCGCCTCTTTGTGCGCATACGCACCTGCGCGTGCGCGTGAAGCCACCAGACGTCAGCCCTGAGCGCGCGAACGACTTAAACCATCCAGCCTCTTCGCTCCACCAACTTCTCTCTCGCTCTCTCTCCCACTCTCTCTCTCTCTCTCTCTCTCTCAGCACTCTCTCACTCTGCACACACACATACACACACACTCACACTCTCGCACACACTCTCACTTATATAGTGTTATATACATATATATATATACATATACATATATATATTGATATGTATACATATATTTATATATATATATATATATATATATATATGTATATATATATACTTATATCTATATATATAGTAGCATTTATATAACTAAGTATTAATATACATACATATATATATACATATATCTATATACTTATATATATATATATATCTACATATATACATATACTTATATGCATATATATATATATACATACATATATACATATATATCCATAACTATATATACATACATACATACATATATATATATATATATATATATACATATATCTATCTATACATATAGTTACATACCTATATATATACATATACATATATATACATATACATATATATATATATATATACATAAATAAGTACATATATACCTATATATTTATAACCATATATACATATAGATATATTTACATATATATATATATATATATATTTTCACATTACTTACCATACGTGGTATCGCAGGAATATCTGCACCAGTTGCTGATATTCCCCGATACACGCGTACAAAAAGCGTGGTCACACACATCTTCCGCCATCCACCTTACACTCCACGCGGCACCTCGTCCTGTTGGTTGCGTCTTTCTAGATGACAACCGACTCGACACCGTGCTACACTCCATCTCCGCCTCCACCCCCACCCCTTTATACATATATATTATATACCTATATATATATACTATATTTACTTAATTTATGCTTCTCTTTCATGCCAATAAAAAGATAAAAATATATATATAAAAGAGAAAAGATAAGTCTTGACTTGCAGGTACTCAGTCTTGCGAATAGCAAGACCCGTTTCGGAACCCAGATTTGGCTCAAGGCCAAGAACATAATTTTGAGGGTGTCCCTCAAGGACAAGAATTATCAGAAAAAAAAAATCTTAAATAGAAAAACACCAAAAACACAATAAACGAATGGAAGAGATTCGTTGTAGGAAAGGTGTAGAAACTTGACTTGTTACCCCACTTCCCTGAGTTCGACCCTGGGCCTAAAAGTGACCAAGATAAAATCAAGTAGGCCAGGGAAAAAAATTTTGTAAAGAGATGGTTAGGCTCGATTTAAGTTAACCACTATACACACTTCAATGATAAAATCACCATATTAACACACCTATCCGGGTCCTACCATCAACGTGATAGCGGCAGTTGTAAGCAGTGAGGAGGTGTGTGTGTGTGTGTGTGCGTGTGGCAAAGTCGATGTAGGTGAGCAAAGGTGGTGGTTCTCGGTTGGACGTTTGGGTGGCCAATAGCACCAGTGATGTAGGGCTTCCGGTAGTGGGGATGCGGCGGTGCTTCTGGAAGTTATGGCTGTAGGTTCCCTACTAGGAGGGGTGACGTAATAAAATGCGGAAATAAACAATATAATCTCACAAAATGAACAAACAATCGCACAAGTACACAAGTAATTTTAGGTGGAAACCCAAACCGGGTGAAAACCACCACCTAACCCTTTCGAGTTAGGATTTTCCGATCAACCTAGTTGATCAAATCCACTAACAGAATCACTTTAAAACGAGGGTGATTCAACCTCAGTACAACCACGCTACAAGTACGAGGGTAGCGTTCCTCAACCCCTTCTCTCCACGAGAAGGATTTTGTCCCACGAAGGAGACGGGAATTCGCAAAGCGAATACCCAACCAAAAGACAAAGATAAACTAAAACAACAAACCTATAGAGCCAACAAAGTAATAATAAACCTAGCTTCTATAGGATTTAGGAAACTCCCCTTTACAAGGAGTGCGTCGACGATGACGCGGGTGCGTGAGCCACGCAATGGCGCAACTTCGCTCTCGTAGACAACGGCGGGAGAGCGGGTGCGCAACGGTTTGATGCTCTCAAGATGTAGAACTTGAGCTTAGAGAGCAAGAGCTTTTCTGGACACAAAAGAGTGTGAAAGTGTGTAGCTAAGTGTATCCAAGTGTATCTAAGTGTTTTTCTTGTGTGTGTTTGTGTTACAAAGGTTCCCCTCTATTTATAGAGGCCTTAGGAAGGCTTTGGAAGTCTTGGAAAAGCTTCCATAGCCGTTGGGTGCAAAGCCCAAGAGAATCAGGCCGAAATCAGGACAATGATTACATTTGACAGGGTTATCAGACGTCTAACTCTGGCATCAGACGTCTGGAAGGCCATTATAAGACGGCTGATTTCAAGGTCAGACGTCTGATTCTGGGCGGGTCTCCCCCTGACTTGAATCAGATCTAAACAGGGTTTTTGTGCAAGTCCATCAGACGACATACAGGACGTCTGGCACTATGTCTGGACGTCTGGAAACCTACTTTTACTGTGGGAATTGATTTCCAAACGTTGCAACGGCTAGAAAATCTCTGAGAAGAGATTTTGGGTCAGCCGAGGCAAAACGGTCATTTATCAGACGTCTGGAAAGGCCTAAGGACGTCTGATAAGGCTCTAACGGTCATAATCTTGAGCGCCTGCTAAGCTACCCAACGGTCCACTATCTGGACGTCTGGCAAGTCCATCAGACGTCTTCTAAGACGTCTGGACTAAGGTCTGGACGTCTGATTTCATCAGACAGAACTAGCTATGTCCAGCCTAACAGTTATCAGACGTCTGAAACAACAGTCAGACGTCTTACAATACTTTATCAGACGTCAGATTTCGGAATTAGACGTCTGGAAGTGCTGTTTGAACCCTATATTGGTTTTCTAAGTATTCTACAGAAAACCTAAGTATCCTAGGGTTGTGCCGGTGTTCCTAGGACTACTGTTAGGGTTCTTTGAGGCTCTTTAACATGAAATATCTAAGGAAAATAAAGAGCAAGAAAAGAAACGAAAAATACAAGTACAAATGAAGGAAATCTATCCTATTCTTCATTTCCTTCCATCTTCAATCTTTCACTCCACGCGAACCTCCTCTGTTTTCCGTCAAGCTCCTCCAATCCGTCCTGGATGCGAGCTCGAACTCCGTCTAAACACGTCCACATTTGCAATTGACCTGAAATCTAGGACTCAAATTGCAAATGTTAAATAACACGTGTTTTGTTATCATCAAAACAAATGATCGTGGTGCTCTAGCACCAACAATCTCCCCCTTTTTGATGATGACAAAACCGTAAATAATGCATAAAAATCCTCCCCCTTTTTGACATTATCAAAAAGGTTTGATTGGTTTTAAATTTCCTATAACTCCCCCTTAAAACATGCTCTTCTATGAGTTTCTTTTGACAAAGGTAATGTCCTCCCCCTTTTTGTAACAATGAGATAGCTATTATTTTTCTCCCCCTTACTAAAGGAAAATTAGCTACCTTATATCTCCCCCTTAAAAATTGACAATTAGCTCATCTTTTTTTTTAACTCCCCCTATCTAAATGCTTATGATAAAAAGATAGGGTAAAGGGTTTTACCTCACCTACCATGGCCAAAAAAATGGCCCGAATGGTGGTGGTGGATGCCACATCGGATGGGGCTCCCATCCGTAGCTTGGAGGCCCGGGCATCGGTGCCGGTCTCCAGTCTGGTGGTCGACGTGCAGCGGGTCCGTCGTTTGTTCGCCGTCTCGTCGGTCTTCTTGTTCTCCTCCTTGGTCTACTCCTTGGTTCTCCCAACTTGAGTTGACCAGACTTGAGCTTGTAGGTCCAGTCCTTTGTGTTGTAGTCATCCCTGAAACCTACAAAACAAGATTCTAATTTTTTCTTCGGTATCCAAGTGAGCTTGGATCCGGCTCTGTTAGCGGGTCTCCTTGACGGAGATCCTTTCTCAACCTTAGGGCTATAAAACTTATCTACTTTGTCGATTAATTTGTTAGAATTTTCCCTAAGACATGCGATTTCTTTTTCTATAGTTTGCATCTTAGTCTTTAAATCAGAAATTTCTAACTTTAGACTATCATTTTCCTCAATCAATTTAGTATTTTCATTGATTAAATTTTTATTTTCTAAAAGCAGGTTATTAGGACTAGAGTTACTTTCTAGGTCCCTAAGCTTTATTTCTAACCTATCATTTTCACTTCTAAGAAAACTAAGATTCTTTTTAATGCTATTATTTTCTCTTTTTAGTGATTTACTAACTTCAAAAAGTTCATTAAAAGCTTCTTGAAGATCGAGATTTACCTCGTTGTCTGAGTCGCTTTCGCTTTCGCTGTCGCTTCCTCTGGCCATGAAACTGAAGCAAGCGGTTTCTTCTTCTATGGTCTTTTCTTCTTCTTCTTCCTCCGAGCTAGAATCGTCCCAAGTGGCTTGGAACACCTTCTTCTTAGATTTCTTCTCCTTTTCCTTCTTCTTCTCCTTTTTGAGAAGAGGGCATTCTGGTCGCAGATGCCCTTTCCCGTTGCAGTGGTAGCAACGTCTTGGGCTTTCCTTCTTCTCCTTTTTCTCTTTCTTTAATTCCCTACAAAACTTGGAAAAATTTTTAAGTAAAATTATAAAGTCTTCGTCGTCGGAACTTACCTCGCTATCCGACGCGGCTCTAAAGGCGAGAGTCTTCTTTGGTTTAGGCTCCGGTGTATCCTTCTTCTTCTGCTTCAACTTAGTCTCGTAGGCCATCAGATTGCCTAGGAGATCTTCCATGTTGAGCTCCTCCATTTCGTTCGCCTCCTCGATGGAGGTGACTTTCTGTTCCCACTCCGGTCCAAGGGAACGAAGAAGCTTCCCTTGAAGCTCCCCCTTGATGAAAGTCTTTCCTAAAGCTTTCAAGTTATTTACAATGAGAGTGAACCTAGTGTTCATCTCACTTAAAGACTCGTTAGATTTCATTGAAAAAGATTCAAATTCTTGAGAAAGTAAATTAATTTTAGAGGTTTTTACCTTAGAGGTACCTTCATGAGTTACCTCGAGTGTGTGCCAAATCTCGTATGCGGTGGCGCATTGCGAGATTCTGTTGAATTCCTCTGAGCTGAGCGCGCAGTAAAGGGCGTTCATGGTCTTTGCGTTTAAAGAGAGCTCACGAATTTGTTGTTGCGAGTAGCCTCCCGCGGGTTTCTCTGGGATCTCGTATGAGGCTTCGCAACGTCCCCATAGAGCGAAGTCCGTGGCTTGAAGCCACATCCTCATCCTCAGCTTCCAGTAGCTGTAGTTGTTCCCGTCAAAGTAGGGCGGTCGGGCGGTGGACTGCCCTTCGGAGATTCCGATTGCGGCTATGCTTCCCTCCATGATCTAGATCCTCGCCGATTTGTAACGCCGATTTCGCGAGACCTGCTCTGATACCAATTGTAGGTTCCCTACTAGGAGGGGCGACGTAATAAAATGCGGAAATAAACAATATAATCTCACAAAATGAACAAACAATCGCACAAGTACACAAGTAATTTTAGGTGGAAACCCAAACCGGGTGAAAACCACCACCTAACCCTTTCGAGTTAGGATTTTCCGATCAACCTAGTTGATCAAATCCACTAACCGAATCACTTTAAAACGAGGGTGATTCAACCTCAGTACAACCACGCTACAAGTACGAGGGTAGCGTTCCTCAACCCCTTCTCTCCACGAGAAGGATTTTGTCCCACGAAGGAGACGGGAATTCGCAAAGCGAATAGCCAACCAAAAGACAAAGATAAACTAAAACAACAAACCTATAGAGCCAACAAAGTAATAATAAACCTAGCTTCTATAGGATTTAGGAAACTCCCCTTTGCAAGGAGTGCGTCGACGATGACGCGGGTGCGTGAGCCACGCAACGGCGCAACTTCGCTCTCGTAGACAACGGCGGGAGAGCGGGTGCGCAACGGTTTGATGCTCTCAAGATGTAGAACTTGAGCTTAGAGAGCAAGAGCTTTTCTGGACACAAAAGAGTGTGAAAGTGTGTAGCTAAGTGTATCCAAGTGTATCTAAGTGTTTTTCTTGTGTGTGTTTGTGTTACAAAGGTTCCCCTCTATTTATAGAGGCCTTAGGAAGGCTTTGGAAGTCTTGGAAAAGCTTCCATAGCCGTTGGGTGCAAAGCCCAAGAGAATCAGGCCGAAATCAGGACAATGATTACATTTGACAGGGTTATCAGACGTCTAACTCTGGCATCAGACGTCTGGAAGGCCATTATAAGACGGCTGATTTCAAGGTCAGACGTCTGATTCTGGGCGGGTCTCCCCCTGACTTGAATCAGATCTAAACAGGGTTTTTGTGCAAGTCCATCAGACGACATACAGGACGTCTGGCACTATGTCTGGACGTCTGGAAACCTACTTTTACTGTGGGAATTGATTTCCAAATGTTGCAACGGCTAGAAAATCTCTGAGAAGAGATTTTGGGTCAGTCGAGGCAAAACGGTCATTTATCAGACGTCTGGAAAGGCCTAAGGACGTCTGATAAGGCTCTAACGGTCATAATCTTGAGCGCCTGCTAAGCTAGCCAACGGTCCACTATCTGAACGTCTGGCAAGTCCATCAGACGTCTTCTAAGACGTCTGGACTAAGGTCTGGACGTCTGATTTCATCAGACAGAACTAGCTATGTCCAGCCTAACAGTTATCAGACGTCTGAAACAACAGTCAGACGTCTTACAATACATTATCAGACGTCAGATTTTGGAATTAGACGTCTGGAAGTGCTGTTTGAACCCTATATTGGTTTTCTAAGTATTCTACAGAAAACCTAAGTATCCTAGGGTTGTGCCGGTGTTCCTAGGACTACTGTTAGGGTTCTTTGAGGCTCTTTAACATGAAATATCTAAGGAAAATAAAGAGCAAGAAAAGAAACGAAAAATACAAGTACAAATGAAGGAAATCTATCCTATTCTTCATTTCCTTCCATCTTCAATCTTTCTCTCCACGCGAACCTCCTCTGTTTTCCGTCAAGCTCCTCCAATCCGTCCTGGATGCGAGCTCGAACTCCGTCTAAACACGTCCACATTTGCAATTGACCTGAAATCTAGGACTCAAATTGCAAATGTTAAATAACACGTGTTTTGTTATCATCAAAACAAATGATCGTGGTGCTCTAGCACCAACAATGGCAAGGTGATTGGTGCAGTGGAGTGGGCGTGCAAGCTCGCCGAAGGTACACCGATGCTGAGGAAGGCGAAGGTGGTACGGGTGATGTAGTGTGCGAACCTAAGTTCTAAGGGTGTAGGAAGAATCAGGGGAAAGAAAGGAGTCGAGAAAAAATGACTACGAATGAGGAGAGAGCAAGGATTGCGCCAGCTATGATTTGTCGGCACCGGAGACAAAGAGAGCTCCGGAGAAGGGAACGGCTACGTCTGAAGGGGGAGGAGGCTCCAAGCAGGTATGGCAACGAGCAAACAATAGAGAGGAAGAGTTTCCCTCTGCCTTTGGTATGTGGCAGAGGGTGAAGAAGCCAGAGAAGGTGGGTCACCGGAGCAAATTGGAGCAGGCCAAAGGTCGGAGGAGACGAAAGGTTTTTGACCTTAAAATTTGCTAAGGAGCACGGCCTTGCAAAGGGGATCCTTTTAAAGGCCTTGCTAAGGATCTCGAGATTTCAAGGGAGAGGATCCCTAAAATATCTCTCATTCGCCTAATCTATGAGGCTCGAATTACGATTTGAGAGGCGACGCAATTGATTAAGAAGTTCCTCAGGAACATTCTGTCCAAATTTGGAGGCATTCGGTTGTGAAATCAAAGAATCTCTGCTTGAAGGTCGGCTGCTTTGGGTTCCCACCGGCAATGGCGACAAGGACCCCTTTGAGGAGAATAATGAGAAGTTGGGGGCCTTTTTGCAAAGATTTTTGAAAGCTAGGTGTTTAAGTGAAAGAAATAGAGATTTGAAGGACTGAGATGCAAACTAGGTCAAAATGGACTCTGGATGGGCCCAAATTTTGGTATAAACCCAACTTGGACCCAAAAAATCTAATGGTGAAGTCAAAAGCCAATTTTTACCACGTTTGACTATGAAATTTGCAAGGAAACCCAAATAAGGATATAATTTAGTCTGTGACCCTATTCAAGGTCAAAATGGGTTCAAATGGTTAAATTAAGGGTACCAAACCTCTTAGAATATTTTTTTATGATTTTAAGGAAGCTTAGATGAATTTTGTCCTGTACAGAACCTCTTCAATTTAAGCGACTCTGAAATTAGGATTTTGCGTGATGTTGCGGTTCTCAAAATGCGTGAAACCCTATTTCTGAAAATGTTGACCTACTTTTTGGACTTTCAATCTCATTTTACCTCCATTTAACTAATGAGTGACCCCGTGGTCAATCTGTGTTTGAGATGTGTTGTTAAAATTATAGAATTAACCCTAATTTCCTATTTTCCTCTTAAATCAGAATAACATGAAATTACGACCCTCAGGTAATTATGTAGGAGCATTTATCCTTCCATTCTGACTAAAAGTGGCCAGTTAGGGCCTATGATGGTGTTCTCATCATACCCCCTTTCCTAGCTTTTGCTAGTCCCTTAGAAAAATCCTATGAATCAAACCAGGTCTCTAAGTCAGATGTAACCGTCAGGATGCCTTACTAATCCACATCTCTAGAATTCCGATCAAAATACCAACAATAGGCTTAGAGGTGCTCGAGTACCAGCCAAGATCCAGACCTAACCAGCTTTAGCTTAAGTCTACTGTGAAGGTTTCTAAGGCCTACAAAAATTGACCAGAGGTTCGTTCACCCCAGCAATTGAAGCACTCGTGCATAGAATGTATTAAGTCCAGGCTTAATTTGCCAATGAATTTTTATAAGAGAGAGATAGAGAAACATTTTTCATTTGGAGAGTTTTCTCTCTTTTCTTTTCATTTTTCCCTAAATCTAGCCTCAGATTGGCCCTAAACACGGTCTGCATCAAATTCATTGTCCCCACCATCAATCCTCAAAGGGTCCCTGGCTTTCAATGCTTCGGGATAGCACCGCCCATGGAAAACCCCAGAACCCTAGCTTTCGACACTTCGGGATAGTGCCGTCCATGGCATTCTGTAGCTAAATTCAAGCCCTAGCAATCGGAATTTCGGGATAATCCCACCCATCTCACCTGAACCAGCACAAGGTGCTTACGTGCCCCCAATAGGACTTTTAGATATCCTAGGAGACAAGCACTGAGGAGACGATATGTTATTATGCATCTTCAAGGGGAATTTCCCACCTCTTTGCATCGAGAACTTGTCCAATCAACTTGTGCCTTCAAGCCGCTCCTATGCTCGATTTTCGAGACATTTTTTTTCAAAACAGAACACTTTTGGCATTATTTCTTCGTTAACCACACTGAACCAAACTAATGTATGATTTTGGGTGCTTAGGTTACCAAGTCCCGCAAACCAAAGGGCAAGCAATGGGGTCGAATAATCCCTAAGCCTTAGGCCTTCTACATCAGCTTCACACTTTCCTGAACCTCTTGAGGACTAATCTGGATCTTAACGAATATGTGAGTGTTTAAGCCCTAAAATAAGCCCAAGAGGCCTAAGGTCGGTTCTTGCCACTAATTTCCTAAGTTTTAGCCTTCCATGTCTTAATTTAACATCCGATCCAACCTAAAAGTTAGGGAAGTTTGGTACCCAATTACAAGGGACTCTTTCATTTTCTCTCTTTTTTTTCTTTTCTTTTCTCTTCCTCATTTATTTTTCATTTTGCTTAGATTGATCTCTCCTTTCCCTCCTCTTTTTTTTTTTGATGTGAAACCCTCCAGGAATTGATTCTCACAGCATTTTGCACATTAATAACCCCCATGCCTAAGATTTGCAATGTCCTCATTGTAAATTAGGTGGGTTCAATTTTAGTTTAGATCATACATTAGAATAGTTGGGTGGTGAACCAGTCGAAATCACTATTACGGATGATTTCTAACTCTGATACAAGTATCAAAGGTGGTGTCGGCTGTTCTAACTTACAAACCCTAAAGTGCAATATGATTTCAAAAAAGATATGTCAGAAGGGTTTTGGGTTTTTCCAAAATGATGGGTTGCCTCCCATTAAGCGCTAAATTTAACACCATCGGTTGAGCGCAATGTACTCAAAAGGATATGTCATCTGCTACATTATGATGAGTGATAGGAGAAAACATGTGATCGTGGTGGATGACAATTCGATGGCCACAAGCGAGTATCAAATCATGATGAAGAGTCATTCCAGAAGGTCTATGATGTGGGTCAAGTTGATTCATTTCTGGGTGGCTCTTATGAAGTTTTTGCGAAGGAATCTCTTGGGATATGTAATGATCTTGAGGCCCTAAAGAAAGATTGTTGTGAGTCCAAGACCCAACAGAGGTGAATCTAGTCAGTATAGCCTAGATGTGTTGCTCCCCTCATGCCATGTGATCTAATGGATCATTATCCAACGAGTCATCTTAATTCTTGTAAAATGGGTGTAAGATTGATTCCTCAAGAAATGACTTAAAGATTGGTTCTTCTAATGATTCTTCTCTATAGTTTTCATCCCAATCAAAAGTGAATGTCTGGAGAGTGCCTTCTGGATTATCCAACTCCAAATCTGTAAAGGATTCGTACTTTGGGTTGGGGTCACTCTCGGTATCTACAATGCCTGCTTCCTGGAGATCCTCAAAACAATCATCATAATGAAATGTCTCCAGATCCATGGAATAAAAATTTGAATCCTATCGAATGTCATCCTATTCTCGAAAATGTATGTCCCCAAGATCAAAGGTGAAAGCCTCCATTATTCTCAATTTGCTGGAACCATGCTCAGCTAAATCGAGATCCTCCTTCATGTGGAAAACTTTTAGCCCTAGTCCTAGGTTTTCTATTACTAAAATGGTCCTATGATCCTGAATTAAACCTACCTGTTCTGTTGAGCACTTGTCTTTTCCTTTAGAAGATGCCTCAAAAATATTGATCTCAATTCTCTTATCTCAAGAGGCAATTATCATGTGACCTGATTCACAATTAATTATGGCTCTTGCAGAGCCAAAAAAGGCCTTCCCAAAATCAAGGGCATATCTTGAATTTGTTGTGGCACATCCATGTCAAGAACTAGGAGATCAACTAGGTAACTAAAATCCTTGACTCTAATTACCACATCCTCCACCAGGCCAATCGGGGTGATTATGGTTTGATCAGCTAATTGCAGAGTAACATCGGTGGGGTTTTAGCTATCCTATCCATAGTTTCTCAAATAGGGCAGTCGGGATTAGGTTGACTGAAGCGCCAAGATCCAGTATAGCCCACTTGAAATTTATACCACCGATCTTGCAGAGGATCAGCGGGGTACCTGGATCTGATTTCTTAGGAGGTAGACTATTTTGGATTATGGCACTCACACTTTCAGACAGTGCTACCTTCCCATGTGAGTGTTCCTCCACCTCTTTTTTCGATAAGTCAAGTGAGGTGGAGTTGAGAGTGAGGATATCTAGTAATGGGATAATAACTTGTGCATTACTTAATGGTCCCATTATGTTAGAATCAGACAGTCCTCTAGTGTGGAGGCGGGATAACATTTTCTATAGGGGAATGGATTGGCTATCTTGGGGGACGGGTTTCTGTTTCCACCTCTTGGTTTCGTCCTCGACCTTGTTATGTTGATCATAGGTTGGGTAAGATTTGGGAGATGGGCCTCAGGGCCTGGTTTTGTGAACTTTTCTCATACCCACAACATTGATCATATCACAATCATGATGCGAAGGTGGAGGAGAGAGAATTGGACTCTGTTGCTGAACAAAAGGATAAGTCACGGCATGAATCAGATCAACTGAGGTGGATGGGGCAAACACGTAGGTTTGAGTCAATAGGTCTGGCTAAGTATAGCACGATTGACCCTGGATCTGATTCACCATGTGTTTCTTGGTCGAAATGTTGTTTGGATTTGGCAGAGGTTGGGAAGGAAGTGCACCAGGCTGGTGAGTCCATGCCATCTGTGCAAGCTGATTCCGAACCTCTATGATCTCATCTTTGTGTTGTTTCTACGTAGCCGCATTAGCCTTTTGGATGTTAGCTAGGGTTTATAGAAACAGAGTCATATGATCTTCCCTTGGTGGCCTGGATTGGTAATTCGGATTTGGCCTAGTCTAATCAAGCTGATATGGGCACGAAGCCTGTGGTCGGGGCTAGAATTGAGGTATGGTGTTCTGATTATTTCCAGACCATGCAAACTTGGGATGATTACGCCATCCAGGGTTGTAGGAATTGGAGAAAGGATCACTCTGGATGGCATGGAGATCCTCGCAGGTTTGAGGAACTCCAAAAAAATCAAAATACGAAGGTTTAAAGTTCCCCCAACTAGTGTAGGTGGGTCCGGAGTGTCCTCTGAAATCGGGATCAGATGGGGGTGGATATGGGTCCATCCCTTGGTTCTAGTGGTGGTAAATTTTATGCACAGCCTCCCTACCTGAGGGCGGTTGCACATACGTGTTTTGCTGAGCGACGTTGGCTCTTTGCAGATGTCGAGTCAATTCGTCCACCTTTTCCTCGATGATTGAGACCATATCCAAGCGACTGTTCACCAACTTTAGACCAACGGATGGGGATAGGCCTTGAGTCTCAAGCACCCCCCACGTGTTTATCAATGCATGGATGGTCGTCCGATCAAACACACCCAGCGATTCATTATTCATGGAGTTCTTGCACATGTTCTCGAGAATCTCCCAAACTGTATCTTCATGTTGACCCATGATGCTTCCACCACAGGTTGCATTGACAAAGAGCTTGATATCCTCATGGAGCCCATGGTAAAAAGACTGCACTTGTTCCCACTTAAGAACTCCATGATTGGGGCATTTCCGCATGAGATCCAAAAATTGGTCCCATGCCTCATGAAGTGGTTCTCCCACATTTTGCGAGAAGTGAGTGATTTGGCTCCTTAAAACATTTGTTCGACCAACCGGGAAGAATTTCTATAAAAATTCAGTTTGGAGTTCCCCCCATGTGTTGATTGGATGAGTCAAAGTTTGAGACCAATCGCCAGCTTTATTGATGAGAGAGGAGAACATTTTCAAGAGCAGGATGTCCCGATTTCGTATAGCAAGCCCAAAGCTCTGGTCCAAATGATTTAGCTACTTGATGCGATGGCCCCCTAGCTAGGATTTGTACTATGGACTCGATTTCCACCACAGCGGGATTGTGGTGATCTCGCATCTGAGGATGCAACAATGGATTGATGTGTGCATGGACTAGATCATTGAGGCGCTGTAGCTGATTCTGGAGATCGAGTTCTTCATTGTGATTCTCCATGGATGCAGATGAAGGAGGTCTGGGCTCAGAAGCAAATGAGTTGAAAGAGATCAATCCAATCGGATGGTAACACAAACAAGTGGGTCAAGGCTTGGCCTCGACGAGAATGGACTACTAATGGAGGCCCTAAGGGTGTTCTTAAGGACCTCCTCCTGAACATGCACCATAGAGCCAAATGAGAGATAGAATGTGTGATGGACCAACTCAAGGCACCCAAAAATCTTTGGATGATTAAGGAGTGATGGGAACACCATCATGAGCCATAACTAGCTCATTTTGACCCAATTAAGCTAATAAATGCTCCTACATAACCAACAGAAGGTCATAATTCATTGCATAAGCATTCTGATGGAAAAATAAGAAACTAGAGTTAAAACTACAATTTTACCAACTTATCATGAATGTAGTACAACCACGTGTTTCCTAAAGGACTGAATAAAGGTCAAATGATCTTAATAAGATAATAAGTGGGTTAGATCAGACAGAAAAGGGTTTGCATGTGTTGTAAGAATTAAATGACACTTTGAAACCCTAAAAATAGACCCACTTAATTAACCAAGGTTCTGGTAAGGATAAAATTCACTTAAACCCTCTAAAAATCATAAAAAAATATTCCCTAGGGTTTAGTATCTTCGATTTGGCCATCAAAACCCATCTTGACCTAATATGGGTTTTTGCATAAATCACCCAATCAAATGTGGTCAAAACCAAAATCCAACTTCACCATTGAATTCCGTAGGTCCAATTTAGGTTTGTACCAAAATTTGGACCTAAGGAGAACTTATCTTGACCTAGTTTGCAAAAAGGTCCTATCTGATTATATTTATACCCCTAACTTTCAAAAACCATTGCGAACAACCCCCTAACTTCTTCATCATCTTTGCAAGTAGGTCCCTCCACCATTATCGCGGAGGAAACCTACTCCTGTGACCTTTGACAGGGAATTTCTCCCTGATTGATTGATGAATCCCTTCCAAAATTGGAAAGGAGATTCA
Source organism: Thalassia testudinum (assembly GCA_037157565.1). Classification (NCBI taxonomy): domain Eukaryota; kingdom Viridiplantae; phylum Streptophyta; class Magnoliopsida; order Alismatales; family Hydrocharitaceae; genus Thalassia; species Thalassia testudinum. The sequence goes on along the minus strand of JAZHRO010000072.1, from coordinate 22,241,517 downwards.
TCAATTAATCCTTTCCAATATGAACCCGGTTAGATGCGCTGATTCTTTCCCAATCTCTCATGCAAACGCATGAGAGATTTGGGTCTCTTGAAGCTCCCAAATCTAGCGAGCATTCCTTTCTTGGAAGCTTGGCTTCCAAGCACAAAACCCTCTCTGAAGACCTACAAAAAACTCCCCAAGGTCCAACCATTCTCCTCAGCTTGAATTTAAGCCAGAATCCCCCCTATTCCTCTCTCCCCTCCAACCACAACTCTTCGCAAGCTCCGACGGTCCCTCTCCGACTCTTTTCGTCGTTCGACCGCCATACCTACGGTGGATTCACCTTCACCCCTTCCTCTGCATCGAGCAATACCCGCCATCGCTGTCCTTTCCTCATCTTCGCTATAGCCTCTCCTATAGAGGTTCGTCTTCCCCATGTCTGGCAACCACACCGGCGTGGGATCCCTTTCCTTTTTCGACCCTTAGGGTAGACTCTTAGGTTACCTCTCTCTCATACTTTCCCCCCCTCTCTTTATTTCCTAAAATCGCCCACCAACGCTATCGAACACCGTCTTCTCCTCCATCTCCAACCACCACCTCTGGCGAGGCCATCCCACCTCCACAAGCCACCAAAACCCTCGCCGACAAGCCCACAACCTCCGCCACACCTTACTGAGCACTTCCCCTCACTTTATTCACCTCGCCACTCACCTAAACCACCCCCTGAACACACCCACTCGCACGTACATAGTCTGCCCTAGGCACGCACTCACAGACACCCACATGCCACACCACCACCCCTAGCACATCCACCATGCTTCGGTGATCCTCCCTGAGCAATTTCACGTGGCCGCAATGCTATTCTTCTGATTTCAGGTTCAAGGCCCCATCCGCCATTGGCAAGCAAGCTTGAGGCTGCCCCAGGTGCTGTTGTCCCAGGTTGCTGCCTCAGGACACATGGAATTACCTCACGCACGCACCCAGGTCCTCAATTCCAATCGAGAGCCTTATCAGCTGCTGCAATTGGAAGATCAATCTCTGCTACATGCATGCGAGAAAAGGGGCGCAAATTGTCCCACCTCCGAAATGAAGAGGCGACTGCACCCGCATAAATTGAAAAGTTGTCACCATCCGTTCACCTGGGTTACCATGGGGTGAGGTCCCACTCACTGATTACGTAGCAATCATAGGTCCTAACTCGCCTGAATTAAGCTAGAACTTAGCTTAACATGAACATTCTACATGCATACGCATCGTATTTTGCATCGTAGTTGATATATGTGTTTTATGTATTAAACTATGTTATTTAAGAGGTATTAATGATTGCAGGTAATCTAGGGTTGCAGTTGACCGATCCAACCTTATGGATCTATTTGGAATAACAATGGGAGTCCAACGCATCCAAGATCGCATCAATCAGACCCCCATAGCACCCTAGGGAGTCTACAGAAGAGAAAGAGCCAAGGAGCAAATTAAAGAAGATCTAGACCTCAGATGACAAATCTAACCGTACGGATGGATCTGTATCAACATTTGCAGTCCAACGGTGCAAAAATCAACTTAATTGGAGGCCTACATCATTAGATATAAAGAGAAGAAGAACGGAAGACCACGATGGCACCACGTGGCACCATTGCAACCGTGCCCCCAACCTCTGAAGGTGCCTCACCTCGCAGCGTGGGTCGTTGGATCTTAATCCAACGGCCATGAATGCACCAAATCGCCACAAAAAATAGATTAATATAAATATAATTAAGTAAGCATATATAACAAAGGCTTTGCGCAACGCAGGGCTTGAACCCACGCCCGCGTATGCACTGCACAAAAATTGGTGTGGGTTGCGAGAGTGCGCGCACTGGCGGGCATGCACGAATGAAGGGCCCAAATGCATCCACGTGGCACGATCGCGCAGGTTGTTGTGACAACCGTGCATAGGATTTGAATGGCACGATGAGCGCGTGTTTAGGCCATCCGATTGCAAGATCGGACAGCTGAGATGATGGGGCAGGATTTGAAGACGAAAACGCAAAGAAGCGGTCCGGGATCGCAGGAGCCATGCGATGCGGATCTGAGGGCATAGATTCTGCCACGTGGCAACACCAGAATAAACCAACCAAGAAGAAGGATTTTGGGAAGGATTTGATGAGAAAAAAAAAGCTTATAAGAGGACATAAGGGGCCCACCCTTGGAAAGACAACTCTCTCTTCATTCTTTTTCTTCTTCCTTCTTCTACCTCTCTCTCTTCTTCTTCCCGCCTTCTCTGCCTTCATCTGAAAAATTCGTTGGGCCACCCTGTCAGATTGTCACTGCTTCTCTCAACCTCTCCGAAAGGCCACCACGATCTACCCATGGTGCCCTTGTTCTATTCCGTAAGTAGTTTATAGTCATATTATCATTTAGATTAGTTTCATGTATGAAATTCATGTTCAAACGCTCTATGTGATATATATATTGTGATTCATTGTGTCCATTATTTAGTAATTAGATTTAAAATAAGTGCATGAAATCAAAAGCATTTTTCTGTCTCCCTGTGATCGACTAGGACTCCCAGTTCGTTAATGGTATTTGTCGAGGCGTATTTCGTGCTATACTATGACGTATTCATCTTTTACGTGATCTACGCCCCGAACAAATTGGCACTGTTGCCAGGGAAGCAAGGGTACTTTTGATTTCATCTGTAACATACCATTTTTGTGTGCAGGATTAAACCAGAGAAGCGGCGAATGAATCATAGTGGGCACTGCGGAAATCAGGTGCACACATTGCAATTAGAAATTCGGCCAGAAAGTAAGTGTTATCTTCAAAATTTAATAGCTGTGTTTCTATTGCTTTAAAAATTTTGAAATTTGGACTGGAAATAGATTTTGAAATTATCTTTCCAATGCCACCATTCCCAAAAAGAAATTCTATCTATGGATTTTTTGAAAATTTGTAGAGTACATATGTGTCAGATTGCTTAAAAATAGAACTTTTATGAACTTTGAAAATCAATTCTGACCAACATACAAATATGATTTACTCACAACTAGTGGGGTTTGAAAGATAATCAAATTATCTTTCATTATCATATTTTTACAAAATTTTTAGAGGATATTTAATACTATTTCCAGCAGAAAAACTAACACAGGGTCTAAATCCTAGATTTGATCCCTTGCTAGTTAAAAATTCATAACTAATTGTTAGGAATAGTAAAAATTCTGGAAAAATATTCTCTGAAAAGCATATTAAAAAAGGAATCTTCTTACTAAGTTTCGAATCATTTAAATTTCATCTTTACTTGAGAGTTTATATTTGATTTGTGGTCTTTAATTTAAAATAACTTAGATGTGCATGAGCCAATAGGACCACATTGGATAAACTTGGACCCTAACGAGGCCAAAAGTTAGTCAGTGAGGCGAGTCACCTTGTGAACCACTCACCATAAATACTACATTGAAAAGACAGGTTAAAAGTCACAAATAACACATCAAATAACTTGCATTTAGCTTGAAACTACTGAGTAGTTTCAACCTCTCTTGCAAAACCTGGTGTCTAAGGCTGCGGGGTAGTGTCAAACGACCACGGCTGCAGGGTAACGGAACTTGAGGCAAAAGCCGAAGGAAGAACCTTTCTTGTAGTCCCCTCGTAATCAACTTAGCAGGGTTAGCCTGAGAGGCGGGAATTCCTTGCAATCGGTCTCATGCTGAATTTTCTTCAACTTGAACTTAAACGAAATATCTGGTCATCTGATTTTAAGGACCAATTTGATTACAAGGCCCTTGCCTTATTCTGCCACTAGTCCCTTATAACTAGTGTAAGGTCACTAGAACCCTTCTAGTGTCCTTTGACCATCTTAATCATGGACTCATACTCCTCATCGTACCATTATCAGGGTTCTCCTACCCCAGTGTCTTATTGGTGGGAGATTGCTCTTCATTATTCAGATATGCATGCTCCTCAAGCCTAGGACTTACCCACCTCAACCTCTTGGACATCCACACAGATCTCGCAACAGTTAGAGACACTCTCCATGCAAGATCAAGATCTCATTATGATGACTGATTATCTTGATCAGTCCCACCAAAAGCAAGCTCCTACATCTTATAAGAACCCTCAGATCGCCAAATTGATTCACATAGTCCAGGAAGAAAAGGAGGTCAGAAAAAGGGAATATGAAGACTTAAGAAAAGTAATTCAGGATGAAAGACAAAGAACCTAAGACATAACCTCTAGAGGCCCTGAATTCAGAGAGAATGTACCACAGGTGGATGGTGAGCCACTCAAGGTTAAGGAATCAATCACAACCTATAACTGCACTGAACCCACCCACTACCCTTCTGATTCCCCAGACTAAATCTATTATAACCCTCCATCTTCCCCGAGACTCGCATCTAAGGCCATGTCCACACAAATCACCACTAGGAAGCCACCAATAGACTCGCAACTACTTCTTAGACTGCAACAAACAACAGCAAAGTACAAGGACACAGTTGTGAGATATGTACATCAAATCCAGATCACTACTGATCCAGGGCAGAGACAGACTTTGATTGCAACCGAAGAATCTCTTATGGAAGCCCTTAAAGAACTAGAATCTGTAGCTAGGATGAATCAACAAACTCGCACACTTCAAGATATACTCCTTTTGCAGTACAAAGTTCAGACTAGCCTAAAGAATTTTAGGGAACTTAAGGCGAGTTTTAGGGATTCTTCAACTCACATGCCCAAAGTAGATGATGTAGGTGATTTTCAAGTGAGAGATGAGATATTGGATGGAATTAAGGGAAATGTTCATGGCATATCTGAAAAGAAATTAGTTGAGAGCCCTAGCCTAGAAAATAGTGAGGAAAGTCCCAAGATCGATTTTCAATCTAAAAATCCTGAATCTTGGGAGATAGAGATAGAGGATCATGACATCCAAGACTTGGTACATTCTGAGACTTGGGTATATACACTTAATGAGGCCTATGATTTGGATTATAAGAGATCTGAAGTGGAATTTCCTAAACCCCTCATGACAAGCTTAGATGATAAATGTATTGAAATTCATGAGGATAATTTTGAATTGCCAGAGAATCCAATCGAAGCTGAGAAAGAATCTACTAAAAACTCCATTTCTGATTGTCAGGATAATCTGAAAAATCTGGAGGAATTTTTAGATTTGGAGTCAGTCAAATTTATCATAGATTCTTTCTCATCTTCGCTTTTGGATATCGAGGATTTCACTAAAGCCACAGAGCAGGAAATGAAAGAATTCAAGGCTTTACTGTATTATGATTCTTCACACCTTGGGGAAAATAAATTTCCACCCAGTACATTTGAGGATTCACACCACAAGAAGAATTTGGGCGATCCATACGAGATTCCTGATCAACCCAAGGATGAGAATGACTTGGGTGAAAATACAACTGTTAGGATGGAACACAAAATCATATTCGACACACCTACTCTGCAACCACCAACACCCAGATCCAATCACGAAATGGCACTTTACACCATTTCTGATTACATCACATGGGCCCCTCCATTCCTGTTTCACCACTTTCAGGACCCGAATGACTGGTGTCCCACTTCAGATCCCGCATGGCTACTACTTGCTCCCTATCACTCTAGCACCTGTATTTATTTCTCTTGTAGCACCTGGCTGCAACCTGTTCCAGGCCTTGTGATTCTATTCTGCTGACCTTGTGGCCTTAGTATTCACAGGAAACTACTCTACATTCATGGCCCACTGATGACAGTGGAACACATCTTCCTATCTATCTTTAGTCTGTCTCCTGCAGTCATTGATCCATTTGATGAGTTTTGCCCAGCTGGAGGCGGTAAACTCAGCACGTATACATATATACATACCATATATACATAGCATATTTCATTTCCGCAAAATGTTTTGCATATTATTCTGCATATCGTGTATGGCATTGCAGCAATGGCGTGAGCTGAATGATAACTCAAAAGCAATTTCAGGTGATTTCTATCCACATACACCCTGCCTTATTTCTTTTATTCATGCATGAGGACATGCAAACACTTAGGCATGGGGGGTAGTTCATAAAAACTGAAAATTTTCTGCCAACGATTGGGGGATTAGATCATTTCATTAAGAGGTTTTATTAAAGATTTACTCTTTAATAGATTCCTAGACATAGAATCTAGTATAATTTCATACTTGCATGTAGATTTTGCAATGGATCCCCTGCGAAAACTGATAGACATCTCTAGTTTGTCGAGAAGAAGCATCGCTTCTTCTCCTGAACCCTTGGACAGCAATCAGGGAGTCAGGTGAACTATCTTCTAGTAGCTCCTCCAAAATATATGTGAGGTGAGAGTAGAGAGTTTGCTGGTGCTCTAAGGTTAATATAAGGAATCTTTAATAATTGAATAAGGACACTTGGAGTTGGGCATAGTTTTCACTCTCAGTTCTTGCGTACTAAATCTGTGAGAAATTCCATACGAGAGCCACCAAATAAGGCAAAAACACAGAGAGCGGGTTCTGATAAAACTAGGACTGAGGTGGATGGTCACGACCATCCTCTACGGAATCCTCGGCTGAAGAAGGGTACTGATGTCAAGGTCAGAATATGTCGTCCTATCCATTCCCTACCCGGTGCCGAGAATAGGCACTTCCACCAAATAAGCCACCCGAGATCCTCTTGGTCATCCCAAAAATCCCCAAGAATGCCTCACGTATAAAAGTACATATGTCGTGTTATGTTGTGCTAATAAATACAGCAGTATGTCGTGTTGTGGCATTATGCCTATAGAATTGCATACAAAAGAGTTATTTGCTTGAAAAAGAAAGGGGAAAAAGAAGAAGCAGAAAAAAAGAAAAAATAATAAATAATAAAAATATATATTATGTGAAACAATTGCATAATGTGAGTCAAGTTAAATGTTTTGAGGCAAAAACACCTACCACCCTTACGAACCACCAAATACAGCATTAACCTAGTTCTTCTGTATTTCTGTCCACCTGAATACAGGCTGAGGAGTCTGACTTAGTCGTAGGGTTTTCAGAACCTAATTAAAGTGTCATGTCGTGTGAGACCACCAAATACATTTGCAAATCTTGTGAGATGTGAGCTCAGGAAGAAAAAGAAAACAAGAGAGAAGAGTACAAAAGATTAAAGAGAGCACAATTTTTACAACCCCTATCTAAGTTGATTTATTCAATAATCTAGAAATCTAAATTCTGAAATACTAGTCTCTAAGAAGCACCAGAAGAGAGTGATCCACCAAATACAATCTAGTTAACTCAGACATTGGGGCCAAAATCAGAAAATATTTTATAACCCCGAGAGAAGAGGTTCGCCTATCCTGACAGAATTTTACTAGGGGTCTAATACAATCTTTAAATGTATATCGACTCTTCGCTTGGATCTATTACAGAAGCTACAACATTATATATTCATAGTTATCTAGATTCTAAATTTTTGGATGTAGCACAATGAAATAAAACTTTAGTTTAACTCTTGGTAAAATGTATTTAGTCTTGCACTTTCTAGGGACTAGCAAGATTTAAGCATGAGGGTATGCTTGTGCAGCAATCATAGGTCTTAACTTGCCTGAATTAAGCTAGAACTTAGCTTAACATGAACATTCTGCATGCATATGCATCGTATTTTGCATCGTAGTTGATATGTGTTTTATGTATTAAACTATGTTATTTGAGAGGTATTAATGATTGCAGGTAGTCCAAGGCTACATATGACCGATCCAACTTTATGGATCTGTTCGGAATAACGACGGGAGTCCAACGCATCCAAGATTGCATCAATCAGACTCCTGTAGCACCCTAGGGAGTCCACAGAAACGCAAGAGCCAAGGGGTAAATTAAAGAAGATCCAGACCTCAGATGACAAACCCAACCATACAGATGGATTCGGATCGATGTTTGCAGTCCAAGGGTACAGAAATCAACTTAATCGAATGCCTACGTCATCAGATATAAAGAGAAGAAGAATGGATGGCCACGATGGCGCCACATGGCACCATTGCAGCCGTCCCTCGCCGTGCCCCCAACCCCTGAAGGTGCCTCACCTCGCAGCGTGGGCCGTTGGATCTTCATCCAATGGCCATGAACGTGCCACATCGCCACCTAGAGCAAATTAATATAAATACAATTAAATAGGCATATATGACAAAGACTTTGCACAGCATGTTGGCTAATGTGTGCGCTTGCGTATCCGCAGGGTGCAGGTTCAAGCCCCGCGCTGTGTGAAAATTGGTGCGGGTTGCGAGCGTGCACGTGCTGGCCGGCATGCATGATTGGAGGGCCCAGAGGCATCCACATGGCACAATCTCACAGGTTGTTGCGAGAACCGTGCATAGGATTTGAGTGGTGCGATGAGCGTGTGTTTAAGCCATCTGATTGCAAGATCGGACGGCTGAGATGATGAGGCACAATTTGAAGACAAAAATGCAATGAAGCGGTCCAGGATCGTGGGAGCCATGTGATGCGAATCTGAGGGCGTAGATTCTGCCACGTGGCGGCACTAGAATAAACCAACCAAGAAGGATTTGGGGAAGGATTTGCATGAGAAAAAAAAGCTTATAAAAGAACATAAGGGCCCCCCCTCGGAAAGACAACTCTTTCTTCATTTTTTTTCTTCTTCCTTCTTCTACCTCTCTCTCTTCTTCCCGTCTTCTCTTCATTTGAAAAATCTGTTGGGCCACCCTGTCAGATTGTCGCTGCTTCTCTCAACCTCTCCGAAAGGCCACCACGATCTACCCGTGGTGCCCTTGTTCTATTCCATAAGTAGTTTGTATTCATATTATCATTTAGTTTATTTTCATGTATGAAATTCATGTTCAAACGCTATATGTGATATATATATCATGATTCATTGTGTCTATTATTTAGTAATTAGATTTAAAATAAGTGCATGAAATCAAAAGTGTTTTTCTGCCTCCCTATGATCGACTGGGACTCCTAGTTCCGTTAATTTTCTTTGTCGAGATGTATTTCGTGCTATACTACGACGTATTGATCTTTTACGCAATCTACGCCCCGAACACTCACCCACACCCAGTCTCATCAGTGACACTGCCTCCGCAGACCTGGCTAACCCGACCCAACCTCCACTCCTCACTCATCACCGCACGCTGTTGAGCCTGGACCCGGGTACACTCCTGACCCGATAATCCAAATACCTGTGTAGCTCTGGGAGAACGGATCCTAAGAGAGAAAGAGAGGAGTGTCACACGGGTAGGGGGAGGATATTGCTATAGAAACCTCCGGCCGACACCTAGCCGATTATGAAGAAGAAGAGGAGGTTAGGGTTGATGGCAGAAGAAGAAGAAGAGAAGGCTCTCGTAGGGTTGAAGGCAGAGAAAGAAGAAGAAGAGGAAGCCAGAGCAGCAGAAAACCAACGCAAATAAAGAAAGAAGAAGAAGAAAGCATAAGGAAGAAGAGGAAGAAGAAGAGGGATTGCTGAGCTGAAGGCCTGAGAAGAATAGAAGAAAGGAAGAATCAGAGATAGAGAAGAAGAAGGAGAAAGGAAGAATCAGAGAAAGAGAAGAAGAAAAGAAGAAGCACGCAGACAAAAGAAAAAGAGGACTGTAGCACAAGTCATTTAAGACATCTGATTGCAAAATCAGACGTCTGATTTGAGATACTCATATGCTCTTCATATTTTGTCTAAAATTCTTTTTACTCTTCATATACTCATATACTCTACATTCCTAATTAGTTTTTGAGTAATATTTTGTGTTCAATTTGCATTAATTGTTGAGTTTAGTTTGTGAATTCCATTTGCTCCCTGTGTTTGACCTCAGAACTTTTCCGAGTAATAAAAATTATATTTGTTTTCAAAGCGAATTCAACTATACTGCAACATAATTATTTTAAACATCGATCTTGCCCTAATAAAACATTTCGACGCCATTGCCGGGAAGCAACGCGTAATTCACCACTATTCTCTGCATTACTTGATTATATTTAAGCACTGACTTGCCCTATTTCCTTTACTGTGATTTTATGAGGTACTTCATGAGGAGATCTTCTGCGCAAATCAACCACTCCAGGGCAGGTAACTTCTCTATTCTTCCCTAATCAACCTCCTAATCTTGGGAAGATAAAAAGGAAACAATCAATTAGGAATCACCTGCCTTATTTTTCATAGTAATCATCATTTAAAAGGCAAGTTTCCTAATTTGCAAAATTTTTTTTCAAATCTCATTGAAGTTGAAGCGATTCTACTTAGAGATCCTACCCCAAATTTCCTGTGCCTATTAGGGACTACACTTAATTTCTAATCTTCTTGGACTATGCACTTCTTGTTTGAAGTCCAAGGAGAACATTTTTTAAGATCAAAGTGGACTTGGAAATAAAGCCAATTAGGGTTTCTGCATTAGGGTTTTGGAGTGCTAGTTCACACTTGCCTGCATAAAAGGAAACAAACCCACCTGCATTTGAATACTACCCAAGCCCTTGATTGAAAAGATCTAATCAAGAAAAATCCTAAAATTAGGTTCTAAATTCACTTGAACAAACTAGGGATGAGAATGTGGATCTGATCATTAGAATTTCAAGGTCTATTTTTAGACTAGATTAGATATCCTTCTCTAAAATTCCCCCTGAACTCATGATAGTTCAGGTGACTTGATCCTCTTGTAATTTGGAAAGTACCTGACTTAGTTTCTGATTCAAAAACTTGCATTTCTTGAGAAACTTCTTGTGTCTAGCTCATCTCAGCTCCTATTAGTCCACAAGGAGCTCTAACTAGCTCAACTGAGTTGACTGGAGTTCACCCAGCTCGAGTCCAGCTACATCCAGCTCCACTCAACTCCATACTACTGAAGATGACTTCATTCCAGCCTAGGAAGCTTATGTCCAGCTCCCGGGGACTCAGCTTAGCTCAACTCAGTTGAGCTAAGCTACCTTAGCTACCTCAACCAGCTTGATCCTCCCCGGGAGCACCAGACTTAGCTCACCTCAGCTCATTATGGTAGAAGCCATCTCACTTTAGCTTGGCTTAGCATCTAGCAAAGAACTAGCAAGCTAAGCCAGCTAGAGTAGCTCCATGCCAGCCTCTTCAGCAGCTTCCAGCTCCTGTTCAAGCTCCAGGCTTCTCCTCCTCAGCTCCTCTCTTCAAACCCTAGCTCCAATACCTCCTCCTCTACTCCACTACTAGCTAAGCAAGCTTATATTAGATTAGCTTAGCTATGCTCCAACTCCCTTGGCTTTTACCACCTAAAAACCCTACCTAACAACTCCACCAACTAGCCCCACCTAAGCTCCACATAAGCTAACCCTACTTCCACCTCACCTTGGCACCAACCTAGCCTACCCACTACCTCCAAAAGACACCACTAAATGGCGCCAAAACCACCTATAACTACCCTTGTTTTGGTGCCAAAAATTCCCTCCAAAAATCCCCCCATCCTAACCCTACACCTACCCATATAACCCATCCTAGCCATCCACATACCCCCCTTCTAGAACCCTAAGGTGGCGCCACCTAATATCCTTCTAGAAGGCCCATTTTGGCGCCAATTCTAAAGGGCACCAAAGCCATAACTACCCCCCCCCCCCCATCACCCCTTAGGTGTCACCATTTATCCTTAGCCCTAGGATCCCCAACTACCCCCCATATCCTATCCTAGCCATCCATTCCAAGAGCCACCTATGCCCCCCTTCCTACACTATATATACCCACCTATCTTCCCACATTTTCTTCATCCTCCATTAGTGTTTAATTCCACCTACATACACCTACACCTACGGCCAAGAAGGAGTAGAGAAGAAGATTAATGGGGCACATCACCAGCCCCTTTGGTGCCTTCTTCTCCCTACTTTCTTCAACTTGTGCCACGCCAAGGAGGAGGAGCATTCTACTTCAAGGAGGACGGCCAAGCAAAGGAGAAGGACCTAGGGTGGACGTCCACACTTGGAGGAGGAAAATTAAAGGTGGTAGCCACCACCTTGGAGGACATCATTTGGAGGAGCATCTCATGCCAAGGAGAAGGAGTTGCCTTTTCAAGTCAAGGAGCTACTTGGCTTGGAGCAAGAAGCCCTCTTCTTCACCATCTATCTAGAGGATTTGTGTTTTATTTTTCTTGTATTTTCAAGTAGAGTAGAAGCATTCCACTATAGGTTTTGTGTAAATAATTTTGCTTTAATTCAAATTGCCTTCTTTCAATTTTTGTTGCATAACTTTTTACAATTTTTTCCTAGCATTTGTTTCACTCCCTCTCCTTAATTATTCTAGGCCTCCACGTGCCAAGGGTGAGCTTAGGGAGAGGCTCTACCTGTCCAGTTATCAACAAAACTTGCATGTTGCCTTTATTTCAAAAATCTATAAAAAGTATATATTGAAAAAGATTAAAAAAGAAAGTTGAGATCTATTTTCCAAGCAAGAGATTTAATTTTTGCAAACTTGCCTCCTTGGACGACCCTAGATACCCTACTATCTAGGAATATAAATTTAAGAGTTGATCGATTTTACGCATTACAATAACGTATTTTACAAATCGTGTAAAATCCGTATCAAACCCTAAAATCCTTGGACCTAATAACCTAGGAGTCAAATCAGGGTGATTTCTAGGTCTTCACTTAGAGTTCATTCTGCCATCTTTAAGGGCAGGTCAGGTAAAGTTGGACAACATTGTAGGCCAACCAACCTCCAAAATAGGTCACAAGTCAAATCAACTACTAATTCAAGTGAAAACAAAGAAACAAATTAGGACATAAAACTGGTAGACAAAAGAGGTCAAGTTATCCATTCTGGTCTACCTGGACCCTCATTGACAAGGAATGTCGGGTGGGGAAAACCCTATAACTCATGGGAGCACTCTACCATGTAGGGGTCTTTGCGAAACTCTCCCTTCCTGGCTTGCCCAGGTAATTCTCAGGTGGACGACTTTCTGATCCAGGGGTATCATCCGCCCCGAACCTCTATAGTCATCCAAAAATCTTTAGGTACCTTGATTGGGTCAATATCACAATCCAGTCCCTCATCCCTTCTATTTAGAGCACACACGCAAATTTTCTTGGGAATCTTTTTCAGATCTAATCAATTCCGATCTAAACTTCAATTTTGACTCTACATCTTGATTCCACCATTTGATTCAAACATGCAGCCTGGCTACTAAGGAAAACTATTGAAGAAACCTGAATCTCAAAGATCCATGAGAGATAAAATGGTTGAGGATGCCTTTAAATTTTATGAGATTGATTATAAAACCTCAAAACCAATTGAAGACATTTAGATTAATGTATCGACAACAACAACCTTCATCATAACTATGCCCAATTATTATTAACTGAAGCAACAAATGGATCAACCTAGGATATTCTCATAACAGGATACATCGAGATAGAAAAATTACATAACTTTGAATATCTCCAATCCATGACAAATCATGTACTTTGGGGAAAACACCATGATGATAGTGAAAAATAGGAGGAAATGATGAAAATGTTGAAACAAGTTATCGATCAAAAGTACCCGTACATGCTCCAAATAGTTAATGAAACATCTTGGAATAATATTGAGGATCAACATGATTTCCCAAATCCCGGGTTTGAGACACAAGGTTGTTATAAATTCCCAACCCAAGTGGAATATAATATGCCTGATCTTGAAATAGGTTAGGAGATCTCAATTGTAGGAGAACACAATTTCGAGCCAGCCCTAGAAAGCCAAAACCCTGGTTCGCCAAGCATAGAATTCCTAGACTCCTGTAATAATGAGATTGAGTCAGAACCTCTCAAGGGTATAAATCCCGCCCCTTACTTTGATAAGGTAACCCCCAAAGGAAATTTTGACCTAGATTCTAGTAATTCAACCCACATCCTTAGCCTAGAATCTGGATCTGAATCTTCTTGCAATAATTACAAGGCCCCGTATGACGAAAATCAAACTTTGAATTTCGATTATGATTTTGGGCCTTTATATGATGAATGTACCTCTCCAACATCCTCAGAAATACAGATTGATTTTTTGGAAGTCACGCCGATCTATGATACAGAAACTGAGTTGGAAGAGTGGGGTTTTGATTGGGTCTTCCTTACAAGCCAAAAACCTGAGCCGAGATCCAATAGGGACACCTTTTTAAGCTTGGAATATGAGAATAGGCTAGACCCAAGTCAGGTTGCTGAATCTACATCTTGTGATTTATTCTGTGGTGGAACCTTTGATCTCGACTAAAATTCAGAACTTGATTCTCGCAAGTTCTCCGACGATTTTGAATTTTACTATGATTACAGAGAACCATTGTTTCCTGACAACTACGAGCCAATCTACAACCTCAGCACACATGATCCATTCTTCGACTCTGACTCTGAGGCCCCTGATCCCGAGATCATTGATTCAAAATCCAGTTCCATAGAGATGGAATCATTTCTTTTCGATCCTCAGGAATCAGAAACAAAAAGTGTCGAGAGGGACTACAACCCAGAATTCGAATCTTTTCTTGATTCAGATTTTCTTCATCCTATAAACACTCTTCAGGCATTTACCTTTGATTTCAATGGCTACTATAAGGACTCTCTAAATGAACCCACCTTTGAACCCTTATTAGAAGAGCCCTCATACACACTTCTTATTGATGCCACCTCCTCTACATATACAGAACCTATTCAAACCCGTTTTCAACCCCAACCCGTAACCGGACTCAATTTCTATTCTGATTCCCCTCTTAATGAGCCGGTTGCAGATGATTCTTCTCCACATTTTTATCGGGTTTTGGACATCGATCAAACTACAAATCACACCCCATCCGTCTCTGATCACTCCAATTGGGTTCCTACATCCTCCACTAATTCTTTTTCATTTAAGGATCCCTACTCTGATCAGACTGATTCGACTCAGCCAAACCCTAGCTATAAACTTCCATACCATTTTAAGTTCCAAAGTATATGGTGGGTTCCACATCTCTTGATCTACATTTGCCAACCCACCAGATTGATTGGGTTTGGGCTGCATCATCAGTCTATTGATCTGAACAAGCACCTGGTTGGACCAACCAGGCTATTGATCAAGGTGCTTGTTCTACAAAACTCATCCAATTTGACAACTCCTTCTCCATACCATTTCCCGCTCGGCTGAAGGCGTTGAATTTAGTGCATAATGGGAGGCAGCTCATCATTCAAAAAAATTGAGATCCTTCTGATTATCCTTCTATACTTCACATCTATTGCACCCTGAGTTCAATTTTAGAACAGTCGATCCCACCTCCGGTACTCATACTAGGGCTTGAAATCATCTGCAACAGTCATTCTCGACCTGTTCGCCCACCCAAAAAATCTTGTTCTAATTCCTGAACCCAAAACTGTTTCACGCCCTCCGTTTACAATGAGGACATTGCAAAAAGCATAGGGGGGGTAAAGTGTAAGCATACAAAAATCAAAGTTTGGAAGGGTTCTCACAAAATAGCACGTATTCCAAAAACACCAACAAAAATAAAAAAATTCTTGAAAAAGAACAAAAAAATGAGAGGAGAGGAAATTTTGATGGCATATCAGACTTTGAGGAGAAAAAAGGGGAGATAAAAATGTCAAAAAGGAGCACAAGTTGAAAAGAAAAGAAAAGAGATAGTCATTAGTATGAAATTAAGGAATTGACTTAGTTCTAGACCATATCAAAAGAAAGAAAATGAAAGGCAAAAAGTGTTAATGAAACAAAGAAAAGATTAGTAGGAACGTTGATTGTAGGCCTTTTGGGCTATGATCATAGGCTTAAAAATTCAAGTACCTGCTAAGATTTGGATAGTCCTCAAGAGGTTAGGGAAAATACGAAGCTTAAGTATTAGGTCTAAGGCTTAGGGATTATTCGACCTCGTTAACTGACCTCTGGTTTGCGGGACTAGGTAACCTAAGCACCCCAATCCACACACAGTCTGATTCAGTGCGCTTAATTATCAAAATCATGCAAATGCGTTTAAATTGTTCTGAAAATGTCACCTAGATTAGGAACGGCTAATCAACACAAATTAATTTGGATGAGTTCCCAACGCGGAGAGGTAGGAAATTCCCCTTGAAGATGCGCAATAACATATCGACTCCTCGATGCTTGTCTCCTAAGGCATCTACATATCCTACCGGGGGCATGTAAGCACCCTATGCTGGTTCAGATGCCATGGGCGACATTATCCCGAAATGTCGATTGACAGGGTCTGGATTTAGCTACAGAACACCATGGGCAGGCTTATCTCAAAATCTCGAAAGCCAGGGTTCTGAGGGTTGCCATGGGCAATGCAATCATGAAGCATCGATTGCCAAGGACCCTTCGAGGATTGATGATGGGGACTAGGAATCTGATACGGACCATGTTGGGAAGCCAATCTGAAGCTAAAAATAAAAAGAAAAGAGATAGAAAACTCTCCAAAAATAAAGAAAATTCCTCTGTCTCTCTCTGAAAAAAATGCACTGCAAACTAAACCAAGGCTAAAACATGTTACAAGCATAGGTGCTTTAACCACGGAGTTCAACAAACCATAGGTTAGTTCCTGCGGGCCTTAGAAACCTTTGCAGTAGACTGAGGCTAGAGCTGGTCAGGTCCAGATCTTGGTTGGTACTTGAGTACCTCTAGGCCTACTATTGGCATTCTAACCTAATCAACAAAAGGAGCATGCATCAAAGTTTTGAGCATCAAAAGATTTCATGGTCTAGAATCAAAGTTAATACCTTGAAATTTTGCTAAGGGACTAGCAAAAGCTCGGCATGGAGGGAACACCATCATCAGCCATAACTAGCTCATTTTGACCCAATTGAGTTAATAAATGCTCTTACATAACCAACTAAAGGTCATAATTCATTGCATAAGCATTCTGAGGGAAAAGTAAGAAACTAGGGCTAAAACTTTAACTTTAAGAGCTTATTATGAATGCAGTACAACCACGGGTTTTCTCAAGGACTAAATAAATGTCAAATGATCTTAATAAGATAATAAGTGGATTAGATCAGACAGAAAAGGGTTTACATGTGTTCTAAGAATTAAATGACATTTTTGAATCCCTAAAAACAGATCCACTTAATTAACCAAGGTTCTGGTTAGGATAAAATTCACTTAAACCCTCTAAAAATCATAGAAAAATATTCTCTAAGGTTTAGTACCTTATATTTGGCCATGAGAACCCATCATGACCTAAAGTGGAGTCTCACATAGATAATTGCCCTAATTTGGATTTTTTCATAGATTACCCAGTCAAACATGGTCAAAACCAAAATCCAACTTCACCATTAGATTCCTTAGGTCCAAATTAGGTTTGTACCAAAATTTGGACCTAAGGAGAACTTGTCTTGACCTAGTTTGCAAAAAGGTCCTATCTGATTACATTTACACCCCTAACTTTCAAAAACCATTGTGAACAAACCCCTAACTTCTTCATCATCTTTGCAAGTAGGTCCCTCCACCATTATCGTGGAGGAAACCTACTCCGGCAACCTTTGACAGGGAATATCTCCCTGATTTATTGATAAATCCCTTCCAAAATTGGAAGGGAGATTCATCAATTAATCCTCTCCAATATGAACCTGGTTAGATGCCCTGATTCTTTCTCAATCTCTCATGCAAACTCATGATAGATTTGGGTCACTTGAAGCTCCCAAATCTGATGAGCATTCCTTGCTTGGAAGCTTGGCTTCCAAGCACAAAACCCTCTCTAATGACCTATAAAAAACTCCCCAAAGTCCAACTGTTCTCATCTTGAATTTGGGCCGAAATCCCCCCTATTCCCCTCTTCCCTCCAGCCACAACTCTCCGCAAGCTCCGGCGGTCCCTCTCCGACTCCTCTCGTCATTTGACTGCCATACCTACGGTAGATTCACCTTCACCATCGTCCTCCACGTCAAGCAATACCCATCGTCTCCATCCTTTCCCCGTCTTCGCCGCCGCCTCTCCTACAGAGGTTCATCTTCCCCACTTCTGGCAACCACATTGGCATGGGATCCCTTTCTCTCTTCGTCCCTTAGGGTAGACTCTTAGGTTACCTCTCTCTCACACTTTCTCCCCCTCTCTTTATTTCCCAAAACCACCCACCAACACTACCGAACACCGTCATCTCCTCCATCTCTGACCACCACCTCCAGCGAGGCCATCCCACCTCTATAGGCCACCAAAACCCTCGCCGACAAACCCACAACCTCTGCCACACCTCACTAAGCACTTCCCATCACTTTATTCACCTCGCCACTCACCCAAACCACCCCTTGAACGCTCCCACTCGCACGCACACAGTCTGCCCTAGGCATGCACTCACAGACACCCACACTCCACGCCACCACCCCCAGCACATCCGACGTGCTCCGACGATCCTCCCTGAGCGATTTGACATGGCCGCAAGGCTGTTCTACTGATTTCAGGTTCAAGGCCCCATCTACCATTGGCGAGCAAGCTTGAAGCTTGCTTGAGGCTCCCCCAAGTGCTGCTGTCCCAGGTTGCTACCTCAGGACACGCGGAATTACCTCACGCACGCACCCAGGTCCTCAATCCGAGTCGAGAGCCTTAGTAGCTGCTGCAATTGGAAGATCAATCTGTGTTGCAGGCGCACAAGAAAAGGGGGCACAGATAGTTCCACCTCGGAAATGAAGAGGCGACCGCACCCGCACAAATTGAAAAGTTGCCACCATCTGTTCGCCTCAGTTACCTCGGGGTGAGGTCCCACTCACCCACACCTGGTCTCGTCCGTGACACTGCCTCCACAGACCTGCCTGACTCGACCCGATTTGCACTCCTCGCTCACCACCGCACGCCAATGAGCCTGGACCTGGGTACGTGCCCGACCCAATAACCTGAATGCCTATGTGGCTCTAGGAGAGCGGATCCTAAGTGAGTAAGAGAGGAGTGTCACGCAGGTAGGGGGAGGGTTTTGCTACAGAAACCTCCAACCGACACTTAGCCGATTCTGAAGAAGAAGAGGAGGTCAGGGTTGAAGGCAGAAGAAGAGAAGGAAGAAGAGAAGGCTCTCACAGGGTTGAAGGCAGAGAAAGAAGAAGAAGAGGAAGCCAGAGCAGCAGAAAGACAAGGAAAAAGAAGAAAGAAGAAGAAGAAAGCCTAAGGAAGAAGAAGAAGAAGAGGGATTGCTGAGCTGAAGGCTTGAGAAGAATAAAAGAAAGGAAGAATTAGAGATAGAGAGGAAGAAGCAGAAAGGAAGAATCAGAGAAAGAGAAGAAGAAAAGAAGAAGCATGCAAACAAAAGAAAAAGTGGACTGTAGCACAAGTCATTTAAGACATCTGATTGCAAAATCAGATGTCTGATTTCAGATACTCATATGCTCTTCATATTTTGTCTAAAATTCTATTTACTCTTCATATACTCATATGCTCTACATTCCTAATTAGTTTTTGAGTAATATTTTGTGCTCAATTTGCATTAATTGTTGCGTTTAGTGTGTGAATTCCATTTGCTCCCTGTGTTTGACCTCAAAACTTTTTTCAAGTAATAAAAACTATATTTGTTTTCAAAGCAATTTCGACTATACTGCAGCGCGATTATTTTAAACATTGATCTCGCTCTGATAAAACAAGGAGGTTTGAGGCGATGATACCTCTTGATCAGAAAGTCACTCACCCAAGAAGTTCTTGGGTAGCCAGGAAGGGAGAGCCCCACAAAGACTCCTACATGGTAGAGCATCCCCAGAGGTTACAGGGTTTCCCCCACCTACCCTTCTTTGTCACTACGAATCCAAGTAGACCGGAATGAGCAAGTTGACCTCTTAAGTCTACCAATTTTATTCTTGAATTATAGTGCCTTGAATTTCACTTGAACTTTAGAGTTGATTGTGATCGTGACCTAATTTGAAGGCTGGCTAACCCATAATGTGGGTCAACTTCACCTAACCTGCCCTAAAGTTTACGATGAATTGGGTAATGAACCCAAAATCACCCTGAGTGGTTTGCAAGCAAGTTATTAAGTCTCAAATTTTAGGGATTCAAGTGAATGTTAGAGCCTTCTTTTAGGGCCTTCTCGATTAGATCAATTCAATCAAGGCTTGGGTGACACACGATGCAGGAAATCAGTTCTCTTTTAATATCAGGTAAGTGTGTTTTCCTGAAACCCTAAAATAGAAACTCTAATTTGGCTCTTTTCTAGATCCAATTCTTTCCAAATTGGGCACCTAAGGCTCAATCAAGAAGGTGAATAGCCCTAGGCACCTTAAGACCCTAGTAGGTGCAGATATCTAGATGGGGATGTCTACATAAATCAAATCAGGCAATTCAAGTGATTAAGTCTAAGAAAGAATGTGAGCTGATCCTAATTGATTCTTTATTTTAGTTCTTCCCAAAAATAAGGGGCTTAAGAAGAAGGAAATGAGATTACCTACCCCTTGAGTGGTTGTCGTGCGACAAATTTTCTCCTGTGTACCTTACACAATCACAACAAATCAGATAGACCAAGTTAGAATCAAATCAGTACTGTAACTAGTGAATGAAACTGCGCGTTGCTCCTCGGCAACAGCAAAAAAATGTTTAACACGAAATCGTCGATGTTAAGATATATGCGTCATAGTATAGGACAAAAATTGCACAAACACATAAATTTATAAAGTAGAAATCAAAGAATGTTTGTCTGAGGTCATTCGTAGAGAGCAAATATGGCATCTTCTATCCAAAAATAATATGCAATTCAAACCAATGAAATGCTCAAAATATTATTTCAATAAAGAATAGAGAGTCAGTGCAAAAAGACTGGGTTAAAATGGTGATTTGAATCACCAAATTAACCGTTAAGTTTAATGCTCACAAATCAACTTAAATAAACCAATAGTCTCAATCAATTATCAGACCAATGTACTCAATCAACCATCGAACCCAAGGCACAGACGCCATAACCAGCAGAGCCTCTCAAGGCACAAGGCCTTTCCTTAAGCCTCACAGAAGAGGCACAACAGCAGTACACCAACAAAGGCACTGACAGAGGCACAAGGGCCTCACACAAAGCCCTCAGAGGCTAAGTGTTGAGTGAGGGAGAAGGCACGAATCCCAAGGTAGAGCGAAACACTCCCTCTTCTTTCTCTAATTCTCTTCTCAATTCTCAGACTGATCCTGGATAATCGGATCCAATGCCTAGGCCTGCTTGCGTGGGTGGCAAGCGAGAGCATGTACGCAGCACGTGGAGAGGGACCTCCCCCGTGCTCTTAAGGAGATAGGCAAAGGAGAGCTTTTCCTATTATATGCTGCTGAGGGTCCCAAAATCCCTAATGTCGAACTAAAATGAGTAGCCCCTTCCACACGCAAGCTGCAGCTGACGTTGCTTCTGATTGGAGTTGAGGATGACACCTACTGCTGCAATTTGAGACCTGGCGCTGAGCTTGGAACTGATCCACAGCACCTGGAGGTAGCAGTACGTATGAATTTGGTCAAGGAACCAAGGACGGTGCCGGAGAAGGTGGTGGTGGTGACGAAGCTCTGGTGTTGACCTGAAATGGAGAATACGGCCCCTCAGCCCTATCAAAATTTCTCAGGAGGATCGCCTGAGTGTGGCAAACGTGTTGGTGGTGGTTGTGTGTAATGAGGAGGTGTGTGTGTATGGCGAAGTCGACGAAGGTGAGTGTTTAAGCGAATTTGTCATTGTTCAAGAAATGCGTCGTAGTATAGGACAGATTCGCTCAAATCATTTAAATTTGTAACTCAGATTCAGAAAAGAGTCCGAGGTCGAACACAGGGAGCAAATATGAAATTCACAACATTAATCTCATTCAAAATCAATGAGCACAATCATTGGATCACAAAATAGATATGCAATGAATGAAATTGATCAAAAATAATATTCATTGTATCTCAAGGTTATATGGAATCAAAAAGAAAAGAGAATCAAAACAATGGTGATTTGAATCACCACTAATCCTCTCTAATTAAATATGCATTCAATTACTCAATTATTCAAATCAGAATTCAACCTTAACCATAGTACTTAAATCATTCAACAGTAACATTCAAATAATGTCACAATGTTCACAACCAAATCAGACGTCTTAACAAGCACAAGGCTCTTAGAAAGCCTTCTTCTCCTTTCTTCTTCAGCTTCCCTTCTTCTCAATGCCTTCTCTTTTCTTCTTCTACTTTCCTTCTTCACAAACCTTCCCTTTCTTCTCCTTCACAACACAGGGGAACTAATTCCCTTCAGCGACTATGTGTCGCACAGGGAATTGCTTCAGAGAGCAAAACCCTCCCCCACTCTCTCACAATTCCTCCTCCTCTCTCAAACCTAGCATATAGTCAGATCCGATCTTGGGTATTCGGGTCGAGAGCATGGACCAGGGTCACTGGGCACGTGTAGTGACCAAGGAGTCAATAGTAGGTGGGTTAGGGGGTAAAAGGGTATGAGGGACCTGACCCCTCGTGTTATTGAGTGAAGAGGCTAAAGCACAGAAGCAACTTATGTGTGCACGTGAGCTTCTCAATCCACGATGTGGCATTATCAGTGTCAGGCTTCCTTTGCGTATGCCATCAGCAAAGAGGCTTCTATAATTGGCATAGCTGCTAAGGACTCGAGTATCAATTGAAGTTGCAGGTGGATGCGTGGTGTGAGTCCGCAGCTTTGGGAAGTGCTATCAGAGCCTGAAGTGGTTGGAGGCGGGCTGTCATAGTCGGGAATGACGGCAGCGACGGCGGAGGGCAGCAAATACCTGCACACAAGATACAGCCTCACAGCCACATTAAAACACTTTAGGAGGATTGCATGGATGCGGTGGATGTGATGGTGGTGGTTACATGTGGTGAGGAGGTCTGTGGAGGTTGGGCAAACTCAGAAAAGGTGAGCGAATGTGGGTGAGTTCGGTGGGGTGTCTCAATGGGTTTTTGGTGGAGTTGAGTGAGGGGTTTGGATGGGTGAGGTGAGGCGAAGGTTCTGAATGTGGAGTGGTGGCATTTGGCGGTGTGTAGAGTCAGGGAGGCATCACCGGAGCTTCATCACAGCTGGGGAAGACGGAGGGGGAACGGTGTGAACGGCGACCGAAATAAGGTCTTAAAGGAGGGGAAAGAGAGTAGAGGGGAAGAGAAAGTGAAGGAACCTAAGATTATCGGTTGAAAGGGGTAGGAGGGTGCCGGCTTTGATTGGTCGGCGTTGTGGAAGAGACTTCTCCGGTGAGATGGCAGCGAGGAAAGAGAGGGTCGGAGATCTCTTTTTCGTTAATGCTAGGAGCAGACAAGGGAGAGGAAGAAGATGGGTCGCTCAATTTGTCCGTCAAGTGGCCTGAGGAGGGAAGTCAAGGGAGCTCATTGGAGATGGTCGGAGGAGGCCAGAGGGAGAGCTTTTTGGCGAAGAAAAGCTACCAAACCAAGCTAAGGAAGAGCGGAATTGCGTCCTGGGTCTTTTTATATGTCGTAGGGGGTGTTTCTAAGCTTGGAAGGAAGCTTTCAAGATTCAAGACCATCATGCACAAAGGGCACCCGAATCTTTCATGCGTTCACATGAGAGATTGGGAAGGAGTTATAATTCATGGCTGGGTCCATTTCGAAAGGAATTCCTCAAAGAATCTCCCTTTCAATTTTAGGAGTGTTTGATTGAGAATTAAGCGACAAATCCTCGCTCGAATCTCGACAGAGCTTGGTGTGTTCAAACCAACAGTGGTAGGGACCCATTTGCAAAGAAAAGTGAGAAAATTAGGGACCTATCGGCAAATATTTCAAAAGCTAGGGGTGTGAATGATAGAGAAAGAGTCAGACAGGACCAAAATGCAAACTAGGTCAAGATGATCTTTGATTGGGCCCAAATTTTGTTACAAACCTAATTTTGACCCAAGGAATCTGATGGTGAACTTAAATTTCAGTTTTAACCAAGTTTGACTAGGAAATTTGCGTAAAAATCCAAATTAGGGCAACTTTCTGTCTAAGACTCTGTTCAAGAGCAAAATGGGTTCCAATGGACAAATCAAGGGTACCAAATCTCATGAAATATTTTTATATGAATCTTAGAAGATTTATATGCATTTAATCCTGACCAGAACCTCTGTTATTTAAGTGGATCAAAAAATAGGGTTTTAGGTTATGAATTAGTTCTCGAAGTGCATGAAAACCCATTTCTGTCTGCACAGACCCTCTTATTAGTCATTGATGAACATTTGAACTTAGATTAACCCCTAGGAAACCCCATGATTATTCTACATTTCATGATATGTTGTTAAAACTGCAAAATCAACCCTGCTTTAATGTACTCTTCTCAAAATGGACATTCAGTGAATTACGACTCTTTGGCGATTAAGTAGGAGCATTTGTCCCTTGATTGTAACTAATTAAAGCTAGTTATGGCTCATGATGACGTTATCATCAGTGAGCGAAGGTGGTGGTGCACAGTGGGAAGTTTGGGTGGCCAGTAGCTCTAGTGATGTTAGGGATTTTGGTCATGGGGATGCAGCGGTGCTTCTGGAAGCAGTGGCGAGGCAATTGGTGCGATAGAGCAGGCATGCGAACTACCTGGAGGTACACTAATGCTGAGGAAGGAAAAGGTGGTATGGGTGATGTAGTGTGCAAACCTAAGTTTAAAGGGCATAGGAAGAGTCAAGGGAAAGAGAGGAGTTGAGAAGGAATGACTAAGGATGAGGAGAGAGCAGGGATGGCACCGGCTATGGCTGGCTGATGTCAGAGATGAAGAGAGCTCCGAATAGGGGAATGATGACATCTAAAGCGGGAGGAGGCTCCTAGCAGGTATGGCGAGGAGTGGATAACAGAGAGGAAGAATTTCCCTCTGCCTATGGTATATGGCAGAGGACGAAGAGGTCGGAGACGGAGGGTCGCCGGAGCAAACTGCAGCAGGCCAGAGGTTAGAGGAGAAGAATGGTTTTTAGCTGTAAAATTTGCTAAGGAGCACGACCTTGCAAAGGGTATCCTTTTAAAGCCCTCAAGAAGAGCTCCAAGCTTAGGAAGAAGCTTGAAGTGCATGAGATTTCACGGGAGAAGATCCCCAAAATTTCTCTCATTCGCCTATTCTGTGAGGCTTGAATTAAGGTTTGAGAAGCAGTGCAATTGATTAGGAAGGTCCTCAGGAACATTCCCTCCAAATTTGGAGGGATTCAGTTGAGAAATCAAAGAGGAATCTCTGATTGACGGTCGGTTGCTTTGGGTTCCCACCGGCAATGGCGACAAGGACCTCCTAGGGTTGAACGACAGGAGGTTGGGGGCCTTTTTGCAAACATTTTCGGAAGCCAGGGGTTTAAGTGAAAGATATAGAGATTTGAAGGACTAAGATGCAAACTAGGTCAAAATGGACTCTGATTGGGCCCAAATTTTGGTACAATCCCAATTTGGACCCCAGAAATCTAATGAAGTTAGATTCTAGCTTAAACCACATTTAACTAGGAAATTTGCACCAAAACCAAATTGGGGTAGAATTCTGTCTGCGACTCTATTCAAGGTCAAAATGGGTTCAGATGGTCAAACTAAGGGTACAAAATCTCTTAGAATATTTTTCTATGAATTTTCAAAGGTTTAGATGAATTTTATTCTAACTAAAACATCTTCAATTTAAGCGTGTCTGAAATTAGGGTTTTGCATGCTGTTACAATTCTCGAAATGAGTGAAACTCTGTTTTTAAAAATTTTGACTTACTTTTTTGGACTTTTAAGCTAATTTGACCTTCATTTAACCCCTGAGTGACCCCATGGTTAATTTGTGTTTGAGATGTGTTGTTAAAATTACAGAATTAACCCTAATTTCCTATTTTCCTCTCAAATTAGAATAACATGGAATTACGACCCTCAGATGATTATGTAGGTGCATTTATCCATCAATTCTGATTGAAAGTGGCCAGTTAGGGCATATCATGGTGTTCCCATCAAATCCCTTCAACATTAAGTACTGCTTCAACAGAATTTTCATCCATCTTCATCACGTTCACATTTCTTCCTTGCCTTAGTTTGTGCGAGGACCTCCCAATCCCATATTTTAATGTTGAACCAACCCCAAATTTCAGCCCTTTTGCAGCATGAAAGAAAGAGTGGTGCTCCAGAGTGTTAATTAGAATCTTCTGAAGCACCCCCGTAGATACTTCCTCTTTAGCTATAGTCTTGTCATTCTTCATATCATCCATTGTTGGACGTGATTTCTACACTAAGAATTCGAGTT
Organism: Thalassia testudinum; assembly: GCA_037157565.1. Lineage (NCBI taxonomy): Eukaryota > Viridiplantae > Streptophyta > Magnoliopsida > Alismatales > Hydrocharitaceae > Thalassia > Thalassia testudinum. The sequence continues at coordinate 22,215,553 of JAZHRO010000072.1, read as the reverse complement.
TTGAAAACCCTGCCATTGTAATTGTGTAAAAATCCGTCAAATAGGTAATTAACCGAAACTCTGGTGAGTCCCAGGTCGAACACGGGGAGGCATACGTTGATTAAAAACTACATTTATATTTGTTGTTACGAAGTAGATTAGCTAGAAAATTAAATATGCGCTAGCTATCTACTTAAAGAATAATTAATAGAAGAGAGGAAAAAAATAATACAAATAGAAAGAAAATAGAGAGAGAATGAACAAGAATTTCATATTATAGAAACATGATGTTACATCTATGTGCTACACTAAAAAGCTAGAAATCTAATCTAGAAAGCAATAAAATGAGAAAGGGGAGAGAAGTTATCCTCCTCAACGTCTACTTGAAGGACGAGTCGCGTTGACGGGGCGCCTGGATGAGGGCAGTGAGATGCTGGACGAAAGAGGACGAAGATGGACGGAGGGCAGAGCAGGGCGACGTCGCAGCAGGATCCGCTTTCCAAATGGCAGTGAGAGGTCAACCGCGGCATGCTCCAACAAGGGGTGAGGAGATGGAAAATTTGTCTTTTTAACTATAATGGAGCATCTCAAGTTTGGGACAACCTCGAAGACCTTTGGTGGGGGTGAGAGAGGAGAGAAAGGGATGAAGAATCAGGTGGTAAGGGTGGCATTTTATAGCTGTAGGAATGGGGGCATAGATGTCTTTCCACAAAGCATAGAAAATAATTGATGGAATCTTTAGTGACGGATATAAACATCGCTAAAGGCCCCACGTCGTTAAAGCTCACACATGCCTTCACCTCTTCACCATCAGACGCTACACTGGAGGCTCAATCTCGACTGTCCGATCATGATTGGACAGCCCAGATTGTGCCTCTAATGCTTCACCTTTGCGCTTTATGCGGCGATGCCGCTGCTTGATCGCCGTTGGATCATGATCCGATGGTCAAGAATCACTCACGCCCACACACTTCATCGTATCAAATCAAGCATTGGTTTGGGTGTCAAATCGTGCGCGGGCACGCTCGCTCATCCGTGCCCCCATGTAGCCGCTGCCAAAGCCGCTCGATCGCAATCCAATGAGCGAATTCTGCTTGTGCCCCCTTGTCTACTTGATTTGAGGTGCACCACGCTTCGAACATGCGACCTCGGTGTTGAGATAACGCACTTGACCACGTGCTACGAGCGCGGATGGTTAAGATCTTGAATTTATCCACAGATAATCTCCGTCATTGGATGATGATTCAACGATTAAGATTGAGATGATGTTGATGAAGGAGGAGGCTGCGATAACCATGGGTGACTTGGATGGCGCCACGTGGCGCCATCCAAGTCACACATGGTTATCGTAGCCTCCTCCATCAACATCATGGCGCCATCCAAGTCACCCATGGTTATCGCAACCTCCTCCTTCATCAACATCATCTCAATCTTAATCGTGTCCATCTTCCATTGCTTGTAAGTGGTGCCACGGTTGTCGGATTGGACAGATTTTTGCACTATTGGGCTGCGATCATTGATCTGAACCGATCCGTGTGATTGGATTTGTCATCTGAAGTTTGGATTTTTCACCACCTTGCCTCTTGACCTCTTATCTTTCTCGGACTACATATGATGCTACGGAGTTCCGATCAGGGCGATCTTGGAGTCATTGAACTACAATCGTCACCCTGATCAGATCCATATGGATGAACCTTTAATCTAAGGCCCTAATAAATATTTCCAAGTTCCCTATCCACAAAAAGGGAGAGTTAACCTAAAATTTATACAATCTTACCTAAATGCATGATGATGCATGTTATGCAATATTTATAATGCATGATGTAATTATACACTTAAAAGCACGAATAAATAGACAGTTTATGTGGCATAGATGTATCTACATCACACCCCCATGCCTATCTTTTGCTAGTCCCTAGCAAAACTACATGCTATTTATAAAAGAATTAGGATCAGATTTCTTGGGCAAAAGTTATTTTTCATCACTAGGAAATTTATACTAAAACCTGAACTATAGAGATACAATAGCACCTAGGTGTCTGCCAAAATGTAGATCGCCCAAGCCCTAGCCTTATTCAAAAGCAAAAGCATCTTTTTCTTTCTCTTTTTTCTCTAATTTTTTTGGATTTTTGAGTTTAAGGTTTCGAGGTAGCTTTCTACGGCTACCCAACCCACCCAAGACTTGAAGAGAACTCAAAGTACTAAGCATCTTTTCATATGAAAGTGATAGACACACTGATCGGCGATTAGAATGGACTTTGGGTTTCTATGCCTCTAGGTGACCTTGAAAAGAATTTTGACTAAAGGTGTATCTATACTATTAGTAGCTTTCTCCCTACTTTTATTTTTATGGGGTCAACAAAAGGGCGAACCCAATGTATATCTCCCCAGATTATTCTACTTCCCTACTTCTTCCTAAGTGTTTAGGAATTATACGTGCATTTCATGTGTTGGGATCTGGACAACCAGCCGATGAGCTATTACCACCGATAACTCGCCAGCCATACTCATGCAGTGAAGTGTGGCTTATTTCTTTCCTCTTTTCTTCTTTTGTATTTCTTTTTCTTTTCTTTTTTGATATTTTTCTATTTTTTCTTTTTTTCAAAGTAGGTGGCTTCCTTGATCTAAGATTTAACTAAAGTCAGTAGAAAGAGAATTGTCGTGTGGCTAGGCTCTGGACAACAGATCGATGAGTTGTTACCAACGACAACTTGCCAGCCATACCACCCTAGAAGGTTCATTAGCTACCCAATTTTCATTAAAATCACCAAAAAGTGAGTCAATGTAAAGAGTGTGTAGATGCTTAGACTAACAATCCCCTCAAATCAGAGGATAAGTTAATAAGTCGTGTACTTATCACCCCAACTTGTTTAACCAATTAGAAAATAATTCAGAATGGTGAGGACTCAAGAAACAAGTCTACATTTTAGTAGACACCCGGGCTGATTAAGCCCGAAGACCTAAAGGGTCTAAGTATTCAGGTTCTATCGTATCATTCCCTAAAGTTGAAAAACTTCTAAAGCCTAAGTTCTCTTTTCCTAATTCAATTTTTTTTTCAAAAATAAAGAGAAAATAAAAGAATTTATAGGGCTAACAAGATGATTCAGAGATGAATATCCACCCCCCATGCCTATCTAATGCAATGTCCTCAATTTATTAAAAAGACATGAAAAAGAGCGGAGTAGAGTAGAAAGCACTTGAATTTCGTAATTAACAGGTTAGCTCCAAAATGAAAACAGACTATATACGTGTTGAATTTAGTACCTTCAGCTAGGCACACTATACAAATAAAGAAGAAATAAAGAATTCACAGGTGTAGGTCAGAATCAAGATAAGAAAATCTATTTTTGGACTAGCCAGGAGAAGATGTCCACAGATGTGGACGAGGTTGTGGTGTAGCCCCATGCCCATGGTCGAGTGTATCTAAGGTTCTGGATAAAAATTACCCAGAACCTAAGATCAATATGCAAGCGGGGTCGAACCTGTGGTTTGTGAGGATGCAACCCAAGTCCAAAAAGTCAGACAATAGGAAAATTTGTATCAAAAAGACAATCAGTGAATTTTTGCTTGAGTTGAACATCCTTGAAGTTGAAATTGTTATAAAGGTCCTGATAAAAGGTTGGTGGTTTCAAGTATATAGAAACCCTTACATTCAGACTTCTACTTCCCCCAGAATTGGCTTTACATATCTTCATTTGCAAATTCCTATCCTACACAATCAGGATTTCAAATTTTGGGACCTTCTACATGTTAATCACCCCATCTAAAATTTCTAAGTCCAAGATTTGTGGCTAAATCAAAATTGACTTGGGCCTAGTGATCTCAAAATCATCAGTATGCTCAATGGGGTGTGATTGAGGATCAATTTCCTCAATTACTGGGTATTAAATGATTCATTTGATTCCTCAAGCCTAGTCATCTCACTAAGATCATTTTCCTCATATTCAGGTGAGACTTCACATAAAGACTCTTCACCTTCAGAATCAAAGAATTCTAAATCCGCATTAATATATGTCTCAAAATTATTTATCATTTTATGGTGCATAGAGACATACTTTTCTTCGTACCCCAGCTTAGGGATCTCAGGTGAAGTAATTGATTCATCCTAAACTAATTACTCTAGAACAATCTGGTCAACCTTGGTCTCATAAGACATGTCCCCCCCAACAGGAGCCTAAGCAGGTTCTGACATTAGCTCTCCTGAAGGGGGTTCATCCTTGGAATCATCCCATGATTAGACTAGAGCAACTACAAATCTCATCCTCATTTTTGACAACTTCCCAAGTAAAAACTTGCTTGGGTCCTTATCCTTAGCATCTTGGAGCCAATCCAACAAATACTTGTTAAGATCGTCAATCATTTCAATCAAAGGCTTCAATTCTTCAGTGCAAGGTGTTGCCTGAGCTTCTAAAGATTGAATGGTAATCCTTAAGTTAGCCAACACCCTATCTTCGACTTGGTTCACCTAAACCAAATGGTTTGCTTCAGGGCTGGGTGGGTTTGGGTTCAATCCAGGGGAGTCAAAGAATTGAGGTTCTTGGTGCCCTCCCTAATAATAGGTCACATCAAGTTGTTTAAAGAGGGCTAGTGACCTATATGCAGTGTAATCTGGGGGAGGGTAAGGATCAGCATCCTTCTTGATTGTAGATCGTATTAGGTTGTCCATAGGAGGGCGGTGATCTATAATCGATGTATCTCAGAGAAGGATAAAAATCACAATCATGATGTCTAGGGTTAGACCCTGAACACGTACGTCCGAAATTGTATCCCCAATCAGGATTATCCCAACTAGTAGATGGGTGAGAATAAGTCTGGTTAGGATAATAATCATCTCGGGGATAAGAAATGTCAGGAGGGAAGGAGTGGAAATGTGTGTAGGATGTAGAAGGATCCATGACACAACGAGAGGAAGAAAGGTGCCATGCAATACAAACACTCAAAACCTATCCTTAGGTGGGATAGCCTAAAGATCTACAGACTCCCAGAACCCATCTTAAGATGAAAGGAACAATTCGATCTACTTTTTCCAGGTCAATCCAACCAGTTAGAGGGAGGGATTGGGGAGAAGGTTCCTCCCTAGTCTTTTGCCTTAGGTTCCTTTGATACCCCCCAACTGCGGTCGTTTGACTCTGCCCCCCTTGCTAAACATCAGATTGAACTGTAGAAGTAGATTAATTGAAAATAATCTCGATCTGGGGCCCAAACAGTGAGTCCAATCCATAAGGCCAATGTCTAATCGATTTTATCTAGGCTTAGGTTTGAATGTGCTTTAGAATGTGATGGGCCCTTTATCTGGGTTGTGCCCTTAAAGATCAATTTGATGTGTGTGCATGCACAACCAATGATTTTCAAGCAAGGTCATTTTTGGATGAAGTGAATTTTAGGATTTAAATCTTGCTTAGTAGCTTTTAGGTTTCAACTTTAGGTGCATTCAATCATGTTCAATTGGCAAACCAGGTTTTGAAAGCACAAGTGAAGATGTCTTCCTTTAAAACTTAAAAAGAATGTGGAGTGCCTGGTTAATCCCTAAAAGTTGAATCCTATCTAGAATCTACTGATGAGTTATTTTTAGATGAAGTGGTGCGGCCCAAACAACTCAAGCAATTGCCTGTAATGAGCCACTACATTAGGCACACAAATGATTACCTAGTCTAATTTCTACTTGATTATGTGTTCAATTGTGTGTATCGGTTCCAAAGATCAAGTTACCAGTTGAGTATGACAAATCAAAAGAGGTTGTGTACAACAAATCAGAAGAGATTGTATACTTCTGTGGAATTTTTCTTCTTAGATTTTTTTTATAAGTGGAGAATGAGGTGGGAGGAGCTGACAACTAAACAACCACACTAAGCCTAGGGTTTATGAGAGCTCCTAGGTTAACTAGGGTTTGTGTTATTAGGTGATGGAATGAAAACTAGTGGGCTGGAGGTGGGGTATACTTACAGAACCTTCCATCGCACTTTTCTCCAATCTAACCGCCTTGGCCCACCTCGTAAGAGTACCTACAATCACAGCAAAATCGGAGAAAAGTTAGGTAAGGCAAAAAATGCGAGAAATCAAAAAGCGTTGCCTCCCCAACAACGGCCCCTAAATGTTGGATGAAATTTCTACGCTAAGAATTTGAGTTTCGTAAACCCCATCATTGCAGTTGCATAAAAATCTGTCAAACAGACAATTTTACTGAAACTCTAGTGAGTCTCGGGTGGAACACTGGGAGGCGTACATTTGATCAAAAATTGCATTTATATTTGTTGTTACGAAGCATATTAGCTAGTCGAATTAAATCTACGCTAGCTATCTACTTAAAGAATAATTAATAGAAGAAAGGAAAAGAATAATACAAATAAAAAGAAATAGAGAAAGAATGAACAAGAATTTCATAATTATATAAACATGTTTGTTACATCTATGTGCTACACTAAAAAGTGGGAAATCTAATCTAGAAAGTGGTAAAAAGACAAGGGGGAGAGAAGTTATCCTCCTCAACGACTGTTTGGAGGATGAGTCGTGTTGAAGGGGTGCCTAGATGAGGTTGGTGAGATGCTGGACAGAAAAGGACGGAGACGGTGGACGGAGGGCGGAGCAAGGCGACTTCACAACGGGATCCGCTTCCTGAATTGCAGTAAGAGGACAACCGTGGGATGCTCCACGAATAGGGTGAAGCAATGGAAAAATTATCTTTTCAACTCTAATGGAGCATCCCAGGTTTAGGACCAGCTTGTAGGGCTTTGGATGGGGTGAGAGAAGAGAGAAAGGGATGAAGGATGTGGTGGTAGGGGTGGCATTTTACAGTTGTAAGAATGGAGGCATTGATGTCTTTTCACAAAGCCTAGAAAATAAATGCTGGGGTCTTTAGTGACGGATATAAATGTCACTAAAGGCCCCAGTCGTTAAAGCTCGCGCACATCTTCGCCTCTTCACCTTCAAACACTGCACTGAAGGCTCAATCTCGACCATCCGATCGTGATTAGATGGCCAAGATTGCACCACTATCGCTTCACCTTCACACATTACGAGGCGACGCAATTGCTTGATTGCCGTTGGATCATGATCCAATGGTTAAGAATCACACACACACATGCGCTTTATCACGTCAGATCTGGCATTGGTTTGGGCGTCAGATCACGCATGGGTGCGCTCGCTCATCCGTGCCGCCACGTAGCTGCTGCGGATGCTACTCGATTGCGATCCAACAGGAGAATTTTGCCCTCGCCCACTCGTTGCTTTGATTTGAGGCATGCTGTACTTCGAACTCACAACCTCGACATTGAGATAAGGTGCTCGACCACTAAGCTGCGAACACAGAAGGCCGAGCTCTTGATTTTATCCGTAGACAATCTCCACCGTTGGATGATGATCCGATGGCGGAGATTGAGCTGATGTTGATGAAGGAAGAGGCTGCAATGACCATGGGTGGCTTGGATGGCGCCACATGGTGCCATCCTAGCCATCCATCTTCTAGTGCTTCTAAGAGGTGCCACAGTTATCGGATTGGATCGATTTTCATGCCATTAGGAAGCAATCATCTATCAGAACCCATCCATGCGGTTGGATTTGTCATCTAAACTCCAAATTTTACACCACCTTGCCTCTTGTCCCTCCAAACTGCATCTGATGCTACAGAGGTCCAATCAAGGTGATCTTGTAGTCATTGAACTCCGATCATCGCCCCATTCAAATCTGTACGGTTGACTCTTCAATCCAAGGCCTCGATAAATATTACCATGTTCCCTGACCACAAAAAGGGAGAATTAACCTAAAATTTATACAATCTAACCTAAATGCATGATGATGCATGTTATACAATATTTATAATGCATGATGCAATTATACGCCTAAGAACACACATACATAGGTAATTTATGTGACATTGATGTGTCTACATCATCCATCACATCCTCTTCCACCCCTGTATGATGATGGTCCTTTCTCTTTTTTGACTCCGGTGCCTCGTCTGGCGTATCACGGCCCACCTGCATCAGACTGGGCTCCTCCCTCACAGCTTCTACAAAAGTCTTCTCTTCTTGCTACTAATAGTTTGTCTCCTCACATCCATACTGTAATCGAAGAAGCCACTAACTGCCTCCACACCGAAGAATAATTCTCTCTAGTACGGACCCCCCTAAAGACATGCACATTCACACATAGCATGTGGCCATCTCCTTCCCATAGGCCTACCTCCGCATCTTCTGCCAAGTTCACAAAACCTACTATCATGGAAGTGACCACATCCCTCGACATCAAATGGAGTGGCAAACCGATGATTTCCAAACTTCCAGATCAAGAACCTACCCTTTGTGGCGGCCACTCTGGCAAGGCACCATTAAATGGAGACGCAAGTCTCCATAAAATCGTCACATTTTCAAAAATGCTCAATCGAAAGCAAAGGCACTCAACATCAATCATCCCCAAACCAAAAACCAAGAAACACATGGGGGAGAGTGTGGCAATCTTCCAACCTTCAATTGGTAACAATAAGGATCTTACCAATAACTGAAGGCATTCCAAAGAGGCGCTTCCGGTCATGACCTCTTCAATCAGAGCACCTCTTAGCATTAATTCAGCAACCCGAATGTCCTCAGAAATGGGAACCTCTACATCAACAATGTCACCCATAAAGGCAAGTGCCAGTGGTGGTGGACCTTCTGCATTCATCCCCCTAGGGCAGATGAAAACCCCCTCTCCTGGTTGCCCTCTATTCATCACGCATGAATCTCACTTGTGACCATGTCCTCCACAGGACAAACAAACGAGAGGAGAATGGCATACCGTCACCATATGCCCACACCTTCAACAGCGGAAACACACAATCTCCCTGTTAACCCTTTTCCATACCTCCGTCACCATGTGCCCTGTGCTGGAGACATTCCTTCCCATTTGAGTATACCCCCTCTACTCTCTCCTCCTCCAAGCCTTAGATCTCCAAGTCGACCACCCCTCATCACCCACCCAATCAACAGAACCCTTCCCCCCTGACACCATCTCAATTCACAACCGTCATGCCTTTTTAATACATTGAGGACATTGTATTAGTTAGGCATGAGGGGGGATATATTCATCTCGAAATTATTTTGTCAGCTCCTTATTCTGTAGAATTTTTTTTTATTTATAAATAAAATTGAGAATTAGGAAAAGAGAACTCATGCATTAGAAAATTTTCAACTTTAGGAAATGATACATGTAGGACTTGAACACTTAGACTCTTTAGGTCTTCGGGCTTATTTAACCCAGGAGTCCACTAAAATTTGGACATATTTCTCAAGTCCTCGCCACTTTAAGTTTATTTTAATTTGGTTAAAAAAGTTGGGGTGATAAGTATACGACTTATCACCCACCCTCTAATTTGAGGAGACTTATAACTTAAGCATCTACACACTTTTTGCATTGACTCATTTCTCAAGCACTCTTAATAGAAATTTTGTATCTAATAAACAAACTAAGGTGGTATGGCTAGCATGTTGGTGTGAGTAATAGCTCATAGCTGGGTGTCCAGAGGCCATCCACACAACTCAATCTCTTTGACTGCTGCCTTTAAGTAAAGCTTAGATCAAGGAAGCCACCTACTTTAAACAAAAGTAGAAAAAAGTAGAAAATACCCAAAAAAATAAAAGAAAAAGAAGAAAAATAGAAAAAGGAGAAAGAAATGAATAAGCCACACTTCATCGCACGGGTATGGCTAGGAAGTTGCCATGGGTAACCCCCCATTGTTGTTTATCCAGAGCTCAGCCCACAAAAATGCATAAATAATTTCTAAACCTAGGGAGAAACGGGGAAGTAGAATAAACAGGGGAGATGTACACTAGGCTCGCCCTTATGTTGACCCCACAAAAATAAAAGTAGGGAGAAAGCTACTGGTCAAAAAGATAAACCATTAGGCAAAACCTATCATTTAGTGTCACCTAGTGTTTGTAGACACCTAACGTCCATTTTGTTTCACCGTTTAGTGAGTCAACCACTCTCACACACAAAGATGCCCAGCACTTAAAGTCATCTCGAGTCTTGGGTGGGTTGGGTAGTCGTAGAAAGCTACCCTAGAACCCTATACAAAAATTCCAAAAAAATTAGAAAAGAAGAAAAAGAAAAAAAAAAGTATTCTCATTTTTACAGAATAAGATAAGGACCTGGGCAGTCTACATTTTGGCAGGCACTTGGGTGCTGTTGAGTCTTTGTAGTTTGGATCCTTAGTGGAAATTTTTTAGTGTTGATAAATAACTTATGCCTAAGTAATCAAACCTTAATTCTTGCTTTATAAATAGCATGCAATTTAATTTTGCTAAGGACTAGCAAAAGGTAGTGTAAAGACCCGTCCCACTTTTAGCCTTTTAAGACATCTGGAGTCTGAGTCAAACGTCTGTCCAAACATCTGGACCCTTTCCCGGACATCTCAAAATGAAATTCTTTTGTACTCACTCTGCATTCTGCGTGCGAACAATGCGCAGAACTTCTTTTCCCTCTCTCTCCTTTCTCCTTCTTCCTACCCGAACCCTAATCCCTTAGCTATAAAAAGCCACCCTCCCTTCCTCTCTTCTTCACTCCACCACTACCACCACACCCCACCTTCACTGCCGTGAGCGAGGGTGAGTGAGAGAGAGCAAGAAAGAGGAGAAGTGCGAGAGGAGGAGGAGGAGGAGGCCGAGGTCGGGAGCTTCGGTGGAAGCTCGTTGGAGCTCGTACGGCCACCGCAGGCACGTGCGGGAGGAGGAGGGAGTCTAAAGCAACATCCTCGACCAACTGCAGCAGCTGGAGCTGTGGAAAAGAGAGGAGAAACGTTGCAGAGCATGGCGAGCAGTGCTGGGAGCGCATTCTGATACTGTAATTTTTCCAGTAATAGACGTCTGGAGTGCAGTCTAGATGATTGTTGAGCATCTGGACGTCTGGAGTCAACACTAGATGTTTGAAAGCACCTTTATCGCGAAGGTATGTTCTCTTCGCGGATGCGGCCATGCAGGCCGCACCGCAGATGATATGTTTGGCTGATTTTGGGTGGTTGTACTCTCGTACGTAGGAGCAGCCTTGGGATGGAGCACAAAACGCCCTCCCATGCACTTTCGGACATCAGACCAGCTCACCAGACGACCGGAGGTGCTTCCAGATGACCGGAGGAGTGGTCCAACGTATGGAACTGCTTTCAAATGATCGCAGGGGAGTCCTGGACATTTGAGGACACCGCAGGAACTTGAGGTGAGATTCTGTAACTTTTAAGACGTCTAGACTTGTTTCTAAACATCTGATTTTGGTCAGTAGGCACATTTTTGACCTGTTTGGGGTCCGATCGGGATCCATTTTATGCAAATGAAGTATCTGTGGTTTCTTTGTGAGTTTCTCTACATACTAGAAACCTTTATACACTATTATGAATCTTCCTTTGTGATGTATTCCTTGGTATAGGGTTTCGACCTGTTGCGTGTTTGGGGCTCGTAGAGACGCCTGGGTCTGCTGTTCAAGCCCCCATTACTCCCGGATTGTATGGTAGAGTGGTCTACCCCTGTTAATCTTATTAAATAAGAATGTATCTGTGGAATTAGCCAACTGGAAACCTTGGATGTGGCATGAACCCTAGGACAGAGAATTGAATAAACCAATTGTTCTGCATGATTGTATTTGTATACATGAATAAGTTAAACTGCTAGCCATTACCTATAATAAAGATATGAGCTACCTGTTAGAATATGTGTCGCCTAAGATAAATGAACAGTTACCTATGAAATCATCGGATGCATGTATTAAATTGTGGAAACATGAGCTGCCTGTATATAAACGAGAATTGAATTGTGAATGATGGAATATGGATCGGGATAATGTGGTGAACATGAGCATGAACCCTATGAGGAGTTAGGAGTAGAGCTCCTGTGGTTAGATGGAAAAAATCTATTATGTAAATGGGAAGTGTGCTGGCCCTTGAGTACGTGGTACCAAGGAGAGTGACTATCCCCTCTTTGAGTAGAGCGGAGCTAGCTGCCCTTAGGTTGGGACCCGGGGGTTAGCTTGGCCACTCTACACCGACTTTTGTTGGCCCTCGTGTACATGGTACCGAGGCGAGCTGCTAGTATTGGGAGGGAGCTAGCCAACCCACAGGGCCCGAGGTTCAGCTAGCCACCCTACACCAACTTGTTAGGCCCTCTGGGCAAACCGAGGTAGTCAGATGAGGGTACACGGACTATGGAGGGGCGAGACCCCTATTTGGTTCTGAGGGGCTAGACCCCTATTTCTAAGAGGGCTAGGCCCTATACTGTTCCATGATGTACTTTGGGTGTACCCGCTAGCGAAAATGACTAACCATGTGTTAGTGCGGGATAGCTACTCATGCGTTTAACACACATGCCGTAGTCACCGCTATCTTGATAGTGACCTCGGGGTGGTTGACTGGGTGTAAGACTACCACAGGGGACTCTCCCAGCCAAGGGCGCACCATGTGTACCTTCTACTCTTCGAAAAAGACTACAATCAAGATCGTTCCCATGAGGAACATGCAAGATCAAGAAAATCTGAAAGTTTGAGGAAAATGGGTGAAAAGGAAATGCATATAAAATAAAATAACTAGAAAAGAGAATTAAACCTGCTGTTTTTACTGCTTTATTTAGTATAGATACCACTCTACTCGGCGTTCGCTGACTCTATCTTTTTCATATCATTGTTCAGGTCCAGGAGTTGATCAACCCGAGCTTCTGGCTGCGGAGGGTGCTAGGCCCAGTCGAGCCTAGCCGTAGTTTTTATGCTCTTCTTTTTGTACACCCTTACTGTTGTAGTGAGTTTCTGACCTTTAGCTGCTATTGCTGTTTCTGTTACTTTCGTTTCCGTTGTCACTGTTGTTGTGGTGGTATGTATTGGAACAGCAATTTTACTTTCCTTTACTGCTTAGTTATATTGCATATGTGAATGTGGTTTACTTTCCTACTTTTTGGTTATTTCTTGTTGGATGACTGGGTCTTGGGATTAGTTGAGGTGAGTCGGTCTCAGGTCCTGTAGGGATCCGGGAACCGGGTCATAACAGGTAGGCATGGGGGTGTGATAGATACACAATTATTCATGATAAAATGCCTATTTATGCGTGTTCCTAGACTCAGATGCATTCAATAATATAAATAATGCATAACATGCATCTTCATACATTTGGAGTAGATTGTATAATTCATATATTAATTTACACATTTCAATGGTGAGGGGATAGAGGGACATATTTCTGTGCCTCAGATTGCATATCTAATCATACAGAAGTAATTAGGGCAGTGATCAAAATCCAACACCTCCAAATTTACCTTGATCGGACATTTGTAGCATTCCCTACAAGTCACAAAAGATTGACGGCCATGGGGCAAGATGACGCAAATCTATACCTCAAACGAAGAATCCAACCGTACAAATAGATTCAGGTCGATGATCACAACCCAACAATGAGAAAATTGACCCAATTCATCATCCATGGAATCACCTATGAGCAATTGAAGTTGGATGGTCTGACGTGATGATTTTCCACTTTCAATTAAGTTTCACACATGAAATAACACGTTGTTGTAGTATGCAAGTGGTGGAAAAATCGACTAATCAACAAGTAAAATAACCACTCAATTAGGAGCGGGTCGTATCCATAGGGAGGCAGTGGCCTATTTAAACTCGTCAAGAAATCAAGCCATAATCACTTTTCAAATGAGATAATAAGACTTTAACATGCTGATATTGTACTTACGAGAAAGAGGGAGGTTCTTTGCATAAAATCACCAAAATAATTTAATCAAAAAATGAAGTTCACAATGGCATGAATCATAAAAACTAATTGGTGCTTTACTGTAGCAAAACAGGGGAAAGCTTCCCCTTATCCATGCATGAGGAGGAGGTTATGGCCGGAGGTGCGAGTCTCGGAGGAAGATCTCTAGACCGAGGGCTTCGCGGTGGTGGCGGCGGTGAGTTGCGAGATGGCCGGAGCCGACCGAACAAAGCTCCAGTGAAGGTGGGTTCCGGCGGTGGCTACTAGCTGTAGGTGCGCGCGGGTGCTGCAGGCACGTGGGTGCGTGCGGCACGCTGCTGAAGGGGGTGCAAAGGCATGTAGGGAGGCTGCAAGTGCACAGCTGCTGGAGGGACGTTGGCCGCACGGGAAGGGCGTAACTACTATTGCGGGCTGGCGGAGGCTCTAAAGGGGTGGGCGCGCGGAGGTACTGTGCACGTGGAGGGAAAACAGAGGCGTGCTGGGTGCACCGGAGGGGTTGGAGGAGCACGTGCAGGTCGCACGCACGCAGAGGAGAAGGCACACCTACTGGAGGTGATGCGCACAGCTGCTATGCATGCGAAGGTGCTGGCGCAGCGTGTAGGCACTGATGGTGCGCTGAAAAATAGAGAAAGGAAAAATGAAGAGGAAGGTGAAGGTTAGACGTCTGGGATCATTCTCAGATGTCTTAACTGGCATGGATGGTTGCTAGCGGTGGTGGCTGGTGCTAACTGCATGGCCTTCAGGCACACTCTCGCAGTAACCTGCACAAGCCATGGATGGCATGACGATCTATCACCCCGCTTGCCCGCGGTAGTGTGGACTTGTGCACACAGTTGAGACCGGCGGTGGTGATGTGAAGAAGCTCAAAAGCTCTATGCAGTGGTGGGTCTGGATTGGTGGTGGCCTGTAGAGCCCGGTTGAGGCTCTCCCTTCTCTTATGCTGCAAGAGAAGTGCGGGTAGTGGAGGCAGACATTGGTTGAAGAAGAGGTAAAGCGACGCAGATCATGGGAACAAAGATCCACGATTGTCGCTTGTGCATTTAGCAAGCACACTCTCCTACATGCATCTGTTAGAGATAAAATAAAGAAATTAAATGAGGTTTATTTATGTACAACCCCTTAAAAGAAATGTGAAATAAAATAATGCATGCAAGGCAACCTAAAAGATTAACTATTCTAATGCATGCTATTCTAAATGAATTCTAAGTATGAATGCAATGCATGAAATATGTAAATAAATGAATAATTAGGATAATATATTTACATCTTATTGTATGAAATTTATATGTGAATATTAATTTAATTCCTAGGCATTTAAGTAACTAATTAGCCCACAAATATGGGCTCATCACAGTTCTAATGGCACCACGTGGAACCATCCAAATCGCCCAAAACCTCCCAAAGCCACTATTCAACCTTTGAAGCATGCACGAGATATGATTTAGGCCTTTGGATTGCCATCCAATGGCCACAATTGAGCCACTTTTCCCCTCAGCTCGCGCTTCACAAAATGTAAAGGAGAACAGGCGTTTAATCCTAGCCATTGGATCATCATCCAACGGCTAGTATCTGCCACACGGTTACTCGTCTTCTCAGCTAAGCTTTATGGAGATCGTTGGATGAAGATCCAACGGTCTAAATCAAGTGCAACCCACCATAGGAAATTCGAGAGAGCTCCACACTCTTATCGCAAAGGCATGAGATCGAACCTCGATTTGCGTCTCCCCCTCATCAGGACTGCGAATTAATTTCCCCCCATGATCATGGTTGAACGACAATGATGAAGCCATATCTCCTGGTACTATGGCGAAGTGCGCATTAAGAATAGATGAAGCACGATCAACGGCACGGATGCTGCTGCATGACAGCACAGATCCTCAAGGGCGCGATAACACGCAAATGATGCACATCTGACGGTGGAAGATCCTCCATAGCTGTGCCTCACAGAGAGAGAACTACACACGCACGTGCTATGCACGCTGCAGCAGAAGCCGAGCGGGCATGCGAGCAATGCATGCGGAGCATGCTGCGCACACTGCTTTGAATGCTTAGCCAGCCAAATGATTTTCCTAAGGCTTATAAATGGCCATGGACACCCCCCTTCCACTCCATCTGTTCTTAGTGTCTCCTTACCCTCTCTAGACCTCAAGAAGCCTCTTGAGCAAGTGTCCCAAGCCTAGAATACTCTACTAGAGAAAAGAAAAATATTTTTTCCTCCTTCTCATCCTCATTCATTGAGCACCCGTGGTTGTCCTCTCACCTTCATTCTGGAAGCAGATCCTACGACTACGACGCCATGCCTCATCCGAGCTTCGTCCAACTTCCTCCATCTCCATTCTCGTTCTTCCAGGTGTCGTCCGGCCGACTCGCCCCAAGCAACCATCGAGGGGAATCTCTCTCTTCTCTTTTTTATTGCTTTCTAGTGTAGTTTTAATTTCTCGCATTATATCTTGCAATCAGACATCTGTTTAAGCTTATAGATATTTTATCTCTCTCTCTCTCTCATTTATTTTTCATGTATAGATTAGCTTAGATAATTTCCCAACCTAACCTTCTGCCTTATTTAAAAACCAAAAAAATTACAAAGCCTTAAAATACCAAAAAGAATAAAACAAACATGGATTTTCTAAATCAAACGTTTGCCTCCCCGTGTTTGACCCGAGGCTCACCAAGTCTCGACTATTTTTATTTAATAGTCAAATTTTCGCAACTATGACGATTGGGTTTTTCGAACTCCAATTTTTCCTACAAAATTTCCCGCTTATCAACCTTCGTGACACTTCATGATGTGGTCATTTCCGTTGGAGGTCATTGAAGCATTCCCACACCTCGTGCATTTGTTCTCCGGATTGTTGGCTGATCAGTCGGAAATTTGTGCGAAGAAAAGTCATTTAAGGTTTTCGGAAAGAGAAGGCTTTGTCATCATAATCGCAGTATTTCAACTATCAAATAAAATTTATAGCCAGGATAGTGAGTCCCAGGTCGAACACAGGGAGGCGAACGTCTGATCAAAAATCACTTTCAAAATTTTTTTGTTTTTTGGAATTTTGGGGCATTAGAGTTTTTTTGGTATTTTTATATAAGCGGAAGATCAGGAAGAAGCTAATCTACTCAAAAAGACAAAGAGGGAGAGAGAATAATATATATATAATCCAACTAGAGTGGTGGTGAGAGGACGATTGGCAGAAGCTCCATGAAGGGGGTAAGAAGCAGGAAAAATTATTTTATGAGCATCCCAGGGCTTGGGACACACTCAAGAAGGATTCTTGAGCTCTAGAAAGGAAAAGGGAAGCTATGACGACCTAAGTCCCATCAATCGGCAAAACCCGAGATGCTGTGTGCTAACCACAAATACAATCCACAATAAGATCACAGTCACCCCACACATAATCATAGAACATCAATAGCAAACGTTCATTCATAATGCATTAAATAAAAGGAAAAAAGTGCTGGCAAAATATAAAGAAGAATCCACCACAGAAAGCAAGAAAGTAACAAGTGCTCAAGTGCTAGACTATCACAAAGACTGGAAAAGAAATCTAACAGTGAAAATAAAACAAAACGAGCCATGGTGCTCAGAATAGACCATCTCCTAAAGTAGGACCTGTTTCTGCAATAGACAGACCAACAGTGGTCGCTGCACCCAACTACTCAGCAACACCTGAGTACAAAACCTAAGAAACACGTTAGTAAAAATTAAGTAGAGTAGAACAACTACAACAAAGTAACAACAACAAGAGCAAAGAAAAAGGGTACCCTATCAACAATTATCCATTTATTAATTGGTACTTATCCACTGTTCTTTATGAATTTAAGCCCACATTATTACAACCCACAATTCATCAATAAATGTCTCGAGGCACAAGACCATCTCGTGTAACTTCCTGAGGTGCAAGACCGGTATAAACCACCCTTTTGGCTGAGAAGACAGCTTATACCCATCGAGTCACCATGCTCTGTCACCCTGGGATCATTGCAAAAAGAGGTCGCGACTACATCGTGTAGCGTGAATGCATACAAGCTCTATGTATGCTGAACAACATATAGTCAATGACCCAGCCATCGGCCGAGAAGAAACCACTCCCAATCTTGAACCATACATCACGTTATCCCTGTTGGCCGCTAAGCCTAGCCAAAGAGTCATAGGGAAGTCAGCAACTCCTTAAACCAACCCGAAACTAGTCTAAAAGACCAAAGCTATAGCCAATTCCGATGAGTAGCAGGCCTAAAATAAGTTATCCATCCTCTAAGTCCTAACGAAACAGTTGTATTGATTATCTAGTCATTTCCAGATAACTGTATCTTTTATTGTCATCAAACCAAAGCATACTAATAGCTATGTTTATTAATTCCAGGATTTCTGGATATTCATGTTATTCCCCAACTCATCCATTCACAAGTATTTTCCAAGTTATGGCAATGGTCCCATATTGTTTATCAATTAACAAACAGAACGAAACTTGTCTCACGTAAATCGAAGTTTGTTTCGCACATGCGATGATAAGGTTACATTGGATCATTAACTCTTAACATTCACATAGCATCCAATTATTTTATAATAAAGCACCCAAAATCAGAGTTAAATCTTTAAGAAGGTTTCAAACTCAGCAAAACAGGAATCACCATGTCAACCAACACGGTATTCACACAAAACCACCCAAGACAGGTCCACAGTTACCCAGAAACAACATGGAAATAAGAGAAGAGGTGACTACACTTCCTAGCGCTACTAGAGGTTCATGGTGACTCTAAACCATGCACAAATTTCCTCAAAACATTTGCCACGCCCACCTCAAAATTCATGCATGCTTTGGGGACAAATCCTAATTTTCACGAACAAAAAAAGGGTTGGAATCACTTATGCAAGTTTCTAATTTTTCACTGAGTAAAAAGTACTCAAAAACAAAAATAAACTGAATCATTGAGTAGTATGCATCGAGATGATTCCAATGGTACCTTATTTGTTAAAATCTGAGGTCAGGAAGGCCTCGAACCACTCGAAACAGCGCTAGGGGGTCCAGAATTAGACTAGATCAGTCAGCTCAAGAAAACCGACCATGTGCCACTGGCTCACGACACATGTCACCTCCTGATTGGCGCTCACCATTCGCACTAGATCACACTGAGTGCGCTTGTGTCTGCCCCGCAGCCGTTGGACGGCCATGTGTCGCTAATCAACACACCATGTGCACCCCTACTCCATGTAAAAGCACAATAGTGTGCCTACTCCGTGTTCAACATGAGATCGTATTTTTAAATAATTAAATCAAAGTATAGCACGAAAATACATCAAAACAAATAAAATGTAACGAGATGGTGAGTCTCGGTAGAACTTAGGGAGGCAGAAAACAACTTGATTATAATACTGATTCTGAACTAACTAGAACTAGAATAATAGAATATTTATATAATATAAATCTATTCAGGTAATAGTCAGATTGTTCAGATAGAAGAATAACTAGAACTAGAAGAATCACTATAAAAGACTACTAGAACTACTATAACTAAAACAACAATTCATCTACCAGAAGAAGGGCACCAAGGGTGGTCCTCAGTGGCCTTTGGAGAGGTTGGGGTGAGCAACAGCGGTGCACCAAGGTGGTCTTGATGGATGCTTCAGAAGAGAGCACTTAGGGATGTCTTAAGATGTCTGGAGGGATAGATGGA
This sequence comes from Thalassia testudinum, assembly GCA_037157565.1. Classification (NCBI taxonomy): domain Eukaryota; kingdom Viridiplantae; phylum Streptophyta; class Magnoliopsida; order Alismatales; family Hydrocharitaceae; genus Thalassia; species Thalassia testudinum. The sequence goes on along the minus strand of JAZHRO010000072.1, from coordinate 22,196,205 downwards.
GGATGAGATGTTTTCAGATGGGGACTTTGGGGAACTTTTTTTAGTTAAATTGAGGGGCAAAGTAGGTATTTGGCTTCCAAACTCGTGTATCAACCTTGATTAACCAGATCCATCGATCGGGAGATCAACGAATCTAATTTCGCCTCAAAATAACCGTCATCAAGCCTTATACATGTGCAACGCATAGGATTTCTCCACGTGTCCGCCGCTCAGCAACTCGCCCACCACCTCACACCCTTCATCGCATGCGCACGCACGCAATTCACCTTAGCCATCCAATCGTAACACGCGTCGCACCGCCTTTTAAATTTCACGTGCAATGGGGCATCCTACCGCGCGTCATCGTGCACGCTTGCCACACCGCCTAATCCGATGCCTGATCGCGCACCACATCACTCACTCTGCACCGCTTGATTGAAATCGTGCGACTTGATTTCTCTTGTGCTCATCGCCTCTTCAATTTTATTCATTGCACGATTCAAGCACACGTCCTACACTCATTTTTAATTGCACTAACCAATGTGTTAAATGCGTAGATTATTTTTGCGTGATTCCATGCAATGCTGCTCTCAGCTGTTGGATGACGATCAAACGGCTATGAGTGATTCTTCCCTGATGAAGGCACGAAAAGGTGGATGACATGGCGTTCTTGTAGCCGTTGGATGATGATCCAACGACCCATAAGGTACATAACATGTGCTTCATTGGATGGGTGGCACGTGGTATCATCTAGCCATCTATCTTCCTTGCTTCATAGATGGTGCTACAGGGCTCTGATTGAGGCAATTCTTACGTCATTGGACTACGATCGTTGATCCGGATCCATCCGTGTGGTTGGATTTAGCATCTGGGGTTCGGATTTGTGCAACCATACTTCTTAGCCTTTGCTCTTCTATGAGCTTCATAAGATGCTTTGAGAGTTCGATCAAGACATTCTTGGAAGTGTTGGACTCCCATCATCATTCTGAACAGATCTACATAGTTGGATTCATCATCCGTGGCCCTGAATTACCTGCAATTATTATTACCTCTCAATTAGCACATAATATAGGATTATTATCTACAAAGCTAATAAATAAACAAATTATGCTGCTCATGCATGCATTATTCCTAAGTTAAGCTTGGATCTGACTTAATTCAGGTAGATTAGGACCTATGATTGCTGCGCAATCATACCCCCATGCCTAAATCTTGCTAGTCCCTTGCAAATGCAAGACTAAATGTATTTTACCAAGAGCTTGACTAGTGATCTATTTCTCTTATTTTCATCCAATAATTTAGAAATCCAGATAATCGTGAAAGTGTGGCGTTATAGCAATGAAACGGATCCAAGTGAAAAATCAATCCACACCTAAAACTTATACTTGACCCTTAGTAAAACTCTATTGGGACAGGCAAACTCCTTCTCTCGGGGATATAAAATAAATTCAAATTTAGCCTCGGCTTTTAGCTTAGGTAGAAGATGTCTGAGTCAAATGGATTTGTATTTAGTGGCTCATACTCCTCTTATGCTACATATAGACTAATACTACAGAATTTAAACTACCGAACTTATCAAATAAATCAACTTAGAGAGAGGCAGAAAAAATGTTCTCTCTTCAGTTCCTTGTACTCATTCTCTCTTCTCTTTTCTTTTCTTTTTCATTTTGAGCTCGCAATCTCACCAAATTTGTAAATATATTTAGTAGTCTCTCATGGCATTAACACTTTAATTAAGTTCTGATAACACTATAACTAAGTCAGAAATCCTCAGCCAATATGTAGGTGGTCAGAGATATAGGAAAGGTAGGTCAAGGCTGGATCGCATAGGCAGTAGGTATTGTTGCCTCAATGTGCATGAACTAAATACAACTCAACATTTTTTTTCAGACTTTTTCTCTTTTTCTTTTCAAGGATTTTTTTCTTTTTCTTTCTTTCTCTTTTTCTTTTTCTTTCACATATATATCTACCAACACAATGCATTGTAACATGACATATGCACTTCACAAGGCATTATTCGAGATTGGTGATGTTCAAGAGGATATCGAGTGGCATATTTGGTGGAGGTGCCTATTCCCAGCACAGGGAAAGGAATGGATGGGATAGCATATTTCTGAGCTTGACATTAACACCCTCCTTCAGTCAATGATTCCGCAAAGGACAATCGTAACCATCCATCTTAGTCCTAGTTTTATTAGAACCCGCTCTCTGTGTATTTGCCTTATTTGGTGGCTCTCACAAAAATTCATTCAAAGAATTTGTACGCAAGAACCAAGAGCAAAAACTATGTCTAACTCTGAATATCATTATCCAATTATCTGGTAATTTAAGATTCCTCACACTAGACTTAGAGCACCAGTAGACTCTCTACTCTCACCTTGCAATTTTTTGAAAGATCTACTAGAAGATGGTTTGCCTAACTCCCTAATTACTGTCCAAGGGTTCAGGAAAAGAAGCAATGCTTCTTCTCGACAAACTAAAGATGTTTATTGGTCTTCACCGTGAATCTATTGCAAATTCTACGTGCAAGTGTGAAATTGTACTGGATTCTAAGTTCAGAAATCAACTAAAGAATTAATCACTAATAAGACCTCTTGATAAAAATCTATTTCCTAAGGTGTTGGTAGAGAAGAAATTTTTCAGTTTATGTATACTACCCCTACGCCTAAGTTCTTGCATGTCCTCATGCATGAATAAAGTAAAATGAATTAAGACAGGGAGTAAGTGGACAAAAATCACCTCGAATTACTCCCAATTCATCATTCAGCAAATTCCAACACTGCAATGATAATCACAATATGCAAACTAGTATGCCAATATTGAAATATGCTAAAAATAGAAAGCAGATGTTATGAATAAATGCTGAGTTTAATGCCTTTAGCTGGCAAAACCCCATCAAATGGATCAATGATTGTAGAGGAGCGGGTCAAGACCAAAAGGAAAATGTGTTCATGCACTCCAAGAATCAATGGTCCACAAATGCGAACCAGTTGATGGTGCAACCCTATTCCAAAGAGTCTTTCAATGGTAAGGTGTGGAATAAGGACAAAGAATGGAGGAAATTTGGAATGAGGGTCATGATGCCAATCTCGCTCATTCATTGTGTTCCAAAAATCCATGAGTAGTTGCTGAGGAAGTGGATTGATATGAAAGTCAAAGTGCCAGTCAGCAACAGTGTCTCGATCAAAAGGGTCTTCGTAATGGTGATTAACATCAAAAAAAATGTTCTCCCCAGACCCTGGGTTGTATGAAGGTATATGTGCAATTGGAAGTTCTGTATAAAGATCACTAAAATCCTCGTCAAAAATCATCTCATCCTCATTCGTACTAATTTCGTATTCCTTGAATTCTATCTCAGTCACTGATTCGAGCCATCCATTAGATTGACTAGGATAATGAGTAAGTCCCCAATTCATTGTGCTCAGTATTTCACCTTCATAAGTGTCAGATTGCTCAACATTTTGTGCTTTCGATGGTCTTTCTGTTTCCCTTAATAAATCATCAAAAATGCCCTCCAATAATTAGAAATATGAATCAAGAGTAGAGAATGCAAACTCCAGGTTTCCTTCATCTCCTTGGTAGGTGGGAGGAGAAAAATGTGGATCACAAGATGTCGGAGTGAAAACAAATTCATTTCTCTAAGTAGCCGTGTCAACTCTAGATTCATCAAGGCACATGTGATTATCGAAATCCCTAGGCAAAATCATCTCCGAATTACCTAGGTGCATCTGACTAGTGGTGTCCAAGGTAGTAATCTCCTAATTTTCATTGAATAAAACCTATCTTTGCTTCAATTCCCCCATATTGTTTGAGACATCCAAATCTAAAACATCCTGTGAATCCTCACCTTGGGAAACCGTGAATATAAAGGAATCACATTCTGGCTCACGACTAACTGATTCATTAAAATGAAAGGTTTGTATCTCAGGGCCTTCATCAAGATCAAGATCCATAGGTTGATTTTCTTCCTTGATTCCATCAGGTGTCTCCCACAATTGTAAATTAATGTTGGGGGTACCGTCTCTTTCCTGAATGGGGCTCTCAAATGAGTCCAATTAGGTTATTCCTGGCTCATGTCCCTTGATCACATCAGTTGTCTCTTCTTTCATTTCAGAACCATCGATATCAGCATCATCCACGTCGAGTGTGTAAGCCAAAGAATCCCTAAAAACAATCTCTGGTACAACTATGTCAAGTTCCCTAAAATCCTCTATTCTAGTCTGAACTTGGTAGTACAAAAGGAGTATGTCTTGAAGTGTACGAGTTTGTTGAGTCACCCTAGCCAATGATTCTAGTTCTTTAAGGGTTACCGTTAGAGATTCTTCGGTTGCAATCAAAGTCTACCTCTACCCCAGATCAGTAGTGGTCTAGATTTGATGTAGATATCCCGCAACCGTGTTCTTGTACTTTGGTACCATTTGCTGCGGTTTGAAAAGTAGTTACGAGGCCATTGGCGGCTCCCTAGTGGTGATCTGTGTGGATGTGGCCACAAAATGTGAGTCGGAAGTGAAAGATGTGAGTCTCAAGGAAGATGGAGAGTTATAATAGATTTGGTCTGGAAAATCATAATGGTGCTGGGTGGGTTCGATGTAGTCATCGGTTGCAGTTGAACCCTCAACCTTGAGTGTGTTCGTTGCCACAAGACACGTTAGAAAAGAGAGATATTATCGTCGTAGTGCGAATCGCGATGGAACAAATAAATTTATAAGAACCGTGAGTACCGGGTCGTTCGCAGGGAGGCAATCACGATTTCATGCAGAAGATTTTCAATAAAAATCATTCTAAATAGATATATATATGTATAGATCAGATATCCAAAAGATTAGAATTTTATTGCATGCATAAACAGTTTTTCAAAATAGAGATTGCTATGCTAAACAATAACTAGAGAGAGAAAAAGATAAGACAACGCTGCTTGTGGGATTCTTGTGTGAAGTGCGGCAGCACTTCAAATTCAAAGCGTCGGGATGAAGGTTGAAGTAGAGTTGCAGAGGGAGAGAGGTCTGGAAGAGAGATTGTGGAAGTTGTATTTGAGATGAAAGAGATGGATGGTGGGAGTATGTTATTCAACTGGGGGGCCCTAGACTTCTTTTATAGCTTTGATGAGGGGCAAAGTGGGTATTTTGGCCCTTAAAACCATGCAACAACTCCTTTATGATCAGATCCGTCGATCGAGAGATCAACGGGTCAAATCTGGCCTCAAAATCAACTTATTTTCTCCTACACTCGGAGCGCAATAGATGGCTCCACGTGTCGGCCACTACTACCCTTGGATGGCCATCAGATGCCGCTGCACATGCTTTCCTCTTCTTTGCGCATCTGCTTCGCTCCTTCAACGCCTGGATGGCCTTTTCTCTCTCCTACGTGCGCCCTCATGAATTCAAATCGTGACCAACGATCTCAGCTGTCCGATCTTACGATCGGGCAGCTTAAAGAACTCGCTCACACCGCCTTTTGAAAAGTGCGTGAGAATGCGCATTATGCATGCGTTTGATCGTGCGTGCTGCCACGGAGAGCTCTGATCGCACCACATAGCTACATCCACACCCTCTGATAGCCATCTTATAGTCAATAGCACCCGTGCCCACCAGCTTTCCCCATTTCGCGCTCAGCGCCACTCAAACTCTCATCATTGGTTCTCGAATCAGTGTGCTCACCGCTGTGCTATGCGTGCGAATGGGTGTGTTTCCATTCTTCGCACATCTGCTCTCGGCAATTAGATGAAGATCCAACGACTGAGATCTTTTCTCAATTGATGAGGCGTGGGGGCAGAGCTACGTGGCTATATTGTGGCCGTTGGATGAAGATCCAACGGTCCACAATGCACGAGGGAGGCACCTTCAGAAGTTGGGGACACAGCATGGGGCTACTGCGATGGCACCACGTGGCACCATCGTAGCCGTTCATTTTCTTTGCATTGTAACTAGCGATGTTGGCCTCTGATCGGGTTGAGTTTTGAGCCATTTGACTGCGATCGTTGATCCGAATCCATCCGTACGGTCAGATCTTTCATCTGAGGCTTGGATCTCCATCATCTTTCTCTTTGACCTTCGTTCTTTTATGGGTTGCATATGATGCTCATGTTGTCTAATCAAGACAATTTCAGAAGCGTTGGACTCTCGTCGTCGTCCTAATCAAATCTGTATAGTCTGATCTGTCATCCGTGGCTTCAAATCATCTGCAATTAATTTCATCTCTCCTTTAGTGCATAAAATGACAATATTATCTATGCAACTAACAAACTAACTATTATGCGAATTACGATGCTTATGCATGCATTGTCCCTAAGTTATGCTAGAATCTAGCTTAATTCAAGTGATTTAGGTCGCATGATTGCTGTGCAATCAGAGTGGCTCCCTATCAACTTGTAGCACATTCCCACTGGATTCACGGTCCCTAGAGGTGATGCTCGGCTTCTTTGTCTCTCATTATGAATTGCTTTTCTCCAATCCTCAAATTCCCTTTTTCTGACCTCCTTTTCTTACTACACTATTTGGACCAGTTCGACGATCTGGGAGTTCATGTGAGGGGTGGGAGCTTTCCTTCAATGGGATTGGTCAAGATAATCAATCACCATGATGAGATCCTGATCCTGCATGGAGAGTGTTTCTAAGGTTTGTGATGTTCCTTGATATTGCGACATTTGTATGGATCTCCAAGAAGGTGAGGTGGGTAAATCCCAAGGCTGAGAAGCATGAGTATAAGAATTGCAACCAACAAAATGAGGAGCATTCTCCCACCCATAAGAAGTTGGGATCATAGTTGGGTTGGGAGGAGAACCCTGATGATGGTAAGATGAGAAAGAATACGAGTCCATGATTAGGATGGTCAAAAGACACCAAGAGGGTCTTAGTGACCTTACACCAATTACAAAGGACTAATGGCAGAACAAGGCAAAGTCCTTGCAATCAAATTGGCCCTTATAATCAGATGACCAGATGTTTCGTTAAGGCTTGAATTGTTGAAGAAAATTCATTGAGAAATCGACTGAAAATGATCCCCGCCACTTTAGCTAACCTGGCCAATCTGTTTACAAGGGGACTAAGAGGAAGGTTTTTCCTTCGGCTTTCACCTCCGATTCCTTTGTACCCGTTAGACATAGCCATTTGACACTATCCCACAGGCTTTGACACCAAGTTTGGCTAAAGAGGTTGAGACCAACTAATAATTAAAAGGTGAATGCCAGCTATTAAGATATTCTTTGCGATTTTCCAACCTTTTCTTAAGTTTGGGTCTGTGATGAGTGGTCCACAAGGTGACTTGACTCACTGACTAATCACTGGAATCGAATGATTCCAGCCTTGTCCAATGCAGTCTCTAAATGTGGCCCTAAAGGGTAAACCTAGGATTCATGTAATTTGACTAAGCAGACCGCAGTTAGATTCAAAAAACTTTCTAGGATATAGTTGGAACCCAAATGATGTAAACATTGGCAAGAGGATTCCATTTTCAATAAACCTTTCCGAGAATTTTTTTTAGAATTTTTACTACCTCAAATAAATAAATATGAAATTTTAACTAACAAGGGGTCAGATTTGAGATTTTGACCTTGAGTTGGATTTCCTTTTTGAAATAGTATCAAATGTCAACAAAAAATTTATAAAAAATATAGTAATGAAAGCTAACTTGATTATGTTTCAAACCCCATCATTTTTTAGTCAATCAGAGTTGCATGATATTCAAAATTAATTTTTGAAGTTCATAAAAACCCAGATTTCAGTCTATCTAACCCCCGTACACTCTGCAAATTTTTCAAAAATCCAACAATTGAATTTTTTTGAGGGAATGGTAGCATTGGAAAGATAATTTGAAAATATAACACATGCCTGAATTTCAAAATTTTTGGACCACTAGAAACATGGCAAATAAATTTTCAAATTCGTATCCAATTTCTTGTCAAGTTTCTAAAAATTGTAGTAAGCAATTTTTTTTTTACGCAAAGCAAATCCTAACTACCTAACAAATCAAATCCTAATAATTCTTTTTTTCTTTCAAATAACTCCTATCCTAATATGAAATCAAATCCTAATCTAAATTCTTACTGATGGGCACCTGATTTTCTTCATGTGCACTCGATGCATGCGTAGATCCACGTTTCATACCTGCACATCAAAGAAAAATACACTAAATCAGATATTAAATCAAGAATTGGCTTCCTCCCTAGCAATGGCGCCAATTTGCTCAACTATAAGCTGACATTTCAAAGATAATTAAGTTGTAGTATAGCGTGAAAATACATCGAAACAAATAAAATATAGCAAGATGGTGAGTCCCGGTCGAACTCAGGGAGGCAGAAAACAACTTGATTATAATACTAATTCAGAACTAACTAGTGCTAGAATGGTAGAATATCTATATAATGCAAATCTATTTAGATAATAGTCAGATTGTTCAGACAGAAGAATAACTAGAACTTCAAGAATTAGTAGAAAAAACTACTAGAACTGGTAGAACTAGAACAATGATTTCTCTACTAGAATAAGAGCACCAAAGGTGATCCTTGGTGGCCTTTGGAGAGGTTGGGGAGAGCAGTAGCGGTTCACCAAGGTGGTCTTGATGGATGGTTTAGAGGAAGAGAGCGCTTAGAGATGTCTGGAGATGTCTTGAGGGATAGATGGAGGAAGAGATGCTTTCAAATGGAGGCACTGGGGTCCTTTTTATAGTTAAATTGAGGGGCAAAGCAGATATTAGCTCCCAAACTCTTGAATCAACCTCAAATTAATTAGATTTGTCGATCAGGAGATCAATGGATCTGATTTCACCTCAAAATAACCTTCATAACGCTTTATACGCGCTCATCGTATAGGATTTCACCATGTGTCGGACGCTCAGCCGCTCGCCCAATGCCTCAAGCACTTCATCGCATGTGCGTGCAGGCAATTCACCTCAGCCATCCGATCATATGATCGAACGGCTTAAAACAAGTGCCACACTGCCTTCTGAATCGCACGTGCAACGAGGCATCCAACCGTGCATCATCGAGTGTGTTCTCCACACCGTTTAATCCAACCCCTGATCACTCACCACGCGGCTCACTCTATAATGCTTGATTAAAATCGCGTGGCTCAATTTTGCTTGCGCTCACCACCTCATCAATTTTATGTGTCTCACAATTTGAGCATGTGTCCTACGCTTGTTTTTAAGTGCACTAACCAACGTGCTAAATGTGTGGATTGTCATCAATTTGATTCCGTGCGACACTGCTCTCAATTGTTGGATGACGATCCAACAGTTGTGAGTGATTCTTCCTTGATGAAGGTATGGAGAGGTGGGCGACGTGGCGCTCTTGTAGCTGTTGGATGACGATCCAATAGTCCACAGGGCACGTTGCTTGTGCTTCAATGGATCGGGTGGCAGTGTTGGGCGGTTATGATGCTGCCACATGGTGCCATCGTAGCCATCCATCTTCTTTGCTTCGTAAATGGTGCTGCAAAGCTCCAATCGAGGCGATTCATGCGGCATTGGACTACGATCGCTGATTCGGATCCATCCGAGCAGTCGGATTTAGCATATAGTGTTCAGATTTGTGCCACCTTGCTTCTCGACCTTTGCACTTCTATAGACTTCATAAGCTGCAATGGGAGTCCAATCAAGACGATCTCAGAAGTGTTGGGCAACTATTGTCCTTCTAAACAGATTCGTACAGCTGGATTCATCATCCACGTCGCATTGAATTACCTGCAATTGTTATTACTTCTAAAATAGAACATAATATAGCAATAGTATTTACAAATCTGATAAATCAACTATGATGCAAATTATGCTGCTCATGCATACATTATTCCTAAGTTAAGCTATATGATGTAACATAATTCAGGTAGATTCGGACCTATGAGATCTACGTAATCACTCTGCATGCAACGTGTCGCACCCACGCCAATGCCACACGTTACACCCTTGACGTGCACCGCTGCTACCACCGTAAAAATTACTGTGGGAATCCTTACTTTCCAGAATTGCAAATGGGTCCCTGGAATTCTAATTTAAGATTTCTAAATGAAATCTTAAATCTTTTCTTCTCTCTTCCTCTTAGCTTTTTGAGGCCTTAGGAATTAATGACGTCCCTAAGTCCAAGTACGCCCTATTTATAGACCCAAATTCTATTTAGGGTTTGGTTTAGCTGGGAAAAATAATAAAATTACCCCTTTGTTTGGCTCACCTTACATTTAAGCGCTTTTTAACTTGTTTTGGTCATAAGTTAAGCTATACACCTTGGGTTTGCATGAAACAAGGGTTGTTGGAAAGCTTACAGCAAGAGGAATCCAACGATACCATACATGGTATCATTTTGATGAGGTTTGACTAGTGGTTGAGCCAAAATACATGTTTTTGGCATGTTTTAAGATGTGCTTGTATTTGCACCGAACAACAAATCGTGTCTACGGGTTCAAAGTGACCCGAATCACTCTGAAATGATTTGGAACCTAGATTTTAGGATGTTACAGAAGCAAAGGAAGGATGATTTGGACAAAGGCAGTATAAGGGCTATATATAATGTTGTGCTAAAAGATTTGTTGTGCACAACAATTAAAGCCGCGCATGGGACACGGGCCGCGCATGCATAGTTGCGTGTAGTGCATGCATAGTGAGGTGCATGTGTTGGCCATTGCTTGTTGTGGCTGGCATCACGAAAGAGAGATCCCCACCATTCGATCATGATTTTAGGGCTTAAATCCACGTGTGACATCTCCTCAGATCGCGCTTTACGCATGTGTGATGGCATGTGCATCGCACATGAAGATTCATTGCACAACATGGAGTGTTCATCACCACCTTATCTCCATCAGACGGTTCATAGCCCACCCCTTCTTGCGTGTTGAGGATATGAGTGACTCTGGTCATTGTCGTGGCCCCCTACAGCCACACGATCTTGATCGTGCGATCATATTTTTTCTGTGCATGTGCTAAAATGGACTGCACATTCAAGTTCAATCGCAAGTCCTTTGTTTGAGAGTGTGGAGCGAGCTCCACTACGTTGTACTAGTGCAGATGGAATGAGAGCTGTTGGATCATGGATCCAATGACTGAAATCATAGGATGGCCACTTCTTTAAGCATGTGAGATGCAAGAGTGGTGAGTTTGTGCCCATTGGATGATGATCCAATGACCCAGATCAAAGGTTGGGCATGTATTTAGCTTGGCCAAGTGGATTTGGGCTACTGAGATAGCACTACCTGGAACCATCTAGGCTATCCATCTTCCACTGCTTGTAGGAGACGCTACAGATGTCCAATCGGGTCGATCTTCATGGTGTTGGGCTATGATCATCAACCCGAATCCATCTGTGAGGTCGGATTTGTCATTTGGTGCTCGAATTTGCATCACCCTACCCCTGTCCATTGATCTTCTTTGGATTGTAGATGATGTTATGGAGGTCCGATCAAGGTGATTTTGGAGGTGTTGGACTTCAATCATTGCCCTAATCATATCCATAAAATTAGATCTTCAATCTAAGGCCCAAAAATGTGTCGCCATGTTTCCTAGACATTAAAAGAAGTAAATGAATATGTAATTTACACAAATTGTTCTACATGCATGATGATGGATGTTATGCAATATTTCTAATGCTTGATGCGTATAACTAACCTAGGAACATGCATAAATAGGAATTTTATCCTAAATAAATGTGTATCTATCACAAGCGAAAAGTTGTGCTTGCATGCCTTAGTGCATTAGTTTTTCCTATAGGGAAAAACTTTTTAAGGAAGGTGCTATGCAGCTCCCCCCATGTGCCTATTGGACTCCCTACAGTTCTATACCAGTGAGTTGCTTTCTCCAACAAAGAGAATGGAAACATTTTCATCATCACTGTGTCAAGGTTGACATTTCATGGTTTGATCGTTCCAACAAATGGACCAAAATCTTCCAAATGCTGAAAGTGATCTTCAATAGAGTTCCAATGATAAAAGTTCTAGATTAAACTAATCACATTTGGTTTCAATTCGAATGCATCCCTTCCCTCGAGGACCTTGACATACGGCTTAATTTGGAGTGTGGATCGGTCAGAAAAATCTCAAAGAGCCCTAGGTGACTTTAGTGCATTTGGTTGATTTTGTGGATTTCGCATCTCACGAAGTGTGTTCATGATGGCCTCAATCTACTACTAGTGATGCTAGTAAGTAGCAATTATTTGTGTGCCCGCAATAGGGTGGTGGGGTCAAGGTTCTATCCCTCTCCATTAGGCAAGTTCTATGCCATGTTAAATGAGGTGGAGTCACCTAATTCAATTTTCCTTCTTGGGTTATCAAGCAATTCAACCAATTCAGCGTGTTGTGATCTCTTGCCAGACATACACCGTTATAAAAGAATGGGAGGGAAAAGAAGAGACAGAGGAGACAAAAAGGGATGTGTGTGTAACCCAACAAATCAAGAAAGTAGGCTAGCCCTAAATGGTATCTTAAGACCTAAGCCTAGGTCAGAATAACTAAACTTGTTAGTAGATGAATCCTCCTTCCTACAGCTAATCCAGCCAAGTGGTTACAACGGTCTTAAGGAGAAGGTTCCTCCCCACAATTGCAGGGTTCCTTTGAACTCCCCAACCACGGTCATTTGATGCTACCCCACAACCTAGACACCGGGTTTCATTATAGGAATTAAAATGTAATTACTTTACAAGCCCAGATACTCTTTCAAGACTAGAAATTCAAGTCCTAGGGCCAACGTCTACCCTTTTTTAATTTAAGCTTGGGATGCAAGTGTATAAGGATTGTGATGGGCCCTTAATATGGGGTTGTTGACCTTAATAATCTTTTCACAAGTGTAGTGCAAAGCAAACAACCAACAATGCCCTTGCCTTGAGAATTCTTCAATCCAAATATTTTAAGGTTTATGCTTGGATTTAACCCCTTATCTAGTGTTTCAATATTTAATCCATTCAAACAAGTTTCTTGAAAGAAGACAGAGAAAACACTATAAGTTAGAAATGAATAATACAAAACAAGAATAAATTAAATGATAATGGTGAATAAAATTTATGAGTTGCCTCCCTAGCAATGGTGCCAAAAACTGATGTACCATACATAGTTAATTAGCCATTGTTAAGTTACAATATAGGGAATAAGGTAATTGACAAATTTTATAAATTTATACTGGTTAAGTTCAGGTCGTTCGCTGGGAGGCTAAATTAGCATAAGATTCACCATTTATTCTTAGTTTAATTCGTATTCTTTTAATTAATAATTACTATAATTAACTATCTTATACTTAACTTATATGCATAACCATTATATAACTTACATAATATATACTTACTAGTTACTTAATAACATAAATATTACTAATTACTTAAATTATAGTTAACTAATACATACTTAATTTACTTATAATTACTTCTACACTTAAGTTATATAAGTAATTAATACATACATTAACTAAGATACTAGATTCACTTAATTAAACTATAAACAAATTACTAATCTAACTAATACATTAATTACATTATAATTACTAAGTTACTTAGGATTACTACTTAATTTATACTACTACTTAATAGTATAGTATAAATATAGTTAAAGTGTAATTAACCATAATAATTAACTATATAATGAACTAACTACTTAATTAACTAATTAATTACTACAATATGTTATACACATGAATAATTACATAAAAATGAACAATAAATGCATGGCAATCATTCTATAATGAAAAGAAAAGACTTACATTGAATTGGTAAAAAGAATTATACAAAAATGTTGTTTTAGAAAAACACATGTAATCACATTTATGTATCAACAACTAAGGTATATTCACATTTAATACTTAGGCAAAATCTTTAAAAAATCACTTTTGTTATCCTTGTTTGATTTCCTTTCTGGTGGTGGTGTTGTTTATCTTCTTTGGACCACCACATAAAAAGATTTCTAAAAAAAGTGATTCATTTTAGGAGTTGCCTACAGGGGATTTCTACTTTGGGGTTTTATTTTCTCTCTTAGGCACACAATCAATTTAAAGGAATTGGATTCCACCAACTCCAAACTTGATTGCCTTATTGTGTGAAGCACTTTCAAACTTGTTTGAATACACTAAAAAGTGAGAATCCTAAAATCTACATCATCTATATTAAACACTGAAAATCATTCACCATAATCTTTATTTACATACTCCCTATTTCGGCTTGGGCTTCCCAATCCCACCCAATTCACACATACACATAAAAAAGAAATAATCGAACATTACCCTAATCAATGCCCTTCATTTTTCATCCACTTCCAAGTTTCCTAAGCCTAACTAAAATTTGTAGTGACTTGACCCTTAAAGACTTCATTCAATTTTAGACTTGAAATCCGAATTTTAAGATTTCTCTAATTGATCCTAATTCCCTTAATCAAACCTAGTTAAAATTAAGAGAGAAGTCAAACGACGGGAAGGGGTTTATACAAGCCCTCGCTGATTTTCTCGAGACATGCTTGGGCCCAAGCCACCTCTTCTAGTCTAGCTAGGTTAATTTTGGGAAGTAGAATTCATTACTGATTTCTTGATTTTCAGGTCCCAAGTCTTAGGTCATTTCTAAGAAGTCAACCTTAAGTTAGGATTAGAGATTTTGTTTGCCTGATTGCACACGTTTCTCTCATCTCTTCCCTTCTCTCCTCCCCATTCTCTTCATATATGCATAGGCATCGACCCTGAAATCCACACTTGGAGGGACCATTTGATTCCACCCCCCGCACAAATTAAAAGACCGTCTTCTTCTTATTTGCATATTTCTAAAAAATGGAAAATCCATAAAGCGAGTTCAGATATGCCTCCACCTCCACACCACCTAACTCTAACCCTCTAGAATCTAACTTTCCCCCACCACCACAGCATGATCTTCCTAACCTTGATTTGGGATTAGGACATCCACAAAACCCTGAGCAACCTAAGAAAAACCCACCCAATGCCCTTCTCTTGATGGTTGAGCAACTAGCTCAGCTTCAAGCGAATTAGCAGGACCTAGTGAGGACTATAATAAACCTAGCCAACCAAAGACCACTCCTAAAGGATCCTTCAAATTATCAAGACCTAGGGTGGTCAAACCAGAAGGGGATTTCAAAATCAAGCCAATTATTCTGAACCTTATTAAGCATTTTCATCACCTTTCAAGAGAGGATCCTTTTAGCCATCTTGAGGAATTAACCACCCTCGCCCAAACTACCCACTCTCGTAATGTACGGGAAGATTTGTGACTTATGAGGCTTCTTCCTCTCTCCCTCAAGGATATGGCAGCTTATTGGTTCAACATAGTTTGTAGACCTATCACCAGTTAGCCTCAACTAAAAAGTACTTTCCTAAAGAAATTTTCCCGATTGGTCGTACAAATGCTTTAAGAAGATCTATTATGACCTTTCAACAAAAATCTGGTGAGACTTTACATGATTCTTGGGAAAGAACTATTAAGAAGTTGCCTGCGCCACGAGATTTCATTATGGCAGCTCATGCAGATCTTCTATCATGGATTAGAAGATCAACGTAGATGTTTCGTCGGTGCCTTGTATGGCGGCAAGTTCTTAAACATGGATGCTGAGTGTGCATATGAACATTTTGAAGAAATGAGTGAATACTCGTTTAATCACATTTCCATAAACACTTTTGGAAGAACCACTAACCTGTAGTTTGTTGTTCACGAGATAGGCACTCAATCCATCCCCATAACCCAAGATAACATACAAATGATCGCCCAAAGACTCGACCAAATGCAGATAAATCAAAAGAAAATTGAGGAAAGACTTAGCACATCCAATCAAGCTTCACATATAACCCCACCAACATCCTTAAAAGAGAAAACCTGCACAATGTTGGTGTTGCCCCTGAGAATAATCTTTTCCCTGAGTCTTCACATGATTTACCTGGGACTTTCAATTATATGAATGCTAATCACAAACCAACCACCAAAAAATATTTTTGCTCTCCAAGAGTACCTTAGGAATCACTCCAACTCTAACAATGCAAATTGGAGGAACTACCTGACTCACACCTGGAACAATCCGGTTACTCCCCAAAGACAAAACCAGTTTGGGAACTACGGGCAAAGTCAAACCTTTTACCAACCTGGGCCATCCCAAGAAGACAAAAATTCCTAGGTCATGAAAACCTTGCAGGGCATGCAGCCTCAAGTATCGGAGGTAACCCATGTTGTTACAAATCTTCAAAATTAGATCGGGAATACTCCAATTCAAAGACTTGCTACCAACTTACCTTTCTAGCACATGCCCAATCCCAACAACTAGAGGAACCATTACCAAGGCGGGAATCAAAATCAAAACCATTCTGGACGGCCTCCCATAAACCCATCACCGCAGCACCCCCTAGGTTTTCACCAACACTAGGCCCCCCAACCTCCTCCCAGGAACAACCACACTGCGAATGCAATCACTCCGAGGAGCGGGAAGACTACCCAAGATCTTGGGCCTTCTCCCCACTCAAATGCAGGTTGACACTACTCCTACCCTAGCTCAAGAAAAAGAAAAACAACAATCCCAAAGCACAAACCCTATTTCTTTTCCTCAAGCACTTCACTCCACTACCCCCAAGAAAAATAAATCTGAGCCCTCTCACCATGAACTCATGGACATATTTAGGCAAGTTGAGATCAATATTCCCCTCCTAGATGCCATTCAGAACATCCCTACCTACGCCAAATTTTTGAAAGACATGTGTACTCCAAAAGGTAGACTAAGAATCTAGGATGGGTGGTCCTCTCAGAGATAACTCCGTTGTGTAGAGCATGCTACCTCTGAAGAAAAAGGACCCGAGCACACCTCTCATTTCGGTTGTCATAAATGACACCACTTTTGATCTTTCCCTTCTTGATTTAGGTGCCTCTATCAATCTCATCCCCGCTATTTTATTTAAAGAATTCAAGTTCGGAGAATTAAAACCCATTGAGGTTACATTTCAGTTAGCCGACCAATCTACCATCAAAAGAAAGGGGATTGTCGAGGATGTAATCATCAAGGTCCAGAACTATCTATTTCCAGTTGATTTTATGGTTCTAGACATTGAGGTACCTAAAACTCTCAAAAATGCCCTATTGATGAGAAAAATCTATGCAAAAACGTTGAGTTTTGAAAACCCGTGGTTGTAGTGCGATTTGTGAGGAAATCCGTCAACAAATAAATTTGCCGAAATTCAAAAGAAATTCAGAGTCAAACACAAGGAGGCTATGTTGATTTGGAATCTGTGATTTTTTTTTTGTAATTTGTGTTTAGAAGTGAGATAATCACAATGAATCGATACTATACTAAAGAGAGAGAGAGAGAGAACAAAACACTTTTATAACAGAGATATTGTTTTTACAACTAGAAGCTGGAAATATTACAACTAAAAAGCGGTAAATCTACTCTAATAGTTGTTGGAGGTCGAGCCAGAATGGGGCGATGCTTGGAAGATGTAGAGTGGAGACGAAAGATGGAGAACAAAGCGGGAAGAACTAGGGGCGAGGCAGGGCGTCGCCATCGCGGGATCCATTTCTGGAATGGGGGTGAGAAGACGACCACGAGAGCTCCATGAACAGGGTGAGAAGTGGTCAAAATTTTGATTTTAACTCTAAAGGAGCATCCCAGGTTTGGGATAAGCTTCTTTTGAGCTTTGTAGAGGGAGAAAAGTGAAGGAAGGGATGAAAGATATATGGGGGGCATAGGCCCTTTTATAAGTGTAGAGGATAAGGGAAAATAGTTCATTTTAACCTTCAAACATTAATGTTGGGGTCTTCCATGACAGATAAAACCATCACTAAAGACCTGAATTTGCATGACGTGCATGTGCCTCCTCGCCTCCTCGCACTCAACGCATGCATCACGCACATGAGCTCTTAGCCATATGATCAAGTGGTCGAATGGCTTAAAAGCCCTCGACGCCTGCTCGGGCATCTCGTTGCACCACATCTCACCCATTTGCGTCGCTCATGCTTCATCCAACAGCTAAAATCGGCCTCGCCTTGCACCTGCATTGAATTGAGGCGCGCGGCAGCTTCGAACCTATGCCCTCATCTCACACGTGGAGCGCCCAACCAACACACCAAGGCCAAGACTTCGTCGCGTTTCCATCCAAGGACCAAACGCTCGTGATCGTTGGATCAAGATCCAACGGCCCAGATCTGATCACGTGGTTCAAGAGAGAAAAGGAGTGGCTGGACCTCGCTCTTTTAGCTGGGCCTGTTTGGGTGGCTGAGATGGCACCACGTGGCACCATCTTGGCTGTCCAACTTCATATGCTCGTAGGTGGTACCACGGATGTCGAATTGGACCGATTTTTACATCGTTGGGCTATGATCGTCGATCCGAACCCAACCATGTAGTCAGATTTGTTGTTTGATGAATGGATTTACACCACCTAGCCACTAGACCTATCATCCTTCTCAAACTGCATCTGATGCTACGGAAGTCCAATCAAGGCGATATTAGGGTTGTTGAACTTCGATCATCGCCTTGATTAGATTCGTACGATTAGATCTTCAATCCACGGCCCCGATTAAATATCGCCTATCCCTGACCACCAAAAAGAGTAAATTACTATACAAATTATACAATTTGACCTAAATGCATGATGATGCATGTTATTCAAGATTTATAATGCATGATGCTTCTACGATACTAAAAACATGCATAAATAGACATTTTAGGTTACTTAGATGCATACACATAACTTAGATGCATACACATCACACCCCCACGCCTTTCTTTTGCTAGTCCCTAGCAAAACTATATGCAATTTATAAAAGATTTAGGATTGGATTTCTAGGGCAAGAGTTATTTTTCAACACTTAGGGATTTCAACTTAGATCTGAACTATAGAGACACAACAGCACCTAGGTGTCTTCCAAAATGTAAACTGCCTCAAGCCCTTGCCTTAGTCAAAGAAGGACCTTTTTCTTCTTCATTTTTAATTTTTTTGGATTTTTGAGTTTAGAGTTTCAGAGCAGCTTTCTATGACCACTCAAACCACCCAAAACTCGATGAGAACTCTAAGTTCTCATCTTTATGTGTGAAATGCGATAGACTCACTGATCGACAATCAGAATGGACTTCAGGTTTCCACACCCTAAGTGACCTTAAAAAGGAATTCTGCCTAAAGCTGTATCTATTCGACAGGTAGCTTTCTCCCTACTTTTATTTTTATAGGGTCAACACAAGGGCTAACCCAATGTATATCTCCCCAGCTTATTCTACTTTGTTTCCTCCTAAGTGTTTAGGAATTAAACTTGCATTTTTGTGAGCTAGATCCTAGACAACTGACTAATGGGCTGTTACCCACGATAACATGCCAGCCATACTCGTGCGGTGAAGTGTGGCTTATTTCTTTCTTCTTTTCTTCTTTTCTTTTTTTTTTTGGATACTTTTCTTTTTCTTTTCTTTCCCTTTTTTTTTAAGTAGGTGGCTTTCCTGATCTAAGATTTACCAAAAGGTAGCAAGATGAGAATGGTCGTGTGGCTGGGCTTTGGACAACCTACCAATGGGCTGTTACCCATGATAACCTGCCAGCCATACCACCCTAGAAGGATCATTAGCTACCCAATTTCCGTTAAAACCATCGAAAAGTGAGTCAGTGCAAATAGTGTGTAGATGCTTAGACTTAAAGTCCCCTCAAATCAGAGGGTGGGTTAATAAGTCGTGTACTTATCACCTCAACTTATTTAACCAATTTGAAATAAGTTCATCATGGTGAGGACTCGGTAAACAAATCCACATTTTAGTGGACACCTTAGTTGTTTAAGCCCAAAGACCTGAATGGTCTAAGTGTTCTGATCTTACGTATTATTTCCTAAGGTTGCTTTTCCTAATTCAATATTCTTTTTAATAGTAAAAAGAAAAAATAAGGAACATTTATAAGAAATCCATAGAGCTGACAATATGATTCAGAAAATGAATCCACCCCCCCATGCCTAACTCATGCAATGTCCTCATTGAAAATAAAAGGCATGAGAATAACGGTAGAATGAAGAAAATATCACCTATATTCCATGATGTTTGGGTCAACTCTGAGTCAGAATGTATAAGTGCTGAGTTCAATGCCACCAGCCAAAGAAGTCACATTAAGGTTAAAGCATCCTTGTCGAAGATGGGTTCTAGAATAACACGGTCAACATAAGGTTTCAGACGTTCTCTGTTGACCTTGAAAGAATTACCTATCTTTGGGTTAGAGATCTCAACAGCTCCATTGGGAAATATTCGATCGATGATGAATGGGCCATCCTACTTTGACCTAAGCTTGCAGGGAAAGAGCTTAAGTCAAGAATCAAAGAGCTAAATCATCTCATTCGGCTCAAAGCTCTTGCGGGAAATCAGTTGGTCATGAAGAGCTTTGGTCTGAGCCTTATAGATCTTGGCATTCTCGTATGCATCATTTCTAAGCTCCTCCAACTCAGATAGTTGAACCTTCTGGTCTTTCCTGCTAAACTTAAATCAAAGATGCAATTCTTGATTGCCCAGAATGCCAAATGTTCAATCTCTATGGGTAAATGACATGCCTTCCCATACACCAGACGAAATGATGACATGTCGATAGACATTTTGTACGCCGTACGGTAGGCCCAAAGAGCATCCTCAAGCTTTTGAGTCCAATCTTTTCGATCAGGTCTAACCGTCTTTTGCAGGATGTTCTTGACCTCCCAATTGGAGATCTTGGCCTGTCCGTTCATCTAAGGGTGGTAAGCTATGGAGATTCGGTGATTTACCTCGCATTTTGCCAATAAATTACGGAACTGGGCATTTGTGAAGTGAGAACCACCATCGCTGATGATGGCCCTTGGAATCCCGAACCGACTGAAGATATTCTTCTTGACAAAATCCATGACCACCTTGTGGTCATTAGTTCAGGTGGGAATAGCCTTGATCCACTTGGACACGTAATCAACAGCGAAAAGAATGTACTGGTGTTCAAATGAAGGAAGGAAGGGTCCCACGAAATCGATGCCCCAAACGTCGAAGATTTCGACAGGAAGAATCGAGTTTAGAGGCATCATGTCTCTCTTGGTTATGCTCCCGAGTGCCTAACATCGGGAACACGACCTCGAGAATTCTTAGGCATCCTTGAATAAAGATGACCAATAGAATCCAAATTGAAGTATTTTTGCAGCTATCTTTTTCCCAGAGAAATGTCCACCACATGCAGATGCATGGCAGAACCCAAGTATGCTTTGAAACTCATTCTCGGGAACACATCGACAAATAATCTAATCAGAGCTGATGTGATACAATTCAGAGTCATCCCAGAAGTAATATTTGACCTCAGATTTGAGTCTATCCTGTTGTTGCTTGGTCGAATCCTGGGGGATTTGATCAATAGCCAAATAATTTACTACGTTTGCAAACCAAGGGGTTTGGACACCTGAAACTGCCAAAATGGTCTCGTCCGAAAAAGTATCAGTAATCGGAATATCACAGACAAGAAGAATCACTTAGAAGCCTCGAAAGATGATCCGCCACCACATTCTGTGCTCCAGATTTATCTTTGATTTCAAGAGCGAATTTTTGAAGCAGAAGAATCCATCGGATGAGATGGGGTTTGGCAACCTTCTTGGCCAAGAGATATCTCAAGTTCGAGTGGTCGGTGAAAATTATGACATGAGACCCTAAGAGATAAGCCCTGAATTTTTCTAAGGCAAATACTATAACTAGCAATTCCTTCTCAGTAACAGTGTAATTCTTCTAGGCCTCATCCAGAGTTTTGCTAGCATAGTAGATGACAGAGGGCATTCTGTCGATCTTTTGACCCAAAACAACCTCGACCGCATAATCAGAAGCGTCGGTCATGATCTCAATTGGGGTTGTCAAGACCGATAGTTGCAACAACGGAGCACAAGTGACTACCATTTTAAGAAAATTGAATGCCTTGTGACATGATTCATTGAAATCAAACGGCGTATCTTTCACGACAAGGTTCCTCAAAGGTCAAGCAACCTTGGAGAAATCCTTGATGAACCTCCTATAGAATCCCACATGATCGAGAAATAAGCAAATTGTTTAGCAGATGTGGGAGGAGGAAGTTTGGAAATAGCATCGACCTTGACTTTGTTGACCTCAATTCCCCATTCAGAGATTACATGCCCCAAGACAATACCCTCTTATGTCATGGAATGACTCTTTTCCAAGCTAAGGACCAATCTTATTTTGATGCATCTTTTAAGGATCAATTTGAGATTAACCAAGCAAGATTCAAACAAATCTTCGAAAATGGAGAAATTGTCCATGAAAACTTCCATAAATTCTCCCACCATGTCAGAAAAAATGGCTATCTTACACCTTTGAAAAGTCGCAGGTGCATTGCAAAGCCCGAGTGGCATCCTACGGAAAGCAAAGGTTACGTAGGGACAGGTGAAAGTCGTCTTTTCCTGATCCTCGGGATGGATAGGGACTTGATCGTATCCAAGTAACCATCCAGGAAACCGTACTTTTGCCCAACTAGTCTTTCAAGGATTTGATCAATGAAGGGCAAAGGGAAATGATCCCTTTTCATGGTTGTGGTCAAGTCCCTGTAATCGATATAGATCCTCTAGGAGGATGCTGAACGAGTTGTGATAGATTCTCCTTTCATGTTAGTCACAACAGTAATCCCGACTTTCTTGGGAATAATTTGCACGGGACATACCCATAGACTATCTGAGATCAGATAGATGATTCCTGCATTAAGCCACTTAATAATTTCCTTCTTAACCACTTCTCACATATTAGAGTTCAAACTCCTCTGCATCTGGCAAGAAGGGCGGGATCCATCTTCCATGAAAATTCAGTGCTTGCAGTAAGATAGCTCAATCCCGGTAAGGTCATGGATGGTCCAACCAATTGCCTCTTTATGTTCTTTAAAGACCTTGATCAATTTTATCTCCTGCTTCTTAGTCAATCTAGAATAGATAATCACAAGGAGCATCTTCTTAGGTCCTAAAAATTGATATTTCAAATTCTCAGGCAATGGCATCAGTTCGAGTTGGGGCGGGTCTACGAAGGAAGGTAAGGAGGATGCTGATGAAGATTCATCAGGACGATCAAGAGGAAGAGGTTGAAAGTCAACAAAATCAGCAACCTCTTCAGAATGTGGCAAGTTTGCCACGTCGAGTTGTGGGTTGGGTAGGAAGAACTCTCAATAGCAGATACAGCCATACACGTCTCAATATTTAAATGATCTTCCTCGAGTTCCCTATAAATCCACAATCCTCAAATTTATTAATCGCCTTGAAAATATCTAATTTCAGTTTCTGATCCCCAAAGACGATTTCCATGCTACCGCTCTCACAGAGGATATTGGCCTTAGCGGAAGCCAGGAACGGATGCCCCAGAATGATGGGCGTGTTCCTTAAATTCTCAAGTACATCCTTGTCAAGGACAAGGAAATCTATAGGAAAATAGAAGTCCTTAACCTTGACAATAATATCATCAATAACGCCTCTCAGATTTGTGACCGAACAGTCCACTAACTACAGCGTTACTAAGGTCGGCCGAAGTTCACCTAATCCGAACTTCTCATAAAGAGAATTTAGAATTAGGTTAAGGGATGCACTTAGATCCAAGAATGCCCAATCAAAAGTGTAATCTCCGGTAACACATGAAACCAGAGTGCCTAGTCAAAAGTGTAATCTCCGATAAAACATGAAATCAATGGGGCACCTGCATCTCTCTCTTTTGGAGGAGGGTGATGCTGGATAACAGAACAAGCCTGCTCGGAGAGTATCACCTTCCTCGGAACAGATTCCTTCGACTTACGCTTCTGGGTGCATAAATCCTTTAAGAAGTTAGCATAAGCCAGTATTTGTTTGATAGCAACAAGGAGCAGGATATTGATTTCAACATTCTTGAATATATTCAAGAGCTCCGCATCACTATCAACAGGCTTCTTCTTCCTAGGTTTAATCAAGGCCTCAGGCAAGGGTACATGAGTCAAATCCTCGGAATCAGGTTCCTGAGCCTTGATTTCTTCTTCAGAGTTCTCCTTTCTTTCCTCAGGCTCACCATGGTTTTCTTGACTTAAGCAAGGTAGTTGTGGGTCCTAGGTTTGCCTTCCACTCCTCAAAGTAACAGAGTTGGCAGATGCGTATGGGTTTGGGTCTTAGGGAGGGTTACGAAAGATCAGAGGGGCTTGATTAGCCAGAAACCCTGAATTTGATGAAGAAACAGAAGAGGAAGGACCCTGCTCAACCACCTGAGCATGTGCGTGTGGGTCCCTCTGATTCACGTACCCTTGGGCTTGATTACCTAGATTCTGTATGTTACGCGGGTTGGGTACGGGTTGAGATGGCAGAGATTCAGGCTGACGGGTATTAGCAATGAACCCAGTTTGCAAGTTGTCCAGCGAAGTTTTCATTTGTTGCATGAGCTGGAGCATAGATCATTGCATCTCTACCACCTGACGATTCAAATCAGCTTGCCCTACGGGTTGATAAGCATTCCAAACTGACTGATTGACCTGATATGGAGGAAGCTGAGTATAAACATGACCTTGACCCATTGGTCATTACGGAGCATAGTTGCTAGGTCGAAATTGGGTCTGCTGCCCCGATTTTTTCCAGGAGAAGTTAGGGTGGTTCCTCTAACCCGGATTATAAGCATCGGAATAAGGGTTGGACCTAATGTTCTCCTGTACAGCATAGACATCCTCATAGGGTAAGGATGGGGAGAAAGAAAGGGAGGGATCAAAGAAACTAGGATCAAAGGCCCCAGTTTGGAACCCGTGGGGTTCAAAGTAATGCTGGCTCACAAGTTAAGCCTCATCTAGTTGATTAACGAACTCCTATTCAGAAGGAGCTCGCGAAGAATGGAATCCCGAATTTTGGGATTAAGTGGATTGAGAATTGTTCACAAGTTTCCAGCCATCCACTCCATCCTTTTGGAAACTAGGTCCACCTTATCTAGTTTATTACAAATCAGCTCCATATCGAATGAATGAGAGTCATGAACCTCATTAACATTTGATCTGGGTTGTTGGGATCGATTAAGCGTATCCATGGTGGCATGATTGATCGAATTTTCACTCATTTCCTCGAACAAATCATGCACACTATGTGCTTCTTTGTTGAGGAAATTGCCTCTGCAAGAAGCATCCACGTGATTTCTGAGTTGCTCAGTCAACCCCTAGAAAAAGATCTGCACGAGTTGTCATTTCGGCACCTAATGGTGTGGACACTTCCGCAATAGATCCTAGAATCGCTCCCAGGCACCATGAAAATGCTCCCCCAGCCGCTGGACGAAAGTAGTAATCGCTTGCCTCAGTGCATTGGTACGCCCAACTAGAAAGAATTTCTTTAAGAAAGTCGATTTAAGACCATTTCAAGTTGCTATCGACCTTCCCATGGTCCTATGCCAATGAGAAGCCCTATCCCTAGGAGAGTGGGGAAAGAGCCCCATGATCATTTGCTCTTTGTCCACGTTTCGTGCTTTGGTGGTTTGGACCAAAGTGGTCAAGCCCTCCAGATGCTGAAACGGGTCTTCAGAGCCAAGCCCATGAAAGTTTTTGATCAGACTTAACACCTAGGTCTTGATTTCTACGTCTCCGACAGGAATCTAGACACTGAGACGTTCCCCGTAATTTGAAGGATCATAAAAATCCTTCAAGGGTTGAGTGCCTTGAATTCTCCGGAACCATTCTTTCCTTCTCTGCATTTGTTCCAGCTTTCGTTGAAACATCTCTTGTTGATTCTGAGGCAGAGGAGGTTGTTGATCTGCCATGGGATCAAATTGGCCAAAATTCAATCTACGCCACCTAGAATGATCTAATGGTCCTTCCAATTAAGGATTCAATGACCTCCTTCCAAGCATAAATTAGGAAGATGTCAGAAGGACTAGGGATAAGAACCCTACAGCACCACAAAACAAGCCTGTCCTTAAGTTTGGTAGCCTAAGGGCCTAAGCTTCAAGACAGATTCAAACCACAATATGAATTTAGTGTTGTCCTTAATCCAAAAGCTAGTTAAGTTGGGATGAAAAGACAAGGGAAGCATGTCCCGAAGGCCACTAATTATGCCAAACCCGTGCCTGCATAAGTCATTTGGCAATCCGGCCACCCAACTTAGCACCTTCTGGAGAAAGTAGACGTCACAAATTCACACCATAGTTCGAGAAATACCCTGAACCAACGGATGAATCCTAAGGCCAATGTCTACTTGATTTTAACTTAGGCTGAGGGTTGTAGTGCTTATGGAATGTGGTGGGTCCTTAAAATGGGTTGTGACCTTAATGATTGATTGAATATGTGTGAGTGCATGCACAACCAAGGTTTTCAAGAAAGATTATTTGGATGAGTGGATTTTAAGATTCAAATCTTGCTTAAGTAGCTTTTAGGGTTTAGAATTAGGTAAATTCAATCATCTTCAAGAGGCAAACCAAATATTCAAAACACGGGTGAAGATCTTTTCCTTTTGAAATAAAAAGTAAAGTGGAGTGCCTGGTATTGACCTAAAATGTAAACCCTAAGGGGAAGCTACATGATGAGTTAATTTTAGATGAAGTGGTGCGGCCCAAACAACTCAAACAATTGGCCTTAATGCACCACTGAGTTAGGCACATAGGTGGTTACCTAATCTGATTTCTACTCAATTATGTGTTTAGGTGTGTCTACCGATTCCAAAGATCGGTTGACCAGTTGAGTTTGAAAATCAGAAGAGGTTGTGTACCTCTGTGTTTTTTTCTTTTAGATTTTTTTTTCTTTTTATAAGCAGTGGGTGGGATGAGTGGAGGTGGAAATCAAAGCATCCAAACTAATCCTAAGATTTATAAGAACACCGAGATTAATTATGGCTTGAATTAGGGTTATGGAATGAAATCTATGAAGGGGGGAGGAATGGGGAGCACTTACAATTGTCTTCAACTGCACTTTACTCCTTTCTACTGCTTGAAGATTCCCAGTTGAAGTACCTGCAAAACAATAGAAAAGAAATAAAAGCAAACTAGAAAATGGATAAGTGCGCAGAAATGTCGAAAGGAAATCAAGATTCATCGCCTCCCCGACAACGACGCCAAAAGGATGATGTGGAAAATCTACACAAAAAGGTTGAGTTTTGAAAACCCGTCGTTGAAGTGCGATTTGCAAGGAAATCCATCAACAAATAAATTTGCCAAAATTAAAAAGAAATTCTGAGTCGAACACAAGCAGGCTACGTCGATTTGAAATCCGCAATTATTTTCTTTTTTCTAATTTTTGTTTAAAAGCGAGATAATCATAATGAATCAATATTATACTAAAGTGAGAGATAGAGAGAAAGAGAGAGAGATAGAACAAAACATTTTTATAACAGAGATATTATTTTTACAAGTAGAAAGCAGAAAATATTACAACTAGAAAGCGGTAAATCTACTCTAGAAAGCAGTAAAGAGAAGGGAGGTGAGAAATTATCCTCCTCGACAGTGGCTTGGAGGATAAGCCAGAACGAGGAGAAGCCTGGAAGACATGGAGCGGAGACGAAAGAGGGAGAATGAAACGGGAACTGGGGGCGAGGCAGGATGTCATCGTTATGGGATCCACTTTCGGAATGGGGGTGAGAAGACCACGGGAGCTCCCCGAATGGGGTGAGAAGTGGTCAAAATTTTGATTTTAACTCTAAAGGAGCATCCCAGGTTTAGGAGCTTCTTTAGAGCTTTGGAGAGGGAGAGAGGTGAAGGAAGGGATGAATGATATGTGGCGAGCATAGATCTTTTTATAGATGTAGAAATTGGGGGCAAATAGGTCATTTTAACCTTAAAACAATAATGTAGGGGTCTTTAGTGACAGATAAAACTGTCACTAAAGACATGAACAAGGGCGACGTGCGTGCGCCTCCCCGCCTCCACGTGCTCAACGCATGCATCATGCACACAATCACTCAGTCGTCCAATCAAGTGATCGGATAGCTTAAAAGCCCTTAGCGTCGCTTCTTCAACATGCCCAATGCCCGTACGTGCGATTACGCGTGGGCTTGGGCATCTGATATTGCGTACGCCTGCCCGCGCATCTCATTGCACCACATCTCACCCATCTATGTCGCTCATGCTTCATTCAACGACCGAAACCTACCGCGCCTTGCACCCACGCGGAATTAACGTGCGCGATGAGCTTCGAACCTGCACCCTCATCTTGCGCGTGGAGCACTCAACCAACGTGCCAAGGTCGGTACTTCGTCGAGTTTCCATCCAAGGCACGTACGCTCGTGGCCATTGGATCAAGATCCAATGGCCCAGACCTGATCGAGCGGTTGAGAGAGAGGGAGCGGCTGGTCCTCACTCTTTTAGCTGGGTCGATTTGGGCGGCTGAGATGGCGCCACGTGGCACCATCTTGGCCGCTGGTGCATACTCAAATAGTCTTTATTAAAATGGTGATATTAATGTCGAAATGAGTATAGTGAGTTAACCTAAGTCAAGTTTACACCAGTTTTACAAAATTTTTAACCTGGACTACTTGATTTTATCTTGATCACTTTTAGGCCCAGGGTCAATCTCAAGGAGGTGAGGATTAGGAGATTTACAAAGTTTCTACGCCTTTTCTTCCTTGCACTTATTATGTTTTTGGTTTTCTTGATTTTTAGATTTTTTTTCTTTTTTTTTCCGATAAACTTATTCTTGAGGCACACCTTCAAACAGGTCCTTGGCTATACTCCAAAATATAATGAATCCTGTCTCGCCACACACGAGACTGTGTGCCTGCAAATCAAGATTTATCTTTTCTATTTTATACTTTTTTTAGTCTTTTTAGTAGTAGGAAGAAAAGACAAATTGAAAACAAAATAGAATGCAATAAAAAAAATACTTAGCTTACTATATCTATATATGTATATGATGTAAACACATTTACACTACTTAAGATGTCTATTTATGCATGTTCTTAAGCATAGGATTGCATTACATGCTATAAATATTGCATAACATCCATCATCTTGCATTTAGAGTAGTTTGAATAAAATGGAGGTTAATTGTCTCCTTTTATGTGCTTGGACAGGGCAAACTTTTTATCAGGGCCTCGGATCGAAGATCCAACCGTACAGATGTGATCAGGGCGACGATTGGAGTTCAACGACTCCAAGATCGCCCTAATCAGGCATCTGTAGCATCTGATAGTGATCGAGGAACCCTAGAAGATCAAGGGCCAAGATGGTGTAAATCTGCACTTCAAACGACAAATCCGATCGTACGGATGGATTCGGATCGATGATCGCAGCCTAACGACGCAAAAATTGAGTCAATCCGACACTCGTGGCACCATCTACAACATCCAGAAGATGGACGGTCGAGATGGTGCCACATGGAGCCATCTCAACCGCCCAAATGCCCGCACGCACCCGCTGAAGCTCCCGCATCCGCCCCTCACCGCCGTTGGATCAAGATCCAACAGCTATGGATGCGACGCCTTGAAATCGACAGCACGACCATTTGGGCGAGGCAGCGTAGTGGTCCAGAGCCTTAACGCGAGGCGCGGATGCGAGTTCGAGTCATAGCAAGCGGGTAAGCAGTGCAGAATCGCGTAAGCGGGCGAGCGTCAGATCTTGATCTGGCGGCCATCCGTGCTCAATAGCATTGACGCACTATCGCACGCCCGCACCACACGCGGCATCTCACGCGGGTGGGCACGCATTGAGGAGCGGGGGAGGCGCATCTTAAGCCGTCCGATCTCGCGATCGGACGGCTGAGATTCGTTGAACGTGCGGCGAGCATTAGGTGCAAGTAGACGAGCGGGCACGCACGAGCAACGCCCACTACGCCTACGATGGGGCTTTAGCGACGATTTTATCTGTCACTAAAGACCCCTTATTTAATGTTTTAAAGATGTAATGACCAATTTGCCCCCACTCCTTGCAACTATAAAAGGAGACCCCCTCCATATGAAATTCTCATCCCTTCCTTCTCTTCTCTACCTCTCCAAAGCTCAAGAGAAGCTTGTCCCACACCCAGGATGCTCCTCACGAGATAAAGTCCAAATTTTCGTCCCCTTTCAGAAGTGGATCCCGCGACGACGACGACGTGCTGCCCCGTTCCCGTTCTTCTGCTTCGTCCTCCTTCGTCCTTCTTCGTCCTCCTTCATCCAGGCCTCGTCCCGTCCAACTCGTCCTCCAAGCGACCATAGAGGAGGATATCTCTCTCCCTATTCTTTTTACTGCTTTCTAATACAGATTTACAACTTTCTAGATTAGTTCTGCTCATCCTCCAAGCGACCGTCGAGGAGGATATTTCTCCCTATATTCTTTTAATACTTTCTAGAGTAGATTTATTGCTTTCTAGTGTAATCATTTTCCCGCTTTCTAGTGTAATGAACAAGCATTCTAATGATGAAATTCTATGTTCATACTACATATCATTTTGATTTCTATTTGTAATATTCTCTCTCTCTTACTCTCTCTCTTCTATTTATTGTAAATAGTTAGATAGTTTTAAATTGAATTACTTCGTGACAAATAAAAACAAACGTGTATTTTTTAAATCAAACGTTCGCCTCCCTCTGTTTGACCCAGAATTTTCATTTCGGTATAAATTTTATTTATTGAACACGAGTTCTTTGCTTTCAAACTACAACGACAGGTTTTTCAAAATCGAACACGTTAGCGTAGCAATTCGTACGTTCAACAGTATATATACTAGATATAGAATATGTACAATTATATAGATGTTATATAGATAGAGGTAAAGATGGAAATGTGAATGGGATGTAGCATGGTGTCAAGTTGGTCCACGTCTAGCAAGACGCAACCAACAAGACTAAGTGCCATGTGGAGTGTGGAGCGGATGTGTGTGAGTGTGGGTGGAAGTGCTTGCTTTGCGCGGGTATCGGGGAATATCAGCAACTAGTGTGAATATTCCCACGATACGATCCGCGATGGAGGGGTGAGTGCACAGGTATGTAGGGTAGTATATGTGAGGTGTGTATGGGAGAATGTGGGTGTGTGGATATATAAGTATATATCTATATATCTATATAAGTAGCTATAACTATATAGATGTGTGTATATATATATATATGTGTGTATAGGAATATATATATATTTAATTACGTATGTATAAATATTTAAGGGTGAAGGTGTGTG
Organism: Thalassia testudinum; assembly: GCA_037157565.1. Classification (NCBI taxonomy): domain Eukaryota; kingdom Viridiplantae; phylum Streptophyta; class Magnoliopsida; order Alismatales; family Hydrocharitaceae; genus Thalassia; species Thalassia testudinum. Next base: position 22,165,276 of record JAZHRO010000072.1, on the reverse strand, counting down.
AGTATATACATGTGTGTATGTGTGTAGGTGTGAGTGTCTATGAGTGTGTGTGTGTGTGCGCTGAAGGAGGGGCAGCAATTTAAGACATCTGCAGCGCGAGGGCATCATCTGGAGGAGCGCAGGTGCACGGGTGCAGAGACGAAGGCGAGCGCGCTAGCGCGGGTGAGCGCAGTGCACGCGCTATGCTGGAGATGAAGTGCTTACGCTGCGGAGTGCAGCGCACAGCGCTGAGGGCGGGCACGCGGGCGGGTGGAGCGGTGACCGGCAGGAGCAGGTGCAGGTGAGGAGAGAGAGCGACGTAGCCACCGACTAAGTAAGAAACGAGCCGGTGGCTACAGTGACGCACAGACCACACACTATAGTGCGCTACAGTGCATGAGCGGTCTGGCAACCGGCTGGAGGTGGTTTGGCGCATGACTAACGCTGTGCAGCGCCCGCGCATGCGGAAAGGAGCCTCCAGCGGTCCGCTTCGGCAGGCAATGCCCGGCTGGAGGTGCGCGGACGTGCTGGAGGTGCGCGGAGGGCGTGATCTTTAGGGCTTGGAGCCCTGCATTAATGGTAGAGGAGAAGAACAGCAACAAAACAAAAAAGGAAAAAAAATGCAAATAAAAGAAAATGAAGCAAGAAGCCACCACGCCTACCTGCTCATGACGGAGCTAGGCGGTGGTGGAACTCACGGTGGTGGTCTGAGACGATTGTGACCTATCTCGTGCACACGGTGTGCCTCTTCTCAACTTGTGAGAAGAGGAACTGTGTATGGAGAGGGAGAGGCAACAAGAGTGGCCAGCGATGCATGAGGTGTTGTCTGAGGGTGGTGATGGGTCTTTATGAAGGTTGGATGCCGGCTACCACAGTAAGGGGGAATGCATGGTATTTTATAGAGGGAGAGCATGCCTCTCCTCATGCTGCTGGCAAGAGGAGCAGCAAGGAGAGGTGTTACGCACCATGCCCTGCAGCCGCATGAAATGAGAAAGAGAAAAATAAAATAAAAAAATGAGAAATGGTGAAATTGCAATGCCACACTCAAGGAAAATGTTAATAATGGAAGTGGATTGAATGGCCATTTATTCTCACTCCCTTCCCATGCAAGTGCATATTTACAAATGCAAGTATGGCTACATAAGATGCATGGGCAATGCTAGGAAATAACACAAGATGGCATATTTACTGATGTGTTTTTACTGTGCAATCTGTCATCCATCTTCATATGCTCGTAGGTTGTGCCACGGATGTCGGATTGGACCGATTTTCGCATCATTGAGCTACAATCGTCAATTCGAACCCATCCGTGCAATCGAATTTGTCATCTGAAGAATGGATTTACACCACCTGGCCCCTTGACCTATTCCTTCTCAGACTGCATCTGATGCTTCGGAAGTCCATTCGGGGCGATCTTGGAGTTGTTGAATTCTGATCGTTGCCCTGATCAGATCCATATGGTTAGATCTTCAATCCGAGGCCTCGATTAAATATCAACTATCCTTGACCACCAAAAAGAGTAAATTACTATACAAACTATACAATTTGACCTAAATGCATGATGATGCATGTTATGGAATATTTACAATGCATGATGCTTCTACGATACTAAGAACATGCATAAATAGACATTTTAGGTTACTTAGATGCATACACATCATCCCCCAATCATCCTTGGAAGGCCCTTCCTGGCCACTACAAAAGCAAATATTGATTGTCGTTTTGGCAAAATGAACATTACTTACGATGGCCAAACTATTACTCTAGACATTTTCAAAGCTTGTAGGATGTTTGATCATCATGAATTTTTTGAGGACTTAAATAATGAAATGGAAGCACTAGTGGAGGAATCTATGCTGATCAAGTCCTGCTCTGCTTTGACCACCATTGAAAAAGATTTTATTGATTCAGATTTAGAATTTGATGATATGGTTGAAGACTCCTCATATCAAATAGGGATTGGCTTTGATTGTCCTAACCTTTCCGAGTTATCACCATACCCTTCCACCTAGATTTTCACCCTCACATCACTCTCCCTTAACACCACTGACTATTTTTCCCCTACCCCTCTTCTGGACTTGACTAATAATCCTGGTGAGCCTAGCTTGCATTGTCCAGACTCTCCTCCAAATAATTCCATGTATTTTGACCCTAATTATCCCCTGTCTATATATTATTTGATCTTGATCGGGGAAAAATTCCATCTTTCAGGGGATCCTAAAGAAGAGCTACTTTATTGATGTTTGTCGGAATCAAATTTTCTCCATGATTTTTCCCCACCCTACTTGACTTCACGCCCAGCTGAAAAGGCGTAAAAGATAGCCCTAGGTGAGAGGTAACCCACTGTTTTCCTACTTTCCTTTTTCCTTTCTTTTCTCAAGTTTTGACTATCTTGAATTTGACCTGTCTTCACTCAGCTGATATCTTTTCCCTTCCTTATGCATGCAGACACTACATACTTTTAGCATTGGAAATGTTTTAAATTTTGACAGTCATTTCAAGATTTTCAAAACCTAGAAATACAAAAATTTCTTTTCTTTTACATGCATTTTTCATAAAAATCAGAAAAATCACAAAACGCTTTTTGAAGAATTTTCAAAAACATGGGACTAAGGTCGTGACATTATTTCAATAAAGGTACACATGGGATTTAATTTTTAACAAAACTTAAGGACGAATCCAATGATCTTTTGGTTAGACCTTTCAGCTAAAAATTTTAGATTCGATCAAAGAATCTCCTAAAGAATTCCTCCTTGACCCCTGAAGAAGCCAACTAGCCCTAATTCTATCGAGAAGTTTAAATAGTACTTAACTTACTCTTTGATCCAGAAATTTGAATTTCTTTTGAAACTCAAGTGTCAAAAATTCCACACACACAAGCCAACACAAACAAAAAACCCAAAAAAAAAAAAATAAATCAATAATTTCCTGTGTTTAGCTTAAGTTGAACCTTTAAGAAATTTTGATTGGATGAGTCCCCACCATGGAGAAGAAAATTATCCTTTGACGAAGTGATGCCAACATGTTACCCCCTCAGTGCTTTCTCCATATCTATATATGGAGTGCATAGGCACATCTTACGGTTCAGGTGTCTCAGATAGTACGATCCCAAACTATCGAAGCAGGAGCCTAGATTCACTGGGATTTCCTCTCATGGTGCCACAAGGTGTCAGGTTGTAGCACTCCCAGAGGTGTCTTGGATGGTGCTTTTATAGCATCAGAGTAAGAGCTTCCTCGAGGATCAGTAACAGGGACAAGGATTCCAACACAATCTTGTTAAAGCTAATTTGAAGATAAGCATGGGGGAGACACTGACAAAAACATAAAAATACAATATAAAAAAAAACTTGGCCAATGAAAAGGTACCGACACTTGAATTTTCATCGTCACACAAATTATGATTGATTTGTTAGGTCAAGTAGATTTTTACTATGAAAACAGTTGACGGGATGATTGAAATCTGATGAGGTAATTTGTCAAATTCTAGGAAAATAAATAGATCCTATTTCATGCTAACCTTTGGATCCAAGGATAAATCCTGATGTTTATCTTAAACAAATCACGTACCTTCCTTACTTCTAAATCAACCAAAGTCCCAAAAAGTGTTTTCCTCTAAAATAAAAAAATTAGTTTACCCTAAAACTGTTTTGCGGAATACAATTTTCCTAAGAGACTAGCAAAAAGATAAGCATGAGGGTGTGATAAACACCAGTTTATCATTACTCTTATGCCTAAAAACACATCTAGCTCTTAGGTTTTTCACATTGCAATTTGGTTTGGGACTTCATTTAGGCATTTTGTAGAATAGGCATCAGGGCATATTTTCTCATTTTTTGTTTTAATACACTTCATGACATTGTCAGGGATGATCACACAGTGAAAATCACTTAAATCCTAGAAATGTGAAAGGCAGAAGATGAAGATTAAGCTCATTCCAACGGGACCTCATCTCAATCCAACTCACCTCAACTAAATTCCAGCTCAACCCAGCTTAATACAGTGGATCTAGCTAATTCCAGCTTCACATAGCTCATGACAGCTCTACTTGATCAAGCTTAGCTACTTCTCATCAACTAGCTAAGCTTAGTTAGCTGAAGAGGCCTCAACCAGCTCAAGTCAGCTCAATTCCAGCTCCCGAAGACTCAACCTAGCTCAACTCAATTAAGCTTAGCTATTAGACCTAAGCTAGCTAGGAAGTCTTCGGGAAGACCAGCTCCAACTCACCTCAGCTCTAGACCAGAAGAAGCCAACTCAATTTAGCTTAGCTGCTAGCAAAGAATTATCTAGCTAAGCTAGCTATTGAGTTCTCAGTCACCTCTTCTTCAGCAACAGTCCAGCTCTAGGAAGACCTATGCAGCTCAAGTCTCCCTCGTTGTAGCAAAACCACAGCTCCTCTCCTACTACTCTAGTAGCTAAGCCAAATTAGTTAAGCTCCACCTAAGCTACTCTACCAAGGCTGACCCCCCCTACTTAGCTCCAACACCACCACCACCATTACCTTCCTTAACCAAAACCAGTACCATAACCCATCCTCCGTTGTCGCCAAGAATGGTACCCCTTCTCCCCATAACCTCCACCAAAAGCCACTAAAGTTGGCACCAAATCACCCTTTTAGAAACCTTCCTTTTGGCCCCAACTTATCCCTAAATCTCCACCATACACATGTCCACCTAAAGCCATATAAACCCTCCATTTTCCCTCCAAAACCCACCTTCTAGAAACACCCTAAGTTGGCACCAAAATGGTGGTCTCTCTCCACCATGGATGGCCACCAAGGGACACACTTAACCCCCCTACAAAACCCTTCTTTTGGAGCCACCTAATCCTAGCCACAAATCCCACAACCACCCACCCAAAGGCCATCCTAACCCTCCGTCTAACTCCATGCCAACCCTCCTATTCCACCCTATAAATACACCACTAACTACCACATATCAACCACCCATGGCTACATACAATTTCCTACATATTCTACATAGTCGTCCAAAGAAGAAGAGAGAAGAAGATCAAGGAGGCTAACCCTTTCCACATTGGTGCCTTCTTCTTCCTTCTTCCTTGGAGCACGCCAAGGGTCAACCAAGCATTGGGGAGACGGCCAGGCAAGGAGGACAATAGGGGTGGAGGATGTCCACCGTGAGGAGGAAGAGAAGAGTATCATCTCAAGGAAGAGCATCTCAAGAAGGAGCCCCTTCTAAGTCTAGGAGCTTCTGGACTTGGAGCAAGGAATCTTCATCTTCAGATTCGACGAGAGAATTTTCCATTCTTTGTCTTTCTTTTGTATTATTTTAATTGTAGAAGCATTCCTCTACAATTACTTGTAAGACTATTTTTTCCCGTTAATGCAATAGCTTTTTCTTTGATTTTTCTATGTGCTAATTCTAGTGAGTACCTTTCTTGTTTATCCTAGTGCACTACACTCTTCTCTTCTAATTACCTTAGGTCCACTTGCCTAGGGTGAGTTTAAAAGAGAAGATAATTTCTATCACTTAGGCATAGTTCATTTAGTTGCGTGCTCCACATCTTGTTACCCAAATACTCTTTCAAAACCCTAAAAAAAATCAAAAGCATAAAAACACAAAAAGAAGATTTGAGAGAGTGAGAGAGAGAGAGCCAATTATTGACTAACAAATTAGCCTCCTTGAACAACCCTAGATACTCTACTATCTAGATTTACAAATTCAAAAGTCGATAGAGATTTATGCATACAGCGACTTAAAAATTCACTTTTATAAATCACGTATTTTTTTATCAATAGCCTTCTCATAAATCATACTAAGTGTTTGCAACACTTAGTCAATTTTTCACAAATTCAACTCCTCCTCTGAACGAATGGAGAGATGGATCCACATGGCTTTCGCAAGATTAATGACTAGGATGGCTGGATCGGTACCACTACTAGCCACGTGTCACCATCTCAGCCTTCCACTTGGTAACCAGAGGCCGCTCTCCCAGAGCACATGGTCAATAGTCAAGATCAGCACGCAAGAGCATGCTACCTGGGGAACCCACCCCCATTTAGGTGAATAGCCTACGGAGGGATTTACTTATATATCACAATTGGCACACCAATGTTTCTGAGGTGGGACTAATATATCCCCCACTTTCTCAATGCAAATTCCAATAGCTCTTCTTCTTCAATCTCCATCCAAATCAACTCCAGCATAGCTCCAATCAACCATGACCTCCATCAATTAAGCTTATAGTCAGCTCCAGTAGCACTAAATTGTTTTGAATCTTTGATTAAATCCCTCAATTTGGCTTCATCACTCCGTAAATCAACTCAAATCAGCTTCTGGCCATGGTTGCTTGCCATGCATGGCTGTGCGTTAATATCTTCTTATACACAATCACCTGCAAACTTGATGTTCTAATTCTAATCTCTTCTCTCTCTTTGTTCCTAAGAGTTCTTATAGTGCCTAAGGATCATTCCAAAGACCTGAAAGCTTAGAGAGAAGCTTTCCAAGCTTAGAAAACTATTTGAATGCTTCACTACAAATGCAGATCAATAGAGACTTGAAGTGCAAGATGGAATCAACTCAACTATAGTTAAAAGCTTCCAAATTAATTCCAAGTATCCTTAGGAAGTTGAAACACACCCAATTGACTACAGGGGGATTTAGAATCTCATCAGAAACTCAGGGATAATCACTTACTATTCTTTTGAACCCAAAGGACACAAATCAATAAAACTATATCAAATGACATGAAAACCTCATGAAATCAGATTTATCCAACTCCTAACAACTCTAGGAATATATTGTAGTCCCAAAAGTGAATTTAGGAGCTTCATAGCTCCAATAGCCACCAAAGGTTGACTAAATACCTTAAAAGTTGACTTTTTGTCATAGAATTTTTTAGATCATATTAAAAGCCTAAATGAACTCTAAATTAACTGGGGAACTTATTGGAATCATCAAATATGATAATTGAGCACCGAATCATAGTTCTTAAGCCTATCACCTGAAGTCAAAAGTGAGTTTAATCGATAAATCAATCTAGAGTACTAACATCTTTTCTAAAGGTGGATCCAGATTCCTAATATTTTGTTGAAGCTGATAGATCTAATTCTAAGTTTAAAAACTAAAGAAATCATCAAGTAAAGCTCCACCGAACTTGGAGGCAAAGTTGATTAGAAGGATTAACTTAATGAAACATTACTTAAATGCTTGGAAAATGATCAAAATATCATAAACGAGTGATCTAGAGCTTCTGGAAGTAATTAACTCAATGTTCATCAAAGATTGAGTCACCAGAGCTCCAGTGACTAACGAATTTGGATGTCAAATATCAAAACTCCATGAAATAGACCAAGGAATAGCTTGAAAATTTTTTAAGGTCATCAGCAACATCAAGAACACTTTAACTAATTCAATTAATTCCTCAATTAGAGATACGAACTCAAATTGATTAGAATTCAAATCCAAGTCTGACAGAACTCTAGAATGGATATCTTAATCAATTGATTGAGGCATTTAGTTCCTTAAGGAACTGTGAAGGTGTGGTTGTAATTTAATTAGATGGAGGAACTCCTCCAACTTCCGCCATAGACTACAGATGTTAGAGGTTGAAATGAAATTAGGCATTAAGTGTGTGGTGATTAATCGAGGAAGGGTGAAGGTGTGTGATGATCCTAAAGAGATGAGGAGTTTGGATGTGGAATGGAAATTGTGGATCAAAGTCCAAACAAGGTCCGATTAGCCTTACCAGAGATGGAGAAGAAAGTGAGGGAACAGATATTTGACTAGCTAAAACTACCTAATTACCTACCTAAAACTAACCCATGCAACTAATTACAACTAATGTTGTCATTACCTAAACTAAATGGTGAGAGAGTACCCCAGTTGTGGCATGTCGGAGCCAAGAGTGAAATCAAAGGGATGAGGAGAGACCTCCGGTGTTGGATCGAAAGCATTGTGGTGAAGATATGACGCTCCTCCACCATTGGCAAGGCGAAGCAGAGGAAGGGCAGGTGAGAGAGGCAGCTGATCCACCATGGAACAAGCTCGAGAAGGAGAGAGATGACAACTAGAGTTTGAGAAGAATAGCCTACCGTCGACTACGGTGGAAGAAGAGGGTAGGGAGCCGACCTTTGTAATCAAAGGGGTTAATGGGTATTTATAGGTGTAAGTGGAGGTTTAGGGGGATGTATCTAGTCCAAAGGTTGTCTAGGTTCAAGGTAACCACTATCGTTGTCTCCGACGTCGGTGAGGTTATCTACGTAGGGAAAATAGGATTTAAGGTCTATATAGACCATTGGCTTTAGAGAGGAAGGTGAGACGAACTTAAGCGGCAATGGCGGTGGTGGTGTGACGTTGATTGGGCGGTGATCCAAGGTTCTCCTCACCGAACATCATCGATCATTGACAAGAAAGAGGAGAAGAGGACGAAGAGTAAATAGGGACCTCATTGTAAATAAATAAAGGGCCTATGGTGATAAAAGGATTTAATTAACATAAATCCTAAGGACTCAATTGCAAACAATGAGTTTTAAAGCTTCAATTAAATTATTTATTTTTCACCTGTTTAAATATAATTATAAATACTTTAAATATTATGTTTAGATGAGATTTCATTTTTACCCCTTTTAGCTAAATTTATTTTTGTACTTAACGTTATTAAGTTAATTAGCAAGTTAGGTGTTATAAATAGTACAAGTTATACATACTACTTATATATAGCTAAATACTTGGGTTTGAGTCCTAATTAATAATTAAACATTAATAAATGTTTATTAGCCCTTAAATTAGGTATTTTGTCATATAAATAGGGTCCTTGCTATTATTACTTTAATTATATAATTAACCCTATTGTAATGCTATTCACTAATAATTTACTAGGAAAACTAGCTAATAATGATGAATTAGTAGTCATGATGAGTTCCTCATCATCGCCCTATGCCAAACATTTACTAGTCCCTAGCAAAATAACTAATGAATATGATGATTTAAACACCAAGGTGATTAATAATATTAAAATGAATTTTAAGTGGAAAAATGATTAGGTCAAAAAATTTTTGAATTTTTTATCTTTTTATTCTTTTATACTTTTATAAATAGTTATCCATAAATAAAATAAGGCATTTGACGGGAATCCTCTTACAAAGGACTCAAAAACTTAGATAACATTCAAAATAGGTACATCTTGAAAATAGACTCTTGATGGGAATTCAAATCTAAATCAGAACATCTGATACCCATTTGTTATTTGTACACCACTCTGAACCCTAAAAATTAGAGAAGTCAAGATGGATAATGTAACAAGACTCAAAGACTGGAAATTAAATTCTAACTCAAAAATTTAACATACACATGTTGGTCCCTAAGCAGGTGAATTCTGATTCTTATCAACCTAAGCTTTTGTAAATAAACTAAACACCCTTTATTCACTATGAGAAAAACTACCCTTGGCGATGGTTAAAAGCCGTCACCAAAAGTAACAAAACCATCTCAAGTTTGCGTCGCGAAAGGTTGCGAAGTGAATAGTCTTTCATGACGGTTATTAATACCAACCATCTCTAATAGTATCGACCCTATCTGTCGGGATTAGCTTTCTTTTACGACAACTTATAACCGCCGTTAAAAAACTTTCGTGACGGTTATTACATAAATGTTGCAAATTCATTATTGGCGATGGTCAAATAACCGTCGCTAAATTTTATTTCGTGACAGTTGTATAAACGTCATGAAAAATAGGCTGTGAGGAGGGTGGGTCGGTTTGCTGACTTTCGCAACGGTTTTATAACTGTCGCAAAAGGTACCTTGGCACAGTTATTCAAATAACTGTTGCCAAATATTTTTTTTTTTTTAATTGATTAGATTTTATCAATGTAATGAAGGGTAACATTTAAATTAATCTACATAACATCCTACAACACATACATAGCATTCAATAAAACAAATACAATACAAAATAAACATTACATTTCTACAAACTAAGAGAATGTTTACAAAAGAGTAACATTACATAAATAAACCCTAAACATTACATAAATAAAAATAAAAAATATAAAGAAAACATGCGAGCTAAATTCCCACACCAACACCATGACCAGCACATCCTACATCAAAATCATCGTCGAGCCCATGATGTGTAGGATAATGGAAGCTGCTATGATCAGGTCCACCTCCACCTCAGAGTATGGCCATCATCTCTACCCACTGTGCCTGCTGTTGTGCCATCTGCTCCTTGAAATCTAGTCTCTACTGGCAGATCTCCTCTCTAGCAACTTGAAACTCTCCGATCACGTCGTTTAGCTGCATCTAAGTCAGCTGTACCTGCTACCTCGGTTACTCCACCACAGTAGAAGATGCTCCAAATGATCCCTTCCATCCATACCAAGTGGTGAGTGTCTGGCTCTAACCTAGGGCTTTGTCAATCTGTCTCCTTTAAGCCTCAACCGCTAGTCTCTAAAACCTGATTTCTTAGGCTTCATTAACCACTCAAGGTTTAGTAGCTATGAGGTTAAAATGTCCGTGCAGGTGAAGTAGATTCATCCTACAAGCATCCAAGTTGCACAATCCAAACCTCAAGACATCAAGATCCCAATCCAAGTCATCCCAAATCAAGCCTTTATCTTGACCTTACCTGGACTTGGTTGCCTTCTCGCCTCACCCATTTTTATCCCAAGGTCAACACTCAAGGCATATATTTCATCAGTTGGACCACTGGGTCTCTTATTCCTAGTTTTTCTCTCCATATTTTTTTAATTCAGTTTCTATTGGTTAAAACATCCATTTGTATTGAGGTATTTTTTTATTGGATGGAGGAGGGTAGCATCCATTTGTAGTGAGATGCTTTATTTGGTAGATAAATTGCATAAGCACCCATTTGTACCAAGGTGGATTGATACAGAGTGTAATATATTTTTTTCATATATTTTTTTATCACCTTCTCATTTTTCTAACTACTAAGTAAAATCTCAAAGTCTTTTTTCTAAGTGAGTAGCACATCCTTCATCCTTTCAAGAGCCACCCCGCAGAAATCCTAAGGGTAAAAAGGATACAAAATCGATATCTTAGTCTCTACGCTTTCACGATCTTGGATGCCTGTAAGACAATTCTATTGTGTGTGAATTTTGAATACTTAGGTTACTTAGCTCTCAAACCAAAGTGTGGACAGCAAAGCCCTTCACTTTTGCGTCCCTTAAACCATTAGTATTAGCCTGTAGGATCTATCAACACACAACTCTCCAAGTATAGCAGAACATCCTCGACTGATTAAGCTACCTCTAGCTCATAGATCTTATGGTTATGGTTCTGATGGTAACACCATCATGAGACCTAATTAGCCAAAATTAGTCAGATTCAAATGATAAATGCTCCTAAATGAACGTCTGAGGGTCACAATTCCGTACTGAACTGTTCTGAGGAGAAGATAGAAAAACAAGGTTAATTCTACTGTTTTACCATTCCATTATTAATGCAGATTAATCAAAGAATAAATTTAAGGTTAAATGAACTCAAAAGACTAAAAAGTTAACTCATATTGACTGAATCAGGATTTCACACATTTCAAGGATTAAAATATCACTAAAAACCCTAATTATCAACCATACTTAAATTGAAAGGGTTCTGGTGGAGATAAATTCAATCTGAAACTCCTAAAAATCATTGAAACATATTCTAAGAGGTTTGTTATCTTCACTTTGATCAACTGAACCCATTTTAACCAAGAACAGAGATTCAAATAGGAACTTACCTTGATTTGGGCTTCTCTACAATTTACCAAGTCAAACATGGTCAAAACTCAAATCCAAGTTCACCATTAGATCCATTGGATTTAATTTAGGTTAACAACAAAATTTGGATCCAATCATAGTCCATCTTAACCTAGTTCGCATTTTGGGCCCTAAAAACACTATTTCTCACACTTAGACCCCTAACTTTCAAGTTTCCTTACAAACACATCCCTAACTTCTCGACATCTTTGCAGAAATTCCCCTGCCACCGTTGAAGTCTGAATAGAACCTTTAAACCTAACCTGCCAACATTCAATCAAGTTCTTTTCGATTTGTCAATCAAACCCTTCAAAATTGGAGGGATTGATCTTTAGGAGATCCCCTTTTGATTGAGCACGATCTTGAATCCTAATATGGACCACAGAGCCCCTGTGAGATCCAAAAAATCAGGGGAACTCATTTCCAAAAGCATGACTCCAACTCGTTATTTCCGAGCATTTGAATACTAATTCCTTACTTATATAAGTCCAAAGATCTTCCTACGTGCTCCTTAGCCAAGAATATCCTGACAATCATCTTCTTCCTCCTTCTCCGGCCACCTTCTTCGGCACCAACAAGCCCCTCCGCCTCCCTCATCCTGCCAACCAACCACCAAATTGGAAGGCCCAAGCTCTTCCTCTCCTCTTCGCACATCTTGCTGGCCAAAGTAAGAGCAACCCCTACATTTAATTCCTCACCGATACCTCCATCGGACTTCACCTTCATCTTCGTGTCCGGTCGGCCAACATTGGACACATCTCACCTCCTCAAGATCCCTTAAGTTCCCTAATCTCTTCCTCTCCTTCTCTAAACTCTTTCTAAGCTCTTAGAATTAAGTTTCAACCACGGCTACCACCCTTTCCCACTCCGTCTTCCCCATGTCCAGCGAGAGCTCCGATGAGCTCGCGCTGGCACTACACTCACACAAACAACACGCCGCCACCACCACTACCTTCCCCACACTTCAGAGAGCCAAAGCTCCCATCATGCTTTGAGGCGATTATTGAGGCGATTGGTCTCTCCTACACCACACCAAACACACCCATCCACAGCCTCCTCCACCGACTCCATCTGGCCACCACAACCCACCAAACACCTCAACACCACCGCCATCATCTTCCTCGCCTCACGACAAAGCTCAGAAGCATTTTAATTATGGTTTAAGGCCCATATTTGTGTATTTCAAGTCATCATCGTCATCATCGACTCACCTCCATTGACCACCATGCTTCATCCACCTCCAACTTTGATTCCACCTTGAGCAGCTGCGGCTTCATCTGGAGAACCCACCAACAACTCCAATTGAAGAACGAAGCACAGCAGCAGCTCCAATTAGCTTGGAGCTCAATCTACTGCAACACGTGAAGAAACAAGACAATATGGTGCCACAACGTGGCTTTGTGTTTTTGAAACATGTTTCTAACTCTTTTGGTAATAAGCTGCTTGCCACAAAACCCACGGGGTGAGGTCCCTCATCACGTGCACTCCTCGCCCACTACCCACACCCGAGCGAGCCTAGTCCCCAATCCGGATCCAAATACCTGAATACCCATTACCTGAATTTAAGGAGAGAGAAAAGGGGAATTTCCAAGGGAAGGAGAGGTTTTTGCACTGTGCTACCTTGGGATTCGCATCTACACTTAGGCAAATTCAGAGGCTTTGGGCTTGACACTTAAGCCGTCTGTGGCTACATTGAGATGTCTAATTGTGGTTGATTTGGCTACTATTGGTTTAGAATTGAATTGGGAATTGTGCTAAGTGTTAGTGATGCTTAATTGGTGGCTATAACCACCAATTTTAGGCTTCGCTTTATATTTTTGTCCTCTGATTCTTGAGATAAAATTTGAATTCTAATTGAATATCTTTTTAGTTGATTGATTCATAGCATTGATTATCATGCTCATCATTTATATTTGATTAGTGGATTGAATTACTATATTTGCTCCTTGCGAATGACCTTGGAAATCATGATTTTTCGAGCACTTGTAAATTTAAATGTTGATTCGATTTTAGTCGCTATACTATGACACATTTTCCTAAACAACGATGATTTTCAAGCCAACATTTTGGCACCGTTGCCGGGGAGCAACGTGCAGTTCAATGACTAATCACACTTTCAGATCTAATTCTAACTTGCCATACCTACTTTGCTGTGTCATTGAAGGTGAATCTAAAGACCCACCGGACAAGCAACCACACCAGGGGCAAGTATTCACATTTCCTTCTTCTTTAAGCCCCTCCTCTCTTGGAAAGATTGAAAAAGAAAACAATTAGGATCAACTTGCCATATTTACTTAGTAATCATCATTCAAGTTTCCTAATTTAATTCAATTTGACTAGAAATCCCCATCCTGATACTTGCACCTATTAGGGAAATAAGGTTCCTTGGGCTATTCACCTTCTTGATTGAGCCCAAGGTACCATCTTTTGGAAGAATTGGACTTTGAAATAGAGCTAATCAAGGGTTTCCACATTAGAGTTCCAGGAGTACACACTTGCTTGCTTCGAAAGGAAATATATTCCCGCATTGGGCATTACCCAAGCCCATGGTTGAATAGATCTAATCAAGTGGACCCTAAAATCAAGGTTCTATAATCACTTGGATCATTAAAGTTTGGGACCTAATAACCTATTTGCAAACCAATTCAGGGTGATTTAGGATCTTGAACCAAACCTCACCCTCAAGTTTAGGACTAGTCAGGTGAAGTTGGTTCACTTTGTGAATCAACCAACATCCAAAATAGGTCACAAATCAAATTATCTTCAAGTTCAAGTGAAATTCAAGGCACAAGCAGTATTAAAATTGGTAGACTTAGGAGTCAAGATCACACATTCTGGTCTACTTGGAATCGCAGTGACAAGAAAGGTTAGGTGGGGAAATCCTGTAACCTGTGGGGATGCTCTACCATGTAGGGGTCTTTGTGGGACCCCCCCTTCCTGGCTTCCCAAGTAATTTTCAGGTGGGTGAGTTTCTGATTCAGAGGTCCATCTACCTCAAGAATGGGGTCCATCTTCCGCTTCCCAAAATGGGGTTTAAAAGATGACTGATGAGAGCTCCATGAATAATGGTGAAATGGTGAAAAATTTTTCTTTTCTCTAGTGGAGCATCCCAAGGGCTTAGGACACAAGTTCAAGATGTGTTCCGAGCTCAAGAGTAGGTGAGGAGAGCATAGAAAGGGATGAAAAAGAATGGGAGTGGAAGGGGACCTTTAATAGTGGAAGAGAGGAGGCAAAATTTGTTCATGGGTCAATAGCGACATTAAAGTAGTCATTGTAGGTCTATCTCAAATGTCGCTAAAGCCAATTCATGTGCTATGCATCACAGTTGTCGTGCACACCTGCTGTTGGATGCTTGATCAACTTCCATGAATGCATGGGAGCATGGCCTCCTGATCGCACCTCAGATGCTTATTAAATGGTGCGTCAAATGTCACGTCGAATCGCGTGTGTCTCTATCTGTGACATGGCAAGGATCTAGAGCGCTCGATCATGATCTGATGGTGGAATTTCCTTCCCACGTGCGCTAAGGACTTCCCCATC
This sequence comes from Thalassia testudinum, assembly GCA_037157565.1. Taxonomy (NCBI): domain Eukaryota; kingdom Viridiplantae; phylum Streptophyta; class Magnoliopsida; order Alismatales; family Hydrocharitaceae; genus Thalassia; species Thalassia testudinum. Next base: position 22,150,041 of record JAZHRO010000072.1, on the reverse strand, counting down.
GTGGCTCAAACCCGTGCTTAGCCTTTGAGAGATCGTGCGCACCCCGTTGCGTTGCGTGCTCTCTTTAATCCAAAAGTCAATCATCTGGCAATGGCGAGGGGCGAATGTAGACCATTGAATGAAGATCCAACAATCTACTTTGAATCTTGATCTGCCCATGTATTGTGTGAAGGGGGTGCTGGGAATTTCTTAGCCCATGGATGAAGATCCAACGGCTGAGAATTGACATTGAAAATGATAAGGAGAGGGCAGCGGTGGCCATGGATGACTGTGATGGTGACACGTGGCGCATCATGGTCGTCTCTCTTTTATGCTTTGTAGGTGGCTCCATAGACATCGAATTGGATTGATGTATGCACCGTTGGGCTGCAATCATTGATCTAAATCCATCTGTGTGGTCAGATTTTGCATCTGAGGTTCGGATTGGTGCTACCTTGCCCCTTGGCCTTTGATCTTCCTTGGACTGCATAAGGTGCTATGGGACACCGATCAAGGCAATTTCAGAGGCGTTGGACACCGATCATCATCCTGATCAAATCCGTTTGGTCGGATCATCAATTCGAGGCCCTAAAATAAATCTCCGCTCGTGGCCACAAAAAGAAGAAAATTAACCTATGATTTATATGATCTACCCTAAATGCAGAATGATGCATGCTATATATGTAATATTTATAATGTGGAAGGCAATGTTAAGCTAAAGAACTTGCATAAATAGAGGCTTCATCATGAATAAATGTGTGTTTATCAAACCACCATGCCTATCTTTTACTAGTCCCTAGCAAAATTGACCTATATTTTGAAATAAGAAAAGAAGAAATCTTCTATTATTTTTCATTTTTGCTAGGGACAAGCAAATCTTAGGCATTGGGGAATTTGATGAGTCCATTTTAATGGACTATTATTATGCCTAATACTTCAATTCTAACATAGTATGTTTATTAATATTTACATTAGGTCATTAAATAAGTACATGCACAAGTACTTGAGTTTTTATCTATTTTATTGCATTCTATAATTTAGTATGTAATTATTTTACGTTTTGTTGTCGCAGGAAAAAATTGCAAGAGCTGAGGGGGGTGAATTAAATTCTCCCCTCCCCAACAGCTGTCGGCCTCAACTAAGTCTTCCAGACAGCCTCAGCAGCTCCTCAACAACCACCGGCCAAAATTAGTAAAGGGATTTGAAAATCCCTTGAGAGGCGGGGAGAGGAGATAAAAGAGGGAGTGCACAGGAAAGGTGGTGGCTTTGGATCTTCTTCCTCCCCCATGAGGGGATATCCACTGCGTGCACTGCGAACATTGAAGGCTTGCACTGTGCATCCACTGCCCGCCACAACCTCTACTGCAACCGCTACACCAGCCTACACTAAGCATAGCCAAGCGCCCGCAGGCGCTACGCCTGCCCCTGCACGCCCGTAAGGCTGCGCCTGCACTGCCTGCAGGAAGTTCTCTAGCGCTTCCACCGCGCTGTGCCCCTTCAACACCCCTCTATCCAGGCACCCACAGGCGCAGCCCCCCTCCAGCGCCTTCACACCAACCTGCCCATCGCACGCACGTGCACCCTTGCAACACCAACCAGCCCCCGCAGGCGCCGTGCCCTTGCAACCAGATGCAGTGCGCAACCGCGCAAGCGCATAGCGCAAGCGTGCAACCTCACAGCGCGCACAGCCACACACGCAACCAGACTTACACCGCACTGTTCATCTTCTTCCCAGAAGAAACCCATCGCCAGCCGTCCATCTCCAAGTGCAACCTCCTCCACACGTGCAGAGAAGAGAGAAGGAAAACACTCTGTTTTCCTTCGCATTAAAAATTACCAATCATGCCGTTGCAGAGGAACACTGTTCATTTATTTAGTGAATTAAATTATTAAGGTGAATTTGCGTAGCCATCCTTCTATTTAATCAAAATTGCTTGCATATGCATATCTCTCATGAATGATTTAATGCATATCTTATGGTGAACAAGCTATATTCGAGAAATTAGTATCTACGGTGTTTACCATTATCACGATCATTATTTTACATAATATTATATAGTGGTGATTTTGCATATGCACCCTTGTATTCTTGATTAATTATTTAAAGCAAGAAATCAAGTTGAAAACACGTGCACCAATTAGTATGCATACACATTGAGGTTCCCAAATAAACGAAGCACAATGCACTAGTTTAAATAGGCTAATTCCTCCCTGTGGAGATGACCTAACTATTCGTGGTTAGATTCTGAAAATTAAAATGCTTTGAAAAGCGATCTTCTACCACGCAATTAAATACAACGACACATCATTTTATGTTAAAGTTTTTAACGAAAACAAAGATCACTATTTCAAATGGTACCGTTGCCGGGGAGGAAACACGCCTATTAATTTTTTTGGGAATTTTACATTATTTTGATTCTATTTTAAAAGCTTTTCCGAAATATTGACATTGGTTCTCTTTGTATGCACGAATCAAATGACGAACGCGACGAGCGCGCATGGCGGAGACGATCTTTTTGGTGGACCTTGATGCCACCTAGAGGCTAGCAACAGGAACACGTGAGCCTTGATCCCACGCGCATAGGTTTACGGAGAAGCCTATTTCTGATTTAGTCAGTAGATCTTAGTTAGATTTAGTTTCGAAAGACATTAGAATTAAAATTACTGTCTTTTAGACCCTTGTCAGGTATTTTTGGGAACGTGTTCCCAGTGCATCTTTATTTCTTATCGCTCTTGTATGCGGGAGAGTATTTTCGGGAGCGTGTTCCCTTTTATTTAGATTATAGGACTATTCGAATTGTTTGAACTGCATGTTTGTTAGATAGTTCAATTAGGTTTGTTTGCTTATTATTATTATTATAAAAACAAACAAATCAAACTACCTGCTAGAAGCTGCATATCTATAGGACAACCATCTAGGACTGAATGAGCAGCATCTAGTTTATTTTTACTGCATTGCATACATTGTACGAAGAAAGCTGGAGTAAGGTACGTCTTCTCTTAAGCATCAATTACCTGTCATGCATTTGCATTGAACCTAAATCTAAGACCACTAAAGTTCTTGAATTGAATTAATTCAGTGGTCACTTTAAAAATTGGGACTGCTAAGAGGTTGGACTTTAAAATCTATGACTGAAAATTGTGTGTAAAAAGATCCTGTTTGCGAAATTTCAAAAATCAAAACACGATCGTATGTTTGCACACTTGAGACACGTGCACCTCACACATAAGGTCACTGGATAAATTTCTACCTCTCCTCTTTTGCACCACAAGGGAAGTTAGTTGGAAATCAACAAGCCTATCCACCAAGTTACTTCGGTTCCTCGTGTGTGGGCTCGATTCGAGACTTCCATCCTATATGAGTAGGTTATAAGCACCAGCGAAGGTTGGCCTAGGAAGTGTAATCTTTTGCAAAACTTGTTTGGCCACCAACTGAACATATAATTCTAATACCTACAATCTACTAAAAACAAATCCCATTGAATTTGTGTTTGCCTTGACAGTAAAACTCTCTAGGAAGTTTCTGCTTGTATTCTGAATTCTTCTAAATTCTAAGAGAGTTAAAATTATTTTGCTTAAAGAAATGGATCACCCTTACTCCTATCATTTTGATTATCAGAGTCAATACTTGCCATCTTTTAATCAGGATCCCATGTCTCGAGCGTATCCATCCTTTGATGGGTACATTGACAATTCATAGGATCATTCATATTCTTATCCTAGGAGTACTGGCCCGATAACTCCCACTTTTGAGCAAAGCCTAAGAGCAGGATTTTCCAACCCTGAAATCCCTACATCTATGCAAACACCCAACCCTCCCACCCTTCATGATTTTCCATATCGAGGTTGGATCGATACCCCTAGGCAACCAGAGCCTGAAATTGACTATCCTCCCCAACTTGATAATAGTAGCCTCTCCTCTTTTATGGTAGAAATGCAAAAACAGCAAAAGGAAAAGATGGAATCAATGGGAGAGATGTTGAGGAATAGTCAACAGTTAAATGAAGAAATAAGACAACTTAGCTACACGCTTCCCAATAATCCTGATCCCTACCCATACGATCATGATCATGAAAATAATTCTGAGGAACCCAATGACAATAGGGATCCAGTTTTATGTAGCTATCACTTAGACTCTCCCAATGAGACACGGGCACTAGAGGACAATGATCATAGTGATTATCCACCCGAGCTTTATTGGAGTCAACAGCAAGGGAAGATGGTACCTCTCGAGCACCTTAACCCCAAAGACAGTATTCTCCTTGCCCCTACCAACCCGAGTCAAGGTTATATTGTTCCTACCACTTCCCCTATTGATTATGTGGTGGAATCCCATTCTACCCTTAGTGAGCCTACTCCTGACCCTCCACTTAGGAATCAACACCTACCATTCAACATCCTGAGGATTTAAATGCACCCAATGAAGGTGACCCTAAGTGTTACGACCCTGTTCCCAAATCCCTACAGGACACGAGACCGAACCGACTCGACTAATCCCAAGACCCAGTCGTCCAACCAGAAAGTAACCAAAAAGCAGTAAAATAAACCACATCCACCATGCAAGCAACTAATAGTAACAAAAGTACAGCAGTAAAGAAATAAACTACTGCAGTACACACCACCACAATAGTAAGAAAGTAAACGAGTACAGGAATATAAAGTTCACAATAAAAGAGTACAGAAGTGTAATAAACTACTCACTACAATAGGAAACGGAGTACAACAGAAAGCTACAACGACTGGGCTCTACTAAGCCCAGCACCCTCTGCAGCCGTAGGCTCTGGCTGCTCAACACCTAGACCGAAAAAAGGTTATAGTACAAAACGTCAGCGAACACTGAGTAGAGTGGCAACCAACTAACTAAAATAGTTAAGGTGGACAGGTAGCTGTTGTTTTTCAATTTCTTTCTTTCTTTAACTAATTATTCTTTCTGTCATCACTTGGTTTATTTATCAGGTCTCTCTCTTGATCTTGAATGCTCCTCGTGAGAACGATCTTGATTGTAGTCATTTCTAAAGAGTAGAAGTAGCACGTGGTGCTCTCCTGGTCGGGGGAGTCCCGCGTGGTGGTCCTACACTCAATCAACCATCCCAAGGTCACTGACAGATGTAACAGTGACTACGGCACGTGCAATAAACGCACAGGTAGCTACCCCGTACTGGCATGAGGTCAGTCGTTTCCGTTAGCAGGTGCACCCAAAGCACAGCAAGGAACCAGTATAGGGCATAGCCCTCTCAATAACAGGGGTCTCGCCCCTAAGAAACAAACAGGGGTCTCACCCCTCCACTGTCCGCGCACCCTCGCCTGACTACCCTGGTTTGCCCAGTGGGCCTAACAAGTCAGTGTAAGGCAGCTAGCTGAACCCCGGGCCCCGTGGGGTGGCTAGCTCTCTCCCTACACTAGTAGCTTTCCCCGGTACTGTGTACGTGAGGGCCAAAAATTCGATACCAAGTGGCCAATCCTAACCCTGGGTCCCAACCCTAGGGCAGCTAGCTCCGCTCTGCACTAAATAGGGGGACAGTCGCTCTCCTTGGTACTCCGTACTCAAGAGCCAGCTCACTTCCCCATTCACATTTCCAGTTCCATTCCATTTATTTCCAGGAGCTCTACTTCTAATTCCCCGTAGGGTTCATGCTCATGGTTCTCAGGCCAAGCCAAACCAAGTTTCATCATTTCTATGTCCGTTCCTCTAGTTCTACACATGTAACATGTAACTTTATTGTTCACATTCCAGGTTTATTCGCAGGTAGCTCGTGTTTCCAACATTCAATCTTCCATTTCCAGTTCATATACATGCATCTTATATTATGGTATTTAATGTAAACAACAGGAATTTACATGCAACAGTTTGCTAACACAAGTACTTTACATTTCATAGGCAACTGTTATTCAGTTACAGGCAATTGTTATTATTCTATCTACTCATCTAAGACTGCAATCCATGCATTCCATACAAATATTCCAGTGTTTCTAGTCCTAGGATTCATGCCATACCCTAGGATCTAACATTCATTCCACATATGCATTCATGTTTGTAATTAAACTAGGGGAAGCCATTCTACCAGTAAACCTAGGAGTAGTGGGGGATTTATCAGCAGGTACATGTGCCTCAGCAAACCCCAAATCCGCAACAGAACGAGGTCCCATCACAAGGATCAATCACAAGAGACTACTCAGAACAGGATAAAAAGTATTCCAACAAGTAGAGGGAATTATACGGGAAACAACAGTATCTTAATTGCGGAAATCGGACCTTAAACGGACCCTAAATGGGTCAAAAATAGAAATTCTGATTCACATCAGACGTCTGGAACACCTTCCAGACATCTTAAAAGAGTCCAGAATCATACCTCAACTAATGTGCCACTCCTCAGATGTCCAGGAACTCTGCTGGACCATCTGAACCCAGTTCCAGACGTCCGACCACCTCTCCGGACGTCTGGAAATGCTTCCCGTCGTCTGGTGCCTCACCTAGATGTCTGAACTACGTGGGTGGGCGTGTCCCGTGCCTTCCCGAAGCGAATCCTGCATGCGTCGACGAAAATCTCCTCATTATGGCACGAAACAGTGCCTCGGCGAAACGGCCTGCATGGCTGTATCCGCAAAGGTGTACATCGCGAGACTTACCTCTCATTTGCCTGGAACCTCCTCCAAACGTCATCTTCATCGTCTGGACGTCGATCCAGACATCTGATTCTAGGAAAAACCCAAAATCAGAACCTGCCTTCATCTTCTCAGGCCAAGCGTGGCCGTGCCACGCCCGCTCGCCTGCTGCTCTGGCTGCAGCAGTGTCAGGGAGGACCTCCCCGACGCATCTCTCTACCTCGCGCACGCACCGACCGGCCGTGAGCTCTCCGGCGAGCTCCCACACGAGCTTACACACTTGCTCTCCTTTCTTCCCCTCACTACTCCTCTCCTCTCACGCCACTCACGCCCACTGCTCGCTACTCATCGCTCACTGCTCTCGCTGGAGGAAGGAGAAGGGTGGCTGGAGGTGGGGTGAACGAGGGAGAGGAGGGGGGTTTAAATAAGCTACTGGGTTAGGGTTTGTGTCGGCGAGAGGATAGAGAAGGAGAGAACAAAATGAGGTCGCGTACTATCTGCACGCAACACGTGCGTAGACGCGAGGACGTACACGAAAATTTTGATTTTCAAATGTCTGGGAATGGGTCCAGACGTCTTGCAAGATGTCTGACCCTCAGTCCAGATGTCTTACCAGACGTCTGACCTAAAGTACAGACGTCTTAAAAAGGCTTAACATCCCGGGTCTTAACACTATGGGAATAGAGGATGATCAATTTTGGTCTCAAGGATATGAAGAGTCTATTTCAGAGGATGGGGATACCCCAATAGAGGAACCTGGACTGAAAATCTGGAGTGAATCACAGGGGAATTATTTATCATTTGAGGATTTACCTCCAAAGGATATAAACAATATGGTGAAATCCAGATTCCTCCTTTCTTTTGAGAGTCATCCTCCATCAAACGAGGAGTTGATATTAGAGGAGGACGAACAAAATAATGAGAAGTCTATGGGAGACTCTCGAGGACAAAACATGTCAATTAAGGATTTATACCCCGAGAAGAATGACGAATTCAATGATATAGGCTTGCTCCAAAATATTAAGACTGATCCTCCTTTAGGAATAATTAAGGATACTGATCCAACTCCTATCTTCATTAATGAATCACATATACACCCCGACAAAAATTTGAGTGAACCAAACGAATTCATGGATGAGCTTAATGATAATGATTCAGATATTTTGACCCTGCCATCAAAGAGTTGTAATTTAGAGTCTACCCTTGATTCAAATATGACTCCGATCATTAATGCTAGGCAGGGTAATGTGCAATTGTCTACAACTGTTAGGGAGTGTACACAATCTGAATCATTGTTGGAATTGGACCTAACACCAACTAAGCCCTCTTTGGACTTAACCATTACCTCCCAACACTACAAACAACCCTTATACTCCCTAACCGATCCTTGGCTCAGATCTCTGCTCATGTACATTCTTTCTAGAGAACATATCAGGCCAATACATCCTCGGGTAGAATGGCAAGTGTGGATTGATGCTTGTACTTTTACTCTCGCCATTCAAGGGTTTGAACTAATAATGTTTATATCTTTTAAAACCCGTCCTGCTCTGGAGGATCCTTGTTATCCTCCACTTATTCCGTTTTGGGAGGACCCTTTTCATATTTCGATTATTATTCCTAGACCTCCCAAGGTAGCCAACGAGGTTCTTTGCTTTCATATCTTCTGGCGAGCATTTGGTATTACGTTGCATCATCAGCTCGCCAACATCGTGGCTACCTATTTTTTAGGCCAGCATTGTTACGCATATTTTTAGGGCCTATCTTTTTCTATTTGGAACCAGACTTACAGGTTCCTTCTAAGTCTGGCTACTGATAGAAAATGCAGTGCTTGTTGGTAGGCAACCCAGTGGTCGGAATAACACCGTTGTCAGGTGATGTCTTTCCTTTCTCCTCCTATTTTAATTTTACAATGGGGACATTGTAGGATTTAGGCATAGGAGGTGCATTTGCATTTTAGGAAGTATTCATGCATTTAGGTTAGCATATAAAGAAAAAAAAAATCCTTTTTTCTTGAGCTGAACAGGTTAGTCTCTAGCAGAATACCTTTGTCATTGGAGGCTTTTCTTCTTGAATTATTTCTTAAGTTTAGAATCCAGTACATTTATTTCACGTGCATGTAGACTGGGTAATGGATCCTTGAGGAAAACCAATAAGCATTTGTAGTCTACTAAACCCTTGAACAGTTCATAGGGAGTCAGGCATATTATCTTCTAGTAGATCCACCTCATATTTGTGAGATGAAAGTAGAGAGATTACTGGTGCGCTAAGTCTAGTGCAAGGACTCTTAAGTTTTGGACAATTAGATGATGATACTTCAGAGTTAGGCATAGTTTTCGCTCTTTGTTCCTGTGTGAGTACTTTGTGTGAATTCCTAAGAGTCACCAAATAAAGCAGATATACAGATATTGAGTTTTAATAAAGCTATGACTATGGTGGATGGTTATGATCATCCTTCATAGAGTCCTCGGCTGAAGGAGGGTAATAGTGTCAAAGGTCAGAAATACGCCTGTCCTATCCATTCCTTCCCGGTGCCGAGAATAGGCACTTCCACCAAATAAGCCACACAACATCCTCTTGACCATCATCATCCATAATAATGCCTCATAAATAAAAGTTTGTGTCGTATTATGTTGATTCATAAAAAAAAAGAAGAAAAAGAAGAAACAAAAAGAAGAAAAAGAAGAAATAGTTATATTACAAAAAAAAATCCAAGTTTATAATGTAACATTGTTTCTGAGGTGATAGAACACCTATCGCGTTCCACCAAATATGACCCATACCTACCTTTCAGTATTTCTGATCGCCCGAATATTGGTTGAGGACTCTAACTTAGTTATACAGTTATTGGGACTTTAATTGAAGTGTGGATGCCATGTGAGGCCACCAAACAGTGAGTACAATTACTGAATCTGGCGAGATTTGTGATCTCAGAAAAAAAAACAGAGAGAAAGAAAAGAGTGAGCGCCCTGGAACATTAAGAGAGCACAGTTGTTTAGCCTCTCTCCGAGTTGACTTGTCTAATAGTCTAGAAATCTAGAGTCTATAGTACTAGACTACATGTAGCACCAGATGAGTGTGTGCCACCAAATACAAATCCATTCTACTCAATATATCCTACCTAAGCCAAAAGCTAGGGTTAAATTACATATTATCTTCTGCTTTATCCTTGAGGGAAGTAGTTGCCTATCCCGACAAAAATATTTACCAAGGGTAAAATACGAACTCCTAATGCGAATTGGCTTTTCACATTGATCTATTACTTAGGCTATCATCACTTCACATTTGTCTAGATCTCTAAAGTTTTGAAATAAGAAAATAAGAAATCTTCTATTATTTTTCATTTTTTCTAGGGACTAGCAAATCTTAGGCATGGGGGTATTTGATGAGTCCATTTTAATGGACTATTATTATGCCTAAGTACTTCAATTCTAACATGGTATGTTTGTTAATATTTACATTAGGTCATTAAATAAGTACATGCATCATTACTTGAGTTTTTATCTATTTTATTGCATTCTATAATTTAGTATGTAATTATTTTACGTTTTGTTGTTGCAAGAATAAATTTCAAGAGCTGAGGGGGTGAATTAAATTCTCCCCTCCCCAACAGCGGCCGGCCTCAACTAAGTCTTCCGGCCGGCCTCAACTAAGTCTTCCGGCCAGCCTCAACAGCTCCTCAACAACCGCCGACCAAAATTAGTAAAGGGATTTGAAAATCCCTTGAGAGGCGGGGAGAGAAGATAAAAGAGGGAGTGCACAGGAAAGGTGGGGGCTTTGGATCTTCTTCCTCCCCCTTACGGGGATATCGACTGCGTGCACTGCGAACATTGAAGGCTTGCACTATGCATCCATCACCCGCCACAGCCTCTACTACAAGCGCTACACCAGCCTACACTAAGCACAGCCAAGTGCCCGCAGGCGCTGCGCCTTCCCTTGCACACCTGCAGGGCTACGCCCGTGTAACGACCCGGTTCCCGAGTCCCTACGAGACACGAGAACCGGACCGACTCGACTAATCCCAAGACCCAGTCGTCCAACGAGGAAGTAACCAAAAGACAGTAAAATAAACCACATTCAGCATGAATATAACTAACAGTAAAAAGTACAGCAGTAAGGAAAGAAACTACTACAGTAGGTACCGCCACAACAGTAAAGCAACATTTATCATATAACAAAAACTGCAGGTAAAGAAGGTACAGCGGAAACAAAACTACTCACTAGAACAGAACAAAAGAAGGTACAAGGCTGTGGCAACTCTACTGGACCCTACTCGGCCCAGCGTCCTCTGCAGCCGCCGACCCTGGCTGCTCAACACCTGGTCCTGAAAAAGGTAACGAGTGTAACACGTCAGCAAAACGCTGAGTAGAGTGGCAAACTAACTAAAGGCAACAGTAGAGTGTACAGTAGCTGTTATGTTCTATTACTTCCTTTATTTACATCTTTCAATTTTTTTCTCACTATTTCATTTACTTCTCAGATCCTTTACTTGATCTCGAATGTCCTCGTGGGACGATCTTGATTGCAGTCTTTTCCAACAGTAGAAGTAGCACGTGGTGCTCTCCTGGCCGGGAGAGTCCCCCGTGGTGATCCTACCCTCAGTCAACCACCCCAAGGTCACTGACAGACGTAACGGTGACTACGGCACGCGCGATAAACGCACAGGTAGCTAGCCCGTACTGGCACGCGGTCAGTCGTTTCCGTTAACGGGTGCGCCCAAAGCACAGCACGGAACCAGGGCAGAGCCCTCTCAGTAACAGGGGTCCAACCCCTCCACAGTAACCAAACCGGGGCCTTGCCCCTCCACAGTCCGCGCACCCTCGCCTGACTACCCTGGTTTGCCCTAGTGGGCCTAACAAGTCGGTGAAGGAGGCTAGCAGAACCCCGGGGCCCGTGGGGTAGCTAGTACTCTCCTAACACTACTAGCTCTCCTCGGTACTACGTACACGAGGGCCAACAAGTCGGTACAGAGCGGCCAAGCCTAACCCCGGGTCCCTGGGGCGGCTGGCCCCACTCTGCACTAAAACAGGTACAGGTACTTCCCTTGGTACTGCGTACCCAAGAGACAGTACAACTACATCTCAGTTCCATTCCTTTTCTTTCCAGGAGTTCCACTCCTAATTCCCCGTAGGGTTCCAGCTCTTTATCTCAGAACATCATATGTTTCACTTTCCAGAATCACGTTCTCACATTCCATGATCTCAACATGTTTCCTTGTTCATAACAGGCAGCTGTTAATTAATTTCACAGGCAGCTTATATATTCCTTTCCATTTTTCCAAGACTGCAGTAATATACATTCCACTAGTTTTTCCATCCTAGGATTCATGCCATATCCTAGGATCTATCATACAATCTAGTTTTCCAGCCCTAGGATTCATGCAACACCTAGGAGCTATCATTCCATACATTTCTCGTTCCTAGGGTTCATGCAATGCCCTAGGTTCTAGTTATGGTTCCATACTTTAACAGATTTTATTAATGCTTAAAACCACTCTACCAGGTACAACGGAAGTAATGGGGGCGTGGTCGGGAATCCCGCGCGCCTCCGCGACTCTCAAGACGGCAACCGAACGAGGTCCTATCACGAGGATCAAACACAAGGAGTGTCTCAAAACAGTGTATAGCTACTGTAGGCGGGTAGAGGAATAAATTCTGAAACGAACGCAACTCGAATCGCGGAAAACGGAGCCCAAACGGGCCCTAAACGGGTCGAGAAAGACAATACTGTGCAAAATCAGACGTCTGGAACTCCTTCCAGACGTCTTAAACGGTGGATCAGAGAATTACCTGTTCGGCTTGGTTCCCCGGACGTCCAGAAGTCTGTGGCGACGTCTCTCCTAGATCCCAGACGTCCGATGGTCTCTCCGGACATCTGGAGGTCACTCCCGCCGTCTGGTACAACTTCCAGACGTCGGATTCGCAAAGGATGACGAATCCGAACACCTGCGCACAGCCAACCCTCCTCCTTCAGTACGGTCAGTCGACAAAAGAAGAAGGAGAAAGCGGAACTCACCTTTCAGACGTCTGTATGATCACACAGACGTCGACCTTGCCGTCTGGATATCAGTCCAGACGTCTGATTCTGGAGATTTTTCCAGAATCAGAACCTCGCTCGGCCTCCGCTCGCGACGCCGCCCGCGTCGCACCTCGCGCGTCCGCTGCTCCGCCCGCAGCAGGTCCCTCTTCGCGACGCTCTGCGCCCCCTGCGCCCTCCGCCGGCCGGCCAAGCCGCTCCCGGCGAGCTCGCCCTCACGGCAGAGCCCCGCCCTCGCACGCCGCAGCTCCTCCGCGCCTTCTGCTGCGCCGCTGCCGCTGCGCCCTTGCGTCCGCTCGCTCCGCCCGCAGCAGGAGAGGAGGAAGATGGTGGAGACGGGAGGGGAGGCGCGCCCCCTCCCCCTTTTAACGCCGCGCGGAGAGGAGGAGAGAGACGGCCGCAGTCGCCTGCAGCCGCAGAGAAGATGCGGATCGCAGGTCTGCGCGCACAGGCGCGCAGACGAATATCCCGTGCGAGTATAACTGTTTGTCAGACGTCTGTAAACTATCCCGGACGTCTGGTCAGACGTCTGGATGTGATCCCAGACGTCTTTACAGACGTCTGGGCCACCTCCCAGACGTCTTAAAAGACGTCTGGGGCACGAGCTCGTTACAATATAACAAACTCAAAGGAAGTTTTGTCCCCGAAACTTGCGCCAACTAGGGTGCGGAAAAAGGATGTCCAAATAACCATAACAAACTCAAAGAGGACCGAAGCCGGTCCGAAAAGACGTACCCGCGAAAAGCTCTGGGTACCGCTCCCGCATTGCCGCCTCAGGCTCCCAGGTAGCCTCCTCGTACCGCTGGCTCCTCCACAAAACCTTTACCAGGGGTACTTGCTTTCGTCTCAACCTGCGGACGGCTCGGTCTAGGATCTGCACTGGCCGCTCGGGGTAGGTCAGGTCGTCGCTCACCTCGACGCTCTCGTGACTCAGTACGTGGCTGGGATCGGCTACGTACTTCCTGAGGTTGGACACGTGGAACACGTCGTGCACACCAGAAAGCTGCGGGGGAAGGGCAAGTCTGTAAGCAACGGGTCCAACCCGCTCCAGGACCTCGAAGGGCCCCACGAACCTCGGCGCGAGCTTCCCTCTCACCCCAAACCGCTGTAAGCCCTTCATGGGCGAAACACGAAGAAAGACGTGGTCCCCAACCTCGAACTGCACCTCTCTGCGTCTGCGATCTGCGTAGCTCTTCTGTCTGCTCCTGACAGTGCGGAGTCGTCTGTGGATCTGTTCAACTACCTCCTGACTCTGCCGGATCAACCTGGGGCCAACCTCCCACTTGGTCCCCACCTCAACCCAACTCAAGGGTGCCGTGCATTTCCGTCCGTACAGAGCCTCGTAGGGAGCCATGCCGATGCTCGAGTGATAACTGTTGTTGTATGCAAACTCTGCCAGGGGCAGGTGTTCCTCCCAAGAGCCCCTCCAGTCTAGTACACAGGCACGCAAAAGATCCTCAAGTGTCTGTATCGTGCGTTCCGACTGTCCGTCCGTCTGGGGGTGGTAAGCCGTGCTAAACCTCAACCTCGTCCCCAAAGCCTGCTGAAACTCAGCCCAAAACTGGGACGTAAAGCGGGTATCCCGGTCGGATACGATCTCCCGCGGAACTCCGTGTAGTCGCACCACATCACGGATATACCTCTCTGCCAACTGTGCTGGTCCCAAAGTGACTCGGATCGGCAAGAATCGTGCCGTCTTCGTCAACCTATCCACTATTACCCAGACCGCGTCGTGTCCTCGCTGGGTAACAGGTAAACCCACCACCAAGTCCATGGTGATGCTCTCCCACTTCCACTCTGGCACTGGAAGCGGCTGAAGCGGCCCTGCAGGCCTCTGATGCTCGGCTTTCACCTGCTGGCACACTAAGCACTGCTGCACGAACTCACCCACATCCCGCTTCATCCCTCTCCACCAGAACTCGCGTCTCAAGTCATGGTACATTTTCGTGTTTCCGGGATGTATGGTGAATCTGGAACCGTGTGCCTCAGTCAGGAGCTCTCTCAACAGCTCCTCGTCTCTGGGGACGCACAGCCGTCCCCTCAAGCGTAACACCTGGTCTGTGAAAGAGAAGTCCCCTGGGTCCCCTGACAGTACTCTGTCGCGCAAAGACTGCAAGTACGGATCGGCCATCTGTCCCGTGATGATGCGGTCTATCAACTCTGGTCTGGTCTGCCGTGTCACCGTCACTGCCCCACAGTATCCTCGTAACTCTAGAGGTCGCCAACTGCCCACCTCCTCCAAAAGGCTCCAACTCTGTAACTGTAGACTGGCCAAGCGTGCGGGCGCCTTACGGCTCAAGGCGTCAGCCACCACATTGGCCTTTCCCGGGTGGTAGGAGATGCTGCAGTCGTAGTCCTTCAGGAGCTCCAACCAACGTCTCTGTCTCATGTTGAGCTCCTTCTGGTCAAAAAGATATCTGAGGCTCTTGTGATCTGTAAAAATCTCGAAGGTCTCACCGTACAAGTAGTGCCTCCATGTCTTCAGCGCGAAGACAACAGCTGCCAACTCTAGGTCGTGGGTAGGGTAGGTATGCTCATGGGGCTTCAGTTGCCGCGAAGCGTAAGCGACCACGTGACCCCTCTGCATGAGCACACCTCCTAACCCCTGCAAGGAAGCGTCCGTGTACACGACGAACCCGCCACTACTGTCAGGAATGGTGAGCACGGGAGCCGAGGTCAACCTCTCCTTCAGCTCCAGAAAACACGCCTCACAGGCGTCTGTCCAAGTGAAAGGCACATCCTTCCGAGTCAACTGTGTCATAGGACGTGCAATCTGCGAAAACCCTCTGATGAACCGTCTGTAGTAACCTGCCAGTCCCAGGAAACTGCGAATCTCAGTGACTGAACGCGGTCTCTCCCACCTGAGCACTGCCTCGACCTTGGCGGGATCCACCGCCAGGCCGTCTCCAGAGATCACATGACCCAAAAAGGTCACCTCCCTCAACCAGAACTCGCACTTGCTGTATTTGGCGTACAGCCTGCGTCGTCTCAGAGTGTCCAGAACCATCCGCAAGTGCTGTCCGTGCTGCGTCCGATCTCTAGAATAGATGAGTACATCATCTATGAAAACCACCACAAACTGGTCCAAGTACGGTCTGAACACCCGGTTCATCAGGTCCATGAAAGCAGCGGGGGCATTGGTCAGCCCAAACGGCATGACCAAAAACTCGTAGTGTCCGTACCGGGTGCGGAAAGCTGTCTTGGAGACGTCGGTCTCCCTGATCCTCAACTGGTGGTATCCAGACCTCAAGTCGATCTTGGAAAACACCGTGGCACCCCGCAACTGGTCAAACAAATCGTCAATCCTCGGCAGCGGATATCTGTTCTTGATGGTGACCCTATTCAGCTGTCTGTAGTCCACACAAAGGCGTAGGGTCCCATCCTTCTTCTTCACAAACAGTACCGGGGCTCCCCAGGGAGACGCACTGGGCCTCACGAAACCCTTCTCCAAAAGGTCCTGCAACTGAGACTTGAGCTCTCGCAGCTCAAGCGGTGCCATCCTGTATGGCGCGGTGGAGATGGGGTTGGTCCCTGGTACTAGTGAGATCTCAAACTCGATCTCACGCTCGGGCGGTAGTCCTGGTAACTCGTCTGGAAACACGTCGGGGTACTCTCTGACCACAGGGATGCTCTGGAAGTCTGCCACGGGGCTGTGCTCTGCCACCACACAAGCTAAGAAGCCCTCACACCCCTGGCTCAAAAGTCTCGCCGCCCGAAGTGCCGAAATGCACCTGAAACCTCCGTCCACTGGCTGCCCGTGAAACTCGAAGGAAGGCAACTCCGGAATGGAGAAGACAATCTTCCTCTCAAAGCAGTCTACCAATGCGTGGTAAGCGGACAGCCAATCCATCCCCAGGATCACCCCAAAGTCCTCCATCTGTATCATAATCAGGTCAGCTGGCAGGCTGTGTCCCCCGATGCTGACCCCGCAACCCGTGTACACCTCCTCAGCTACAAACAGCTGACCACTCGGACCTCTGATTACGAACGGGTTCTCTAACAATGTATAATCCTGGTCCAAACTAACTGCGAAACTGTCTGCGACAAACGAGTGCGTAGCGCCGGAATCGAAAAGCGTGTAAACGAGTCTGCCAGAAACTGAAACCATACCTGCTACCACCGATCCCGAAGCTCTGGCGTCCCTGTGTGTTAGGGCGTTGATACGCCCCTCAGCTCTAGGTGCGGACGAAGCAGCCACACTCTGCGTCGGACGGGTAGGTGCTGGCCGGTACCCTCCTCGCGACTGCGGTCCTCCTCCTCGCGCCTGGAAACCGCGGCCTCCTGCGCGCCCTCCAGTGCTCTGCGCGGGAAGTATCTACTGACCTCCTGCCCTAGATGGGCAGTCCCTCCTGACGTGGCCCGGCTGGCCACACTGGTAGCAGAGGGGAACCCGACTCCCGCCCTCAGTGAGTCCCTGCTGTCGGCTAGGCGGGGGTCCGGTGCTGGCGACTGGCCCCTGTCGAGGGCCCCCAAAGGCCAGTGATGGCCCTGCACAACGTGACGGCTCTCCTGCGGACGCCACGTGTCTCCGTTCTCGCCGGCCCTGTGAGAAGTCTGGCTGAAAGGGCCTCTTCCGCCCGCCGTCGGTCTCTCGCGCGGACGGGTTGGTCTCCTCGAAAGTCATGGCTGCCTCTACCACCCTCGAAAACGTCGGCAGCTTCAGGGGTTTGACATACCCCCGGATCGCAGGCCGGAGCCCCTCGGTGAACCTCCAAAGGCGCTCCTCCTCAGTGGCTACCGCTGTCGCTGCAAAGCGGGACAGCTCCAAGAAACGCGTGCGGTACGCGCTCACGGTCATCGTCCCTTGGCGGAGAGTGTGGAACTCCCGCCTCCTCTGGTCCTGCCACGTCTGGGGAAAGTACTGCTCGCAGAAGAGGGTGACGAACTGGTCCCACGTCGGCTCGTCCCTCTCCTGTCCCCGGACCGCCCTCCACCACCGGTGTGCCGCACTCTCCAGCTGGTACGTGGCAAAGGCCACGCGGCACTCCACCGGGGGGCGAAGGGTGTCGAAGATCTTCTCCAGCTGCTCAAGCCAGTCCTCTGCCTCGGTCGGGTCCTTATCCCCCTTGAAGGAGGGGGGCTTCAGCTTCCGGAACTGTCCGAAAAGCTCAAAGTGGTGCTGTAGGGGAGGTGCTGGTGCACCTCCAGGCGAAGGTGCCTCGTGTACAGAAGTGTCGGAGGAAGGTGGGGGCGGCAGGGGCCCATCCCCTCCCTCGTGTCCAAAGCCGCGTCCGTCGCGTGGCCCCACAGAGGACTCCCCCTCTGCAACCCCAGGAGGAGGTGCTCGGGGCGGTGGGTGGAGCTCCTCTCGTACAATATCCCGTATCAGTCTGGCGAGGTCCTGGGCCTGGATGCCAGGGAGTGGTGGCTGGTCCACCGAGACGTCAACGACAGCACGTCCACCTCGCCGACCTCGCCCTCGGCCGCGCCCGCGGCCAGTCTCGCCAGTCCCACGACGAGGCATCTCCTGCAAGGAGACGCGAAACAAAACGGAAACGTCAAAACAGACGGTACCTAACAACACTTCTAAGAGCTCATGTCAAGAGATATGTTGTGGTGGCTACTCTAGCTATAAACATGTGAATTATTTATTTTCCAGTCAGTTGATTCACTTCTCGGGACGACCTTGCTCTGATACCATCTTGTAACGACCCGGTTCCCGAGTCCCTACGAGACACGAGAACCGGACCGACTCGACTAATCCCAAGACCCAGTCGTCCAACGAGGAAGTAACCAAAAGACAGTAAAATAAACCACATTCAGCATGAATATAACTAACAGTAAAAAGTACAGCAGTAAGGAAAGAAACTACTACAGTAGGTACCGCCACAACAGTAAAGCAACATTTATCATATAACAAAAACTGCAGGTAAAGAAGGTACAGCGGAAACAAAACTACTCACTAGAACAGAACAAAAGAAGGTACAAGGCTGTGGCAACTCTACTGGACCCTACTCGGCCCAGCGTCCTCTGCAGCCGCCGACCCTGGCTGCTCAACACCTGGTCCTGAAAAAGGTAACGAGTGTAACACGTCAGCAAAACGCTGAGTAGAGTGGCAAACTAACTAAAGGCAACAGTAGAGTGTACAGTAGCTGTTATGTTCTATTACTTCCTTTATTTACATCTTTCAATTTTTTTCTCACTATTTCATTTACTTCTCAGATCCTTTACTTGATCTCGAATGTCCTCGTGGGACGATCTTGATTGCAGTCTTTTCCAACAGTAGAAGTAGCACGTGGTGCTCTCCTGGCCGGGAGAGTCCCCCGTGGTGATCCTACCCTCAGTCAACCACCCCAAGGTCACTGACAGACGTAACGGTGACTACGGCACGCGCGATAAACGCACAGGTAGCTAGCCCGTACTGGCACGCGGTCAGTCGTTTCCGTTAACGGGTGCGCCCAAAGCACAGCACGGAACCAGGGCAGAGCCCTCTCAGTAACAGGGGTCCAACCCCTCCACAGTAACCAAACCGGGGCCTTGCCCCTCCACAGTCCGCGCACCCTCGCCTGACTACCCTGGTTTGCCCTAGTGGGCCTAACAAGTCGGTGAAGGAGGCTAGCAGAACCCCGGGGCCCGTGGGGTAGCTAGTACTCTCCTAACACTACTAGCTCTCCTCGGTACTACGTACACGAGGGCCAACAAGTCGGTACAGAGCGGCCAAGCCTAACCCCGGGTCCCTGGGGCGGCTGGCCCCACTCTGCACTAAAACAGGTACAGGTACTTCCCTTGGTACTGCGTACCCAAGAGACAGTACAACTACATCTCAGTTCCATTCCTTTTCTTTCCAGGAGTTCCACTCCTAATTCCCCGTAGGGTTCCAGCTCTTTATCTCAGAACATCATATGTTTCACTTTCCAGAATCACGTTCTCACATTCCATGATCTCAACATGTTTCCTTGTTCATAACAGGCAGCTGTTAATTAATTTCACAGGCAGCTTATATATTCCTTTCCATTTTTCCAAGACTGCAGTAATATACATTCCACTAGTTTTTCCATCCTAGGATTCATGCCATATCCTAGGATCTATCATACAATCTAGTTTTCCAGCCCTAGGATTCATGCAACACCTAGGAGCTATCATTCCATACATTTCTCGTTCCTAGGGTTCATGCAATGCCCTAGGTTCTAGTTATGGTTCCATACTTTAACAGATTTTATTAATGCTTAAAACCACTCTACCAGGTACAACGGAAGTAATGGGGGCGTGGTCGGGAATCCCGCGCGCCTCCGCGACTCTCAAGACGGCAACCGAACGAGGTCCTATCACGAGGATCAAACACAAGGAGTGTCTCAAAACAGTGTATAGCTACTGTAGGCGGGTAGAGGAATAAATTCTGAAACGAACGCAACTCGAATCGCGGAAAACGGAGCCCAAACGGGCCCTAAACGGGTCGAGAAAGACAATACTGTGCAAAATCAGACGTCTGGAACTCCTTCCAGACGTCTTAAACGGTGGATCAGAGAATTACCTGTTCGGCTTGGTTCCCCGGACGTCCAGAAGTCTGTGGCGACGTCTCTCCTAGATCCCAGACGTCCGATGGTCTCTCCGGACGTCTGGAGGTCACTCCCGCCGTCCGGTACAACTTCCAGACGTCGGATTCGCAAAGGATGACGAATCCGAACACCTGCGCACAGCCAACCCTCCTCCTTCAGTACGGTCAGTCGACAAAAGAAGAAGGAGAAAGCGGAACTCACCTTTCAGACGTCTGTATGATCACACAGACGTCGACCTTGCCGTCTGGATATCAGTCCAGACGTCTGATTCTGGAGATTTTTCCAGAATCAGAACCTCGCTCGGCCTCCGCTCGCGACGCCGCCCGCGTCGCACCTCGCGCGTCCGCTGCTCCGCCCGCAGCAGGTCCCTCTTCGCAACGCTCTGCGCCCCCTGCGCCCTCCGCCGGCCGGCCAAGCCGCTCCCGGCGAGCTCGCCCTCACGGCAGAGCCCCGCCCTCGCACGCCGCAGCTCCTCCGCGCCTTCTGCTGCGCCGCTGCCGCTGCGCCCTTGCGTCCGCTCGCTCCGCCCGCAGCAGGAGAGGAGGAAGATGGTGGAGACGGGAGGGGAGGCGCGCCCCCTCCCCCTTTTAACGCCGCGCGGAGAGGAGGAGAGAGACGGCCGCAGTCGCCTGCAGCCGCAGAGAAGATGCGGATCGCAGGTCTGCGCGCACAGGCGCGCAGACGAATATCCCGTGCGAGTATAACTGTTCGTCAGACGTCTGTAAACTATCCCGGACGTCTGGTCAGACGTCTGGATGTGATCCCAGACGTCTTTACAGACGTCTGGGCCACCTCCCAGACGTCTTAAAAGACGTCTGGGGCACGAGCTCGTTACAGCCCGCACTGCCTGTAGTAGTTCTCCAGCGCTTCCACCACGCTGCGCCCCTTCAGCACCCCTCTAGCCAGGCGCCCGCTGGCGCAGCCCCCCTCCAACGCCTTCGTGCCAGCCTATCCACCACGCGCACGTGCTCCCTTGCAACACCAACCAGCGCCCACAGGCGCCGCGCCCTTGCAGCCACACGCAGCGTGCAACCGCGCAGGTGCATAGCGTAAGCACGCAACCTCGCAGCGCACACAGCCACACGTGCAACCAGACTCACACTGCACTGTTCATCTTCTTCCCCGAAGAAACCCATCACCGGCCGTCCATCTCCAAGTGCAGCCTCCTCCACGCGTGCAGAGAAGAGAGAAGGAAAACACTCTATTTTCCTTCACATTAAAAATTACCAATCGTGCCATTGCAGAGGAACACTGTTCATTTATTTAATGAATTAAATTATTAAGGTGAATTTGCGTAGCCATCCTTCTATTTAATCAAAATTACTTGCATATGCATATCTCCCATGAATGATTTAATGCATATCTTATGGTGAACAAGCTATATTCAATAAATTAGTATCTACGGTGTTTACCATTATCACGATCATTATTTTACATAATATTATATAGTGGTGATTTTGCATATGCAACCTTGTATTCTTGATTAATTATTTAAAGCAAGAAATCATGTTGAAAACACGTGCACCAATTTGTATGCATACACATTGAGATTCCCGAATAGACGAAGCACAATGCACTAGTTTAAATAGGCTAATTCCTCCCTGTGGAGATGACCTAACTATTCGTGGTTAGATTCTGAAAATTAAAATGTTTTGAAAAGTGATTTTCTACCACGCAATTAAATACAATGACACATCATTCTATGTTAAAGTTTTTAACGAAAATGAATATCGCTATTTCAAGGGTGTTGTCTAATGTGTGTATGGCCATTACCTTTTCTATTCTACCAAGCTCCTCAATCAAGCCACACTAAATTTTATTCTCCTTTGAGGCCTCAAAAATATTAAATCATCTCATTTTATTCCCTAAGGCAATCTCTATATTTCCTGATTCACAATCAATTCTTGCCTTGGCAATGGCAAAGAAAGGTCTTCCCAAAATAATCGGGGTGTGGTTGAGTTGTTTTGGTGCTTCCATGTTAAGGACCATGAAATCAACAAGATAATGCAAATCATTAACCTTGACTAAAACATCTTCCAAAAGACCCCTTGGTTTTGTAATTGATCTATCGACCAATTGCAAAGTAATGTCAATGTGTTTCAGGTGGCCTAGACCTAGTTTCCTTTGAAGTGTGGTAGGGATCACATTAATGGAAGCACCTAAGTCGAGGAGGGCCCGGTTAGAAGTAATGTTTCCTATTGTGTAGAAAATCAGTGGGGGTCCCAGGTCCTACTTCTTAGGAGGTAACTTGTTTAAGATTAGTGTACTTGTGTTATCAGACAAAACTACCCTCCTAGTGCTTTCAACCTCCGCTTGACGCTTCTCTTTGTATGAATTCAGTAAAGATCTAGCATAGGTAGGAATTGATCCAATAGCCACGAGGAGTAAAATGATTATCAATTTGAAATCCTACAACAAAGATATTCTTTCCTCCAATTTCTCCTCTAGCTTATTGCATTTGCCCTTACAACAACAACATCTCCTGAATCATATTCTGATTTTTTGTTGATCACATTCTTAGTTGGGAGTTTAAAATTCCTATTTTGGGTCCTAATGTAATTTACTTGGGAATGAATGGGACACTTGTGTCTACTACCACTCCTCAAGGAGACTGTGTTTATAGTGGCAAAGTGCTCTTAGTTCGTGCCTTGGGGAGGGTTGGGAAAAATAGGAGCCTCCCAACCAATTACCGTGGGTGTTCAGTTAGCTCAGGGAGGGACTAGGGAAGCCTGATAAATAGCATGAAATTGAGCATGCAGCTTCCCACCATTACCAAACCCTTGAGGCCCAACGCCTCGATTCTGCACACTCCATGGGTTTGGTATAGGTTGTGATGATAAAGATTTGGGTTGTCAGTTGATCGCACTAACTCCGGATTGCAAGGTATCCAACGAAGTTTTCATTTGTTGCATGAGCTAGAGCATTGACCATTGCATTCCTACCATCTTCAGGTTTAAATCAACCAACCCGATGGGTTGTTGGGCATTCCTCATGGGTTGATTAACCTGATTCAGGGGCAGCTAAGTATATACATGACCCTGACCCATTGGTTTTTGTGGTACATAGTTGTTGGGTCAATATTGGGTTAGCTGTCCCTGATCTTTCCAAGAGAAGTTAGGGTCATTTTTCCAGTTGTTGTGTCGCTTTCGTCGAGTTTTAGGAAAACACATCATAGTATAGCGGACAAAAGCAATACAGCACTTAAAATTTATAAACTTGAAAAATAGGAAATGAGTCCGAGGTCGTTGATAGGGAGTAATTTGGTGAATTCAATCACTAATCACAATGAGAAAAGATATGCAAACGTAATCAAGATAAAGCTCAATAGATAGCTGAATAATATCACAATACAATCAAAGGAGTGCAAAATGAAGGGGTTAAAATGGTGGTTTGAACCACCAATTTAACCGTAATGTTTAAGCTCTAATTCAAACTCAAATATATGAATAGTAACTCTCAACCACTAATAGTAATTTCCATACCGGCAGAAATGTCTACAGTATCATAACCAAAGCAAGCAGCCCACCAGACATCAAGATAAGGCTTCAGATGCCTTAACCTCAATCCCCAGCAACGCTAAGGAACAGCAGCAACAAAGACACAAGGTCTTACAAACACAAGGCAAAAGGTCCTCACAGGCATGAGAGAAGATGGCACGATTCTCGAGGCAACAGTAGAGCAAAAACCCCCTCCTCCCTCTCTGATTTCCTACCTATAAAACCAAACCGGACTCAGGTATTCGAACCTAAGCCCAGACCCGCAGGCAGAATTGAGGACGAGGGTGTGAGTGAGATCGTGTGAGCGCATGTGCGAAGGGGCGTGTGAGGGACCTCACCCCTGTGCATTCAAAGGTGAAGAGCCTTCCGCACAATTGCAATTTATGTGTTGCACTGCTTCTGTCCCACACAATGTGGGACTATCTTTAGTTACGCTCTTCACGTGTTATCAGCACAAGCTTCAATGGATGACCTCGACAAATTGGAGTCGGAGCTGCTGCTGGTTACTTCACTTGAGAGCCTAGAGCTCTTCCTAATGTTCGTCTGCTTTGATTGAGGGCAGTAGCTGGTCAGCTGATGGCTGGAGACAAGCGAACATGGTCGGAAAAGATGGTGGCGAAGCGATCCTCCGATCAGATTTGAAAAGCAAGAATACAACCTCGCAGCATTGTCAAAGATGTTCAGTGCAGTGGTGATGATTTGAAGGTGTGCGATGGTCGGAAAAGGCATGCCGGTGGCGGAGAAGGTGACTAGAGGTGCATGTGCTCAGTGGGGTGGTTGCGTGATCAAATCCCAAATTTCTTTGCAGCTTTTAATTAGTGTGACACGGTGGATCTTTGGGAAGTAACGGTGTTGCATTTGGAGAGGTGTGGTGGTGGCGCGAGCTCACCAGAGCCTTTGCTAGAGGCAAAGAAGGCGACAGGGGTGCAGGTGTTTGTGAAATGGAACGTGATATCTAAGGGTGTGAAGAAGGTATAGAGAGGGAGAGGAAGTTGAGGGAGATTAGGAGGAGCGAGAGAAGCGACAGTGTCTAACGTTGACTAGCCGGGTGTGAAGAAGATGATGGGGTCTAGTGAGGTAGCAGTGAGGAAGGAGAGGTCAGGAGTGCCCTTTCTTTGGTCGGAGAGGTGTGCGACGAAGAGGGAAGGAGTTTGGCACCTCCAATTTGGTTGTTGGAGGTGTGGAAGAGGGGAGGATAGAGGGCCCCCAGAGCTACGAATGGGGATGGCTGGAGAGGAGGAAGAAGAGGGTCTTAGGCCTCAAAACTGAGCTGACTAGAACAGTGAGGTCATGTAGGTTTTTATAGAGCTCAGAATCAAGCTCTAAAGTAAGAAGGGAGCTTGATTTGGCTGCAAAATCAGGGAAGAGGATCCCTTGATTTTCACAAGCTCGTCCAAGCTCAAGAGATCTTCTTGAGGTCTTTGAGTTAACTTAGTCGATTGGGAAGCTTCTCGCGATCAATCCCTCTAATTTTGAAGGGATTTAGCTTTGATTTAAGGGAGAGATCATCCCTCGAATCTCGGTTGAGGAGCTACCATCCCACCAATGGTAGTAGGGACCTAAATGAAGAAAATAATAATAATTTAGGGACCCATTTGTAATAAATTCAAAACCTAAGGGCCTAAATGCAAGAAATAGAGTTTTAAACGACTAAATTGCAAACTAGCTAAAGATGGACTCTAATTGGGCCCAAATATTGGCCTTAACCTAATTTGGAACCAAAGAATCTAATGGTGAAGTTGGATTTGAGTTTTAACCATGTTTGACTAGGAAATTTCCACAGAAGCCTAAATTAGGGTAGAATTCCGTCTAAAACTCTATTCTGAGTTAAAATGATTTAAGATGGTCAAACCAAGGGTACCAAACCTCTTAGAATATTTTTATATAAATTTTAAGAGGTTTAGATGAATTTTATCCTGACCAGAACCTCTTTAATTTAAGTGGGTTGATAATTAGGTTTTTATGTGGTGTTTCGGTTCTCGATATGCATGAAATCCCATTTTTGTCTGTGTTGACCCACTTTTTGGACTTTTAAGCTTATTTAACCCCTAAGTGACCCCTTGGTTAATCTGCATTTGTAATCTACTGTTAAAATTACAGATTTAACCCTAATTTCCCATTCTCTCATATCAGACTAATACGGAATTATGACCCTCAGATGATTAGGCAGGAGCTTTTAACAATCAAACCTAACTAAGTGTGGCTAGTTAGGGCACATAATGGTCTTCTCGTCACCAACCAAGATTGTATGAATTCAAGTAAGGGTTTGACCTAACGTTCTCTTGTACAGCATAAACACCCTCATATGATGAGGATGAAGAGTAGGAAGGATCAAAAAACCTAGGGTCAAAGGCCCCAATTTGGAACCCATAAGGTTCCAAGAAGTGCTGGCACGAACATCGAGCCAACACGAGTTGGTTCACAAACTCCCATCCTGTAGGAGCTTGCAAAGAATGGAATCCTGACCTCTAGGATTGAGTGGATCTATAAATATTGGAGTTTCCGTACATCCACTCTTCCATTCATTTAGCGACCAAATCCACCTTATCTAATTTGTTGCAGATCAATTCCATATCAAAGGTATGAGAATCTTGGACCTTATTGGCATTTGATCTAGTTTGTTAGGATCGGTTGAAGGTTTCCATTGAGGCATGGTTTATAGAGTTTTCACTCATTTCCTCGAACAAATCGTACATGTTATCTGCGTCTTTGTTGAGGAAATTGCCTCCGCAAGAAGCATCCACATGATTATGGAGTTGATCATTCAACCCGTGATAGAAAATCTGCACAAGTTGCCATTTAGGCAATACGTGATGTGGATACTTCCGAAATAGATCCTGGAATTTCTCCCAGGCCCCGGGAAATGGTTCCCCTGACCGCTAGGAGAAAGTGGTAATTACCCATCACAAAGCATTGGTTCGTCCAATCAGGAAAATTTTCTTTAGGAAGGCCAATTTCAAAGTTGTCCAGGTAGCAATCGGTCTTCCAATGGTACGGTACCAATGTGCGGCCTTATCCTAGAGTGAATGGGGGAAAAGCCTCATGAGCATCTGTTCTTCATCCATATTCCACGATTTGGTGGCTGAACTAGAGCGATTAAATCCTCCAAATGTGGAATGGGTCCTCTAAGCCAAGCCCGTGAAACTGCTTAATCAAACTCAAAACCCAGGCCTTGATCTCAACATCACCAGCGGGGATCACAACGCCGAGACGATCCCCGTAATTTGAAGGATCATAAAAATCCTTCAAGGGCTGAGCACCTTGACCATTCCTACATCTGTTGCAGCTGGTCCAACTACCTCTGAATTAGCTCCTACTGGTTTGGGGGTAGGGGAGGTGGTTGTTGATCAACCATGGGATCTGCTTGACTGTAACACAACCTACGCCTCTATGAATGGTCTAATAGTCCTTCCAGTCAAGAATTCAGTGACCTCCACCCAAGAATACACTGGAAGGAAGTCTAAAGGATGAGAAAAATGGAGCCCTACAGCACAAAAATACAAGCCTGTCCTTAAATTGGGTATCTTAAGGACCTGCTTCAAAAATAAACTCAGACCACACAACAAATTTGATGTTGTCCTTACTCCCAAAGGTGGCAATGTTGGGCCAGCAAAGAAAGGGGAGTGTGTCCTAAGGGCTGCTAATTATGCCAAATTGTTCCTTACTTAAGTCATTTGACAATTAGACCCTCCAACTTAGCACCTTTTGAAGCAAGCAGACATCACTAATTAGAAATGCATTCAAGAGAGTACCCTGAAATGGACTCTATGAATCTTAGGGCCAACGTCTACTCAATTTTAATTAAGGCCTAGGATAATGATGCTTTTGGAATGTGATGGGCCCTGTTAATGGGTTATGCCCTTAATAATTCATTGAGAATGTGTGTACGTGCACAACCAAATGTTTTCAAACAAGATTATTAACGATGGGGTGAATTTTAGGGTTCGAATCTTGCTTAGTAGCTTTTAGGGTTCAAATTTAGGTATGTTCAATTAGGTTTAATGAGACAAACCACATTTTGAAAGCATGGATGTAGATATATTCCTTTCAAAATCAAAAATAATGTGGAGTGCCTGGTTAATTCCAAAAAATATAGGGCAAGCTACAAGATGAATCAGTTTGAAAGTTAGGTGGTGCAGCCTAAACGACTCAAACAATTGCCCTATTGCACCACCAATTAAGGCACGTAAAAAGTGATTAACCTAATCCAATTTCTAGTCTTTTATAAGTGGATTTGTGCGTGTACTGGTTCCTCATGTCAGAATCCTGATTGAGTAAAAAAAATCAAAAGAGGTTATGTGCCTCAAGTGTGGCTGTGTACAATGTGTATGTTCCTTTCATCCCACAATCAGATTATATATATATAGATATATTGAATTTTCTTTTTATTCGAGGGTGAGGTAGGCGAAGATGGCAAACAAGACAAGTAAATCTCTCCTAGGGTTTATAAGAACACCTAAGTAGATTCGGGTCTTGATTATTATGGTGGAGAAAATGAACTAGTGGGTGGGGAAGTGGGGGGAAACTTGCAAATGTCTCTACCTGCAATTTACTGAATCTACTGCCTTCATGTCCTTGATCAGATTCCTACAAGAAAGTGAATTGCAGAAAGAGAGGTTAGAAAAATATGTAAGTGGTGCGGAAAAATGCAAAAATTCGAATCAAAGTCTGTTGCCTCCAGGTGATGGGTGTGTATTTCGCGAGGGAAATAATCAAGGCTTTGGAGAACGTGTCGTCGTAGTCACAAAATATAGCTACCAAATAAAATTTATACTAAAACTCGAGGTGATTCCCGTGTCGAACACAGGGAGGCGAACATTTGGTTTTGAAATCCGTGCTTCAATTTTATTTCTTTTGTTGCTTTTATCTTTTACAATTATGTGGGTATTTTAATAGGCAAGTGATCAGATTGATAAAATATTTGATACATGCAAAGATATATATATATCAATTATAACTAACCAAAGCCTGCTATCGATAAACAACTACACTAGAAAGCAGTCAAAGATAGATAGAGGTGAGAAGAGTCCCCCTCGACGATTGGTTGGAGGATGACTCGCTCTGACGACGGCCCAGACAAATGTAGCAAGAAGTAGGATGAAGAAGAACCGACTCGGAGGAAGGAGGATGGGGCAGGATGACATCACGATGAGGATTTACGTCCCGAAGGTGGTGAGTGGACAACCATGGGATGCTCCATAAAGGGGGTGAGAAGCGAAAAAATTTTTGATTTTCTACTCTAGAGGAGCATCCCAGGCTTGGAACAAGCTCTCTCTAGAGCCTTGGAGGTGGTGAGGGAGAGAAAGGAAGAGATGAAGAGAAATGGGAGGGGTAGGGGTCCTTTTATAGTGGAGGAGAAGAGGCAAAATGAAGTCACGGTCAATAGTGACATTTACAATCGTCACTAAAGCTCTGATGCAAACCTTGCTGAAGGTCCAGCTCATGCACCCGCTGGCACTGCTAGCTCTACTTTGCTAGCACACGCGAGTTGCTGCGCTACTGGTGCGCGCGTCGCATGCCCATGCTCCATGTGGGTGTCGTTGCGCTACGCGCTCGTTGCTGCTGTGTGCAAATGCATATTTGAGAAGGTTACGGGTCTCGACCCCACAACCTCTCCTTTGCAATAGGGCTCAAGACCACCACGCTATCCTTGACTTTGTGTCAAGAAGATGAATTCTTTGCTCCGACTGGAGATGGTGGCGTGGCCTCTCCATGGCCATTAGATCTTGATCTAATGGCTCAGGTCTGATGGGTGTGAAAGAGAGAGAGGTGGCAGCAGCCCCTAGGCGGCCTAGATAGTGCCACCTAGCATGATCTGGGCCATCTGTCTTCTTTCCTCTAGAGGGGTCGCTACAAATGTCGGATCGAGATGATTTTCTCACTGTTAGACTGTGATCGTTGTGCCAGATCCATTCAAACAGTTAGATTTGTCATTTGACGTTCCATATTGCGTCACCTTGCCTCTTGGCCGTTGATCTTCCTCGGGCTACATTTGATGCTATGGGACTCCTATCAAGGCGATTTTGGAGGCATTAGACTCCAATCGTCATCCTGATCAAATCCGTACGGTTAGATCATCAATCCGAGGCCGCGAAATCGATCTACTCCCCTGGCCACAAAAGGACGTGAATTAACCTAAACTTTATACATACTATTCTAAATGTAGAGTGATGCATGTTATGCAATATTTATAATATGGAATGCATCTATAAGCTTAGGAACATGCACAAATAAGCATTTTATCCTAAGCAAATGTGTCTACATCACCTGGCAACAGTGCCAAAATGAAGAGCGAAATTTTGTATGTGATGTAGACACATCCATTTCACATAAACTATCTATTTATTGCCTAGCATGCATCATTTTGGCGCATGCATCATTCTGCATGCATCATTCTGCATTTATATTAGTTTACACAAATTATAGGTTAATTTGCCCTTTTATGTCCAAGGGATAGGGCGACATCATTTTGGAGCCTCAGATTGAAGATCCAACTATACAGATCTGATAAGGGTGACGGTCAGGGTTCAACTCCTCCGAGATCGCCCCGATTGGACCTTTGTAGCATCAGATGCAGTCTGAACGAGATTAGAGGTCAGGGGGCAAGGTGGTGAAAATCCAAACTTTAGACGACAAATCCAATAGCACGAATGGGTTCAGATCGACGATCGCAGCCCAACGACGTAAAAATCGGTTCAATCCAACAACTATGGCACTACCTATGAGCAATAGAAGATGGACGGCCATGATGGTGCCACGTGGGGCATCACAGCCACCCAACGCCGCTGACAGCACCTCCTCTTCGCCCGCACGATGAATCCCAGCCGTTGGATCGAGATCCAACGATTGAGAGCATCAGTGGGGAAAATCAAGACCTCAACTATCCATGCTCGTAGCATGGTGGTCGAGCATCTTAAGCGCGAGGAAGCGGCATGAGCTCAAGACCTCGAGCATCTCAAATCGAAGGCGCAGGCGAGCCGCGACACAATTGATCTATCCAATCAACATCTAACGGTTGTGAAGCGACTACGTGGTGCGCCTAGGTTCGCCAAACGAAGTTGCGCGTGCACGGGAGAGATGATCCATGATCATATGGGCCATCACAAGCAGGTGCACATAACGTGTAAAGGCAAAGCGGCGTGGCACGATGTTGACCGTCCGATCGTTCGCGAAGCAGCGTCGCACGATGTTGACCGTCCGATCGAACGATCGGACGGTTGAGATCAGTTCAACACTTAAAGAGCAGTGAATGCACGAAGAAAAAGAGGTAGTGACACAGCCACTTCTGAGTGCTCCGATCTTCATTGTGCAGGCAAGATTCCACACCCGTCTTCACCGATGTTTACCTTTATCAACATATGCATCCATCACTAAAGGCCCTACATTTATTTTTAAACCTTTTAAATGACCTTTTTGCCCTTCAACCTCAACTATAAATAGGACCCTACGCCCTACACATTTCTTCATCCCTTCTCTTCTCCTATCACCCTCTCCAAAGCTCTAAAGCACTAGTCCCATACACGGGATGCTCCACTAGAGTCTTAAACACAATTTTTTTCCATCTTCTCACCCCCATTTGTGGAGTGCCCGTGGTTGTCCTCTTGCTATCATTCGAGAAGCAGACCCCACTGCGATGTCGCCTTGCTTCGTTCTCCATTCTCCAGCTCCATTCTCCCTCGTCTAGCATCTCATCAGTCGGGCTCTCCATTAAGGCAACTCGTCCTCCAAGCAGCCATTGAGGAGGAATTTCTCATCCCTATCCTTTTGTCGCTTTCGAGCATAGATTTCTAGCTTTCTAGTTGTTGCAAGTAGATCTAATGGACATGTGATTATGAAATATTGATTCTCTCTCTATTTTTCTCTTTCTTTGTATTATTCTATCTCTCTCTTCTATTGTTTATGTGGTGCGCCACAATGCGTCGGATGGAGTTACACGTGCACATACACAATGACATGATCATACGCACCATTGAACGGAGCACGCATAACGTGAGAAGCCGAAGCGGCGCAACGTGAGCTCAACCATCCGATCATTCTCAATTTGGCGCTTGAAGAGTAGTGAACGCATGGAGACAAAGAGGTGGTGACATGGTCGCTTATGAGCGCTTCGATCTTCATCTTACAGTCGAGATTCCATGCATGTCTCCACCAACGGTTACCTTTAGTGACATATGCATCCGACACTAAAGGCCCTACATTTTTTTAAAATCTTTTTAAAAGACCTTTTTGCCCTTAGACCTCAACTATAAATAGGACCATATGCCCCACACATTTCTTCATCTCTTCTCTTCTCCTCTTACCCTCTACAAAGCTCCAAAGAGAGTCCCATACCTAGGATGCTCCACTAGAGTCTTAAAAGTAATTTTTCCATCTTCTCACTCCCGTTCATGAAGCACCCGTGGTTGTCCACTTGCCGCCATTCAGGAAGCGAATCCCGCTATGACGCCTCCCTGTTCCGTCCTCCAACTCCGTTCTCCCTCATCCAGCATCTCACCACCCTCTTTCGGGCGCTCCATCAACGTGACTCGTCCTCCAAGTAGCCGTCAAAGAGGATTTTCTCACCCCCATCTTTTTATCACTTTCTAGAGTAGATTTCTAGCTTTATAATTCTAGCAATTAGTATTAAATTAGTTATAAAGGTTGTTTTCTTTCTCTCTCTTCTTTCTCTCTCTCTCATTCTCTTTTGTTTATATTCTAAGTAGTAGCTACCATTTTGAATTTTTCATTTATAAAAAAATACAAAAAAATATAATTGTGGATTTAGAATTGGCGTGGTCTCCCCGTATTTGACCCGGGACTCATACGAATTTTAGTAAATTTATTTGATTGATGGATTTTTACGTAACTACAACAATGTGTTTCAAACTAAACCTTTTCACATATAAAATCTCATTCATCTATACGCGAAAAGATTCGAGTTAAAAACCCATCATGGCAATGCGTAGAAATCCACTAATCAGATAATATTTACAATTGAAGCTCGAGGTGAGCCCTGAGTTGAATACAGGGAGGCGGACGTTTCTCTTTTGAAAATTCGCGTTTCATTTTGTTTCTTTTTGGAATTTTGTATTTGCTATTTTTTTGTATTTTTTGATAGTGAAAGGGAAACCAAGAGTGATATTTAGACTATGCTATTCTAGGAAGCAGGAAAAGCTATTTCTACTTGCAAATTATAAAGAGATCAAAAATACTTCTAGATGTATGCTTAAGGATAGAATGTCTATTACAATAAAATCTACACTAAGAAAGCTGAAAAAGATAAAGATGGGAGAAATCCTCCTTGTCGGCTGCTTGGAGGATGAGGTTGCGTTGATGGGACCTGGGGCGAAGATGATGAAGAGTTGAAGGAAGGGGAACGACATCAGAAGATGAGGTAAGGAAAGGCGGCGTCACGGTATGATCCACTTCCCAGAATGAGGCTGAGAACATGGTCGATGAGAGCTCCATGAATGTTGGTGAGATGGTGGAAAAATATTTTCTTTTCTCTAGTGGAGCATCCCAAAGGCTTGGGACATAAGCTCAAGATGTGTTTTAAGCTCTAGAGTAGGTGAAGAGAGCATAGAAATGGATGAAGAAGAATGGAAGGGGTGGTGACCCTTTTATAGTGGAGGAGAGGAGGCAAAATGTGTTCATCGGTCAATAGCAACATTAAAGTCGTCGCTGTAGGTTTACCTCAAGCATCGCTAAAGGCAACTCATGCACCCGCTGGAACCCGCATGCTCACATTTGCCGTGTGCACCCACCGTTGGACGCATGATCTATGTCCACGATTGCACAGGAGTGCACCCTCCGAATCGCATGTCAGATGCACATCAGATGTCACGTCGAATTGCGCATGTCTTCTATCGGTGACATCACCATGATCTAGAGCATTCGATCACGATCTAATGATGGAATTTCCTTCCAACGCGTGCAAAGGACTTCTCCATCGAGGCGTGAACTCACGCTTATCCTTTGAGAGCGCATACGCACCCCACTGCGCTGCGTGCTCTCTTTGGCCCAAAAGTCAATCAACTGGCAGCAACGAGGGGTGAATGTTGACCGTTGGATCCAGATCCAACAGTCCACGTTAAATCTTGATCTGCCCTTGTATTTTGTGAAGGTGGTGCTGGGCATTTCTCAACCGTTGGATGAAGATCCAACGGCTGAGAATCAACATTAGAAACAAGGAGAGCATAGCGGTGGGCATGACAGCTATGATGGCACCACGTGCTGGCATCATGGTCGTCCATCTTATTTTCTTTGCCAGTGGCACCACGAATGTCAAATTGGATTGTTGTATGTGTTGTTGGGCTACAATCGTTGATCTGAATCCATCCGTGTAGTCGGATTTGGCATCTAAGGTTTGGATTGGTGCCACCTTTCCCCTTAGCCTTTGATCTTCCTTGGAGTGTATAAGGTACTACATGACTCCGATCAAGGCGATTTTGGAGGCGTTGGACTTCGATCGTCATCCTCATTAGATCTGTATGGTCATATCATCAATCTAAGGCCCCAAAATAAATCTCCTCTCCTAGCCACAAAAAGGAGTAAATTAACCTATGATTTATACAATCTATCATAAATGCAGAATGATGCATGTTATGCAATATTTATAGCGTGGAATGCAATGTTAAGCTTAGGATGTCGCATAAATAGACATTTTATCATGACTAAATGTGTATTTATCAGATCTCTTGTAAGATAGGCAACCTAGAGTTCGATCAAGCTTAATAGGACTTAAAAGCCTCCGTAAACCTAATCCTCACATCCCTACCTGATCATTTTGAAGAAACCAAGCTCAAACTGACTAAGGTGACTCTATAACTGGCTGACAGATCAATAAAGTCACCAAGAGGAGTTCTTAAGGATGTTCTAGTTAGGATACATAATTTCTACTTCCTATGGACTTCATTCATTAAACATGGATACTCCTGAAAATCTGAGAGACACACTGACCAACTTAGGGAGATAGTTCCTAGCCGTAGTGGTATGCGTGTTTTCGCGAGCGAAAATCAGGGTTTCGAAGAACCCATCATCGTGTCGCAAAATAACGCTACCAGATAAAATTTAAATCGAAATTCCAAGGGAGTCCTTAGTCGAACATAGGGAGGCGAACGTTTGGTTTTGAAATCCATGCTTTTGATTTTATTTATTTTTGGTGTTTTTATCTTTCACAAATTTTTTTTGGAATTTTAATAGGCAAGAGATCAGATCAACAAAATATTTATCTAACTAATCTACTTGCAAAATAAGAAAGAGAGAAAGAGAGAGAAACAATCATATATATGTTTAAACAAGAGTTTTCTACAATGAACGAAGTTGCATATATACTAGAAAGCAATAAAAGATAAAGGTGAGAAGAATCCCCCTCAACGGTTGCTTGGAGGATGACTCTCTCTGACGTCACTTGGATGAAGGTGGTGGGAAGTTGGAGGATGGAGAACAGCGATGGAGGAAGGAGGATGGGGTAGGACGGCATCGCAAAAAGGATCTTCTTCCCAAAGGTGGTGAGAGGATGGCCACGGGATGCTCCATGAATGGGGGTGAAAGGCGGGAAAAAATGTTTAATTTCTACTCTAGAGGAGCATCCTAGGCTTGGGACAAGCTCTTGTCCACGTGAAATCATTGTTGTTTAAGATGTATGTTGTAGTATAATACAAATCGCTCAAAACATTTAAATTTGTAAAACTCAAATTCAAAAAGTGGAGTCCGAGATCATTCAGAGGGAGCAAGTATGCAATTTAACTCACCAATCACAAGAAATATATATGCAATTAAAATCAATGATACTCAAAATGATATTTAAATAAACCTAGGAGAATAGCGCAAAAAGATCGGGTTAAAATGGTGATTTGAATCACCAAATTAACCCTTTAGTTTAATCTTACAGCCAGTTAAATGTTTCAACAGTAAAGCACAATAATATCAGTCACTTTAAATATCTCAGTAGGAACTAGCAGAGTGCCTCAGACGTTGAATAAGGCTTCAGATGCCTTAACAGAAGAGGCTCAAGGACTTCTCAAGAGAAGCACAAGACTCCTCTCTCTTTCAGCTTCAGAAGAACACAGCAGTAACACCAACAAAGGCTCAAGGGTCTTACACAAGCCTGCAGAGGCGAAGTGTTGAGAGAGGGGAGGGCTCAAATATCGAGGCACCAAAACCCACCCCCTTCTCTCTCATATTCTCATTCCTTCCCTTTCAAAGCTCAAAACTGACCAGACCCAAGTATTGGGTAACCAGATCCACCACCCAGACTAGCAAGGCGTGAGCACGGGCGAAGGCGTGGACAAGCGCACAAGGAGTGCGTTGATTGCACCGCAAAAATATGCCTGCAATTGTGCCATCTTGTGCTATTTCCTAGCATTACCAATGCATATTAGGTCTCCATAGTTGCATTGTAAAAATACATGCATGCATGCATTTAATTGAGAGGAGAGGAGAATGAAATAAATGGCCTCGCAATTTATTTTTCCCTCAAGTGCATCTTTGCAAAATTCCCATCTCTATTTTTTATTTCCACTTGATTTTTAATCTTTCCCACGGCTACATGCATCTTCTCCTCGCGCCATGCTTCCCTGTAGCTGTCCTTCCCTGCGGCTGCCTCTCCCTGCCAGCCCTTCCCTGAGGCTGCCATTCCTTGCATGAGCCATGCACGGCCATGCCTTCCTCTTCTATTTAATGACCACGACTCCATCCTTTGCAATAGGCCTGGTCCCAGCCAAAAATCCCACAGGCAGCTCCATCTCCTTCCAGGCCGTCCTCTCCTCCCTTTCCGCCCATACGCCGGTCCTCCTCCGAGGAGACACCCTGCGGGCAGGAGCCCTCACTGTGGTGCACACCACCACAGTGAGACAACCACCGCCCAGCTCCTCAAAGATTCGGTGGGCGTGGTGGCTCTTTTCTAGCTTTTTTTTCTCGTTCCAGTACCTTCTGCCATTGGAGCGGCAGCTTCAAGGTCTGAAGCCCAAAAGCTTCGCACGCCCACCAGCAGCAGCCGCCCAACCTCCTTCCACGCGCGTCTGCAGGCACCCTAGCCCTCCGCGCATGCCTACAGGCCCTCTCCACCTCCCGCTTCTCCGCCCTGTCGCACCCTCATCCGCCCGCAACCGACTGCTGCACGCCTCTGCAGCGGCCAACCAAGCGCTTCCCGCCCCCCTACCAACATCTGCAAGCCTCCGCGCACGCCTGCAAACACCTCACCTCCCACTTCTCCGCATTGTCGCGAGCGTTCCGCGCTCGTAACAGGCCGGCGCAGGCCTTCTCCCTCGCTTGCCAACCCGCGCGCGCCAGCCGTAAGCTGGCCTCACTCACAGCACTGCCCACCGCCGGTTGCACGATGCGGACGACCACTGTAGCCACTGTTCACGCTAGTCTGCGCGACACTGTCGCTACAGTGGGGTGACCGGAAAGCTTCTCACTTTACCGGTCACCCGGCACACCGCAACCGGCCACAGCCCGCGAGCGCGCGTATCCGCCCGCGTCGCCCGCACTCGCCCGCATGTCTACCAGCCCACCCCAGCCCTCCGCGTGCGCCTGCAGGTCCTCTTCACTCGCCCGCCTACTCCTCTCCATGCAGTGATGTGCGCTGCGGGTTCCTCTTCGCTCCCCACTCCCACGCGCTCCTCTCTGCGTACGCGCCTACACGTGCGCGCGTGGATCAAACGATGCCCGCTGGTCACAGTCACCTTAACACTCTAGCGGCTGCCATCTCTCCCGCTCTCTCTCGCTCTCTCTCACTCTCTCTCACAACACTCTCTCTTTACACCAACGCTCACACACACCTACACTAACACTTCCACACACCCACACACACCTATACACTATTATATACATATATATATATACGTATACATATATATATTGGTACATATATACATATATTTATATACATATATATATACGTATATATATATATATGTATACTAATACATAAGTATATAAGTACTACCATATAGACAATGCCCGCTGGTCACAGACGCCTTAACACTCCAGCGGCTGCCATCTCTCTCGCTCTCTCTTGCTCCCTCTCACTCTCTCTCACAACACTCTCTCACTCTCTCTTTACACCGACGCTCACACACACCTACACTAACACTTCCACACACCCACACACACCTATGCACTATTATATACATATATATATACGTATACATATATATATTGATACATATATACATATATTTATATACATATATTTATATACATATATATATACATACATATATATATATATACTTATATTTATACATATAGTAGTACTTATATACTTATGTATTAGTATACATACATACATACATATATATATATATATATATATATATACACACATATACATACATACATATATACATATATATATCTATATAACTATATATACATATATACATATATATACATATCCAGATACATATACCTATATACATATATTATTATTATATATATATACATATATATATATACATCTATATAGTATTATATACATACATACATACATATATATATATATACATACTTAGCTACATAGATCTATATATACATATATTACTATATACTTATACATACATATATATATACCTCTATATAGTTATATATACATACACATATGTATATACATATACACTTATATATATACCTATATATTTATAACATATATAGATATATTTACATATATACATACATATATTCACATTATTTACCATACGCTGTATCGCGGGAACATCTGTACCAGTTGCTGATATTCTCCGATACACGTGTACAAAATGCGTGGTTACATACATCTTCCACCATCCATCCCATACTCCACACAGCACCTAGTCCTATTAGTTGCGTCTCTCTAGACGATGACCAACTCGACACCATGCTGCACCCCATCTCCGCCTCCACCCCCACCCCTTTATATACATAATATATACATATATATATATATTGTATTTACCTTATTTCTGTTTCGCTTTCCTGTTAGTTAAAAGATAAAAAAATATATAAAAGAGAAAAGATAATCTTTGACTTGCAGGTACCCCATCTTGCGAATAGCAAGACTCGTTTTGGAACTCTGTTTTGGCTTAAAGCCAAGAACCCAATTTTGAGGGTGTGCCTCAAGGACAAAGATTACCAAAAAAAAATTCTAAATAAGAAAAACACTAAAAACACAATAAACGAACGGAAGAGACTTGTTGTAGGAAAGGCGTAGAAACTCGACTTGTAACCCCACTTCCCTGAGTTCGACCTTGGGCCTAAAAGTGACAAGATAAAATCAAGTAGGCCAGGTTGAAAATTTTGTAAAGATATGGTTAGGTCCGATTTAGGTTAACCACGATACACACTTCAACGATAAAATCATCATATTAACAACCTATTCGGGCTAGACAACACACGTGTACAAAGGCGTGGGGTAGGAACCTAACCCCAGTGTTCTAAGGCAATAAGACCACTGCACTTTTTGCTTATATGCGCTGCTGGAGGCATTTGATGTGCACACATCTAATTGACCTAATTTGCCTATTTATGCATGTTTCTAGTGCCATAGAAGCATTCATTATTATAAATATTGCATAACATGCATTATCGTGCATTTAGGTTAGATTGTACAAATTTCAGGTTAATTTTCTCTTTTGTGGTCAAGGACTAGGGTGATATTTAATTGGGGCCTCAAATTGAAGATCCAACTGTACGGATCTGATCAGGGCAACGATCAAAGTTTAATGACTCCAAGATCACCTCGATCGGACTTCCATACAATCAAATGCAATCCGTGAAAGATCAAAGGTCAAGGGGCTTGGTGGAGTTAAATTCGTACTTCAAATGACAAATCCAACCACACTGATGGGTTCAGAACGATGATTGCAACCAAACGGCGTGAAAATCGATCCAATCTGACATCCATGGCAACATCTACAAATCAAAGAAGATGGACGGCCAGGATGGAGCCACATGACACCATCCTCGCTGCCCAACGCTGGCCCAAGCCCTCCACTCCACCTCTGAAGGCTTGATGAAGATGCGATCTTGGTGATGGGAACACCATCATAAGCCCTAACTAGCCCATTTTAGTTTAGAATAAAAGATAAAAGCTCCTACATATTCATCTGAGGGTAATATCTCCACCATATTGCGTTTTGAGAAGAGAACAAGAAACCAAGGTTAATTCTGTAATTTTACCGCAAATCATAAACACAATAAAACCAAGGGGTTGGCTAGGGATGAATGAAAGGTCAAATGAGCACTAAAGTCTAATAAGTGGGTCCATACAGATAGAAACAGGTTTTCACGTATTTCGAGAACTAACAATAACCCAAAACCCTAATTTCAGACCCACTTAAATAATATAGGTTTTGGTCAAGATAAATTCCATCTAAACCTTCTAAAAATCATTGAAAAATATTCTATAAGGTTTAGTGCCCTTGATTTGACTTTTGGAACCTATTTTGACCTAAAATAGAGTCTCAGATAGAGAGTTACTCTAATTTGAGTTTTACGTAACTTTCCCAGTCAAACATGGTCAAAACCAAAATTTGACTTCACCATCAGATTCCTTCTATCCAAATTAGGTTCGTACCAAAATTTGGGCCCAATCAGAGCCCATCTTGACCTAGTTTACATTTTGGTCCAGTCTAACTCTTTATCTTCCATTCACAACCCTAACTTTTGAAATCCTTTCAAAAAGCCCCCTAACTTCGTTTCATTTTCTTCAAATGAGTCCCTACCTCCATGGCAAGCGTGAACCCAAAGGATCCAAGCTTCAATCAGGGATACCTCCCTGATTTCTCGATCAATCCCTTCCAAAATTGGAAGGATCATCTTGAGGTCATCCCTAATCATCTAAACCTAATTCTACATCCCAAATCCCCTCAACAAACCCATGCGAATCCTTGATTTCGAAGAATCTTCTTCCTGAAAATCCAAGCCTCTCAAGCTTGTTTCCAAGCTTGAGAGCTTTCTTGAAGCTCTATAAAAGCTTCTACATTGCATAACCGTGCTCCTTAGCTAGTTTTGGTCAGAGAAAACCTTCTCTCTTCCCTCTCCAGCAACCTCCACAGCTTGCTCCGGCGACCCCTCTCCTCCTCTTCCGGCCGTCCAACAATCAAATTGGATGGCCCTTTACCTTCCTCCATCGACCCTGCTCCTCGCCAACCACAGCAAGGGCATTCTTCCCCATCGTCGTCATCGCACCAACTCACCGGACATCGTCTTCTTCAGCTCCAGCTCACCAACATCAGCGCTCGCTGTCCACCCCCTTACTCAAAAGTCCTTCTATACCTTCATCTCTCCCTCTATTCTATTTCCTCGCACTCACAACACACGCACAACCACTATCCCGACTGCTACACCATCATCTTCCCCACCTCCAGCAATGCTCCGACGTAGCCTCCAGCTTGCTACACTTCACCAAACGCACCACAGCCACCTCCGCAAGCTTTGCCGCACCACCCTCTACAAAAGCCCTCAACCTATTTCGCTTTTCACCCACCAAAATGCCTCATCGACCACCACCTTCTTCGCACGTCGTCTCCATCACCGACAGCCCTCCTCACGCTCAAGCACCGCACGCTGCACCACCATTCAACTCGCCATTCCACGGGGAAGCTTCTGAGTGCCTTCGATGTGGCCGCAAGGCCATGTTCGTCCTTTGAGGTACTTCACTAGACCTCTGTCACTGCCTCAACTCCTCCGACTTCGTATGCAGTGCTCTTGCCATGAGACATC
Organism: Thalassia testudinum; assembly: GCA_037157565.1. Taxonomy (NCBI): domain Eukaryota; kingdom Viridiplantae; phylum Streptophyta; class Magnoliopsida; order Alismatales; family Hydrocharitaceae; genus Thalassia; species Thalassia testudinum. The sequence continues at coordinate 22,108,748 of JAZHRO010000072.1, read as the reverse complement.
CAGGAGACATCCCTAAGCGTTGCGGTTCTCCTCCAGGTTCCTAATTGATGCCTACGACAATAGCTACTGCATCAATTGGGAGCACCTTCATCTGCTGCTCAAACACGAAGACCGTGGGACATTTAGTCCCACATCGTAAAGATTGGAGCAATTGGTACGGGATAAAGGGAATTCCTCGCTCCCGTTCTTCACCTAAGAACACGAGGGTCGGGTCCCCTTCACCCCCACGACCAGCTTAACCTGCGTAAGCCTCACTACTCGCCTGCGACCACTCCCACAGGCCTACACCCTGTTCTGGATCCGGTTACCCACCCGATTACCCAGATAAACCCTAGTTTCTAAGAAGAGAAAGAGGAGAAGGAAAGAGAGAGAGTGGGGGGTTTTGCCCTCTACTATTCTCTCTCTACACATAGCGTATTCTGAGAGGCCTTTGCCTTTGTGCTGCTATTGTTAACGTAGGCGAGATCGATGTTTTAAAAAGTCGCATTGCAGCATAGTAGAAATCACTTTGAAAACAAATACAATTTTATTACTCGAAAAAATTTTCGAGGTCGAACACAGGGAGCAAATGGAGTTCACACACTAAACTTAGCAATTAATGCAAATTGAACACAAGATATTACTCAAAAGCTAATTAGGAATGTAGAGCATATGAGTATATGAAGAGTAAAAAGAGTTTTAGACAAAATAATGGTGATTTGAATCACCAATTATAAGTCATAGAATATCTACTCAAATTGACTAAAGAAAAAAATATGAATTCAGATGTCTGATTGTTCAATCAGACGTCTTAAATGACTTTGCTACAGTGCCCTTCTTTTCTTCTTCTGATTTCTCCGATTCTACCTTTCTTCTTCTTCATTCTTCTTCTGCCTTCAGCCTTCTCTGTCTTTCTTATTTTTCTCTTCTGCTTCTTCTCTGTCCTTCTTTTTCCTTCAATTCTCCTCTTCTTCTTCTCTCTTCTTCCTTAGGCTTTCTTCTTCTTTGCTCCTCCTTCTTCCTTAGGCTTTCTTTTGCCTTTTGAATCTGACTAAGTGTCGGAGCCAAACTCCCCAGGGCAAAAATCCCCCTACCCCCGTGCAGCTCTCCTCTCTCCTCTATTTCTATTTCAATCTTGCTCTCCTAGAGCCTCAGCCGGTCGAGAAATCAGACCTATCGCATACCCAGGTTCAGGCTCACCGACGTGTATGGTGAGCGAGGAGTGAAGGTCAAGTTGGGTAGTCAGGTCGGGCCAAGTTCGCGTGTTAGGTGTCGCAGACGAGTCCGGTGAAGGGAAAGGAGGACCTCACCCTCTGTATTGGAGGCGAACAGCTACAGGCAATTATTCAATTTATGCACATGAAAGCACCCCTCCGTTTCCAAGTGGGACTAAATGTCCTACCTTCATTTCGCGCACATAGTAGCAGGTGCGTGGCCAAATTGGCGAGGCCACAAAGGCACACGACTTCAACTAAGGACCTGGAACCGTGCACGAGGTGATTCCGCGCATTTTGGGACTAAAGCTTAGGCGTAGCTTCAAGCTTGCTTCAAGTTCGACAGTAACGGCAGACAAGGCTTGATACCTGAAATCAAGAGAATGGCCTTTCGGCCACATCAAATCATTCAAGTAGTGTCTCCAGAGCACGGTGGATGTGCTGAGGGATGTGGCGTGGAGTGTGGGTGTCTGTGAGTGCGTGCCTAGGGTGTACTAGGTGCATGTGAGTGGGTGTGTTCGGTGAGGTGTTTGGGTGGTCGATGGAGTGAATGGAGTGAGGGGAAATGATCAGGGAAGTGAGGCGGAGGTCGTACGGTAGTCGGCGAGGTGGATGGAGGTGCGTAGTGACAGAAACACCTTGCCGGAGGTATCGTCGGAGGTGGAGGAGGTGACGGTGCTTAGTAGCGTCGGTGGTCGATTTTGGGAAATAAGAGGGGAAGAAAGGAGGGAAGATAGGGAACCTAAAAACCTACTTCTAAGGGACAAAAGGGACAGAAGTCCCATGCCGGTGCAGTTGCCGAACATAGGGAAGACGAAACTCCGTAGGAGAGGCGGCGGCGAAGACGGGGTAGGAACGATGTCGGCGAGTATTGCTTGACGCGAAGGACGGTGAGGGAGATTACCCCACCACTAGTATCGTGGTTAGGCGACGAGAGAGCTAGGGAAAGGCCGCCGGAGCTTGTAGAGTTGTTGTGGCCGGAGGGGAGAGAGGAATAGGGGGGATTCCAGCCCAAATTCAAGCTAAGGAGTTGGTTGGACCTTGGGGAGTCTTTAAATAGGAATCTAAAGGGGTTTTGTGCTTGGAAGCTTTTGCCAAAGATGAAAATATCAAGAGACCCAAATCTCTCATGTGTTCGCGTTATTGATTGGGAAAGATTCAGGGCTCATCAATGGGTTCATATTGGAGGGAATTACTTAGAGAATCTCCCTTCCAATTTTGGAGGGGATTCTCCAAGCAATAAAGGAGAAATCTCCTTTCAAAGCTAGCTGAAGTAGGATTCCTCTGCAATAATCATGGAGGGACCTATTTGTGAAGATGACAAGAAAGCTAGGGGGATGTTAGCAAGGGTTTTTGAAGGTTAGGGGTAGAAATGTAATCAGATAGGACCTTTTTGCAAACTAGGTCAAGATGAGTTCTCCTTAGGTCCATATTTTGGTACAAACCTAATTTGGACCCAAGGAATCCAATGGTGAAGTTGGATTTTGGGTTTTACCACGTTTGATAGGGAAAGTTATGCAAAAACCCAAATTAGGTAAATATCTATCTGAGACCCCATTCTAGGTCAAGATGGGATCTAATGGCCAAAGTGAAGGTACTAAACCCTAGAGAATATTTTACTATGATTTTTAGAGGGTTTAAGTGAATTTTATCCTGACCAGAATCTTGGTTAATCAAGTAGGTCTATTTTTAGGGTTTCAAGAAGTCATTTAATTCATAGAACACACACAAACTCTTTTCTGTCAAATCCAACCCACTTGTTATCTTATTAAGACCATTTGACCTTTGTTTAGCCCTTAAGAAAATCAGTGGTTGTACTGCATTAGTAAAATTGTAGTTTTACCCCTAGTTTCTTGTGTTTCTCTCAAAAAGGTTACGCAGTGAATTGTGACCTTCAGTTGGCTATGTAAGAGCATTTATTCTCTTCATTGGGTCAAAATGTGCTAGTTAGGACTCATGATAGTGTTCCGATCAGCTGTGCTGTGGTTGCCTCTCTCCCTTGAGGCACGAAGAAGGAAAAAGAAGAGGTCTTTGCCTCTATTCTGAGAAACTTGGTTTTGCTGGTTCTGAAGCTACTGTTGATTCATTTGAGTTGGTTGACGTGGAATAGTAGTTGATAATTACTGCTGAGATATTTGAGCTTAACATTCAAAGGGTTAATTGATGATTCAAATCACCATTTTAACCCATTCCTTTTGCATTGGGATACTTGATTTCATTTATATATCATTCTGAGTTGTTCTGAATCAAGTTTTAATCATAATTGCTTATATTTATTATGATTGGTGAGATTAAATTGCTATTTCTTGCTCCCTGTGTTCGACCTCAGACTCTTTCTGAATCTAAGTTACAAATTTAAATGATTTGAGCGCATTTGTCCTATACTATGATGCATTTTCTAAACAATGACAAATTCACTTTAAACACTCAATCATTGGATCGAGATCCAACGGCTGAGGACGCGTGTGCGTTAATTCGCAAATAAACCAAAGAGAGGCCTTAGCGTGGTGGATAAGGTGATGCGCATAAAGAGATCACACATTTGAGTTTTCTGCGATGCACTCCGTCCCCATGCGTAAGGGCTCGATTGAGCCGTTCGATCTCGAGTGAACGGTGGGGATGCAAGCCACATCGCACATAGCGCAAACGGGTGATCAGACGCACGAGGATCACACATGATCGTACGCACTTCAACGCGTGCTCTCCGCTCGATCAGCACATGATCTCAGCCCTCCATCACCAATCGAACGGCTGAGACACGGGCGCGTGGTATGCATGAAGAAGAAGTGATGTGCGTGCGTTTTAAGCCGATGCGTGTACGTGGGAGGAGTATTCAGCGGCTGAAGATGAAGGGGCAAGGGCGTGCCTGCACATTCAGCAACGTGGGGGCTATAGTGGCGATTTTATCTATCACTAAAGGTCCCTACGTTAATGTTTTAATTTTGAAATAACCTATCTGCTCCCCTATTCTTCACCTATAAAATTCCTTACGACACCCACATTCTTCTCATCTCTTCCTCTCTTCTCTCACCCCCTCCAAATCTCTAAGAGCTTGTCCCAAACCCAGGAGGCTCCATTAGAGTTTAAAATAGAATTTTTCCACCTTCTCATCCACGTTCGTGGAGGGCCCGCAGTTGACTTCTCACCGCCGTTCAAGAAGCAGATCCCGCTACAACATCGCCCTACCCTGTCCTCCATCATCTGTCCTCATTCTCCCACGTTTATCGTCTCACCACCCTCGTCCGAGCACTCCGTCAACGTAGCTCATCCTCCAAGTAGCCATCGAGGAGGATAACCTCTCTCCACATTCTCTTTTATTGCTTTCTAGCATAAATTTCCCACTTTCTAGTATAGTGATTACTTGTAATGAACATGAATTAGTGGCAATGAAATATTTGTTCATTCACTTTATTTTTTCTTTATTTATATTATTCTCTCCCTATCTTCTATTAATTATTCTTTAAGTAGATACCGAGCGTAGATTTAATTCAACCCACTAATCTACTTCGTGACAACAAATATAAATGCGATTTTTTATCAAACGTACACCTCCCCGTGTTCGACTCGAGACACCTTTTGAGTTTCGGTAAAACTTATTTGATTGTTCAAATTTTCTCGCAAATTACATTACGACGACGGGTTTTCTAAACTCAAACCTTTTTGCAACGAATTTTCTGATGCAAAAACATTTTAGTCCATGATGTGGGACTAATCCCATGCTTCTTCCTCGCACAGCAGCAACAGATGGCGAAGCCCCCAATTGGAGTAGAAACTACAGTCGAAGGCTTCGATTGAGGACCTGGGCAACTGCAAATGAAGGCTCCGTGTCGATTGCGATCTTCAACTAGGTGAATTGCGAGCTGGACATGACAAAAGGGATCGGAGAAGACGAAGGCAACAACAGAGGTCCAGCGAACCTGCAAAACACAAATACAGGCTTATAGCTTCAATTAAACAAGTTCAAAAGGATTGCCACGTTCTAAGAAACACGATGGTGGATGTGGCATGCTGTGAAGGTGTGTGTGGTGTGCTAGCGAGGTCAAGGAGGTGGTGCGGGGGAATTCGAGTCTAGTGGAAGTGTTGAGTGGCCAATCCCCTCAATTTCTTGAGGGGTTTTCGTGGGCATGGGACGGTGAATGTTTTGAGACCAGTGGCAGGAGAATGTTTGGTCTGTGGTGTTGCCATGGGATCACCGAAGCCCTTGCCAAAGCAGAGGAAGACGAAGTGGGTGCAGGTGGAATGACAATCGAAAGTGTGGTTTAAGTGGGTACAAATGAAGTAAAGGAGTAGGAGAGGACTTTAGAGGACTTAGGGAGAGGGAGAATGGTCGAGGTCGTCCGGCTATGATGGGCCAGAGCTGGAGTAGGTGAAGGCGACAACGACACGGCGAAGAGGAAGGAGAAGGAGATGACGGCCGTGCTTTGGCTGGCAACAGTCGTGAGGATAAGGGGAGGATGTTGAGTCGATCAATTTGATCGTTGGCCAGCTCGAGAAAAAGGACGGAGAGGCTCGTCGGAGATGAAGGTGCTAACAGCTGAAGTTAAGGAAGAGAGGGTTTTTTCGGCTCAAAACTTCGCTAAGGAGCTTGGTTTCACGCGAGGGTTCCTTTTAAAGGCCATAGAAGGGGGTCTAAACAAGGAACCAAGCTTGGCGAGCTCAAAAACTTAGGGAAGAAGATCCCTGAGATTGAGAGCGTTCGCATGGACTTCTCGATGCGAATCAAGGTCAAATCTGGGGTTTAGATGATAGAGGATCTCTCAAAGAATTTCCCTTCCAATTTTGAGAGGGTTTGATTGAGAATCGAGTGAGGAAACCTCGCTCGAATCTTGGCAGAGGTGCTCCATTCACACCAATGGTGGTAGGGACCATTTTGCAAAAATGATGATAAAGTTAGGGACCTGATCATAAATATTTTTAAAGTTAGGGGTTTAATTGAGAGGAACAGAGTTTAAATAGACTAAAATGCAAACTAGGTCAAGATGGACTCTAATTGGGCCCAAATTGTGGTAAAAACCTTGGCATCCATACAGGTTTTTGGATGGAAAATCTGACCGTACAGATGGATCCAGAGCGACGATCACAGTCCAGTAGCGCGAGAATCATCTCGATCTGAGCACCGTGGCACCATCTACAAAAGAAAGAAGAATGGACGGCCCAGATGGCACCACATGGCGCTATCCAGGCCGCTCAACATCGACCAACAACAGTGCACATGCACAGCCGCAGTCGCTTGCAGCAGCAGCGCACCATGTACAGCCATAGCCGCGTGCAGTAGTAGCACAGTGCAGGCCAGAGTGCGCGCGCGCGACACGGCACGGGGAGCATGGGCGCGTAAAGCGCATAACATGTGATGCACACGCCAGCAGAGGATAGTTGCGGATCATCAACGACGCGGGCCTTTAGTGATGCTTGCAGCTGTCATTAATGGTCTGCATGCGCCAACAAAAGGAATTAAAGGGCGAATCTTCAATGACAGCTATGTTTACAGGCGTCAGTAATGACTCAGATACAAATTTGTTCTTCCTCCTCCACTATAAAAGGACCTACCCACCACCATTCCAAACCATCTCTTCCTTTCTTCCTCTCACTGCCTCCAGGGCTCTAGAGAGAGCTTGTCCCAAGCCCAGGATGCTCCACTAGAGTAGAAATTCAAATAATTTTCCCTCCCCTCATCCCCATTCATGGAGCATCCCGTGGCCGTCCTCTCACCGCCCTTCAGGAGAAAGATCCTCGCCGCAAAGCCATCCTACCCCATCCTCCGTCCTTCGGCTCCGTCCTCCTTCGTCCCACTCCTCACCACCTTTCTATCTTTTTACACTTTCGTAGTGTAGTTTTCCTACTTTCGTAGTTGTAACAAACAGTCATTCATGAATAGATGATTGTTTCTCTCTCTTACATTTTTGCAAGTAGATAAAGTTTTAATCGACCTAATCTCTTGCCCTATTAAAATACCAAAAAAATTAGAAAAGACAAAACGAAATAAACAAATAAAAAGAGAAACGTGGATTTTCAAAGCCAAACATTCGCCTCCCCGTGTTCGACCCGGTACTCCCTTGGAGTTTCGGTATAAATTTTATTTGACCACGAGTTTAGCAACTACGATGATGGGTTACATGTAACCCTGATTTCAAACTCCTGAAACAAGTGCAATCATTTTGGCGTCGTTGCCTGGCTAAACATAAATAAATGCATCAGAGAGGAGGCGAGGTTTAGAGCCAAAAGAGCTCAATCTAGTCGAGTAGAGTTCCCTGATAAAGAAAGTAAGCAAATTCTACTACTACAAATAGGGACTGGTCGACCTTCTTAAGAATCGACCCTATCTTCCGAGAAGGGGAGAGTGGCCGAGTGGTTAAAAGCAACAAACTGTAAAACTGTTGAAGGTTTTCTACGTAGGTTCGAATCCTGCCTAACTTTTTTCCACCTTACCTAACTTTTATCTCACCTTTTCTCTGATCTTACTGTGATTGTAAGTACTCTACCGAGGCGGGCCAAAGCGATTAGATCGGAGAAAAGTGCATATGAAGGTTTTATAAGTTATCCCCACCACCACCACCCACTAGTTCATTTCACCATACTAATAACTCAAACCCAAATCAACTTAGGAGCTTTTTATAAACCCTAGGATAGATTTGGTTGTTTGTTTTCCACCCCCACTCATCTCACCCGCACATATATAACAAAAAATATATATATACTCTTCCCTTGTGGGATTTTCTAAAAGCTACACACTCAATACCCACAACTTCTCACCCTAAGGTGCACAATCACATCGATTCTACCACTTAACCGGGATCTAACCTGTGGACCTGGTACACTTAATTCAACACACAAATAAGAGAGTAGAAATCTGAATAGGTCAAACATTTCTGTGTGCCTTAACTAAGTGGTGCAACAGGCCAATTGATTGAACTGTTTAGGCTGCACCACTTAAGATAAAAGCAATTCATCAAGTAGCTTGCCACCTAGGGTTGATTTTTAGGACAGAACCAATCACTCCAATTTTTTATTTTTGATTTTTAAAGGAATATATCTATGACAAGTCGATTGTTCGCTTTAAAGTCGTTTGCAGTTTTATGTGGTGGAAAAATCGACTAATCAATATTTAAAAAGAAATAACCACTCGCAGAAGAGTGGGTCGTATCCACAGGGAGGCAATGACGTATTTAAATTCGCACCAGTTAAAAACGTTTGTTCGTAGTTAGTTTGGACAAGAATCAAGCCAAAATTTCCTTCAGATGAAGGTTGAATCAAGAAATCATGCTGAAATAGCAATTCTGAGTAAGTAGAGGATATTTGTCGCAATGCAGAATCAATAAAATATTATTAAAAATTGACAATGGCAGAAAATGTAATTTTTAATGGCCATGTTATTGTAGCAAAATAGGGGATTTTTTTCCCCTTTGCCATGCATGACGAGGAGTGGACGGCCGGACGCAGGAAGCTCGAAGGAAGTTCCTTGGACCAAGGGCTTCGAAGCGGTGGTGGCAGCGTGTCGCGCGGCAGCCGGAGCCGGCCGGACGAGCTCCGGAGGAGGTGGCTGCGACCGATGCTGCAGCTGCTGTTGGCGGTGAGGTGCGTGCGGGACTACTGGCAGGGGGCGCTGCAGGCATAGGAGGCGGTGCAAGCGCGGAACTGCTGGCGGGGGGGGCGCAGCAGGCGCGGGAGGCACTGCAGGCACGGGAGAATGCCGCAACTGGCGGGAGGCACTGCTACGCGCTGGCTGGAGGCGTGGGAGCGTGCTCTGTTGGCGGAAGAGCCAGTGCTGCAGGCGTTGGTGCGCGGGTACGGTGGATGTGCACACCTTGCGTGCGGCTGGAGGTGAGCGTGCGGCTGGAGGTGAGCGGGCGACGTGGAGTGAGTGGGTAAGAGCGGTGAGGTGCAGGCTGAAGGTGTCGCGGGTGCGCTGGAGGCTGTGTGCGGGCTGAAGGTGTCGCGGGTGCGCTGGATGTGAAGTGGGCGGACGGTGGTTGCTACTGGAGTGGGGGGTGGACTTCAGACGTCTGGGAAATTTCCCGGACGTCTTAAATAACTGAGAAGATGATTGCAGCGACGATGGTTGTTGATGACGACGGCGAGGAAGGTGCACGACGAGGTGCTCATGGCAATGGGGACGAGTTCCGGATGGCGGTGTGGCCTGTCACACCACACGCCCACGGTGGTGGAGACTCGTCGCCACGGTTGAGGCCAGCGGTGTGGAATGGAAGAGGGAAGATCTCTCTGCACATTGGTGGGTCCGTGGTGGAAACCTTTCGAGCTCGGTTGCCTCTCTCCTCCTTTTGTAGCTGCTTGCATAGATTTGAACGGAGAGGCGGGAGCAGATCCACATTCTCCGCTCGTCCTTGAATGCAGGCTTCAGTGCGGCAGCTGGTGGCGTTGGAGCGGCAGCAGAAGGAAATGCAGTCGTTCCTGCAAGAAGAAGAATAAAGAAAATATTATTAAAATATTATGATTATTTATATACACACCCTTAACTTTTATGTTAACTAAAACAATGTACCTAATTGGTTAACTAATTAGATGAATGCCATTCTAAGCTAATTCTAAATGCACTTAAAATATAAATGCAATGCATGGATTATGTAATTAAATTAAAAATATGAATTAATCTATTTACATCCTAATTTATGCTAAATAAATGTTAGAATTAACCTAATGTCTAGGCACTTAAATACTTAAATAGCCCACAACTATGGGCTAATCAAATACCCCCATGCCTAGTTTTTGCTAGTCCCTAGCAAAATTAAGCGAAACCTAGCACTCCAAGTAGACTAGTTAACTCACTTAGTCTTCCTTCAGAAGCATATTAAGTTCAAACTCTAGACCTAATCAAAATGTGTTTTCAAGCCTCTCCTAAGTCAAAACTAAGAGAACCAAATCTCTTTTCAGAAAGGCAGAAATTAAGTTAATTACCAGACCAAGTGTGTGAAATTTGGATGCTTGGGTTACAAGGACCCATAAACCAAAAGGTAGAACAAGACTCCATGTACTACCCCACCTTTTAACTCAAACCCTAGCTTCCCTTCCTCAACATCTTGAGTAATGGTCCGCAACTTAACTCCTAGTTAAGTTTTTAAGTCCACAAAGGACCCTAAAGGTCTAGAGCTAGCAGCTCATTTAGCTTCTAAAGTTTGACCCTAGAATTAATTTAGTCTACCCTAGAGTTCTGATTTGCTTAAGAATGCAGGACTTAGCCAGTTAAGCTCAAAACTCTTTTTTTTTTTTCATACAAATGTATGCAATGAATGCACTATACTATGTATATCCCCAAGTACACCCCCCCATGCCTAAAATCTGCAATGTCCTCATTTCATAGAAGGATATTACCTGGGTCAGAGTTGGGCTGAATAGCCAAAGAACCTGCAAAGCAGGTTCAAGAATTACAGAAATAGGCCCTAAAACCGAGCAAAGCAATGTTGGCCTAGAAAATAGGTAACCTAGGATGTTGGCGAGCTGATGATGAATCCTGATAGCAAATGCTCGCCCAACTAAAATGGGAATGAAATCTTCCCAAGTCACCAGAGAATGTTCTAAAGGATAAACAGGTATAACAACCTCCAAAGGGGTAGGGGGAGGATAAGATGGATCCTCCAAAAAGAATGGGGAAGGAATGGTGCAGAGATAAACCCCCAGGGTAATGGACTGACTAAAGAAATCATCAATCCATACCCGATACTCCATTACGGGAAATATTGGTCCGTTAAGCCCCCTGGTCAGAACAAAAGTGAGCAATTCTCTAAGGCAAGGATTGTCTAGGGTGTCCAAGTTATGAGGTTGCGAGATGGCCATAAGATCTAGGTTGGGTTTAATCAGCACGGTGTCCATCCGTAACACTCTTTCTAAATCCTCAATTTCATCCCTAGCATTCCTTGCACCATCACATGTATCTTCCTGCCCTTCATCAGGAGTCACAATTTCGCTTTCAGATATAAGTGAATCAAAGGGTGACTTCGAAATGAATGAAGGCAGGTTGGAAGCAACAGATCTAGGGATTATCCTATCAATGTCATCCCCGGGTTTTTGTTCTTTACTCAAATCTTCCCTGGAGTCTATATGTGAATCCACATAAATCTTAGAAATTGCCTCCAAATTTTCCATCATTTCATCATGAGGAGAAATATCATCAATGGGTGTGCTAAGGAAACCTAATTTGGTCAAATTTGTGACATCCTCAAGGGCTAACTCTTCAAATAAGACATAATCACCCTTAGTGTCACTCCAAATCTTGAATGTTGGTTCCTCATATAATTCGTCTTCTTCCTCATCACACAATTCACCATATACCCGAGGTCTATAATCATTTAATATCTCAGCAAATCCCCTAGGGTGCTCTATATGAGGTAAATGGTTTACACTGGTAACATCAGACTCCTCAGATAGGTCAATTTCTTTAGGGTTAGGTTCCCTAAGGGTGGGCTTGAGTTCCATATCGTGATCAGAAGGGAGGGTAGGATTAACAACATGACTTTGACCCACTTCATCAAATGTCACAAAAATACTATCATCTGGGTCGAGGTCTTCCAATGGTACCATCATTCCCTTCTTTTGACTCCAATATAATTCAGGTAGATACTCAACCTTATCATCATCTTCCTCGGGTTGCCACCTTTCTTCATCCAATGCATAGCTACTTTCATGTGTATCTTCCTTCCACCTAAGGTGTGGATCACTCAAGGAAGTGTCTCTCAAGGAGGTTTCAAAATTGATCCTCGAAAAGTAGCTATTCTCCCCAGAATTTCCCTCCAACTTAAAGTGTAGCTCTCCCATGGGAGATGAATCTATTGTAGAGGGGTGTACGTCATCCTCAATGGGGTAGATTGGGTGGCTAATTTCATCTCTTTCTTGTTGGCCTGCTCTCGAAGATTCTCCTAACAATTCAATCATTTCATTTTGCATTTTCTGTATTTCCATCTTCAAAGAGGAGAGGTCATTTCTATCTTGAGAGAAGTCAGGCTCAGGCTTATAGTACCCAGGAGTGTCTATCCAACCATAATAATTTTTCAGGGAGGGTGGGTTGGGTATTTCTATAGTGTGTGGGATATTGGGCAAAGCAAATCCTGCTCCTAGGTTTAGCTCACTGTTTTGGGGCTTAACCAGGCCAATACTCCTATAATAGGAGTAAAACGGATCCCAATGATTGTCATTATGTCCATCAAGGGATGGACCATCTCGGCATCTGGGATCGAAGGATGCAGAGTGGGGGTGAGGGTGTGGACAAGATGTGAAAGGATGAAAATCATTGTGGTCCATTCTAACTCACACCTCAATCAGAATTCCCCAAGCAAAACACAATTCAAAAAGGACCTTTTAGGTCTTTCCCAATTTAGGCTTTTGATTTTAAGTCAGATTGCAGGTGATAATAGAATTTGTTCAATCAATTTACGCGCCTATTGTCGACCTACGACTCGCCTAAGAAGACCTAGTTGGAGCTTAGGTGTTCTTCCCTAAATCTCAAATGGTCAAGTAAATCCAAAGACGGAAGATCGAGGGATGCAAGTAGGCCTAAGCCTTCCTTTGAAGCTGTGCTTTCGTGGTGCTTCTCAACTACCCCCAAAAATCCGTGACAGGGTATCCCCCTCTTTGGATTTACAAAACCTTTGATCTCAAGTTCCGAACACTTCAGAATCCAACAATAGGAGGGCTCTTGTCCTAGTATTTCCAAACCTAAGGAGTGTCTAGAAGCGTGCCGTGGTGCAAGCGAAATAAGTGTGCATACATCGCAAAAGATTTTGAATTTTGAATCGCACGCCAAGTTTGAAAATCAAATCCTTGGTTTTTAAAATGTCCCTCCTTTAATTAGTCCTTTTTCTATAAAATATGTAACCACTTGTTAGATTTATTCAGTACAGATTAGGTGGTCTTTGAATTAAATCCAAATTCAACGAGTGATCAAGAGTAGGATGCAAAGTAAGAGAATGCGTACCTTGCTTCCAGCAATCAGCGATGCAAGAATGCACGCAATGCAGAGAAGTAAATTTAGAGGCTGCTCATACAGACCTAAATGGTTCATCCTAGGGCAGGCAGCTAGTTTTTTTTATTTTTTTAAATTTTTAAACTACTTATGCACAAGCAAATAAAAGTAATCAATAAACTAAAATCATAAATCTAAAGAAAAGGGAACAGGCTCCCAAAAATTACCCAACACAGGCCCAAAACAAAATCAGGGAACAAATCCCTCAAAATATACCCTAAAACAAGGGTTTCAAACAAAATGCAATGAAAAATTAAATCTAAAGTCATAATTCTATCAAACAAGCAACTAAATATAAAATGATGTCCGTCGCGTCCTCGTCCTTCTCCTCCTTTCCAAAATAGCCCGTCCAATCCTCCTCTGGCGACGTCAAGGGTCGCCTCTCACACTGGCTGATTCTTGCACAAATTTTCTCGCATAGAAAAGAAAATAATAAATGGTCAAATCACTGTGCAATTAACAAATAATCAAAATAAAATTAGGTGAAATTATTGCGTCTGTTGCCTCCTCGGCAACGGCGCCATTTAACGAGTCGATTGTTTGCTTTAAAGTCGTTTGCAGTTTTATGTGGTGGAAAAATCGACTAATCAATATTTAAAATGAAATAACCACTCGCAGAAGAGTCGGTCATATCCACAGGGAGGCAATGACGTATTTAAATTCGCACTAGTTAAAAACGTTTGTTCGGAGTTAGTTTGGACAAGAATCAAGCCAAAATTGCTTTCAGATTAAGGTTGAATCAAGAAATCATGCTGAAATAGCAATTCTGAGTAACTAGAGGATATTTGTCACAATGCAGAATCAATAAAATATTATTAAAAATTGACAATGGCAGAAAATGTAATTTTTAATGGCCATGTTACTGTAGCAAAACAGGGGATTTCTTTCCCCTTTGCCTTGCGCGACGAGGAGTGAACGGCCGGACGCGGGAAGCTCGGAGGAAGTTCCTTGGACCGAGGGCTTCGAAGCGGTGGTGGCGGCGTGTCGCGCAGCGGCCGGAGCCGGCCGGATGAGCTCCGACGGAGGTGGCTGCAGCTGCTGTTGGCGGTGAGGTGCGCGTGGGACTACTGGCGAGGGGCGCTGCAGGCGCGGGAGGCAGTGCAGGTGCGGGACTACTGGGGGGGCGCTACAGGCACGGGAGAATGCCGCAACTGGCAGGAGGCGGTGCTGCGCGCTGGCTGGAGGCATGGGAGCGTACTCTGTTGGCGGAAGCACAGGTGCTGCAGGCGTGGGTGCGCAGGTGACGTGGATGTGCACGCCTTGCGTGTGGCTGGAGGTGAGCGAGAGACGTGGAGTGAGCAGGCGAGAGCAGTGAGGTGCAGGCTGAAGGTGTCGCAGGTGCGCTGGAGGCTATGTGCGGGCTAAAGGTGTCGCGGGTGCGCTAGATGTGAGGTGGGCGGACGGTGGTTGCTGCTAGAGTGGGGGGTGGACTTCAAACATCTGGGAAATTTCCCGGACGTCTTAAGTGACTGAGAAGATGATTGCAGCGACGGTGGTTGTTGATGACGACGGCGAGGAAGGTGCACGACGAGGTGCTCACGGTATTGCGGACGAGCTCCGGATGGCGGTGTGGCCTGTCACACCACACGCCCATGGTGGTGGAGACTCGTCGCCACGGTTGAGGCCAGCAGTGTGGAATGGAAGAGGGAAGATCTCTCTGCACAGTGGTGGGTCCGTGGTGGAAACCTTTCAAGCTCGGCTGCCTCTCTCCTCCTTTTGTAGCCGCTTGCATAGATTTGAACGGAGAGGCGGGAGCAGATCCACATTCTCTGCTCGTCCTTGAATGCAGGCTTCAGTGCGGCAACTGGTGGCGTTGGAGCGGCAGCCGAAGGAAATGCAGTCGTTCCTGCAAGAAGAAGAATAAAGAAAATAATGTTAAAATATTATGATTATTTATATACACACCCTTAACTTTTATGTTAACTAAAACAATGTACCTAATTGGTTAACTAATTAGATGAATGCCATTCTAAGCTAATTCTAAATGCACTTAAAATATGAATGCAATGCATGGATTATGTAATTAAATTAAAAATATGAATTAATCTATTTACATCCTAATTTATGCTAAATAAATGTTAGAATTAACCTAATGTCTAGGCACTTAAATACTTAAATAGCCCACAACTATGGGCTAATCAAGCTACACCAGTGCTTTCAAAACTTGGAGTGCTCTACTGAACCTTAATTGAATGTACCTAAAGATTAAACCCTAAAAGCTACTAAACAAGGTTGAGCCCTAAAAGACACATCATCAAATAACCTTGTTTGAAAACCCTGGTTGTGCACGCACACACATTTTAACTAATCATTAAGGGCACAACCCATCTAAAGGGCCCATCACATTCCTAAAGCACCATTGTCCCAAGCCTGACTAAAATTGATTAGGCATTACCCCTAAGGACTGGTTCGCTCGTTGGGATCCAGATTGAGATTGTTCATGATTAACTTGCTTGTACTAGTCAATCTGATGTCTAGCTAGGGGAGTAGCGTCAAACGACCGCGGTTGGGGCATACACTAGGAACTGGAGGTGCAAGCCAAAGGAAAAACCTTCTCCCCAGTCCCTCCTAACTGGTTGGATTGCCTGGACATAAGTAGAGTAAATCGTCCATATTCTTAGGACAGATTCAGAGAGTCTGTAGATCTTTAGGCTACCCAACCTAAGGACAGGCTTGTATTTTTGTATTGCAGGGCTCCTTTCTCTTCTGATTTCCCTCCTTACTTCACCATGTACCCTTCCACATCTTACACACATTTCCAATCCTATCCTCCTACCACCACTTATCCCCAAGATGATAACTATTCTGACTTGACTTGTAATTACCCATCCACTAACCAGGATGACTTTGATTGGGGATATGAATCCGGACCTCAATGTTCAGGGCCTAACTATGGACAACAAAACTATGATTACTATCCTTCCTAGAGATACAGTGATTATAGATCTCCATCCTTTGATGATCAACCTAACTAGATCTAAAACCATGAAGGATATGCTAATTATAACACTTACCCTCCAAAGAATTATGCTGAATATAGGTTGCCACCATTCTTTAAACAACTTGAAACGACCTCCTATCAGGGAGGGACCTGAGAACCTCAACATCTTGACTCCCCTAGATTTAACCCGAACCCACCCAACCCTAAACCGAACCAGTTGATTCAGGTGAACCAGAACCAAGATAAGGTGTTGGCTAACTTGAGGAACACCATACAATCTTTAGAAGCTCGGCCAACACCATGCACTGAAGCACTGGAGCCTATGATCAAAATGATTGATGAACTTAATGGTTCTTTATTGGATTTGCTCCAAACTGTTAGGGATAGGGACGTGGGTGAGTTTCTTCTTGGGAAATTGTCAAGGTTGAGGATGAAATTTGTGGTTGCCTGTTTACAAGGTGAGATCAAGTTTTAAAATAAATGCGTCGTAGTATAGCCAAAATCACTTTGAAAACAAATAAAATTTTATTACTCGAAAAATATAAATCCGAGGTCGAACATAAGGAGCAAATTGAGATTTATAAACCAAGAACACAACTTTCAAATTTGTAATATGCAATGACTAATCAAAGTTATGAAGCAAGAAATTGATATCAATGTATATAGAAGCTCAAAAATAAAAAGATGGACGTCTGATGTAAAAATCAGACGTCTTAAGTGCTCAATGCTACAGTGCTTCTTCAATCTCTTCTCTTGTTCTCTGTCTTTTGCTTTCTCTGGCTCTTCTTCTTCTTCCTTCTTCCTTCTCTGATTTCTTCTCTCTTCTCTATCCTTGGCTTCTTCTTTCTTTCTTCTTTCTCCTTCTTGGCTTCTGACTTCAACCTTGCCCTTCTCTTCAGTTGAGATTTCTCAGACTTCTGTCTCTCTCCTTCTTCTTCCTTTGGCTTCTACTGAGGCCCTCTTTCCTTAGCTTCCTCTTCAGCCTTCTTCTTCCTCTCCTGCGGTTTCACCCTGTGGCTTACTTCTTCCTCTTCTTTGACTTCACCCTCTTTTTCCCTTGAGAGCAAAACCTACCTCCTACCCTCCCCATGAATTCTCTCTCTTTCTTCTCTCTTAGACTCGCAAGCCCAGAGCCTTCTCAGGTTAACGGATCAGGTCAGCATGCCCAGGACCAAGCCCACCGACGTGCGTGGTAAGCGTGGACTGCACGGGAAGTCAGGTCGAGAACCAGGTCCACGGAGGTGTGGGTCGCGGACGAGGCATAGGGGATGAGTGGGACCCCACCCCATGTCAGGAGGCGCTAAGCCCCTAGCACTTTTTCCACTTATAGTGCTTCGCCCATTTCAAAACTTCCGAGGTGGGACAAAATGTCCCACCTTCTTCTTGAACGCACCCACAGCAGGTGGTCGCTCAATTGCAGAGGTTGCAGGGGCTTTGGCTTCAAATTGCTGGGCGTGAGTTGTTCGCGAAGGGTGCCCGAGTGTTTGGGAACCTAAAACCTGATGCCTAGGGCCTTAGATGAAGCTTGCAAGCTTCTTCGAGCTCGCTCCAATGGCGTCGAAGCACCTATACCTATCTACAAGAATATGGCCTCACGGCCTTGTTAAATCACACAGAAAGCTTCCCCGTGACACAGCGAAGGTGGCCCTGTGGTTGGCTTGGCACGAGGTGGCTTGGGGATGTGTGCCTAGGTCGTTCTGTGGCTGTGGAGATGGGTGTGCTCTGGGGAAGTGTGTGGAGTGTGTGGCTGTCAATGGAAAGAGGGAAGATGATTAGTGGGATGTGGTGAAGCTTTTGAGGTGGCTGGCAAGGTGATTGGGTGCGAGGAATGGCGGATGCACCTCACCTGTGGTCTGCCGGAGGTGGAGAAGGCGATCGTGGTATGTAAGCGTCGGGGTGTGAAAATAGAAATAGATGAAGGGAAAGTAAAGAGCAGAGGGAGAGGACTTATCTACAAGGGGATAGACGAAGGGGGAGCGAAGGAGGCAAATGGCTCGTATGTGCCATCACCGGAGATGAAGACCCAGAGAGAGAGACGGCGATGACAAGAGGCAGATAGGCGCGGGCGCAGGTGTGGCACGATGTGAACGAAGGAGGCAAAGGCAACTCTGCCACTGGTATGGTGGCAGAGCGATGAGAAGAGGTAGGAGTTGCCAGAGCTTGCTGGGCTTTTTGGTCGAAGGGGAAGAGAGGAAGATTTACGAGTTTTCTCAGGCCAAAACAAGCGTGAGAGGAACGGGAAGATCTGAGGCCCCTTTTATAGCACCCGACAGAGGGCCTTGTTCTTGGAAGGCAAGCTTCCAAGCACGGCAACCTCGCTGAACTTGGAAGGTCGGGAAATACCCAAATCTCTCATGCATTCGCATGAGAGATTGGGTGGAAATTGGAGCTCAAGATTGGGTTCACATGAAAGAGAATTCCCCAGAGAATCTCCCTTTCAAATTTGAGAGGGATTCTCTAAGGAATCAAGGAGATATCCCCCTCGAATCCTCGTCGGAGTAGGATTCCTCTGCTGTAATGGTGGAGGGACCTAATTGCAAAGAACGACAAGGAAGCAACGGGGTGTCTGCAAGAGTTTTCAAAAGCTAGGGGTATAAATGTAATTGGGTTGGACTATTTTGCAAAGTATGTCAAGGTAAACTCCCCTTAGGTTCAAATTTTGGTATAAACCTAATTTGGACTTAAGGAATCCAATGGTGAAGTTGGATTTTAGGTTTAACCATGTTTAATTAGTCATTTTACACAAAAACCTAATTTAGGGCAAACATTTGACTAGGACCCCTATTTAGGTCAAAATAGGTTCTAAAGGCCAAATTGGATGTTTTAAACCCTAGGTGATATTTTTCCATGAATTTTAGAGGGTTTAGTTGAATTTTATCCTAACCAGAACCTTATTAAATTAAGTGGGTCTGTTTTAGGGTTACAATAAATCATTTAATTCCCAGATTTCACATTAACCCGTTTTCTATTTGAACCAACCAACTTTTTATCTTGCTAAGACCATTTAGCCTATGTTTAGCCTCTTATAAATCCCGTCGTTGCACTGCAATTGTAAAATTGCAATTTTACCCCTTATTTCTTATTTTTCTTTCAAACCGGTTATTCCTTGAGTTAGGCCCTTCATTTGGTTATGTAGAAGCTTTTATTCTCTTTTCAAGGTCAAAATGAGCTAGTGTTCCCATCATAACCCCATGCCTAGCTTTTGCTAGTCCCTTAGCAAAATTCTAAGGTTTTAACTTCTATTCTAGACCATGAGTTCCTTTCACATATTATAATGAGTGCTTTTTCTTTTTCTTTTTGATTAGGTTAGAATGCCAACAGTAGGCCTAGAGGTACTCAAGTACCAACCAAGATCCTGACCTGACTAGCTCTAGCCTCGATCCTCCGCGAAGGTTTTTAAGGACCGCAGGAACAATCCTAAGGTTCGTTGGACTCCGCAGTTAAAGCACCCGTGCTTGAGACATATTTTAGCCTCGGTTTAGTTTGCAGTGCATTTTTTTGCGAGAGAGACAGAGGATTTATTTGTTTGGAGAGTTTTCTCTCTCTTTTCTTTTTATTTCTAACTTCGGATTGGCTTGTTAATATGGTCTGTATCGGATTCCTCATCCCCATCATCAATCCTCAAAGGTCCCTAGCAATAGATGCTTCGTGATAGCACCGCCCATGGCAACCCCCAGAACCCTGGCTTTCAAGATTTCGAGATAATCCTGCCCATGGCGTTCTATAGCTAAATCCAGACCCTGGCAATCGACATTTCGTGATAATGCCACCCATGGCATCTGAACCAGCAAGGGGCTTATGTGCCCCCAGTAGGATATGTAAATATCCTAGGAGACAAACACCGAGGAGACGATATGTTGTTAAGCATCTTCGAGGGGAATTTCCTGCCTCTCCACACCGGGAACTCATGCAAATCAACTTGAGTTGATCGGCCGCTCCTAATCTAGGCAACTTTCTTCAGAACATTTAAACGCTTTTGCGTGATTTTGATAGTTATGCGCACGAGTCCCGTAAACCAAAGGTCAGTTAACGAGGTCGAATACTCCCTAAGTCTCAAACCTAATACTTAAGCTTCGCATTTTCCCCAACCTCTTGAGAATTATCCAGATCTTAGCGGATACTTGAATGTTTAAGCCTAAGAGTCTAGCAAAAAAGGCCTAAGATCAACGTTCCTACTAATCACTTTTGTGTCTCATTAGAACTTTTCCTTCATTTCTCTTTTCCTTAATGTGGTCTAGAACTTCGGTTAATCCCTTAATTTCTTACTAATGACTATTTCTTTTTTTTCTTTTTCATTTTGTGCTCCTTTTTTGACATTTTGCTCATTTTCTCCTCATGATTTGTATGGCCTCAAAAAATTTTCTCTCCCCTCAATTTTTTTTTTTGTTCTTTTCCAAGATCTTTTTCATTTTTTTGGTGTTTTTTTGTGATATGTGATTTTTTGTTGAAACCTTTTCTTGTGAGATGAGATTTCATGATGTTTTGAACTTTCATACCCCCCATGCCTACAATTTGCAATGTCCCCAATGCAAATTAGGTGGGTTTGAATTCAGCTTAGTTCATTCATTAGGACAAGATTTTGGGTGGGTGAA
This sequence comes from Thalassia testudinum, assembly GCA_037157565.1. Classification (NCBI taxonomy): domain Eukaryota; kingdom Viridiplantae; phylum Streptophyta; class Magnoliopsida; order Alismatales; family Hydrocharitaceae; genus Thalassia; species Thalassia testudinum. Next base: position 22,088,054 of record JAZHRO010000072.1, on the reverse strand, counting down.
CGGGTCGAGTTGTCGGTTGCGAATGATTTCTAGACTCGGGTATGGGTACCTGAGTTGAAGTTGGCTGTTCTAATGAATGAACCCTAAAGTGCAATATGAATAAAGCATAGGAATGTCAAGAAAGGTTTCAGATTTTTCAAGAATGACGAGTTGCCTCCCGTTAAGCGCTGAGTTTTACGCCATCGGCTGGGCACAATGAGCTCAGGGAGAATGAAGGGTAAAGGATATCTCAGCCAAATTTTCATCGGTCACGTCAATGAACGGTTTGAGTCTCTAACCGTTCACGACAAAAGATTCAGAATCGTGGCTGAGTGGACTGATCTCAATGGCTCCATTTCCAAAGATTCGTTGGACTAAGTAGGGTTCGATCCATTTTGATTGTAGTTTTCCTGGGAACAGTTTAAGTTTGGCATCGAAGAGTAGCACCTTTTGACCATGATGGAAGATCTTTCTGGATATGTGCTTGTCGTGAAAGGCTTTAACCCGCTCTTTGCAAATTCGCAAGTTCTCATACGCGTCCTAGCATAATTCATCGATCTCGCTCATTTGAAGCTTTCTATGGGTTCCAGCCTTAGAAAGATCTAAGTTGCAATTCTGTACTGCCCAATAGGCTTTATGCTCCAATTCTATGGGGAGGTGACATACCTTCCCGTACACCAATCTGAGGGGAGACATACCTAATTGGGTTTTGTGGGTAGTCCTATAAGCCCACAAAGCTTCCGAAAGCCGGGATGACTAGTCCTTCCTATCAGGTCGAACAGTAACCTGAAGGATTTTCCTGATCTTCCGATTTGATAGCTCAGCTAGACCATTAGTTTGGGGGTGGTAAGGAGTAGAGATTCGGTGTGACACCCCATATTTGGTCATCAGTAACCTGAACTGAGCTTTGGTGAAATGGGTCCCTCCGTCGGAAATTATAGCACGTGGAATCCTGAACCACGAGAAGATGTTCTGATGAATGAATTTGATAACAACTTTATGATCATTGGTTCGGGTCAGAATAGCTTCGATCCATTTGGACACATAGTCGACAGTCTGTAAAATGTACTCGAAACTATCCGAGACAAGGAAGGGTCCCATAAAATCAATCCCCCAAATGTCAAAAATTTCGCATACTAGCATCGGCTGTAAAGGCATCATATCACGATGGCTCATGTTGCCCAAGGTCTGACAACAAGTACATGCCTTACAGTGATTGTATGCGTCTTTGAAAATTGTGGGCCAATAAAAGCCGCACTGGAGGACTTTTGCTGCGGTTTTATGTCCTAAAAAATATCCACCGCATGCCTGGTCGTGGCAGAAAGAGAGTATGTCTTGGATTTCTGCTTCCGCGACACATCGTCGAATTATTTGATCAACACCGATGCGGAAAAGATACGGGTCTTCCCAAAAGTAATACTTGGCATCGAAAAGCAATTTATCCTTCTTGGCCTTCGGCCAATCGGATGGGATCTGATGTGATGCTAAGTAGTTTACTATATCAGCAAACCATGGAAGCCCTGTATTAATAGTCAGAAGGTGCTCATAAGGAAAATGTTCCGTGATGGGTCCAAAAGGGTTGATGATCTCAGAAGGAAGGCGGGATAAGTGATCAGCTACCACGTTCTGTTTTCCCACTTTATCGCGAATCTCAAGGTCAAATTCTTGCAACAACAAGATCCAGCGGATTAATCGAGGTTTCACGCCCTTCTTTGCAAGGAGATGCCTCACAGCTGTGTAATCCATGTAGATGATAACACGAGAACCCAGGAGATAAGATCTGAATTTTTCCAGGGCAAATACTACGGCTAGCAGCTCTTTCTCAGTAACTGTGCAGTTACGCTAAGCCTCATCAAGTGTTTTGCTTGCATAGTTAATGACCACAGGTTTCACGTCAATTTTCTACCCCAGTACTGCTCCTATAGTGAAATCAGATGCATCGCACATGATCTCAAAGGGTTTAGACCAATCAGGGGACTGTAGGATCGGGGCTTAGGTAACTCGGCCACGGAGGATTTCAAATGCTTGAGTGCATTCCTTGGAGATTTCTAAAGGTACATCCTTAGAAAGAAGAGTGGTCAGGGGGCATGCGATTTTCAAAAAATTAAGAATAAATCGACGGTAAAAATCGACGTGCCCCAAGAAAGATCGGATGTCCTTGATCAAGCTAGGCATAGGGAGTTTGGAAATCAAGTTCACCTTGGCTCGATCGACTTGGATGCCTTTCTCTAAAATAAGATGTCCCAGGACAATTCCTTCAGGCACCATGAAATGGCTCTTTTCCCAGGAAAGAACCAGATTCATGTCAATGCACCGCTTGAGGATTTGGACCAAGTGCAGGAGGCAATCATCAAATGATGCGCCGAATACTAAAATGTCATCCATGAAGGCTTCCAGATAATCACCTATCATATCTGAGAATATGGCAAGCATGCCCCGCTGAAAAGTCGCGGGTGCATTGTAGAGACCGAACGACATCCTTTGGAACGCGTACGTCTCAAAGGGGCAGGTGAAAGTGGTCTTTTCTTTGTTCTTAGGATGGATTGCCACCTGGTTATAACTGGAGTACCCATCCAGAAAGCAGAAGAACCTATTTCCCACTAGTTTCTAGAGGATCTGATCAATAAACGGTAGTGGGAAATGATCCTTCTTCATGGAGAAATTGAGTCTTCTGTAATCAATGCAGACTCTCCACGAGTTAGCCACATGAGTTGGTATGACTTCTCCGGTTTCAGTCATAACGACGGTGAGTCCTGCTTTCTTAGGCACAACCTAAATTGGACTCACCCATCAACTGTCGGAGATCGGGTAGACGATCCCTTCATCTAACCACTTAATGATCTCCTTTTTCACGACCTCCTGCAGATTTGGATTCAAACCTCTGCATTTCCCACGAAGGTCATGTGCCCTCTTCGGTATAGATACGATGTGTGCAATAAGAGGGGCTAATACCAGTCAAATCATCGAGAGTCCATCCAATGGCTTTACGATGTTGCTGGAGAACAGTAATCAGACGAGATTCCTAGTCAGGTGTGAGTCTGGAGTTGATAATCACAGGAAACGTCTGATTGGAACCCAAAAAGACGTATTTCAGATGGTTGGGAAGAGGCTTGAGTTCCAGAACGAGGTTATCAGCAATAGCAGGCGATTTAGGGTGTGTGTCAGGAGCAAGGGAAGGAGTTATGGGTGTATCTAAATCAGTGTTAGACTCCTCTATTTGTGGGTTTTGATCGTCTTGTGGTTGATAGAGGGTGATCAAGTTGTCCTCGATATACGGTTCATCAACCACGGCCCTGATATCACATATTTGTTCTATAACACTGCAATTAATCCCTTGTTGGGCGTTAAAGATGTCAATCTTCAGTGTTTGGTTCCCGAATTTTAGTTTTATTTGGCCCTTCTCACAGTTTATATTGGCCCTAGTAGTGGCCAAAAAGGTCTCCCTAGTATAATCGATGTATCCCTTGGGTTTTCAGGTGCATCCATATCCAAGACTATAAAATCCACTAGGAAATAGAAGTCCCATACCCTAACAATGACATCCTCAAGTACACCTTTAGGTGAATTAATGGATCGATCAGCTAACTGCAACGTCACCTCTGTCGGTTTAAGCTCAGATTCTTCAAGGTGGTCAAGGAGGGATGTGGGTATTAGGTTTATGGAGGCACCTAGATCTAATAAGGCTCTGTCGAACTGGGTATCACCAATAGTACATGAAATCAGGGGAGTACCTGGGTCCTTAGCCTTAGGTGAGAGTTTGCACAAAATTACAGAGCTGGCTTACTCTAACAGTACAATCAGACTCCCACTTTTGGTTCGTGGCTTGCGCTTGGGTGTAAACACGTCCTTTAGAAATTGTGCGTAAGTCGGTACGTGGTGGATTGTATCCGTCAAGGGGATGTTTATATGGACCTGTTCAAATAGCTTGACCAGATCCGCCTCAAGAGCCACAGGTTTGGTTATCCTCTTTCCCTTGGTCAAGGCCTCGGGAAATGGAACCTTGGTTGGTTCCTCTAGAATAGGTCCAGGTTCTTGATAAGGGACAACAGTGTCTTGGATAACTATCCTAGGACTTGGGTTACTACCAAGTTTAGGGTGGTTGGGATAAGCTGGGTCTTGAGTTGCTTTACCACTACGGGTTGTTACGGAATTTAGTCCTACCTGGTTTTGGTTTAGGGTTGGTAAAATAGGTGGCTGCTATTGAAATCCTGCGTAAGATGTCGAAGCTTCCATCCTGTCAGGTAATGGAACAGATGGGGCCTGATAAATCATGTGGGCGTGGCCCGGATTGGGTTCATAATGCGCCTCTGGGTAGCACGTTATTTGGATTCGACAGAGGTTGCGAAGGGAGTGTTCCAGGTTGGCGAGAATTCGCCATCTACGCAAGTTGGTTGCAAACCTCTGTGATCTCGTCCTTGTGCTATTTTTGTATTGCCACATTTGTCTTCTAAATGTCAGCCAGAGTCTAAAGGATAAGAGTCATTTGATCTGCTTGGTTTGGCCCAGATTGGTAGGTGGGGTTGGGCCGAGGCTGAGGCGGTTGATATGGACGAGGTGCTTGTGGACGGGGTTGATAAGCTGGTCTTTGATTCTACGTATTTCCTACCCACGGGAAGTTGGGATGATTCTGCCATCCAGGGTTATAGGTATTGGAGAATGGGTCATTCTGGATGGCGTTGAGGTCCTCGCAGGTCTGAGGAGCCTCAGGAAAATCAGAGCACGAGGGTTCAGAGTTCCCCCAACTAGAGTAAATCAGATCGGAGGTCCCTCCGTTCCTGGAGTTAGATGAGGGTGGATACGAGTCCATCCCCTGAGAAGATCGGTGATAGATGCTCTGCACAGTTTTCCTCCCAAGAGGTGGCTATGCAAATGGATTTTGCATAGAGGTGGCTCGCTGCAGATGTCGAGTCAGCTCGTCCACCTTCTTCTCGATGATAGAGACCTTGTCCAACCGACTGGCCATCAGTTCCAAGTCGACGGATGAGAACAGGCCCTGCGTCTCATGTGCTCCCCTAGGGTTCGTCGATGCGCGGGCATTCGTCCAGTCGAATAAGCCCATGGAGTCATTATTGATGGAGTTCTTGCACATATTCTCAAGAATCTCCCACACCGTGTCTTCGTGTTGACCCATGATGTTTCCTCCGCAGGCTGCATTGATGAATAATCGAATGTCTTCACGGAGTCCCTGGTAAAAATACTGGACTTGTTCCCATTTAGGAACTCCATGGTGGGGGCACTTTCGCATGAGATCCAAAAATCGGTCACATGCCTCATGAAGAGGTTCTCCAAATTATTGAGTGAAGTGAGTGATCTGGTGGTGCAAGGCATTCGTCCGACCAACGGGGAAGAACTTTTTCAAAAATTCATACTAGAGTTCAACCCATGTGTTGATCGGACGCGTCTGAGTCTGATACCAATGAGCTACCTTGTCCATGTGGGAGAAGGAAAACATCTTCATAAGCAGAATATCCTGGTTTTGTACATCTGACCCAAAGGTTTGGGCTAGGTGTTTGAGTTGTTTGATGTGCTGGAAGGGATCCTCGAAGTTAAGCCCATGGAACTTTGGAATAGCATGAATCATGTTGGGCTTAAGTTCAGAATTAGGACCTCCAGCCAGGATTTGGACTCGAGGCTCAATCGCCACCGTAGCGGGATTATAGTGATCCCGCATCATAGGATGCTATGGTGGGTTTACAAAGTTCTAGAATAGATCATTCAAAGGATGGAGTTGGTATTCAAGGTTATTTTCTTCTTCAATTGGTTATGCCATGATGGAAGATGGAGAACTTGGTTCTAATGAATCAAAGGAGAGGTCTATGTGGTGGGGTTGTTGCACAAACACGGGCGTCGAGGCTTTGCCTCGGCGGGAGTGGATTTCTACAAGAGGTCTTAAGGATGGTCTCAAGGACCTCCTACCCAACGTGCACTGAAGGATTAGACGAGATTAGAATGTGCTAGACCCAATCGAGACACCCAAAAAATTTGGATGACTATAGAGGTTCGAGGTGGATGATACCCCTTAGTCAGAAAAGCCATCCACCTGAGAAATACCTGGGTAGCCAGAGAGGAAGAGTCCCGCAAAGACCCCTACATGGTAGAGCGTCCCCATGAGTTACAAGGTTTCCCCTACTCAACCTCTCTTGTCACTGAGATTCCAAGTAGACCAGAATAGGAACCTTGACCTCTTAAGTCTACCACTTTTAATTAAGATCAAAGGTGCTTAGGGTTCCACTTGAACTTTAGATATTTTGCGTGCAAAAGTGACCTAATTTCAAGGTTGGTTGACCCAAGGGATCAACTTCACCTATTTGTCCTTTGAAAGCTTTTAGGTCCTTTCTTTTAGGGTTCAAGTGAACTTAAGAGCTTGATTTTTAGGGTTTCTCTTGGATAAGTCTTTTCAATCAAGGCTTAGGCACACCTCTTGTTGGAAATTTGATTCTTGCTTAGAAAAGGTGTGTCTCTAAAAAAACCCTAGATTGGAATCCTTAAGTTGACTCTACTTGGTCCAATTTAGTTGCCACAAAGATGGCATCTAGGGCTCAATCAAGAAGGTGGCAACCCTAGTTACCTTAAATGGATGCACAATTCAAAATGTGTTGAAATCAAAATCAAGCAACTTTGATGGATTAACTAGATACGGAAAGTAGGTAGCCCTAAATTGATTTTGTTTGTTTTTCCTTTTCAGAATTAAAGGGGTTAAGAGAAAGGGCTAATGAGAAATTTACCTACCCCGGATGTGGTTGTTGTGCGGCTATCTTCTTTTTGAATCCTCCTCCCCTAAAACAATCACAACAAAAGAAATAAATCAAGTATGGAATCAAAAGTTGTGATCAAGGTTTCTAATTTGCCCATTGCTCCCCAGCAATGGCGCCAAAATGTTTATCGAAAGTGAGATCGGGTTTTAAAATAAATGCGTCGTAGTATAGCCAAAATCACTTTGAAAAAAATAAAATTTTATTACTCAAAAAATATAAATCCGAGGTCAAACACAAGGAGCAAATTGGGATTTATAAACCAAGAACACAACTTTCAAATTTGTAATATGTAATGACTAATCAAAGTTATGAAGAAAGAAAATGATATCAATGTATATAGAAGCTCAAAAATAAAAAGATGGGCGTCTAATGTAAAAATCAGACGTCTTAAGTGCTCAATGCTACAGTGCTTCTTCAATCTCTTCTCTTGTTCACTGTCTTTTGCTTTCTCTGGCTCTTCTTTTTCTTCCTTCTTCCTTCTCTGATTTCTTCTCTCTTCTCTGGCCTTGGTTGCTTCTTTCTTTCTTCTTTCTCCTTCTTTGCTTCTGACTTCAGCTCTGCCCTTCTCTTCAACTGAGCCTTCTCAGACTTCTGCTGAGGCTCTCCTTCCTTAGCTTCCTCTTCAGCCTTCTTCTTCCTCTCTTGTGGCTTCACCCTATGGCTTCCTTCTTCCTCTTCTTTGGCTTCACCATCTTTTTCCCCTGACAGAAAAACCTACCCCCTACCCTCCCCGCAAATTCTCTCTTCTTTCTTCTCTCTTAGGCTCGCTCTCCCAGAGCCTTCTCAGGTTAACAAGTTGGGTCAGCGCACCTGGGGCCAGGCCCACCGGCATGCGTGGTAGGCGAGGAGTGCGTGGGTAGTTGGGTCGAGAACCAGGTCACGGAGGTGTGGGTCGCGGACGAAGTGTAGGGGATGAGTGGGACCTCACCCCGTGTCAAGAGGCGCTAAGCCCCTGGCACTTTTTCCACTTATAGCGCTTCGCCCACTTCAAAACTTCCAAGGTGGGACTAAAAGTCCCACCTTCTTCTCGCACGCACCCGCAGCAGGTAGTCGCTCAATTGCAGAGGCTGCAGGGGCATTGGCTTCCAATTGCTGGGTGTGAGTTGTTTGCAAAGGGTGCCCGCGTGTCTGGGAACCTGGAGCCTGATGCCTAGGGCCTTAGATGAAGCTTGCAAGCTTCTTCGAGCTCGCTCCAATGGCATCGAAGCACCTGTACCTGTCTACAAGAATACGGCCTCACGGCCTCGCTAAATCACACAGAAAGCTTCGCCGTGACACGGCGAAGGTGGCCCGGTGGTTGGCTTGGCACGAGGCGGCTTGGGCATGCGTGCCAAGGTCGTTCTGTGGCTGTGGAGATGGGTGTGTTTGGGGGAAGTGTGTGAAGTGTGTGGCAGTCAATGGAAAGAGGGAAGATGATCAGTGCGATGTGGCGAAGCTTTTGAGGTGGCTGGCGAGGTGGGTGGGTGCATGGAATGGCAGATGCACCTCGCTGGTGGTCTGCCGGAGGTGGAGAAGGTGACAGTGGTATGTGAGCATCAGGGTCTGAAAATAGAAATAGATAAAGGGAAAGTAAAGAGCAGAGGGAGAGGACTTATCTACAAGGGGATAAACAAAGGGGGAGTGGAGGAGGCGGATGACTCCTATGTGCCATCGCCGGAGACAAAGACCCAGAGAGAGAGAGACGGCGACGACAAAAGGGAGATAGGCACGGGCGCAGGTGTGGTACGACGCGGATGAAGGAGGCAGAGGCAACTCTACCACTGGTATGGTGGCAGAGCGACGAGAAGAAGAGATAGGAGTCGTCGGAGCTTCCTGGGATTTTTGGTCAGAGGGGAAGAGAGGAAGATTTGGGGGTTTTCTCAGGCCAAAACATGCATGAGAGGAGAGGGAAGATCCAGGGCCCCTTTTATAGCACCCGGCAGAGGACTTTGTGCTTGGAAGGCAAGCTTCCAAGCACGGCAACCTTACCGTACTTGAAAGGTCAGGAAATACCCAAATCTCTCATGCGTTCGCATGAGAGACTGGGTGGAAATTGGAGCTCAAGATTGGATTCACATGAATGGGAATTCCTTAGAGAATCTCCCTTTCAAATTTGAGAGGAATTCTCTGAGGAATCAAGGAGATGTCCCCCTCGAATCCTTGCCGGAGTAGGATTCCTCCACTGTAATGGCAGAGGGACCTAATTGCAAAGAACGACGAGGAAGCAAGGGGGTGTCTGCAAGAGTTTTCAAAAGCTAGGAGTATAAATGTAATTGGGTTGGACTGTTTTGCAACTATGTCAAGGTAAACTCCCCTTAGGTTCAAATTTTGGTATAAACCTAATTTATACTTAAGGAATCCAATGGTGAAGTTGGATTTTAGGTTTGACCATGTTTAACTAGGCATTTTACATAAAAACCCAATTTAGGGCAAACATTTGACTAGGACCCCTATTTTGGTCAAAATAGGTTCTAAAGGCCAAATTGAAGGTTCTAAGCCCTAGAGGATATTTTTCCATGAATTTTATAGGATTTAGTTAAATTTTATCCTTACTAGAACCTTATTAAATTAAGTGGATCTATTTTAGGACTACAAGAAGTTATTTAATTCCCAGATTTCACATTAACCCTTTTCTGTTTGAACCAACCCACTTTTTATCTTATTAGGACCATTTGACCTATGTTTAGCCCCTGAGAAATCCCGTTGTTGCATTGCAATGGTAAAATTGCAGTTTTACCCCTTGTTTCTCATTTTTCTTTCAAACCGATTATTCATTAAGTTAGGCCCTTCATTTGGTTATGTAGGAGCTTTTGTTCTCTTTTCTAGGTCAAAATGAGCTAGTTTAGGGCTCATGATGGTGTTCCCATCATTACCCTAGTCAAATCTTGGGATGATTCTCAAGATGAATCCCCTTCAGGAGAGCCAATGTCTGAATCCACACTAGTGCCTGTCGGGGGGAATACATATTTTGAGATTGGAGATGACCAGGTTGGGCTAGAGCAACCCTTTGAGGATGAATCGAGTTTCTCACCCAAGATCCTAAAGCTAGGGAATGACAAAAATATGTCTCCACAGGCCATGAAATGACAAATGATTTTGAGACATATAGAAATGAGGATCATGGATTCTTTGATTCTGAGGGTGAGGAATCTCTTAGTGAAGTCTCACTTGAGCTTAAGGAAGATGATTTTAATGTGACAAAAGGGCTCGAGGAGCATGACGAACCATTTAATAGCCCAGTCATAGAAGATTTTGATTCAGTTGGGGCTAACTTGGAGGATTCGAATCCTCATTTACTTGATGATTCAATCAATGACCCCATTCCTCATCTGCACCTCGAAGAGATGACTTCTAAGATCATTGTGCCCAAGTCAATCTTGATTCAGCCATAATTTCTGAACTTGGGAGAATCATATGGGGTGAATGATATGCTAGAGGTCTCGGAGTCTGAGCCCTTGATGTTGGAAGATAGAATTATTGAAATAAAAATTTGGGAGGCTGATTCTGAGAGAACTTTGATTTTGGATCTAAGGGTACCTATTGACATAAAACCACCTCCGTTCTACTAGGACCTTTACGATATCTTTCACGTGCAACCCAAGCTCGAAATAACTGATTATTTTTCTAAGCTAGATGTTAAGTGGACAACCGCACCTATTGAACCATCTTTACCCATTGTCTGACACTTTGGTCTTGGGTTGCACACCACTAAACCGCAGGCCCAGCCCCGCAAACACAACCTTCGATTCTGGGTGATTTTCATCCAGAACCTAAGAACCACACGACTTTGGGGCAAGGGTCTGCACCATAATCTGGTCCATGTCTGTGGTCATCTTTTGCTGCCAGGTTTCAGGATCAATATTTTTATTTTGATTCTGACCCGCATTTGTGAATTCCCAACTTCCTCTTTGTATGTATATTATCCCTAGCTAAAGGCATTAAACTTAGCGCATGTGTATACTTCCTTCTCTCTGTGGAGCTGACCGGGTTGTCACGAAATTCAGGTGATATTCTGTTTACTCCACCCTTTCCATGTCTCTATTTTTATAATGAGGACATTACATTATTTAGGCATGGAGGGTGGATACTTTATCCTGAAATCATTTTGTTAACTCCATAGAATTTCTTTTAGTTTCTTTTTTAAAAAAAATTCAAAAAGACAAAAAAAAAAGAATTAGGAGAAGAGAACTTAGGCTTTTAGGCGTTATTAACTTTAGGAAATGATACAAGAGAACCTAAACACTTAGACTCTTCAGGTCTTCGAGCTTAATTAGCCTGGGTGTCCACTCAAATGTGGACTTAATCTCGAGTCCTCGCCAATTCAAATTCATTTTTAATTTGGCTAATAAATTGGGATGATAAGTATGCGACTTATTAACCCACCCTCTGATTTAGGGGGACTTTAAGCCTAAGCATCTACACACATTTTTTGCACTAACTCACTTTTGGCGATTTCTATGGAAATTGGGTAGCTAATGAACTATCTAGGGTGGTATGGCTAGCAAGTTGTCGGTGGTAACAGTCCATCGGCTGGTTGTTCAGAGCCCAGTCATAAGACCATTTTCAATGTACAGCCATTAGGTAAATCTTAGATCAGGGAAGCCACTTACTTAAAGAAAAAAAATAAATAAAAAGAAAAAGAAAAAAAATAGAAAAAGGAGAAAAAAATAAAAAATAAACAAAATCACACTTTACCGCACGAGTATGGCTGGAAAGTTGTCATAGGTAACAGCCCATTGGCCGGTTGTCCAGAATCTAGCTCACAAAAAATGCACAATAATTCCCAAAACACTTAGGGAAGAAGCAGGGAAGTAGAATAAATCAGGGAGATATACACTGAGTTCACCCTTGTGTTGACCCCATAAATAAAAGTAGGGAGAAAGCTACCAGTCGAAAAGATAAACCTTTAGGCAAGGTCACCTAGGGTCGTAGAAATCCGAAGTCCATTTTAACGGTTGCCTAATGAGTCTTTTACTATTTTCACAAGATTCTTAGCACTTAGAGTCCTTTTCGAGTCTTGGGCAGGATGCGTAGCCATAAAAAGTTATCCCGGAACTCGCAAACTCCTAAAGTACAAAAAAAAAAAAAGAAAAGAAGAAAAATAAAAAAATGTATCTTCCCTTTTCAAATAAGGCGAGGACTTGGGCGGTCTTCATTCTGGCAGGCACCCAGGTACTGTTGAGTTTTTGTTGTTCAGGACCTTAGTTAAAATTTTCTATTGTTAATAAACGACTTAGGCCTAAGCGATTTAATCCTAATTTTGATTTTATACCTAGCATGTAGTTTAATTTTGCTAGGGACTAGCAAAAGATAGTCATAGGGGTATGATATAGACACATCTATTTAGGTTAAAATGCCTATTCATGCATGTTCCTAGTCTTAGATTTGCATTTCATGTTATAAATATTGCATAGCATGCATCATTCTGTATTTAGAGTAGTTGTATATATTTTAGGTTAATTAGGTCTTTTTTATGGTCAGGAGAGAAGAAGACTTATTTTAGGGCCTTGGATGGATGATTGGACTGTACGGATCTGATTAGGATGACGATCAGAGTCTAACGCCTCTGAAATCTTCTAAATCGGAGAACCGTAGCAACATACGAAGTTCGAGGAATATCAATGGCCAAGGGACAATGTGACATCCATATGGGTTTTAGATGGAAAATCCATCTGTATGGATGGATCCGGAGTGACGATCGCAGACTAGCAGCGTAGGAATCATCTCGATCTGAACATCGTGGCACCCTCTACAAAAGAAAGAAGAATGGACAGCCTAGATGATGCCACGTGGTGCCATCCAGGCCACCCAACACCGAACAGCAACAACCCCCATGCACAGCTGTAGCCACGCGCAACAGCAGCGCACCACGCACAGCCGCAGCCGCGCACAGTAGCAGCGCAACGCATGCCAGCGCGCGCATGCGACACGACGTGGGGAGCACGGGCGCATGAAGCGCGTAGCGCGCGATGCGCACACTAGCGAAGGGTAGGCATGGATCTTCAACGATGCAGGCCTTTAGTGACGCTTGCAGCTGTCACTACTGGTCTGTGCGCACTAGCAAGAGGAATTAAAGGGTGGATCTTTAGCAACAACTGTAGCGACATTTACGGTTATCAGTAATGACCCAGATACGAATTTGTTCTTCCTCCTCCACTATAAAAGGACCTACCCACCACCATTCCAAACCATCTCTTCCTTTCTTCCTCTCACCACCTCCAAGGCTCTAGAAAGAACTTGCCCCAAGCCCAGGATGCTCCTCTAGAGTAGAAATTCAAATAGTTTTCCCTCCCCTCATCCCCATTCCTGGAGCATCCCGTGGCCATCCTCTCACCGCCCTTCAGGAAAAAGATCCTCACCGCAACGCCGTCCTGCCCCATCCTCCATCCTCCAGCTCCGTCCTCCTTCATCCTATTCCTCACCACCTTCCTCCAAGTGACGTCAGAGCGAGTCGTCCCCTGACCAACCGTCGAGGGGGATTTCTCTCACCTCTTTCTATCTTTTTACACTTTTGTAGTGTAGTTTTCCTGCTTTCATAGTTGTAACAGACAGTTGTTCATGAATAGATTGTTTCTCTCTCTCTCTTTCTCCTCTCTCTTACATTTTTGCAAGTAGATAAAGTTTTCATCGACCTAATCTCTTGCCCTATTAAAAAATACTAAAAAATTAGAAAATACAAAAATGAAATAAACAAATAAAAAGAGAAACGTGGATTTTCAAAACCAAACATTCGCCTCCCTATGTTCGACCCGGGACTTCCTTGGAGTTTTGGTATAAATTTTATTTGACCACAAGTTTTGCAACTACAACAACGGGTTACTTATAACCCTGATTTCAAACTCGCGAAACACGTGCGATCACTGATGGTGAAGTTAAATTACAGTTTTGACCAAGTTTGGCTGGGTAATTTCCGTAAAAACCCAAATTATGGCAGAACTCTGTCTGTGACTCTATTCAAGGTCGAAATAAGTTTCAAAGGTCAAATCAAGGAAACCAAACCTTAAGAAATATTTTTCTGTCAATTTTTGGAGATTTAGATTAATTCTATCCTGATCAGAACCTTTGTAATTTAAGTGGCTCTAAAATTAGGATTTTGGGTGCTGTATTGGTTCTCGAAATGCATGAAACCACATTTCTGCCTGCAAGAACCCACTTATTAGTCTTTAATGCTCATTTGACCTTCATTTTATCCCTGAAAATTCCGTGGTTATTCTGTGTTCATGATATGCTGTTAAAATTATAGAATTAACCATAGTTTCTTATTCTCTTAACAAAACAGAATGAAGTGGAGTTATAGCCCTCAGATGGTTATGTAGGAGCATTTATCTTTCAAACTTGACTAAAAGTGGCCAGTAAGGGCCTATGATGGTATTCCCATTAGCTCTCTCTATAACAGAATTAGGGTTCGATTACTTAGGCCTAAGTTGTTCATTAACAATAGAAAATTTCAACTAAGGTCCAAAACTACGAAGACTCAACAGTAGCCAGGTGCCTACCAAAATGTACACCACCCAAGTCCTCATCTTATTTTGAAAAAGGAAGATACATTTTTCCTTTTTTTCTTCTTTTCTAATTTTTTTGGATTTTTGAGTTTAGAGTTTCGAGGCAGGTTTCTACTGCTACACAACCCACCCAAGACTCGAACAGAACTTCAAGTTCTAAGCATCTTTGTGCATGTGATAGACTCAGTAGGCAGCCGTTAAAACAGACTTCATCTTTCTCCGACCTTAGGTGACCTTAAGAGTTTCTTCCTAAAGGATTATCTTTCCGATCAGTAGCTTTCTCCCTACTTTTTTATTTTGTATGGGGTCAACACAAGGGCGAGCCCAGTGTATGTCTCCCCGATTTATTCTACTTCCCTGCTTCTTCCCTAACTATTTTGGGAATTATTTGTGCATCTTTGTGAGTTGGGCTCTGGACAACCAGCTAATGGGCTGGTACCTACGGCAACTTGCTAACCATACTCGTGCAGTGAAGTGTGATTTTTTTTTCACCTTTTTTTTATTTTTTTATTATTTTATTTTTGAGTATATATTTTTTTCTTTTTCTGAGTTGGCAACTTCCCTAATCTAGAATTACCTAAAGGCAGTAGAATGAGTATGGTCATGTAGCTAGGCCTTAGACAACCAAGCAAAGGGCTGTTACCCACAACTTTCCAGCCATACTACCCTAGAAAGTTCATTAGCTACGTAATATCTATAAAAGTCACCGAAAAGTGAGTCAATGCAAATAGTGTGTACATGCTTTAGTCTTAAAATCCCCTCAAATTAGAGGATGGGTTGATAAGTCGCATACTTATCACCCCAATTTATTATCCAAATTAAAGTAAAATTAACGTGGCAAGGACTTGAGAACAAGTCCACATTTTAGTGGACACCCAGGCTGATTAAGTCCGAAGACCTAAAGAGTCTAAGTGTTTAGAACCTAAAGTATCATCTCCTAAAGTTAATAACTCTTAATGCCTAAGTTCTCTTCTCTTAATTATAAATTTTTTAATTTTTTAATTTTTAATTTTTAATTTTTAATTTTTTTTATGAAAAAAAAGAAATTCCATGGAGCTAACAAAATAATTTCAGAATTAAGTATCCACCCCCTATGCCTAAATGATACAATGTCCTCATTGTAAAAATAAAGGCATGAAAAGGGCAAAGTAAACAGAATATCACCTGAATTTTGTGAAAATCTGGTCAACTCTGCAAAGAGAAAGGAGTATACACACATGCTAGGTTTATTGCCTTTAGTTAGGCACAATTTACAAATAAAAAATAAATTGAGAATTCACAAGTGTGGATCAGAATCAAAATAAAAATATTGATCTCAAGACCCGCCAACAAGTGTCCACAAATGTGGACCAGATTTTGGTGTAGGCCCAAGCCCCAGGGTTGAGTGGTTCTAAGGTTCTGGATGAAAATCACCCAGAATCGAAGATTGTTGTGTTTGTGGGGCCGGGCCTATGGTTTTGTGATGTACAACCCAAGACTAAAGTGACGAAAAATGGGTAGATTTGATTCACTAAATTTGGGTGTCCACTTAGAGTTCAACTCAGAAAGATAGTCAATTATTCTGAGCTTGGGTTGCAGGTCAAAGATATCATAAGGGTCCTGATAGAAGGTAGGTGGTTTTAGGTCAGCGAGAACCCCTAAATCCAAAATTCAGTTTCCCTCGAATTCACTTCCCATAACTTAATTTCCAAATTCTTGTCCTCCAAGATCAAGTGTTTAGTTTCCAAGACCTTTAGCATATCTTTCACCCCATGTGATTTACCCAAGTCCAAAAATATTGGTTGAATCAGGATTAACATGGGCACAATGATCTCAAAAGTATGATCATTCAGTTCTTTGGGGTATGGTTGAGGAATAAAGCTATTGATTGAATCATCCAATAATTTAGGATCAGAATCCTCCATGTCGGCTTCAGTAGGATCAAATTCCTCAATTACAGGGCCATCAACTAATTTATCAGATTCTTCAGGCCCGTTTGTCTCACTAAAATCATTTTCTTTGAGCTCAAGTGAGACTTCACTAAGAGATTCCTCACACTCATAATTAAAGAATTCTTGATCCTCATTAATATATGTCTCAAAATCATATGTTGTTCCTTAGTCTATAAAGATATTTTCCTCACTCCCTGGTTCAGGTATGTCAGGTGAGAAAATCACATCATCCTTGATTGGTTGCTCTAACCCAACTTGGTCATCTCTGATCTCAGAAAAGTGTCCCCCCCCGACAGGCGCCTAAGCAGGTTCTAACATTGGATCTCCCGAAGGGGTTCACCCTAAGAATCATCCCAAGATTGGACCAAGGCAACCATGAATTTCATCCTCAATCTCGACAATTTCCCAAGTAAAAACTCACCTGGGCCCTTATCCTCAATATCTTGGAGCCAATCCAATACCAAACTATTTAGCTCGTCAATCATTTGAATCAGGGGCTCCAATTCTTCATTATGGGGTGTTGGCTGGGTTTCTAAAGATCGAATGGTGTTCCTCAAATTTGCCAACACCATATCTTGGACCTGGTTCACCTGAATCGGATGGTTCGGTTCAGGGTTAGGTGGGATTGGGTTTAATCTAGGGGAGTCAAGATATTGAGGTTCTAGGGTCCTCCTTGATAGTAGGTCGTTTCGGGTTGTTCAAAGAATGGTGGTGACCTATGTTCAACATAATCCTGGGGGTTAAGAGTTATAATCATCATATCCTTCTTGATTGTAGATCAGGTTAGGTTGATCATCAAAGGGTGGAGATCTATAATCATTGTAGGTGTGAGAAGGATAATAATCATAGTCATGATGTCCAAGGTTAGGACCTGGACATTGAGATCCGGAATCATATCCCTAATCAAAGTTATCCCAACTAGAAGATGGGTGATGAGAACCTCATCATGAGCCATAACTAGCTCACTTTGACCTAATACAGAGAATAAAAGCTCCTACATAACCTTAGAAAGGCTTGGCTCAGAGAGATTCTGAGTTTGCAAAGAAAACATAAACTGAGGGGTAAAAATACAATTTCACCAATCCGATCTGAAAATAGGGTAACTCAGGGTCCAAACATAGGTCAAAACAACCTAATAAGAAGAAAAGTGGGATGAAATGACTCAATAAGGGCGACAGCAACTCCAAGGAATTAAATGACAGCCTGTAACCCTAAAAATAAACCCACTTCAATTCACGTGGTTCGAGGCAAGGTAAAAATCAAATAAACCCTCTAAAATTCATATAAAAATAATCTCTAGGGTTTAGGACTTTCAATTTGGCCTTCGGAACCCGTTTTGACCTACATTGAGAACCATGCCCAATTAACAACTCAATTTAGGTTTTTGCGTAAATTGACCGGTCAAACAAGGTTTAATCTGGAAATAAAATTCACCATCAGAATCCTTAGGTCCTAATTAGTCATGTATAAAAACTTGGGCCTAAGAAGAACCCTTCTTGACCAGCTTTTCATTTTGGTCCTCATCCATTACTTTTTAACCCTCAACTTTTGAAACCCTCGCATTTTGGCCCCTAATTCTTCATCATTTTTTACATTTGGGTCCTCCCTGCAAAACCCTGCGCAGTGCCATACTCCGGCGAGGCATGGCACCGCGCAGGGTGAGGGCGACCCCCTGCCAAGACAACGGGGTGTTCCCTGCGACGTCTGCTGTCGCAGGGACACGTCCACGATCTCTGCCATCGCCCACACCTTCCGTGCGAACCCGCGGAAGGTATGGGTCGCGATCCGGCCATGCTCCGGCGAGGGAGGCACGTCGTCTCCCTCCGTCCTCCTCTCTGATTTCGCCTCTATAAAAGCCACCACCGTCTGCCGCTTTCAGTAGCTCGGATCTGACGGAGACACCCCCCTAAATTCCTCCCTTCCCACTCCGACAGACGCCCCCTTGCTCCGGCGGCCTCTCCTCCTCCACCTCGTCGCCCTTCCGCACTACCAGCAGCAGGGTTACCTTCCCTCGATCTTTCCGCGTCACGCCACACCCAGCTGGCGCCTCTCCGGTCCCTTCCTCACCGCCGCTCCTTCCTCTGGGCAATTTCTTCTCCGGCGATAGTCGATACGACTGTCGCCTGCGCCAACCCCTCCTCGTCCAGCTTAGCAGGTAGAACTTCTCCTCTTCCTCCCCTCTTTCTTTTCTATACTGAAAACCCTTACTGTCGCCGCCTATTTCCCACCGATCACCCTCACCTTCTCCACCTCCGGCCAAACTCCGGCGAACCACTCCCATCGCTCCAGCACCCCACACGGCTCGCCGACCGGTGAATAACCTCCGCCTCCTCACCCTGATCCTCCTCCTCCCTTCCACTGCCCACCAAACGCCCTTTGCAGACCCACCAAACACACCCACTTCTTCGCCCGCAGTGTGACCTAGGGCGATCTGTTTGCTCCACCACGCCCCCTGCAGACCCTCTAACCACCTTCGCCGTGCCACGGCGAAGGTCCCCCGCCTGTCTAATTTGGCCGAAAGGCCGTTCTTCTGTGACCAGGTGACTCGCCCGCCGTCGCCATTACTGAGCAGGCAGAGCTCCTTCGCCTGCAGGTGCAGGCACACCTTCGCCCAGGTTCGACTCCCAGGCTGCGCAAGACGTCTCCGCAAAACGTCCCAGGTTCGCAGTTGGGGCGAAGGCCGCGCGTGAAGCCACGATCGCCCGCTGCTCCCTCCACGACGGGCGCTCAATTGGGGTGGGACATTTAGTCCCACCTCGGAACCTTTCAGAGATGCGCGGGCGCATAAAGGCAAAAAGTGCCTTATGCAGTCTACCTCCTAACCACGGGGTGAGGTCCCTCTCACCCGACCCGGCCTCGTCCGTGATCACGCTCCGCGGACCTGGCCCGACCCGATTAATCCGACCTGCACTCCTCGCCCACCACCGCTCGCCGGTGGGCCTGGACCCGGGCGCGACTCATACCCGATTACCCGGTTGCTCTGGGAGAGCTATCCTAAGAGCGAACTTAGAGAGAAAGAGACGTGCGGGGGAGGAGGGTAGAGTAGGTTTTTCCCTCTGACTCTGAATTCTTGAGCGTGCAGGCACAGGTGAAGAAGGAAGCTAAGGGAGACACTGTAGCAACAAGCGGTTTAAGTCATCTGATTTTCAAATCAGACGACATCCTGAAGACAGGAGAAGGAAAAGAAGAAGAAGGAAGGCGAGGCAGAGGAAAGAAAGGAATACAGAGCAGCCAAGTGAAGAAACAGAAAGAAGAAGAAAAGAAGAAGAAGAGCACGGGAGGAAGATCTGAGGCAAGAAAAGAAGAAACAAAGAAAATCAAAAGAAGAAAAAGACAGGATCGTCCAACCAAGAAATAGAGGAAGAACACGAAGAACAAAAGCCAAAGAGGAGAGAAGACAAAGAGGAAGAAAGAAGAGAAGAAGAAGAGCCAAACTTTCATCTCTCTCTCTCTCTTTATTTTTGTAATAGAACATGTATATCTCTAGAATACGACTTGCTCCCTGAGTTCGACCTCGGGAGAACTGTATTTTCCGAGTAACAAATATTAGCAAATGATGGCAATAACTATCTGTACTACAACGACTTAAGAAAAGCTAGTTGCTGCCACCGTTCTGCCAGTTGGCGCCGTTGCCGGGGAGCAACGGCTATTCTAGAGGTAAACATTCTTTTTTTTTAGTTCTAATAATCTCCTCTCTTTTGTGCAGCTACAGAAAATCAAGAAGACAAGCAACCTCACGACAACCACTCCGAGGACAGGTAATTTTCTATCATCTCAACCCCTAAATTCTAAAGAGGAAGAAAAGAAAAGAACAAGCAATATAGGGCTAACCTGTCTTCTATACTTAGTAAACCATAAAAAGTTGCATGTTTTCAACCCATTATTCCTGCACACTATTAAGGGTATTTAAGGGCTAACACATTCTTGCTTGAGCCCTAATTACCCAACAAAGAACTAACTGGACCAAATAGAGCCAACATAAGATTCAACATTAGGGTTTTAGAGACACACTACTTAAATCAAGAATGGAGAAAATCCAAAAGAAGTGTGCCTAAACCATTGATTGAACATACTTATTCAGAGAAACCCTAAACAATTGGCTCTCTAAACACTCGAACCCAAAAAGAAAGGACCCAAAAGCTCTCAAAGGAACAAGAGGTAAAGTTGACCCCTTGGGTCAACCAAACCTTAAAATTAGGTCACTTTCTCACTCAAAAATACCTAAAAGTTCAAGTGTAACTTTAAGCACCCTGATCTTAAACTAAAATTGGTAGACTTAAGAGGTCAAGATCCCCATCCTGGTCTACCTGGAATCTCATTGACAAGAGAGGTCGGGTGGGGGAAACCCTGTAACCCGTGGGGACGCTCTACCGTGTAGGGGTCTTCGCGGGACTCACCCTCTCTGGCTGCCCAGGTAATTCTAAGGTGGACGATCTTTCTGATCAAGGGGTCCATCTGCCCCGAACCTCTATAGTCACCCAACATTTTTGGGTGTCTTGATTGGGTCCAGCACCTTCTAAACTCATCTCTTCCAACAGTGCATGTACGGTAGGAGGTCCTTAAGACCACCCTTAAGACCTCCTTTACAAATTCACTCTCGTCAAGGCCAAGCCTCGACGCCCGTGTTTGTGCAGCAAGCCCCTCACATTATTCTCTCTTCTGATTCAGAACCAAGTTCTTCTTCCCCCATCATGGCTCAGCCAGTTGAGGAAGAAAACAATCTGGAGCACCAGCTCCAGCGACTCAACGACCTCTTCCAAAACTTTGTACACCCACCGCAGCGTCCCATGATGCGAGACCATTATAATCCTGCTGCGGTGGCCATCGAGACTCGAGTCAGAATCCCGACTGGAGGACCTGATTCTGAATTGAAGCCCAATATGATTCATGCTATACCTAAATTCCATGGGCTTAATTCTGAAGATTCCTTCCAGCACATCAAGCAACTAAAGCATCTGGCCCAAACTTTTGGGTCAGACGCACAAAATCGGGATATTCTTCTCATGAAGATGTTCTCCTTTTCTCTTATGGACAAGGCCGCCCATTGGTACCAAACTCAGACCCGGCCGATCAACAATTGGGAAGAACTTCAGTCCGAGTTCCTAAAAAAGTTCTTCCCTGTTGGACGGACCGACGCCTTGCGCCATCAGATTACACACTTCACCCAACAAACAGGGGAACCTCTCCATGAGGCATGGGATCGTTTTCAGGATCTCATGAGAAAGTGCCCCCATCACGGAGTTCCTAAATGGGAACAAGTCCATTTTTTTACCAGGGACTCCGTGAGGACATCCGTCTTTTCGTCAATGCAACCTGCGGAGGAAATATCATGGGTCAACATGAAGACACCGTGTGGGAGATTCTCAAAAACATGTGCGAGAACTCCATCAACAATGACTCCATGGGATTATTCGACAGGACGAATACCCGCGCAGCGACGAATCTCAGGGGAGCACACGAAACGCAGGGCCTATCCGCATCAGTCGACTTGGAGTTAATGGCTAGTCGATTAGACAAGGTCTCGACTATCGAAAAGAAGGTGGATGAGCTGACTCAGCATCTGCAGTGAGCCACCTCTGCGCATAACCCTTTCGCACAGCCTCCTTCCACAAGGGAAACTGTGCAAAACATTCTCCATCGATCTTCTCCTAGGATGGACCCATCATCCGAATCTTTGCCCGGAGGTCCTTCCGATTCCTTCTACACCTGCCAGGGAAATTCCATTCCCTCTTTCTCTAACTCTCTGGAGGTTCCTCAGACCTGCAAGGACCTCAACGCCATCCAGAACGACCCGTTCTCCAACACCTATAATCCTGGACGGCGTAACCATCCTAACTTTCAGTGGGCGGGAAATTCCCAAACCCAAAGACCATCCTTCCAACCCCGCCCACAACCTCCTCATCCTTACCAGCCGCCTCAGCCTCGGCCCAACCCTACTTATCCATCTGGGCCAATCAAGATCAAATGTCCCTTATCCTTCAGACCCTGGCTGACATTCAAAGAACGAATGCGGCTATCCAGAAACAACACAAGGACGAACTTACAGAGGTCCGAAACCAATTGACCCAGTTGGAAAACTCCCGCCAGCCAGGTACTCTTCCTTCCCAACCTCTGCCTAATCCTAATAACGTGCCAACCCAGCGGCATGTTATGAACCCAAACCCGGGCCAAGCCCATATGATTTATCAAGCCCCCTCTATTCCTTCATCCGACGGGATAGAGGCTTCCACTTCTTTTGCAGGTTACCAGCAGCAACCTATCTTACCCAATCCCAACCAAAACCAGGCAGGACTTAATTCCGTAACAACCCGTAGTGGTAAGGAAACCCAAGACCCACCTCATCCAAACCACTCCAAGCTTGGTAGTGATCCCAAGCCTAGGACAGTAATCCAGGACGTTCCTACCCCTATCCCAGATCCAAAACCAGGACCTATCCTAGAAGAACCAACCAAGATCCCGTTTCCCGAGGCCTTGACCAAGGGAAAGAAGACCACCAAGCCCGTGGCACCTGAGGAGGACCTGGTCAAGCTCTTTGAGCAGGTCCACATAAACATCCCCTTGATGGATGCAATCCACCACGTACCAGCTTACGCACGATTTTTAAAGAATGGGTGTACACCCCAGCGTAAGCCGCGAGCCAAGGGTGGGAGCCCAATTGTTCTGTCAGAGCAAGCCAGCTCTATAATCCTCAGTAAACTCCCACCCAAGGCAAAAGATCCTGGTACTCCCCTGATTTCCTGCAAGATAGGTGCTACCCAATTTGATAGAGCTTTGCTAGACTTAGGTGCATCCATAAACCTGACACCCACATCCTTACTTGACCATCTAGAAGAATCTGAGCTAAAACCAACCGAGGTGACATTACAATTAACAGATCGATCTATAAAGTCACCAAAAGGGATTCTCGAGGATGTCATCGTAAGAGTGCGGGATTTCTATTTCCCAGTGGACTTTATAGTCTTAGATATGGACGTGCCTAAAAACCCTAGGGATACACCAATCATTCTAGGGAGACCTTTCTTGGCTACTGCTAGAGCCAACATCAGCTGTGAGGAGGGCCAAATAGAGCTTAAATTTGGAGATCAAACCTTAAAAATTGATATATTTAAGTCCCAACAAGGAATTAATTGCGGTGTCATCGAACAGATTTGTGACGTCAGGACTTTGGTTGATGAATCACACTTCCAAAATGACTCGATTATGCCTCATCAATCACAGAAAGATCTTGACCCGCAAACAGAGGAGTCGAATCCAGACATACACAACCCAGTAACTCCTACCCTTGAACCTCACATCTACACTGAACCACCCGCTGCTGCTGATAACCCTATCCTCGAGTTAAAGCCTCTTCCTGCTCACTTGAAATACATCTTTTTGGGTTCCAATCAGACCCTCCCTGTGATTATCAATTCCAACCTCAATCCCGAACAGGAATCCCGTCTGATTGCTGTCCTCCAGCAACATCGTAGAGCCATCGGGTGGACTCTCGATGATTTGACTGGAATAAGCCCCTCTTATTGTACTCATCATATCTATTCAGAAGAGGGCGCGCGACCTTCTCGTGAAATGCAGAGACGTTTAAACCCTAATCTGCAGGAGGTCGTGAAAAAGGAGATCATTAAGTGGTTAGATGCCGGGATCATCTACCCGATCTCCGATAGTCGTTGGGTGAGCCCAATTCAGGTTGTGCCTAAGAAGGCAGGACTCACCACCATAACGACTGAAATCGGAGAAATCATTCCTACCCGAGTAGCCAATGCGTGGAGAGTCTGTATAGATTACCGCCGACTCAATTCCTCCACGAAGAAGGATCATTTCCCACTACCCTTCATTGATCAAATTCTCGAGAAACTAGCGGGAAATAGGTTCTTCTGCTTTCTTGACGGGTACTCCGGTTATAACCAGGTGGCAATCCATCCTGAGGACCAAGAAAAGATTACATTCACCTGCCCCTTCAGAACGTATGCTTTCCGAAGGATGCCTTTCGGTCTTTGCAATGCACCTGCTACCTTTCAGCGATGCATGCTTGCCATATTCTCCGATATGGTAGGTGATTTCCTGGAAGTCTTCATGGATGACTTTCAGTCTTTGGAGAATCTTTTGATGATTGCCTCCAACACTTGGTCCAGATACTCAGGCGATGCATTGAGGTGAACTTGGTTCTTTCCTGGGAAAAGAGCCATTTCATGGTGCCTGAGGGAATTGTCCTGGGACACTCAATTTCGGAAAAAGGCATCCAGGTGGATCGAGCTAAGGTTGATCTGATTTCTCACCTTCCTGTACCTGGCTCGATCAGGGACATCCGTTCCTTTTTAGGACACGTCGATTTTTACCACCGTTTCATTCCAGATTTCTCGAAAATCGTGCGCCCCTTGACTTGTCTTCTCTCTAAGGATGTACCTTTTGAAATCTCCAAGGAATGCACGCTAGCCTTTGAAAACCTACGTGACCGAGTCACCCAGGCACCTATCCTACAATCCCCTGACTGGTCTCAACCCTTTGAGATCATGTGCGATGCGTCTGACTTCATTGTAGGAGCAGTCCTGGGACAAAAAGCTGACGGGAAACCCGTGGTCATCTACTACGCTAGCAAGACACTTGACGAGGCTCAGCGTAACTATACGATTACAGAGAAAGAGCTGCTAGCCGTAGTATTTGCCCTTGAAAAATTCCGATCGTATCTGCTGGGTTCCCATGTCATCATTTACTCGGATCACACGGCTGTAAGGCATCTCCTTGCCAAGAAGGACGCGAAGCCCCGACTAATCCGTTGGATCTTGCTGTTGCAAGAATTCGATCTTGAGATTCGCGACAAGGCGGGAAGGCAGAATGTGGTAGCCGACCATCTGTCCCGTCTTCCTTCTGAGATCATCAACCCTTCCGGACCCATCATGGAACATTTTCCTGATGAGCACCTGCTTTCTGTTGGTACTAGACTTCCATGGTTTGCTGATATAGTAAACTACTTGGCATCTCATCAGACACCGTCTGATTGGCCGAAGGCCAAGAAAGACAAATTGCGTTCTGATTCCAAGTATTACATTTGGGAAGACCCGTACCTTTTCCGCATAGGTGCTGATCAAATTATTCGGAGATGCATCCCGGAAGAGGAAATCAGCAATATCATATCTTTCTGCCATGACCAAGCATGCGGTGGCCATTTCTCAGGGCATAAAATCGCATCCAAAGTCCTCCAGTGTGGCTTCTACTGGCCTACTCTTTTCAAAGACGCATACAGTCACTGCAAGGCATGCAGTCGTTGCCAGACTTTGGGCAACATGAACCATCTTGACATGATGCCTTTGCAGCCGATTCTCGTATGCGAAATCTTCGATGTATGGGGGATTGATTTTATGGGTCCCTTTCCTATTTCGGATGGTTTCGAGTACATTCTGCTTGCGTGGACTACGTGTCCAAATGGATCGAAGCCATACCGACCCGAACCTGCAATCACAAGATTGTTCTTAAGTTCATACATCAAAACATTTTCTCAAGTTTCGGGATTCCCCGTGCTATTATCTCTGATGGGGGGACCCATTTTACAAATGCTCAGTTTAGGTCACTGATGGCCAAATTTGGGGTGTCTCATCAAATCTCTACTCCTTACCACCCCCAAACAAATGGTCTAGCTGAGCTATCAAATCGGGAGATCAAGAAAATCCTGCAAGTCACTGTTCGTCCTGACAGGAAGGACTGGTCGTCCCGACTTCCGGAAGCATTGTGGGCCTATAGGATCGCCCACAAGACCCAATTGGGCATGTCTCCCTTTAGACTGGTGTACGGAAAGGCATGTCACCTTCTCGTAGAACTGGAGCATAAAGCCTATTGGGCAGTACGGAACTGTAATCTAGATCTTTCCAAGGCTGGAACCCACAGAAAACTCCAAATCAGCGAGATCGATGAATTACGCCTAGACGCGTACGAGAACTCGCGAATCTACAAGGAGCGGGTTAAAGCCTTCCACGACAAGCACATCTCGAGAAAGATCTTTCATCCTGGTCAAAAGGTCCTACTCTTTGATGCCCGACTCAAACTTTTCCCGGGGAAACTGAGGTCCAAGTGGGTCGGACCGTATTTAGTCTGACAGGTTTTTGGAAATTGAGCCATTGAAATCAGTCCACTCAGCCATGATTCCGAACCTTTCATCGTGAACGGTCAAAGACTCAAACCGTTCATTGATGTGACTTCTACTGATTCGGCTGAATCATCCCTTACCCTCCATTCCCCTTGAACTTACTGCGCCTGGCCGATGGCGTAAAACTCAGCGCTTAACGGGAGGCATCCCGTCATTTCTTAAAAATCTAAAACCATTTTTTTTCTGACACCATTGTGCACTTAAGGTTCACCCTTTAAGACAGCCGACTCCACCTCAGATGCTTGCATCTGAGATTAGAAATCAGACGCAGAATTCATCCCGACCCATTCACTCACAAAAATATCTGTCTTAAGGAATAAATTAACTAAATAAAAACCCCTAAATCACAATGAGGACATTGCAAGTTTTAGGCATGGGGGGGTATAAGTGCGAACTTGTAGAAAAAAAAAGGAGGGGTTTTAAACAAAAATTCACATATGCCAAAAACACCATAAAAATTAAAAAATTTTTCAAAATAAAAAGAATAAGAGGAGAAAGGAAATTTTGAGGAGAAGGAAAAGAAACAAAATGAAAAGGAGCACAAAAAGATGAAAGAAAAGAGTAATAGCCATTAGTAAGAAGCTAAGGAATTAACCTTAGTCTAGACCATTTTTCAAGAAAAGAAGTAAAAACTGCTTGGTAAGATTAGTAAGAACGCAAACCGTAGGCATTCTTGATAGACTCTTAGTACCCATTAAGATCTAGACAATCCTCAAGAGGTTGAGGAAAATGAAAAGCTTGAGTACTAGGTCCAAGGCTTACGGAGTATTTGACCTCGCTAACTAACTTCTGGTTTACGGGACTCAGTAACCTAAGCACCCTAACCTCACACACAGCTTGGTTCAGCAAGCGTAAAAATCAAAATCACGCAGAAGCGTCGAAAAAATTCTGAAAAGTACACCTAGAATAGGAGCGGCCGATTAACACAAGTTGATTTGGACGAGTTCCCAGCGCAGAGAGGCGGGAAATCCCCTCAAAGATGCGTAACAAAATATCATCTCCTCGGTGCTTGTCTCTTAGGATATTCACATATCCTACTAGGGGCATGTAAGCACCCTGCTGGTTCAGATTCCATGGATGGCATTATCACGAAGTGTCAACTGCCAGGGTCTAAACGCGGCCACGGAACACCATGGATGGGATTATCTCGAAATCTCAATAGCCAGGGTTCTGGGGGTTGCCATGGGTGGTGCTATCTCGAAGCATCGATCACCAGGAACCCTTGAGGATTGATGATGGGGGCAAGGAATCTGATACAGATCGTGTTAAAAAGCCAATCCTAAGCTAGAATTAAAAAGAAAAAGAGAGAGAAAACTCTCCAAAACAGAAAAATTTTCTACCTATCTCTTACAAAACGCACTGCGAACTGAACCAGGGCTAAAATCATTTCAAGCACGGGTGCTTTAACTACAAAGTCCAATAAACCTTAGGTTAGTTCTTGTGGGTCTTAAAAACCTTTGCTAAGGACTGAGGCTGAGGCTAGACAGATTTGGATCTTGATTGGTACTAGAGTACCTTTTAAGCCTATGGTCAGCATTCTAACCTAATCTAGGTTTAAATGACAAAGCACTTATCTGAAGCTATTAAAGAACTTCATGGTCTAGAACAAGGGTTGAAACCTTAAGCTTTTGCTAAGGGACTAGCAAAAGCTAGGCATGGGGGTATGATGAGAACCTCATCATGAGCCATAACTAGCTCATTTTGACCTAATACAGAGAATAAAAGCTCCTACATAACCTTAGAAAGGCTTGGCTCAGAGAGATTCTGAGTTTGCAAAGAAAACATAAACTGAGGGGTAAAAATGCAATTTCACCAATCCAATCTGAAAAAATGGTAACTCAGGATCCAAACATAGGTCAAAACAACCTAATAAGAAGAAAAGTGGGATGAAATGACTCAATAAGGGCTACAGCAACTCCAAGGAATTAAATGACAGCTTGTAACCCTAAAAACAAACCCACTTCAATTCACGTGGTTCGAGGCAAGGTAAAAATCAAATAAACCCTCTAAAATTCATATAAAAATAATCTCTAGGGTTTAGGACTTTCAATTTGGCCTTCGGAACCCGTTTTGACCTACATTGAGAACCATGCCCAATTAACAACTCAATTTAGGTTTTTGCGTAAATTGACCGGTCAAACAAGGTTTAATCTGGAAATAAAATTCACCATCAGAATCCTTAGGTCCTAATTAGTCATGTATAAAAACTTGGGCCTAAGAAGAACCCTTCTTGACCAGCTTTTCATTTTGGTCCTCATCCATTACTTTTTAACCCTCAACTTTTGAAACCCTCGCATTTTGGCCCCTAATTCTTCATCATTTTTTACATTTGGGTCCTCCCTGCAAAACCCTGCGCAGTGCCATACTCCGGCGAGGCATGGCACCGCGCAGGGTGAGGGCGACCCCCTGCCAAGACAACGGGGTGTTCCCTGCGACGTCTGCTGTCGCAGGGACACCTCCACGATCTCTGCCATCGCCCACACCTTCCGTGCGAACGCACGGAAGGTATGGGTCGCGATCCGGCCATGCTCCGGCGAGGGAGGCACGTCGTCTCCCTCCGCCCTCCTCTCTGATTTCGCCTCTATAAAGCCACCACCGTCTGCCGCTTTCGATAGCTCGGATCTGACGGAGACACCCTCCTAAATTCCTCCCTTCCCACTCCGACAGATGCCCCCTTGCTCCGGCGGCCTCTCCTCCTCCTCGTCGCCCTGCCGCACTACCAGCAGCAGGGTTACCTTCCCTCGATCTTTCCGCGTCACGCCGCACCCAGCTGGCGCCTCTCCGGTCCCTTCCTCGCCGCCGCTCCTTCCTCTGGGCAATTTCTTCTCCGGCGACAGTCGATACGACTGTCGCCTGCGCCAACCCCTCCTCGTCTAGCTTAGCAGGTAGAACTTCTCCTCTTCCTCCCCTCTTTCTTTTCTATACTGAAAACCCTTACTGTCGCCACCTATTTCCCACCGATCACCCTCACCTTCTCCACCTCCGGCCAAACTCCGGCGAACCACTCCCATCGCTCCAGCACCCCACACGGCTCGCCGACCGGTGCATAACCTCCGCCTCCTCACCCTGATCCTCCTCCGCCCTTCCACTGCCCACCAAACGCCCTTTGCAGACCCACCGAACACACCCACTTCTTCGCCCGCAGTTTGACCTAGGGCGATCTGTTTGCTCCACCACGCCCCCTGCAGACCCTCTGACCACCTTCGCCGTGCCACGGCGAAGGTCCCCCGCCTGTCTGATTTGGCCGAAAGGTCGTTCTTCTGTGACCAGGTGACTCGCCCGCCGTCGCCATTACTGAGCAGGCAGAGCTCCTTCGCCTGCAGGTGCAGGCACACCTTCGCCCAGGTTCGACTCCCAGGCTGCGCGGGACGTCTCCGCGAAACGTCCCAGGTTCGCAGTTGGGCGAAGGCCGCGCGTGAAGCCACGATCGCCCGCTGCTCCCTCCGCGACGGGCGCTCAATTGGGGTGGGACATTTAGTCCCACCTCGGAACCTTTCAGAGACGCGCGGGCGCATAAAGGAAAAAAGTGCCTTGTGCAGTCTGCCTCCTAACCACGGGGTGAGGTCCCTCTCACCCGACCCGGCCTCGTCCGTGATCACGCTCCGCGGACCTGGCCCGACCCGATTAACCCGACCTGCACTCCTCGCCCACCACCGCACGCTAGTGGGCCTGGACCCGGGCGCGACTCGTACCCGATTACTCGGTTGCTCTGGGAGAGCTATCCTAAGAGCGAGCTTAGAGAGAAAGAGACGCGCGGGGGAGGAGGGTAGAGTAGGTTTTGCCCTCTGACTCTGAATTCTTGAGCGTGCAGGCACAGGTGAAGAAGGAAGCTAAGGGAGACACTGTAGCAACAAGCGGTTTAAGTCATCTGATTTTCAAATCAGACGACGTCCTGAAGACAGGAGAAGGCAAAGAAGAAGGAAGGCGAGGCAGAGGAAAGAAAGGAATACAGAGTAGCCAAGTGAAGAAACAGAAAGAAGAAGAAGAAAAGAATAAGAGCACGGGAGGAAGATCTGAGGCAAGAAAAGAAGAAACAAAGAAAATCAAAAGAAGAAAAAGACAGGATCGTCCAAACAAGAAATAGAGGAAGAACACGAAGAACAAAAGCCAAAGAGGAGAGAAGACAAAGAGGAAGAAAGAAGAGAAGAAGAGCCAAACTTTCATCTCTCTCTCTCTCTTTATTTTTGTAATAGAACATGTATATCTCTAGAATACGACTTGCTCCCTGAGTTCAACCTCGGGAGAACTGTATTTTCCGAGTAACAAATATTAGCAAATGATGGCAATAACTATCTATACTACAACGACTTAAGAAAAGCTAGTTGCTGCCACCGTTCTGCCAATGGGTAATCATAAGTCGAGTTAAGATAGTAAACATTTTGAGGATAAGTGGTCGTAGGAGGGTAGGATTGGAATTGTGGGTATGGTGTGGAAGAATACATGATGAAGTAGGAGGGAAAACAGAACTGAGAAAGGTGCCCTACAATGCAATCAACCAAACCTATCCTTAAGTGGGTAGCCTAAAGACCTACAGACACCCAAGACCTGTCTTGATATGAAATAAATGATGTAGTCTACTAATATCCGGTCAATCCAACCAGTTAGAGGGAGGGGTTGAGGAGAAGGTTCTTCCCTTGACTTGCACCTCCAGTTCCTTTGATACCCCCAACCACGATCGTTTGATGCTACTCCCCTAGCTAGACATTAGATGGATTGGTAGAAGCAGATTAATCAAAAAAAAATCTCATTTGGAGCCCCAAAGAGCAAGTTAATCCTTAAGGCCAACGTCTACTCAGTTTTAATTAGGCTTGGGATGATTGTGCTCTTTGAATGTGATGGAGCCTTTAAATTGGTTGTGCCCTTAATGATCAATTCAAATGTGTGTGTGTGCACAACCAAGGTTTTCAAATAAGGTTCTTTGATGATGTGTCTTTTAGGGTTTAACCTTGTTTAGTAGCTTTTAGGGTTTAATCTTTAAGTTCGTTCAATCAAGTTCAATAGAACACTTCGAGTTTTGAAAGCACCAGTGATGATATATTCCGTTTAAAAATCTTAAAAAAAAATGTGGAGTGTCTGGTTAGTTCCTAAAAATTGAACCTTAAGTGGCAAGCTACTTGATGAATTAGTTTCAATTTGAGTGGTGCAGCCGAAACAGTTCAAGCAATTGGCCTGTTGCACCACTTGATTAAGGCACACAAAATGTTTAACTTAATCAAATTTCTACTCACTTATTTGTGTGCTGAGTTAAGGTGTACTGAATCCACAAGTCAGATTTCGGTTAAGTGGTAGAATCAATGTGATTGTGCACCTTAGGTCGAGAAACTTGTGGGTGTTTAAGTTGTCACTTTTAGCTTAAACCCACAAGAAGAGAAGAGTATTTTTTTTTTGTATTTTTAATTTATGCGGATGGGTGAGGTGAATGGAGTGGCAATCAAACAACCAAGATCTAACCTAGGGTTTATGCAAGGACCTAAGTTGATTTGGGTTTGAGTTATTAGTGAAGCAAAATGAAATCTAGGGTAGGGGTGATGTGGATATACTTATAGAACCTTCATCAGCACTTTTCTCCGATCTAACCGCTCTGGCCCGCCTCGGAAGAGTACCTGCAATCACAGTAAGATTAGAGAAAAAGTGAGACAAAAGTTAAGTAAGTTGAAAAAACACGAGAAAATCCAAAGAGCGTTGCCTCCCTAGCAACGGCGCCAAAATGGTAATCATGTTTTAGCAAGGGAAAATAAAGGTTTCGGAGAACCTGTCTTTGTAGTCGTAAAATAACACTACTAGATAAAATTTATACCAAAACTCCAAGGAAGTCCCAGGTCGAACACAGGGAGGCGAACATTTGGTTTTGAAATCCGCACTTTTAGTTTTATTTGTTTTTAGTGTTTTTATCTTTTGTAAAAAATTTTTGGAATTTTAATAGGCAAGAGATCAGGTCGACATAATATTTATCCAACTAATCTACTTGCAAAATAAGAGAGAGAGAGAGAGAGACAATCATATATATGTTTAAACAAGAGTCTGCTACAAAGGAAGAAGTTGCAACTATACTAGAAAGCAATAAAAGATAAAGGTGAGAAGAATCCCCCTTGATGGATGCTTGGAGGACAACTCCCTCTGACGTCACCTAGATGAAGGTGGTGGGAAGTTGGAGGAAGGAGAACGCAGACAAAGGAAGGAGGACGGAGCAGGACGACGTCGCAGCAAAGATCTTCTTCTCGAAAGGTGGTGAGAGGACGGCCACGGGATGCTCCACGAATGGGGTGAGAGGTAGGAAAAATGTTTAATTTGTACTCTAGAGGAGCATCCTGGACATGGGACAAGCTCTCTCTAGAGCCTTGGAAGTGGTGAGGAAGAGAAAGGAAGAGATGAAGAAGAATGAGAGGGGTAGGTGTCCTTTTATAGGGGAGGAGAAAGGGTTTGGTCATTCAAGGGTCAACAGCGACATCAAAGATGTCGCTAAAACTCTGCCTCAAATGTCGCTGAAGGTCTGCAACCAATGCACAAGCCCGCACGCTCACAGCTGCAGAGGCATGGTCGATGGACAGTCATTGGATCGAGGATGGACGGCTGGGATTCCGTGAGGAATGCACGCTCAGCTGGAGCGTAAGATAGGGCGTCGGACCGTGCGTGCGCACACAGGCGTATTCGCGCTCATCCATTGCATCACGTGGCACGTCTCGAGCCGCTCAATCACGATCGAGCGATCGAATTTGGGTGCGCCTCTCTGCTGCGATTGATCAAAGGCATTGGAGGAGTTGAACCTGCACCGCGGGTTTGAGAGGTGCGCGAGTGACCGTTGCGCCAAGGGAACGGGAGTGTCAAGAAGATAATGGGGCACACATGTGATCCAGACCGTTGGATCTCAATCCAACGGTCGCGATTTGGAGTGATGCTCTCCTTCAGCACATGAGGCGAGGCCGAGGATGGATCTCAGTCGTTGGATTGGGATCCAATGCTAGGATTTCTCTTTGAGGCGAAGCAGAGGCTACGGCTGATATATGGAGGCCTAGATGGCACCACATGGCACCATCTGGGTCATCTATCTTCTTTTCTTTGTAGGTGGCACCAAGGACATTGGAATGATTCTATTTTCATGTCGTTAGGCTACAATCGTCGATCCAAATCCATCCGTGCAGTTGGATTTGTCGTTTGAAGCTCCAAATTGCATCACCTAGTCCCTTGGCCGTTAATCTTCCTCGGGCTGCATAGTGTGCTACAAGACTCCGATCAAGACGATTTCAAGGGTGTTGGACTCCGTTCATCGTCCAGATCAGATCCGTATGAACAAATTGTCAATCCAAGGTTTCAAAATAAATCTCCTTCTTTCCTAGCCATAAAAGGACATGAATTAACCTAAACTTTATACAAACTATTCTAAATGCAGAAAGATGCATGCTATGCAACATTTATAATATGGAATGCATATCTAAGCTTAGGAACATGCATAAATAGGCATTTTAACCTAAATGGATGTGTATACATCACACAGCTAGGGAGAATATCAATTGTGAAGAGGGCAAGATCGAGTTCAAATTCAAGAATAAGATATTGAGGATCAATATCTTTAAGGCCCAAAAAGGAATAAACTGTAGGGTGATTGAAGAAGTTTGCAACATTAGTTCCTTAGTTAAGGACCTGATTACAGAGAAAAACCTGATTCTCCCAAAACCTCAACCACTAGAAGCTCTTGACCCACAGATCGAGAAGCCCAAAGTTGATCCAAATCTATCCTTAGCTTCCACCTTATCTTCTGAGGCCAATTCTGAACCCCCATCCATTGCTGATAATTTCATGCTTGACTTAAAGCCCCTTACGGACCATCTAAAATACGTATTTTTGGGTTCGAATCAAACGTTTCCTATGATTATCAACTCTCGACTCACTCTTGATCAGGAAACAAAGCTGATTTCTGTTCTTCAGCAGCATTGAAGAGCCATTGGATGGACTCTAGATGACCTAATTGCAATAAGTCCCTCATATTGCACACATCATATTTATATTGAAGAGGGCTCACGACCATCTCAAGAAATGCAAAGAAGACAAAACCCAAATCGACAGGAGGTCGTGAAAAAGGGGATTATCAAGTGGCTCGACGGAGGAATCATCTACCTGATCTCTGAAAGTCGCTGGTGAGCCCCATCCAAGTTGTTCCTAAAAAGGAAGGGTTCACCGTGGTTACGATTGAATCTGGAGAAACCATCCCGACAGGAATTGCAAACTCATGGAGAGTCTGCATAGACTATCGAAAACTGAATGCCTCCATGAAGAAAGACCATTTCCCGCTCCCATTCATTGATCAGATTCTCGAGAAACTAGCGGGAATCGGTTCTTCTGTTTTCTGGATGGGTACTCCGGATATAACCAAGTGGAAATCCATCTCGAGGATCAAGAGAAAACCACCTTTACCTGCCCCTATGGTACGTACACGTTCCGCAAGATGGCATTCTAGCTTTGTAACGCACCTACCACCTTTCAGCGGAGCATGCTAGCTATATTCTCTGAGATGGTAGGTAAATACCTTGAAGACTTCATGGATGACTTCTTGATTTTTGGTGAATCTTTTGATAATTGCCTCCTACAGTTGGTCCATAAACTCCGAAGATGCATCGAAGTGAACCTAGTTCTCTCCTAGGAAAAGAGCCACTTTATGGTTCCTAAGGGCATTATGCTTGGACACCTTGTATCTAAGAGAGGTATCCAAGTTGACTAGGCTAAGGTGAATTTGATTTCCAAATTACCTGTGCCTTCCTCAGTCAAAGACATCAGATCATTTTTGGGGCACGTCGATTTCTATTGTTGATTCATATCTAATTTTTCCAAAATCGCGTGACTTTTAACGAATATTCTCTCGAAGGACACACCTTTCGAGAAGACAAGTGAGTGCATTCACTCATTCAAAATCCTACATGAACGAGTTACCTAGGCTCCAATCTACAATCCCCTGACTCGTCTCAACCCTTCGAGATCATATGCGATGCGTCTGACTACAGTAAGAGTGATGCTGGGGCAAAAAATCGATGGGAAATCAATGGTAATATATTATGCCAGCAAGACATTAGACGAGGCTCGGCGTAATTACACGATTACAGAGAAAGAGCTACTGGCTGTAGTATTCAATATGCAGAAATTCATATCATACCTCCTAGGATCCCATGCCATCATGTACTCGGATCACATTGAGATGAGATATTTGCTTACGAAGAAGGATGGGAAACCTAGACTAATCCAATGGATCTTGCCGTTTCAAGAATTAGATCTCGAGATTCGCGGCAAGACAGGAAAGCAGAATGTGGTAGTTGACCATTTGTCTCGCCTTCCTTCTTCAATCATTGACTCGTCCGAACCTATCATCGAGCATTTTCCGGATGTGCATCTCTTGTCCACTAATGGACTTCCCTAGTTCACTGATATTGTGAATTACTTGGTTACAGGGAAAGTACCGCCTAATTGGGTAACCTCCCGATGGGACAAGCTGATTTCGATGCCAAGTACTATGTCGGGGAAGATCCTTATCTCTTTCACATCGGTAATGACCAAGTAATCCGAAGATACATTCCCGACGACGAGGCCAATGACGTTATCTCGTTCTATCATGACCAAGCCTGCGATAGCCATTACTATAGGCGTAAAACCATGATGAAGATCCTCCAGTGTGGGTTCTTTTGGCCCACTATGTTCAAAGATGCACAATCCCACTTTAGGGCATGTGCCTGTTGTTAGACCCTCGGCAACATGGGCCCACGTGATATGATGCCCTTGAATCCGATTATTATGTAAGAGATCTTTGACATATAGGGAATTGATTTTATAGGAACCTTTCCCAGATCTAATGGCTTCGAGTATATTTTACTTGCTGTTGACTATGTCTCGAAATGGATCGAAGCTGTACCCATAAGAACAAATGATCATAAAGTTGTTCTCTAGTTCATTCAAGAGAACATCTTTTCCAAATTTGGGGTTTCTAAAGGCATCATCAGCAATGGCCGATCGCATTTCGTGAATGTGCACTTCCAGCACCTGATGAAAAAGTATGGGGTGTCGCATCATATCTCGACTCTCTACCACCCCCAGATCAATGGATTGGCCAAGCTATCCAATCGGGAGATCAAGAAAATCCTTCAGGTCAATGTTCGGCCTGACGGGAAAGATTGGTCCACCCAACTTTTGAAAACCTTGTGGGC
This sequence comes from Thalassia testudinum, assembly GCA_037157565.1. NCBI lineage: Eukaryota > Viridiplantae > Streptophyta > Magnoliopsida > Alismatales > Hydrocharitaceae > Thalassia > Thalassia testudinum. The sequence goes on along the minus strand of JAZHRO010000072.1, from coordinate 22,051,589 downwards.
CTATAGGACCGCCCATAAGACCCAACTAGGGATGTCTCCATTCAAGCTGATGTATAGGAAGGCATGTCACCTCCCTACAGAGATGGAGCATAAGGCCTATTGGGCAGTACGAAAGTGCAATCTAGATCTCATGTAGGCTGAAAACCACTACCAATTGCAAATGAGCGAGATCGAGGAGTTAGGCAATGATGCGTATGAGAACTAGCATATCTACAAAGAGTGAGTCAAAGCCTTCCATAACAAGCACATCTCGCGAAAATCATTCCATCCTACTCAGAAAGTGCTCCTCTTTGATGCCAAACTCAAGCTCTTCTAAGGGAAGCTAAAATCAAAATGGATCGGACTTTTCTCATTCAAAGAATCTTCAGAAATAGAGTTATCGAAATTAGTGAACTCAGCCATGACTCAGAACCATTTTTTTTGAATGGTCAAAGACTGAAACTGTTCCTCGAACTCACCGATTGGAATCTAGCTACTGTATCTTTTGATCTCCATTCTCCCTAAGCCACATTGTGCCCAGCTGATGGCGTTAAACTTAGGGCTTAACAGGAGACAACCTGTAATTTTGAAAAACCTGAGACCCTTCTAACCTATCTTTGAGTTGAAGTCATATTGCACTTTAGGGTTCGTCCATTAGAACAGCCAACTCCACCTCTGATATTTGCATCAAAACTTGAAATATTCCACAATAGTCATCACGACCCGCTCACCACCCACCCAAACCTGTTCCAATGTACGATCTAAGCTGAACTAGAACCCACCTAATTTACAATGAGGACATTGCAAATCTTAGGCATCGGGGTATTAAAGTGCAAAACACTGTGAAATTCAATTCATTGAGGGGTTTCATTGAAATAAAAAAAATACAGAGAGAGAGATGAGAGGAGGAGAGCTGAACTGCAAACTCTGAATTGAGGAGGAAGAAGAGGAGAAAAGAAAAATAGAAAAAAAAAAGGAGCAAACAACAGAAAAAAAATGACTTAGTCTCTATAATTAGGTATGGAACTTACCTAAGTTCTAAGCTAGATCAGATCATGAATTAAGACCTGAAGGTCTAAATCTTAGGAGATAAGTAACGAACACCAACCTTAGGCCTCTTGGGTCAATCTTAGGACTTAAACATTCATGTATTTGTTAAGATCAAGATTAATCCTCAAGAGATTGAGGAAACTGCGAGTCTGATGTATTAAGTCTAAGGCTTAGGGATTATTCGACCCCGTTGCCTACCCTTTGGTTTGCAGGACTTGGTAACCTAGGCACCCAAAAATCACACACCAGTCTGGCTCAGTGTACTTAATGAAATATAATGCCAAAAGTTTCTATTCTAAAAATTTTTTTCCTGAAGATCTAGCTTAAGAGTGACTTGAAGACACAAGTTGATTGGATGAGTTCCCGACATAGAGAGGTGGAATGAAAAATACTCCCCTCAAAGATACGCAATAACATATCGTCTCCTTGGTGCTTATCTCTTAGGATATCTAAATATCCTACCGGGGGCATGCAAGCACCTTGTGCTGGTTCAGGTGCCATGGGCAGGCTTATCCCAAAATATCAATCGCTAGGGCCTAAATTTAGCTGCAAAATGCCATCAGCGGCACTATCCTGAAGTGTCGAAAGCCAAAGACCCTTCGACAATTGATGGTAGGGATAAGGAATCCGATACAGATCGTGTTTAGGTTCAATCCGATATTGGATTTAGGGGAATATAAAAAGAAAAGAGAGAAGACACTCAAAATAAATATTCCTTTCTATCTCTCTTATCAAAAATGCACTGGCAAACTGAACCTAGACTTGCTACACATACGCATAGGTACTTTAACCGTTAAGGTTAACGAACCTCTTGGCAGTTTTTGCAAGCCTTAGAAACCTTCGTGGCAAACCCAAGGCTAAGGCTGGTTAGGTCTGAATCTTGGCTGGTACTTGCGTACCTCTAGAGATGTGGCTCAATAAGGCATCTTGACAGTTAAATCCGACTTAGAGAGTTGGTTTGGTCCATAGGATTTTGCTAGGGATTAGAAAAAGCTAGGCATGGGGGTATGATGGTAACACCATCATGAATCCTAACTAGCTAAAATTAGTCAAATTCAAATGATAAATGCTCCTAAATGATTGTCTGAGGGTCACAATTCCATACTAAACTGTTCTGAGGGAAAGATAGAAAAATGGGGTTAATTCTGTTGTTTTACCATTCCATCATTAATACATATTAATCAAGGGGTGAATTTAAGGTTAAATGAACTCAAAAGACTAAAAAGTGGCTCACATTGATTGAATCAGAGTTTCACGCATTTCAAGGATTAAAATATCACTAAAAACCCTAATTATCAACCACACTTAAATTAAAAGGATTTTGGTCGAGATAAATTCAATATGAACCTCCTAAAAATCATTAAAAATTATTATAAGAGGTTTAATATCTTCACTTTTACCATCTGAATCCATTTTGACCAAGAACAGATATTCAAATAGAAACTTATCCTGATTTGGGCTTCTATGCAATTTACCTGATCAAAAGCGGTCAAAACTCAAATCCAATTTCAACATTAGATTTCTTGGGTTCAAATTAGGTTAACACCAAAATTTGAACCCGATCAGAGTCCATCTTGACCCAGTTCGAATTTTGGGCCCTAAAAACTCTATTTCTCACACTTAGCCCCCAAACTTTCAAGTTTCCTTACAAACATGCACCTAACTTCTCGTCATCTTTGCAGAAATGCCCCTTCCATTGAAGTCTGAACAGAACCATCAAACCCAACCCGTCGACATTCAATCAAGGAGTTCTCTTCAATTTGTCAATCAAATCCCTCCAAAATTGGAGGGATTAATCCTTAGGAGATCCCCTTTTGATTGAGCTCGATGTTCAATCCTAATATGGACCACAGACCTCCAACGAGCTCCATTGTGCCACCCTCATTCTAATAGTAGATTAACTAGCCTCTACTAGTTGGGAAAATCTTAAGCTGAGAGGCTTAGGTAATGGTTTTCACCCAATTTGGATTTCCACTGTAAATTCAAGTGTAACCTGTGCTTGATTCTGTTGTGGATTTATTTTAAGCGATACTATTCATCCCTCCCCTCTAGTATACGTTACAATCCACAGGCAACCCTCAACCTTCCCCACACTTCAAAGAGACAAAGCCCTCTAATTATTAAGGCAATTGGTCTCTCCTTCAACTCACCAAACACGCCCATCCACAGCTACCTCCACCGACTCTGTTCGGCCACCACAACCCACCAAACACCTCGACACCACCACCGTCATCTTCCTCGCCTCACAACAAAGCTCAAAAGCATTTTAATTGGGGCTTAGGGCATGTATTTGTGTATTTCAGGTCGTCGTCGTCGATTCACCACCATCATGCTCCTTCCACCTCCAACTTCAATTCCACCTCGAGCAGCTGCGACTTCATCTGGAGAACCCACCTACAGCTCTAATTGAAGAATGAAGCATAGCAGCAGCTCTAATTAGCTTAGAGCTCAATTTGCTACAACATGTGAAGAAGCAAGACAAGATAGTGCCACATCGTGGCTTTTTGTTTTTGAAACGCGTTTGTAACGCTTTTGGTGCATAAGCTGCTTGCCTCAAAACTCACGGGGTAAGGTCCCTCACTCACCTGCACTCCTCACCCACCACTCACACCCGAGCGAGCCTGATCCCCGGTCCGAATCCGATTACCCAAATACTCATTACTCGGATTTGAGGAGAGAAAAGGGAATTTATGAGGGAAGGAGGGGGGTTTTTGCACTGTGCTACCTTGGAATTCATGCCTACACTTAAGCAAATTCAGAGGCTTTGGGCTTGACACTTAAGCCGTCTGTGGCTTCATTGAGACGTCTAATTGTGGTTGATTGGACTACTGTTGGTTGAGAATTGAATCGAGAATTGTGCTAAGTGTTAATGAGGCTTAATTTGTGGTTTCAACCACCATTTTTAGGCTTCACTTTATATTTTTGTCCTCTAATTCTTGAGATACAATTTCAATTCTAATTGAAAATCATTTTATTTGATTGATTCATTGCATTGATTATCGTACTCATCATTGATATTTGATTATAGTGGATTGAATAGCTATATTTGCTCCCTACAAATGACCTCAGAACTCATGATTTTTTGAGCACTTATAAATTTAAATGTCAATTTGATTTTTGTCACTATACTACGACATGTTTTCCTAAACTACGATGATTTTCAAGCCAACAGGTTCTAAACTAACTTCTTTACTTGATTAACTCCAAGTATCTTGTCTTTTTACTCAACTTAGTGATAAAAATAGAAATTCAAAGTCAAAAGGACATGACCTAGTCTTATTAACCAAGAAAGTTACAATTTAATTATAATAATTAAGTCTCGTATATGAATTAATAACATCTTAGTTACTTTGTTTTCAAAGTAAAGAGCATGAATACAAATCGCATACTTAGGTTTCAGATTCTTGACTCAACAAAATCCCGTGTCGATAGTCAAAAACAAGTATTTCTTTGAAAAATATCCATGTCAAAGTCCAAAGTAGGGACTCAATGCTCTTACTTATGTACACTATTTACACTATATATAAATATAAATATATTTTTTGATTTCTAACCTTTAAAATATTTCTTAAGAAATTCACACCCTTTAACCTTTTTAATTACTTATAAATATTAAATAAAGTCCTTTAATGATTTTCTCCAAAAATTCTTCTTATGAAAGAATTCCTCTCAAAATATAATCCCCCATAAAAAGGAAAATATCTTTCTTATTTTTGTTTTCTATATTTTTATGGTTTTTAATTTTTTTCAATTTTTATGTATTTTCAAAATTTTAAATTTTTAGGATTTTCAAAATTTTTCTTCTTTTGTCTAATACTACACTTAAAGTATTAAGGTTCATTTTACACCCCCCATGCCAAAATCTTACAATGTCCTCATTATAAAGAAAGTGAAAAAGACTCTACACAACACTTAGTATAGAGTGACAGAAGGAGTCAAATAAAGGAGACCAACAGATCTCAGGCGGACGATTTCTACTCTAACAAAACTCAAAAGGGTCAATCGGACTAAGTGAAGGATAAGTAATAAAGAAATAATTTGGTACAGCTCAGACTCAAGTGTAGAAGTAGACAAAGACGGGAAAAACAGAAAAGACAGAACTAAAAATAGCTATATATCGATGCTAAATTTTATGCCTCCAACTAGGTGTAAACCCTAGTAAAGTAACTCTCGTAACAGAATAGATGCGAATACAAAATGAGGGAGTCAGGAAAGAATTAGCACAAATCAAAATAGTAGAATAACCACCAGCAAAAGGATAACAGAAACAATCCTACCCTGATTTGCCTTGAAAGATCTCGCAAAACCAAAATCAGATTCAAATAAAGATCTCAAAAAGATAGGATTTGATTCCCCAAAAGATAGATCCAATTTGGTTCAAGGTAAAAAAAATCAAAGAAAAAGCAAAAGATAGAAAAAAGTTCAAATAAAGGCACAGACTCAGTAACAAATCAATTTTGATTTTGAATGATATGTGGATCATTTTGGTACAATAAAGGTGGTTGCTGAGAAGAATTCGATAGCTCACTCTTAGGAGGTGCAGAGGGTGGGTTTTAATTCAAATCAACGGCCTAATTAACTATGTGTCCTTAGCCTTGATACCTATGATGAGGCAGATTCCTAGGATTCAGAATTGGCTGAGATGGTAGAGTACCTGGCTGACGAGACAGCCAACTACATGATTTGATTTCGTAAATCAACCAGTTCGACTGTGCATTGCTTTTGATAACAACTAGAGCCTCAACATTACGTCACTAGCTTTTATTAACAGCTCTCAAAATCTACCCGAGTTGATTATCTCTATTTGGCCCCAAATAATTGCCTCGAATAATTCTGCGTATTCGACAGGGTGAGCCTCGCTTGTTCACTACAAGAATATTGAGTATTCTTGACCATTAAAAATGGTCGTAAATGCTCAAATAACCATAGAGAAAAAGGGTCGAGGAATGTACAGTCACAGTTGGGTTTTCTCAACCATTATTGAACAATACGGTCGAAAAAAAGGTGCACCCCCTCTCGACATTTGGTTAGTTCTTTCGTTAGTTTTCAACATTCTGTAACGCTATTTCCCCACCGTTTAATTCCACGGTTGGAGAAAGTATTTACCTCGACTGTTATTTAGACAGTCGAGTAAGAGCGTATTTCCGACCGTTTATTAATAACGGTAGAAAATAATGATATTCTCGTCAGTTTACGAACGGTCGATAATCTTAACTTTTCGCGACAGTGATTGAGTAACGATCAAGAAAACTCGTATTGTAGACCGTTCTAAACAGTCGAGACTGTTAAATATTCGCAACGATTATTTTGTTACGGTCGGGAAAACTCATATTAGCGACCATTTTAATGGTCAATAATATTAACAATTCTCGACCATATTTAAATAACAGTCAAGAATAATAAGGTTTTTTTTTAAATATATTTAATTTATGTGAAAAACCTGTAAATAATGCCCAAATCTATTAAGAGTATAAATCAATCACACAACTTAAAAATTTATGCAATTAAATAAAATAGAAGAAATGAAAATTAAAATTTTATAAATAAAAGTAACGTATACAAAGTTCATTACAAACGGTAATATATATAAAGAATACAATTATTGTGTAGCACCAATGTCTCCAACACCGCTACCACCTAAATCATCGTCATCACGACGATCTCTAAACTCATAAAGGGCGGGGTGATCAATTTTTCCCTTTTGAAGTAATGTTAGGAGCTCCTTCATGGTCTTGTTGGATTCCTTGAACTATGTCGCATTCTCCTTGACCAACGTCGTTAGCTCCTCGATTCGCAACACATTCTCCTCGTCTCTGTGGTGTAATGTCGCAATCTCCTTCCTCATCTCCAACACCTCAATTGAAGAGGATGATGCTCCCCTTCTCCCATACCACCTCGAGACGGACTTGCTCCTCCTTGCACTATAGACGTACCTGCCATGCTTAGGTGGCATGACAATCCGGTAGGCCTCCTTTGCTGTCAGTGGCTGCTGAACTATACTGAAGTTTGCGTCTTCAGGAGGATGCATTAAGTTGATCATATTATCCTGAAAGATATTGAATTACGTTAAATAATTTCATTTAATTATATAATTACTAAATAAAATAAAAGTATTGTATTCTTTTAACTTACGTGTCTCGGTTGGTATGTGTCATAAAGCCACTCTCTATTTCTCTCTTCGCTCATCTTGCTATGAGTGGCCTCATATACTCCCACCCGATCAAGCTGGGTACCTTGATGCATGGCAAACTACAATTATTTAAAGCAGTTAATTTTAACAAATTAGAAATTTTTGTAAGGTTTAAACGAAAATATTAATTAAAGATACTTGCGTATATAGATTTCATCCCATCTATGCTCCTCCTACCCAGGACATGGGTCTTCGATGGAGCCTTAGCCCTATTTTCCTTATTTTTCTTGGCTTGCTCTTAAAAATGAAGGTACAATTTATTAACTTAGAAATTATTTTAAAAAATGATAATATATGAAATACTTTTACCTGCGTCGCTGGATCATGCCAATACTCGCACGCTTCCTTCCAAATGTACGGCTATATCAAAAGAGGCATATCATATAATGCCTCATTATGATTCATGTTCTTATAATACTAAAAAATATAATTTTAATGTTAGAAATAATATTTGAATTGTGGAAAAGGAAATAAAGAAATACAATTAAAATTTAACTTTTACCTTATTCTTCATCTCCAATCTCCAATATTTATGAACCTTCACAGCATGCTTCAGGATATATTTGGGGATGTTCGGATCATCACCCCATTCGAATGTGGCCTACATTAGAAAGAGAATAGAAATTGTTACATAATTTAAACTTATATAAAGTAATTTACAAAAGTTATTAGTTTTTACCAATTACCTCTAACTCTCGAATGAGTTGCCTTTTCAGCTCGTTTGGCACCTTCCTCCAGTTGAAGTGGGACAGTAGGTTGATCGCCTTTATAAGCGTACCCAATTTTCTGACGAATGGAGGATAGTCCACTCTTTTCCCCGCTGGTGTGATCCGCACTGAAATGCGAGCCCCATGCGGAATTCTCTCTAAGTCCCTATTCCGCATGGGACCACTCCCCCTACGTGCACCTATAAAATAAAATTATAACATAAAATTAAATAACAAAGAAAAAAATTTGAGAATATAACATTTACCAAACCTTAAATTCATACCTAAACCGTAGGCTGGTGGTGGTGGTGCAGAACATCCCGTCTGAGAAGGATCTGGGTCTGTCGTATGCTCTGGCTGATCATCCAATCTAGCGTTCTCCTCATCAAATGAAGTACTATCCTCCTCCTCCTCACCGGCAGGTGCATCCTCCTTGTAGTCAGAATCCTCCGCTGGGAGATCCATCGGAGGAGGCATCGGACTCTTCCCCTTCCCCCTACCTCCCTTCCCCAGACTCTGGAAATATCAAGCTACTTCTTCAGGGCTCAAAAATTGCTAGCGAGCTGCCTGGGGCTGAGGCTAAGGATGCTGGTAGTGAGCTTGAGGCTAAGGCTGCTGGCAGGGGTCCTCAGGCTACTGGGACGCCTGAGCCTCCTCCCTGCTCCTCCTATTAGCCTTTTTCTTGAAAATAACCTATGTAAAAACATCACAAATAGTCAGATATTTTAAAAAAAAAATCGGTAGCACTTCCCCTATATATTGTGATATTTCAAAAATCCTATATGAAATAAGTATACAAATAATTGAAAATGAAATGAGCATATATAAATGAAATAACCTTCCCTTTCTCCATTTCTCTCCCCTTTCTCTTTCTCCCATTCTGTTTCCCCCTTACCCTCCCATTCCTCTTTCTTCTCCTTCTCTTTCTCCCTTTCTCCTTAACCTCCCCTTCCTCTTTCTCCCCCTCCTCTTCTCCTTCTCTTTCTCCCTTTCTCCTTAACCTTCCCTTCCTCTTCTCCTTCTCTTTCTCACATTCCCTTTCCCCTTCCCTTACCCTCCCCTTCTCTTTCTCCCTTTCTCCTTAACCACCCCTTCCTCTTCTCCTTCTCTTTCTCCCATTCCCTTTCCCCTTCCCTTACCCTCCCCTTCTCTTTCTCCCTTTCTCCTTAACCTCCCCTTCTCTTTCTCTCTTTTTTCCTTAGTTACCCTCCCCTTCTTATTTCCTCTCCTCTTTCTTCTCCTCTTTCCCCTTCCCTTTCCCTCTCCTTCTCTTTCTCCCTTTCTCCCTTACCTACCCTTCTCTTTGGCTCTTCCTTCCTAAATTACCCTCCCCTTATTATTTCCTCTCCTCTTTCTTCTCCTCTTTCTTCAACATAAAACATTCAAGATACAAAAAAAAAGCATCATTCCACACAAGAAATAAATCTAAGTGGGCACACCTCACAAACAAAATAAATCTAAATGGGCACACCCCACACAAAAAATGAACCTAAGTAGGCACACCCCACTTTTAAAATAAACCTAAGTAAGCACACCCCACATCTAACATGCAAATAGCATTTTAAAAAAAAAAGTACTAAGAAACTCACCATAGTGACGAAATGGAAATAGTCGATACACAGATAATAGGAGAATGCGAAGAACGTATATGAGAAGGCAATAAAAAAAATTCAATTTTGCCATATAAATGAATGTAACCTTTAATAAAAGATAAAACAAATTAAAGGCAATTTAAACAAAACAAACTAGGAATTTCACAATTTATTTATATTTATGGTTATGAATTAATACTTTTGACAATTTACCTTATATGTCAATGTCAGTTACGCAAGGGGCAAGTTCTTCACTTTGTGGGTTTTGTTGATATGCTTCAAATTCAACATCTGGGTGTAGATCTTTTCCCGCATTGTATTGTTCACGTGGTTGAGCCCTAACTAGTATAATCCACCCATTTCTACTATTATCAGGCACGTAGAATATTTGTACTACCTGACAAGCTAGTGTGAATGGTTCTGAAGATTGGAGGATGCGACGGTTCTTACTTAAGCTCAAGAATCAGTGTTTCTTATCGATTTGAATCCTATGCCTTCTTTAAAAACATCAAACCAATCACACTTGAATAGAACCACCTTTCAGTCAAACCTGAAACTCATTTCCACAATCTCTTCAATTTGGCCGTAATACCCATCATAACCAGTGCTTAGGTCACAACTGACAAAAACACCCGCCTGTTGCGTGGCCTTCGCATCATCAATGGACCATACTCTGAATCTGAAACCATTAATTATGTATCCGAAATGGTAACATCCGTATGTCAGAGGTGTATCAGCAATTACATCAAAATCCTGTACCCACCATGGATCCCCATTTTCTCTCAGTTTATTTACACTATCCTTGAACCAATGAAGGAACTGCAAGTCATGTGTAGATGTATCAGATGATTCTTTGAATTCATTGTAAAATTCATCCACTTCAGGAATTTGCTTCAGAATATACAAGTGTCGGGTCGACTTTCCGCTATGCGTTGTAGTATTTAAGTGGTGGAAAAATCGACTAATCAACAATAAAAATAACCACTCACAGAAGAGCGGGTCGTGTCCACAGGGAGGCAATTATGCAATAAACTCTCGATCATTTCGTATTCTTTCGGTTAAGTGCGAAATCCCTAGTCAAATCCAACAAAAAATGCGATGGAAAGAAGATTCACAATAACTCAAAAATATAAGGGTATATGTGCAATTTTCCCTCACCAAAATCTTCGATAAATATTTGATGATTTTATGTATTTTTCAATTGACATATACCAGAGAAAATTGGTGCACATGTTAATCCCAAAACCAATCTTGAAATACATGAATAACAATAACGTGCAATTATCAGAAAGTATAAGTGTGCATTCGCAAGTTTGCCACAATAAAATAATAATAAGTAAAAAATTAATTTCTGGTGGCAATGGCATTAGATGTAATTTTTAATTACAGAGAAAACAGAGCTTTCAGTCTCTCTCCTCCTTGCGAGAGAGAGAGCACTGGCGATGGAGCTACTATGGGGGAAGGTTGATCGACGCATGGGGATCATGATGATGGTGACAGAACGGCGCGAGGTGGCCAGTGGTGATTTGCGGGCGGAGGAGGGCCACCGGTCTGTTGGAGGAGGCTGCCTCTGCTGTGAAGGCGCTGCGGCAAGGTGCACGGGTGCTGGCTCCTGTAGGAGACGCAGCACCTGCGGTGCTTGAAAGGGGCGCATGGAGGTGTGCGCAGCCTGGCAAGGGCGCGCAAGGTGGGGTGGATTGAGCGTTGGAGTGCCTGCGGGCGTGGCTGGAGGGTGAAGGTGGGCGGGCGCCTGCAGGGGCGCGGGTGAGGTGGGCGCCTGTAGGCTTGGCAGGGGCACAGGTGAGGTGAGGCGGGTGGGGTGGTGCACCTGAAGGCGGGCTCTGTGGCAGGCAAAGCGCCTGCGGGCGCAGCAGAAGGGCACGCGCCTACAAGCGCAGGTGGCAAGGGTGGAGCGGCTGCTAGCGCTGGAGAGGGGTGCGCGCCTGCGGGAGCGGGTGACGAGGCAGAGTGACTGCTTAATGCAGGTTGGTGGATGGCGCTGGAAAGGGGGCGCGGTGATGGTGTGGCTTGCAAGGGCAAGCGCAACGCCTGGTGGTGCTGGTGGCGAGGCAGGTCTGCAAAGGGGAGGGTGCGCTGGAGGGAGGAGCTGTGCGGGTGTGGTGCCTGTGGTTGGAGAGGCGGCTGGAGATGGGCCCACGCCTGCGGGCACAGGCTGAAGGGCAGGATGGGGTGCACAATGCACGCGGTGGAGCAGTTCCCTGCAGGGGGGAAGATGCAGATCCTCCTCTCCTGTGCTCCTCCTCCTCCTCTTAACTCCTCTCTTCCGCGTTACCTGGGATTTTCAAAGTCCCCTCCTAATTTTAGTCGACAGCTGATAACACTGCATATGGGGGTGATAATTATGTTAAATAGGGCCCATCTTAAGAATAAAAGGCACAACATAAGTAGAATGGGAGCGTTGCATGCATCATATCCCAAGATTGCTTATAAAATAATATTAATGGCCATTTGTATAAGCACTTGTCGAGGCAGGCCTCAGATGAGCAATCGGACCGCACGGATGGATTCAAAACGATGAACGAAGTCCAACAGAGTCAAAATCGACAAAATCCGACATCCGAAGATCCCACAATGGGCCCAAGAAGTTCTGACCATTGATTTGATGATCAATGGCCCTCGATGCGCCACGTGGCGCCTGCTCACCATGCGCCGCTTCCACCTTCAGCCGAAGATCAAATCTCAGCCGTCAATCTCTGATCGAACGGCCGAGAACCGCGCGCATGCCCGAAGTCGCCGCGACAAAGCAGCAGGCGTGGCGCAACGGTTAACGTGCATGCCCACACCCACGCGACGTGGGATCGAGCCGCGCGGTGCAAGAATTCAAAGGCAGCGAGGCGCATGGATGAAATTCAGTCGTAGATCTGCACTTGGACGGTGGCGATAGCGCCACGCGGTGAGCCCTTAGGCGACGATCGGCCACGCGCACACACATGCCAGACAACGACGCCCGCGCGCACGCGCACGCGCACTCAATGCGTGATCCAAGCGTGCCCGGGCGAAGATCTCAGCCGTCCGATCTTCGATCGGACGGCTCTCATGCCGCGCCCACAGATCAAGCGTGAAGAAGAACGACGCGGGTGTGCGACCGGCGGGCTAGGGGCTTCACCGACGCTTTTGGAAGGGTTTTAGCAACGTCCTAGACGTCACTAAAACCCCTTCTTCATTTGGAAAGCCCTTCTCCCTATTCAAACCCCTTCCAACCACTCATTCAAGGCATTCACTTCCCTTGCAACTACCCTACCCCTCTCTTAGCTAGCTTTAGGCCTTCTTGTAATCGCCGGAGACGACGAGCCACCGACGGATCCTTCTCCACCACCGTGGCTGCCTCGCCGCCCTCCCTCTCTCTCTTTCTTCCTCTCTTTTAGGCTTTGCTTTATTTATGTTTAAGCATGTATCTAATGTTGTAAGTTATGAACTAAAGCTGCATGATTAATTAAGTTGTTTTCCATTCCGTTATCTACTTTATTTCCTATCCAAGTTGCATGTTAAGGAAAGAAACGACTCTAACCCTAATATCTCTCGCTCTCGCTTTTCTCCCGCACCTTTTTGCAAGAAAAACTCCACGATTTCCGTGACAATAAGTGACAAGAAAAATTTGATTTTCACGCCTCTCCGAGACCGACACTCGGACTCACATCCGTTTCTTTACTTTAAAACCAACGTTGCAAGAGTGAACTGTAACGACACTTGTTAACACATACGTATGAAAGCGACGTTAGTTTTTGGCGCCGTTGCTGGGGAGGCAACGAATTTGTTTTGTCACTTCCATTTCACATCCATTCTCACATCGCCTAACCTCTTGTCTCCTTTTTACTTGATGGTTGCAGGAATTCGGCGCTTGGACGACGAAGCGACGCATCCCATGACGATAACAAGGGAGTAGGTGCAACAAGGACCGGTAGTGAGTAATTCTTCACTCATAACTGTTTGCTTGCGTGAAAAAACTAAAAAAATTGTAAAAATTTAAAAAAATTGGCATGGTGTATGATTACTTGACCCACATCCTTAACACATCACCCAACAAAAAATGTACACTCTAACATTCTGAATAAATTCTTAGACTGTTCTTTTCTCTCTTTTTGAGTGGTGTTTGTGAAGTCACCGTGGATTGACTTGGGCCGCACCACTCAACCCTAAAAATGACTCATCTAATAGAAGCTGCATGATCATTAAGATGTGTACATTAAGGTTTTAGAGCCTCTACATAATAAAAGGAAATCTACTTTCACCAAGTTGTGTGTAAAACTTGACTTGCCCACTAAAACTTGTCTGAAAACACTAAGACACGTCAACCCTAAAAGACACTAAAGTAAGGATGAAACACTAAAAGACACCACATCTTAAAAATCCTTGCTTGAAAATCATGTTTTGGTAGAAGCACACACAATGAAAGTGGAAAATTAAGAGGCACCACCCCAATCAACGCCTCATCACATAACCCTAGCACAAGCACTATCCTAGCCCTTTTAAAACTGAGTAGACGTGCCCTAGGCAGGACTGAGTTAAGTCTCGAGAGGCGAGGTTTTGTTCGCTGGGCACTTGGCTTTCATTTCCTTGGTAGAATCTGGTGACTAGACTACGGGGCAGTGTCAAACGACCGCGGTTGTGGGGTCTACGGAACCGGAGGCGCAAGCCAAAGGAAGAACCTTCCCTGCAATCCCCTCGTAATCAACCTGGCCAGATTAGCCTTGGGAAGGGGAGTCTAGTGCTTACGGACTTAATCACCCTTTTTGAGATTTCTAGGTCTCCTAAGGGAATACACCATAAGGACTAGGCTTGTTTGCTTGATTGAACACATTGCTCCCATCTGTCGCTCTTCGCATCCCCTCCTATTCTTCTCTAGTGTATGCACAGGAGATGCTCACTGCATCCCGAGTTGTTTGTTTTAGGATAGGAATCTAGGCGACGTGATTCTGTTAGAAACATGGCTGAGCCTAGGGTAGATGAGGCTGAAGACCAACCCCCACCAGACACAATGGCCATTATCCAAGCCTAGATTAATGCAAACCACCAGCTTCAGCAACAACAGATCCACACCATCATGCAAGCCATACACCGGTTATAGAACCCACAAGGGCAACCACCACCACCTTTCCAAGGCCCACAAGGGCAACCACCATTTCAGGATCAACCGAGGCCCCTCCGCGATATCTATAATCCTTCCGCTATTAAAGTCAAGCCACACCTTAGAATCCCCGAAGGGGGAGATGATTTTGAGCTAAAACCAAATGTCTTAAGTCTGATCCAGAGCCACTTCCATGGAAGCACAAATGAGGACCCTTTCCAGCACCTAGAGGATCTCGACCGCATAGCACGAACTGTGAAACCTAGGAACATTAGCCTTAATATTGTTCTAATTAAGATGTTTCCCTTCTCATTAAGAGATAAGGCTTCTCACTGGCTTAGAACCCTAGGTAGACCCATCACCACCTGGCAAGAACTGAGGCATGCATTTCTAAAGAAATTCTTCCCCATAGGAAAGACCAATGCCCTCAGAAGAGCTATTACTATCTTCACACTCCAGGGTGGGGAACAGTTCCATGAGGCGTGGGAAAGATTTAATGAACTTTTGAGGAAATGCCCACACTACGAAGTACTGAGGTGGCAATTGACCCAGGTTTTCTACCACGGTCTGAACAGCAACCTATGGAACTTCATCGATGCCTCATGCGGGGGGAATTCCTGAACAAGGACGAGGAGAGCGCGTTTGAGCTCTTTGAGTCTATGAGCGAGAATTCGCTCAATAATGCCTCCATGACCCAATTTAACAGGTCTAGTCAACCCCGTGGTGGGATTTATGAGGTACAAGCAAACTCTGGAATGGTTGACATGGACATCATTGCCAGGAAACTAGATCGAGTGGAATTGGTGGACAAAAATATTGATAAGCTACTGAACCAGACCAGGAACCCGTTACAAACCTTCTCCCTAGCAAAGGGAGCACATAATGTTGACCTGGTCTAGCCTTTAACCCAACTGAACCTGGAACAACCCCAGACTACGTTCCAGGGAGGGACCTTTGCCCCCTCAACCTTTGATTACTCTCTTCCCTCTCCATCGACATCGGCTATCCTTGAAGATGTGCAAGCTGTCCAAGGTTATGCTAAACCTGACCCTTTCTCCAACACTTACAACACTGGCTGGCGTAACCACCCCAACTTTGGTTGGACAAACCAGAAACCACTGCAATTCCAAAACCAGCCCAGGCCAAACCAGCAACCACACTTGCCCCCTATCAGTAAAGACCACTAGTTAGACCCCCATATAATCAAAATAGGGCGGCTTCTCCCCCACAAAACCAAATGGACACCCTAATAAAGATGATGGCTGACATGAACCAGAAACATCAAGAGGAAATGGCCTTGGTAAAGGGACAATTAAGCCAACTCTTGGACTGTAAACAACAAGGATCCCTACCTTCCCAGCCACAATCGAACCGGCGAAACATAATTAACAGAGGCCCCAATTCGCAAGGGTTCCAAGGCAATCCCGGGCAGGCTCACATGGTCCAGCTGGCCCCGCAAACACCCCCTGGGTTTGGTGCTTCTTCGTCCTCATCTTCTCAAGGATCAACCCATGGTCCTAATGCCTCTACGAATGCGGTGACATTGAGAAGCGGCACCAAAACCCAGGATCCTAAATGGCGGACTCTCCCCGAGACTTCACCTACTGAAATACCTGACTCAGAAGAGGCACCAGAAAAACCCAAGGACCAAGAAATAGACCCGATCCACATCCAGACACCCTACCCTAAGGCCTTTGAAACAATCAAGAAAAAGAAGAATGTTGTGGAAATTGAGGAGCTTCTGGAGATCTTTAAGCAAGTACAGATTAATATCCCGCTCCTCGAAGCCGTTAAGCACATCCCGGCTTACGCCAAGTTTTTAAAGGATGCCTGTACACCCAAGCGTAAGCCAAGACCTCAAGCACCTAGGAAGGTTGTGCTCTCCGAACAAGCAAGTTCCGTAATATCAAGCAACCTTCCGCTTAAGCGAACTAACCCAGGAGAACCCCTGATTTCCTGCAATATTGGGGACATGACATTTGATAGAGCGCTCCTGGACTTAGGTGCTTCTATCAATCTGATTCCAACAACCCTATACCACCAATTTGGTTTAGGAGAGTTGACACCCACACCTGTCACCATCCAGCTGGCTGATAGATCAGTGAAAACCCTGAAGGGGGTTGTCAAGGACATAATCGTACGGGTCAAGGACTTCTATTTCCAGGTCGACTTCTTGGTGCTCGACATGGAAGTCCCTGAAAAATTACAGAACGCACCCATAATCTTAGGCAGACCTTTCTTAGCTACAGCTAAGGCAAACATTGATTGTGACACGGGATGTATGGAAATCGCCTTCGGAGACAGGAAAATGCAATTGGATATCTTCCAGGCGACAAAGTCTTTTGATTGCGATTGTGTTGAGGAACACGATCTTGTGGAAACTCTGGTCAAGGAATGCCTCACCCATAGTTCTGTTTCAAACCACCAAACCTGTAATGACTGTTCTGACCCGTCACTACACATGGACCTCTGTAAGGCTGATTACCATCACACAACACCATTTGAGGAGATTGATGTTGACCAACTCCCGCCTTTTCCTTTTCCATCAACTGTGGTTCCACCCGCACCTGAACCTAAGCCACTGCCCGAGAATCTCAAGTATGTCTTCCTGGGACCTGACCAAACCTTTCCGATGATTACTAATTCTCATCTAACCAAGGATCAGGAACTTAGGTTGACCGCGACCCATTCAGAACATCGGGCCGCCATTAGTTGGACCATTTCTGACTTAAGAGGAATTAGCCTCACCTATTACACCCATAAGATTTACCTGGAAGACGGGGCACGACCCTCCCGCCAGTTGTAGAGACGATTAAACCCAAACATGCGGGAAGTCGTTAAGAAAGAAATTATCAAGTGGCTTGACGCTGACATCATCTATCTTATCTCTGATAGCCCCTGGGTGAGCCCCACTCAAGTGGCTCCAAAGAAAGCTGGGCTCACCATTGTCACCAAAGATCATGGCGAATCCATCCCCACCCGCACCACCACCACATGGCGGGTGTGTATTGATTATAGGAAGCTCAATGAAGCCACTAAGAAGGATCATTTTCCCTTGCCATTCATTGACCAAATCCTTCAAAGATTGGCAGGGCAGAAGTATTTTTTATTCTTGGGTGGATATTCAGGATATAACCAAGACGCAATTGCTCTGGAGGATCAAGAAAAGACCACGTTCACTTGCCCGTACGGCACGTTTGCATTCCGTCAAATGTCGTTCGGGTTATGCAATGCACCTGCTACCTTCCAGCATTGCATGCTAGCCATTTTTTCAGAAATGGTGGGTGAATACCTAGAGGTCTTTATGAATGATTTCTCTGTATTTGGGAATTCATTCGACCATCATCTGAGCAACTTGGAGAAAATCCTTAAACGATGTATCGAGGTTAATCTGGTGTTAAGTTGGGAAAAGAGCCATTTTATGGTTCAAGGAATCGTCCTCGGTCACATCGTATCACATAGGGGCATCGAGGTAGATCGGGCTAAGGTTGATTTGATTTCCAAACTTCCTCCACCTAGCTCGGTCCGACAGATTTGCTCATTTCTGGGACACGTTGGCTTCTACCGAAGGTTCACTAAAGACTTTTCCAAGCTTTCCAAACCCTTAACCGACCTTCTGGCCAATGACGCCATATTCCACATGTCTTCTGATTGCATCTAGGCTTATCACACCCTCTGGGACTTAGTCTCCACAGCACCTGCACTTCAGGCCCCGGACTGGTCCCAGGACTTTGAGATTATGTGTGATGCATCAGATTTTGCCATAGGCATTGTCCTGGGACAAAGGCAAGACAAGAAGCCCGTGGTGATCTACTATGCGAGCAAAACATTGGACAAGGCCCAACAAAATTATACGGTCACAGAGAAAGAATTGCTCGCTGTAGTCTTTAGACTTGAGAAGTTCCGATCGTACTTGCTAGGATCCCACGTGACCATCTATTCTGACCATTCAGCCATCCGGCACTTGTTGGCTAAGAAGGACGCAAAGCCCAGGCTCATCAGATGGATCCTGCTTTTGCAGGAATTTGACCTGGAAATCCACGACAAGGCCGGATCGAAGAATGTAGTGGCTGACCATTTGTCTAGACTTCACCCAGACCACATTGGACCCTCCCTACCTCTATCTGATGCCTTCCTCGATGAACAAATTCTAGTTGTACAAGACAAGAGACTACCTTGGTATGCTAACTACGTCAACTACCTAGTTGTAGGACAAACCCCGCACAGCTGGTCCAGACAGCAACGGGACAAGTTCTTGGCAGAGACCAAGCATTATTTCTGGGATGATCCCATGCTATTTCGCCTCTGTGCCAACCAGATCATCAGGAGGTGTATCCCCGAGAACGAAGTTCAGAGTGTGCTTTCCTTCTGTCATGACCAAGCTTGTGGCGGCCACTTCTCTGGAAAGAAAATGGCTGCAAAGGTTCTGCAGTCTGGATTCTACTGGCCTTCCCTATTTAAGGATGCACACAACTTTGCCAAGACTTGCTCACGTTGCCAAACGCTGGGGACCATGACCAAGAAAGATATGATGCCCCTCCATCCCATTTTGATTGCCGAAATCTTCGACGTTTAGGGTATTGATTTTATGGGCCCCTTTCCACCATCCAACGACTTCGAGTACATCCTAGTCTCAGTAGACTATGTTTCTAAATGGATTAAAGCCGTCGCCACCCGTCGATGCGATCACAGGACTGTCATGGACTTTGTTAAGCAGAACATCTTTTCCCGATTTGGAATACCAAAGGCCATGATCAGTGATGGTGGAAGTCATTTTATCCACTCCCAATTCCATGCCTTACTTAGAAAATACAGGGTGAACCACCGCATTGCTACCCCGTATCATCCACAAACAAATGGGCAGACCGAGGTCTCAAATAGATAAATCAAGAACATTTTACAAAAGACTATGAGACCTAACAGGAAAGACTGGTTCACACGACTAGATGATGCCCTATGGGCATACAGGACCGCTTTCAAGACCCCGATAGGCATGTCACCTTATCGCCTGATCTTTGACAAAGCCTGCCATCTTCCTGTCGAATTGGAACATCGGGCTTACTGGGCTGTCAAGCAATGTAACATGGATTCCCAGTTAGCCGGTGCGTAGAGGACGCTCCAACTATCTGAGCTCGAAGAAATTCGTCGGGACGCCTTTGAGAATAGTCGACTGTATAAGGAGAAAATGAAAGTCGTCCACGACCGACTTATCCATAGAAAGACCTTTGAGCTAACCAGCAAGTCTGGCAGTTCGACGCCCGCCTAAAACTCTTTCCGGGGAAACTCAGGTCCAAATGGATAGGACCATTTCGGGTGGTTAAGCCTTACTCTAATGGGACGGTTGAAATCGTTGATCCAAACACTGGGCACACTTTTACAGTTAATGGTCAAAGATTGAAACACTTCCTAGCCCAGGTTCCCCCAAAGGAGAGTGTCACCCTCATTGAGGGATGACACGAAGCAACGCCCAGTTGGAGGCATTAAACTCAGCGCTTCCTGGGAGGCAACCCTGAGGATTCAGACTGATCCGGTATTTCATGTCACTCAGATACTATCTTTTTGAACCCCTGTTGCATCTATGTATTTGCCAATGAGGACATTGTCCGACTTAAACATGGGGGGGTGGTAAATTGCATGATCCTGAGCTCATTTAATCAATCTGAATAAAATAAAATAAATAAAAAATTAAACTTAGGAAGAAACTTAGGCATTAGAAACTTGTCAATAGTGGAAAATAATACAAAAAGAACTTGAACACTTAGACTTTTAAAACCTTCAGGTTTAATCAGCCCCGGTGTCCATTAAAATATAGATTTAGTTTCGAATCCTTGCAACCTTAAGCTACTCTAATCGACCTACTAAATAAGGTGATAAGTATACGACTTATCAACTCACCCTTTAACTCAGAAGAACTTTGAGTCTAAGCATCTGCACACATTTTTGCACAGACTCACTCCTCGGAGATTTTGACAGAAGTTGGGTAGCTAATGAACTCTCTAGGGTGGTATGGCTGGCAAGTTGTCGTGGGTAACAGCCTATTGGCAGGTTGTCCAGAACCCAGCCACGGGACCACTTCTTCTTCATTGCCTGTAGGTACTTTTGTGATCAAGGAAGCCACCTACAAAAAAAAAAGGAGAAGAAAAGAAAACAAAATAAACCGCACTTCACCGCACGAGTATGCCTGGCAAGTGATCATGGGTAACAGCCCATTGGTCGATTGTCCAGAACCCAGCTCAGTAATTGCACAAAAAGAACCAAAACACTTAAGGAAGAAGAGGGGAAGTAGTATAAGCCGGGGAGATATACACTGGAAAAATCCTTGTGTTGACCCCAATTAAAACAAACGTAGGGAGAAAGCTACTAATCGAACAAATACACCTTCAGGAAAAATACTTCCTTTTCCGGTCACCTAAGAGCGTAGAAACCCGAAGTCTGTCTGAATTACCATTGAATGAGTATATCACAATCTTCACACCAAGATGCTTAGCACTTAGGATTTTGACCAAGTTTTGGGTGGGTTGGGTAGCCGTAAAAAGTTACCAACCCACTTTGAATTTCAAAAAAAGATTCTAAAAAAAAAAATTAATATATATATATATACATATGTATATACATTAAAGCAAGGATTTAGGAAATTCATATTTTGGCAGACACCCAAGCACTACTTAGCCTTTGTAGATTAAGATCTTAGTATATTTCCTCCTATTGACAAGTGACGAAGTGTCTAAGCAATTACTTCTTAAATTCTGACAGAAAATAAAGGCTAGAATAAATCTTGCTAGGGACTAGCAAGGAGTAAGCGTGGGGGTATGATAACATCGCATATGGGGGTGATAATTCCGTTAAATAGGGCCCATCTTAAGAATAAAAGGCACAACATAAGTAGAATGGGAGCATTGCATGAATCATATGCCAAGATTGCTTATAAAATAATATTAATGGCCATTTGTATAAGTACTTGTCAAAGCAGGCCTCAAATGAGCAATCGGACTACACGGATGGATTTAGAACGATGAACGGAGTCCAACGGACTCAAAATCGGCCAAATCCGACATCCGGAGCTCCCACAATGGGCCCAAGAAGTTATGACCATTGATTTGATGATCAACGGCCCTCGATGCAGCACATGGCGCCCGCTCACCTTGCGTCGCTTCCACCTTCAGCCAAAGATCCAATTTCAGTCGTCGATCTCTGATCGGACGATTGAGAACAACGCGCACGCCCGTAGTCGCCGCGACAAAGCAGCGGGCGTGGCGCAACGGTTAACGCGCACGCCCGCACCCACGCAACGCGGGAGCAAGCCACGCGGTGTGGGAATTCGAAGGCAGTGAGGCGCGCGAACGAAATTCAGCCGTAGATCCGCACTTGGACGGTGGCGATAGCGCCACCCGACGCGCCCTCAGGCGACGATCGACCACGTGCGCGTGCACACCAGATGACGACGCCCGCATGCACGCGCGCTCAATACGTGATCCAAGTGCGCTCGGGCGAAGATCTCAGCCGTCTGATCTTCGATCAGACGGCTCTCATGACGCACCCATGGATAACGCGTGAAGAAGAATGGCGCGGCATGCGACCGACGGGCTGGGGGCTTCACCGACGCTTTTGGAAGGGTTTTAGCCACGTCCTGGACATCACTAAAACCCCTTCTTCATTTAAAAAGCCCTTCTCCCTATTCAAACCCCTTCCAACCACTCATTCAAGGCATTCACTTCCCTTACAACTACTCTACCCCTCTCTTAGCTAGCTTTAGGCCTTCTTGTAATCGTCGGAGACGACGAGCCGCCGACGGATCCTTCTCCACCACCATGGCTACCTCGCCGCACTCCCTCTCTCTCTCTTTCTTCCCCTCTTTTAAGCTTTACTTTATTTATGTTTAAGCATGTATCTAATGTTGTAAGTTATGAACTAAAGCTGCATGATTAATGAAGCTGTTTTCCATTCCGTTATCTACTTTATTTCCTATCCAAGTTGCATGTTAAAGAAAGAAACGACTCTAACCCTAATCTCTCTCTCGCTCTCACTTTTCTCCCACACCTTTTAGCAAGCAAAACTCTACGATTTCCGTGACAATAACTGACAAGAAAAATCCGATTTTCACGCCTCCCTGAGACTGACACTCGCACTCACATCTGTTTCTTTACTTTAAAACCGACGTTGCAAGTGCGAACTATAACAACACTTCTTAACACATACGCACGAAAGTGACGTCAGCGGCCATTTGCACTTGTTGAGGATGGACGGAGGAAGGGGAAAAGATATATGCCGCTGGTTGTTTGTTGGAGAACTTTACTCCCCAACTCCTTGTTCTTTCTAAATATCATTCATGCACATAAAAACAACAAAATCATTACATATTAAGTTATAGAATGTTATAAACTTAAATCATGATGCATGCAAATATTCTATAACTTAATGTAGTTATTAACAAATCTAAAAGGTAAGATTAAAGTTACTTAGGCGTAATACAAGTCCATTAAAATGGATTCATCAAATACCCCCATGCCTAAGATTTGCTAGTCCCTAGCAAAAATGAAAAATAATAGAAGTAATCAGAAGATTTCTTATTTTCTTATTTCAAAACTTTAGAGATCCAGAAAAATGTGACGTGATAATAGCCTAAGTAATGGATCCAAGTGAAAAAGCCAATTCGCAATGGGAGTTCGTACTTCACCCTTGGTAAATATTACTCTGAGGATAGGCAACTACTTCCTTCGGGGATAAAGCAGAGGATAATCTGCAATTTGACCCCGGCGTTTGGCTTAGGTAGGAGATATCGAGTTGAATGGATTTGTATTTGGTGGCACACACTCATCTGGTGCTACATATAGTCTAGTACTACAGACTCTAGATCTCTAGACTATTAGACAAGTCAACTCTGAGAGAGGCTACACAATTGTGCTCTCTTGATGTTCCTGGGCACTCCCTCTTTTCTTTCTTTCTGAGATCACAAATCTCGCCAGATTTAGAAATTATACTCACTATTTGGTGGCCTCACATGGCATCCACACTTCAATTAAAGTTCTAATAACTCTACAATTAAGTTAGAGTCCTCAACCAGTATTCGAATGATCAGAAATACTAAAAGGTAGGTATGGGTCATATTTGGTAGAACACGATAGGTGTTCTATTGCCTCAGAAATAATGTTACATTATAACTTGGACCCTCTTTTTTTTTGTAATATAAATATTTCTTCTTTGTCTGTTTCTTCTTTTTCTTCTTCTTTCCTTTTCTCTTTTTTTTATATAATATAAATCAAAATAATATGATACAGACTTTTATTTATAAGGCATTATTCGGGATGATGATGGTCAAGAGGATATTGTGTGGCTTATTTGGTGGAAGTGCCTATTCTGAGCACCGGGAAGGAATGGATAGGACAGGTATATTTCTAACCTTTGACACTAATACCCTCCTTCAGGCAAGGACTCTATGAAGGACGGTCATAACCATCCACCATAGTTATACCTTTATTAAGACTCAATCTCTGTGTATCTGCCTTATTTGGTGACTCTCAGGAATTCACACAAAGTACGTACACCAGAACAGAGAGTGAAAACTACGCCTAACTCTGAAGTATCATCATCTAATTATCCAAAACTTAAGAGTCCTTGCACTAGACTTAGCGCATCAGTAATCTCTCTACTTTCTTCTCACAAATATGAGGTGGATCTACTAGAAGATAGTATGCCTGATTCCCTATAAACTACCTAAGGGTTCAGTAGACTACAAATGCTTACTGGTTTTTCTCAAGGATCCATTACCAAGTCTACGTGCACATGAAATAAATGTACTGGATTCTAAACTTAAGAAATAATTTCGAAAGAAAAACCTCCAATGACAAAGTTATTCTGCTAGGGCTAACCCAATCAGCTCATGAAAAGAGGAATTTTTTTTTTTATATGTTAAACTAAATGCATGAATACTTCCTAAAATGCAAATGCACCCCCCAATGCCTAAATCCTACAATGTCACCATTGTAAAAATAAAATAGGAGGAAAAAGGAAAAGCATCACCTAACACGGTGTTATTCCGACCGCTGGGTTGCCTCCCAACCAGCGCTGCATTTTCTATCAGCAGCCAGACTTAGAAGGAACCTATAAGTCTGGTTCTAAACAGACAAGGTTAGGCCCTAAAAATATGCATAACAGTGCGGGCCTAGAAAACAAGTGATTAGCCCATAGTTGTGGGCTATTTAAGTATTTAAGTGCCTACACATTAGGTTAATTCTAAAATTTATTTAGCATAAATTAGGATGTAAATAGATTAATTCATAGTTTTAGTTTAATTACATAATCCATGCATTGCATTCATATTTTAAGTGCATTTAGAATTAGCTTAGAATGGCATTCATCCAATTAGATAACCAATTAGGTACATTATTTTCATTAACATAGAAGTTGAGGGTCTGTATATAAATGACCCTAATATTTTAACATTATTTTCTTTATTCTTCTTCTTGCAGGAACGGCTGGATGCCGCTCCAACGCCACCAGCTGCCGCAGTGAAGAACCCATTCAAGGAGGAGCGGATGTGTTGGATCTGGTCGGGCAGCTGATTTCAAATTTGTGCAGGACACTACAAAAGGAGGGAGGCAGCTGAGCTCGGGAGGACTCCACCACCGACCCACCACTGTGCAGAGAGACCTTCTCTCTTCCATTCCATACTGCCGGCCTCTACCGTGGCGGCGAGTCTCCACCACCGTGGGTGTGTGGTGTGACAGGCCACACCGCCATCCGGAGTTCGTCTGCATTACCGTGAGCACCTTAGCGTGCATCTCCCTCGCCGTCATCACCAACCACCACCGCCGCAGCTACCGTTCAACCACCCTTTCAGTCACTTAAGACGTCCGGGAAATTTCCCGGACGTCTGAAGCAACCCGCTCACCTTCAGCCTGCACATCACCGCTCACCCGCGACCACCCGCCTGCGTACCCGTCTGAAGTCCACCCGCACCCGCTCACCTCCAGCCGCACCTGCTCACCTCCAACCGCTCCTGCGCCCTCTGCCAAGAGGCTGTGCACCCGCTCACCTCCAACCACGCACACCCTCCTCAGCCTGCAGCGCCCTCCTCCCGCGCCTGCAGAACCGCCAGCAGCACCCGCTATCCACGTGCAACAGCTTGCACACCCGCCTAAAGCCACCCGCAGCACCTTTCCCGCGCCTGCAGAACCGCCATCAGCACCCGCTCTCCACGCGCAATAGCTTGCGCACCCGCCTAAAGCCACCTGCAGCACCTTCTCCATGCCTGCAGAACCGCCAGTAACACCCACTCTTCACGCGCAACAGCTTGCACACCCGCGCCCACCAGCCTACAGCGCCCTCCTCCCGCGCCTGCAGAACCTCCAGCAGCGTGCGGCAGTCCTCACTGGAAACAGGCCGCGCGCACTCACCGGTTGCAGCCTCCTCCGCCGGAGCTCGTCCGGCCGCCGCATGACACGCCGCCACCACCGCTTCGATGCCCTCGGTCCAAGGGACTTCCTCCAAGCTTCCCGCGTCCGGCCATCCACTCCTCGTCGCGCAAGGCAAAAGGGAAAAAATCCCCTGTTTTGCTACAGAAACCTGCCAATTAAAAATTACATTTTCTGCCATTGTCACTTTTTAATCATATTTTATTGATTCTGCATTGCGAAAAATATCCTCTGGTTTCTCAGAATTACTATTTCAGCATTGTTTCTTGATTAAACCTTAATCTGAAGGCAATTTTGGCTTGATTCTTGTCCAAACTAACTACGAACAAATGTTTTTAACTGGTGAGAATTCTAATACGTCATTGCCTCCCTGTGGATACGACCCGCTCTTTTGTGAGTGGTTATTTCTTCTTAAATAATTGATTAGTCGATTTTTCCACGACATTAAACTGCAAACGACTTTAAAGCGAACAATCGACCAGTCAAATGGCACCATTGCCGGGGAGGCAACTGATGCAATAATTTCGCCTGATTTTGTTTTGATTATTTGTCAATTGCACACTGATTTGACCATTTATTATTTTCTTTTCTGTGCGAGAAAATTTGTGCAAGAATCAGCCACTGTGAGAAGGCGACCCTTGAGGTCGCCAGAGGAGAATTGGACGAGCAATTTTTAAACGGAGGAGAATGCAGAGGACGAGACGGACACCATTTTATGTAGTCGCTAGTTTAATTAGACTAGAATTAAGACTTTAGATTTAATTTTACATTGCAGTTAGTTTGAAACCCTTGTTCTGGGGCATATTTTGAGGGGTTTGTTCCCCGATTTTGTTTTGGGCCCGTGTTGGGTAATTTTTGGGAGATTGTTCCCTTTTCTTTATATTTAGGTTTTTAGTTTATTGATTACTTTTATTTGCTTGTGCATAAGTAGTTCTAAAAAAAAAAAATAGAAAAAAAAATGAGCTGCCTGCTAGGAGCTGCCTGCCTTAGGACGAACCATTTAGGTCTGTATGAGCAGCCTCTAGATTTACTTCTCTACATTGCGTGCATTCTTGCATCGTAGATCGCTAGAGGCAAGGTACGCATTCTCTTACTTTGCATCCTATTCTTGCTCACGCATTGCATTTGGGATTTAATTCAAAGACCACAAAGTTTGTCTTGAAGCGATCTAACAAGTGGTCACATATATTCGAAAAAAGGACTAATTAAAGGAGGGACATCTAAAAATCAAGGACTTGATTGTAAAACGTGGTGTGCAATTCAAAATTCAAAATCATTTTGCGGTGAATGCACACTTATATCTATTGCACCACAGCACTCATTTAGACACTCCTAAGTCTTGAAACGACTAGGGCAAGAACCCTCCTATCGTTGGATTCTGAAGTGTTCGGAACTTGAAATCAAAGGTTTTGTAAATCCAAAGAGGGGGATACCCTGTCACGGATTTTTGGGGGTACTTGAGAAGCACCGCGAAAGCACAGCTTCAAAGGAAGGCTTAGGCCTACTTGCATCCCTCGATCTTCCGTCTTTGGATTTATTTGACCATTTGAGATTTAGGGAAGAATACCTAAGTTCCAACTAGGTCTTTTTAGGCATTTCGAAGGTTGAAAATAGGTGCGTACTTGATTGGGCAACTTGTTTTGTCACCTACAATTTGAACTAAAGTCAAAAGTATAAATCTGTAAAGACCAAACAAGTCCTTTTGAATTGTGTTTGTAGTGCATGCTTGGTAGGCGTTCTCGTAGGAGACAACTTGTATTTGATCCTGAACCTGAAAGAATCCTAAGAAGAGACCTTCCAAGGGTAGAAATGGCCGGTCAAAGGAGCCTTATGGAATATTTCATCCCAACCAATCAAGCTGGCCCAGCACTACGTAGACCTGGAGGGGACAATCCATATGAGATCAAAAGTAGTACCATATCCTTGCTACCCTCCTTTTATGGTACTACTAGGGAAGACCCTTACAGGCATATCGAGGAATTCACCGAGGTCTGTTCCATGGTGAAGCTGCAGGGCGTTACTGATGACGCTCAAATGCGGACCCTCTTTCCCTTCTCCCTAAAGGACAAAGCCAAGTATTGGTATCACACCCTTGATAATATAAATACTTGGGATGCCCTGAAGAAGGAGTTTTTGAAGAAGTACTTCCCCATAAGCAAAACAAATCACTTTAGGAGGGAAATTATGAGTTTTGTTCAAAAGGATGGGGAAGCATTCCATGATGCGTGGGAGCGCTGCAACGATTTGCTGAGACTTTGCCCACATCACCAGGTGCCTAAATGGCAACAGGTTGAAAGGTTCTACACCGGACTTAATGATACGCATAGGCAAACCGTGGATGGTGCCCGTGCAAGAACCTTTCTATCTAAGACTGAGGATGAAGCTTGGAACTTATTTGATACTTTGAGTGAGAATTCTATTCACTTGAATTTTGCCTACATGGATAGAAAGGCCACTCTCATGCAAAGAAAGTTGGAGGCGAATGAAGCAAGGGACACCCAGAATTTAGCCTATCAAATTCAATTATTGAATCAAAACATGGAAAGGCTTATGTCGAACCCGAGTTCATTCGTACCTAACACCTCCACATCCCAAGCTTCCGAATGCGTAATTTGTCAAGGCAATACACACGCCACTGTGGATTGCCACTTGGCCTCCCAATTCCCTGAGCTTGTACAAGCGGATTTGAATGCCGCTCAAGGGTTCCGTCCAAGACTTCGTAATGATCCTTTCTCCAACACTTATAATGAGGGATGGAGGAACCACCCAAAATTTTCATGGAGACAATGAAATGTCTCAAATTCAGGGAATTACAAACCACAATCCTTTCAAAACCATCAAATGAACCAACCTCGGACCTTTGCCCAACCTAAAACCTCTGAGATGGATGAATTGAAGGCGATGTTGAAAACTATGCAAGAAAGTCAAAGTGCCATCATCCAATCTCATGACAAGGCTATACATGAGATGAAATCACAAATTGGACACCTTGTTAAGGTCGTTAGACAGAGGGAGACTGGGAAGTTTCCCAGTGCTGCTGAGGAAAATCCTAAAGGAAAAGGGATTGTCTTTAGGGAGCATGCTCAGGCGGTGACTATTCTGAGAAGTGGGAAAGAAATTTCCAAACCCGATGCTCCTATAGTCTCACCCCCTAAAAAACCATCCACCCCGACTTTCACCCCCACCGGAGAAGATTTGCCCAAATCTTCTCCGCTTGAAATCACCTCACTGGAAGAAGTTGCCCCCGTTCCACCCCTTACTCGACATGACAACCCTTCCACCCAGAGATCGAGAGTGTCTTTTCTAGAGTTAGGTTAATTCTAACATTTATTTAGCATAAATTAGGATGTAAATAGATTAATTCATAGTTTTAGTTTAATTACATAATCCATGCATTGCATTCATATTTTAGGTGCATTTAGAATTAGCTTAGAATGACATTCATCTAATTAGATAACCAATTAGGTACATTATTTTCATTAACATAGAAGTTGAGGGTCTGTATATAAATGACCCTAATATTTTAACATTATTTTCTTTATTCTTCTTCTTGCAGGAACGGCTGGCTGCCGCTCCAACGCCACCAGCTACCGCAGTGAAGAACCAATTCAAGGAGGAGCGGATGTGTTGGATCTGGTGGGCAGCTGATTTCAAATTTTTGCAGGACACTACAAAAGGAGGAGGGAGGCAGCCGAGCTCGGGAGGCCTCCACCACCGACCCACCACTGTGCAGAGAGACCTTCTCTCTTCCATTCCATACTACCGGCCTCTACCGTGGCGGCGAGTCTCCACCACCGTGGGTGTGTGGCGTGACAGGCCACATTGCCATCCGGAGCCCGTCTGCATTACCGTGAGCACCTTAGCGTGCATCTCCCTCACCGTCGTCACCAACCACCACCGCCGCAGCTACCATTCAACCACCCTTTCTGTCACTTAAGACGTCCGGGAAATTTCCCGAACGTCTGAAGCTACCCGCTCACATTCAGCCTGCACCTCACCGCTCACCCGCGACCACCCGCCTGCGTACTCGTCTGAAGTCTACCCGCACCCGCTCACCTCCAGCCGTACCCGCTCACCTCCAGCCGCTCCCGCACCCTCTGCCAAGAGGCTGCGCACCCGCTCACCTCCAACCACGCACGCCCTCCTCAACCTGCAGCGCCCTCCTCCCGCGCCTGCAGAACCGCCAGCAACACCCGCTCTCCACGCGCAACAGCTTGCGCACCCGCCTAAAGCCACCCGCAGCACCTTTCCCGTGCCTGCAGAACCGCCAGCAGCACCCGCTCTCCACGCGCAACAGCTTGCGCACCAGCCTGAAGCCACCCGCAGCACCTTCCCCGCGCCTGCAGAACCGCCAGCAACACCCGCCCTTCACGCGCAACAGCTTGCGCACCCGCGCCCACTAGCCTGCAGCACCCTCCTCCCGCGCCAGAAGAACCGCCAGCAGCGCGCGGCAGTCCTCACCTCCAACAGGCCGCGCACGCTCACCGGCTGCAGCCTACTCCGCCGAAGCTCGTCCGACCGCCGCACGACACGTCGCCACCACCGCTTCGAAGCCCTCGGTCCAAGGGACTTCCTCCGAGCTTCCCGCGTCCGGCCATCCACTCCTCATCGCACAAGGCAAAAGGGAAACAATCCCCTATTTTGCTACAGTAACCTGCCAATTAAAAATTACATTTTCTGCCATTGTCACTTTTTAATCATATTTTATTGATTCTGCATTGCGAAAAATATCGTCTAGTTTCTCAGAATTACTATTTCAGCATTGTTTCTTGCTTAAACCTTAATCTGAAGGCAATTTTGGCTTGATTCTTGTCCAAACTAACTACGAACAAACATTTTTAACTGGTGCGAATTTTAATACGTCATTGCCTCCCTGTGGATACGACCCGCTCTTCTGCGAGTGGTTATTTCTTCTTAAATAATTGATTAGTCGATTTTTCCACCACATTAAACTGCAAACGACTTTAAAGCGAACAATCGACCAGTCAACAGGTAGCCATGGATGTTGGCGAGCTAATGATGCAACGTAATACCAAATGCTCGCCAGAAAATATGAAAGCGAAGAACCTCGTTGACTACCTTGGGAGGTCTAGGAATAATAAACGGAATATGAAAAGGGACCTCCCAAAACGGAATAAGTGGAGGATAACAAGGATCCTCCAGAGCAAGACGAGTTTTAAAAGATATACACATTATTAGTTCAAACCCTTGAATGGCGAGAGTACAAGTACAAGCATCAATCCACACTCGCCATTCTACCCGAGGATGTACTGGCCTGATATGTTCTCCAGAAAGAATGTACATGAGCAGAGATCTGAGCCAAGGGTCGGTTAGGGAGTATAAGGGTTGTTTGTAGTGTTGGAAGGTAATGGTTAAGTCCAATGATGGCTTAGTCGGTGTTAAGTCTAATTCCAACAATGATTCAGATTGTGTATATCCCTAACAGTTGTAGACAACTGCATATTACCCTGCCTAACATTAATGATCGGAGTCATATTTGAATCAAGGGTAGACTCCAAATTACAACTCTTTGGTGGCAGGGTCAAAATATCTGAATCATTATTATTAAGCTCATCCCCAAATTCATTTGGTTCACTCAAATATTTGTCGGGGTGTATGTGATTCATTAGGAGTTGGATCAGTATCCTCAATTATTTCCAAAGGATGACCAGTCTTAATATTTTGGAGCAAGCCTATATCATTGAATTCATTATTGTTCTCGGGGTATAAATCCTCAATTGACGTGTTTAGTCCCCGAGAGTCTCCCATAGACTTCTCATTATTTTGTTTGTCCTCCTTTAATATCAACTCCTATTTTGATGAAGGATGACTCTCAAAAGAAAGGAGGAATCTGGATTTAATCATATTATTTCTATCCTCTGGAGGTAAATCCTCAAATGATAAATAATTCCCTTGTGATTCACTCCAGATTTTCAGTCAAGGTTCCTCTATTGGGGCATCCTCATTTTCTGAATTAGACTCTTCATATCCCTGAGACCAAAATTGATCTAATTCATCCTCCATTCCGTTAGGGTCACCTTCATTGGGTGCATTTAAATCCTCAGGATACTGAATGATAGGTGTTGATTCCCTAAGTGGAGGTTCAGGAGTAGGCTCACTAAGGGTAGAATGAAATTCCACCAAATAATCAATAGGGGAAGTGATAGAAACAATACAACCTTAACCTGGTTTGGTAGGGGTAAAGAGAATACTGTCATTGGGGTCAAGGTCCTCAAGAGGTACCATCTTCCCTTGCTTTTGACTCCAATATAGTTCAGGTGGATAATCACTATGATCGTTATCCTCTAGTCGCCGTGTCTCATTGGGAGAGTCTAAGTGATAGCTACATAAAATTGGATCCCTATTGTCATTAGGTTCCTCAGAATTATTTTCATGATCATGTAGGGATCAAAATTATTGGGAAGCATGTAGTTAAGTTGTCTTATTTCTTCATTTAGCTGTTGACTATTCCTCAACATCTCTCCCATTGATTCTATCATTTCCTTTTGTTGTTTTTGCATTTCTATCATAAAAGAGGAGAGGCTACTATTATCAGGTTGGGGAGGATAGTCAATTTCAGGCTCTGGTTGCCTAGGGGTATCGGTCCAACCTCGATATGGAAAATCATGAAGGGTGGGAGGGTTGGGTGTTTGCATGGAAGTAGGGATTTCAAGGTTGGGAAATCCCGCTCCTAGGCTCTGCTCAAAAGTGGGAGTTATTAAGCCAGTACTCCCAGCATAAGAATAAGAATGATCCCATGAATTGTCAATGTACCCATCAAAGGATGGATACGCTTGGGGCATGGGATCCTAATTAAAAGATGGGAAGTATTGACTCTGATAATCTAACTGATAGGAGTAAGGGTAATCCATTTCTTTAAGCAAAATAATTTTAACTCTCTTAGGATTTAGCAAAATTCATAATACAAGCAAAAACTTCCTAGAGAGTTCTACTGTCAAAGCAAATGCAAACTCAGTGGGATCTTGTTTTTAGTAGATTGTAGGTCTTAGAATTAAATGTTCAATTGGTGGCCAAACAAGTTTTGCAAAAAAAAAAAATTACGCTTCCTAGGCTAACCTTCGCTGGTGCCTATAACCTACTCGTAAGGGATGGAAGTCTCGAATCGAGCCCACACACGAGGAACTAAAGTAACTTGGTGGATAGCCTTATTGATTTCCAACTAACTTCCCTTGTGGTGCAAAAGAGGAGAGGTAGAAATTTATCTAGTGACCTTATGTGTGAGGTGCACAGTGTCTCAGGTGTGCAAATATACGATCATGTTTTTATTTTTGAAATTTCGCAAACAAGATTCTTTTGTACATAATTTTCGGTCACAGATTTTAAAATCCAACCTCTTAGCAGTCCCAATTTTTAAAGTGACCACTGAATTAATTTGATTCAAGCACTTTAGTGGTCTTAGATTTAGGTTCAATGCTTATACATGACAGGTAATTGATGCTCAAGAGAAGACGTACCTTACTCCAGCTTTCTTCGTGCAATAATCAATGCAATGCAATAAAAATAAACCAGATGCTGCTCATTCAGTCCTAGATGGTCATCCTATAGATATGCAGCTTCTAGCAGGCAGTTCGATTTTTTTTTTAATAATAAACAAACAGACCTAATCTAACTAACTAACCGAAATTTAGTTCAAATAGTAAATAATCCTATAATCTACATAAATGGGAACACGCTCCCGAAAATAAGCTCCTGCATACAAGAGCGATAAGAAATAAAGTGGCATTGGGAACACGTTCCCAAAAATACCCGACAAGGATCCAAAAGACAGTAATTAAATTCTAATGTCTATCTAAACTAAATCTAACTAACATCTACTGACTAAATCAGAAATAAGCTTCTTCGTAAGCCTATGCGTGTGGGATCAAGGCTCACCTGTTCCTGTTGCCGTCCTCCAGGTGGCGTCAAGGTCCACCAAAAAGATCATCTCTGTCGTGCACGTCGTTCAGGGTCAATGTCGTCGCTTTACTGTGCCTGTCACCATGTCAGATTCCTCGCACAATAACAAAAATGATCAGATGATTGCGCAACTCAGAATATTCAAAAAATAATAATAACGTGAATTTATTGCATCTGTGGCCTCCCCGGCAACGGCGCCAATTTGACGAGTTGATTTTCCGCTATGCATTGTAGTATTTAAGTGGTGGAAAAAGCGACTAATCAACAATAAAAATAACCACTCATAGAAGAGCAGGTCGTGTCCACAGGGAGGCAATTATGCAATAAACTCTCGATTATTTCGTATTCTTTCGGTTAAGTGCGAAATCCCTAGTCAAATTCGACATAAAATGAGATGGAAAGAAGATTCACAATAACTCAAAAATATAAGGGTATATCTGCAATTTTCCCTCACCGAAATATTCAATAAATATATAATGATTTTATGTAATTTTCAATTGACATATACTAGAGAAAATGGTGCACGTGTTAATCCCAAAACCAATCTTGAAACAGGTGAATAACAATAGCGTGTAATTATCAGAAAGTATGAGTGTGCATTCGCAATTTTGCCATAATAAAATAATAATAAGTCAAAAATTAATTTCTGGTGGCAATGGCATTAGATGTAATTTTTAATTGCAGAGAAAACAGAGCTTTCACTCTCTCTCCTCCTCACGAGAGAGAGAGAGCACCGGCGACGGAGCTGCTATGAGGGAAGGTTGACCGATGCGTGGGGATCACGATGATGGTGACAAAATGGCGCGAGGTGGCCGGTAGCGGTCGGCAGGCGGAGGAGGGCCGCCAGTCTATTGGAGGAGGCTGCCTCTGCTGTGAAGGCGCTGCGGCGAGGTGGACAGGTGCTGGCGCCTGCAGGAGATGCAGCGCTTGCGGTGCTGGAAAGCGACGTGCGGAGGTGTGTGCGGCCTAACAGGGGCACACAAGGTGGAGTGGCGTGAGCGCTAGAGTGCCTGCGGGCATGGCTGGAGGGTGAAGGCGGGCGGACGCCTACAGGTGCCTGTAGGGGTGCGGGTGAGGTGAGGTGGGTTCCTGCAGGCTTGGCAAGGGAGCGGGTGAGGCGAGGCGGGTGGGGCGGTGTGCCTAAAGGCGGGCGCTGGTGGGAGGAAAAGCACCTACAGGCGCCTGCAGGGGTGCGGGTGAGGTGAGGTGGGTGCCTGCAGGCTTGGCAGGGGCACGGGTGAGGCGGGCGGGTGGGGCGGTGCGCCTGAAGGCGGGCGCTGGTGGCAGGCAAAGCGCCTACGGGCGCTGCAGAAAGGCACGCGCCTGCCGGCATAGGTGGCGAGGGCAGAGCGGCTGCTGGCGTTGGAGAGGGGTGCGCGCCTGCAGGAGCGAGTGGCGAGGCAGAGTGGCTGCTTGGTGCAGGCTGGTGGATGGCACTGGAAAGGGGGCACGGTGATGGTGTGGCTTGCAAGGGCAAGCGCAGCGCCTGGTGGTGCTGGTGGCGAGGCAGGTCTGCAGAGGGGAGGGTGTGCTGCAAGGAGGCGTTGTGTGGGTGCGATGCCTGTGGTTGGAGAGGCGGCTAGAGATGGGCGCGCGCCTGTAGGCACGCAAGGTGGAGAAGGAGCGGGCACAGGCTGAAGGGCGAGATGGGGTGCACAGTGACGCAGTGGAGCAGTTGCCCGCAGGGGGGAAGATGCAGATCCTCCTCTCCTGTGCTCCTCCTCCTCTTAACTCCTCTCTTCCGCGCAACCCAGGATTTTCAAAATCCCCTCCTAATTTTAGTCGGCGGCTGTTTGCACTTGTTGAGGGTGGCCGGAGGAAGGGGAAAAGATATATGCCGCCGGTTGTTTGTTGAGGAAATTTACTCCCCAACTCCTTGTTCTTTCTAAATATCATTCCTACACATATAAACAACAAAATCATTATATATTAAGTTATAGAATGTTATAAACTTAAATCATGATGCATGCAAATATTCTATAACTTAATGTAGTTATTAACAAACCTAAAATGTAAGATTAAAGTTACTTAGGCGTAATACAAGTCCATTAAAATGGATTCATCAACAAGTGTGCCAAATGTTTGTCCATTTTTGAGATGGGCTTAACCTCCATCCATAGGATCGACCTTCCTCCGATGTTAAATACGGACAGACAATCCTCATCATTACCATTTAATTCTCCTTCATAATTTCGTTCAAGACGATTAAATCTATTGTCTATTTCATCTATTGTCTATTTCATTCATTCATTCATCTACAATGTCTTTAAAGAACGAGAAAATCCTTTGCCTCTACTCTCCGGTAAGACTGTATATAACTTCTAGAAAGTGAGACCCTCCTTCTTCAACATGCAAGTCAGGACGAATAACCAAAATTTTCATATCATTCCTTACTTTAACTGTATCCTTCGGATTTTCTGTTAAGTTTAATACATCAAGAATGTTGTCCATTACATTTTTTTCGATATACATAACATATAAATTGTGTTGCACTGTCAAATCCTTCCAGTATGGAAGCTCCATAAAAAATATGTTTTTCTTCCTAAACCCTGAGTGTCGCAAGGAAGCCAAGTCATTCTTGAAAAAATGACCCAAATGTATTTCTCTGAGCTGTTGCAATGTCTCCATAATTTTCATATCCGATAGCCTAATAGAATTTATAGCGAGTTTATTCTTCGGATTCCTCGACGAATACCGACATGCTTTACCATCAAATCTGTCCTTGAATTATGACGTTCGCCATCTATGTTCAATGGGCAAAAACCTGCAGTGCCCTAAGTAACAAAACTTCTTGCTTTCAGGCAATCTCAGGTGATGAGTATCATCCATACAGATTGGACAGGCGAACTTCCCCTTCGTACTCCATCCTAACAAATTCGCATATGCTGGAAAGTCATGATTGTCCACAATAATGCTGTGTGCAATTGGAAGAATTATTTCTCATGTCCGTCATATATTTGAACACCACTATACCACAACACTTTCAGTTCATCAATCATTAGCTGGAGATAAACATCCATTGAATTTCCTAATTTCTTGGGTCCTGGGATAAGGAGTGTCAACATCATAAATGAAGATCGCATGCATAGCCATGAGGGTAAGTTGTAAGTTACCATGACCACCAGCCATATGGAATATGATGGATACACGCTCTTGAATGGATTGAATCCATCTCTTGCAAGACGTAGTCTCACATTCCTTGCCTCCTCTACGAATAATGTGTGATTCTCATTAAATTTGTTCCACTCATCAAAATCTGTTGGATGACGGATGCATCCATCTTTCAATTTATTATCTTGATGCCACGACATCAGTTTTGCTGTTTTATCTAAAATGAATAGACGTTGTAGCCTAGGAATCAATGGAAAATAACGGAGAACCTTCTCTAGTTGTTTCTTCCTGCCAGTGTTTGTTGACTTACCTACCTTATATCTCTCCTCACCACATTCAGGACAATTAGTCAACCCTGAGTACTCATTTTTGTATAAGACGCAGTCATTACGACAAGCATCAATCTTCTCGCATTTCAATCCGAGTTCACGTATCTGCTTCTTCACATCATACCATGACTTAGGATATCTAGCAAGATTATTCAATAGATCTCTAATGAATTCCAGAACCTCAGACATTAATTTCGTTGTGGCTCTATTCATCACTTTCATCTGAAATAATTTCAGAAGGAATGACAACTTCAAGATTGACGTTATTCTAGGAGCAATTGGATCCTCTACTGCCTTGACTATATTATACAACTCATTACAATCTCGTAATACCTCATCATCATCTGCATCCTCATGGTCTACTGCTCTCATATCATGTAACATTTCATCCAATTCATCTCGTTGATTATCATCACTTCCTTGAAAGGCTTCAATTGTCTCATTCCTAACTTCTCTCATTTGTTCACCATGAGTTGTCCAATTTACGTACTGTTGCCACCAACCATTACATATTACATGCTCCAAAACTGTGTCTCGGTCATAGAAAATTCCATTCAAACACTGTCTACATGGACATAAAATCAGCTGAAGGAATTCACCTCATCTAAATGTCTTCCTATCATCATGAAATGCCTACTCCTGAAACAAAATCACTCCACTCTTGTAGTCGTGGTAATTCAAATTCCTCATACTAATCCATGACTTATCCATGATACTTATCCTAAATGTAAAAGACAACCACTCATAAGTTGGACTCGAATAAGATAAGAATGTGTATTTTTAGATCATTTATAAGTTAGACTCGAATAAAGAAGAAATGTGTATTTTAAAAAGATTTTCACTTGATATCCCATCCTTGAAGATTTGATCACAACATTACTTCTTACATGCAACTAATGTTTGAAGAAATTTCGGCAGCATTTCCCCACACTTCTCCAGTATACCCCCCAAGACTAACCTTAACAACATCCCCAATAGCCCCCACTAAAGGGCGCTTCGGGAACAGAGCTAAGATTAGTTGGTATACCGAAGAAGAGCGAGAAAATGCAATCGAAATTTCTCCAAATACAAGCTACATGTAAGAAGTAACCCTAAGTTATGATCAAATCTTCAAGAACCCCCCTTTGTTCAGAACTTCTTTGAACAAAGGACGATGACACTTATGACATGTTATAAAGACAACGCATCGTGCATATAAGTGAGGTATACACACTCTACGTATTGTCCGTATAACATGATCATAAGTCTCAACGGGTTAGTATTTTGACACAATTATATCCCTCCCACAACCTGTTGCCTAGGGGTTAGAATTCCTATTGTTTGTCATTACCGTGCATCTAAAGTTGTGCAAGTGTGTGTAACTACAAAGTTCTAATAAAAATTTCATAATCAAACATAAATATCAAATAATTCAAACAATTTGGTAACACAATTCAATGGCGATCAGGAGTGGTGATCAATTCAGATTGATTTGTTATCTTTAGACATTTGATTCAAACAAAATTTTCATTAATGATTGATAACCATTCTAGCTCAAATAGTTACTCATCAAATTAAATTCCAACAGCTCCTAAGATATGAATTCGTATTTCACCTTTGCACCGTCCCACACAAGCAACGACGACGACAACAGCACAAAGATAATAACTTGCTTCTACTCTCTACTTGATCCTCTTGGAGGCTATAGGCATGAAGATACAACTACAAAATCTCGCATCCAAAATATTACAATAAAAGACAATACCATCTTAAATCAACATAATACTGATTTGAGAAAGATCAATTGTATATGCATCAAAGACACTATCCATCAAAGACACAAAATTAAGGGAGTATATGCCATTGAAGCTTAAATCTAAGCACATCACCTTTTATTTCAAATTAAAAACAACATAAATTTTTAATTAAAAATTTAGCTTAATTCTTATTAGGGGAGGGGCCTACTGGTAGGGGGACAGTAGGTGGGGGTTGCAGGCAGGGGAAAGGGGAGCTGCGGCAGGGGGGAAGGGGGGACTATAGGTAAGGGGGAAGGGGGGTTGCGGCAAGGGAAAGGGACTCTGCAGGCAGGGGGAAGGGGGGCTATAGGCAGAGGGGAAGGCACGATGGCGAGGGGGGGGGGGGGAGGTTGGCCATGCAGGAGTGGAGGAGAGAAGGTGAGAGAGGCGACGAGGGCACGAGCAAGCAAGGAGGAGGGGAGGCGGCAAACGTGGTGGCAGAGATGCTGGTGGTGGCGATAGAGGTGGCAGAAGCAGGGGCATTAGATGGTAGCAGCAAGTACTGGTGGTGACCGCAAGGGGTGGGGTTGCTGCGGGTGGTGGTAGCAGAGGTGCTAGTGGTGGTGGCAGGTGGTCGCTGGTGATGGTGGTGCTACTGGTGGCCAAGGGAGAGGGGTCTTTAGGCCGGTGACAAGGGGGAGGGGAAGGAGGCGAGCGAAGGAGGAAGAAGAGGAGGAGGAAGGCTACCTGCAGTGAGGTCTGTCACGAAGGAGGAGGGGTGTTGTTGGTGCTAGGGGTCGCGAAGGAGTTGAGGCAGAGGAGCCGCAGCGAGGGTCGCGGAGGAGGAGCCGAGGCGGAGGAGGTTGCGCAGGTGCAGGAGGGAGCACTCAAGAGGAAGAAAGTGATTTGGGAGGAAGGGGGAGGGAGTCGGGGTAGGGCTAGGGATTTTAGTTGCCTTTCTCGACCATTCCTAAGAAATGGTCGAGGATGGGCTTTGAAAATTTACCTCTTCCCAATGGCGGAGCCGCTTCAGATTTGGGATGAAGGGGGAGGGAGTCGGGTCTGAGTTAGGGATTTAAGTCAACATTCTCGACCATTCCTAATAAACGATTGGTGATACTCTTAGTACCGACTATTAATAACGGTTGGGAATAACTCCTTTTCCGACCGTTAAGGTCGAACGGTTGACGATAAACTTTGAAAATTTGCCTGCCCACGCCCACGGGTTATGAAAATATTATCATCGGCCGTTAATATGGAAACAGTCGAGTATATTATTATTGTTGACCGTTATAAATGGTCGACAATGGTGTCAACTAGACTTCTTAATTTTACTTCACCTTCTTGACCGTTTCTAACGGTTGAGAATGGTCTCAACCTCCTCGACTATTTTCCAAATGGCAAAGTTAATGACCAAACTTTTGGCAACTGTTCCTATTAAAATGGTTGAGAATAATATTATTGCCGACCGTTACTTGAACGGTCGAAAATATCCGTCGCGAACAGTGCTTTTTCTACTAGTGGTTGCTAAGAAGGCAACACTGGTAGGTTTTGATGGGCCTAATTTTGATAATTAGGTCTTTGATTGTGATCATCGTAAGATAAATTTGGGTGGTTTCTCCATCCAAGATTATAGGTGTAAGAATATGGGTTAGATCTTGAATCATTTTCTTGATAGAGTAAAGATTAAAAGGATTCATCATGTTTTCCTCATCAAAAAGTGGGGAAAGAGTAAGGAAAGATGGGACAAAGGTCCCTCGGGTTGGAGTAGGAGTATGGTAAAAACCCAATGCAGATGAATCTCATAAATCTAGTTTATCCACAAATTCCCTCCCTACGGGAATTTGAGAAACAATTTAAGGTGTTGAAATCATAGCAAGTAGAGGTGATAGATTTTTCATTGGGTAGTGAACCTCATCAAGATGTTTAGCTATGATATCGACCTTATCCAGTTTCTCCGCAATAATCTCAAGATCTTGTGAACTGCATTGATTCATGTTCTCACAGGTGCCTTCATATTTGTGTTTCCTCT
This sequence comes from Thalassia testudinum, assembly GCA_037157565.1. NCBI lineage: Eukaryota > Viridiplantae > Streptophyta > Magnoliopsida > Alismatales > Hydrocharitaceae > Thalassia > Thalassia testudinum. The sequence goes on along the minus strand of JAZHRO010000072.1, from coordinate 22,010,470 downwards.
GCTAAACTGGAATGTGGAGGTATTATTGATGGAGTTCTCCACCATTCCCTCGAAGAGTTCATGAGCGGATTCCTCATCTCAATTCAGAAGGTTGCCTTCACAGGACGCGTCCCCAAGATTCCGCATGCTCTCGTGTAAACCGTAATAGAAGATGTGCATGAGTTGCCAACGTGGAATATCATGGTATGGGAATTTCCTAAGAAGATTGTGAAAGCGTTCCCATGATTCGTGTATAGGATCTCCTTGATTCTGAGTAAAAGTCGTAATGGCTCGCCTAAGTGCATCGGTTCAACCTAGAGGGAAGAATTTCTTTAAAAAGGTAGATTTCAATTTAGCCCAAGATGTAATAGGTTGTATGATTGTACACACCAATGGGCAGCTTTGTCCTTTAAACTAAAGGAGAACTTCTTCACTAGGATTTCCTGGTTCTGATTCCGTAAACCCAAAGTCTGTGACAGATTCTTAAGATCTTCAATGTGTTGAAATGGATCCTCGATGCTATGCCATGATAGTGAGGGATTAGACTAATGATATTTGGCTTTAATTCTGAGTCATTTTCCCCTACGAGAATCCTAACGTTCGACTCCACTTGGACATTAGATGGATTGTAGTAGTCTTTACGATGTGGCCTAAGTTGTAACGACCCGGTTCCCGAGTCCCTACGAGACACGAGAACCGGACCGACTCGACTAATCCCAAGACCCAGTCGTCCAACGAGGAAGTAACCAAAAGACAGTAAAATAAACCACATTCAGCATGAATATAACTAACAGTAAGAAAGTACAGCAGTAAGGAAAGAAACTACTACAGTAGGCACCACCACAACAGTAAAACAACATTTATCATATAACAAAACTGCAGGTAAAGAAGGTACAGCGGAAACAGAAACTACTCACTAGAACAGAAACAAAAAGGGGGTACAAAGCTGTGGTAACTCTACTGGACCCTACTCGGCCCAGCGTCCTCTGCAGCCGCCGACCCTGGCTGCTCAACACCTGGTCCTGAAAAAGGTAACGAGTGTAACACGTCAGCAAAACGCTGAGTAGAGTGGCAAACTAACTAAAGGCAACAGTAGAGTGTACAGTAACTGTTATGTTCTATTACTTCCTTTATTTACATCTTTCAATTTTTCTCACTATTTCATTTACTTCTCAGATCCTTTACTTGATCTCGGATGTCCTCGTGGGACGATCTTGATTGCAGTCTTTTCCAAAGGTAGAAGTAGCACGTGGTGCTCTCCTGGCCGGGAGAGTCCCCCGTGGTGATCCTACCCTCAGTCAACCACCCCAAGGTCACTGACAGACGTAACGGTGACTACGGCACGCGCGATAAACGCACAGGTAGCTAGCCCGCACTGGCACGCGGTCAGTCGTTTCCGTTAACGGGTGCGCCCAAAGCACAGCACGGAACCAGGGCAGAGCCCTCTCAGTAACAGGGGTCCAACCCCTCCACAGTAACCAAACCGGGGCCTTGCCCCTCCACAGTCCGCGCACCCTCGCCTGACTACCCTGGTTTGCCCTAGTGGGCCTAACAAGTCGGTGAAGGAGGCTAGCAGAACCCCGGGGCCCATGGGGTAGCTAGTGCTCTCCTAACACTACTAGCTCTCCTCGGTACTACGTACACGAGGGCCAACAAGTCGGTACAGAGCGGCCAAGCCTAACCCCGGGTCTCTGGGGCGGCTGGCCCCACTCTGCACTAAAACAGGTACAGGTACTTCCCTTGGTACTGCGTACCCAAGAGACAGTACAAGCTACATCTCAGTCCCATTCCTTTTCTTTCCAGGAGTTCCACTCCTAATTCCCCGTAGGGTTCCAGCTCTTTATCTCAGAACATCATATGTTTCACTTTCCAGATTCACGTTCTCAAATTCCATGATCTCAAACATGATTCTTTATGCATAACAGGCAGCTGTTAATTCAATTTACAGGCAGCTTTATATATATTCCTTTCCATTTTTCCAAGACTGCAGTAATATACATTCCACTAGTTTTTCCATCCTAGGATTCATGCCATATCCTAGGATCTATCATACAATCTAGTTTTCCGGCCCTAGGATTCATGCAACACCTAGGAGCTATCATTCCATATATTTCTCATTCCTAGGATTCATGCAATGCCCTAGGTTCTAGTTATGGTTCCATACTTTAACAGATTTTATTAATACTTAAAGCCACTCTACCAGGTACAACGGGAGTAATGGGGGCGTGATCGGGAATCCCGCGTGCCTCCGCGACTCTCAAGACTGCAACCGAACGAGGTCCTATCATAAGGATCAAACACAAGGAGTGTCTCAAAACAGTGTATAGCTACTGTAGGCGGGTAGAGGAATAAATTCTGAAACGAACGCAACTTGAATCGCGGAAAACGGAGCCCAAACGGGCCCTAAACGGGTCGAGAAAGACGATACTGTGCAAAATCAGACGTCTGGAACTCCCTCCAGACGTCTTAAACGGTGGATCAGAGAATTACCTGCTCAGCGTGGTTTCCCAGACGTCCAGAAGTCTGCAGGGACGTCTCTCCTAGATCCCAGACGTCCGATGGTCACTTTGGACGTCTGGAGGTCACTCCCGCCGTCTGGTACAACTTCCAGACGTCTGATTCGCAAAGGATGACGAATCAGAACACCTGCGCACAGCCAACCCTCCTCCCTCAGTACGGTCAGTCGACAAAAAGAAGAAGAAAGCGGAAACTCACCTTTCAGACGTCTGTATGATCTCACAGACGTCGACCTTGCCGTCTGGATATCAATCCAGACGTCTGATTCTGGAAATTTTTCCAGAATCAGAACCTTGCTCGGCCTCCGCTCGCGACGCCGCCCGCGTCGCACCTCGCGCGTCCGCAGCTCCGCCCGCAGCAGGTCCCTCTCCGCGGCGCTCTGCGCCCCCCTGCGCCCTCCGCCGGCCGGCCAAGCCGCTCCCGGCGAGCTCGCCCTCACGGCAGAGCCCCGCCCTCGCACGCCGCAGCTCCTCCGCGCCTACTGCGGCTGCCGCTGCCGCTGCGCCCTCGCGTCCGCTCGCTCTCGCGCACAGGCAGGAGAAGGAGGAAGATGGTGGAGACGGGAGGGGAGGCGCGCCCCCCCCTTTTAACGCCGCGCGGAGAGGAGAGAGAAGGCGGTCGCAGTCGCCTGCAGCCGCAGAGAAAGAGGCAGGATCGCAGGTCTGCGCGCACAGGCACGCAGACGAATATCCCGTGCGAGCATAACTGTTCGCCAGACGTCTGTAAACTATCCCGGACGTCTGGTCAGACGTCTGGATGTGATCCCAGACGTCTTTACAGACGTCTGGGCCACCTCCCAGACGTCTTAAAAGACGTCTGGGGCACACGCTCGTTACAATATAACAAACTCAAAGGAAGTTTCGTCCCCGAAACTTGCGCCAACTAGGGTGCGGGAAGAAGGTGTCCAAATAACCATAACAAACTCAAAGAGGACCGAAGCCGGTCCGAAAAGACGTACCCGCGAAAAGCTCCGGGTACCGCTCCCGCATTGCCGCCTCAGGCTCCCAGGTAGCCTCCTCGTACCGCTGGCTCCTCCACAAAACCTTTACCAGGGGTACTTGCTTTCGTCTCAACCTGCGGACGGCTCGGTCTAGGATCTGCACTGGCCGCTCGGGGTAGGTCAGGTCGTCGCTCACCTCGACGCTCTCGTGACTCAGTACGTGGCTGGGATCGGCTACGTACTACCTGAGGTTGGACACGTGGAACACGTCGTGCACACCAGAAAGCTGCGGGGGAAGGGCAAGTCTGTAAGCAACGGGTCCAACCCGCTCCAGGACCTCGAAGGGCCCCACAAACCTCGGCGCGAGCTTCCCTCTCACCCCAAACCGCTGTAAGCCCTTCATGGGCGAAACACGAAGAAAGACGTGGTCCCCAACCTCGAACTGCACCTCTCTGCGTCTGCGATCTGCGTAGCTCTTCTGTCTGCTCCTGATAGTGCGGAGTCGTCTATGGATCTGCTCAACTACCTCCTGACTCTGCCGGATCAACCTGGGGCCAACCTCCCACTTGGTCCCCACCTCAACCCAACTCAAGGGTGCCGTGCATTTCCGTCCGTACAGAGCCTCGTAGGGAGCCATGCCGATGCTCGAGTGATAACTGTTGTTGTATGCAAACTCCGCCAGGGGCAGGTGCTCCTCCCAAGAGCCCCTCCAGTCTAGTACACAGGCACGCAAAAGATCCTCAAGTGTCTGTATCGTGCGTTCCGACTGTCCGTCCGTCTGGGGGTGGTAAGCCGTGCTAAACCTCAACCTCGTCCCCAAAGCCTGCTGAAACTCAGCCCAAAACTGGGACGTAAAGCAGGTATCCCGGTCGGATACGATCTCCCGCGGAACTCCGTGTAGTCACACCACATCACGGATATACCTCTCTGCCAACTGTGCTGGTCCCAAAGTGACTCGGATCGGCAAGAATCGTGCCGTCTTCGTCAATCTATCCACTATTACCCAGACTGCGTCGTGTCCTCGCTGGGTAACAGGTAAGCCCACCACCAAGTCCATGGTGATGCTCTCCCACTTCCACTCTGGCACTGGAAGCGGCTGAAGCGGCCCTGCAGGCCTCTGATGCTCGGCTTTCACCTGCTGGCACACTAAGCACTGCTGCACGAACTCACCCACATCCCGCTTCATCCCTCTCCACCAGAACTCGCGTCTCAAGTCATGGTACATTTTCGTGTTTCCGGGATGTATGGTGAATCTGGAACCGTGTGCCTCAGTCAGGAGCTCTCTCAACAGCTCCTCATCTCTGGGGACGCACAGCCGTCCCCTCAAACGTAACACCTGGTCTGTGAAAGAGAAGTCCCCTGGGTCCCCTGACAGTACTCTGTCGCGCAAAGACTGCAAGTACGGATCGGCCATCTGTCCCGTGATGATGCGGTCTATCAACTCTGGCCTGGTCTGCCGTGTCACCGTCACTGCCCCACAGTACCCTCGTAACTCTAGAGGTCGCCAACTGCCCACCTCCTCCAAAAGGCTCCAACTCTGTAACTGTAGACTGGCCAAGCGTGCGGGCGCCTTACGGCTCAAGGCGTCAGCCACCACATTGGCCTTTCCCGGGTGGTAGGAGATGCTGCAGTCGTAGTCCTTCAGGAGCTCCAACCAACGTCTCTGTCTCATGTTGAGCTCCTTCTGGTCAAAAAGATATCTGAGGCTCTTGTGATCTGTAAAAATCTCGAAGGTCTCACCGTACAAGTAGTGCCTCCATGTCTTCAGCGTGAAGACAACAGCTGCCAACTCTAGGTCGTGGGTAGGGTAGGTATGCTCATGGGGCTTCAGTTGCCGCGAAGCGTAAGCGACCACGTGACCCCTCTGCATGAGCACCCCTCCTAACCCCTGCAAGGAAGCGTCCGTGTACACAACGAACCTGCCACTACTGTCAGGGATGGTGAGCACGGGAGTCGAGGTCAACCACTCCTTCAGCTCCAGAAAACACGCCTCACAGGCGTCTGTCCAAGCGAAAGGCACATCCTTCCGAGTCAACTGTGTCATAGGACGTGCAATCTGCGAAAACCCTCTGATGAACCGTCTGTAGTAACCTGCCAGTCCCAGGAAACTGCGAATCTCAGTGACTGAACGTGGTCTCTCCCACCTGAGCACTGCCTCGACCTTGGCGGGATCCACCGCCAGGCCGTCTCCAGAGATTACATGACCCAAAAAGGTCACCTCCCTTAACCATAACTCGCACTTGCTGTATTGGCGTACAGCCTGCGTCGTCTCAGAGTGTCCAGAACCATCCGCAAGTGCTGTCCGTGCTGCGTCCGATCTCTAGAATAGATGAGTACATCATCTATGAAAACCACCACAAACTGGTCCAAGTATGGTCTGAACACCCGGTTCATCAGGCCCATGAAAGCAGCGGGGGCATTGGTCAGCCCAAACGGCATGACCAAAAACTCGTAGTGTCTGTACCGGGTGCGGAAAGCTGTCTTGGAGACATCGGTCTCCCTGATCCTCAACTGGTGGTATCCAGACCTCAAGTCGATCTTGGAAAACACCGTGGCACCCCGCAACTGGTCAAACAAATCATCAATCCTCAGCAGCGGATATCTGTTCTTGATGGTGACCCTATTCAGCTGTCGGTAGTCCACACAAAGGCGTAGGGTCCCATCCTTCTTCTTCACAAACAGTACCGGGACTCCCCAGGGAGACGCACTGGGCCTCACGAAACCTTTCTCCAAAAGGTCCTGTAACTGAGACTTGAGCTCTCGCAGCTCAAGCGGTGCCATCCTGTATGGCGCGGTGGAGATGGGGCTGGTCCCTGGTACTAGTGAGATCTCAAACTCGATCTCACGCTCGGGCGGTAGTCCTGGTAACTCGTCTGGAAACACGTCGGGGTACTCTCTGACCACCGGAATGCTCTGGAAGTCTGCCACGGGGCTGTGCTCTGCCACCACAGAAGCTAAGAAGCCCTCACACCCCTGGCTCAAAAGTCTCGCCGCCCGAAATGCCGAAATGCACCTGAAACCTCCATCCACTGGCTGCCCGTGAAACTCGAAGGAAGGCAACTCCGGAATGGAGAAGACAATCTTTCTCTCAAAGCAGTCTACCAAGGCGTGGTAAGCGGACAGCCAATCCATCCCCAGAATCACTCCAAAGTCCTCCATCTGTATCATAATCAGGTCAGCTGGCAGGCTGTGTCCCCCGATGCTGACCCCGCAACCCGTGTACACCTCCTCAGCTACAAACAGCTGACCACTCGGACCTCTGATTACGAACGGATTCTCTAACAATGTATAATCCTGGTCCAAACTAACTGCGAAACTGGCTGCGACAAACGAGTGCGTAGCGCCGGAATCGAAAAGCGTGTAAACGAGTCTGCCAGAAACTGAAACCAAACCTGCTACCACGGATCCCGAAGCTCTGGCGTCCCTGTGTGTTAGGGCGTTGATACGCCCCTCAGCTCTAGGTGCGGACGAAGCAGCCACACTCTGCGTCGGACGGGTAGGTGCTGGCCGGTACCCTCCTCGCGACTGCGGTCCTCCTCCTCGCGCCTGGAAACCGCGGCCTCCTGCGCGCCCTCCAGTGCTCTGCGCGGGAAGTATCTGCTGACCTCCTGCCCTAGGTGGGCAGTCCCTCCTGACGTGGCCCGGCTGGCCACACTGGTAGCAGAGGGGAACCCGACTCCCGCCCTCAGTGAGTCCCTGCTGTCGCTAGGCGGGGGTCCGGTGCTGGCGACTGGCCCCTGTCGAGGGCCCCCAAAGGCCACTGATGGCCCTGCACGACGTGACGGCTCTCCTGCGGACGCCACGGGTCTCCGTTGAGTTCTCCTAACACGCCTGGTGTGGCGGCGGAAATCTCGTTCCACCACTAACTCCCCTGTCGTACGCTCGGAAGGGGGAGGGGGTGGCGACGTGGGTGGAAGCTGAAATTCTTCTCGAACCACCTCTCGAATCAGTTGGACGAGGTCCCGAGACGGTATACTCAGGAGAAGAGGAGGGGTAGTATGTATTCCAAGCCCGACATATCTGTCCCCCGGGCCCTGACCTCGGCCGCGCCTGCGGCCCACCCTCCTAGCTCCACGACGCGGCATCTCTTACAATGGAGACGCGAAACAAAATGAAAAGCTTCTAAACAGACGGTACCTAACAAAACTTCTAAGAGCTCATGTCAAGAGATATGTTGTGGTGGCTACTCTAGCTATAAACATGTGAATTGGTTATTTTCCAGTCAGTTGATTCACTTCTCGGGACGACCTTGCTCTGATACCATCTTGTAACGACCCGGTTCCCGAGTCCCTACGAGACACGAGAACCGGACCGACTCGACTAATCCCAAGACCCAGTCGTCCAACGAGGAAGTAACCAAAAGACAGTAAAATAAACCACATTCAGCATGAATATAACTAACAGTAAGAAAGTACAGCAGTAAGGAAAGAAACTACTACAGTAGGTACCACCACAACAGTAAAACAACATTTATCATATAACAAAACTGCAGGTAAAGAAGGTACAGCGGAAACAGAAACTACTCACTAGAACAGAAACAAAAAGGGGGTACAAAGCTGTGGTAACTCTACTGGACCCTACTCGGCCCAGCGTCCTCTGCAGCCGCCGACCCTGGCTGCTCAACACCTGGTCCTGAAAAAGGTAACGAGTGTAACACGTCAGCAAAACGCTGAGTAGAGTGGCAAACTAACTAAAGGCAACAGTAGAGTGTACAGTAGCTATTATGTTCTATTACTTCCTTTATTTACATCTTTCAATTTTTCTCACTATTTCATTTACTTCTCAGATCCTTTACTTGATCTCGGATGTCCTCGTGGGACGATCTTGATTGCAGTCTTTTCCAAAGGTAGAAGTAGCACGTGGTGCTCTCCTGGCCGGGAGAGTCCCCCGTGGTGATCCTACCCTCTGTCAACTACCCCAAGGTCACTGACAGACGTAACGGTGACTACGGCACGCGCGATAAACGCACAGGTAGCTAGCCCGCACTGGCACGCGGTCAGTCGTTTCCGTTAACGGGTGCGCCCAAAGCACAGCACGGAACCAGGGCAGAGCCCTCTCAGTAACAGGGGTCCAACCCCTCCACAGTAACCAAACCGGGGCCTTGCCCCTCCACAGTCCGCGCACCCTCGCCTGACTACCCTGGTTTGCCCTAGTGGGCCTAACAAGTCGGTGAAGGAGGCTAGCAGAACCCCGGGACCCGTGGGGTAGCTAGTGCTCTCCTAACACTACTAGCTCTCCTCGGTACTACGTACACGAGGGCCAACAAGTCGGTACAGAGCGGCCAAGCCTAACCCCGGGTCCCTGGGGCGGCTGGCCCCACTCTGCACTAAAACAGGTACGGGTACTTCCCTTGGTACTGCGTACCCAAGAGACAGTACAAGCTACATCTCAGTCCCATTCCTTTTCTTTCCAGGAGTTCCACTCCTAATTCCCCGTAGGGTTCCAGCTCTTTATCTCAGAACATCATATGTTTCACTTTCCAGATTCACGTTCTCAAATTCCATGATCTCAAACATGATTCTTTATGCATAACAGGCAGCTGTTAATTCAATTTACAGGCAGCTTTATATATATTCCTTTCCATTTTTCCAAGACTGCAGTAATATACATTCCACTAGTTTTTCCATCCTAGGATTCATGCCATATCCTAGGATCTATCATACAATCTAGTTTTCCGGCCCTAGGATTCATGCAACACCTAGGAGCTATCATTCCATATATTTCTCATTCCTAGGATTCATGCAATGCCCTAGGTTCTAGTTATGGTTCCATACTTTAACAGATTTTATTAATACTTAAAGCCACTCTACCAGGTACAACGGGAGTAATGGGGGCGTGATCGGGAATCCCGCGCGCCTCCGCGACTCTCAAGACTGCAACCGAACGAGGTCCTATCACAAGGATCAAACACAAGGAGTGTCTCAAAACAGTGTATAGCTACTGTAGGCGGGTAGAGGAATAAATTCTGAAACGAACGCAACTTGAATCGCGGAAAACGGAGCCCAAACGGGCCCTAAACGGGTCGAGAAAGACGATACTGTGCAAAATCAGACGTCTGGAACTCCCTCCAGACGTCTTAAACGGTGGATCAGAGAATTACCTGCTCAGCGTGGTTTCCCAGACGTCCAGATGTCTGCAGGGACGTCTCTCCTAGATCCCAGACGTCCGATGGTCACTTTGGACGTCTGGAGGTCACTCCCGCCGTCTGGTACAACTTCCAGACGTCTGATTCGCAAAGGATGACGAATCAGAACACCTGCGCACAGCCAACCCTCCTCCCTCAGTACGGTCAGTCGACAAAAAGAAGAAGAAAGCGGAAACTCACCTTTCAGACGTCTGTATGATCTCACAGACGTCGACCTTGCCGTCTGGATATCAATCCAGACGTCTGATTCTGGAAATTTTTCCAGAATCAGAACCTTGCTCGGCCTCCGCTCGCGACGCCGCCCGCATCGCACCTCGCGCGTCCGCTGCTCCGCCCGCAGCAGGTCCCTCTCCGCGGCGCTCTGCGCCCCCCTGCGCCCTCCGCCGGCCGGCCAAGCCGCTCCCGGCGAGCTCGCCCTCACAGCAGAGCCCCGCCCTCGCACGCCGCAGCTCCTCCGCGCCTACTGCGGCTGCCGCTGCCGCTGCGCCCTCGCGTCCGCTCGCTCTCGCGCACAGGCAGGAGAAGAAGGAGGAAGATGGTGGAGACGGGAGGGGAGGCGCGCCCCCCCTTTTAACGCCGCGCGGAGAGGAGAGAGAAGGCGGTCGCAGTCGCCTGCAGCCGCAGAGAAAGAGGCAGGATCGCAGGTCTGCGTGCACAGGCGCGCAGACGAATATCCCGTGCGAGCATAACTGTTCGCCAGACGTCTGTAAACTATCCCGGACGTCTGGTCAGACGTCTGGATGTGATCCCAGACGTCTTTACAGACGTCTGGGCCACCTCCCAGACGTCTTAAAAGACGTCTGGGGCACGCGCTCGTTACATAAGTGGAGGACAAGGACCGAGATCAAGACCCACCTCAGGTCAATGAACCTAGAGATTCTGGAGAGCAGTCGTTAGTAGATTAATCTGACAGTTCTACTTGAGCATCTACAGATTGTGGTTCAGGAGGTGCACATCACGACAACTGGTGAGTGGTTTTATGCCTCAACGAACTCTCTCAACCTTCGCTAGTGTCATCGCCTTCTCCGCCACTTACCACCATCCCTTCCATCTCCAATCTCAAATCAATCACCGCCATTGGGTCAGCAACCTCCAAGCGATCCTCATCGATGCTTCACAACAACATTAGGCGGCCGGATCCTCAACTCCGGCGAGCTCCACTACACCTTCAACGTGGCTTGCTAAGCAAGAGGAGGAGCTTAAGCTCCAAAAGCTAGCAGGGACCAGCTTGAAAGAAAAATTTTTTTGCAAGGACCAAATCACAAAGAAGCAGGGACTAAAACATGAGAAAATCAATTCTTCAAGGATTGATTTGTAATTTTACTTGAATTGATTTGAGATTTGTTTCTGAATGGGATTTTAGTGCAATAATTTATTCAAAATTACTATTACTTATTATTTAGTACTTAATCTCATTAACACTTAATTATTATATTTTATTGAACATTAAATAATTATTTATTCCTTACACTTGAGTTCGGATCTCATCTCTTAATTCATAGAACCAAGTGTAACTTTGAACTTGATTGATTTTTAAAAATTTAATTCCTAATACAAGTTCATCAAAATCAATTGTAAATAATTCATTAGTGATATTTACGTAATATTTTCTCCCAGTGAACGAACTCGAAATATTTTTTTTTTCAAGTAATATAAATTTTAAAAGTTGATTTGTGCAATTCAATTATACTACAATGCGCATTTTATCACATCTCATTTCATGCACGTCAATGATCCTCCAACCTCTCAACTTATTTACTCACTCCTAATACCTGCATTACCACAAAAGAGCATAATTAGACACATTTATTCAAAAAATATATGTAAACCCATAACAATGCATGTATGCCTATAATGTAATATTTACAACCTAAATGAATGATTTTCCCAAGAAGCTAACCTTAGATTAAGCATGATAGTAACATAAATTAAGATGTTATCACCTCTTATCGATATATCCCTTGGCACAGTACATTAACCCAATTGTTCTGAAGGACCCATTCAACTGTATTAGTGTATCCATGTGATCTGACACTAAGATCTGAATCACTAATCTACTGATTTAGCTCAAGTTAGTTTACTTGGGGCAAAAAACGCCAACACAATATTCTTAGGATTTCGATTCCCTAAGACTTCCATGACAAATAATTCTTTTCTTAGAACATCTCGAGGTTCAACTCTATTTTACTCACCTCTACAAAATCTCAAACATGTCTACTATTTGTAAACTAAGGTGGAAAAGGAGCATAAACATAGTCATTATTTTGAACATCTATAGATATATCCGAGAATTGATATTTGCTTGACTATTGTATATGAATCTTTTGAGTATATCTTCTAAGTATGATTAGCCTTTCTCCTATGTATAAAAGATGACACTGAGTAACTTGGGTGTCCAAAGATTATCCTTCAGGTTGACTAACATTACTTAGTGGAGTTTCCTTATGCTCCTAAATGGCAAGAGTTCGTCACTATTTTTTATAAAGTAAATATTTAAGAAACCCCTAAGCATAAAGTAACTTTGATGTTAATTTTACTCATATTTCTTGGACTTAATGCCGAGTCTTTGTTTCTCAATTATTTCAAAAGTTTCTCTATTTTTCTTCCAAAGTAATTTTTCGACCTATGCTCTTGATGTGCATGACAATAGTCATCTTTCCATGTTTCTTTCTTTATTCTTCCTCCGGTGAGACTAAAGTCTAACACTTTGTGAAATTAATTTCTTATAATTCCCAAAGTGAGATCGTGGTTAACTTTCCGAGAATTTATAATGCTCGAAGCATATCCAAGAAATAAAATCTCTCCGAGAATCCCATCTTTGAAAGACGTTATCTTTTGCCCAAAAAATTTCTTGCATATTCCGTACAAGCTTCAATTAGTAGAGTAAATAGTCATAACAATTAATGTTGATATCCTTCTTGGTATCCTTCTATATGTATACAATATTACTTTTACCTATTCTATGCATTAATTTTTCTATTATCTATTCTATATACGTGAGAATTGACATGAAAGGCAGTTAATTGTAAGAAAAACATGTCTACCACTCAATTGAATCTTCTAGCATATTAAATAATAAAGCATCCATATATAATTTACTAATGCACGCCTACAACTAAGACGCACTCATTTCCTCTCTACAACAGTATAAGGTTAAACTATCTTCCAACTTCAAACTTTCAGGGAATTGAGAAATTTCTTAAAATGAAGGCTTCATGAATAAATTAATCAGGTACCTTTTGAGATTCTAACCCATGTTGACTAAAGAATATGATACAAAGATATTTGGGAAGTAATTCCAAAAGCTTTACAAATAATTATTTTGATAAGAAAAATTGGTACTTCCCCCGTATACATAGTAACAATGGCATTCGTAGAGTAAATTTGCTTAAACAACAAACATTGGACAAAAAGTGTGCAGCACCGTTGGAAGGGAGAACAAGCCTACTTCCTAACTTCTGGTTCTCAACTCTAGACTTCGCCAATCTCAAGCATAACCGGAAGGAATTCATGGAAAAAGTTACAAATTAGCAATAACAAATTAGTGTCAAAAGGAGTCCACATTTTTTAAGTTTTTCCACCTGCTCCGCTCCTTCGACGTAGAAAGAAAGATGTTGAAAGCCCTTTGGTTCCGATTGGCCGTACAGGTCAATCGAACTAGACTCACTCCCCTCCTCCTCGGATCGTTCCTCTCAACAGTGCAAGCCTTCCCTTTGACATGCAGGGGTGGCAGTTGCTCGTTAAGGTCATATGAGGTCATGGTGCAGCGTCGGCGACAGCGTTCCGAGAGACTGCATGGCGGTCAATCAATCGATGCACGATGTTGACTGCTTAATGCGACATGGGTCGAACACTCGACACGTGGGGATCATAACGCCACAAGGCACTAAGATGCTCTACGCATTGCTCGATCGACAATGGGACACCGTGACCAAGTGGTGGACTAGCCATGTCAGCATGCGATCTACTCAATAGTGTAGCATCTCATGCGGTTGGTGGCTGCTGTTGGTGGTAGCTGTGGGTGCTCGAAAGCTCGGTAGCACCACAAGTGGTTTGATCATTTTTGATGTTGTTGGGTTGGTTTAATTAGTTGGGAGTTTTAAGTCCTTTTTTTTCTTTTTTTAGTATAATTTAAATTTTGTTGACACCATATGGAACCCTAGACTTAAACAATTGAATTTCTGACTTTTGTCAGTGGTTGAATTCGACCTTCGAGTCGATAAATTTTAGCTTATTTGTAGTGTGATCTTCAAGATTTTTCTCATTGATGCTTTACCGTTTCTACGAGCGTAGAATCACCCTTTTTAGGAGGTCGTCTGATTCCCAATTGGAGACACTTCATTATCTTTCTCCTTTTATTTCTTATCTATAATTTTCTAAATTTTAATTTTTCCATATTTCTACGGAACATAACCTTACCCTCTCCAAAGGGTTAAACTTTTCTCCTTCTCTCCCTTCTCTCATGGGATACATCCTTATGGGGATACTTCCCTTTCTTAATGGAATATATTTCCTTAAAATAAAAAAAAAAGTTGATGAGCGGGAAGACGAAAAAAAAAAAAAATCTGCAGACCTTTTATTCGTCATTTAAGCTATGTCCAAAAACAAATACGTATCTAAATTGAGACGAATAGTTCTCATTGTCGAAATTGCTTGTTGGATGCCTGAACATGGTGTTTGTTTATTTAGTATTTCAATTCTCTTAGACGGAGCTCCATAACGACAATACCAATAATAAAGGCTAAAACAATAATAATAATAATAATAATAATAATAATAATGATGATGATGATGATGATGATGATGCAGCAACAACTCGACAATCATAATTCAATAACTACTGTTTTCTACCATTTGTAAAGAAGAAATGAAATAAAATTTAAAACGTCTAAATCAGGTGGGGTGAGGTAGAGCCGCAGAAAGGATACGTGTTACGGGCAGTGTGTGCGTCCTTTACCTCTTCCTACAGCTGTGACCTCACCTAACGAAGTTGTGGGCGTCTGCTCCCTTATCTTTCTGCCCTAAACCATTATGAAATATTTCAAAAGCATATATCATGTGAGAGAGAGGAGTCCCCACAAGTTAACAGCACTACGTCTCCATTGTTTTATCGTCATATTAATCCCCCCCGTTCTCAACCCCCTTATCTCTCTCTCTCTCTCTCTCTCTCTCTCTCTTCACCCATCGTCATCCTCATCATCTCCCCTGTACTCTTCCCCCCTCCCATCTCCTGTCACCAGATCCCTCTCTCATCAGACCCTCCACCCCCTTAATTCTCAACCTGTAATTGCTACTCCTCCTCCTGCACTTCTGATCTAGGGTTTAATTGTTCTTCTCCTTCTACTACTACTACCAACCAACACCACTACCGCCTTGTTAATCTCGGTGCACCTTGTTTACTTACCCTACTTGCCTTTGGGTCCTCACCATTTCTACGTCTCCTACTCAATTCCATCCACCTATACTACTGGCCTTCTACACAATACTCAATTGAATTGGCAATTGCCGGTCAATTCCGCAGCAGAGTTATGCAGAAGGGAGGTTCCCAGTATGGGGTTCCTCCACCGGAAATGGCTACGTTCGGCACCGCAAGCGTTGCCCGACCGCCGATGGTTGTGAACATTCAGACAGCTGACGCGTCGTCCCCCCGGCAGTCGAACTTCGAGGAACTGGCCACCACGGTGACCGGGAGTTACCCTGAGGAGGACCCACTCGCTGGCGGGGAGGAGGTAGAGCGCGGGGTCTCCGGGAACCGGTGGCCGCGGCGGGAGACAGTGGCGCTGCTCAAGATCCGGTCCGACATGGACGCCACATTCCGCGATGCAACGCTCAAGGGCCCCCTGTGGGAAGAGGTCTCCAGGTGAGGGCAAAGATCCAAGCTTCCACCTCAATTCCCCACCCTGGGCGTTGCCCATTTGGTGAATTGGTAATGTGGTTCCTTCCGGCAGCTTCTCTGTGGGATTGGCGTTCCTTTTCGCTGCTCTGCTGCATGTGCGTGGGTGCGCTTTCCCATGTCAAGCCTCCGGGATCTGGAGCAAACGAATTGCAGAGGAGGAGGAGGTAGCGATGGAGAGAGAGTAACGATTTTTCTCGGGCTCCAGTCCAAATTTGCATTAAAAGGAGTGAGAGAGGTGAGAGAGGGAGAGAGAGAGGGGAAAAGGGGTGTTTAGAGTAGTAGGGAGCTCGATCAGTACCCACACCTGGGGATGGCTTCGTACCATGGATCCCCAGATTGCACTGTTCATCATGTTGTTGAGCTAAACTTAAACCCCATCTCTCGTCTCTTTCTCTGTTGCTTGCCCCAACAATCACCTGACCTCACTCTCTTCCCCTTCAGATCGGTCTCCTGCAACCTTCCTGCCATTTACTCTCTCTCTCTCTCTCTCTCTCTCTCTCTCTCTATATATATATATATATATATATATGTTCTTGCCAGTTGTAATTTTCTCTCATTTACCCGAGAAGCATCTTAGCACCACATATAAATTAATTAATTAACCCATGAAACTCTGAATTCGATGACCACCACACTGCAAATCCGCAGCATCGATCCCAAGCAAATTAAAACCATTAATCTAAAAATCCAAATCCGTTCGCTGCCGTCGAGGAGATCTTATTGGATTCTCCGGATCCCGGATGGATGTGGGGGTCTTATATATGTTGGCTTCCACCGATTGCATGCTGTCACTGTAGAAACGTGTAATTTATAACCTCCTTAATTTTCCTCCCCCTCCCTTATTTCCATAAATGCACGTTATGCGCTTGTGGTCATACGCACGCATCTGACCTCTTGCGTCTAGAAGTAGAAAATGTGGGTAGAGTAGCGGTCTGCCGTTTCGGGTGGCATTACCTTCGCATTGTTCGTTTGTTGCTGATGTGCATGCGTTCAGGTCTGGTAATTACAGCTGGGATTTTTTGTGCGATGATAATGATGGTTAATAATAGTTGAGCTGTCTTCTTTTGTGGTGGTGGATGAAACGGCAGGAAGCTGGCGGAGCAGGGCTACACGAGGAGCGCCAAGAAGTGCAAGGAGAAGTTCGAGAACGTCCACAAATACTACAAGCGCACCAAGGACAGCCGCGCCTCTCGTCCTGACGGCAAGAGCTACCGCTTCTTCTCTCAGCTTGAAGCCCTCCACAACGCTTCCTCCTCATCCTCGGTTGCCGCCGCTGCCAACACCGCTGTCTCCTCTCCCATCACCAACACAGCAACAGCTGCCGCCAACCCGGCAACCACGTTGGCCATGACTGGTGCCCAAATCCAGCAACCAACCCCGATTTCTTCCATACCACCGGCGCCACCTCCGTCAGCGGCAGCTCCGGTGCCACCCGTAGACCCTCCGGCGGCCGCTGCAGGTGCGGGCCTATCTGCATTGGGTGCTGGAGTGAGCTTCTCCTCCAACACGTCGGAGTCGGAGTCAGAGACGGAGGACGAGGACACCGAGGAAGGACCAAGGGAGCAACGTAAAAGGAAGCGTGAAGGTGGTGGAAGAGGAGGACGGAGTAAGAAGATGGTGGCCTTCTTCGAGGGGCTCATGAAGCAGGTAATCGAGAGGCAGGAGGCAATGCAGCAGAAGTTCCTAGAGACCATCGAGAGGAGGGAGCAGGACCGGATGATCCGCGAGGAGGCGTGGCGGAGGCAGGAGATCGCCCGGCTCAGCCGCGAGCAAGAGGCCATAGCGCAGGAACGCGTGAATGCCGCCTCTCGCGACGCCACCATCATCTCCTTCCTACAGAAGATCACCGGCCAGACCATCCAGCTCCCGCAGACCGTTCCGGTCCAAGCAGCCCCCTCCCCGCAGTCGGCCGCGGTCGTCCAGACGGCCCCAGCTCCTCCCCCACAGCTGGCGCCAACTCCTTCTCCACCACCACCGCGGTCCCAAACCCATAGCCAACCCCAAAGTCAACCCCAGTCCCATCTCCAGCCACAGCAGCAACCTCCTCAACCTCAACCACATCTCCAGCCGCAACAGCAGCAGCCCCCTCAACCTCAATCCCAACTCCACCCACAGCAGCAGCCCCGTCAACCTCAGCAGACGCCCTCGCCGCGTCAGCACGCGCAACCCGAGAGCGCGAAACCATCCCCGATCGAGATGGGCCCCACTGTCCCGCAAGAGTTGCAACAGCAGCAAGTTCCTCAGGAACCGGAGACGCAGGCCCTCGTCACGGCCTCGGGTTCGGAACCGGCGTCGTCGCGATGGCCCAAGGCGGAGGTGCACGCTCTAATCAACATAAGGGCCGGGATGGAGTCGAGGTACCAAGAGGCCGGTCCAAAGGGCCCCCTGTGGGAGGAGATCTCTGCAGCCATGAAGCAGCTGGGGTACGGCAGGAACGCCAAGCGCTGCAAGGAGAAGTGGGAGAATATCAACAAGTACTTCAAGAAGGTGAAGGAGAGCAACAGGAAGCGTCCCGAGGACGCCAAGACCTGCCCTTACTTCCACCAGCTCGACGCCCTCTACCGAAACAAGGTTCTCGGTGGTGGCGGGGGTGGTGGTGAAGGCAGGTCGCAGCAGCAAGATCCTGACCCGAACGTCCTCCCTATCACGACGCTGCCCCCGCCAAGTAGTACCGGCGAGGGGGCCTCCAGCAAGAGCATCGTGAACCCTAAGGGAGCACCAGCAGCAGGTCAGGCGCGGAGCAGCAACGGGGGGCTGCCACCACCCACTAGCTTCGTCCAGGATGCAAGCAGTACTGCTACCGATCTGATGAAGAAGGTAGTTGACAAATGAACAATTTAGCGGATTTGGTTTCCGTTTGGTTTTGATTGGGGGATTGATCCTAGTTTTTTGCATTGAAGCCAGAAGACATTGTGAAGGAGCTCATGGAGCAGCGCCACCACCATCGGTACGACTACGATAGGATGGGAGAGGACACCGAGGACGATGAGGAGGAGGACGACGACGGCATGGACGAAGAGGAGCAGAAGATGGCGTACAAGATCGAGTTCCAGCGGCGGAGCATGCCTTCTACATCCACCTCCAACGCGAACGGGAATAAAGCCCGCACTGCCTCCCCCACGGATTCCTTCTTTGCTATGGTTCACCAGTAGTAAGCCCCACGTTTTGGTCTGCGAGCAATGTACCATACGTAGTTATTGCCATACACACATACACACGTCCTATCCAACCTCATGCGTGGTCATCAATTAATCCTCCTCCTCGTTTCCCTTCTCCATCTCTTCTTCTACCCCCACGCCATCACAAGTTGCAGTGGGACCCACGCATAGCCCTCCCTCGGGCAGTGCAGGCAGAGTGGTGGGGATCGCTCCTTTCTTTCCATTTTTGATTGTTTTGTTGGTGAAATAAGGATGCCCATTCCAATCAAATCAGTTGGGGAATGGGAGAAGATAGTTGGCGTAAAGGGTCTTTGGCAAAAAAAAATAATAATAATAAGCACAGCAGTGGAGGAACACTTTTCTCTCTCCCTTTGTCTTTCTATCTATCTTTATCTCTCTCTGTCTTTCTCAAAATGAAATTCCATTTGTTTTGATTATTCTTGCTCTTGTTTTAGTTGGTTGAGATGTAGGTACATGAACAGCAGTATGGTGAACCATAGAGGAGAAAAGGTTGAGAAAGAGAAAGGGGAGAAAAAGTGAGAGGGGAGTAAAGGGTGAGGTGGAGGGGACAAAGGGAGGTGTTGCTGCAGGCATTTCATTTCTTTCTTTTGCCTTCCGCTTTGGCTGTTTTGCACACGCTCTTTCACTTTTTAGGTGTTTTTTTTGGTTCTCTATCTAATTGTCGTGAGAATTTCCTCTTTCTTTCTTTCTTTCTTTTTTTTTTCCTTTTGGCCCCTGGTGTTGGGTGCATGTGCTGTTTGGCATTGTACAATTGCCCCCTTGCTTTTACTTCACAGTCATTCGGAATCTCTCCAACGCAGGTGGCGTGCCTGCATTTATTTATTTGGACTTGTTACGTTCAGCTCGTATGATTTTTTCGGGGTGGATGGATATTAAAATAGTGTTCCGGATTCTAACCTTGTAACGCTATCAAATATTTCTTATTTGCATGATCAACTCAAGCTCGGTTAGTTCAAGGTCGGATTTAGACTTGCTTCGGAAGAATACGTATTAGACTCACCTCATTAAATAAAACCACGAAAATGTACTATAATAATTGTAGTTAGCAGGTGCATTGCGTTAATTTGATGTGATAGTTGCACACGGAGGGTATTCGATGAGGGAAAACTCCTCAAGCACTATGCATATGATCGTGTACAACCTCAGAGGGATAAGGCCGTGATATTTCAAGGCCAGACAAGCCTCTTGGTGAGTCTTTCCTTCATTTATCTAAATAAAAAAAATACAAGGACATAAGTGGGTTATATTGATCTTGGTTGTTCTTTTCGGATTACTCCTACGTAGGTCAAATCAGATAAGTGAAGATAATAAATATATCATATGATTTAGTTTTAGACGGTAGATATGAGATCAAAATCTAGTTGATCGCTACACATTGTTATGGTCATAATTCCTACTTTTAGAAGAAATGACGACAATCTAAGTTATTCAAGAAACAATCAACACAGGAGAGGAGATTCTAAAATTATCATTTAAGCATAATTAGAGAGTTGATCAATGAAATAAAGATCGTAGAAATTCTCTTTTGGACTGTATCCTTAAATAAAGAGACATTTCTTCTTATACTTGACATAAAAATCTATACTTATGTCTGAGTCATCTAGATTTGGCAACTTAATAATTAGGGCTTTGCAAAGTAGGACAGTGTATCAATGTTGTTTGCATGGTACCCTACAAGATGTAAATGCTTTCTTAAGAGGGGATTCAATAGTTCATAATGATTCTGATAATATGTAGTCTCGTTTCAAAAATTTTTTATGCAAACTCAATTGAATTGATGCCATAAAATGATCAAATAAATCAAAAAACGAATGCCTAAACCAAAATCACATGAGAGAAACTATTTTCCTCCCATTCCGGAATCTCATGAGAAAGAGGGATTATACCTTCGGATGACGTAGAGCAGCACCTCACGTAGTAGTGACTTCTCAAATAAGTCGGAGACCCTTCTTACTCTTCCTCAATGTGCAAATGAGGCCCTTACGTTGTAGAACATCAACTCCACCAAAGATCCACGAATTCCTTCTCAAATCAAGGCAACAATCGCCACAAAAACCAAAAAGAATCTCAAGAATGGCTACCTGAAATTCTATAGCAACCACTACAACTAACCTTCAATAGGCAGTCGACCAATTTAGCAACCGATCAACCGATTACTATTGGTGGCAGGGTGCCGCTAATGCTCTTCCTTATTGTCTATTGTGGACATTAATTTTTGGTGGCTTTCTTGGTGGACAATCAATAATTGATTAATGGAATTGCTCAATTAGAGTTTCTCCGTTTAGACATATTTATAGGAATTCCAATCAAATCCTAAATTAATGGGAATTATTAGATCCCTATCCAATAAATAGGATGCAATCCTAATTAAATTTTACACATTTGACCCAAAACAAATTTTGTGAAGTTAGATCAAGTATTCAAACTTAAATTAATTATAATTCAACACTTGAATTTTATACCTAATCAAATTAGGTGCAATTAATTGCCAAATTAAATACAACTTAACTCTTTAGATATAATTAATTTTCTCTTCAACTAGGAACCCATGAAAATATCATTATTGATTTTATTACTCTAATAATTAATTATAGGATAGATGAAATTTTAACACTTTGCCCCCTCAAGTATTCCTAATACTTGTGAATCATTCACACTTAAAGGAAAATATTATCTTGAGGTCTAATCACATTAGAAAGTTGTCATTACTTCATGGATAATATTATTCTTAATATCTCCTTGTATTATTGCGATGAGGACAAAGATCAAAATCTTTCCTAAAGGCCTATCTTTTTCTCTTCATGTCTTGAGTCTGATCAGGACTTTGCGACCACGTGTGGAATTTGTTATTCTCAATATATGCGAAGCAAGCTTATACCTCTAATCTGTTACATACACCTACGCAATAGATTTGTATGATCTCTTCGAGAGATCATGTGCCTCCTAACCCTTCCCACACACACCAGCTTTCTAGTATCAACACCAAGGTGCGTGTTACGAACAGGCGCTCCAGACATCTTTTAAGACGTCTGGGAGATGGCCCAGACGTCGTACCAGAAGTCTAGAATCACTTACAGATGTCGGACCAGACGTCTGGGATCATTTCCAGACGTCTGAAAATCGGTTATTTTGACACGCTACTCTTCGTCTGCGCGCCTGAGTGCGCAGACCTCGTTTTCTCTCTCTCTCCCTCTTTTTCCCTCTCTCCTGCGGCTGCAGACGCCTCTGCCGCGTTCTCTCTCTCCACCTCGCGCGGCCTTAAAAGGGCCACGCCTCTCCCTCACTCCCGTCACCTCCGCCGCCTTCCTCTTCTCCTTCAGCCAGTGCGCGAGAGCGAGCGCGAGAGCGAGCGTGAGGGTGCAGCAGCAACGACAGCCGCGGTGAGCGTGGGAGGAGGTGCTGCGCGTGGGAGAGGAGCTCGGCCGTGAGGGCGAGCTCGCAGGGGCTGCTAGGGCCGGCCGGCGGGGGGCGCAGCAGGCGCGGGGCGACGCGGTCGGGCGTCGCGAGCGGAGGGCGAGTCGCGCCCTGGTTCTGGAAAATTTTCCAGAATCAAACGTCTGTGCTTCTAGCCAGACGACGGGCACGACGTTTGGAAGACTGTCCAGACGTCTGAAAGGTGAGTTTTTCTGTCTTCCTCCTTCCCTTCGATTGACCGTACTAAGAGAGAGAGGAAATGGGTACGCACAGGGTTTGAGATTCGCATCCAACGCGAATCAGACGTCTGGCTGCAGTGCCAGATGACTGGAGCGACATCCAGACGTCCGGGGTGACCATCGGACGTCTGCGAACTAGGCCAGACGCCCCCGCAGGCTTCTGTACGTCTGAGAGATCACGCAGAGCAAGGTAAACCCTGTTTCACTTTTTAAGACGTCTGGAATAAGTTCCAGACGTCTGATTTTGCACTGTTTCGTCATTTTCGACCCGTTTAGGGCCAGTTCGGGTTCCGTTTTCCGCGTTTCGAGTAACGTTCTTTTCGGAATTACATCCTCTACCCGTCTACAGTAGCTGTACACTGTTTTGAGACACTCCTTGTGTTTGATCCTTGTGATAGGACCCCGTTCCGTTGCAGTCTCGGAGGTCGCGGAGGCACGCGGGATTCCCGACCACGCCCCCATTACTCCCGTTGTACCTGGTAGAGTGGCTTTAAGTATAATCTGTTAAATTATGAAACCATAAATAGAACTTAGGACATTGCATGAATCCTAGGAATGAGAAATAGATTGAATGGTAGATTCTTAGGGTGTTGCATGAATCCTAGGGCTGGAAAACTAGATTGTATGATAGATCCTAGGATATGACATGAATCCTAGGACAGGAAAACTAGTGGAATGTATGAATACTACAGTCTTGGAAAATGTGGAAAGGAAATACTAGCTGTCTGTGAATTGAATTAACAGCTGCCTGTTATGAATAAATAAACGTGATTGAGAATATGGATTGTAAGAACGTCAAACTGGAAAGTGAAACCTGGATGTTCTGAGTTAAAAGAGCTGGAACCCTACGGGGAATTAGGAGTAGAACTCCTGGAAAGTGAATGGAATAGAATTGGGGAAGTGAGCTGGCCCTTGAGTACGGAGTACCAAGGAGAGCGACTGTCCCCCCTGTTTAGTGCAGAGCGGAGCCAGCCGCCCCAGGGACCCGGGGTTAGGACTGGCCACTCTGTACCGACTTGCTGGCCCTCGTGTACGTAGTACCGAGGAGAGCTACTAGTGTAGGGAGGTACTAGCTACCCCACAGGCCCCGGGGTTCTGCTAGCCTCCCACCCCGACTTGTTAGACCCACTGGGACAAACCAGGGTAATCAGGCGAGGGTGCGCGGACTGTGGAGGGGCAAGGCCCCTGTTTGGTTACTGTGAAGGGGTTGGACCCCTGTTACTGAGAGGGCTCTGCCATGTACTGGTTCCGTGTTGTACTTTGGGCGCACCCGTTAACGGAAACGACTGACCGCGTGCCAATGCGGGTTAGCTACCCGTGCGTTTACTGCGCGTGCCGTAGTCACCGTTACGTCTGTCAGTGACCTTGGGGTGGTTGACTGAGAGTAGAATCACCACGGGGGACTCTCCCGGCCAGAAGAGCACCACGTGCTACTTCTACTGTTCGGAAAAGACTGCAATCAAGATCGTTCCCACGAGGAACATTTGAGATCAAGTG
The DNA here is from genome assembly GCA_037157565.1 of Thalassia testudinum. Taxonomy (NCBI): domain Eukaryota; kingdom Viridiplantae; phylum Streptophyta; class Magnoliopsida; order Alismatales; family Hydrocharitaceae; genus Thalassia; species Thalassia testudinum. The sequence goes on along the minus strand of JAZHRO010000072.1, from coordinate 21,986,664 downwards.
AAGGATCCGAAAAATAAATAAATTGTGAAATAGAAAGACGTAAATAAAGGAAGAAAGAAAATTAAACAGCTACTGTACACTTCACTATTTCTTTAGTTTAGCTGCCACTCTACTCAGCGTTTTGCTAACGTGTTACACTCGTTACCTTTCAGGACCAGGTGTTGAGCAGCCAGCGTCAGCGGCTGCAGAGGACGCTGGGCCGAATAAGGTCCAGTAGAGTTACCACTGTTCTCTTGTACCTCTTTTTGTTCCGTTATAGTGAGTAGTTCTTGTTTCCACTGTACTTTTCTTTACTTGCAGTTCATATTATGTTATGAATGTTGTTCTACTGTTGTGGTGGTATATACTGTAGTGGTTTCTTTCCTTACTGTTGTATTTCCTTACTGTTAGTTATATTCATGCTGAATGTGGTCTATTTTACTGCTCTTTTGGTTACTTCCTCGTTGGACGACTAGGTCTTGGGACTAGTCGAGTCGGTCCGGTTCTCGTGTCTCGTAGGGACTTAGGAATCGGGTCGTTACAAGATGGTATCAGAGCAAGGTCGTCCCGAGAAGTGAATCAACTGACTGGAAAATAACCAATTCACATGTCTATAACTAGAGTAGCCACCACAACATATCTTTTGACATGAGCTCTTAGACATTTCCGTTCGGTATCGTTCCGTAGTGACGTGTTCCGTTTTGTTTCGCGTCTCCTTGCAGGAGATGCCTCGTCGTGGGACCAGTGAGGCGGGCCGCGGGCGCGGCCGAGGACGAGGTCGGCGAGGTGGGCGTGCCATTGCCGACACCCCAGTGGACCAACCACTACTCCCGGGCGTTCAGGCCCAGGACCTCGCCCGGCTGATACGAGACATTGTACGAGAGGAGCTCCACCCACCGCCCCGAGCGCCTCACCCTGGGGCTGCGGAGGGGGAGTCCTCTGTGGGACCACTCGACGGACGCGGCGCTGGACACGGGGGAGGGGATGGGCCGCCGCAGCCCCCACCTTCCTCTGATACTTCTGTGCACGAGGCACCGTTGCCTGGGGGTGGACCAGCATCCCCACTGCAGCGCCACTCCGAGCTCTTCGAGAAGTTCCGGAAGCTGAAGCCCCCCTCCTTCAAGGGGGATGAGGACCCGACCGAGGCAGAGGACTGGCTTGAGCAGTTGGAGAAGATCTTCGACACCCTTCGCCCCCCGGTGGAGTGCCGCGTGGCCTTTGCCACGTACCAGCTGGAGAGCGCGGCACACAGGTGGTGGAGGGCGGTCCGGGGACAGGAGAGGGACGAGCCGACGTGGGACCAGTTCGTCACCCTCTTCTACGAGCAGTACTTTCCCCAGACGTGGCAGGACCAGAGGAGGTGGGAGTTCCACACTCTCCTCCAAGGGACGATGACTGTGAGCACGTACCGCACGCGTTTCTTGGAGCTATCCCGCTTTGCAGCGACAGCAGTAGCCACAGAGGAGGAGCGCCTTTGGAGGTTCACCGAGGGGCTCCAGCCTGCAATTTGGGGGTATGTCAAACCCCTGAAGCTGCCTATGTTTTCGAGGGTGGTGGAGCCAGCCATGACTTACGAGGAGACCAACCCGTCCGCGCAAGACACTGACGGCGGGCGGAAGACGCCCTTCCAGCCAGACTTTTCACAGGGCCGGCGAGAGAGGAGACACGTGGCATCCGCAGGAGAGCCGTCACGTTTTACAGGGCCATCAGTGGCCTTTGGGGGCCCTCGACAGGGGCCAGTCGCCAGCACCGGACCCCCACCCAAGCGACAGCAGGGACACACTGAGGGCGGGAGTCAGGTTCCCCTCTGTTACCAGTGTGGCCAGCCGGGCCACAACAGGAGGGACTGCCCGTCTAGGGCAGGAGGTCAGCAGATACTTCCCGCGCAGAGCACTGGAGGGCGCGCAGGAGGCCGCGGTTCCCAAGCGCAAGGAGGAGGACAGCAGTCGCGAGGAGGGTACCGGCCAGCACCTACCCGTCCGACGCAGAGTGTGGCTGCTTCGTCCGCACCTAGAGCTGAAGGGTGTATCAACGCCCTAACACACAGGGACGCCAGAGCTTCGGGATCGGTGGTAGCAGGTATGGTATCAGTTTCCGGCAGACTCGTTTACACACTTGTCGATTCCGGCGCTACGCACTCGTTTGTCGCAGCCAGTTTCGCAGTTAGTTTGGACCAGGATTATACAGCATTAAAAAATCTATTCGTAATCAGAGGTCCAAGTGGTCAGCTGTTTGTAGCTGAGGAGGTGTACACGGATTGCGAGGTCAGCGTCGGGGGACATAGCCTGCCAGTTGACCTGATTATGATACAGATGGAGGACTTTGGAGTGATTCTGGGGATGGATTGGCTGTCCGCTTACCACGCCTTGGTGGACTGTTTTGAGAGGAAGATTGTCTTCTCCATGCCGGAGTTGCCTTCTTTCGAGTTTCACGGACAGCCAGTGGACGGAGGTTTCAGGTGCATTTCGGCACTTCGGGCGGCGAGACTTTTGAGCCAGGGGTGTGAGGGCTTCCTAGCTTGTGTGGTGGCAGAGCCCAGCCCTGTGGCAGACTTCCAGAGTATCCCGGTGGTCAGAGAGTACCCTGACGTGTTTCCAAACGAGTTACCAGGACTACCGCCCGAGCGTGAGATTGAGTTTGAGATCTCACTAGTACCAGAGACCAGCCTCATCTCCACCGCGCCATACAGGATGGCACCGCTTGAGCTGCAAGAGCTCAAGTCCCAGTTGCAGGACCTTTTGGAGAAAGGTTTCGTGAGGCCCAGTGCGTCTCCCTGGGGAGCCCCTCTACTGTTTGTGAAGAAGAAGGATGGTACCATACGCCTTTGTGTGGACTACCGACAGCTGAATAGGGTCACCATCAAAAACAGATATCCGCTGCCGAGGATCGACGACTTGTTTGACCAGTTACGGGGTGCCACGGTGTTTTCCAAGATCGACTTGAGGTCTGGATACCACCAGTTGAGGATCAGGGAGACCGACGTCTCCAAGACAGCTTTCCACACCCGGTACGGACACTACAAGTTTTTGGTCATGCCGTTTGGGCTGACCAATGCCCCCGCTGCTTTCATGGATCTGATGAACCGGGTGTTTAGACCGTACTTGGACCAGTTCGTGGTGGTTTTCATAGATGATGTACTCGTCTATTCTAGAGATCGGACGCAGCACGGACAGCATTTGCGGATGGTTCTGGACACTCTGAGACGACGCAGACTGTACGCCAAGTACAGCAAGTGCGAGTTCTGGTTGAGGGAGGTGACCTTCTTAGGTCATGTGATCTCTGGAGACGGCTTGGTGGTGGACCCAGTCAAGGTCGAGGCAGTACTCAGGTGGGAGAGACCGCGTTCAGTCACTAAGATTCGCAGTTTCCTGGGACTGGCAGGCTACTACCGACGATTCATCAGAGGATTTTCACAGATTGCGCGTCCTATGACACAGTTGACCCGGAAGGACGTGCCCTTCGCTTGGACAGACGCCTGTGAGGCGTGTTTTCTGGAGCTGAAGGAGAGGTTGACCTCGGCTCCCGTGCTCACCATCCCTGACAGTAGTGGCGGGTTCGTTGTGTACACGGACACCTCCTTGCAGGGGTTAGGAGGTGTGCTCATGCAGAGGGGTCACGTTGTCGCTTACGCTTCGCGGCAACTGAAGCCCCATGAGCATACCTACCCTACCCACGACCTCGAGTTGGCAGCTGTTGTCTTCACGCTGAAGACCTGGAGGCACTACTTGTACGATGAGACCTTCGAGATTTTCACAGATCACAAGAGCCTCAGATACCTTTTTGATCAGAAGGAGCTCAACATGAGACAGAGACGTTGGTTGGAGCTCCTGAAGGACTATGACTGCAGCATCTCCTACCACCCGGGAAAGGCCAATGTGGTGGCTGACGCCTTGAGCCGTAAGGCGCCCGCACACTTGGTCAGTCTACAGTTACAGAGTTGGAGCCTTTTGGAGGAGGTGGGCAGTTGGCGACCTCTAGAGTTACGAGGGTACTGTGGGGCAGTGACGGTGACACGGCAGACTAGGCCAGAGCTGATAGACCGCATCATCACAGGACAGATGGCCGATCCGTACTTGCAGTCTTTGCGTGACAAAGTACTGTCGGGAGACCCAGGGGACTTCTCTTTCACAGACCAGGTGCTGCGCCTGAGGGGACGGTTGTGCATTCCCAGAGATGGGGAGCTGTTGAGAGAGCTCCTGAGGCACACGGTTCCAGATTCACCATACATCCCGAAAACACAAAAATGTACCACGACTTGAGACGCGAGTTTTGGTGGAGAGGGATGAAGCGGGATGTGGGTGAGTTCGTGCAGCAGTGCTTAGTGTGCCAGCAGGTGAAAGCCGAGCATCAGAGGCCTGCAGGGCCGCTACAGCCGCTTCCAGTGCCACAGTGGAAGTGGGAGAGCATCACCATGGACTTGGTGGTGGGATTACCTGTTACCCAGCGGGGACACGACGCAGTCTGGGTAATAGTGGATAGACTGACGAAGACGACATAATTCTTGCCTATCCGAGTTACTTTGGGACCAGCACAGTTGGCAGAGAGGTATATCCGGGATGTGGTACGACTACACGGAGTTCCGCGGGAGATCGTATCCGACCGGGATACGCGCTTTACGTCCCAGTTTTGGGCTGAGTTTCAGCAGGCCTTGAGGACGCGGTTGAGGTTTAGTACAGCTTACCACCCCCAGACGGACGGACAGTCTGAGCGCACGATACAGACACTTGAGGACCTTTTGCGTGCCTGTGTACTGGACTGGAGGGGCTCTTGGGAGGAGTACCTGCCCCTGGCGGAGTTTGCATACAACAACAGTTATCACTCGAGCATCGGCATGGCTCCCTACGAGGCTCTGTACGGACGGAAGTGTACGGCACCCTTGAGTTGGGTTTAGGTGGGGACCAAGTGGAGGTTGGCCCCAGGTTGATCCGGCAGAGTCAGGAGGTAGTCGAGCAGATCCACAGGCGACTCCACACTATCAGGAGCAGACAGAAGAGCTACGCGGATCGGAGACGCAGAGAGGTGCAGTTTGAGGGTGGGGACCACGTCTTTCTTCGTGTTTCGCCCATGAAGGGCCTGGAGCGGTTTGGGGTGAGAGGGAAGCTCGCGCCGAGGTTTGTGGGGCCCTTTGAGGTCCTGGAGCGGGTTGGACCCGTTGCTTATAGGCTTGCCATCCCCCCGCAGCTTTCTGGTGTGCACGGCGTGTTCCACGTGTCCAACCTCAGGAAGTACGTAGCCGATCCCAGTCACGTACTGAGTCACGAGAGCGTCGAGGTGGGCGACGACCTGACCTACCCCGAGCGGCCAGTGCAGATTCTAGACCATGCCATCCGCAGTTTGAGACGAAAGCAAGTACCCCTGGTAAAGGTTTTGTAGAGGAGCCAGCGGTACGAGGAGGCTACCTGGGAGCCTGAGGCGGCAATGCGGGAGCGGTACCCGGAACTCTTCGCGGGTACGTCTTTTCGGACCGGCTTCGGTCCTCTTTGAGTTTGTTATGGTTTTAATGACGTTTTCCCGCACCCCAGTTAGCGCAAGTTTCGGGGACGAAACTTCCTTTGAGTTTGTCATATTGTTGCGAACGGGCGCTCCAGACGTCGTACCAGACGTCCGGAATCACTTACAGACGTCGAACCAGACGTCTGGGATCATTTCCAGACGTCTGGAAATCGGTTATTTTGGCACGCTACTATTCGTCTACGCGCTTGAGCGCGTAGACCTACGTTTTCTCTCTCTCTCCCTCTTTTTCCCTCTCTCCTGCGGCCGCAGACGCCTCTGCCGCGTTCTCTCTCTCCTCCTCGCGCGACCTTAAAAGGGCCACGCCTCTCCCTCACTCCCGTCACCTCCGCCTCCTTCCTCTTCTCCTTCAGCCAGTGCGCGAGAGCGAGCGCGAGGGTGCAGAGGCAGCGACAGCCGCGGTGAGCGTGGGAGGAGGTGCTGCGCGTGGGAGAGGCGCTCGGCCGTGAGGGCGAGCTCGCCGGGGCTGCTAAGGCCGGCCGGCGGGGGGCGCAGCGGGCGCGGGGCGACGCGGGGGGGGACTGCTGCGGCTCGAGCAGCAGGCGCACGAGGCGCGACTCGGTCGGGCGTCGCGAGCGGAGGGCGAGTCGCGCCCTGGTTCTGGAAAATTTTCCAGAATCAGACGTCTGTGCTTCTAGCCAGACGACGGGCACGACGTCTGGAAGACTGTCCAGACGTCTGAAAGGTAAGTTTTTCCGTCTTCTTCCTTCCCTTCAATTGACCGTACTAAGAGAGAGGAAATGGGTACGCACAAGGTTTGAGATTCGCATCCAACGCAAATCAGACGTCTGGCTGCAGTGCCAGACGACTGGAGCGACATCTAGACGTCCGGGGTGACCATCGGACGTCTGGGAACTAGGCCAGACGCCCCCGCAGGCTTCTGGACGTCAGAGAGACCACGCAGAGCAAGGTAAACCCTGTTTCACTTTTTAAGACGTCTGGAATAAGTTCTAGACGTATGATTTTGCACTGTTTCGTCGTTTTCGACCCGTTTAGGGCCCATTCGGGTTCCGTTTTCCACGTTTCGAGTTGCGTTCTTTTCGGAATTACATCCTCTACCCGTCTACAGTAGCTGTACATTGTTTTGAGACACTCCTTGTGTTTGATCCTTGTGATAGGATCCCGTTCCGTTGCAGTCTCGGGGGTCGTGAAGGCACGCGGGATTCCCGACCACGCCCCCATTACTCCCGTTGTACCTGGTAGAGTGGCTTTAAGTATAATCTGTTAAATTATGAAACCATAAATAGAACCTAGGACATTGCATGAATCCTAGGAATGAGAAATAGATTGAATGGTAGATTCCTAGGGTGTTGCATGAATCCTAGGGCTGGAAAACTAGATTGTATGATAGATCCTAGGATATGACATGAATCCTAGGACAGGAAAACTAGTGGAATGTATGAATACTACAGTCTTGGAAAATGTGGAAAGGAAATACTAGCTGCCTGTGAATTGAATTAACAGCTGCCTGTTATGAATAAATAAACGTGATTGAGAATATGGATTGTAAGAACGTCAAACTAGAAAGTGAAACCTGGATGTTCTGAGTTAAAAGAGCTGGAACCCTACGGGGAATTAGGAGTAGAACTCCTGGAAAGTGAATGGAATAGAATTGGGGAAGTGAGCTGGCTCTTGAGTACGGAGTACCAAGGAGAGCAACTGTCTCCCCTGTTTAGTGCAGAGCGGAGCCAGCTGCCCCAGGGACCCGGGGTTAGGACTGGCCACTCTGTACCGACTTGCTGGCCCTCGTGTACGTAGTACCGAGGAGAGCTACTAGTGTAGGGAGGTACTAGCTACCCCACAGGCCCCGGGGTTCTGCTAGCCTCCCACCCCGACTTGTTAGACCCACTGGGACAAACCAGGGTAGGCAGGCGAGGGTGCGCGGACTGTGGAGGGGCAAGGCCCCTGTTTGGTTACTATCGAGGGGTTGGACCCCTGTTACTGAAAGGGCTCTGCCCTGTACTGGTTCCGTTCTGTGCTTTGGGCGCACCCGTTAACGGAAACGACTGACCGCGTGCCAGTGCGGGTTAGCTACCCGTGCGTTTACCGCGCGTGCCGTAGTCACCGTTACGTCTGTCAGTGACCTTGGGGTGGTTGACTGAGAGTAGGATCACCACGGGGGGACTCTCCCGGCCAGGAGAGCACCACGTGCTACTTCTACTGTTTGGAAAAGACTGCAATCAAGATCGTTCCCACGAGGAACATTCGAGATCAAGTGAAGGATCTGAGAAATAGATAAATTGTGAAACAATAGAAAGACGTAAATAAAGGAAGAAAGAAAATTAAACAGCTACTATACACTTTACTGTTTCTTTAGTTTAGCTGCCACTCTACTCAGCGTTTTGCTGACGTGTTACACTCGTTACCTTTCAGGACCAGGTGTTGAGCAGCCAGGGTCGGCGGCTGCAGAGGACGCTGGGCCGAGTAGGGTTCAGTAGAGTTACCACTGTTCTCTTGTACCTCTTTTTGTTCCATTATAGTGAGTAGTTCTTGTTTCCGCTGTACTTTTCTTTACCTGCAATTCATATTATGTTATAAATGTTGTTCTACTGTTGTGGTGGTATATATTGTAGTGGTTTCTTTCCTTACTGCTGTATTTCCTTACTGTTAGTTATATTCATGTTGAATGTGGTTTATTTTACTGCTCTTTTAGTTACTTCCTCGTTGGACGACTAGGTCTTGGGATTAGTCGAGTCAGTCCGGTTCTCATGTCTCGTAGGGACTTGGGAATCGGGTCGTTACAGTGAGTGCATCAACTTATTAGTCTGTCAAATGCGTGTGTTCATGAACAGAAACACACATCTATCTCAGGTCTAAAGATACACCTTCTCCATGATAGCATCGAAGAAGGATTTGCACTATCTCCTATTTCATCAGGTTAACTCATTAACCCGACCCGCGTGACAGTTCTTGAATCTTAAATCTTCATTCAAGAACATCAATAAGGTGATGACCTCTAGAGAAGGTTATCATCCAAACTTAGGCTGGAAATATATGATCATATCAAATGGTTTCTTAATGTGCTATCAGATCCCTTAAACCATTTAGATCTCTAAATCAACACACATCAAGTTATTCGATATGGTCAAATACGTAACCCTAATCATATTGAGGGACCTAAGTTATTTAACTAGTGATAGCATGATTTCACAATGGAAAAATTAAAGTTGTTGCACGAAAAATCATGATCAAATTTAAAATCCTATCTTGCTAATAAATGAGAAGGTCGATCTAACAAGAAGGCAACATCATTATAATCATACTATCTAAAATGAAAATGAACATGCTGTAGGGAGGTTAAAGATGGCTAAAATGTGAATCTAAAATCTAAATGGATGTAGGTCTACCAAGCTTAATGGAGCTTTTTATGGATGGGCTTGGTAAGGTCTAATGGGGTTGTTTTGGGGCCTAAATAGGACTAGAATTCATATCTGAAATTTAGGAGGATTTAGTCCTAAATAAGGTACCTAAAGTAGATAACTACTAAGGGTTATAAGTTACAACTAAGGGATGGTTTAAATGGATTTAAGGGTCTCTAATAAGGACTATTTAGGGACTATTCAGGATCTAAACTAAGAGTAAACCTAAGTGTAAAGAGTGAGGAAAGATCTAAAATTGAGGTTTAGGAGAGTGTTTAGGATCCTAATGGGTGGTCTAATAGGTAGATTAACTAGGGGATTTGGTTGGCTAGGTAGGTGTCAAAGTGGTGGTGGTGATAAGGAGGTGCTACGGCCATGAATTAAGTGGTGAAAGGGTGATCTAATGAGATGGTTGTCATGTGAATATGAGAAGAAAAAGGCATTCACATAAACATAAATCATTGTCATGCGAAATAGTGGCATCAAACTTCATTCTAGCATCCATAACAAACCACAACATAATTGAAATAAAAAAAATGCATGAACGTAGATATAAAGTTCTAAAAGTAACCACTGTATAATGAGGCATTAAAGTAAAAGAGAAAGAGGGACATAGTGGAAAAGAAAATATTTCTCCACGCTAGAGGAGCCGAAGGAGGCCGATGATGAGGAGGTTGTGTTGTGGAAAGCTTCATCGAATGTAGTTGGCGTGGGAGGAGCTTGCCAGAGTGGGAGAATGACTAACTTCTTGGATGAAGTGAGGGAGAGTGAGATGGTTGTTGGTGGAGGGGGGAAAGGGGGAAATTGGGAACATGAGGAGGAGAGGGCTGCAATTCCAAAAAGTGGTGTGTGCGTTGGATGGGAGAGAGAGAAAGAGAGAGATTGCGACGTGAGAGATGGAGGGGTGTGCGTTGAGGTGGGGGGATATTTTGTGCGATTGGGTAGGGGGTGGTTTGTGCATTTGGGTTGAGAAAGAAAGAGAGAGGGGTGGGATAGGTGGGTGTGCGTTCTCCCTTGTGTAAGGGCCTGAATTTTTTAATATACTTAATAAGCTAATTAAGGTCTTAATTGGTTATTTAATAGTTGATTAAGGACGTTGGGGACCTTAATTTGGCATTGGTAATCAAAAAGATAAGTAATTTCTTTAATCATTAAAGAATGTTCATGTAATAAAAAGTTGACGGGTAAATTGCATAAAAAATGATGGTTGGTGGCCTTTCTTGGCACTCAAGTCATGAGTGGAGGGGTCCTTTTCTAATTTTTCCACCCCATTTAATTATTTGTTGGCTTGTGTAGGAAGCCAGCCCTTCTTTTTACTTTTGTTCTAACGTGAGAATAGAATGGGAAGAAGCCCATTCTTCCTTCCTCTCCGAGCCAAGCCATTCCCCCTCCCATTTGTGTTCAACGTGAGAAAAGAGAGAAACTGAGAGAGGGACTCCCATCTCTTCGTTCCCAAGTCACTCTCCTCTCTATTAGTGAAGCTCCCTCAATTCCACTCTCCACTACCGGCCAGTCACAACCTTCGTCAGCCACCACCGTCGTCATCGAAGGAGCTACTGCTGAGGTTGTTGCTATTGTTGCTATCGTAGTTGTTGTTGTTGTTGATGCTACCATTTTCGAGAAAAAGAAAAAAAGAGGGAGGAATACCTTCTCTTATTTTCCTACAATTAAGAGTGGTAAGGGGATGTTTTGGGATTAAAATCAAAGTTTGCGTGTGCAGATTGATGATAGAATATTATGTTTTCGTGCTTTGGTGGGATGCATTGTGGTAACATGATTTTTTACTACAATTTTATATTACAAAGCATTCCATATTTTGTAATACAACAAAAATCATCAGGTCAATGATATGTGTACAATACGATTTTGTATTACAAAATATGAAATGTTTTGTGATACAAAAATCATCAGGCTATTGAATATTACAAAACATTCCACATTTTGTAATACAAAAATTATCAATCCATTGATATGCATGCAGTACGATTTTGTATTACAAAACATTCCACATTTTGTAATACAAAAATTGGCATGCTATTGATATGCATACAGTATGATTTTGTAACAAACCTTCCACATGTTGTAATACAATAATCATCAGGCTATTAATGTGTACTATGATTTTTTAATACAAACATTCTTGGTGAGTTTTAATAATACGAAAGTACAAGAACTGACCTTGTAATGCAATAATAACTAGGTTACTTATTCTTGGAATGGTCATCCTCAATACACCGAGGACAAACAGTAAAATTATAGGCATATACCTACAGAAATAGATAGATGTGAAAGACTATAACAAAAAAATAAGTCCGTCTATCATCAAAGACATGAAATTTAGTGTATCCAAATAAGCCATATTGTCAATCCAATAAGACGCAAGTGATCTTATTTCGTGTAGGAATTCCTAGGGGACCATAAACTTGATCTAATTAGTCAAATCCATGCCTAATACCCAAGAATGAACCTATTGATCACTGTTAGTATTTAGTTTGAGAAACTTGGACTTTGGGCATAATTAGGTCCTATGATGGTTAGCCCCTAATTAGAAATAAAGTAAGCCCTCTATGGCCACAGATCCTAATTTGGAAGCAAAAAGGGAAGACTTAAATGTGGATACATGAGGCCAGGTTGCAAAGGTACCCATGTGGCCCAATGCAAGGTTTAAACCAAGCTTTAAGGGTCCTAACAAGAATATAGGGATCCTAATTTGCTTAGTAGGGCATACTATGGAATGGTAGGGTGAAAGTCCTATCAAGAACTCTAGTGATTGTGAAGGGTATGGTATGGGGTTCTAGGCCTGATGCCATGGGATGCACACACATATCTTAAGTGTGCACTAATCGGGGAAGTGGGCCAGGTCAAGCAATGAGTTGTTGTTATGGGATTATGGAGATCATTACCTTTAAAACTTGTGCAATTACAGCATGAATTTGTGGGGTGTACCCACTGATGAGAGACTCATCACGACTCCTAATTCATCAATATTAGCTAGTTTTTCTAATTAAATTGATAGTGAATAACATTAATATAGGGTTAATTATATAATTAGGGTAAAAAAGCAAGAACCTTAATTTAATTAACAATTAGGACTCAAACCTAATCATTTAGCTATATATAAAGCATTATATATAACTTATAACCTAAGTTGTTAACTAACTTAATAACATTAATCACTTAAATAAATATAGCTAAAAAGGACAAAAATACAATTTCATGCCATAAATATATTATTTATTGTATTTATAATAATACATAAAAAGTTGAAAAGAAATAAATTAAAAGTCATCATTTGCATTTTAGTCCTTATCTTTCATGACAATTGAGTCTTTCTATCACCTATAGGTCCTTTAGTTATTTACAATAAGGTCCCTGTGTATGCCTTCTTCTCCAACCTCTTCTTTCGCGTCAACCGCCGATGATGGCTAATGACGAGAACCTATGATCACTACCCATCCAACATCAAAACACCTCCATTGATGTCATTCAAGCTCCTCTCACCTTCCTCTCTAAATCCAGCAGTCCAAATGAACTTTTAATCATACATTCCCTAGGTAGATAACCTTACCATCGCCGGAGACGATGACGACGGTTTATATGAACCTAGACAGCTTACGGACTAGATACATTCCCCTAAACCTCGCTCTCCACCTATAAATAGACCTTGACCCCTCCGATGATCAAGGTCAACTCCCTATCCCTCTTTCCCTAACTGAGCCAATAATAGGCTATTCTTCTCTGTCTCCGGCAACCTCTCAGCTTTCTTCCGGATCAGCTTCAGCAAAGCTGATCATCTCTCTCACTTCCTCTTCCTCTTCCTCTCTACTATTGTAATAGGCCACAAGAGCATTCATCCTCCCTCTGAACTACCTTTGATTTCTCATCGAAGATGCTTCTCTCAGCATCCTCTGATTTCTTTACTCCAGCAATCCCCTGTCGGTGCCTTCTACCTCCTTTCGTCTAGGTAAACCATAGCTTAGCCTTAGCTTTTAGTTTAGAGTAGGTTTAGTTAGTTAACTAGGTAGATTAGAGTAGTGTAATCTCAGATCTCATGTTTTTTTCTCCGATGTCAACAACACTAAATCTGACCTTTCCCGGCTATCTTCCACCAAATCCACTCCATATTCATCTTCCCTACTCTTCCACGATCATTTACAACTTTCTTCCCTTCTCGATTAAGCAGTCATCACCAAACGCCTAATTTCCCCCTGAACTCTTGACCACTGCTATCAATGACGGAGATTAGGAGAGTTTAATCCACTAAATCACTCACCTATTCACCTTCACATCATCATATTGATCAATTCACCTTAAGTGGTTCATCAAAATCTTGATTCTATTGTTCTAACAAACTCAAACTCCAATTCAAATCAATGTGAGTTTGTATGAACGATTTAAACTATTAGTGAGTTAATTGTTGAGTTCTTTAGCTTCCTAAGATCCTGTTTTTCACGCTTGATCAGGTTTTAAGAATGTTGTGTTGTAGTATAGCAGAAAAAGTATTCAAAACAAATACAACTTTATTACTCGAATTTTAAAGTCCGAGGTCGAACACAGGGAGCAAATGAAATTCACGCATCAATCTCAATAATAAATGCAAATTGAACACATGATACTACTCAAAATCTAATTAAGAATGTAAAGCATGATTATATGAAGCATAAAAAATAATTGTAAATAAAACAATAGATAGCCTATGAAAGAATGGACGTCTGATTATAAAATCAAACGTCTTAAAGGTTCAGTGCTACAGTGCCTTCCCTTCCTCTTTTCTCTGATTTATCTTGCAATCTGTCTTAAGCTTCTTCTTCCTTCTTTCTTCTCTTTCTTTGACTTTAGCCTTTTCTTCTTCTTTCTCTGTCATTGGCTCCTTCTCTTTGTCTTCTCTTTCCTTTACCTTCTCTATCTTCTTCCTTCTTCTCTTTCTCTTCCTTCAGCCTTTTCCTCTTCAACTTTTGCCTTACGAACCTTAGCTTCTTCCTTCTTCTTTCTCTTCCTTGGCTTCTTCCTTCTTCTCTGGCTTCTTCTTTAACCTTCTTTTCCATATATTCTTCCTCCTTTTTTCATCCTTCCTTGGATTTGGCTAAGTGTGGAGCCAATCTTTCCACAACAAAACCCCCCTTCCCCTCCGTAGCATTCCTCTCTTTCTCTCTTCTCTATTTTGGTTCACTCTCCCAGAGCCACATCCGGGTCGGGTAATCGAGCCTAACGGAGACCCGGGTCCAGGCTCACCAACGTGGGTGGTGAGTGAGGAGTGAGTCGGTCGGGTAAACGGATCGTGGCCAGGTCCACGTGGGCAGTGCCACGGACGAGGCCATGAGAGGGGGAGCAAGGGACCTCACTCCATGAGTAGGAGGCGACAAGGTTAATGCACAAAATCATTTTATGTGCACACGCCCACTCGTCCAATTCTAAGGTGGGACTAAACGTCCTACCTCCCTTGTGCACGCCTGCGACAGAGAAGCTCTCTTTGATTGAGGCAACCGCGACTGCCTTCGGCTCCAATTGGCAGCCTGGAGTCGTTCGCGAAGACGTTCCGCTCGACCTGGGACAGCAACCTAGGACTGGTGAAACCTGGAGCAGCTTGCAAGCTTGCTCCAAGCTTTGTTCCAATGGCGGAGGGACGTCTGCACCTGAAAATGCCAAGACAGCCTCGCGGCCACGTTAAAACACTCAAGGAACTTCGCCAAGGCACGGCGAGTGTGCAGGGGTGGTCGGCGTGTCATGGGAACGACTGTGGTGGCAAGCCTAGGGTTCTCTGTGGCTGTGTGAGTGGGTGTGTTTGGGGGGATGTTAGGGCGACTAATGGAGCAAATGAAGTGGGGGATTATGATCAGTGAGTCGAGGCGGAGGTCGTAGGGTGGTTGGCGAGGCGGGTGGAGGTGCGAAGCGACAAGGGCGCCTCACCGGAGGGTTCGCCGGAGGTGGAGAAGGTGATGGTGATCGGTGACATCGAGGGGTGTTTTTGAGAAATAAAGAGGGGGAACGGGAGTAGAAGGGAGAGGAAAGCTAACAAACCTAAGCTAAGGACAAAGGAGACAGGAGAGGCATTTGGGCTGGCACGGCCGACGCCGGAGACGAAGATCTCCGTAGATGAGGCAGCAGCGAAGACGGGGGCAGAGGAGGCGTCAAGGCTGGTATGGCCAATGCGGATGAATGAGAGGAAGGCAACCCAACCACTGGTATTGTGGTTGGGTGAGGAGAGAGGGAGGAATCGCCGGAGCTTGTGGAGGTATTGTAGCCGACGAGGAGAGAAGAATTGAGGGGGGACCAACCCAATTTCAAGCTGAGGAGATGCGGCTGGATCAGGGGCTACTTAAATAGGCTTCTGGGGACGGATTTGTGCTTGGAAGCCAAGCTTCCAACCAAGGTATGTCTGCCGGAGTTGGAAGCTTCAAAAAGACTCAAATCTCTTATGTGTTCACATGAGAGATTGGGTACAAATTAGGTCTCAGTGATGGGTTCAGACTGAAGGAGATTACTAAGAGAATCTCCCTTCCAATTTTGGGAGGGATTCTCTGAGCAACCAAGGAGGAATCGCCTTCTAAAGTTCGTCGGAGTAGGATTCCTCCGCTATAATGGCAGAGGGACCTATTTGCAAGGACGATGAAGAAGCTAAAGGGTCAAATGCAAGGGTTTTCAAAAAATAGGGGCAGAAATGTAATCAGGTTAGACTTATTTGCAAAGTACGTCAAGATGAGTTCCCCTCAAGCCCAAATTTTGGTACAAATCTAATTTAGATCTAAGAAATCCAATGGTGAAGTTGGATTTTGGGTTTAACCACGTTTGACTAGGTAATTTACGTAAAAACCTAATTTAGGATAAATATTTGTCTGAGACCTCATTCTAGGTCAAAATGGGTTCCAATGGCCAAATTGAAGGTTCTAAATTCTAGAGAATATTTTTCTATAATTTTTAGAAGGTTTAGGTGAATTTTATCCTAATCAGAACCTTGTTTAATCAAGTGAGTATGTTTTAGGCTTATAAGAAGTCATTTAATTCCCAGAACTCACACGAACTCTTTTCCATCTGATCCAACCCACTTTTTATCTTGTTAAGACCTTTTGACCTATGTTTAGCCCTTAAGAAAATCCGTTATTGTACTGCAATGGTAAAATTACAGTTTTACCCCTTGTTTCTTAGTTTTCTCTCAGAAAGGTTATTTAGTGAATTGAGACCTCCAATTGGTCATGTAGGAGCTTTTATTCTCTTCTATGGGTCAAAATGAGCTAGTTAAGGCTCATGATGATGTTCCTATCATACCCTCATGCCTAACTTTTACTAGTCCCTCAGCAAAATTTTAAAGTTTTAACTTCATAAGTTCTTTGATGTTCAAAAACTATGATGTGTGCTTTTTTTTGTAGATTAGATTAAAATGCCAATAGTAGGCCAAAAGGTACTCAAGTACCAACCAAGATCCGGACTTGACTAGTTCTAGCCTCAGACTGTAGTGAAGGTTTTTAAGGCCCACAAGAACTATCCTAAGATTTGTTGAACTCTGCGGTTAAAGTACCCGTGCTTATAACATATTTTAGCCTTGGTTCAGTTTGCAGTGCGTTTTTTTGTAAGAGATAGAGGAATTTTCTTTGTTTGGAGAGTTGTATCTCTCTTTTCCATTTATTTCTAGCTTCAAATTGGCTTCTTAACACAGTTTATATCAGATTCCTAATCCCCATCATCAATCCTCGAGGGGTCCCTGCCAATCGATGCTTCGGGATAGCACCGCCCATGGCAACCCTCAGAACCCTGGCTTTCGAGATTTCGAGATAATCCCGCCCATATCGTTCTGTAGCTAAATCCAGACCCTGGCAAACAACATTTCGTGATAATGTCGCACATGGCATATAAACCAGCACAGGGTGCTTACATGCCCCCGATAGGATATGTAGATATCCTACAAGACAAGCACCGAAGAGACAATATGTTATTGCACATCTTCAAGGGGAATTTCCCACCTCTCCGGAAACTCGTCCAAATCAACTTGTGTTGATCGGCCGCTCCTAATCTAGACGACTTTTTTAGAACAATTTAAACGCATTTGCATGATTTTGATACTTATGCGCACTGAACCAAACTGTGTGTGGATTGGGGTGCTTAGGTTACCGAATCCTGCAAATCAGAGGTCAGTTAACGAAGCCGAATACTCCCTAAGTTTTAGACCTAATACTTAAGCTTTGCATTTTCCCCAACCTCTTGAGGACTATTCAGATCTGTAATAGATACTTGAATTTTTAAGCCTAGGAATATAACCCAAGAGGCCTAAGATCAGCGTTCCTACTAATTTCTTCTGTATTTCATTAGCACTTCTTTCATTTTCTTTTTCTTGATATGGTCTACAACTCAGTTAATCCCTTAATTTCTTACTAATGACTATCTCTTTTCTTTTTCAACTTGTGCACCTTTTTTGACATTTTTCACTTTTCCCCTTTTTTCACCTCAAGATTTGTATGGCCTCAAAATTTTCTTCTCTCCTTTTTTTTTGTTCTTTTTTCATGATTTTCTTTTATTTTGTATTTTTGGAATATGTGATTTTTTTGTGAGAAACCTTCTATATTTTGATTTTTGTATGTTTGCACTTTACCACTCCCACATGCTTAAGTTTTGCAATGTCCTCATTGTAAATGGAGGGTATGAAACAGGTTTGGGTTCAGGAATTTTAGAACATGATTTATCAGGTGGGCGAACGGGTCGGGGATGACTGTTGTGGATGATTTCAAGCTCTAGCACGTGTACCAGAGGTGGGATCGACTAATCTAAAATCGAACTCAGGATGCAATAGACATGCAGTCCAAAAAGGATAATCAGAAGGATCTCAGGTTTTTGGAATGACAGGTTGCCTCCCGTTAAGCGCTAAATTCAACGCCTTCAACTGAGCGGGAAATGGTATGGAGAGGGAGTGCTCAAATCAGCTAAGTTTTATAGAACAAGTACCTTGACCAAGAGCCTGGTTAGTCCAACCAGGCTGATGATGCAGCCCAAACCCAATCAATCTGGTGGGTTGATAAATGTAGATCAAGAGGTGTGGAACCCACCATATATTATGGAGCTCAGAATGATACGGAAATGTGAATCCAGGGTTTGGCTGAGGCGAATCAGTCTGATCAGAGTAGGGATCCTCAAAATAAGTAGTGGATGATGCGAAAATCCTACAGAAGTGATCAAAGAATGATAGAGCATGATTTGTAGTCTAATCAATGTCCAAAACCCGAAAAGGATGTGAAGGTGAATCATCTGCAATCGGCTCAGTAAGAGGGAAATCAGAATAAAAATTGAGTCCTGTTGCAGGTCGGGGTTGAAAGCGGGTTTGGATGAGTTTTGTATATGTAGAGGAGGTGGCATCAATAAGAATTGTGTATGAGGGCTCATCTAAAAAGGAATTACAGGTGGGTTCATTTAGAGAGTCCTCATAGTAGCCATCAAATTCAAAAGTAAATACCTGAAGAGTGTTTATAGAATGAAAAATATCTAGGTCAAGAAAAGATTCAAATTCTAGGTCGTAGTCACTCTTGGCACTTTCTGATTTTGATTCCTGAGGATCGAAAAGAAATGATTCCATCTCAATGGAACCTGAGTTTAAATCAGTGATCTCGGGATCAGGGACCTCAGAGTCAAAGTCGAAGAATGAATCATGTGAGCTGAGGTCGTAGATTGGCTCGTCGTAGTCAGAAAATAATGGTTCTTCGAAATCATGGTAAGATTTGAAATAGTCGGAGAAATTGCGAGAATCAAGTTCTGAATGAGATTCGAGATCAAAGGTTCCACCATCAAATGATGTAGACTCAGCAACCTGACTTGGGTCTAGCCTATTCTTCGATTCTGAGCTCAAAGAGGTGTCTTTATTTGGTCTAGGCTCTAGTTCTAGGCTTGTGGGAAGACCCAATCAAAACCCCACTCTTCCAACTCCTCGATTTCTATATCGTAGATTGGCGTGACTTCCGAAAAATCAATTTGTATCTCTGAGGATGTTGGAGAGGGACATTCATCAAACAAAAGCCCAAAATCATAATCCCAATTCAAACTTTGATCTTCGTCATACGGGGCCTTGTAATCTTCCCAATAAGTTTCAGATCCAGATTCTAGGCTAAGGGTGTAGGTTGAATTACTAGAATCTAGGTCAGAATTACCTTCGACGGTCACCCTATTAGAATAAGGGGCAGGATTTACACCCTCGAGAGGTTCTGTTTTAGTCTCATCATTACAGGAGTCTCGGAATTCTATGCTTGGTGAACCATGATTTTGGTTTTCTAGGGTTGGCTCAAAATCGTGTTCTCCTGCAATTGGGACTTCCCAACCTAATTCAAGATCAGGCATATTATATTCCATCTAGGTTGGGAATCAACAACAACTTTATGCCTCAAACCCGGGATTTGGGAAGTCATGTTGATCCTCAATATTATTCCAAGATGTTTCATTGACTGGGGCATGTACGGGTATTTTTTATTGATAACTTGTTTCAATAATTTCATCATTTCTTCCCATTTTTCAAGATCATCTTGGTATTTTTCCCAAAGTACAGGATTTGTCATGTATTGGAGGTATTCAAAGTTATGCAATTTTTCTATCTCAATGTATCCTATTATGAGAATATCTCGAGTCGATCCCTTTGTTGCTTCTGTTAATAACAATTGGGCGTAGTTTATGATGAAGGTTGTTGTTGTTGGTACACTAACCTGAGTATCTTCTACTGGTTTTGAGGTTTTGTATTCAATCTCATAAAATTCAAGGGCATCATCAATCACTCTATCTCTCATGGATCGTTGTGATTCAGGTTTCTTGAATGATCTTCCTAAGTAACTAGGTTGCATTTTTTAATCGGATGGTGGAATCAAGATGTAGAATCAGAATTCAGGTTTGGATTAAAGTGATTTGATCTGAAAGAGAATCGCATTGAAAATCTGTGTGTGTGCTCTAAAAAGAAGGGATGAGGGACTGGATGTGATGTTGACCCAATCAAGGCACCCAAAGATTTTTGGATGACTATAGAGGTTCGAAGCAGATGATACCCCTTAGTCAAAAAGCCATCCACCTAACAATTACCCGGGCAACTAGAGAGGGAGAGTCCCATAAAGGCCCCTACATGGTAGAGTACCCCCACGGGTTACAGGGCTTCCCCCACTCAACCTCTCTTGTCACTGAGGATCTGGGTAGACTAGAATGGATAACTTGACCTCTTAAGTCTACCAATTTTATAACCTAATTTGTGCCTTTGATTTCACTTGAATTAACAGTTGTTTTGACTTATGACCTAATTTGGAGGTTGGTTGGCCTACATTGTAGTCCAACTTCACCTGACCTACCCTAAAGATGGCAGAATGACTCTAGGTAAAGACCTAGAAATCACCCTGATTTAACTCCCAGGTTATTAGGGCCAAGTATTTTAAGGTTCAAGTGAGTTTAGAGTCTGATTTTAGGGTTTTTCTTGATTAGATCTTTTCAATCAAGAACTTGGGCAGCACACAAATGCGGGTGGGTCTGTTTCCTTTTATGCAAGCAAGTGTGAACTAGCACTCAATAACCATAATGTAGAAACCCCAATTTGGCTTTATTTCCAAGTCCACTTTGATTTTCGAGAATGTTCTCCTTAGACTTCAAACAAAAAGTGCGTAGTCCAAAGAGGTTAGACATTAAGCGTAATCCCTAATAGGCACAAGAATTTTGGGGAACTTCAATGAGTTTTGAAAAAAAATTCGCAAATTAGGAAGCTTTGCCTTTAAAATGATCATTACTATGAAAAGAAGGCAGGTGGTTCGTAATTAACTGTTTCCTTTTTGTCTTCCCAAGATTAGGAGGTTGATTAGGGAAGAATAAAGAAGTTACCTACCCTGGCGTGGTTGATTTGCGCAGAACATCTCATCGTGAAGTACCCCGCACAATCACAATAAAGCAAATAGGACAAGTTAGTGCTCAAATATAATCAAATAATGCAGAAACTAGTGGTGAATTGAACATTGCTTCCCAGCAATGGCGTCAAAATGTTTATCGTGCTTGATCGAGTTTTAAGAATATTGTGTTGTAGTATAGCTAAAAAAGCATTCAAAACAAATACAATTTTATTACTCTAATTTTAAAGTCTGAGATCAAACACAGGGAGCAAATGGAATTCATGCATCAATCTCAATAATAAATGCAAATTGAACACATGATACTACTCAAAATCTAATTAAGAATGTAAAGCATGAGTATATGAAGCATAAAAAATAATTGTAAATAAAACAATGGATAGCCTATGAAAAAATGGACGTCTGATTATAAAATCAGACATCTTAAAGGTTCAGCGCTACAGTGCCTTCCCTTTCTCTTTTCTCTGATTTCTCTTGAAATCTGTCTTAAGCTTCTTCTTCCTTCTTTCTTCTCTTTCTTTGACTTCAGCCTTTTCTTCTTCTTTCTCTGTCATTGGCTCCTTCTCTTTGTCTTCTCTTTCCTTTGCCTTCTCTGTCTTCTTCTTCCTTCTTCTCTTTCTCTTCCTTCAGCCTTTTCCTCTTCAACTTTTGCCTTGCGAACCTCAGCTTCTTCCTTCTTCTTTCTCTTCCTTGGCTTCTTCCTTCTTCTCTAGCTTCTTCTTTAACCTTCTTTTCCTTAGCTTCTTCCTCCTTCCTTCTTTTTTCATCCTTCCTTGGATTTGGCTAAGTGTGGAGTCAATCTTTCCACAACAAAACCCCCCTTCCCCTGAGCAATCAAGGAGGAATCGCCTTCTAAAGTTCGTCGGAGTAGGATTCCTTCGCTAAAATGGCGGAGGGACCTATTTGCAAGGACGATGAAGAAGCTAGGGGACCAAATGCAAGGGTTTTCGAAAGATAGGGGCAGAAATGTAATTAAGTTAGACTTATTTGCAAAGTAGGTCAAGATGAGTTCCCCTTAAGCCCAAATTTGGTACAAACCTAATTTGGATCTAAGGAATCCAATGGTGAAGTTGAATTTTGGCTTTGACCACGTTTGACTAGGCAATTTATGCAAAAACCTAATTTATGGCAAATATTTCTCTGAGACCCCATTCTAGGTCAAAATGGGTTTCAATGGCTAAATTGAAGATTCTAAACCCTAGAAAATATTTTTTTATAATTTTTATAGGGTTTAGGTGAATTTTATCCTTATCAGAACCTTGTTTAATCAAGTGTGTCTGTTTTAGGCTTACAAGAAGTCATTTAATTCCCAGAACTCACACGAACCATTTTCCGTCTGATCCAACCCACTTTTTATCTTGTTAAGATCTTTTTCCCTATGTTTAGCCCTTGAGAAAACCCGTTGTACTACAATGGTAAAACAATTTTACCCCGTGTTTCTTGCTTTTCTCTCAGAAAGGTTATTCAGTGAATTAGGACCTCCAATTGGTCATGTAGGAGCTTTTGTTCTCTTCTATGGGTCAAAATGAGCTAATTAGGACTCATGATGGTGTTCCCATCATATCCACAGGAAGTTTTTGAGCTAATTTGTGGAGTGTTTCATGGAGTTTTGACATCCGATGACTAAAATCGGTGATCACTAGAGCTCCGGTGAGCTCCAACGAATCAAATCTTAATGAAGACTACTTAATTTATCCCTAGGAGGTCCATATCACTAAATTTGATTCTCTTGATCATTTTCCATTACTTAAAATCGAGTTACATTGATTGAGTCTCTCTATTTGCCCTCATCTTCCCAAGCTCTGACAGGTCTGCATAGGCAAATGCTAGCACTCTTAAAGCTCGAAATTAGGTCTATAAGCATCCTTAGGCTCTATTAAGTCTGAAACAAATTTTGAATAGGTTGTTGGACCTCTATGTTTCTCTGTCGAACAAATCCATCTAAGATCTTAAGCGACATACCTGGATCATGGTGTTATGAAGCTTAATTCATTCAATTGATGATTTCAATAAGTTTCTGAAGTGACTTAAAATAAATCTGGGCTTCTACTTTGATTCAAGAAATTCTAGAGATGAAAGTCAACTCTCAGCTCTATGTAGTCAAATTAAGAAGCCATAGGAGCTTTGAAGCTTCTCAACCTATTCTTAAGGTGTGTCGATTATTCCTAAGATCATAAGGAATCAACTAAAGCCCTTTCTGAGGAGATTTGAAATCAAACTAAGTCTAAAATCAATTTTGAGTCAATTGGGTTCTCTGACCTGCAGTTGAGCTCCTTTGAGCTCGAGTTGAGAATTAAGCTCTTCAAAGCTGATTTGAAGTCATCTTAACCTTCTGAAGGTGTTTAGATTAGATCTAAAGGGTCTGAAATGTTAATTGAGTCAATCTGAAGCTTGATTTTCTCTCTGTGAAGGCATTCCTCTATGTTCTCCTGTGCACGATGATGAACGTCAGTTTATCATCATTCTTATTCCCTAAAACAAACCTAGCTCTTAGGATTTTAACTTCGTAATCGAGTTTCTGGGCTACATTTAGGCATGCATTGCATCATTTTGTATTTTTAATGTGTTTATTTGAGTGTCAGGGATAAGCAGAGAGTCAGATCCCACAAACCCTGGCATTTTGGAAGGCAGAAGATGAAGAGGAAGCAAAATCTCAGCTAGATCCCATCTCATTCTAGCTAGATCAGTCCATTCTTAGCTCCATTTAGCTCACCTCAATTGAATGATAGCTCAAGCTAGCTCACCTCAGCTCAAGCTAGCTCAATTTAGTTGATCACAGCTCTATTTCAACTCCATCCAGTTCCCTAAAGCTCTACTCAACTTAGCTTAGCTACCAGTCATCAACTAGCTAAGCTAAGTCAACTGAAGAGTCATCACCCAGTTTAGGTCAGCTCATTACCAGCTCAAGAAGACTCATCTTAGCTCAACCCAGTTGAGCTTAACTACTGGTCCAGACCTAGCTAGCTAGGGAGTCTTCATAAATATCTCAATCAGCTCACCTCAGCTCCAGAACAGTTGAGACCATCTCAACTTAGCTCAACTTACTCAACTTAGTAGCTAGCAAAGAACTAGCTAGCTAAGGTGAGTAGCTGAGTTCCTGAGAAGACCATCTTCAGCAGCAATCAGCTCCAGCCAATTTCAAAGTAGCTCAAACCTCCTCCTCTATAGCTAAACCGTAGATCCCCTACTCCTTCTCCCTCTACTCTATTAGCTAAGCTAGCTTAGCTTAGCTCTACCTCCTTTACCATGGTCATCCACCTACTCTACCTCCACCTACATAGCTCCACTACTACCTCCACCTTAACCCAACCTTAACCTAACCTAAACCCAATCCCAACCACAAAAGTTGGCGTCAACTTTAGGTGCCTCTTCGCCATAACTTCCCCTCCCATGTGGCACCAACTTTCCCTCCAAAAATACCCCTCATCTCCACCATCCATAAAAGCTATACCTCATCTCCACCCTTCATTCCTCCCACCTTCTAGAAGCACCCCTTTTGGCACCAACTCTTGGTGTCTCTCCACCACCAAGAGACACCAACGCCACCATAACCACCTACCATACACTCCTTTAGGTGGCGCCAACCTATGTCTACACTAGAATCCTATAACCACCACCCAAAACCCAATCCTAACCCTCCAATAAGTGGTGCCAACCCTTAACCCTAACCCCACCTAAAAAATGGCACCAACCCTACTTAACTCAACCTTAACCACCACTCAACACAGCCCTACAATTGGCGCCAACCCTAATCTACCCTCCATCCATTACCCACCATCCTAAACCTTAATCCTAGCCACCAATCAAAGCCACGCCACCATTAACCCTAGTTAGCGCCAGCCTTCCCCCATCCACTCTATAAAAACACCACTAATCACCCATTTCCATCCATCCTTGGACACCACAATTCTACCTATAACCACCATAACCCACGGCCAAGGTAGGAGAAGAAGAGAAGATTAAGGGGGCAGCATATCTGCCCCCTTGGTGCCTTATTCTTCTCTCTTCTTCCTTGTGTCACGCCAAGGAGCAGCTTACTTCAAGGGGACGACTAGGCAGAGGAGGAAAAGTTAGGGTGGTTGTCCACCCTTGGAGGAGGAAAAGAGGAGGATACTAGAAGCACAAGAGTTCTCTTCATAGTGCGGGAGCCATCACACTTGGAGCGAAAGCTTCTCACTATTTGGAAGGCTTTTTCTTTTTCTTTATCTCTCTTTTTATTAGCTAGTGTTTTTTGCATCTTTCTTGTAAGAAGCATTCCTCCACCTATCTTCTACTCACTAGTAACACAAGAATTTAATTGCCTCTCAATTTCCTATTTTCATTTAGTGTGTTTCCCTTTCCTAGTAGTTGTAGTGCACCACTCTCTCTCTAATTACCCTAAGTCTCAGAGAGGAGTTCATCTTATCACTTAATTTCTAATTGATAGGCGTAGTCTCCTTTAGCATAGTTCTATCTTCGCATTCGTGTGCTTGTTATTTTGAAAACCTAAAAACAGCAAGATCAAAATACAAATAGAAAAGTGTTAATTTGAGAGGCAAGAGAGAGAATCACTTATTTGACTAACAAATTGGTCTTCTTGGACGACCCTAGAAACCACCACTATCTAGGTTTACAAATTTAAAAGTTGGTGCGATTTGTGCATTACAACAACATTAAAACCCACTTTTACAAAATCATGTATTTTCGCCATCACTCAGTTTAAGTCATAGGCATTGAGGGAAGCTAATTAGGAATGAGAGAGAAAGAGAATATGTCATCAAGTTAAGGTATACAGGTTACGAAGAGTTGTTGCAGTTGTTTGATCATGGCAGGCAACCATGTTTGAAAGTTGATTTGAAAGAACTCTTTGGATCCAATCAAGTAATTGATTGGTGAAATTAAGAGATGAGATGAAGATCTGGAGATCTAGAGTTTCAATCGCTAAAGAATCGAGCTGAATTGATGGGGATTTGGAGCTGAAATCTGCTAAAGCTACTCACAGAAGGAAGGCAGGACTTGATAGTCCCATGTCGAAAACGTGTGGTTGTTCACTGCAATATATAATACATTGCCTCAATAGCTGTTCAAACGACTTGATAGTCCCATGACATATTGACCATTGACTTTCACTGTGCATGTGGCTCTAGGAGAGTGGCCTCCAAGCGCCAGGTGTAGGGGCATGATGGTGACACGTGACCTAGTAGTGGCATGATCTAACCCATCTGGGTCGTTGATCCTGTAAAGAGCCACGTGGGTGAACCCGATCCCTTTTAGTCAAAAGCACGCTTAACATTTAGTGTTGGCTTGATTTGGCTAAGTGTTGAGGCTCTCTGTTAAGTTTAAGTGATGGCTGAGAAGGCTTTCTGAAGTCTTGGTAAAGGCTGTGGCGAGGCACATTTCCTAAGTTTGTGATTAAAATGTGCCTAAGTTGTGAATAAATGTGAATAATTCATATGTTGTTTCAAACCAACATTTTTAATCATTTCCTTTTGTAATTCAATGAAATATTATTGCTTTCTGCTTATGGAATGATTGCCTTATCTTTAATGTGTATTTCTATGTAATTATTCATGTGGTTAACATATTGTAGTTAATTAAATAGGTAATTAAGTAGTAGTTAAGTAATTAGTTAATTAGGTCATTTATTAGTATAGTAAGTTATACTATAGTAATCTATACTTTATTAGTTAAGTAATATAAGTATTAGATAATCTAAGTAGTATAATGTAAGTAAGTTTCAAAAAAAATAGTAGTATAATGTAAGTAGTAATTTAAATACTAAGTAATTATAACTAATTAATATAGTAAATAAGTAAATATTAAGCCTTAGCTTAATTAAGTAACCTAGTATCTATTAAATAAGTAGCTAGTGATTATAACTTAAGTATATATGTAGTACGTAAGTAACTTAAGTAGTAATAGTTAACTTAGTTCAATAGGTTACGTTATGTAGTTATTTATAGTAAGTAAGATCTATATAGTAATTATGTATATAAGCTAAGAGTATATTAGTTAGTTAATTATATTGATTAGAAATAAAGTGTGATTTAAAATAATTAGTGAAGGATATGCTTAATTTAACTTCGAGTGAATGACTTAAACTTAACCAGTAAAATTTTATAAAATGTGACATCTACTTACTCCCTATACTATAACTTAACAACGACTAATTAACTATGTAAGGTAGTTGTACATCACCCACTTCTTGGTTAATTGTGTAATCTGGTGGTGAATGTGAGTAAATAAAATGAAGAGTGTTTCCCTTGATCCCTCTTGTTGCTTGTGTCCTTCCCATGCTTGTAAGCACCTGGAATAATGTTTTATTGTGTTGTGTTAAGTGGTAAACATGGGCAATGAAATGGACGGTTTAAAATTTGAAATTGAGTGCTAGAGACACCTAGTACCGATACTGGTGACCAGCATCGATACTAATGGCTCAACATAAGCTAAAAAGGGACTTAAGTCTGGTACTGAAGGCACCCAACACTGGAATTGATGACCAATACTGGTATTGGATGAGTTCAATGGCCATGACAGTAAGTGCCCGGTACCGGTATAAGTGCTCAGTATCGACACTGGTACACTATGGCCTGGTTGGGACAATGGTGCCCAGCACCGATACTTAAGACTAGGACCGGTACTAGTGCACTTGTTCCATCTTGCTTGAACCGTAAAAAGAAGATTAAAAGTTAATTAAATCTGGTTAAGTAAGAGATTGAATCCAAATTGTTGAGATTGGGGGTCTCTTAGGCTTAAAATATACCTGGTATGCATGTGTATTGGTGGTCTAGTTGGCAGGTGGTTTAGAGGCGCAAAACTCGGGTTTCAAGCACGAAAGGTGGGTTTTGCAGTTTTAAACTTGGTCTACAACCTAACCTAACATTAGGTCAAGTTTACCTAACAATAGGTGGTTGCTGGAGGGGCTTCCTAACATTAGGTACTTTGTTGGAGTTACTAATTGGCCTGAAATATGAATTTCTGACACTAAGAATCCTAGGGAATGATGGAACCTCATTGGGGGTCTAGTAAGAGCCCCAATAAGCAGGGGAAATGGTGAAATTGTGGTTAAACCCTATTTGGATATGTGTGTGTGTGTTTTTAATTTGAGCTTGAAGCTCTCTAAATGGCTCAAAAGCAATTTGAATTGGCTAAGTATTGAACCTCACATGATAATATATGTGACTCGACCAAAGTCTAATAAGAGAAAAGCTTGGATCCTAAGGTCTTGAGTAAGACCCCAAGTGATCCATTAGGTCTCTACAGTTTCATTCAGGGCATAGAACCCAATAGAATTAAATGATGGTAGGTTGGCTAGGCAAGCTCGTAAGCTTGCACCCTTAGACATGGTGAACCACGGGTCCACCGCTTGGGTAACGGACCCGAGTTGTTGCGATAGTTGGAGGCTACCAAGGAAATCTACCTCAAAACAGGTGTTTAGCACATGGATGTACCCGAATCCGACTCGATGGAGAGGTACTCATGGCTCTAGGCTCTGTCAGCACCCACATGCGCAACGGGGGATGACGGAGTATGTGGTACTCGTAGCTAGAGGTTCACTCGATGCCTGTATGTATGGAATTCGCCTGGGTATAGTGATGAATTAGTTGAGATCTCATCTGATGATGGACTGAGAGGGCACATCCGAAGACTGTGCTCCTATAGGGAGCCACTCCTAGCAGAAGCATTGCTGTAGCTCGACAATTCTGGCCAATCCTACAATGATGATTTAGTTTGATCTGTGAGTCTTCCTTGTTGGACACGAACCAAGCTTGCTCTTTGTGGTCACAAGGTATAGGCCCGAATAGCTCCCAAGAGACCCGACTCTTCTGGCTGAGGTCAACAACTCTCTCGATACGTCAAGAACGGGCATGCCTTTTTTGAGGATCAACAGACTTGCTAGCCTCTACCCTGGCCAAGGCAAGACTATCAGACTAGAAATCCAAGGAAAGGATGCATCCCAATCTCCTCTAGTAGAGAGCGATGATTCCCAAAATCTAATCGCTGAGAGGAGTGAGAATAAATTTCATAATACTAAATAATAGGGAAAAGGAGCAACTCAATTAATGGGTTTGGACCACGGTGGTTGGTAAGATTTAAGTGGGCTTAGGAGTCGAAACCTAGGGTGCTGGCTGTGGGCTAGGGATCTAGCCAGTTAGTGAAATTGAACACTACCCTAAGTTCTGTTGTGATACAGTAGTTGTTTGCTCGCTACTAAGCCAATTGACTCATCCCTACTTTCAACCTAATTTCAAGTAGTTGCCATCGTGCAACATCGACGCACGAGATTTATCACTGTGTGGATTTTTGCGGAGACTTTTGACAGGTAATTTTTATGCTTTGATTTTACTGTGAATTTCTTTTATATGCCAGTTTAGTGCATGTTTGGTTTGTCCTGTACATTATCATTTATGTGCCATCCTTCCCTTACTTTCTTCCATTTTATATAATAAATGGAACTCTTTGATATCTTGACTTAGTTTGGTAAAACTTGAATTAAATAGACCAGCACTTCTTCTATTGCCATTCTTCGGAACTCCAACCCTCATTGGGGCCTGGGTTTTTGGGGTGTGATACCTTGTGTCTGTGCGTACGTGAGTGAGCTTCATGGAAAGGAGGGAAATTTGGAATGTAAGGAGGGCCTTGATGTTGGATTTAAAGATGAGACCCACAATTTGTGGATCCAAATAAATGATTTTTTTAAATGGATAATTAAGGTAAGGGTATGGTAGGTCTTAGGAATAGCTTTAGAATAGGTTAGTGGGGGAACCACCTAATGTTAGCTTTAGAATAGCTTTAGCATAGGATGAGGGTGTAGGATACGGGTGTTGGTATGGGAATCTAGGTTGGACCTAATTAAGGCTAGGTGCACCTAATTGACTTGGTAAGAGTCCAAACAATAGCCACTTAGCCCAATTGAGATCCAAAAATGAAAATTAAATGTGGGAATGGGCAATTGGCCTAGGAATTGGGTAATAGGGACTAGCTAAAGAGTATTTGATTCTAGCTCAAAGGTTCAGGCTTAGTTTGCCTTTGGTTTTAGGTTCATGGATGAGGAAATTGGATTCTTTTCCTCCACTCCTCTTCTTTGCTTTGCATTTCAATTCCTCTTCTTTCTTTCTACTTTTCTGCAGGGATTTTCTTTGGTCTTCATTACGTCATTTTGGTTCTACCTGCATTTGTCTTCTAGATTCTAGCCCTCTATTTAGTAATTACAAACCTACATTCACAAGATAAAGACATTATATCAAAATTGGGTCCATAAAAAAATTATTATATGCAAAAGTATATAAAAAGATGTAAATGCACGAAATGTCTGATATGAATGCAATATATACAATGTTAGCTAGATTCCTACCCCAATTTAGGCATTTAAGGACTATGATTGTTGTGCAATCAACTAGAAATCAACGAAATTCTCTATATTAATGTAATCGTATTACAAAAATCCTAGATGACTCGCTCAGGTATACAAAATACAACAGCATCAGTGCTGAAGTGAAGTTGTGCTTTATCATCATAATTTGGAGGTTTCATTACACTAATGGTGGTTTTGATTAATAGATCAAAATCGAAATGAAGGAACTAAATGTACTAGGTAAAGTCAATAATGGATCTCAATGGTAAGATGAGAAGTCTAAGTCGAGAAATAAACCATTACGTAACCTTTCCTCAATGTGTGATTGAGTAACAATCCATAGCCTTACTTAGCCTATTTTAGGTTGGGAACCTAACTACAATTGCATTTGTACACATATATTTCATGTATATCATACATTTTTTATTTCATGAGAATATATCTTATTTTCTGCTAATAAAGGCATTTTAGTGACTTCCTCGTTTGTGTGTATATACAAGAATAAATACTGATGATGGAGCCACTTTTTAGCACCATTGATGAGGAGGCACGGCTTAGTTGCTTTTATTT
This sequence comes from Thalassia testudinum, assembly GCA_037157565.1. Classification (NCBI taxonomy): domain Eukaryota; kingdom Viridiplantae; phylum Streptophyta; class Magnoliopsida; order Alismatales; family Hydrocharitaceae; genus Thalassia; species Thalassia testudinum. The sequence goes on along the minus strand of JAZHRO010000072.1, from coordinate 21,956,071 downwards.
TTCATCTTGCTCTTTCTAATTCGATACTAACCTTGGTTTTATCTTATTGGTCATTGATGTGCAGGATGCGAGGACTATATGAGAAGAAGCACATCGGGATCACACGCGAGTGAAGACATAGGGTAGCACTGGATCTCCCTCTCTCTTTTCTTGTAGTTAGTATAAAAAAAATCAAAAGATCAAAAATTAAAAAATAGAAAAAGCCTTAGGATTTGATTTTTTGCATTGCAAAAGATCATATCCTATCCCTTCGTACTTGGAATAGAATTCAAGTCAAATTTAAAAAATCATTTAGTTGGCGTAAGAATGGTGGTTGTAGGAGAAGGGTTGGCACCAACTTAGAGGTGGTTGTAGGTGGTGCTTTGGCACCAAAGTGGGAAGGGATGTGAAAGTGATTTTTGGAGGGAAATGAAGAGGTGTGAATGGGAGGTAGTTATGGTGGGTTTTGGCGCCAAATAGAGGTGGTTATAGAATGGTTGGAGGCACCACTTTTTGGTGGAGGTAGGGTGGAATAGGAGGGTAGCTAAGTAACTAGCTTAGCTACCTAGCTAAAAGCTAGTAGTTGAGTTGAGCTAACTTGAGCTTGGTTGAGCTAAGATGGAGCTGGGAATGATTAAGAGGAGCTGAGGTGGAGCTGCAGTGAAATTAACAAGTAACTTAGCAAGTTCGCTGAGAACTAGTAGCCAAGCTTAGTTGAGATGAGCTGCTAGGAGCTGAGATGAGTTGCATTGGAGCTTAATGAGCTGGGAATGTAGTTAATGGAGCTTCTATCTTCTTCTGATTAGGGTTTTTGCCTTTCCTATGGTAAATCAGAGTTTAGATGATAAATCTAGAACCCACAAACCCTGATAAACACAAAAACACATAAAGTCATCTAAAACAACACAAATACCCAATTATTCATGCAATGATCCTAAAAATACAGAAATGGCTAATGCATGCCAAATACTATAATGCACGGCAAAATACTTAGGAACTAAGCATGCAATGTGATTAAGAATAATGATAAATAGAAGTTTATCAGATTCATCAACCTAATTTTGTTAAAACCCACATACACATCCCTACCTTAGATCCCCCCATCCTAGAGCCTAGGATTAATTTGCTAAAAATATCCAGACCCAATCTTCATAGCCAACCATGAAGCTTCCTTTGGAAGCCTCTACATGGTTGGCCACTATAATTCATTTTCAACCCTTGATCGACCCATCTATGGCCTTGATTCATCACCATAACCTATCCTAGTTTTCCTCCTAAAAATCATTTAAATTCAAATTCAAATACAAACACTTCAACCTAAATATAGCTGGCCATGTAGATCCTCATCTTCACCACCCATCCATGATCCAAAGGCCCTAATTTCCACTCTATTGGTCAGCTACGTTGGACTCTTCATCCCATTCTCCCTTGATTCAAACTCCACCTTCCATTCAAAACCCAAACTAACCCAAAGCATGTCTTAAGTCCACGCCCAATCCCAACCCTTCACTCAACCTAGCCTCCTCTTGGCCATCCAACACCTTGATCCAAGGCAACTTGGAACAACCAATCACATTCTCCCATAACCTCTATAAAAGAGATTCAATGGCCTACCATTAGAGACATTCTTCCTCTCTTAGACATCTGAAGCCTTGTCTATTTGGACCAACTGGTGACAAAAAAGGCTGGTGCAGTAACCACGTTAACCCATAATGGTGTCCCACCATGTGAGATGTCATAAGGGATCCCACCCTTCTAGCCAGCCAAGTAATTCAAGGGTCAGATAAGTTGGCTAGGGCTACTAAATTTTAGACTAGTTCCAATAGGTGCAACATTTTAAGGGCTAAACTTGATTACTTGATTGTGCACATACTTCTCTCTCTTGTTCTCTTTGCATCTATGAAGTACTTCCAAGTGTGTGCATCGAACAAGATCACAAAATCCACACTTGGTACCACCTCTGCAAAGAGAGCCAAGGAGGAGACTGATTATTAGTGAGTCTAGTTCTACATCTGACTCGGAATCTGACTTTGATTTGATAACTAACCAAGCCAACCAAAATTGACCCCCGAATCAGATGAATCATCGAGCCCAGATTCCAAATCTCCAACTTCAACTGAATCAATTTCAGCAGAATCATCAAACCTGAATGAAAGAGTTACTTGAGATTCTCCAAATCCAAAATCCATAGGCTAGACCCCTAAGGGAATTTTACAACCTTGCCTAGTATAGACACAAACCTTATGTTAGGGTCCCACTTGTTATTGCACATTTTGCAATCAAGCACTCTACCATACAACTCCTGCCTCACTTTAAGGGCAATAATGATGAAGATCCCTTTCAATGTTTAGAAGAGTTCACAATCATTAGTAAGACAATTAGAAGCCCAAATTTGGAGGATAATGTGCTGAAAATGAAACTCTTCCCTTTTACCCTAAAAGAAAAAGCTAGTCATTGGTTTCAAACCATAAGGAGGCCCATCACTACATGGGGGAGCTAAGAAGCACCTTCCTAAAGAAATTTTTCCCATTCAGGAAAACCAATGCACTTAGAAGAGCTATTACCACCTTCTCCCAATAACCAAGAGAACCATTACATGAAGCTTGGGAGAGATTCATGGATCTAATTAGAAAATTCCCACATCATGAGGTTCCTAGATGGAAATTAGTGCCAATATTTTATCATGGGCTAAATGAACAAATAAGGAGCCTAGTAGATGCATCTTGTGGATGCAACTTTATGAATAAGGATTAAAATAGCACCTTTGAATTATTTAAGAATATGAGTAAAAATTTCCTAAATAATGCCTCCATGGAAACTTATGGAAGATCCATGCAACCGAGTGAAATTTATGAAGTCTAAGAGAATTCAAATAATGTGGATATGAATTTAATCAGTGAGAAATTAGATAAAGTTGAGGTCGTATCAAAGAAACTAAATAAACTAATGAGCCAGAATAAAAAGGGAGCAACCCTTCCATCACCTACTAATCAAGCTCCCTCAGGGAGGGAGTTTGTGAATAAACTGCATGTGGCTCAAGATGCTAGTCAGTCGACCCAAGACCCTTCTAATGGGACCCAAACAAGGACCTTTGATCCATGTTATCCTGATTCCGCATAGATATCCTCATCATCATCTAGATATGAGGACATGTCATCTATCCAAGGGAACACTAGAAACAATGCTTTCTCCAACACTTATAATCCAAATTGGAGGAACCACCCAAATTTCTCTTGATAAATATAGGGGCAAGGGAACTAACAGATGTCCCAACCTAAACCCTCGCAGATGAACCCTAATTCACCTAACACTTTCAACCAAGGTCGAACCTACCAACCCTTGCCCCCTAACCAACCTAGCCAAACTAAGTTGGCTATTTTGAACCAAAACTAGCAACTAATGGACATGAACACCTTGATGTTGCAAGCTATGCAACAATTGACTAAGAGTACACTAGAGGGGGAGTGAATAGTGTAATTGAAATATAATATATAAATACAATTCAACCACACAACATAAATACCAAGACTTTTAGGTGGAAACCCAAATTGGGAAAAAACCACTAGTAAGGCATAGCGGAACCTAGGTGCACGAGATTGAATTGTTAAGTCATCGTTGTAGTTTATCTTTTGCACCTAAATCCACTAATCATTTAATTTTTATAACCACTAATCAAATTGTTGACATTAGATTTGGTGAGTCCCAATCGATTCCACAGGGAGGCAATTTTTGTCTGCTCTCTTGCTTAGATCAATCTCTCAATCTTTATTAATTTTTTTCGACTTTTTTAATTTTGTGATTTGTGTGGTCTTTTGTATTAGGAATGAAATCACAACAAGACTACAAACTATGCTAATCTTTTTTGGTCTTTTGTCGATTTACTTTTTTTTCTTTTTGGAATAATAACTAATGAAACAATATGAGAACACGAGATTAAACTCGCAACTTTTATTGCATAAACATAAAGAGAAAGTACATAAGAAAAGAAAATGACAATCAACAAGACAACCAAGGTTGCCTCATGGAATAAGAAAGAAAAAGAAACAAGGCCTTGAGTAATGATTCCCAGGATAATTTATACAAAGCAAAAAGAAAACAAAGGGAGGGAATGTGTGTATGTTGGTGGTGAGTGAGGTTGACGTGTGAGAGTGTGTGTGAGAGTATATATTACCAACTACTAGTTAAGATAAAAAGCTAAATAGCACGTAAAGATATGCTTGGAAAGAAAGAGCTATTCTACTAAGCAAGTATTGAAACTAATCTACTAAGAAAGTAAAAAGAGAATGGAGGTAGAGAGAGTTAGGTGTTCTCTCCAATGTGAGCAAGATTGCCTATTGGGAGTTGAGGCGAATCCTTGGCACTAGGTTTATCTCCTCTTTGTGAGTGCGAGCGGTGCCTAAAGGATCAAGTATACACTAAAGGGGGATAAATAATGTAATATCTATTTAAAATAAAATCAAAAAAAACATTCACCACATATCAAAAAGGTCTAACCACAAACCAGAAAAATTAACACCTGATTTTAGAGTCAAAACCCTTCAGGGTAAAAATCACTACCTAAGCCACCCTACTTAGGATTTTCTCGACTAGTCAACGTTAGGCAAATCCACTATCACGTACTACTTGAACGAGGGTGACACAACCTCTTACAAACAACTTCTCTTACACCTGACCAAGAGAAGAACAACGGAACTTCCAATATAACTTGGATTCCCAAATCAAAACAACAGAATAGAAGAATATAAAAATATTTCCCATGAAATCTCAACAATATTTTAAAACAAATCAAGCTTTCTTGAATTGCAAGGGAGCGTGCTTTGAATCGTAGTAGTTGTAGGCACAGAAGCACGAAAGCACTAGAGAAAGTAGGCATGTTTTCTCTTTAAAAGCTCTTGAGGAGTGTTTTTTTGAAGAAGAGGGTCGAAGGTCCTATTTATAGGTGTTTTTCGATAATTCTGGAAACACAGCTTTAATTGACCAAAATAAATGTCTGGTCGATCAAAACTATATTTGCTCGATTAAAACAAAGTATTGATCGATTCAATGTTGATCGATAAAAGGGTAATTTGATCGACTCTAAGATTTCAAAAAAAAATCGACCGTTAGAATATTTTGATCAATTAAAACAAAAGGGTTAATTGATCAAAGAGAATATGACCATTAGAGGTATTTGATCAATTAAGACAATAAGTTGGCCAATCAAGGTCTGGTCAATCAAAGAGAAATTTTGGTCGATCAATAACAGAATTGACATAGGTTCAAAAGAGAACGATTTTTGCAAAAAATGAAAACTTATGTTTGTTTTCTTATTGAGGTTTTGTACACTATTCTAGACTCAATAAAATTAAAAAACCTTCAAGTCCTCTTTGTCCATGATGTATTTGGAAAATGTTGATGAGGACGCATCCATGCTAGAATGACTTAACCTGTAATGGTTAGTCCACGATAAAAACATAATTTTGTTATATTAAAACAAGGGTATTAGCATTCTCCCCCTTTTTGATAATAACAAAATTAAAATTAAGTATGCATGAATTGTTCTCCCCCTTTGTTATTAACAAAAAGCTTTAAGCAATGAGATTTACAAGTAGATGGTGCTCCCCCTTATCGAAATACTCATACAATTTATGAAATGCTGCTATGCAATAGAATTACAAGCTATGTAGATAAACATATTTAATTTTCAATAATCAGAAAAGCAACAATATAGATCAAGATATCTCAAATAAAGATACTGTAGTGCTCACATAACAAATAAAAGTACTACAAAGTAAGATAGTTGACAATCCAAAGACAGAAATAAAATATAATGTTCCACAAGCCAAGAAATGAAATCTAAAAGAAACTAGGATGGTCTCAATATCTGATGGAAACTCCACATCGATATCAAAATCATCCAGAGAGAATGGAGGCGTGCTGGTGCTAGGTCCTGCAATAGACAAGCATCGTCTACGTTCCGAAACTGAAGAGATCTGAAGGTCTGTAGATCAATGGGATGGTTGCTGAACTAAGGAACCAGTATGTTGTGTCTGTATGGAAGTGGATGGTGTTGAAGTACTCAAAGGAGGAGCTGCTGCTGCTGAACGTCAACCTTGGGGGGGTTTATGGTCATGGACAGTGAGCGAGTGGATCTACTTTCCAAGCTAATCCAAAAACTAACCCTACCTACTCGGGTACACAGAAACCTCAGTGTCGTGCTCCATCATCATCTATGTTATCTCTCTGGTGATGCATCATCTATCGTCTGTCACCTCCTAGACTCCTAAACTGTCATGTCTAGTAAATTGACTGTCAAGGTAGTGCCACTCTGAGTCGTAGAACGAGGGAGAGGGTCGAACTAGAGGTGGGTAGTAAGCATCAAAATGCTAGTAGGGAGAGTAAGGAGGTGGACCAGAGGAAGGACCAGCCTGAGAAGGAGGAGGCTGAGAGGAGGAAGCTGCTTCTTGAGGAGGATCCTAACGAGTCTGACACTCCTATTCCATTTTAGAGTAGGTGAAATCTCGAAAAATGAAAACACGAGAGATGTACTGCTTATGATTAATGTCCATGGGGACATTAAAATGCAGGAAGATATAGGATATAAGAGTACCAAAAGGGAAAACACTAGTGGGTTTCCTCTCCATGAAGGTGAAGATGAACTGGTTCCAATTGAATGCCCTATTGGTCATAAAAGCATATAGAGCCACGAGCATGGGACCCGAACAATTCTCAAAAGAAGTGGATTTGGACATGAAGTTCCAAAGAAATACGCAATTGAGTAACCGCGGGAGAGGACGAAAATATAGTGACTTGGTGGGCTTGCCCAAGTCAAAAGATTCGGGAGTCATCAACGTCTCCCTAATGACCTCAGAAGATATGTCATGATGTAGCTCAAGGTAGGTAGGACCAGAGGAGAGACAACAAAGGACCACAGAAAGAACATCGGCATTGACAAGGACCTTAATGTCGTAGACATTGGATGTCAACTAAATGTCAAAACCTTCACCAATGTTGCGAAGGTTGGAGTAGAAAAGGTGACAAGTCATAGGGTCTATGCCCTTAACACGATTACCCCTAGCACCCACATAAAATGTCCAATCAAAGAGGTGACCAATCCTATGATAGGAAAGTTGATCTTGAAGACTTGGGAAGATGCGCTCGAAGTAGTCAAGGTCGATAGGTCGACCGACATGAGGTAAGAGGCAGGAGTAGGGTGAAAAGTTATGACGCGCCTCATCACTGATGAAGAAACGATCAAAGGTGTCATCTCAGGCGATGGAGGTAGAGGCACGAGAACGTTAGGGGCCATTGAAGCAAGTCTGTTACAGTTTTAGTCAATCATAAGAATTAAGTTAGTCAATCAAAACACAGATTGGGCAATCAAAAATATGCATTTGATCTATCAGCAAGGTCAATTGGTCGATCAAGTAATCATTTTTGGTCAATCAGAAAACAGACAGGAAGCAAGTCAAGCTACAAAGTTCAAAGAATGGTTGATCAAGTTTTTGGGTTGGTTGATCATTGGTTGGTCAATCAAAAATCAAAAGTGGTCGATCAAAATCAGTTTTTCAAAGTTTTGAACACGATATTTTTGGTCGATCAATGTCAATATTTTGATCAATCAAAAATCGACAAAACCACAAAAGATAAGATTCGAATGGATCAAACAAGAAGAACAAATGAAGAACAATGAAGAACACAAAGAACGGTGGCTGGAAAAACACAAGAAAAACACATCAAAACAAGATCAAAGGGACAAGTTTGATGGAAAATAAGTAGAGAAATGGGATATATCAAGGATCGACAAAGGTCGATCCGCCACCATTAGCGCCAGCTCGAAGAAGCAAGCAACCCTCGCTCTAGGTTGTCGCACTCTAGGTTCCCAGGTCCAAGCAACATGGAGTCACCTTGCGCACACATTCAGCCAGTTATTGGCTTTGAGAGGGCACTGCAACTGCGGCAATTGAGCAAAGCATCTCCTGCGGATGTGCGAGAAGCGGGTGGGACTTTTAGTCCCACCTCGGTTCTTTTGGAGTGAGGTGAGTGGTTTAAATTGATTTTGTGTTTTAGGCTTGTTACCTCCGAACACGGGGTGAGGTCCCCTCGCCCACATACCCGCCTCGTCTGTGCTCACACCTCCACGGACCTGGCTTGCCTAACCCGTTTACCCTGCACTCCTCACACACCACCCACGTCGGTGCACCTGCACCCGGGTGCACTTGCCCGACCCGAATACCCGATTGGCTTTGGGAGAGCGAGCCTAAGAGAGAAAAGAGAGAGTTCGCGGAGGAGGGTAGGGGTAGGTTTTGCACTTGTGTGTAGGGAAGGGAAGAAGGAAGAGGAAGCTAAAGCCAGAGAAGGAAAGAAGGAGGAAGCCTTGGGTGTAGCCGCAGAGAGGAAGGAAAAGCAAAGGACGTAGAGAAGAAGGAAGTAGGAGAAGCTAAGGGTAGAGAAAGCTAAGGCAGGAAGGATCAGAAGATAACAAAGGAGAAGAAGAAGGAAGGAGAAGGCAGGAAGAAAAGAGAAGCCAAAAGAAGCCAACGACAAAGGAAAGGCCAAAGCCAGAGAAAGAAAGAGGAAGGAGAAAGCACAGCTAAAGAAGAAAGAGAAGGAAGGAGAAGGCACTGTAGCAAAGAAATCAGAAGGAAAGAAAGAAGAGTTGAAGGCCAAAACAGAAAGGAGGAAGCCTTGGGTGCAGCCGCAGAGAAGAAGGAAAAGCAAAGGAAGCTAAGGAGGACGAAGCAGAAGAAGCTAAGGAGAAAAGAGCTGCAGAAGAAAGCTAAGGAAAAGAAGATCTAAGGAAGGAGAAGGCACGACTGAAGAAGAAAGAAAAAGAAGGAGATCAGAAGCCAAGGAAGCTAAGGGCAGAGAAAGCTAAGGCAGGAAGGATCAGAAGCTAACAAAGAAGAAAGAAGGCACCGCTAAAGAAAAGGCAAAGGCGAAATCAAAGAAGAAGAAGAAAGTAGAAAGAGCTGAAGTTAGAGGAAGAGAAAGTCAAAGAAGAAAAGAAAGAAGAGAGAAGCTAAAGGCCAAGTCAGAGAAGGAAATCAAAGAAGAAGAAGAAGGAAAGAAGCCAATGACAGAAGAAGAGCCTGAGAAAGAAAGGACTGAAGAAGAAGAGGAAGCTGAAGAAAGAACCAAAGGAAGAAGCAACAGAAAAACAAATCAAACACTTTTATCCAATCTTCTCAAATTCTCTTTTATTGCTATATTTTAGTATTCATAAACTCCTGCTTTATATTTTGAATTAGATTTTGAATAACTTTAAGTGTTCCAATTGCATCTATTATTGAGATTAGTATGAATTCCATTTGCTCCCTGTGTTCGACCTCGGACTTAACATTCGAGTAATAAAATTTATTTGTTTTCAAGGCGATTTCAACTATATTACGACACATCCTTTATTTTATAAAGCCGATCTCACCCTTTGTTAACACTAGGTCTTTAGTTAATTTCTTATTAGCTACTTTAAGTGCTTTAGCTAAATCATGCAGCTCATAAAATACTTCTAATAATTCATCAAAAGTAAAAACAATACCTCATCTTCAATTGCCATAAGACCACAGAGTGCTTCTTCACTTGAAATGTCTTCACTCTCTTCTTCTAAGCTTGTATCGCTATCATCCCATGTCACTTGCAAAGCCACCTTCTTTGCTTCACGTTTAGGAAATCTCCAAGCCTTCTTTTTGTCATTTTTCTTCTTGAGTTGAGGGCATTCATTTCTCATGTGCTCTTTCTTTTGGCAGTTGTAGAAGATGACTTGATTTTCTTGAAGCTCTTCCTTCTTCCAACTCTTTTTGTTCTTTAGGAACCTCTTGAATTTTCTTGAGAGAAGAGCTCTATATCCTCTTCATCTTCCATTTCTGATTCCTCAATGTCAATGTCTGCTTTGAGAGCAAGATCTTTCCTTTTCTTTCCTTCACCTTCCTACTCCTTCATGTTCTCAAGTTGAACTCCATAGGTCATTAGATTACCTATGAGATTATCCAACTGAAGTACTGAGAGATCCTTTGATTCCTGAAACATTGTTGTCTTTGTTTCCTAGTCACTTGTAAGGGATCTGAGTATCTTGCGAACCAACACCTCATTCGTGACTGTCTAATCCAAGTTTCTCAAAGAAATAGTGATATCAGTGAATTTTGTATACATCTACTTGATGGTCTCCCCCTTTTTCATTCGAAATGACTGGCACTTCTGAGTAAGGAGATTGACTCGAGTCTCCTTCACTTTTGAAGTCCCTTCGTGAGTGACTTCAAGAATGTTCCAAATCTCGTATGTAATTTTGCAAGCAAAGACTCTATTGAATTCTTCCTTGGATAGACCACAGAAGATAGCACTCATGACATCAGCGTTATGTGTGGCTATCTTCTTTTGGTCGACAGTGATGGCTACTCCTTCCTTCTATTCAAGTCTGGTGTATTTTATGCTATCACATCCTATACTTCATAATCCATTTATTACAGAAATATTTGCATTCTGGTTTTCCAATATCCATAATTGGTGCTATCAAATAGGGGTGGTTTGATCGTAGATTGACCCTCTGCGTACACCTTATAGGATTTCAGCATCCTGGCTAGAGTAGAACTTAGCTCTGATACCAGATGTAAGTGCAAGTGGAACCTAAAGGATCAAGTATACACTAGAGGAGGGTGAATAGTGTAATATCTATTTAAAATAGAACTAAAAAAAACATTTACCACATATCAAAAAGGTATAAGCACAAACTAAAAAAATTAATAGCTAATTTTAGAGTGGAAACCTTTCCGACTGGAAACCACTACCTAAGCCTCCCAACTTAGGATTTTTTAGACTAGTCGACGCTAGTCAAATCCACTATCACATATTACTTGAACGAAGGTAGTACAACCTCTTACAAACGTCTTCTCTTACACCTGACCAAGAGAAGAACAACAGGACTTCCAATATAACTTGGATTCCCAGATCAAAACAACATAATAGAAGAATATAACAATATTTCCTATGGAACCTTAGCAACATTTTAAAACAAATCAAACTTTCTTGAATCATAAGGGAGAGTGCTTTAAATCACAATAGTTGAGGTGCAGAGGTGCAAAAGCACTAAAGAGAGTAGGCATATTTTTCTCTTTGAATGCTCTTGAGGTGTGTTTGTTTGAAGAGGGGGTTGAAGGTCTTATTTATAGGTGTTTTTCGACAATTCTGGAAACAGGCTTTGATCGATCAAAATAAATGTTTGGTCGATCAAAACTACATTTTTTTTATTAAAACAAAGTACTGATCGATTTAATGTTGATCGATTAAAAGGGTAGTTAGATCGACTCTAAGATTTCAAAAGAAATTCGACTGTTAGAATACTTTTGATCGATTAAAACAAAAGGGTTGATCAATCAAAGAGAATATGACCGTTAAAAGTATTTGATCGATTAAGACAATAAGTTGGTCGATCAAGGTCTGGTCGATCAAAAAGAAATTTTAGTCAATCAACAGTAGAATTGACATAGGTTCAAAAGAGAACAATTTTTGCCAAAAATGAAAACTTACATTTGTTTTCTTATTGAGGTTTCGTACATTACTCTAGACTCAATAAAATTAAAAAGTCTTTAAGTCCTCATTGTCCTTGATGTATTTGGAAAATGTTGATGAGGATGCATCGATGCTATAATATGACTTAACTTGTAATGATTAGTCAACAATAAAAACATAATTTTGTTATATCAAAACAAAGGTATTAACACTCTTCACCTAGAGAACACCAAAGCCAAGGGGGCATATGTAGCTGTTGGCCATGGGTAAAGGAGCTCTTAGGAAGAAGCTCATGGAAGACTAAGGTAGAGAGCATGGAGAGAATGGGGAGGATAGGGTGCTGCCCAAGAGAGAATGGAGAGGAAGGGAGTTGTTTTGGCTATGGGGTAAGAATTTTATAGAAGTTGGGTAGAGGTAAGGTGCACCTTAGGTGGGTTTCAGACATAGGATAAGGGGGTACAACTTATCGAGTAAAGAATATTCTAGAGGGGGCTAGAGAGTGTGTGCACCTAAGGTGGGATTAGGGAGGGGTTAAGGTGGTGTAGGGGGTTAATATGAGGTTAAGGGTGCCATTGGGTAGCTAGGTGATTAGGCTAGGTGGTTAAGTGATGTGGTGGGCTTTAAGGTGGATGGGCTTGTGTGGTGTGTAGGTGTGGACCTAAATCAAATAGATAAATAATACAATATACTAGCTACCACTAAGTCCATATAGGTCTAAATAAAAATAGGGAAAAATATGTAGCTATTGGAAAATCTACACAAATATATGCATGTGTAAAATTGTATATAACATTATAAATGAACATGCAATTACATTTAACATGTGTGCACATGTGTATATATATGTGTATGGGTATGCACATGGTTTGTGTGTGGTTTGGTTAGTTGGATGTGAATAGTAGCTTGCATGGATCTGCATAGCTGATTTGGGCTTATCCATGTGCTTATTGATAGGCGACAATCGTGTTGTAATAAAAATCGTATTTTAAACATCATCGTTGTTATAGTATAGTCATCACAATGCAAATAGATATTGCATCATTTTATTTATTTACATAATTTTTACTAATTTATTCCAAGTCATTCACTGGAAAACAATCATTAATATGCACCTCTCTATGTTCAAAAATATTCTTTTACTCCAAAAATGTTAATTTTATTTACAACATCAATCAGTAAATCAATTAATGAATGAATTGATTAATTATATACAAAAGAATTAATTAATGCTCACTATATGCCTTAAATAAATTTACAAATAAACAAGCATCAAAAACTATGTATGGATACACTTTGTTAGTTATGTACAACTATCCTAATTAATACCTAAGTATGGGTACAAAAATAACTACTAATATATATTAAACTAAATATAGTAAAATATACTAATAACTTTAATAACATATACTATATATACAATAACATAAATATGTGTCGCTATAGCCTTAGTAAAATATGTACAAAACATAAGGCAAAGGAATATGTTCGCTGACATTTATACGAATCTACAGTGACGGATACACACATCACTAAAGCCATAAAATTTATTTATATATACATAAGGCTCAAACAAGCATATACTATTCTAATTATATATATAATCTATGTATACATATACATTATATACATATATTTTACTTATTATACATATACATTTACTATTATATTATACTATACAAATATGTACACATACACAACCTGCCTAGCCTCTCAAGGCTTAGCCATTTTCCAACACTTAGCTGTTTCCTTGCCCACGCTCTTCTCTCTTCTTCAACACCTAGTATTTTTTTGAATCCTCTCTCACACACAGCACCGGTTTACTGTTCACTTAATCAAAAATTAGGTTTTATAATGGGCAGACTGGCCTTTTGTGGGATACACAGCACCCAAGAGGATGGAACCAAACCACTACTAAGCCAGCCCTAGTTCATTTAGGGTGCATTTCAGTTTGATTTATTTCAGGCCCAATATCAAGCCCAACACAGTGCATGACCACCGGCTCACACTGTTCATAAATGTGCTCATATCAATATGCTCAAAAAGAGAGAGGATAGGGGTATATATGCTCGTGATTCTCATTTCAATGTGCTAAGCCTCCCATGCAATTCTTTAAATATGGCATCAGCCGACCGCTCGCCCATGATGTGGGACTAAGTGCGCGGCCAAATTGGACACTGTGTAGCCCTCGGTTGTGTTGCGATTTCAAGATTTTGGCCTGATAAATGCCAGTTTATCACCATTCCTATGTCATAAAACAAACCTAACTCTTAGGATTTTAACTCCACAAATAGGTTTATGGGCTACATTTAGGCATCACTTAGGTTAGGCATGCATTGCATAATTTTTTTTGTTTTTGGTACATTTATTTGAGTGTTAGGGATGAACAGATAATCAGATCCCTAAAATCCTAACATTCAGGAAGGCAACAGCTCATCATAGTTGGATACCAACTCACTTGGATTAGGGTTAGCTCTCTTAAGCTCCATTCAGCTCATCTTAGCTGGAGGGTAGCTCAACTTAGCTCAAGTCAACTCAGATCCAACTCAACTTAGTTGAGTCTAGCTCCTCTTATTTCCAATCAGTTCACTAGGAGCTCTAGCTAGCTCAACTAAGTTGACAGGAGTCCACCTCACCTAAGGTCTAGCTACTTTCAACTCCACTCAACTCAAGTCAGCTAAAGATGACCTCAACTAGCTCAGGCCAGCTCAAGTTTAGCTCCGGGAGACCCCACTCAGCTCAACCTAGTTGAGCTAAGCCATTTAACCTAAGCTAGCTACTCCTACTAGCTAGGTTATCTCTAGGAAGATCAGACCCAGCTTACCTCGACATAATTTAGTAGAAGCCAGCTCACTTTAGCTTGGCTTAGCAGCTAGCAAAGAACTAGCAAGCTAAGCCAGCTAAGGTAGCTTCTTGTTGTTCTCTTCAATAGCCACCAACTCCAGTGCAGCTCCAGATAGTTCTTCCTCAGCTCCTCTTCCCAAAACCCTAGCGTCCTCCTACATCCTCTACTCACCTACTAGCTTAGCTAAAATATCCACGACATGGCCATCCACCACCTACCTAAAATCCTACCTAAATAGCTCCACCAAATACACCTAACCCTAAGTCCACCTAAGCTACCTAGTCCACTCCTTTTTTGGCGCCAACATAGGAAACCCTTGGCCCCTCAACCACCACCACCAAAAGCCACCTTGTTTTAGCGCCGAAATACCCTTCTAGAAACCCTCTCTTTGGTGCCAAAACAACCCCCACATCCTAGCCTTACACCTACCCCTACAACCTATCTCAACCCTACACCTAGCCTATATTCTAGAAGCCCCAATGTTGGCGCCAAACCATGAGACCCTTCTATGGTTGGCACCAACTTGAGGTGTCCCTTAGCCAACCATAATCACCCCCATAGCACCCCCTTAGGTGGTGCCAAACTACCCTCTCCATTGGATCCCCATAACCACCCATAACCACCCTTTAAACCCATCCTAGCCCTACATGTGTCCACACCAACCATACCCTCATCCCTTCCTATGTATATATCCCCATTAACCACCACCATAATTTCACCTTTGGCTTCATTATTCCACCATTCTTCCTCCTACTATAGTCGGCCAAGAGAAGAAGGGGAAGAAGAAGATTAAGGGGACACTCTGTCCCCTTGATGCCTTCCCTTCTCTCTTGAGCCCACACCAGCCAGAGGATAAGCCAGGCAAGAGGACATCTAGGAGGAGATCTTTAAGGTGGTGCACACCCACCCTAGGAGGAGGTCTTTTGGGTGGAATTCTTCCACCCTTGGAGAATCAAGGGCACGCCCATTTAGGGCTTGCTAAATAGGACACATCATGGAGGAGCACCGCAAGGAAGGGATTAGGAGAAATCCTTTTCAGGCCTAAGAACAGCTGAGCTTGGAGCAATGACCTTCTCTTCTTCACCAACATCACCATGAGGATTTGTGTTTCCATTTTCTATTTTTTTATTTCTAGTAGTAGAAGCATTCCTCTACTAGTGATCTTGTAAAACATCTTTTTTCTCCATATATAAAGTTACCTTTTCATCATTTTGTTACATTGTCTTTTCTAGCACTTTTTACTCCCTCTCTCTAATTACCCTAGGTCTCCATGTACCTAGGATGAGCTTAGCAAGAGGTTACTTTTGCCACTTAGGTGTCAGCTTTAGCAATTTAGGTGTAGTCTTTTCCTGCTTACTATTTCGTTGTTGCCCTTTATTTCAAAACTCTAAAAAAAATTCTTATATTCAAAATTACAAAAAGAAACTTAATTTCCTAATTTCAAGTGAGTATCAAATTGCATTTCTACCTTCCTTAGGACAACCTCAATACTTTCCTAAGTACTCGATTTTATAAATTTTAAAAGCGATCGGATTTAAGTGTTACAACAAAAAACCTTAATTTCAAATCGTGTTTTTCTCACATCATAGCCCTCAATTTGACGGCCATAATTAAATCCAAATTTCAATTAATTTACATTTTTTGAAAGCCCTTATATAGGGCTATTTGATTGTATAGTTACTTTAGGATTTAAGTTATATAATTATATGTTAAAATTAGTTAAAATTAGAGAGTTTTACACGTTGATTTAAGAATTAATTTCTTAATTAAATTACAAATTGATAACTTAATCATGAAATTGACCTTATACATAGTTAATTTATATAATAAATTATTTATTACATATTTTTTATTTATTTTAGAGCTTTCATTTTTATTTATTTACATTTAAATACATGTTTTAAATAATTATATACATATTTAAGTTATAAATACTGTAATATAATACAAATATAGTACAAATAGGTCAAACATACTTAAAATAATACTATACAAGTATACATTATAGATTACTTCATTATTAACTTAATTTACTAATTTATTTTATTTTAAGTTAATAATTTACTTAATTAACTTAATAACTTAATTACCTACAATAATTACATAATTAAATAAATAAATATATAGGTATGGTACAGAATGTAATAAGTAGTTAAATACATATATACAGTATTATATATGATTATAGACATATACATAGTTATTTTAAATTACTTAGTATTATACACATTTAAGTCAATATAAATTAATATATAACTATATAATAAAGTTATATATATAATAAATCATTCCAAATACTTAGTTAAATATATAGAATACAATTATAAGTTATTTATGTACATTATTTACATATTTTACAATATCTACATGTAGCTTAGTATTAAATTATATTTACAAGTATAAATACAATATACACGGTATATTTAGGTATTTTTGGGTGTTTTCTGATTTTATGATTTTTATATGTATAATAGATATAGGAGATAAGAGAGAGGGTGAGATGAGAGAGAAAAGAATTCTTTTTGTATTTTTGAATATGATTTTCTTTATTAAGTTTCAAAGTATACTGAACCGACTACTGGTATGTTATATTAGCTAGAGGGTTCAGGTTACTTTGTAACTTTGCACACACTTATAAAACTATATAATCCTACTCAAGACACTTTTATTTTATTTATTTACAAATTTTTTAGATTTTTTTTGTGTATTTTCAATCTCATGCAAATGAAGCAAAAATGAATATGAAACAATTCAATTCAAGCCATCAAACTCAAATCTAAAGGTTGGAAATATGAGGTAAACATCTAAACATGTCCACACACTACAAATAACATGTTTGAACCATAAAATATGATTTTCATCTCAAATTTCATTAAATCTTAATATTGGACAGCTAGGCCAAATTATATGCTGCTAACAACAAATTAAAACATGGATTCAAGCTTTTCAAATTAAGTTTGAAGCCCAAAACTTGTTCATGAATGCTTCTAACATTTCATACAACATATAGCTCAATTCATCTCCCAGGTTTCAACTCAAAATCCACACAGAACTCCAACTAATTTGCTGCTATTGCCATGCAGCAGAACTGCTATTGCTGCCAACCTCAGTAGCCAATGCTGCTGTTGTAGCTGGAATTTCATACCGAATAGTCCTAATCTAATGTTCCAAAAGAACTCCTCAGATCTTAAAAAATCAGATCTAAAGGCCACAAAACCCAATACAGTATCTCCTCATAAATCCACTTGAAATCAGAAATACAATCTCACTGAAAAATCAACTCACACAGCTACACATAGAACACAGCTGCTTGTTCAACTCCCATCAAAGTTGATCAAAACATTCAATTCCAATCTCAACTCTCTCAAATATTCGTCAGAAAGTCTAAAAAACATCACAAATCAAATCTGAGATCTAAAGAAAATATAAGAAACCTTAATTAATCAATTCCCTTATGTTATAGACAACATAAAGAAAATGGACTAACTTAGGTGTTCAAATCAGTTTGAAAACCTCCTCACACACTCATTAAACATCCTAAACCTCAATAAACTTCTACATATCAGATTAATACCATTTTGAACTCAGAAACCATTTTGACATTAAAAACAAATGTTGGCCAAATTGGACCTTCCAATGTAAGAATGCCACTATGAATTGATCACTTTGAGCTCCTTATAGTGTTTAGGACCTCAAATAATATTAGAAAAATCATTAGGTCATTGCTTAGGCCTTGAATTATTTCATATGATTCTCATTAGCCCAAACTACCTAGCAATCATCAAAATTTCAGAATCTAACATAAATGAAGCACAGAAAATATGATCACTGAAACCTAATCAAATAAGTTTAAAACAATTGCAATATTTCAAATCAAACTCAAATAAACCCAATTTCATCGATTAAATCCGAAATGATTGCAATTGGCTCAAAACTCATTCAATCAATTATCAAAATCTATCTCAATAAAATCAATCAAATCCAATCCATTCAAATTTGACAAAGGGCATCAATGGATACATGGGTTGAATGGAATGCCCTCGATTTGATGTTTGAACGCTCCAACAAATCTGAAAGCTAATGGGCTTCAAATCTATTGAATGCTCTAATGAATGGGTGTTTGGTGACTACATGGTGCATTGAGTGAATGTGAATTGTGAAGTGAAGAGGGAGAGGAATGAATCGAAATGGAGGTGGAAAAATACCTCTCTGATTTGAATTGATCAGAGAGGGCGAAATTGATTCTAGACTACACTACTCTAATCTAAGCTAACAGACATCCAATTCACTATCTAGTCTACTCCTACTGATCTATAGTATACTAGCTATCACTATATCTAATCTAGAAAGCAAGAAAAACCTAATCTATGTAGACGAATGGGACCTGCGGAAAACTGCAACTGGTGGCTGCAGCAAGGAATGGGGGAGGATTCTCCAGCGGTTTGAAAGCCCTCTAGTGGAGCTCAAGGTCGCCCTCAGTTGTAATGTGATCCCTAGTGGCGAGGAGAGGTTGAAGGAAGTGGAGTTCCACCACTCAGGTGGAGGAACAAGGGTTGATGAGGAGAAGAAACCGAAGGGAAGAAAGGATGAGCTCAAGGAAGTAGGAGAGGGGCTGATGGCACGTGCAGGGGTTTAAGCAAGAGCTTAAGTAGCCACGCCAGGGGATCAGAGCACCACTAGGTGCATGCGATTAATCAAGATTAGGGCGGGCAATGGGATAAGCACGTGAGATGCACGAGAATGTCTAGGATAAAAATGCACCGTCAAATGAGATCTGAGAGAGGCAAAGGTGCTTCGCGCAAAGGCACCAAGAGAATGGTGGCAGATCCACTGTTGGTCAGGTGGACTAAAGAATCGATGGTAATTGCACATTGAGTTCATGTGAACAGTGGATCGAGTGCAGTTGTAGGTCTAATGGAAAAATTGCACAGAAGCCTAATTGGTGAAACTGTGTCAAATTTGCAAGGGAACCCATTAGTGAAGGGAAAGATGGCAATGCAGTCCAAAATCTTACAAAAGGGTCCTTGGCAACTTTTCAAACGAGTCCTTGACGATTTAAATGTGAATAAATGTAAATGAAATAAGGACCTATACATAAAGTCATTAATGCATTGTCCTAATGATGTCCAAATGTAATAAAGTTTTCATTGAAGCTTAATTTAATATTTAATAACATAATTTTACTTTTAATTTAAACTTTTGAGCCCAAAGATGTGTTCAATTGGCAACTGGATCATCATTTTGCATTTAGTAATAGAATATCTCATTTAGTGACCTAATTATGTATTTTCAACCTCAATTTGCTGTTTTAGGTCATTTTCCTTAATTCTCACACCTAACCTATTTCTTGTGTTAATTATGTAGTGTTTAACCTAGTTTCTAGCTTAACTTGGACATTTTAACTATGATGAGTTACACCTGGTTAATTATGTAGTGTTTAGCCAGCCATTAAGAACCCTTAAATCCTTATCCTTCATTCCAAATCCTTTGGTCCATAAACCCATCTATCCTAGCCATCCCCTTATATATAATCTAGTCCCTTCCCTCATCAATCCTAAGCTCTTTAGATCCACCAATTATAGACTTCCAAACCCTCTATAAAAGCATAGGTCATGCCCCCCTTAGGACTTAATCTTTCCTACTTCCAAAAAACGCCACTAACTAGAACTCAACACCTTCCACTTCTTCATGCCCTCTCCTTGGAGGATCTTGGATGCTCCTTTTCATCTGCTACTGCGACTCTACTACAGACTTCATCTTTGAAGGGCTTAGATTTTAGATTTTCAATTCTAGTTCTAGTTGTAGTTAGATTTGTTTCTAAACATTCTACCAATTGTAATCTTCTCTACTTGTTCCAACTTTGATTGCAATAAAAGTTCTAGTACTTTGATTCATTCTCTACTTGTCTTCACATATTTAGTTTATTTCTAATATTATTCTAGTTGCTAAATAGTACTTATTAGTAGTTCTAATTTGAGTTACAATCATTCTAGTTCAACTTTATTCTATAATCTTCATTTAATTGCCTACTTTGTAGATTTTAGGAAAGCGAATTAGTCCATCTACCTCCCTATGAACGACTCGGATGTCGTTTTGAAAACGTCAATTTCATTATTCTCGAGTTCAATATGAAAGAAATTTTAAGAATTTCTATGCACACTTACTACAACTAACGTGTATTCTTGCACTTATCATCGCGAGTAGAACATTAACACCAAAACTTAGGGTGATGTAGAAAATAGTTCCAACACAACACCCCTCAACTCCAGGAACTTGACCAAGATACAGGAGACGTCTAATTTTGGAGTTAGACGTCCAAGAAGCCCTGGGTCAGAGGTTTGATGAAATTATTAGACATCTCCTAGAGCAAACTGTCACTATTCTTCCTTACAACACTTGCCACATGAGACTCTAACTCAATACTAAACTAACAGACCATAAAAGAAGAATGAAAAGCATGATCTAACCCCTTTTAATCATAGCTCAACTTATTTTATCCACATCAAATACTTAGAAATCAAACTCTAACCATTGATACGGAACATGCAATCACAAAGCAAGCTCTATGGGTGGTTTACACCACCATCAACCCATCAACACTAGCATGAAACTAACATTACCATACCCTTCCTCATCATTATCCACTAATGGTCCTATTTCTACTCCCAAACAAGAAAAGTACAGGCCCTACCTGCTGATTTTGAAGTTGTGGCTATTGTTGCTACTCTTTCTCTTCTTCCTACTGCAGAGGCCTTCAATAGCCTTCTAAGATCAACATTCAACACAACATATGCAATCTAGATTAATTACACATTCAATAGTTTGGGGAAAACACATTCTAACCTGTTTTCCCTTCATTTGCATGTCATGCATGCACGACAATAGAACCTAAGTAACCCAAACACCCCAATGTCTTAGATTAAGCTCTCACCTTGCGGTTGGTATGCTGGAAGGAGAAGGTTGAAGGTGCTCACTCTCTCTGATTGAAGCTACAAATAAGGTTCCTCTCGCTATGCTTCTTCTCCTCTACTCAACAATGGAGGAAGGAAGCTCCT
Organism: Thalassia testudinum; assembly: GCA_037157565.1. Taxonomy (NCBI): domain Eukaryota; kingdom Viridiplantae; phylum Streptophyta; class Magnoliopsida; order Alismatales; family Hydrocharitaceae; genus Thalassia; species Thalassia testudinum. Next base: position 21,934,714 of record JAZHRO010000072.1, on the reverse strand, counting down.
CTTCTCTCTCACACACAACAGGAAAAGGTGATAGTGGAAGAGAGAGATATTGTGGGGGCATGAACCTTTTCAAGGGGCTTTTATTTAAGAGAGGATGAGAATATTCTCTGGTGATCCTCCAACTTCCCATTCTTTACTTCCACCTAACCACAAATGTACTTCCATTATTTCCATGTCCTTCCCAAGGGCTAAGTTTCACTTCCTAATCAAGCTCCTATCCTTGATAACCATTTGCCCCTTCACCAACATTTTTAGGCTTCTAACCCCTTAGCCTAAGTGATCAAGACCTTTATTCACATTTAGAGGGTTAATTTTATTTTTACATCCTTAATTAGCGGGTAATTAATAACAGGATCTCACAAGAGACGTGTAACTTGTAACTCAAGTTATATAGTGGACGAAGTCTTGATCCTCCTTAAGATGTAGCCAATTCTTAAGACTAACCCTTTTTTTCTCTCTTCCTTCTTCCCTAGGTCCACTTACTTTCTTAAAGGATCAGGTGACTTGTGATTGCTATACAAAGCCAAGCTACACACACTTCACTAATCATTTTCATTTGTCAAATTTGATCATTGTACAAGTAACCCTAAAAGCACAAGTGGAGCAATAGCATTTTATACTCAATAGTTATGTCTTCAAGTAAATGGAAAGGGATCATGTATCAATTACATAATGCAACAACTGGGATGTAATTTAGTAGTTCATGTAGATTACTTCAAGTTTAATTTGATGGATTTTTGATGACATCTTATCCAAAAAAAGTCTAATACCAGTTGTTACTTTATCTGGTCCATATGAACCCAAACACCTACTTACATTGAAGGGGAGTGCAAGGGGATCAAACAAGCAAACTCCTACCTTGCCAACGCTTACCCAAGCATCAAGTGTTAAGCATAGGAAGTCTTTTTAATTATCTTCCCTAAATTTGAGAAGAATAGGGCATTTCTTAGAGGAAAGAACTCAAACTGATGCAACACAGAACTGTAGGAACAACAGCGGGATTAATTTGAATACAATCCCATTGTTGAAGAGCGTTTTCGGAAATTCACAACAGTAATAGTAAATCCTTTTATTTGTTTCTCCTTTCTCTCTCCAGACGTTCTCAGACCTGCCTTGAATAAGATAGGGGTTTGCACCTCCCTCCTGTGGCCTGGACCAAACCATGAGCCCCCAACCCAACCCGTCTGTCCTTTTGCAAGAAAGAAAAAAAGCAGCCCAAGTGAAGACTTCCTAGTTGAAATCCGGAAGGCGATGGCGAGCGTCACGGTGCATGGTCCGCCAATGTCGACGGCAGTGTCGCGAGTGCTCGCCTGCCTCTTCGAGAAGGAAGTCGACTCCACCTCGCCCGCAGCGACATGGCCAAGGGACAACACAAGTCCCCTCACTACATGAAGCTCCAGGTAACCGGTGTTGTCTTTCTTAGTACTACTTATAGATAGATACACATATAGTCGCTAGCTGCTCCCGTCTTTCTGCTAATTCAATTTCCACTAACTATCTTCCTTCTTCCCTGCAGCCCTCTGGTCAAGTGCCGGCTTTCCAAGACCAAGACATAACCCTCTTCGGTAGATATCAAGTTCCATCCCCATCGTTTTCCTTTCCTATTGCCACGGCAAACTTTTCCTCTTCCCTCCTTGTGTGTGTATGTGGCTGTAGAGTCGAGAGCGATCTGCCGTTACGTATGTGATAAGTACGTGGATAAGGGGACGAAGGGGCTACTGGGCAACGGGCTGCTGGAGCGGGTGTCGATCGAGCAGTGGCTGGAGGCGGAGGCACAGTTATACAACCCATCGAGCATGGCGTTGGTGCTGCAGCTAGCGCTCGCTCCCCGGATGGGGTGGAAGAAGGACCCAGTGGTGATCGAGCAGAACGAGGAGAAGCTGTAAAGACTCGTCCTGTTCTTAGCCTTTTAAGACGTCTGGAGTGTCATTCAGACATCTGTCCAGACGTCTAGACCCTTTCCCAAACATCTGGAAGTTAAATTTTTGTACGCCCAACGTGTTTCCAGCCCCGTGGCGTTCTGCCCGTCAGGGTACCCTTTCCCAGACATTCTGCCCATGGGCGAAAGTTAAATTTTTGCGAGTACCCCGACGTGTTTCCAGAAGAGCTGCCAGGACTATCGCCCGAGCGTGAGATCGAGATTGAGATCTCATTGATACCGCGAACCAGCCCCATTTCTACTGCACCGTACCGGATGGCACCACTTGAGCTGCGAGAGCTCAAGTCACAGCTACAGGACCTGTTAGAGAAGGGCTTTGTAAGGCCCAGTGCGTCCCTGTGGGGAGCCCCTATCTTGTTTGTGAAGAAAGATAGTACCCTACGACTTTGTGTTAACTACAGACAGCTGAATAGGGTCAACGTCAAGAACAAGTATCCGCTGCCAAGGATTGATGACCTTTTTGACCAGTTGCGAGATGCCACAGTATTCTCCAAGATAGATTTGAGGTCAGGCTACCACCAGTTGAGGATCAGGGAGGCCGACGTCTCCAAGGCAACTTTCCACACCCGATACGGACACTACGAGTTCTTGATCATGCCGTTTGGGCTGACCAACGCACCCGCTGCTTTTATGGATTTGATGAACCGGGTTTTTAGACCATATTTGGATCAGTTTGTGGTGGTTTTCATCGACGACGTGCTCGTTTACTCGCGGCATCAGGCACAGCACGGACAGCATCTATGGATGATTCTGGACACTTTGAGACGATGCAGACTGTATGCCAAATACAGCAAGTGCGAGTTTTGGTTAAGGTAGGTGACTTTCTTGGTAAACGTGATCTGAGGGGATGGTTTGGCTGTGGATCCAGCCAAGGTTGAGGCCGTACTCAGGTGGGAGAGGCCACGTACAGTCACAGAGATACGCAGCTTTTTGGGACTGGCAGGTTACTATTGGAGGTTTATCAGGGGATTCTCGCAGATTACGCGTCCTATGACTCAGTTGACCCGGAAGGACGTGCCATTTGCCTGGACAGATGCATGTGAGGCCCGTTTTCAAGAGTTGAAGGAGAGACTAACTTCAGCTCCTGTACTCACCATCCCGGATAGCAGTGGCGGTTTTGTGGTCTACACAGACGCTTCATTGCAGGGGTTAGGGGGTGTGCTCATGCAACGGGGTCACGTTGTCGCTTACGCTTCGCGGCAACTGAAGCCCCATGAGCATAACTACCCTACCCATGACTTAGAGCAGGCAGCTGTTGTCTTCGCGCTGAAGACATGGAGGCACTACCTTTACGGTGAGACCTTTGAGATTTTCACAGATCATAAGAGCCCCAGGTACTTGTTTGACCAGAAGGAGCTTAACATGAGACAGGGACGTTAGTTAGAGCTCCTGAAGGACTGTGACTGCAGCATCTCCTACCATCCTGGGAAGGCCAACGTGGTGGCTGACTCCTTTAGCCGAAAGGCACCCGTCCACTTGGCCAGTTTACAGGCACAGAGTTGGAGACTTATGGAGGAGTTGGGCAGTTGGCGACCCCGGGAGTCATAGGGGTATTGTGGGGCAGTGATGGTGACACGACAGACGCGACCAGAGCTGATAGATCACATCATGGCAGGACAGATGACAGATCCGTACTTATAGACATTGCAAGACAGAGTGCTGTCAGGAGACCCAGGAGACTTTTCTTTTACAGACGAAGTGCTGCGCATGAGGGGACGCGTGTGCATTCCCAGGAACGATGAGTTGTTGAGAGAGCTTCTGACGGAGGCGCACGGGTCCAGGTTCACCATACATCCCAGGAACACAAAGATGTATCATGATTTGAGGCACAATTTTCGGTGGAGAGGGATGAGGCGGGATGTAGGTGAGTTCATGCAGCAATGTTTGGTGTACCAACAGGTGAAGGCCAAGCACCAGAAGCTTGGTGGGTCGTTGCAGCCACTTCCTGTGCCAGAGTGGAAGTGGGAGAGTATCACCATGGATTTGGTGGTGGGTCTACCCGTTACCTAGCGAGGACACGACGCAGTCTGGGTGATAGGAAACAGGTTGACAAAGACGGCACGTTTCTTACCGATCCAAGTCACCTTGGGACCAGCACAGTTGGCAGAGAGGTACATTTGCGATATGGTACGCCTGCACGGAGTTCCGCGTGAGATTGTATTCGACCGAGATACCCGTTTTACTTCCCAGTTTTGGGCTGAGTTTCAACAGGCTTTGGGGACACGGTTGAGGTTCAGTACCGCATACCACCCCCAGCCGGACGAACAGTCGGAACACACTATACAGACACTTGAGGACCTTTTGCGCGCCTATGTATTGGACTAGAGAGGCTCTTGGGAGGAGCATTTACCCCTTGCAGAGTTTGCATATAATAACAGTTATCACTCGAGCATCGACATAGCACCTTACGAGGCTCTGTACAGATGGAGGTGTACTGCGCCCTTGAGTTAGGTTAAGGTGGGGACTAAGTGGGAGGTTGGTCCCAGGTTAATCCGGCAGAGTCAAGAGGTGATAAACTAAATCCACAGACGACTCCGCACTGTCAAGAGTAGGCAGAAGAGCTATGCTAACTGGAAACGCGACGAGGTGTAGTTCAAGGTTGAGGATCACGTTTTTCTCCGCATTTCGCCCATGAAGGGCCTACAGCGTTTTGGGGTGAAAGGGAAACTTGCGCCGAGGTTTGTGAGACCCTTTGAAATCCTGGAGTAGGTAGGACCCGTTGCTTACCAACTTGCCCTTCCTCCCTAACTTTCTGGATATGTCGTCGATCCCAATCACGTTCTGAGCCACGAGAGTGTCGAGGTGGGTGACGACCTAACCTACCCCGAGAGACCAGTGCAGATATTAGACAAAGCCGTCCGGACTATGAGACAGAAGTAGGTACCCCTGGTGAAGGTTTTGTGGAGAAGCCAGCGGTACGAGGAGGCTACCTGGGAACCTGAGGTGGTGATGCGAGAGCGATACCCAAATCTTTTCGAGGGTACATCTTTTCGGATCGACTTCGGTCCTCTTTAAGTTTGCTATGCATTTTATATTCCTCATTCCGCACCCTAGCTAGTTCAAGTTTCGAGGACGAAACCTCCTTTAAGTTTGTTATGATGTAAAGACCCGTCCTGTTGTTAGCCTTTTAAGACGTCTAGAGTGTCAGTCAGACGTCTGTCTAGATGTCTGGAAGTTAAATTTTTGTACGCCTTCTGCGTTCTGCTCGCGGGTGATATGCAGAACTCTTTTCTCTCTTTATCTTTCCTCCTCCCCCCTGCAGAACCCTAACCGTGGCCTTATAAAAGGTCACCCCCTTCCTCTCCACTCCATCACTACCACCACACCCCACTTCCACTGTCGTGAGCAAGGGTGAGCGAGAGAGAGAGAGAGAGAGAGAGAGCGTGCGAGCGAGGAGGAGGGTGCGTGAGGAGGAGGCCGAGGTCGAGAGCTTCATGGAAGCTGGTCGGAAGCTCGCACGGCCACCGCAGTGCGTGCGAGAGGAGGGCGTTAGAGCATCATCCTCAACCACCTGCAACAACTGGAGCTGCGGCGGAGCGAGGGGAGACGCGGTGGAGCGCGGCGAGAAGCGCCGAGAGCGCGGTCTGATACTAGAATTTTTCCAGTATCAGACATCTAGAGTGTCTTCCAGACGACCGACTGGATGTCTGGCGTCAACACCAGACGTCTGAAAGCATCTATATCGCGAAGGTACGTCTTCTTCGCGGTTACAACCATGCAGGCCGCACCGCAAACGATCTGGTTTGGGCTAAAGTAGGTTGCTGCTCTGTCATGCACAGGAGCAGCCTTGGGAAGGTGCACAGAACGCCTTTCCACGTACTTTCGGACGTCTGGATAGATCATCAAACGATCGGAGGCGTTTCCAAACGATTGGAAGACTGGTCAGACGTCTAGAACTATTTTCAGACGGTCGCGGGGGAGTCCTGGACGTCTGAGGTCACTGCAGGAGCTTGAGGTGAGTCTCTGTGACTTTTAAGACGTCTGGACTTGTTTCCAGATGTCTAATTTTGGTCTGCAGACACGTTTTTGACCCGTTTAGGATCCGATCAGGATCCGTTTTACGCAAAGTATTTGTGGTTTCCTTGTGAGTTTCTCTACGTAGTAGAAACCTTTATACATTGTTCTGAACCTTCCGTTGTGATGTGTTCCTTGGTATAGGACTTCGATCTGCTGCGTGTCGGGGGCTCGCAAAGGCGCCTGGGTCTGCGGTTCGAGCATCCAGTACTCTCAGATTGTCTGGTAGAGTAGTCAACCCCTGTTATACTTACTAAATATGAATGCATCTATGAAAATTAGTCAACTGGAAACCTAGGATGTGATACGAACCCTAGGACAGAGAAATGGTTAAACCAATTGTTCTGCGTAATTGTAATTGTATTTATATATGAATAAACTAAATTGTTAGCCACTGCCTGAAAATAAGTATGAGTTGCCTGTTAGAGTATGAGCTGCTTGTTAGAATATGAGCTGCCTAAGACAACTAAACAGTTACCTGTGATATCACTTGTTGCATGTTTTAAATTGTGGACATACGAACTGCTTGTGTATAAACAAGAATTGAATTGTGAATGATGAAACCTGGATTGGAATAATATGGTGAACATGAGCATGAACCCTACGGGGAGTTAGGAGTAGAGCTCTTGTGGTTAGATGGAAAAGTCTAGAATGTGGACGGGAAGTGTGCTGGCCCTTGAGTACGTGGTACCAAGGAAAGCGACTGCCCCCTTTTAGTGTAGAGCGGAGCTAGCCGTCCTTGGGTTGGGACTCGGGGTTAGGATTGGCCACTCTACACCGACTCCTGTTGGCCCTCACGTACACGGTACCGAGGCGAGCTACTAGTGTAGGGAGAGAGCTAGCCACCCCACGAGGCTTGGGGTTCAGCTAGTCACCCTACACCGACTTGTTATACCCTCTGGGCAAACTGGGGTAGTCAAACAAGGGTGTGCAAACTGTGGAGGGGTGACACCCCTGTTTGGTTCTGAGGGGCTAGACCCCTGTTTCTGAGAGGGCTAGGTCCTATACTGTTCCGTGATGTACTTTAGGTGTACCCGCTAGCGGAAACGACTAACCGCGTGTCACTACGGGGTAGCTACCCATGCGCTTATCACACATGCCGTAGTCACCGCTACATCTGTCAGTGACCTCGGGATGGTTGACTGGGTGTAGGACTACCACTGGGGACTCTTCCGGCCAGGACAGCACCACGTGTACCTTTTACTCTTCGAAAAAGACTGCAATCAAGATCGTTCCCACGAGGAACATACAAGATCAAGAAAGAAATCCGAATGTTAACCAAATGGGGTGAAAAGGAATTACTTGTAAAATAAACTAACTCGAAAAGATAAATACACCTGTTACTTTTACTGCTTTAGATAGTATGGTTACCACTCTTCTCAGCGTTCGCTAACTCCATTTTTCATAACACTTTTCAGGTCCAAGAGTTAAGCAGCCCGAGCTACCGGCTGCGGAGGGCACTGGGCCCAGTTGAGCCCAGCCATAGTTTCAGTACTGTTTGCTGTACTCTCTTTACTGCTATAGTGAGTTTCTGAATTTTTGCTACTGTTCCTGTTATTGTTGCTTTCATTCCGTTTTCCTTGTTGTTGTAGTGGTATGTACTGAATTAGTAGCTTTTACTTTCCTTTACTGCTCGTACGTTTTTACTGCTTAGTTACATTTCATATGTGAATGTAGTTTATTTTCCTACCTTTCGGTTATTTCTTACTGGACGACTGGGTCTTGGGATTAGTCAAGGCGAGTCAGTCTCAAGTCCTGTAGGGATTCGAGAATCGAGTCATAACAGAAGCTGCAGAAGGTACTCGACATGTACGAGAAGCACCTCGTGGGGAGCAAGTTCTTGGCCGGCGATGACTTCACCCTGGCCGACCTCTCCCACCTCCCCAACACACAGTACCTCGTCAGCAACACCAACCAAGCGCATCTCCTCACATTGAGGGAGAACGTCAGCCAATGGTGGGAGATCTCTAAACGCCCTTCTTGGAGGAAGGTGGTCGAGCTGCAGATCGCTCCTCCGCCTTCTTCAAATTAATTCCATGATGACCGCCCTTGATCTTCTCTGATGTTTATGCTTCCTTCGTCTGCGTTTTGTGTGGCGCAATCTGCTTGCTTTTCATTCCACTTACCCGCTGTCGTTTAGGTCTACGTGGTTGTTGATTCGGATGGTAGACAGAGGACTTCATTCAAATTTTTAGTTATAATGATGCTCTTTGGACTCTACTTTAGAGTTGGCACCCTGTTTGCAGAAATATCTTCCTGAGGTAGCTGTTTTAGGATCAGTTTATTTGGGGGTTAACTCTCATTCATTTGAGTGACAATTATTTTGGGGGATTAATACATGTTTTGCTGACATCAATTATAAGGGATGTTAGTAAATAGGTGTTAACTTTGTAACTTCCCCACACCTAAATTTCACTCTACAGAAGTTGATGTTAACACCAGTTCAAGTAAATACGACAGGAGTTAACACTATAGCTTAACACCAGTTTAAATAAACAGAAGCTCGTGTTAACACTATCCTACAAGTAGACAAAAATCAAGGTTAACATTAGTTTCCCATTTCTTAACATTAATTTCCTAACCTACAAAGTAAACTAACCCTTAGAGGATCGAAAAGCTCATACTGAGCAACAAAGGTCTACAACAGAAAGCTGAAAATATGTTGATCGCTATTTCTCTTGTTCTTTTTGCGTTAATGTTAGTCCCCCATAGTGATTTCTATCATACCTTGTATCGCTATGAATGTCAAGACTGCCACCATACCAATTCTGGTAGGAAGATATTGGAGGCATGAGAGGGGAGGAGATAACCTCCTGCCTTTTCCCTCATCTCTTGTGTTTGGATGGAAGAATTAGGAGGGGAGAGAAAGTGTAGGAAAAAAAAGGGAGTGAAAAGGGAAGAGAAGGGGACAAGAGGTGATATAATTCTTGTTTGGATAGACGAAAAATAAAAGGAAGTTAATATTGTATGTTTGGATACTTATGTAGAGAAAAATGAGTTAAAGAGGATTTGGTATAATTGTATTAAAATAATTTTTAGAATATCCTCAACAATATATATGATATTTATTATGAAGAGGGGAAAAAGAAATATTTAAAGTAAATTATTATGCAATCCTTTTCTTTTTCCCTCAATCCGTCTGACTTAGCACAAGAACATGTCTCTCAAAAGTTCCCATTTTAATGCCTAACATTACCTTTTTCAAAAACTTGCAACCAAACATGTGTTTAGGGTCTCCTTCATTTCCCTCCCTTTCTTTCTCATCCTAATCCTTCTTTCCAATCATAGACTTGAGACCTCCTTTTGTTGAAGTGTTTGTTCATTATTGAGGTCATTTTTTTCCCTAATAGGTAAGTGATACACAATGAATCGTTCATGAAGGTATACATACACTGCATTATATATTAGCTTAGTAGGACCTCATGGCTAGATATAGAAAAAAGGTGACACTGCAACTTGATGGATGCAAGTTACCTGATACATAATTTCTCCATGTTCTCTTGTTTAGGATCTTAACAAAGTTTTCATGCTCAAAGTTCCATGTTTGCTAGTTAAAACCTTCTTTGGAAGCAACTTAGAATTTTTATTGCCAAAAAGAAAATATTGTTGAGTAACTTTTAACCTTGGTGGCCGCCACCAAAGATCCTATCCACACAACTATAATGGCCACCTATGCCCTTTTTATCCACCATTCACACATCATCCTAGGGTCCTTAATCAAGCCTACCAAAACCCTATCCAAACACATATAGCTGGCCATGAGGAAACTTCTCAAAGCCTCCAAATGGTTGGCCATATCCTCTCCTTTTTTCCCTCAACTCCCATGACTTCATCTCTACCCTTCATCCTAACATCTAAGGACCTAAACCCCTCCACCTAGTCGACCACACTCCACCTTATCCACCCACATATGGCCAACCAAGCACACATTAAATCCCTCCCCTCCATCCATTAGCCTCTAGCCTACATTTAACCTAGATCCAACATTATCTATGCCACATCATTCCATCTAATCTGGACCTTACACAACCAATCCTAAGGCCCTTAATTTGCCCCTACAAAGCCAACCCCCCCCCCCCCCCCCAACTCTTAGATTCCCATCTAATGGTTCACCTTTGCCTTGATTTGGTGGACCAACATTAACCCTTGATTAGATCCTAGGTGGACTTGTCTGCATCATCCTTGGCACACTTAGAGGATATTTGATTCTCAATCACAACATTAGAAGCATTCATAATGGACTCACAATTATTCAACTCATACAATCCATCAGGAGTAATGGAACCACAAGCAATAACATTACCATAGCGATTTATGATAAGAGTTTGCTCAAAAACAAATGAATATCTGAATCTAACTAACTTAGAAATAGATAGCAGGTTCCTTCTCTAATAGAAAGTACAAAGAAACAATCTCTAAGTAGTAGGATGTGTGGTGAGCGAGACTTTGCGCAAGAAAAATCATGATTTTGAAAACTCGGTCATTACAGTTGTGAAAATCCACTTATCAAATAAAATTCATAATCGAAACTTGAGTGAGTCCCAGGTCGAACACGGGAAGGCGAGCATTTGATTTTGGAAAATCGCATTTGCTTTTATTTCTTTTTGAAGATTTTCTATTTTTATCTTTTTTTTGGTATTTTTGATAAGACAAAATCAAGTCGGGAAATTATATCTAACTACTTTAATCTACTTGCAGAATATCAAGAAGAGAGAGAGGAAACAATTATTTTATAAGAGCAAAGCAATATTTATTACAACTAATTGCATAATATAAATCTATCCTAGGTGATGAGCCCATATTTGTGGGTTATTTATGTATTTGAATGTCTAGACATTAAGTTATCATTAACATTTATTTAGTATGCATTAGGATGTAAATAGATTAATTTATATTTTTTACTTGATTACATAATTCATATATTGTATTCATATTTAAATGTATTTGGAATTGACTAAGAATGACATGCATTTGATTGGTTAACAATTAAGTGTATTACATAAGGGTTTGCACATAAATAACTCATCATTTCTTTTTCATGTTTATTTATTCTCTTCTTAATGGCTGCAGGGAACCATTATTGAAGACCACCATTGATGGCCATAAGGAGCGGATCTCTGTTGCACACCACCGTCGTTCCATCTCCTTCACCATTCCATCCATCACCTTCCCCGCAGTATAAGAAGCTTCGACAACCACCATCTAGGAGATTCCGCCCTAACTCTACCACTATGAAGAGCTTCGAGCTCATCTCCGCTTCACCACCATGCGTCTCCAAGGTAGAGCTCTGCCACATTGTAGGCCAGCGAGGTGACAGACCACCACGCCAAGATGGTGGATTCGACCATCATCGTGCGTGTGTGCCTCAGGCGGCCACGCAATTATCTTTACTGTGTTAAACCCCACCGTGATTCATCATCGACACCACAACAACCACCATGCGTCCTCACCTTCCTCGGCACACGCTAGCCGCTCTCCGCCCGCACCACCGTCCTCCTCAAGCTCCACCACACAACACCACCATCTCCATCGCCTCTTCTTCTTCCTTGTCTTTTTCTTTCCTTCTTCTCCTTCCCTCCTTCCTCTGTTTTCCTTATTACCCACCAAAGAACCCATAACATCCACCACCATTCCCGCTCACAATCACCATCTCCGGCAGCCATCGCCACCTTCCGCGCACCATCAACGGCTACACTCGCCACCAGCCACGCCCCTCCATCCAACGTCAACTGCCCTCCGCCAGCTCCACACCCACGCAACCACCTGCGCGGCCACCAACTCCCGTGCACTGCTCCACCCACGACTCCTTGCTGACCAACGACATCGCCCTCACGCGCCCTCGCCTCCTCGCCGATGCCCTCACCTCGCACACACACATAGCACGCACTCGCGTGGCTACTGCGTGCTCAACTCCACTACAACAGCCAATGCCACCCATCATCGACCTTTCCTTCATCCGACCGACTCCAACCACCATGCAACACGCCACCCATTGCCAACCTTTCCTTCGTCCGACCAGCTCCAGCCACCATGCAACATGTCGCCACCACCGCCTCATAGCCCTCGGCCAACTTGTCCTCCACCACGAGCCTCATCTCCAGCCATGGCCTCCTCCATGCATGAGCACAAGGGCAAGAAATCCCCTATTTATTGCCCAATTAAAATTTACAAGAAATGCCATTGTCAACTTCACATTTTCTCATTTAAAGAATAGTTTATTATGTTGATTTTATGAGAACACCTTTGCCTTTCAATGAAAATACGATTTCAGTATGATCATACCTTGTTATTTTAATTAAAAGTGGATTTTGACTCAATTTCTTCAGCTAGTGATTCGTCAACTTCATTTTCTCGTTTCGCAAGTTTGTAATAGGCACTTTCTTCCCTGTGGACACAACCCGCTCTTTGGAGTGGTTAATTTTAATTGTTTTGAGAAGTGATTTTTTACCACGCAAACAAATACAACGATGTGACATTTTGTGCAAAACAACATCGAAAACGAAAATCATCTTTTAATAGAAAAGCTGTAAAAAGATAGGGAAAAGAGAAATCCTCCTCGACGGCTACTTCAAGGGCAAGCAGCTCCGACGATGCCCCAAACAAAGGTAGTGAGAGACGAAAGGAAGAAGAACAGAGCCAGACGAAGGGGAATGGGGTAGGATGGCACCGCAACGAGATCCACTTCTGGAATGGAGGTGAGAGGACGGCCATTGGCGCTCCACAAATAAGGTTGAGAAGTGGGAAGTAAAAATTATTTTCTAGATGTAGTGGAGCATCTCGGACTTGGGACAAGCTCGTAAAGCTTTAGAGGGGGTGAGCAGAGACTAGGAAGGGATGGTTTGCAATGGAGAGGGGTCATGGCCTTTTATAGGTGTTTGCAAGGGTGGTATTCGGCCATGGTACACACCAAGTCATTCATTGTTGCGCAAACCACGCATTGTGCTTGCGCGCACGCGTATGAGTTAGCATACAGTGCAGCCGCAGCTACACATGGTGGGGAGAAATGCCTATCATTGGGTTTGCATCGGATGATCAAGAAGGCACAAAGATCGCACTTCTCAATCGTGCAACGCAGTCTCGTATCATGCCTCTCCCACATGAGATCGCACGTCATTGCGATCGCCTCCATCGATTGCGCCATGCGATGCTATCCTCGCCACATATCACACTCCGCATCGCATCTTGCTAATGCAACCACCCAGTCAACATCATACGCTTGAATTTAATTACATCCGCCTTAGCATATTGCGAATCGACCCTGTGTCACTCGCTTACGAGCACTCAGTCGAAGCCACTGTGCTGGGGCTGATAAGGCGTGATAGCAGCCGTTAGATGGAGATCCAATGGCTGATATCATGCGTTGATCATGCTTTTGAAACTATGAAGGCAAGGCGACGATTTACTGAGACTGTTGGATTGCGATCCAACAGTATGGATCTTTGTGAGGTGTGCTACTGAAGAGTGCGTAGGATTGGATCTCGACCTTTGGATTAAAATCCAATGGTTGAGATTTGGCAAGGCATGGTTGAGGCAGGGCAGCGATGGCCTGGGTCGACTTTGGGCAATCTAGATGGCATCACATGGCACCATCTAGACCATCCATCTTCTACTCTTCGTATCGGATGCCACAGAGCTCCGATCGAGACGATTCTCGCGTTGATGGACTGCGATCGTCGCTCTGAGTCCATTCGTATGGTCAGATTTCTCATCTAAAGCTCTGTTTTATGTCATCCTCTTCCCTAGACATTAAAAGGAGTAAATTAATATACAATTTATATAATCTATTCTAAATACATGATGATGCATGTTATGTAATTTTTTTTTTTTAAAGGTAAAGGAATGCTACTGTCAACAACAGTAGCAATCCACTTTATTAATCAAAAGGGGTGACATAACCATTCACTGCCTAGAGTACATAGCAACACTCCTGACAATATTCTCCGCCCACCCACACCCATTATTAAATAATACATCATTTCTAGCACACCACACGCCCCACGCACAGCAACCATAGATAATTTGGGTGCTATGCAATATTTATAATACCGAATGCTTTTACAAGTGTAAGAACACGCATAAATAGGCATTTTATGTGAAATAGATGTGTCTACATCACCCCCAAGCCTATCTTTTGCCAATCCCTAGCAGAACTAGACTAAATGCTATTTATGAAATAGAATTAAGATTCGATTACTCAAGCACTTGTTATTTATCAACAATAAGAAATTTTTACTAAAGACCTAAACTACAAAGACTCAATAACACCCGGGTGTCTGCCAAAATGCAGACCGCTCAAGTCCTCGCCTTATTCTGAATGAGAAAGAGACAATTTTTTTTGGCTTTTTCTCCTTTTTTAATTTTTTTGGAATTTTTTACTTTAAGGTTTCATGGTTGCTTTCTGCGACTACTCAACCCGCCTAAGATTCGAAAAACAACTCTAAGTGCTAAGCATCTTATTGTAAAAATGTGATTGACTCACTAGATAGCAATCAGAATGGACATCTGGTTTCTACAAACCCTAGGTGATCTTTAACAAAAAATTCTGCCTAAAAATGTATCAATTTAATTGGTAGCTTTCTCCCTACTTTTATTTTTATCAGGACAACACAAGAGCGAACCCAATGTATAGCTCCCCGGGCTATTCTACTCCCCCGCTTCTTCCTAAGTGTTAAGAAATATTTATGCCTTTTGTGAGCTAGGCTCTGAACAAACGTCAATGGGAGGTTACCCACAATAACTTGCCAGTCATACTCATGTGGTGAAGTGTGCCTTATTCATTTGTTTCTTCTTTTCTATTTTGTCCATTTTTTTCTTTTATTTTTTGGATGTTTTTCTTTTTCTTTTTTCTTTTTTCTTTTTTCTTTTTTTTAACTAGGTGCTTTCCTGATGTAAGATTTACCTAAAGGTAATGGTCAAAGAGATTACGTCATGTGATTGGGCTCTGGACACCCGGCTATGAGAGGTTACTACAAGAACGTGTCAACCATACCACTCTAGTATGTTTATTAGTTACCTAATTTCCATTAAGACCGCTGAGTAGTGAGTCAGTGAAAGATGTGTGTAAATGCTTTAAACTATAAGTCCCATCAAATCAGAGGGCAGCTGATAAGTCGTATACTTATCACCTCAACTTATTTAACCAAATTAAAATAAACTTAAAGTAGCAAGGACTTAAGAAACAGGTCCAAACTTTAGTGGACACCGAAGATAATTAAGCCTGAAGACCTAAAGAGTCTAAGTGTTCAGATCCTATTGTATAGTTTCTTAAAGTTGAAAAACTCCTAATGCCTAAGTTCTCTTTTCCTAATTCTTAATTTTTTCATATTTTTTATCAATAAAAGGAAAAGAAATAAATTTTACAGAATATAGAGCTGACAAAATAATTTAGACATAAATATATCCACCCCTCATGCCAAGATAATGCAATGTCCTCATTGTATTAAAAAGACATGAAACAAAGCAGAGCAGAGAAGAAAACACCTGAATTCCGTGACTAACCAGTCAACTCTGAATCCAAACAAGCTATACAAGTGTTGAGTTTAGTGCCTTCAAAGCTGGGCATAGTATACAAATAAAGTGAAGAAATTAAGAAATGAGAAGTGCAGGTTAAGATCGGAATAAAAAGATTGACCATAAATCCCATAAGAAGAGAGTGTCCACAGATGTGGACAAGATTGTAATACAAACCCATACCCCAAGGTCGAGTAGTTCTAAGGCTTTGAATGATAAAAATCCAGAACTGAAGACTTTTCAACTTATGGGATCGAGTCTACAGTTTAAAAGTATGCAACCCAAATCCAAAATGTCGGAAATAGGTGATATAAAGAGAGATAACCAGCCATTAAAGAGAGCACTGCAGGAAAATAGAAAGAAAGAGAGAGGGCATGAGATCAAATCCAACTGAATAATTTATTCATTAAACGTACTCACAATGGCATTGAATGTAAAAACAATTAAAACCCAAAACAGAGCATCTGTCATGCGCACTCGTGCACAAGAGAGAAGGATTAGCCGGCTGCGAGGAGTTCAGGGAAGGTCCAAGGAGTGAGGGCTTCACGTTGGTGATCTCGATGCGAGTTGAGATGGCCGCCGATGGCCGGCCGCCGATGAGGATGGCCAGCGTGGGTCGAGTTCCGCTGGCGTGGATGGGGTTGTTCGTTGGCAATATGACATGGAGAGGAGCCACAGTAGAGCACAAGTGTCGCGCTGATGATGTTGGCACCGAAGATGGCAACCGGAGGTGGCTAAATGGAGGTGCTGCTTGGCGGCTGATTAGTCCAATTTATTAGATTCATTTTTAACTCAAGTTAGTTAGTTCCTACATTTTAAAGTGTACTAATATTGCATTTGATTATAAAATAAATGCACGCATTATAATTTAGATTTGCATAGTTTATCTTGTATTATAAATAATTATATACATTTATTTGATTGCAAGAATTTAAGGCAGCCAAGTTTTATTTGTAAGACATCCAGAGCTTAGTATGAACATCTGATGACGTTGATGGTGTCCACCGCCACCATCTTCACCGATAGTCGTGCCTTATTCTTCCACGCATTTCATCAGCTGGCGATATTCGTCGAGTGGTTGGAGAAGATCTCGACGAAAGGAAAACAAATTGAGGATTTTAAAAGGAGGAGAAACCAAGCTCAGAGGGGAACCATCTTCTCCCTCCCCCCCTGCAGGGACTCTCGCCACCGTGGAACCTGCTTACACCGTGAATATGGCGTGCACCGTGGCTTGAAGCACACTGCCTCCCTTCACCGTACCACAGCGAGCGCTCGTGGTGACAACACGAGCACCACCATTCTCACCCTCCTCTGTTTACAAGCCCATGAACCGAAACCCATCATCTTCTCCCATCCTCTCCCCTTGCGAAGAATCACCTTCTCCCTCACCACCATCAGTATCGTGGCCGGAGCGACACTGTGGCCTGAAGCGTACTCCAATCTCACCACACCTTCGTCAACTCCACGGCATGCATGGTCACAGCATGCACGCCCCATCGCTCACTACACCCAACCCCTATCACCTTCCTCAGTTCCCTCTTCAAGGTCCATGCACACCGCACCCAAAGAACCACCACCTCTAGCAGACCTCTCCCATGCCAACATCACCACTCTCCCTCTCTACCTTCCTCAAAGCACCCACCGCTGCCCCCTTTTTTTCTTCTCCTTCGTTGTCTTAATCTTCCACTCTTCTCCCTTATGCTTCCCTTCCACCCATAAGAAGAACCCAACACCACCCCACTGCCACTTCACCCACCACGACCACCAACACCATCGCCAACAACACCACGGCCACCAACACCACAACCACCTTTGCATCACACCCCCCATCATCTTCCTCTTCGATTTCTTCTTCTTCTCCTTCAACCCATCCTCTGTCCATGCCAACAAAAGAACCCAAAGTAGCATCGCACGCAGCAACTCCATCAAACCTCCCTTTAGCCTCGAAACCTCAACCCAAGCACCCTTGCCAACTTCAAGCATGACCATGAGCGCCCTCACCAACCTCAGAATCGGCTAAATGCCTCCATCGCTGCCTGCAACAACGCACTGCCGCCGATCTCCTTCACCTCCGGTCGCCGTCGCCGGCCACCTCTCACAACCCCACCACCGTCGTTGCGATCCCCTCGTTTCAGGCAACCTCCGCGACACAGAGGCTGGCAACCGACCCTCCTCTTCACGTGCGAGCAGGAGAGAGATGGAATGCTTTGTTTTTATGGCAATTAGAAATTACACATAATGCCATTGTGAGATGGACTATTGATATGTTTATCCAATTATTAAATTAAAATGGATTTGCATGAACCCCCTCTCACTTTCATTTAATTAAGTTTATTCTCTCACAATAACTTTAAGTAAACGAGGATTAATGGGGTCAATGGCTGGGGGATAATTCGTGAATAACATTTTTTTTAGACTTTAAAGAATTTTTAATAGGCTAGTTCCACCCTGTAGAGATGACCTAATCTATCGTGGTTAGATTTCAAATATTAAA
The DNA here is from genome assembly GCA_037157565.1 of Thalassia testudinum. NCBI lineage: Eukaryota > Viridiplantae > Streptophyta > Magnoliopsida > Alismatales > Hydrocharitaceae > Thalassia > Thalassia testudinum. The sequence goes on along the minus strand of JAZHRO010000072.1, from coordinate 21,916,757 downwards.
TATTTTGATAATTGATTTTCCACCACAAAAGCTTTACAACGACACAACATTTTATATTAAAATTTTCAGCGAAAGCGAAAAATGACTAATCAAATGACACCACTGTCGAGGAGGAAACAAGCCTATCAAAATTTCCAGGGAACTTAGATTATTTTTATGTTACTTTTAAAGTTTTTCTGAATTACTGACATAGATTATGTTTATGTGCAAAAACGTACGAACGAACGCAACAGGAGTGCACGACGGAGGTAATATTTTTGGTGGACCTTGACGCCACCTGGAGAATAGCAACAGGTGCCTGTGGGCATTGATCCCACGCACGTGAAGGCATACAGAGGAACAATCAGGAGAACTGCTTCCCTAATTTCATTGTTTTCTCTTCATTAGATCTTAGTTTAAATTTAGACTTTTAGATTCTAATTATTGATTTTCTCGCCCTTATAGTCTGGGGCTTATTTTTAAGCTTTGTCCCCCAAGTTTTTGGTTGACCCTTTGTTCTGAGGGTATTTTTAGGAGTGTGATCCCATTTTATTTAGATTATCAATTTATTTGAACTGTTTGAACTACATGTTAGTTAATTAGCTAGCTAAATTAGATTAGGTTTGTTTACTTATTAAAAAAAAATTCTGAGCTGCCTACTAGAAGCTGCATATCTATAGGGCGACCATATAGGATTGTTTAAGCAGCATCAAATGTTTCTTTCTGCATTGTAAACATCCTGCATTGAAGAGAGCTGGAGTAAGGTACGTCTTCTCTTTAGCATCAAATAGCCATCATGCATCTACATTGGACTTAAATCCAAGACCACTGAAGTGTTTGAATCAAATTAATTCAGTGGTCACCTTAAAAGAAATTGAGATTGCTAAGAGGTCAAACCTTAAAATCAGTTACTTTAACTTGTGTACAAAAGGACTTGTTTGCAGGATTTCAAAATACAAAACGCATACGTGTGTTGCACACCTGAGACATTGTGCACATCATGCATAAGGTCACTAGATAAATTTCTACCTCTCCTCTTTGCACCACAAGGGAAGTTCGTCGGAAATCAACAAGCCTATCCACCAAGTTACTTCGATTCCTCGTATGTAGGCTTGATTTGAAACTTCCATCCCTTGCGAGTAGGTTGTAAGCACCAACGAAGGTCGGCCTAGGAAGCGTAATTTTTATAAAACTTGTTAACCATCTATTGTAACACCGTTAACCTCAACCTTCCACAGGCAAGTCTAGTTAGGGATCTCAAGGTGCACTTGACCTCTTATTCCACTCAAGTGGGAATGAAGGAGCACTGACTTGACTTCTTTGACTAAATTGTGAAGTAGGATTGAGGAGACCTGCAATCTATTAAAAACATATTCCCACTGTATTTGTGTTTGTTTTGGTAGTGGTAGAGCTCCCTAGGAAGATTTTGGTTTTACACTGATTTCTTCTAACTCCTAAAAGAGTTAAACCTATTTGGCTTAAAAAAAATGGATCAACCAATACTTCCATCTTTTAACCAGGATCCCATGCCCCGAGCATATCCCTCCTTAGAGGGGTACAATGACAATTCATGGGATTAATCTTATTCCTATCTTAGGAGTACTAACCCAATAACTCCCACTTTTGAGCAGAGCCTAGGAGCGGGATTTTCCACCTCTAGAATCTCCGCTACTATGCAAACACCCAACCCTCCCACCCTTCATGATTTTGCTTATCAAGGTTGGACTGATACCCGTACGCAACCTGAGCCTGAAATTGACTATCCTCCCCAATCTAACAGTAGCCTCTCCTCCTTTATGATAGAAATGCAAAAACAACAGAAAGAAATGATGGAGTCTATGAGAGAGATGTTGAGAAATAATCAACGACTGAATGAGGAAATTGGTCAGCTTAGCTACCCTCCTGCTATTGATTCTAATTCCTACCCCTGCATTCGTGATCATCAAATCAGTTTTGAGGAAACCAATGACAACAAGAATCCCATTTTGAAGAGTAGCTATCACTTAGACTCTCCCCATGAGACACACCACTAGAGGAGGACTATCTTAATGATTATCCACTTGAGCTGTACTAGAGTCAAAAGAAAGGGAAGATGGTACCTTTTAAGGACCTTGACCCTAATGATAGCATATCGTTCACTTCCAATGACCCGGGTCAAGGTCATGTTCATACCACTTCCCTGATTGATCATGTGATGGAGTCCCATTCTACTCATCGTAAGCCCAATCCTGATCCTCAACGTAGGGAACCAACACCTACCATATAGCATTTTGAGGATTTACATGTGCCCAATGTAGGTGACCCTAAGGGAACAGACCAAGATCTGGATGATTTGGATCAATTCTGGTCTTAGGGATACAATGAGTCTATTTTAGAGGAGAATGATAACCCAATGGAGGAACCTGGACTTAGAGTTTGGAGTGAATCTTGAGGAGATTATTTGTTATTTGAGAACTTACCCCCCGAGGATATGAATGATTTAGTGAAATCCGGATTCCTCCCTATTTTTTATTTTGAAAATCATCCTCCGCAAAATCAGGAAGATATGGATGTGGGGGGAGAATGAGGGGGCGTTGGGGCTCTGGCGATAGGAGGGAGAATGAGGGTTGGGAGGTATGGAGATTGAAGAGATGGAGGCGCAAAAAAGATCGCAGAGAAGGGGGGCCACCGTGAAGGCTAGGCACTAGGCGAATGCGGGGGAGGTCCTCTACTTCAAGTGTAGGTCAAGAGGACATATGGCGGCGGTGTGCAAGGGGCCTCTGATCTGTGTAGCTTGTGGCGGAGAAGGCCATAAACATGATATGTGTACGAAAGGAGGGACACGGCAGGGAGTAGGAAAGGCCCACACCATCATCCTCTCTCGGGGCAGAGGGGACCAAGGGCTCTGCCACCCCCACCCCCAACTCTGGCTGGACACTTCCTTGATGTGAAGGTCTCGTATTCGGAAGACATCCATGCGACGGAGTTGGTTCTAAGGGGAGCACTGATTGGGGAGGTGATGACAGGGGCTCCGTCTTTGGATCGGCTTCAACAGTTGGTAAGATCCCTAACCCTAAGCTCACCGAATTGGAAGGTTGCAACCTTGGGTCCTTCTCGCTTCCTGTTATATGGCTTGGGTATGATGGATGTCGAGTCCCTCTGATTTCAATCAAGCAAGTTTGAGAACATCAATGTGATGTGGAGGTTTGTTTCACCCTTTGATGGGGCATTAAAGGAATGGCCCCCACAGAAGGTGGCATCCAGGCAGGGGAGATTGGAGATTAACGAGCTGCCTTTGCATTTGAGAATCAAGATGGCTGTTGCGAAGATGATTGAAAGCTTCGCGATACTGAAGGAGGATTCAGAAGTTGTACCTGGGGAAAGGGATGGGAGGCTGGTTCGGGTGAATGTGATTTTTGCACGCAGTGGCTCTTTACCAGCAAAAATCATACGCAAGTGTGGGGGAAGCTCATGGTTGATCCAGCTTCGAAGTTACTTGGATAATGTGGAGGCACATGAGCAGCAGAGGGCAAAGACTTTCGCAGAGGTGGTCCAAAACAAATCTGTCCAGGAGAAGGGAGACAGATCTTCTGCAGAGGAGAGACCGATGATAAAGAAGAGAAAGGAGAACCATGTTGAGGAATGAGAAGGGGGCCTGATGTCTGAAGCAGCTGAATCAATGTTGAATGTGGACAGTATGTGTGAGATGTTTGCAGATGATTGCACCAATGGAGGAGAATGCTGGGACCTAACCTGGAAAATTGGAGGCGGAAGCTCCATTCACCTTTGATACGCCTGAAGACTTTCGATACGATGTTAGGACCAAAGGCAAAGGGAAAGGTGTACTGATTAGATCCCCATACAAACTACAGAGAAGGCGAGGTGATGACAGGATGGGGATGGAATTGAGCACGATGGCAAGAGCACTTGGCGTGATGAGGACTGATGGGGGGGCAAGGAAGGGGAAACCTGACACAAGATGAGAGTTCTATCATGGAACGTGCGTGGGCTGCACGACAGGGTGAGAAGAGCCTCCCTTGCCAGATATATGAGAGAGTGGGATGTTGATTGTGCGCTTTTGCAAGAAATGCACATTGAAGAGGACGGACAAACCTCGTGGAAGCCGCTGAAACAAGAGGGGAGATCTGAAATCACTACCATGAAGGCCCGAGGCAAGTCGAGAGGCATGGCCATATGGTGGAAGATTGCTAGGCTGCAGTTGACCGAGGTACTGCAGGGAGAATTCCATTTAACCTGCAGATTTCTGGCAGTCCAATCGGCATGCTTTTTGTATATCAACTGCGTTTATGGGCCATGTAATGTGACCAGGAGGACTGCCCTATGGTCTGAGCTCGCCGAGAGAGCAGAGGGGATTGGGGACAGCCCATGGCTCGTAGGGGGCGACTTCAACTACACATTATCCAGTCAGGACAGAGTGAGTGGGCACACTGATCATTCTGTGAGTGGTTTTCAGAGTGCAGTCCAGAATATGGGTTTGAATGAGTACCCCTCCTTGGGTGTGGAATACACTTGGCGCAGTAGCAATGGGCAGATGTCGAAACTAGATCATTTCTTTGGGAACTTAAGTCTTTTGGACAGGTACCATCTTTCTAGCGTGGCCGGGCAGGAGAGGCCATTCTCCGACCACACTCCACTGATTTGGGATTGTACTGAAGGCAGTTCAGTGGGCTCCTACTTTAAATTCAGAAGGTCGTGGTTGAGGGAGCCATGTTGCAAGGACATGATTGCAAACTGGTGGGAGATGAAATAGGTGTCTGGGACAGCGACCTCAAGGCTTGCAGCGAAGTTAGCAAGGTTGAAAATTGTGTTGAAGGAGTATGGATAGGCAGTGGGGGTGTTGCACGAGCAAAGGAGGGTGGAAGCTCTTGCTTGGCTGCGCACACTGGATGAGAAAGAGGCTTTAGGTCCGTTGGCTGAAGGAGAGCTGCAGCAACCGAAACAAATGCAAGAGGTGGTTCTAGAAGAGGATTTGAAGAGGGAAATGGACTGGCGGGAAAAGTCAAGGCAACTCTGGTTGCATGAGGGCGATGCCAACACCAAGTTTTTCCACATGGCTGCTAGTTCAAGGAGGCACATCAACCATATTTCATCCATCTTATCAGGAACCCAATGGCTCACCTCCATGACAAAAATTCAAGTTGCAGCAATTGCATATTTCTAGGACCTCTCTGCTGCCCCCTTCAAAAGTGCTTGGAAAGTGATGACAATGGAGTACCCAAGGGTGAAAGACATGCAGGCCGAAAGATCGGTAGCCCCTTTTTCTGAACAGGAAGTGATTGATGCCATCAATGGCCTCAATGTGGAAGGATCTCCCGATCTGGATGGGTTTCAAGTATTATTCTACAAGGTGTTTTGGAGAGTGGTGAGAGGGGAAGTAATGGAGGTGATCCATAAGTTCCAACAGGGGAATAGCATATTTGAGAAGTTGAACAGGTCATATTTGTTTTTGCTCCCTAAGAAGCCAGGGGAGGAGAGGTTCAGTGAGTTCAGACCCATAGCATTATCTAACTCCATTTATTTGATTATAAGCAAAGTACTAGCAAATAGATTGAGAGGGGTACTCCAAGGAATGATATCGCATGTTCAGTCGGCCTTCTTGTCAAATAGATCATTGCAAGAGTCCTTTATTGTGGCCCAGGAGATGGTGGCTGGATGGAGTAGGAGAAAGACAAAGGCCTTCATGTGGAAGGTCGACTTCAGTAAGGCCTACGACTCAGTGTCCTGGCTTTACCTATGGGAGGTGCTCAGGCGTAGAGGATTCCCTGTCCTATGGATTAGTTGGATGAAGAAATGCATTACTACTTCAGCTTTCTCCCCTTTGATTAATGGGAGACTATGCGATGCATGGATTCAACCCAGATGTAGGATCAGGCAGGGGTGTCCCCTAGCCCCATTGTTATTCAACTTGGCAGTGGATACCTTGGCTCGCTTCACTCTCAAGCTCTCAGAACTGAGGATGATCAAGGGGTATACTCTATCGAGCAGTCAAGCTCTGGCTCCCGTGCTCCAATATGCGGATGACACAGTATTTTTTGTGGGGTACACGGGAGGAGCGCATTATACATCATATGGTGACTATTTTTGGGGAGGTTTCAAGGCTGAAACTCAATGGGGAAAAATCCTCTCTTTTTTGTTTTGGAACGAACAAAGATGTGGGCCACCAACTGTTTGAAATTTTGCACACGCCGATCATCTCATTGCCAATTGCCTATCTTGGGTTGCCACTAAAGAGCGGGAAGATGAAGAAGAGTGATTGGAACTACTTGTTCGAAAAAATTTCTGCAAAGCTGAAATGTTGGAGTAGTAAATTTCTCTCAAAGGGGGGAAGGTTGATTCTCTTGAACTCTGTTATCACCACAATGCCAATATTTATGTTTTCAGTCTTTAGGGCTCCTAAAGCAATTTGGAAGCACCTAGATATAATGAGAAAGCGTTTCTTTTGGAAGGGGGTGAAACATGAGGGACGCTTCCTTCAGCCAGTAAAATGGGAGAGTATGTGTGCATCAAAGAAGCAGGGGGGGGTGTGGAATTAGATCCTTGAAGGAGTTTAACGACTCTTTATTATTGAAGTGGGCAATAAAAATTTTCTAAGGGGAAAATAAACCATGGGTGGCAATGATCAGAGGAACATATGGCACTTCACATTCTATGGCAAATAGACTTTCCCCCATCAAAGCATCACCCTTTTGGAGCTCAATGGTGGCAGCTATGAAGGAAAATTGGGACCTTTTCCAACCAACCTATGGAGACAAAAAATCTTTTCTCTTTTGGTTGGAAAAGTGGTCATCTTTGGGTGTTTTACAGAATCACTATCCACGGGTATATGGCCTTGTGGGTGACAAAGAGGCTAAGGTTGCTGACCTCTAGGACGAAGAAGCAAATGGATGGGAGATACAAGAGACTAGCTGCAGGGAGGGGAGTCGCACCTGGGGGGAAAGAGCAAGACTGATGCAAGACTTGCAAGCTTTCAAGCCAACAGGGGGTGCTAACACTGACAGATGGATGGGGACTTTTTCCACTGCCAAGGCCTATGAAGATACGGCAAGGAGACAAAGTGGTGATGTTGACATCATTTCTGAAGGTTTATGGAAGCTGAAAATCCCGTTGAAGATATAAATTTTTCTGTGGCTTTGCCGGAGGGATGGGTTTATCACTAATGACTTGAGGCACAGAAGGATGGGAGTGGCCGCTCATACATGTTATCTATGTGGCTTTCATACTGATAGCATGCGCCATATTTTTTCCTCATGTGTGATCACTGATTGTGTGTGTCATAGGGTATGTGGTGGTGGGATACCTGTATGGGAGGACATGTGGGGAGATTTCGTTAGAAGTGGGAGGCCCCATTGTTCTATGGAAACTGTTCTGTGGTGTATGTGGCACGCACGTAATGAGTGTCTTTTTCAGGGGAGACCCATCAACTCAACACAAATTGTGCATGAGTGCCAGGCTCTCATACGTTATTGGAGAAGTTGATGTAATATTCTTTTTTCTTTGATTCTATTAATAAACTTCCCGAATGGCTATCTCCGTAGATAGCATTCCTTATTTTCTCAAAAAAAAATCAGGAAGATAAAGAGTTGGTGTTGGAGGAGGACAGACACAAAATTGAGAACCCTAAGAGAGACTATCAGGGACAATACATATCAATTGAGGATTTATGCCCCGAGGAGAACAAAGAATTGAGAGATATAATTTGACTCCATAACATTAAGACTCAGAAGTAATTGAGGATACTGAAGCAACTCCTCCCCTTGCTGGTGAATCACATATACACCTCGACAAAAGCTTAAGTGAACCAAAAGAATCCAAGGATGAAATTGATGATAATGATTCAGTTGCTTCGACCCTGCCATCAAATGAGTGTGATTTGGAGTCCACCATTGATTCTCATATACTTGAAAGTACAAATATGACTCCCATTCTTGAGGAAATCATTAATGATAGACAGGGTGACTTGAATTTCTTCACAACAACTATTAAGGAGAACAATATAGAATCTAAATTGTTGTTAGAACTAGACTTGACACAGACTAAGCCCTCATTGGACTTAATCATTACCTCCGAACACCAGAAATAATCCTTACACTCCCTAATTGATCATTGGCTCAGGTCTCTGCTCACATACATTCTTTTTGGGGAGAATATTAGGCTAGTACATCCTTGGGTGGAATGGCGAATTTGGATTAATGCTTGTATTTTTAGTCTTTCCATTAAAGGGTATGAAATAATTGTGATATCTTTTACAACCCTTCTTGCTTTTGAGGACCCTTGCTATCCTCCACTCCTGTTTCGAGAGGTCCCTTCTCATGCACTCTTTTTCATAGACCTCTCTAGGTAGCCCATGAGGTCCCTCGCACTTCCACGTTCTAGCAAGCATCTGGGATAACTCTCCATCATCAGCTTGTCAACATCTGCGGCTACTTGTTTTCTAGGCCCTCCTTGTTACGTGTATTTGTAGGGCCTATCCACCTGTATATACAACCTAATTTGCAGGTTCCACTCGTTTAGCTGCCAACATAAATGCAGCGCTTGTTGGGAGGCAACCCAACGTATGAAATAATGCCTTCATCAGGTGATTTCGTTCTTCTCTCCCTCCATCTTAATTTTACAATGAGGACATTGTAAGATTTAGGCGTGGAAGGGCATAACTTGAGGTCGTTTTATAGCATTTATAGTTGCATGCATTTAGGTTAGGTGCATTAGTTCTTAAAAAAAAAATTCTTTTGTTTCCTTCAACTGAATTGGTTAGCCTCTAACAAAAGATTTTTATCAAGGAGGTTTCATTGAAAATTTTTCTTCTTAAATTGTTTCTTAGTTTAGAAACCAGTACATTTACTTCATTAGCACATAGGCTTAGTAATGGATCTTTTAAAAAAATCAATAGACATTTTTAGTTTATCGAAGAGAAGCATTACTTCTTTTCCTAAACCCCTCAATAGTTAGTTAAGAAGTCAGGTAAACTATCTTCTATTAGCTTCACCAAACATTTGTAAGGTAAAAGTAGAGTGTCTACTAGTGCACTAAATCTAATACAAGGACTCTTAAGTTCTAGATAATTAGATAATTATATTTCAGAGTTAGGCATAGTTTTCGCTCTCAGTTCCTACATGCGAATATTATATAAATTCCTGAAAGTCACCAAATAAGGCAGATACGTAAAGATTGAGTTCTAATAAAACTATAACTATGGCGAATGGTTACGACCGTCCTTCATAGAATCCTTGGCTGAAGAAGGGTATTAGTGCCAAAAGTCAGAAGTACGCTTGTCCTATCCATCCCTCCTCGGTGCCGAAAATAGGCACTTCCACCAAATAAGTCACACAATATCCTCTTAAACATCATCCCCAATAATGCCTCATGAATAAAAGTTTGTATCGCATTGGGTTATGTTGGTAGTTATGAAGAAAAAAAAGAGAAAAAGAAAAAATATATATAGGAAGAAAGAAAAGAAAAAGAAAAAAAGAAAACAAAAATATTTGAGTTCATAGCTATGTCTTTGTGTTGATTTCATCATATGTTGATATCATTGAGGCAACAAAAAAAAACACCCATTACGATCTACCAAATATGACCCATACATACTTTTTCAGTATTTCTAATCGCCCAAATACTAGCTGAAGAATTCTGACTTAATTATAGGGTTATTAGGACTCTAATTAAAGTGCGAATGCCATGTGAGGTCACCAAACATTGAGTACATTTACAAAATCTGATGAGATTTGTGATCTCAAAAAGATAAGAAAAGAAAAGAAAAAGAGCAAGCACAAAGGAACGCAAAGATAGCATAGTTTTTAACCTTTCTCTGGGTTGACCTGTTTGATAGTCTAAATATCTAGAGTTTACAATACTAGATTACATGTAGCACCAGATGAGCGTGAGCCACCAAATATGAATCCATTTGACTCAGACATCTTCTACCTAAGCCAAAAAGTCAAGGTCAAATCATAGATGATTTTCTACTTCATTCCCGAGGAAAGTAGTTGCCTATCCTAATAGAATTTCTACCAAGGGTTAAGTACAAATTTTAAATGTAAGTTAACTTTTCACTTCGATCTGTTACCTAAGCTACTATCACTTCATTTTTACATGTGTTTGGATCTCTAAATTTTTGGAATAAGAAGAGAAGAAATCTTGGGTCACTTCCATGTATTTTTCACTTTTACTATGGAGTAACAAAACTTAGACATGAGGGTATTTGATGAGTCAAATTTATTGGATTCATTTTTAGCCTAAGTTGGTTAGTTCCTACATTTTAGAGTGTACTAATATTTGCATTTGATTATAAAATAAATGCATGCATTATAGTTTAGATTTGCATAGTTTATCTTGTATTATAAATAACTATATACATTTATTTGATTACAGGAATTTAAGACAACCAAGTTTTATTTTTAAGACGTCCAGAGCTTAGTTTCTTCTCCATGCAAAGGGTTCCAGAGTTTAAACTGAGTATTTTAAAAGGAGAAGAAACCAAGCGCGAAGGGGAGCCATCTTCTCCCTCACCCCCTTGCAAGGACTCTCACCACCGTGGAACCTACTTACACCGTGAACATGGCATGCACCGTGGCTTGAAGCGCACTGCCTCCCTTCACCGTACCACCACGAGCACTCATGGTGACAGCACGAGCGCCACCATCCTCGCCCTCGTCTGTTTCCCATGCCCACGAACCGAGACCCATCATCTTCTCATATCCTCTCCCCTTATGGGGAATCAACTTCTCCCTCACCACCATCGGTACCGTGGCCGGAGCAGACACTGTGGCCGAAGCATGCATTGTGGCTTGAAGCGTACTCCAATCTCACCACACCTTCATCGACTCCACGGCCTGCATGGTGATAGCATGCACACCCCATTGCTCACTACACCCAACCCCTATCACCTTCCTCTGTTCCCTCTTTAAGGTCCACGCACACCGCACCCAAAGAACCACCACCTCCAGCAGACCTCTCCCACAACAACATCACCACTCTCCCTCTCTGCCTTCCTCAAAGCACCCACCGCCGCCCCCTCTTTTTCTTCTTCTCCTTCGTTGTCTTCATCTTCCACTCTTCTCCCTTGTTCTTCCCTTCCACGCATAAGAAGAACCCAACACCACCCCACCACCTCTTTACCCACCACGACCACCAACACCACCGCCAACAACACCATGGCCACCAACACCATAGCCACCTTCCCATCACCACCCCTAACATCTTCCTCTTCGATTTTTTCTTCTCCTTCAACCCATCCTCTGTCCATGCCACCAAAAGAACTCAAAGTAGCATCGCATGCAGCAACTCCATCAGAACTCCCTTCAGCATCGAAACCTCAACCCAAGCGCCCCTGCCGACATCAAGCAAGACCACGAGTGCCCTTGCCAACCTCAGAATCGACCGAACGCCTCCACCGCTGCCTGCAACGACACACTGCTGCCGGTCTCCTCCACCTCCGGTCGCCGTCACCAACCACCTCTCACCGCCCCGCCACCGTCATCGCGATCCCCTCATTTCGGGCAACCTTCACTGCACACAAGCTGGCAGTCGACCCTCCACTTCACGCGCAAGAAGGAGAAAGATGGAACGCTCTATTTTGATGGCAATTAGAAATTACACATAATGCCATTGTGAGATTTTTCGACCCGAACCCGACTCCACGTGGAACCTGGGGTTAAAGCACCTCAACTAACCGAAGACTTAGTTGATGCGAAGAAAGGCGTGATTTGTAATTAGGGTTTTTAAATCATTGTAACATACTAATTCGCAACCGCTTTTAAAATTTGTAAAGCTAATAGTGGAGTATCTAAGGCCGTCCAAGGAGGCAGGAATGCACTTTTTAAGAATCTTGCTTGAAAAAATAGAAATCAACCTTCCTTTTAGATTTTTTAATATAAGATTTTTTTGTGTTTTTTAAATAACAAGCGATTACGCAAATGAAGCAAGAAAGAGACTACAACTAACTTGCTAAAATTAAAACCTAAGTGACTGATGATAACGTCATCATAAGCCATAACTAACTTTAGTTAGTCATAATCAAGAAATAAATGCTCCTACATAATCGTCATAGAGCCATAACTCACTGAATATCCATTCTAAGAGGAGTGCATTAAATTAAGGTTAATTCTGCAGTTTTAACAGCATATCACGAATGCAGGATAATCATGGGATTTCCCAGGGGTTAATCTAAGGTCAAATGTTCATTAATGACTAATAAGAGGGTCCGTATAGACAGAAACAGGGTTTCACGCGCTTCAAGAACTAAGTCATAACCCGAAACCCTAATTCAAACCCACTTAAATAATAGCGGTTCTGGTCAGGATAAAATTCATCTAAACCTTCTAAAATTTATAGAAAAATATTCCATAAGATTTGGTATCCTTGGTTTGACCATCTAAACCTATTTTGACCTAAAACAGAGTCTCAAACGACAAGTTGCCCTAATTTGGGTTTCTGCTCAAATTGCCCAATCAATCTTGATCAAAATTGAAATCTAACTTTATCATCAGATTCCTTGGGTCCAAATTAGATTCATACAAAAAATTAGGCCCAATCAAAGCTCATCCTGACGTAGTTTGCATTTCAGTTCAGTCAGACTCTTTCTATCTCACATAAGCCCCTAGCTTTTGAAATTCCTGCGAACAGGTCCCTAGGTTTATCGTCATATTCACGTTCAGGTCCCTACCGCCATGGCCGTGTGAACGTAGCTTCCTGTCGACCTTCAATCAAGGAGTTCTCTATGATTTCACACTCAATCTCTTCCAAAATTGGAAGAACTCTTGAGAAGATCCTCTTCAATCTGAACCACATCTTGGGCTCTGATTCTTGCCCAAAACCTAATGCAAACGGCTTAAACACAAGGGTTTCCTATTTCGCGAAAGTCTCTAGCTTCCAAGCTTGGTTTCCAAGCTCAAAACACCCTCCTGAGCCCTATAAAAGCACCCCCTATGCACGGTCGTTCTCCTTAGCTAGGAACAAGGCCAAAATCCCTCTTCTTTCCCTATCTCCGGCCACCTCCGACCTAAGCTCCAGCAGTCTGCTTCTCCATCTTCCTAAGGATGGCCAACGACCAAATTGGCCAGTCCATCTTCTTCCTCACGCTTGTCCACACCTCACCAACCACAGCGAGGGCGTCCTTCCCCTCCCGTTGCCGCCGTCCCCCTCACGGAGGTTTCATCTTCCCCATGTCCAGCCATCACACCGGCGTGGGAATCCTCTCCCTCTTCATCCTATAATTAGGTCACACTTCTTCCTCTTCTCCTCAACCTCTCTAGCCCCTCAAACCCTTTATTTCAACCACCATTCATGCCTCAACCCCTCCATCTTCTTCCACTCCAGCGAAGCTCCGACAACGCCTCCCCGACGTCATACACCACCAAACGACACCACTCCACCTCCAAAACCTCTGCCTCATCCAACCTCACAAAACCCCTCACCCAATTCCTCATTTCACCCACCAAATCACCCCACCTAACACACCCATCGCCGCACTCCGTCCCTAACATCGTCTAACCAACACACACACTCACGCCATGAAACTGCCACCACCACATTCGCCATCACTTAGCGATTCCCCTGAGGTATTTTAATGTAGCTGTGAGTCCGTCCTTTGTGTTTCAGGTCATTACCGTGCTTCGCCAATGCCGCCGCCTCGCCCGACCATGTTCGCAATGCTCCGACGAGCTCAAGACTGAATGCCACACTCCAGGTGCTACGGTTTAACTCCAGGGTCTCCTCCAGGCCCTCAATTGGAGACCTCGCCCACGATTTCATCATCAATTGGCGGCATCTCCTTCAGTAGCCGCTGCAAGCAAAGAAGCCAGTGGGGATAGTCCCACATCATGGGATTCCAAAGCGGCAACAGCACATAAGTTGGATTTGTGATCTGAGCTCTTCGCCCAGTCACTGAGGGGTCGGGTCCCTTCTACCCCCTTCACCCATTAACCCGCCTACTTCACTCGGTCACCACCCACGCCAGTGACCCTAGACACTATACATGACCCGGTTACCCATGTATGGATCCGAATATGCTATGGGTCTGTGAGAGAGAAGAGGAGAAGGATTTGTGAGCGGGGGAGGGTTTTGCTCTCTGAGACTTGGCCTTGTGCGACACTTAGTCGCTGAGGGAGTTGGTTCCCCTATGCTGTGAAGAAGAAAAGGGCCATGCCTTTGAAGAAGAAAAGAAAGGAAGGTTTATGGAGGAAAGAAGAAAAAGAAGAGAGAAGGTATTGAGAAGAAGAAGAGAAGCTAAAGAAGAAAGGCTTCCTGAATGCCTTGTGTCCGTGCTACATAAAGTCATCTGATCTGGTTCTGAGTACTGTTGAATAATTTAACTTAAGTTACAATTGAATTCCGATTGAAACATTGAATGCATGCTTAATCAAGAGAATGAGTGGTGATTTAAATAACCATTATTTTAATTTTCGTTTCTTTTTTATCCATGATATTGTGAGCTTCATTGAATAGCAATTTGATCATATTTATTCATTGCATATTTATTATTACTTGTGCTCATTGATTTTGAGATGAAGATTGATATATGAATTTCATATTTGCTCCCTGTATTCGACATTGAACTCTTCTTTGATTCTAAGTTATAAATTTAAGTGATTTGAGTAAGTTTTGTCCTGTACTACGATGCATTTCTAAACAACGATAAATTCGCCTGAACATTTTGGCACCGTTGCCTGGGAGCAATGTACAATTCAGACATTAGTCTTATCTTTCTTAATTTTTATCTGAACACTAACTTACCCTATTTGATTTGATTGTGATTTTGCGAGATACATCACGAAGAGATCTTCCGCGCAAATCAACCACTCCTGGAGCAGGTAAACTCTCTTCTTCCCTAATCATCCTTGTAAATCTTTTAAAAGAGAAAAAAGGAAATAAATCAATTAAGATCCATCTACCTTATTTTCTTAGTAATTATCATTCTAAGGCAAGTTTCTTAATCTGCGAATTCAAAATCAATATCCAATCGAAGTTGAGACAATTCTTTTAGAGATCCCTACCCAAATTGCCTATGCCTACTAGGGATTTATGCTTAAATTCTGATCATCTTAGACTACACAGTTCTTTTTTGAAGTCCAAGGTATACACCTAAAGTTCAAATTGGATTTAAAATAGAACCAATTAGGGTTTCTACATTAGAATTTTGAAGTGTTAGTTTACACTTTCCTGAATTAAAGGAAATTAACCCTCCCGCATTTGTGTGCTATCCAAACCCTTACTTGAAAAGATCTAACTAAAAGAACCCTAAAATCAGGCTTTAAATTCACTTGAACCCTAAAATTGTGAACCTAATAACTTGAGAGTCAAATCAAGGTGATCTTTAGGTCTTAACCTAGATTTCATTCTTCATCTTTTAGGGTAGTTCAGGTGAAGTTGGTCTACCTTGTGGGCCAACCAACCTCCAAATTAGGTCAGAAATTGAATTACCTTCTAATTAAGTGAAATCCAAGGCACAAGTTAGGAATAACATTGGTAGACTTAAGGTCTCAATTCATACATTCCAGTCTATTTGGAACCGTGGTGACAAGGAAGGTCGGATGGGGAAAAGTCTGTAACCCGTGGGGATGCTCTACCGTGTAGGGGTCTTTGCGGGGCTCTCCCTTCCTAACTGCCCAGGTACTTCTCAAGTGTGTGGATTTTTTGATTCAAAGGTATCATCCACCTCAAAACAAGTCTTAGTCATCCAAAAATCTTTAGGTACCTTGATTGAGTCCAATTCACATCCAGTCCCTCATCTATTCTCTAGAGCACATATACAGGAAAGGTCCCTAGGTTTTTGACCTAGAGGCCTCATTAGAATTGATCTTTTGTGGGATTTTTGATCTAATCCAATCACTTCAATCTGAACCTAAATTTGATTCTACATCTTGATTCACCCACCTGATTTGAAAATGCAACCAGACAAATTAGGAAGACTTTTTAGGAAACCTGGATCTCAAACGAGCATGAGAGAAAAGATGATTGAGGATGCTCTGAGATATCATGATGAATATTACAAAAACTCTTATCCACCCAGACACATTCAGGTTAATATACCAGAAACAACAACCTTCATTATAACTTCTGCCCAATTGATAATAACACAGATGACAAATGGTTCAACCTGGGATATTCTCATGGCAGAATTTATTGAAATAGAAAGATTGCATAATTTCGAGTATCTTCGATGTCTGATAAATCCACGACTTTAGGAAAAGTACCAAGATGACCATGAGAAATAGGAAAACTTGATAACTATGCTAAAACAGGTCATAAATCAAATTTATCTATATCAAAAGTTAAAAATTGATGATTTCCCAGAGCCCAAGTTAGAAAATCAAGGTTGTTGTGAACCCCCAACCCAAATAAAATCTAATTCAAATAGTGTGCAGATTGACATACTTGATCTTGACATGGGTTGGGAGGATCCAATTGCAGATATTCCCGATTCCGAACTAGCCTTAGAAAACCATAAACTTGGTTCAACATACCTTGAATTCACAAGCACCTGTGATGATAAGCCTGAATCAAAACTTCTCAAGAATATAATTTCCGAACCTTATCATGTTAAGGTAATTCTCAAGAATGATTCTGACACCCCCACTAAAACCTAATCTAGATTCTAGTGTCCCAATACCTTCTTTTGAACTAGAATCTAAATTCGAGCCTATTAGGGATGATCAAGAGTTAATGTGATGAGAATCAGATTTTTTATCTAGATTATGATTATAGGTCTATATTTGATGATTACAACTCTCCAACCTCCTCAAAGACACAAATTGATTTTTTGAAAGTCAAACCGATCTATGATACAAAAATCGAGGAGTTGGAAGAGCTGGGATTCAATTGGGTCTACCCTAGGAGCCAAGAATCTGACCCTATGCCTAATAAGCACACCTTTCCAAGTCCAGAATTTGAAATTAGGTTAGATCCAAGTCAGGTTGTTGATTCTACACATCTTGATTCATTCTATGGTGGAAATCCTAATCTGGAATTAGGATCAAACACTAATCTTCGCAGATTCTCTGATGATTCCGAATCTTACTTTGATTTCGGAGAACCTTTGTTTCCTGACGATTATGAACCAGTTTACAACCTCAGCATCCATGATCCATTCTTTGATTCCGATGCTGAGGTCAATGATTTGGACCTCAAAGAAGCCACACCTTCTGATAAACTTACAAAGCTTTCCAAAATCCGATCCCAACCCCGACCTGCCAACGGAATCAACTTCTACCCTGATTCACCTCTCTATGATGCAGTTGCATATGATTCTTCTCCATCCTTTGATCAGGTTTCAGACATTGATCAGTTCGATAACCACTTATCCTTTTCTGATCCTATCAGTAGGGTTCCTACATCCTTTTCAGATTCATTTTCTTTTAAGGATCCCTACTCTGACTAAGCTGAGCCAACTCAGCCAAACCCTAGATTTTCATTTCCATATCTATTTGAGCACCAAAGTATCTGGTGGGCTCCGCATCTATTGATTCACATCCATCAACCCACTAGACTGATTTGGTTTGGACTGCATCATCAATCTATTAATCTGAACAAGCACCTGGTTGGACCAACCATGCTATTGATCAAGGTGCTTGTTTTACAAAATTCATCTAATTTGACCACCCCTTCTCCTTAACCACCTTTTGCTCAGCTGAAAGTATTAAATTTAGCGCTTAACGGGAGAGAACCCGTCATTTCAAAAACCCGAGATCTTTCTAATTATCCTTTTGAGCTACACTCCTACTTCGCTCTTGAGTTCAATTTTATAACAGCCAACTCCACCTTTGATACGTGTATCAAAGCTCGAAATCTTCCGCAACAGTCATCTCGACCCGTTCACCCACCCTTTGATCCTATTCTAATCCTTAAACCAAACTGATTTTGTACCCTCCTGGTTTACAATGAAGACATCGCAAAACTTAGGCATGGGGGGTGTTAAAGTGCAAACATATGAAAATTCAATTCTTTGAAGGGTTCTCACAAAAAATATATATTCAAAAATTAAAAAAAATGAAAAAAAATGAAAAGAAAAAACAAATGGGAGAAAGGGGAGGAATTTTGTGAACTTAAATTGCAAATCTTTCTTGAGGAAGAAAAGAGAGGAGAATTCAAATGTCAAAAATGAGCAAAATCGAAAGCAAAACAAAATAATAGTCATTAGCACTTGATTATGGAGATTACTTAAGTTCCAGACCTAATCAAAAAGAAAAGAGAAAAATAAAGTTCTAAGATGACAAAGAAGCAAGGAGATTAGTATAAGTGCTGATCTTAGTCCTCTTGAGCTTGTTTTAAAGCTTAAACATTCACGTATCCATTAAGATCCAGATTAATCCACAAGAGGTTGAGGAAACTACGAGGCTAATGTAGTAGGTCTAAGACATAGAGATTATTCGACCCCGTAGCCTACCCTTTGGTTTGTAGGACTTCATAACCTAAAGCACCCAAAATCACACACTTAGTCTGGTTCAGTGCACTTAATAAAGAAAAATCATGCCAAAAGTGTTCTGTTCTGAAAAATCATTTCGAAAATCTAGCGGAGGGGCTCGACAACACAAGTTGATTGGACGAGTTCCCAGTGCAGAGAGGTAGGTGGGAAATTCCCCTCGAAGATGCGTAATAACATATCGTCCCCTCGATACTTCTCTCCTAGGATATATAAATATCCTACCAGGGACATGTGAGCACCTTGTGCTGGTTTAGGTACCATGGGTGGGATTATCCCGAAATGTCCATTGTCAGGACTTGAATTTAGCTACAAAACGTCATTGGCGTGATTATCTCAAAGTGTCGAAAGCCAGGGTTCTAGGGGTTAGCATGGGTGGTGCTAACCCGAAGCATCGATTGCCAGGAACCCTTCGAGGATTGATGGTGGGGACGAGTTCTCGACGCGAAGAGGTGGAAAATTTCCCTCGTAGATACATAATAACATATCGTCCCTTCGGTGCTTTTCTCCTAGGATATCTAAATATCCTACAGGGGGCATGTGAGCACCTTGTGCTGGTTCAGGTGCCATGGGCGGGATCATCCCGAAATGTCGATTGCCAAGGTCGAAATTTAGCTATAGAACGCCATGGACAGGATTATCTCGAAATGTCGAAAGCCAGGGTTCTGAGGGTTACCATGGGCGGTGCTATCCCAAAGCATCGATTGCCAGGGACCCTTCGAGTATTGATGGTGGGGACAAGGAATTCGATACAGACCGCATTTAGGGCTAATTCAAGGCTGGATTTAAGGAATAATCAAAAGAAAAGAGAAAGAAACTCTCCAAATGAAAAATCTTCTTCTATCTCTCTCTTACAAAAATGCACTGGCAAACTGAACCTGGACATATTACATCTATGCACTGGTACTTTAATCGCTGGGTTCAACAAACCTCTGGACAGTTTTTGCAGGCCTTAGAAACCTTCGCGGCAGACTCAGGTTGAAGCTAGTCAAGTCTGGATCTTGATTGATACTTGAGTACCTCTAAGCCTACAATTAGCATTTTGACCTAATTTCTAGAAAATGGAACAAATCAGGCATCTGAACTTAAATGCATAGTCTAGAACTCTAGCTCTTTCCATAAGATTTTGCTAAAGGACTAACAAAAGTTAGGCACGAGGGTATAACCACCTTCCCATCATCACCTGCCATCATCTTCCTCTTCAATTTTTTCTTCTTCTCCTTCAACCCATCCTCTGTCCATGCCAACAAAAGAACCCAAAGTAGCATCGCACGTAGCAACTCCATCAGACCTCCCTTCGGCCTCGAAACCTCAACCCAAGCACCCTCGCCAACATCAAGCATGACCACGAGCGCCCTCGCCAACCTCAAAACCGACCGAACGCCTGCACCGTCACCTGCAACGACACACTGTCGCCGGTCTCCTCCGCCTCCGGTCGCCGTCACCAGCCACCGCTCACCGCCCCACCACCATCGTCGCGATCCCCTTGTTTCGAGCAACCTCCACCGCACACAAGCCGGTAGCCGGCCCTCCACTTCACACGCAAGCAGGAGAGAGACGAAATGCTCTATTTTGATGGCAATTAGAAATTACACCTAATGCCATTGTGAGATTTTACGACCCAAACCTGGCTCCACGTGGAACCTGAGGTTGGAGCACCACGCCTAACCGAATACCCAGTTGATGCGAAGAAAAGCGTGATTTGTAATTAGGGTTTTTAAATTGTTGTAACACGTTAATTCGCGATCACTTTTAAAATTTGTAAACCTAGATAATGAAGTATCTAGAGTCGTCCAAAGAGGTGGGAATGCACTTTTTAAGAATCTTGCTTGAAAAAATAGAAATCAACTTTCTTTTTAGATTTTTGAATATAAATTTTTTTTGAGTTTTTTTAAATAATGAGAGATTACGCAAATGAAGTGGGTAGGAGACTACACCTAACTTGATAAAATTAAAACCTAAGTGACAAGCAAGTCTACTCTCTAAACTAACCTTAGGTATGTGAAAACCTAAGGTAATTAGAGAGAGTGAGTGTACTATGGTAAAAGCAATAATATGCAAAAAGATGCAATAAGAATTTAAAAGAAGACAACTTTACTTAACGAGAAAATTATTTTACAAAAGAAAAAGTAGAGGAATGCTTCTACTCTAACAAATGAAAATAAAAGAAAACAAAAATCCTCCTATGATGATGTTGGTGAAGAAGAAAGAAAGGCTTCTTGCTCCAAGCTCAGCTGCTCCTAGGCTTGAAAAGAAGTTCTCCTTCTCCTTCTTTGAATAGCTCCTCCAAAATGGTGTCTTCCTTGGCAAGCCCTAGAGGGCGTGCCTTTGCTCCTCCAAGGGTGGATGATTTCCACCCACAAAACTCCTCCTAGGGTGGCGTGCACCACCCTCAAGACCTCCTCCTAAGGTCTTCCTTGCCTGGTTGCTCCTCTGGCTGGTGGTGACATAAGAGAGAAGGGAAGAGGGGAAAGCACCGAGGGGACAGAGTGTCCCCATAATCTTCTTCTCTTTCTTCTCTTGGCCATGAGTATGATGGGATGAAAGTGGAGAATTATGAAGCCAAAGGATGGGGATTAATGGTGGTAGGTAGGGGGTATATATAGGAGTGGTGATGGGGATGTAGGTGTAGGTGAGGTGTAGGGTTAGGACAGGCTTATGAGGGTGGTTAGATGATCCTAGGGCTAGGGTTATTTGGCACCAAGGGAGGAGGTGTGTGGGTGGTAGTTATGCTGGTGGAGAGGCACCATTAATGGTGTCAAGCATAGAAGGGTTAAGGTGTTGGTGGCTGGTTTGGAGAATGGAAGGTTAGGATGTAGTTGTGAAATGGATGGAGGGTGGATATGTGGGTGTAAGTTGGCGCCAACATAGATGTTGATTAAGTGGGTTTTTGGCGCCAACTAGAAGAAGGTTAGGATGGGGTTTGTGGGTTAAAGATTTGGCACCAAATTGGATGGTGGTGACGGTCTTATGGGGGTAGGTGTAAGGTGGAGATTAGGGTGGATGTTGGCACCAATTTGTAGGGATGTGTGTAGGGTATTTTGGCGCCAACTTAGGGTGGTTAGGAGGTAGTTATGGTGGTGGAAGGGTGCTTATCCTTGGCGCCAACTTAGGTTTCTAGAAGGGGGGTTAGGTGGATGGTGGAGATAGGTTTAAGGGAAGCGTGTAGGGCTAGGATGTGGGTGTGTTTTGGCGCCAAAAGAGGGAGGTTTTAGAAGGGTGAGTTGACGCCAAAACAAGGTGGCTTTTGATGGTGGTTGAGGGGCCAAGGGTTGCATGTTGGTTGGTGCCAACTTAGGTAAGAGTAAGTGGAGCTAAGTGGACTTAACTAGGTGGACTAGTCAGGTGATGAGGTGGACTTAGGTTGTAGGTGGTGGATGGCTAGTGGGAGCTAAGATGTAGCTAAGCTAAGCTAACTAACCTAACTTAGCTAATAGTTTAGTAGAGTAGGAGGTGGGATGGAGCTAGGGTTTAGGGAAGAGGAGCTAAGAAAAGAATGTCCGGAGCTGAACTGGAGTTGGTAGCTGCTAAAGGGAGTTGCAGGAAGCTACTTTAGCTAGCTTAGCTTGCTACTTCTTTGCTAGCTGCTAAGCCAAGCTAAAGTAAGCTAACTTCTGCTGAAATATGCTGAGGCAAGCTGGGTCTAATTTTCCCGGGGAAGACCTAGCTGGTTGGAGTAACTAAGGTAGCTTAGCTCAACTAAGTCGAGCTAAGTGGAGTCCCCAGGAGCTGAACTTGAGCTACCCTGAGCTATATGAACTCATCTTCAGCTAACTTGAGTTGAGTGGAGTGGGAAATAGCTGGGCCCGAGCTGAAGTGGACTTCAATCAACTTAGCTGAGCTAACTAGAGCTCCCAATGAACTGATTGAAGCTAAGGTGAGCTAGACTCAACTAAGTTGAGCAGAATATGAGCTAACTTGAGCTAGGGTAAGCTAAGATGAGCTAACCCTAACTCAAGTGAGCTGGTATCCAGCTATGATGAGCTGGATTTGGCTGGGTCCCAGTTGGAATGAGCTTCATCTTCACCAATTGCCTTCATGAATGCTAAGGTTCTAGGGATCTGATTATCTGTTCATCCATAGCACTCAAATAAACGTGTCAAAAATACAACAAACAATGCAATGCATGCCTAACCTAATTAATGCCTAAATGCAGCCCAAAAATCCGTTTGCAAAGTTAAAATCCTAAGAGCTAGGTTTGTTTTAGGGCATAAGAATGATGATAAACTGACGTTTATCACCAGTCAACCATCGAGAAATAACATCACAAAGGAAATCAATCTACACATGTAGCATAGCTAGAGCATTCAAATAAGTGACAGGAAGCAATAAGTAAATCTGTAAACAATGCCACAAGAGAAAATAAAGATCCTTAGTATAGCTATCACAACCATAAATGAAGAACGGAAACGGAACTAATGGTTCTAATCAAGAGTACTCACAACAGTAGTAAGAAAAGTCCAACTACAGCAGAAACGGAAAACTGACTAAGACTGGGCTCGACTAGGCCCAGCACCTTCTGCAACCGATGGTACTAGCTGCTCACCTCCCTAACCTGAACATAAGTGATAGTCGTCAACAAAAGCAAAGTAGAGTGGCAAGTACAAAATTAACTAATTCCATTTAATTTAAAAGTATCAAACATTTCAAGTAATTGTAAATGTTTCACACAATTCCATATTTTGTTTCCATTTCTAGGTACTAGCTATTTAGTGTTTCGAATATTCTAGCAAAGGGTCTCATTATCGCTTGGTTCACATGTTCCCTAACAAAACGATCTTGCTGTAGTTTTCCCCACGAAGCAGAACGTGCACATGGTACTCTCCTGGCCAAGAGAACACCCCACGTTTGTCCTACACAAGGTCTACCACCCCGATGTCATGGTCGCAACATAGCGGTGACTATGGCACATGCGATAAACGCACAGGAAGCTACCCCGCACTAGCACGCGGTCAGTCATTTCCACTAGCGGGTACGCTCTAAGTTATGTAGCATAAAACAGAACAGAGGCCGTGCCCCTCACCAATCTATGTACCCTCGCCCGACTATCCCGGTTGGCCCCATGGACCTAACAGAAGTCGGTGTAGAAAGGACATTCCTACCCTAAGTCCCAACCAAAGGAAAAGCTAGCTCACTCCCTACACAAGGGGTAAATAGCTCTCCTCGGTATGTACATACACAAGGGTCAGCTCGCCCCCATACTAGAGTCCAACAACAATCGTGCCTCACATTAGGCAAAACTAATCCATCACTATCAGAATTTCATATCACGAAAGATAAGAGCATTCATATCCCCTTAATTTCTGTTCAAGCATCTGAGATTTCATGCGTCACAAGTTATGATTAGCATTTAACATGGAATGGACAATTAATTGCATCCTCATAAAGCCTTATTTCCAACCATTAGGGTTAACACTTCTTTACGTTAACATTAATTAATCACGCATGTAACTTGAGAGCAAAGTTTATCCATTTAAGCTTAGGCATGTATGTAAGTAACTACAATTATAAGTTTATGCAACCAGTTGTCTCACTCACATTCACAAAAATGTAAGTACTTGATTTATTAACTACTCATAGCATGCATTTAATGAAACTAACTTGCCGGGACAAAAAGAACCACTCTACCTAGGGATATGGAAGATATGGGGGCACGAGCGGCGGATCTTAACGCCTCTGCAGGTCCTGCACGCACCACGGACTTAGGGCCTACACCAATTAAATGGTCAAACAGGGCATCAAACATGTTGACCGACATTGCAATATGCTAAACAGTTCCAAAACAGTGTAGAAACGACTCTAAATGTAGGAAATTCCAAGACCTTTCCAACGATACCTTACTTATGAGATTCGAAGACCAAACAGGCTCCGAACCGGCCTCAGAAAGGTCCTGATTCACTTGAACCAGACCAGGCAGGTTGGTTTGGCTGGATCAACCGCCTGTCTGCAGTAGGCGTGCATCACTCGCCGCTATCAAACGTCTAAAGTGAGTCCCAGATGTCTTAAACTCACGCAGAGCCCCGCCCAATGTCCCCGCTCCTCTCTTGTCGTCTGCTGCCAGTCCCAACCATCCAAGACTCCACCCAGACATCTGGCACCACCCTCAGACGTCCAAAAGCACCTCAAGTGTCGTGCACGCACACTTCCCCTTGCAGCCTCCACTGCGCGAGCGCTGCTTCCCCACGCAAGCTCTCACCTCGAGCCCGTACACGCCGCAAACACCTAGGGCAAGCTGCGCCTCGTGGCCCATGCGTCTTCGGACGTCCAATGCTCGTCCCGGCCATCCACAATGTCTCCCGGCCGTCCGCAGGAGGGTGCAAACGTCTAATGCACTCCTCGAACTCCGCTCGCCCATGGCACCTCTTGTGGAAACCCCCACCTGAGCGCCTCACGCAGCTCACCCATGTCACAGCAGCTCGCGGACCGCACCTGCAGCTACTTCCCCCTCCCGCCTTCTCCTCTCAACCTCTCACTCTCTCCCTCTCTCGCTCACCTCTCTCTCACTGGAGGTGGAGATGGTGCACCGTTGAGGTGGGGGAATGG
Source organism: Thalassia testudinum (assembly GCA_037157565.1). NCBI lineage: Eukaryota > Viridiplantae > Streptophyta > Magnoliopsida > Alismatales > Hydrocharitaceae > Thalassia > Thalassia testudinum. The sequence goes on along the minus strand of JAZHRO010000072.1, from coordinate 21,891,820 downwards.
GGGTGCGACAATCAAGGAGAGGAGTTTTTATGGGGGTTCGAGGGTACGATTTTAGGTGTCGTAGGAGTGAGGTGGGACTAGCGAAAATTACAGAATGCATCCTAGGTTCTTAGGATTATTTACATGGGGTAAAAAGGGTGAGCAGTAGGGGCGTAAGAATTACGTTAAGCCCCTCTACAAGCCAAATAACTCGAATGGGATCCCTACGTAGGTTTCCTGGTGCACAAAATTTACGCCAAGTCCCCTATAATTTAGGCAATCACCTAAATGGCCCTTAAAGAGGGTCATTTCATAAGATGTACTATTGATATATTTATCCAATTATTATATTAAGATGGATATATTTGCATGAACCCCCTCCCACTTTCATTTAATTGAGTTATATTTATTCTCTCACAATAACTTTAAGTAAATAAGGATTAATGGGGCCAATGGTTAGTGGATAATTCGTGAACATTATTTTTTGACTTTAAAGAGTTTTTAATAGGCTAGTTCCTCTTTTTAGAGAGGACATAATCCATCGTAGTTAGATTTCAAATATTAAATATTTTGATAATTGATTTTCTACCATAAGTTTTACAATGACACGACATTTTATGTTAAAATTTTCAACGAAAGAAAAGATCAACTAATCAGCAGTGATGTTAGGTTCTTTGGAGGTTGAAGGTGAACAAGGGTTGTGGTTTGGGTGAAGAACAAGAAAACGAAGGAGAAGAGGTGACGATGAAGTGAAGGCGGTGGTGGGAATGCCCAATGTGGTCATTGGAGAGCAAGAGAAGGTAGGGGAGGGGGGGTGGCTGTGCATAGGTGGTTTCGATGTGGTAAAGGTCTACTGGAGGTGGAGGGCGATGGGTGCGAGGATGCGGCTGATGGTGAGGGTGGTGGTCTGTTGCTATCGTGCATGGAGAAGTTACAAGAACAGTGGAGGAGGCACGTGTGGAGGAAGGAGATGTAGGGGAAAGGGTGCGGGTAGCTTTGATGAAGGTGATAGACGCTACAACAAAATATACTTGTAGTAACAATCTATAAGGATGGAATTGAAAGCTATGGAGACGGAATTTAGGACGGGTGATGAAAGATCCATCCCTAAAAATCTGTCCCCTACATGAGGGTCACCAAAAGTTTTGTGGATGGATTTTCCATCCTCACAACATAAGGATGGAAAATTGGTCACAATAATTTGGACACAAAAATACACCGATGACATGACATAAAATCTTTTAAGGATAGATTATTTTATCTTTATAACTTTTGGAGACAAAATTAATTATCCCTAATTGTCTTTTAATAAAGGATTCATTTTATCCTTTTTACTTTTTTGTTAATAACAACTACGCATGCAATAATTTGACAAAATTGATCTTTCACATAATTCGTCACTTTTATTAAACTTCAAATATAACGTACATGTTACACAAACTTACGTTCAAGTTACCCCAATTTATTGAACATGTCAAAAATATGTGTAAGTGTTCCCTCCTTGAGGTATACAATTGAAAATGAAAAAAAAAAGAAAATACAAAATAAAAGGAAAATATAAGATCTAGTACAAGTATGAAAAATTAAAACTGTAGCTATCTGAAATTGAGACGCAAAAAACCGTTCAATCGATCCATGTTATAACATAGAAAACAATGTGAAATTTAACTTCTAAAGCTTAGCTCCATCCATTCTTTATACATCACATCGGAAACTAATTAAATCTTCAAGTTGAATCTCAACAATCTAATACCATCATCCATCCTTTGAGTCCTGTATCCTATCAGCGAAGGCAGCACATAGATTTTGAATCCTTTGCTTGTTAACAAAAATAAATAAATGATACAAGTCACAATGCTTATATTCAAGCATCAAAAGACATTCAAAAGAGCATAAATTAATAAAATAAACTTAAGGTGATGTAGGTGGTGTAGGACTCTTGAATTCAGGGTAAAAAAAAATAATCATACCCTTCAAACATGCAACATTCAAATGATAAGCATCTCAATTTATTAAAAGAAAAGGATAAATTTATGAAATCATCTCAATTTATTCAAAAATATTCTAAAAGAGAAATATAGGAAGCATTTGGCAGTTGGAGATACGAAATAAGGGCAACGTTTAAGGGATAAGCAAAAAGCAAAAGTTATGACCCATTTTTATCCCGTTATAATTATTGTATAGGTATTCATTTCCTTGTTCCAAAGGGTTGAAAATGCGTTCCTTCAATAGCAATAAAATGAAGTCAACATACCTAAGAGTGAGGTTGATGTGGTAAGAGAAAAACAGAGCATGAGTTCTCTCCGCGGCTCTTAAGAGAGCAAATAACTTAGATTCCAACCTTTTCAGCAACACAGAACTAGATTAATAGTTTGCAATTGCCAGAATCAAAGCTAGGAAAATTTGGTAAACTTTCTAACCTTCTCAAAAGTGAACTTGTTGAGTGAAAGATTGCATGGTAAGATCTGTACGGATGATACCTTGAAGATTGAATGGCCCCAGTAGGTTCCAGTAGACTCTTATTCTGTTATCCCTAGTAAATATGCCCCTATGCGAAAAATAGGAAGACCAAAAACTACATCCTTAGCCACAGTAGAAAGCATCTTCAATACAATAATACAAGAATATCTACATGACATTCTTCAAGATATTCAGGCACAAACCACTGATTGAATTCATCAGAATTTATGCCATATGAGATACAATAATTCCTCTTAAGATGAGTGAATCTCCTATTCATCGGCATATATATTTTGGCTATTTACTATTAAATGAGCATAAAACAGAACTTTGTTTCAACAACAATATAAAACAAATAAAAATCCCATTTCTCGAAGTTCCTAAATTTGAAGTGGAAGTGACTGCATAAATGATCAGTATTTGCACTTTAAATTAAATGCATAGCCAAGATATCATCCAAAGGTCAGAGTAACTATTCAGTATCTTATATATCGATTTCTTGCATTTAATGGCTACAAGAGCCCTTCTGTGTACTGCTCTAGCTATAGAAGTTTGAACAGAATGCTCCTTAAGGATAACGGAGCACTCAGTTAATCAAATAAGTTGCAGTAAGAAGAGCATCACCTTAGAAAGACTTTGAAGCCTGCATATGAATAAGAGAGCTAGAAACATCAAGATTGTTACTGAGCTTCCACGATATGTTGCATAGATTTCCTTGTATTAGTTACCTACCATGCTACATAGATTTCCTTGTATTAGTTTCTTTCTTCGAAAGCTCAAGACTTCTTGCCTGATAGCATGTTTCCTTGAACAGAGTTGAGAAGATGAAGCATGGGTTTGGCATGCAGGTTCTGTAGGAAACGTCAGATTGACGAGCTAATGAAAATCAACCACATAATATAGGGGTTTCCTACATCAAAAACCCCCTCTAGCTAATTGAATTCTTGTCATGTTAAGGTTTGCAAACTTGGCTATTCCACGATATGTTGCTGTTGTTTCCTTATGAGAATTTTGTGCTTCTTGTGGAAATTAGTTATCTTTCTAACAGATATAGTTCATCCTCATTGTAGTTGCCAGCTATCTTCCATCTTGTAATTTATTATGTTCCCTGTTGAAGTTTGTTTGTAGAGTTTTTGTTCTCAAAAAAATGTTGACTCATCCTTTATTAAACCATGAAACTCTACTATAATCTATGGTCATTCAAAAAACAGTAGAATAACAGTATTAAACACCCTATGGGCACAATATGGACTCAACATATCACAATGAAGAAACTAAAATAAAGAACTGCTCACCCTTTCAAGCAAGAAGAAAACGATGTTTGTCAATGCTCACCCTTTTGAACAAATATTTGCAAAAGATTAAATCTAATACTTGATAACTTGTACTTCTCAGGGTGGGATTAACTGATGGAAGGATATGACAAGGTGGTGTCTTGACGTAGGAGACTTGTTATTGGATCCATATACCCATATGATTCAGGCTGGTTGCAATGGTGAACAACAGAGGAAGATATAGGAGTGGAATCAAAGGTGGTAATACAGGAACTCTCTAGTTCGTTAAAATGTAGGACTTCTGAAATCACTAGTGCTTTTCATGATATGTATGTCTGCAGCATACTAAAGTTAACATTTACAATATTTTTAGCTTTGTCAGCAACTAAAACATGATGAAAAGGAACTATTAAACACTAAGATATAATAAGTACCCACACATCAAAAAGGAGGATGTATTTTATTGCTTCTTGCAAACAAAAATGTTGTGACATGTGTTTGAGCATCTTCTCTACAGCTTTTCCAGACCAAAATCAAAATCCTGAAACAGAATACTAATATATGAACAAGTGACTCAGAATAATGAGATAAGAAATGAATAAAGATTCTTTCTTTTGGAATCAATCTTGGGTATAATGGTTTGAACAAATAAGTTTATTAGAAGCGTTGCAACCTATGATTATTGGAAAGCAAATGGAAAGCAAATGGAAAGCAGATGTTGGGCATTTCCAACAGCTGCTCTCACAACCTCCACAAAAGGTTCAACAACTTATGGAAAGCAAATGGAAGTTTAAGATCCAGGCATTCTTTAAGTCCAAAATGTATTCAAGTGTTAGACCAACTTCTAGAAGCTGTCTCAAAATATTACAGTATGTGAATAAAGTATAACAAATTTCAATCTCTTGAATCTAAAACTATATGGTACAATGGATGTTTATTAATTTCTCCAGCAAATAATAAGAGACTTCATAGATACAAAACTTAAACACACATTCTGATTCATTGATACAAAACTTAAACACACATTCTGACTTTTCTCAATGAATCAAATCTGCACATAAATGCTTTAGTTGAAGACAACTGCTTGTCTTTGTCTTAAAATTTCTAGAACCAGAGGAGAATCCGTTTGAATCCAAATTCAGGAGTAACAAAATAATAAAGAAAAGAGCATCTGCCCCTTCCCAAGGCAGGATAGCCTCCCATGCCCCCATTCCCATCCATACCAATAACCCAACCACAAATGTCCTACGAATTATCCATGCACATAGCCCATAGTTTATCAAAGCACGGAAACAAAACTTTATTCACCTTCCACAGATATGATGGCATCATTGTTGTCATTGTTGAATCGCACCACAATTCAAGTGATGTTGCCAGCACTTCCACGGCTGAAGGCAGCCTCCGTCAACTTCCGAGCAGGAGCTTCTGGTTCTTCTTCAGGTCTTGCAAGGGAGATGGCATCCTCATTTGGTACCACATCCCAAAGGCCGTCACTAGCCAGAATGAGCATTCTAAATCGTCATCCACTTCTTGCTCGCACGTACTTGCCACATGACAACACCTCCTGCATCTTCGATCCTTTTCCGCTCATCAATCCTATTCGGTTTGTGGTCATCACTCCGGCAGCGGGCTCACTACCACCGCCGCCACCGCCACGGCCCTCGGCTCTACTGCGGTTCTTGGCTCCGCCGCGGTCATTGTCGCTGCCCTCGAGTCCACCATTATCCTCGCGGGCGCCACCCCGACCCTCCCGTCGAGTGAGCACAACTAGACCTAGAACCTACCCCTCCACTTCCCCGCCGCCGGCACCCAATTTAACCCCATCGCACCTACACTTCGCCTCGCCCAGCCCCTGGCGATGGCATTACATGTCATTAAAGGCGCGATCTTTGGCCTGGGGGATAAGGGTGGATCTTGTAACCCTAGGGACCGGAGGGGGGTGTGGGGGTTCGGGGCTTGTGCTTGGGAGTGGGGGAAGGAAGAGAGCTTGAAGAAGGAAAATAAGTATTCGGGTGGGAGACGAAATTAGTTGGGAGGGATTTTTTAAAAATTATGTGATGTCAAAAATGTGTAATTTATTAAAATTAGGTTTTTGAGTTGTTGTGATATGTAAGTTCATAATTATTTTTAAATTTATAAAATTTAGATGGTGTAGTATCTAGTATTGTCTAAAGATGTTAAATTATTAGTCATAAAAAGATCATCTTTCTCACCTCTTAAATCAACACGTATATTTTTGTGATTTTCATTTTATTATTTTTATGATTTTCAAAACATCAGTTATTTGGAAAGCGAAGATTAATTACGTTAAAACCTATGCCTAAGTGACAGGAATGAAGCCCTCTCTTCTAAGCTCACCTTAGGCAAGTGTGCTTAGGGTAATTAAAAGAGAAAGGGTATGTGCACTACAACTACAAGAACAACATGAAAAATACACTAAGATTTAAACATGAACTTGGAAGGCAAATATGACTTATATTACTAGCAAAGTAGATGCAATGTAGCTGAATGCTTGTTACATGAAAGATGAGGAAACACTAGCTAATACAAGAAAAATGTAAAGATAAAGAAGGGGGGATTCTCTGGTAGAAGATCCGAATGGCCCTTGCTCCAAATGTGATTACCCCACACTTAAAAAGAGCTCTCCTTCTCTTCCTTCTTCAATTGGCCTTCCTTCAAGCTCTCCTCCAAGGTTGGCGTCAACTAGCTTGTTGGCTCCTCCTCTTGCCTAGTCATCCTCTCTAGGTGTGAAAATGACCTCCTCCTTGGCGTGGCTAAGGGAGAAGAAAAAGAGGAAGAAGGCACCAAGGGGGCAGGTAGGTTGGCCCCTTGATCTTCTTCTCTCCTTCTTCTTCCTTGGCGTGGAGAATGGGTGGATTAATGGTGGACCTAACTAAGGGAGAAGATGATATTTAGGTGGTGGTTAGGTGGGGTATATATAGAAGTGGAGAGGGAGATGGTTGGCGTGGACATGTGTAGGGCTAGGATTGATTCTAAGGGAGGTTATGGGGATCCTAGGGCCTAGGTTAGTTGGCACCACTTTAAAGGTTGCAAGGGGGTGGTTATGGGTCGATTCCACCCCTTGGTGGACATCCATGAATGGAGAGATGCCTCCACTTTGGCGCCAAATTAGGGGTTTCTAGAAGGTGCATTAGGTGTAGGGTTGGGATTAGTTGTGGGCTTAGGTGTAGGGTTGTGATGAGAGGGTTTTTGGAGGGAAAAATGGCATCAAAATGAGAGGTGGTTGGAGGTGGTTTTTGGCACCAACTTTGGTCTCTCTTGGTGGAGGTTATGGGGTGAAGAGGTGTGGTGGTGGTGGCACCAAGTTGGAGTAGGAGTAGGTGTAGGTAGGTGGCTTACTTTGGTGGACTAGTTAGGTGGTGTTTTAGGGTTAGATTTTTGTGGCCAAGGAGGTGACTAGCTAAGCTTAGCTAGCTTAGCTAGTAGGGAGTATGGTAGAGAGGTGGAGTAAGCTAGGGTTTAGAGGGAGAAGAGCTAGAGGTAGCTGAAAGGAGCCGCACTGGAGTTGATGTCTGCTGAAGGGAGTTGAAGTAGAGCTCAGTAGCTAGCTTAGCTAGCTAGTTCTTTGCTAGCAGCTAAGCCAAGATAATCTGAGCTGGATTCTTCTAATCTAAGCTGTTACGACCCGATTCCCGAATCCCTACGAGACACGAGAATCGAACAGACTCGACTAATCCCAAGACCCAGTTGTCCAACGAGAAAGTAACCAAAAGAGCAGTAAAATAAACCGCATTCATTATGTATATAACTAGCAGTAACAAAATACAGCAGTAAAGAAAAGAACTACTATAGTACACACCACCACAACAGTAGAGAAATAAACAGGTATATAAACATGATACTTACAATAAAAGAGTACAGTGGTAACAGAAAAATACTCGCTATACAAAAGAAACGGTACAGTAGGTACTACACAAGTAAGACTACTGGGTTCTATTAGGCCCAGCTCCCTCTGCAGCCGCCGACTCTGGCTACTCAACACCTAGTCCTGAAAAGGTGACAAAGGTAACACGTCAGCGAAACGCTGAGTAGAGTGGCAACCAAAAGCTAAGAAAAACAGTAAAGTGGACAGTAGTTGTTATTTCTAATCTCTTCTTTATTTTTTTTCCATTTACTCATTCTTGAATTATTCCTCAGATCTTTCTCTTGATCTCGAATGTTCCTCGTGGGAACGATCTTGATTGCAGTCTTTTCCGAAAAGTAGAAATAGCATGTGGTGCTCTCCTGGCCGGGAGAGTCCCCCGTGGTGGTCATACCCTCAGTCAACCACCCCAAGGTCACTGACAGACGTAACGGTGACTACAGCACGCGCGATAAACACACGGGTAGCTACCCCGCACTGGCACGCGGTCAGTCGTTTCCGTTAACGGGTGCGCCCCAAAGCATAGCAAGGAACCAGTATAGGGCAGAGCCCTCTCAGTAACAGGTGTCCAGCCCCTCCACAGTAACCAAACAGGGGTCTTGCCCCTTCACAGTCCGCGCACCCTCGCCTAACTACCCTGGTTTGCCTAGTGGGCCTAACAAGTCGGTGTAGGGAGGCTAGCAGAACCCCGGGGCCCGTGGGGTGGCTAGTGCTCTCCCTACACTAATAGCTCTCCCTGGTACTGTGTACGCGAGGGCCAAAAGTTAGTACAAAGTGGCCAGACCGAACCCTGGGTCCCTGGGGTGGCTAGCTCCGCTTTGCACTAAACAGGGGGACAGTCGCTCTCCTTGGTACTCCGTACTCAAGGGACAGCTCACTTCCCCAATTCTATTCTATTCCCCGCTCAAGAGCTCTACTCCTAATTCCCCGTAGGGTTCATGCTCATATTTCTAAGTCAATTTAGGTTTCATCATTTCAGCTTTATATTCATATAGCCCATGTTCTCAACAGTTAATATCCATTCATAAACAAGCAACTGTTATACAATTACAGGCAATTATCATTTTTCTTTCTTCTTTTCCAAGACTGTAATTTATATATTCACGACATTCGTTTTGGTGTTTCTGCTCCTAGGATTCATGCTACACCCTAGGATCTATCATTCAATCTAGTTTTCCAGTCCTAGAATTCACGCCATACCCTAGGATCTATCATTCAATCTAGTTTTCCAATCCTAGGATTCATGCCATACCCTAGAATCTATCGTTCAATCTAGTTTTCCAATCCTAAGGTTCATGCCAGACCTTAGAATCTATTAATTATCTCATAAGTGCATAAATGTTGGTAAATAATTAAAGGGAGCCATTCTACCCGCAAAATCGGGAGTACTGGGGGCGTGATCAGCAAGCCCACACGCCTCCGCAACCCCTAGAGCCGCAACGGAACGGGTCCTAACACAAGGATCAATTACAAGGAGCTACTCAGAATAGAATACAAATACTGTAAACAAGTAGAGGAACTAAATCTGAGAAGAACGAAACTTGAAACGTAGAAAATGGACTTCGAACGGACCCTAAACGGGTCAAAAACGACAAGTCTGCCCAACATCAGACGTCTTAAACGATGGCTCAGGTCATACCTTGTTCCTGCATAGTCCTTCAGACGCCAAAATCCCACTGAACCGTCTGGACTTAGTTTCCAGACGTCCGACTGTCGCTCCGGACGTCTGGAGACCCTCTCTATCATCTAGTACTGTGCCCGAACGTCCGATCTGTGTGGGAGGGTGTGCCCTTGCGCCTTCCCGAACGAGACCTGCACATAATACGCGATCGTCCTCAACACGAAATGAGGCAGAACTCCTCGACAGAACGACTGCATGGCCGTACACGCGAATGAAGAAGGGAAGGAAATATCGTACCTTTCAGATGTCTGGACCTTCCTCCAAACATCTCCCGCGTCGTCTGGACGTAGGTCCAAATGTCTGATTCTGGGAAATTTTCCCAGAATCAGGACTCCCTCGCCCTCTGCCTGCTGCGCATAGCCGTGCCGCGCCACGCTCGCCTACTGCCTGAGCTGCAGCAGCTCCTCCCCAACGCCAAGCTCCTATTGCGCACCCGCCCGCCAGCCCTGGCTGCTTCGGCGAGCTCGCACCCTCGCTCTCTAACTCCCTCCCTCTCGCTGCAACCCCTCCTCCCCGCGCACTCACGGCAGCAGCTGCTACCCTCGCCCGCTCACCCTCACGCTAATAGGAAGAAGAAGAAGGCGGTGGAGTGATGGTGAGGGAGAGGAGAGGGGAAGTATTTGAAGGCGCTGTGGGGAGAGAGAGAGAAGGAAGGCTGCGCTTGCAGGACAGGGGGAAAGAGAGAGAAGAAAGGAGGGCGGCAGTTCAGTCTACGCGCGCACGTGCGTAGACGCGAAACCGTACGCCAAAAAAAAATTAATTTCTAGATGTCTGGGAAGGCTTCCAGACGTCTTAAATGACGTTTGATACCTGGGTCATAACATAAGCTGAGGTAAGCTGGGTATGGTCTTCCCGGAGAGTACCTAGCTAGCTAGAGTAGCTAGCTTAGGTCCAATAGTTCAGCTCAACCAAGTTGAGCTGAGTTAGGTCTCCAAGAGCTGAACTTGAGTTGGCCTAAGCTAGTTGATGACTTCTTCAGCCGACTAGGTCTAGCTAGTTGATGGCAGTAGCTAATCCTAGTCAGTTTGAGCTTCCAGTGAACTCTTCTAAGCTGGAGGAGTTGGAATGGAGCTAGGATCAACTATCTTGAGCTAGTTTGAGCTGCCATCCAACTAAGGTGAGCTAAATGGAGCTGATGTGAACTAGCTTGAGCTACCATTCAGCTGAGATGAGCTGAATGGAGCTAAGGATGAGTTGACCCAGCTAGAATGAGCTATGATCCAACTGAGATGAGCTAGATCTAGCTGGGATCCAACTAAATGGAGCTTCTTCTTCATCTTCTACCTTCCTGAGTGCCAAGGTATGTGGGATCTGACTTTGTATCTATTCCTGAAACTCAAGTAAATGTATTAAAAAGATAATAAAATGCAACGCATGCCTATCCTAGGTGAATGCCTAAATGCAGCCCGAAAATCCATTTGCAAAGTTAAAACCCTAAGAGCTAGATTTGTTTTAGGATAAAAGAATAATGATAAACTGGCATTTATCACTATGGTGACCAAATTTTAGAGACACTAAACCTACCTCAAAAGAACTAACAATTTTCGGGGACTATTTTTCTGTCACCCACCACTCTTTGGTCACTAAAAATAAGTTTGTCTTTAAAATATGGTCACCAAAGACATTTTGTTGTAGTGGGAGGTGGTGCTGGTGGTGGTTGATGATGGGAAGGATGTTGAGGGGGTGGTGGCACTTGTGTTGTCACCATGAGCACGTAGTGTAATGGGGTTGGCGAGGATGAAGCACACTTCAAATCATGGTGGATGCTCCCGCCACAGTGTTGGCTTCGCCCACGGTGTCGGTGGAGGTGAGGGAGAAGGTGGATCCCCGCAAGGGGAGAGGATGAGATCCCCTCTCCGCAGGTGGTTTCTTCCCCCTTTAAAAGCATCCTTTATTGCAACTCTCTCTTTCTCTCATTCCGTTTTCTCTCCCGAAATCTTCGCCCTTCTCCAACGGCAGTAGTGAGGCGGTGGCTTTGAGTTTTGGGGATTTTGCACACATATACCTACACAATATAAAGATCTCTGTATCAAGTTGTAACAAAATATCAATAATTAAGAGAAACTAACACTTAGTTCTAAATAATTACAATCTACTGAGACCTATTTCAAATGTACTTCGGCTAATTAAATGTCCAATAAATTAGACTCATCAATAGTGAGGTCTAGATCAATAGATGTGTTTGTCCTCTTAGTGTTTAGCCCAAAAAGATAATCTAATTTTCTACACTTGGGTTGCATATCCTTAGAATCAAAAATATCATAAGGATCGTGATAAAAGGTTGGTGGATTAAGGCAAATAGGAACCCTTAAATCCACAATTCCGTTTCCCATGGAATTCACTTCCCATAATTTCACTTCCAAACTCCTCTCCTCCAAAATCAGAGTTTCCGAGACCTCCATAGTGTCACTAACCCCATCTAAAATTCCCTAGTCGAAAAGTTATGGCTAAATCAAAATTGACTTGGGTGCGGTGAAAATAAAATCATCATTAAGCATTTTGGGGTGTGGTTGAGGACTAGGGCTGCTGATTAAATCTTCCATTAAATCAGGATTTGAATCCTCCAAGTTAGCCCCAATTGAATCATAATCCCCAATTATAGGGCCCTCAAATAATTCATCAGGTTCCTCAGACCCGTTCGTCATACTAAATTCATTTTCATTAACCTCAAGTGAGACTTCACCTAAAGATTCTTCTCCCTCGAAATCAAAAAATTCTAGATCTGAATTAATATATGTCTTGAGATCGTATGTTGTTCCTTGGCCCATAGAGACATATTTTTCCTCGTACCCTGGCTCGTGAATCTTAGGTGAGAGAATCGGTACATCTTCAATTGGTTACTCTAAATCAACATCGTCATCCTAGGTCTCATAAAATGCGTCCCCCCTACAAGTGTCTGAGCGGATTCTGACATTGACTCTCCTGAAAGGGGTTCATCTTAGGAATCATCCCAAAATTAGAGTAGAGCAACTACGAATTTCATCCACAATCTTGACAATTTCCCAAGTAATAACTCACTCGGATCCTTATTGTCAACATCTTGGAGCCAATCCAATAAGGACTTGTTAAGTGTAAGCACCTCTATTTTGATACACAAAAATTATGTTTATTGCTAGACTAACATTTCAAGACTATCTAGAATTAAAGCATCAAAACGTCTTTCAAGAGAAGTGAAGATAGTTGCTAATGTGTGTCCTTTTATCTTTATTTGAGTCTAGGACATTATTGTAAGGAACCTCAAATAAAACTCAAATACGGATCTTTTGTGTATCTTTTCAAAACCAAACTTTTAGGCTTATTGATCGACCAAACTAGCTAATTAATCGACCAAATCATTTTGATTAACCAATCAAATCAAACCATTTTAGGAAGTTGAGAAATATTCTTTAGATCGACCAACCAAGTTAATTGACCAATCAATCAGTGATCGACCAACCACCTTAATTGATCGACCAAATTACCTTTTAATCGACCAATTAACCTTAATTGATCGACTAATTTAATTTCCTATTCAGGCAAAACTTTTAGTATAAATAGAGGTCGTACACAACCTATTCTTTCATAACCTTCAAATAGAAATACCATTCAAAAATAGAGCTTCTCGTGCTTATTTCCAAAGGCTTTCACACCTCGTTCTTCACATTCTTCAAAAGCACAACACCTCTAACCTCTGCGAAAAATTGATTTGATCATTTATTGAGGTTCCAAAGAAGTTATTCTTGTTATTCTATTTTGTTGTTTTGATTTGCGGATTTTAAGTTTGTTTGGAAGATCCATGGTTGTTTTTGCTTCTCTTTAGGATAAAAAGGGAAGTGATTGTAAGAGGTTATGCCACCCTCGTTCAAGTGGTACGGTTTAGTGGATTGGCTAGCATTGCCTAATAGGAAAAATCCTAAGCTGGGAAGCTTAGGTAGTGGTTTTCACCCCAATTGGGTTTCCACTATAAATCAAGTGTACTCCATGCATGAATCTTTTGTGCTTTATTTTTTAATCTGTGTATATATTTTAAAGCAATACTATTCACCCCTCCCCTCTAGTATTTAGTTGTGATCCACAGGATATTCTCCCCTTTAGTATTTATTGGTAACTCTTTTACCTCTTTTGATAATGTGTATTTAGTTAAAGGTTTAAAACATAATCTATTAAGTGTAAGCCAAATATGTGATAAAGGGAATAAAATTACATTCACATTAAAAGGTTTTAAAATTAATAATAAAGAAACAAAATAAATTATTCTTAAAGGAAATAGACACAAAGATATTTACACTATAAACTTCGACAAATACGACAATCTTGAATGTCTAGTCGTATCTGAGGAAGAAGCAACACTTTGGCATAAACAACTAGGTCATGTTCACATGGGCAACATTAGTAAACTTGTGAAACATGAACTTGTCAAGGGTCTGCCAAAGATCAACTTCAATAAAAGCAAAGTTTGCGATTCTTGTCAAGTCGATAAGCAAACCAAAAATCCTTCATGGAAGAACTCTATCATGAAGAACACCTTTTGAACTCTATCATGGAAGAACACCTAGAATTTCCTACTTCAAGATTTTTAGATGTCGATGCTTTATACTCAACATTAAAGATAATCTTGATAAGTTCGATGCTAAAAGCTCAGAAGGGATTTTCTTAGGTTATTCAACAAGAAGTAAAGCCTATAGGGTCTTTAATAAGAAGAACTTTACTGTTGAGGAAACCATGCATGTATCATTTGATGAAACATTAGTTCAACCTAAATCTTCTACGATTGATGATGATAAACTAGTACATGATCCATCTAACATTCCATAAGAGAATGTTTCTAATGAACTACCCAAAGATATCTCTTTTGTGAAAGATCATCCTAAAGAACTAGTAATAGGAGAATTTTCAAAAGGAGTTCAAACCAGATCTTCCCTTAACACACTAGCCTTTACATCCTTTGTTTCTCAATTAGAACCTCAAAATGTTAAGGAAGCCTTATCAGACAACTGTTGGATTATTGCTATGGAAGATGAGCTAAATTAATTTAAGAAAAATCAAGTTTGGGAACTTGTTTCAAAGCCTCAATCGCAAACCATTATAGGAGCCAAGTGGATTTTTAGGAACAAACTTGATGAATCAGGAAATGTAGTTAGAAATAAAGCTAGACTTGTGGCTCAAATATACAATCAAGATGAAGGAATAAATTTTGATGAAACATATGCATCTATTGCTCGACTAGAATCTATTAGAATGTTTCTAGCTTTTGCAGCCCATATGGAATTCAAACTCTTCCAAGTGGATGTCAAAAGTGTTTTTCTAGATGGATTCATCAAAGAGGAAGTCTTTGTTAAACAATCTCTAGGTTTTGAAGATCTGAATCATCCAGAACATGTATACAAATTAAACAAAACATTATATGATCTAAAATAAGCCCCACGAGCTTGGTATGATAGATTAAAAATATATCTAATTGACAATGAATTTAAAATTGGACAAATAGACCCAACCTTATTCACCAAAAGAAAAGAAAATGATCTCTTAATAATTCAAATATATGTAGATGATATCATTTTCGATGCAACTACTGATCTACTTTGCCAAGACTTTGCAAAGCTAATGCAAGATCAATTTGAGATGAGCATGATAGGAGAACTCAAGTTCTTCCTCGGTCTTCAGATTGATCAGCTATCCTCCAGAATCTTCATATCTCAAACAAAATACACAGCAGAGATACTAAAGAAATTCTCAATGGACAAAGTCAAAGGTAAAGAAACTCCAATGGCAGCTTCTACCCAATTAAAAACCGATGACACAGGTAAATCAGTAGATCAAAAACTATATAGAAGCATGATAAGATCTCTATTATATTTAACTACAAGTAGACCTGACATTTTATTTTGTACTTCTTTGTGTGCTTGCTTTCAAGTAAACCCTAAAGAAACACATCTACATGTTGTTAAAAAAATACTTAGATATTTAAACAACACACAAGACTTAGGACTTTTTTCTCCGAAGTCAGACACATTGGAATTATATTCCTTTTATGATGCTGACTATGTAGGTAGCTTCACAAACCGAAAGAGTACTAGCGGAACATGTCAATTTCTCGGAAATTCCCTAGTCTCTTGATTCTCTAGAAAATAAAATACTATATCACTATCCACAACTAAAGCAGAATATGTAGAGTATCTTTAGCTTGTTCACAACTATTGTGGATGAAACAGACATTACAAGACTTTGGCCTATCCTATAAGAATAACAAAATTTTGTGTGACAACATAAGTGCTATTAACCTATCTAAGAATCCAGTACAACACTCTAAGACCAAACATATAGATGTTAGACACCACTTTCTTAGAGATTATGTCTTAAAAGGGGATATCAATTTAGAATTTGTTAACACAGAAAATAAACTAGCTGATATATTCATAAAATCATTACCAAAAGAAAGGTTTAATCAAATTTTTCATTCACTAGGTTTATTTAGATTAAAAGAGCTTAATTAATTTGCCTAATGAATGTCACTTTTACTGTTTTAATTGATCAATTTTACAAAATTGATCGACCAACCTTTGATCGATCAAAAACTCCTATTTGATCGACCAAAACTTGAATTTGCCTGGCAGGAAATTTCCCTCCACAACTTTGACTTTTGATCAATCAATCAAAATTTTTTATCAACCAATCTATTTGGGCAGGACTTTTCCCTCCAAATATTCAAACTATGATCGACCAATTAACTCTTTTGATCGATCACTTGTTGTTTTGATCGACCAAAAACTTGTTTTGATTGACCAAAACTGGAGGATTCCCTTTTGGAAGATTGCTATCTTTTTTCCTCGTTTCGCATTCGCAATCCACTTTTACCATTCCTAACCTATGTGATTAGTTGCCTTAAGTGCATTTACCTATTTTACTAATCACGTTCTCTATAAAACACTTCATTTTTTACTCCAAACACCTATTTTTTACTCTACAAACTCATTTGTTTTCCACTCCACCAAAAGACAACCGACCCAACTCCTCTCCTTCAGTCGTCTGATCGACCAACAACCACCGCCTCCAACCACCTCGCGCACAAGCCTCTTCCGTGCGCGGGTCACCCGTGCTCCGATCCTCACGTGTGCGTGCTCCCTTGTCGCCTCCTTGCACCTCCGTGCTCGCACGACTTTGACATCCTTGTACGCTCTCCATCCGGCCTCCCTTTGATCGACCAACTTTGGTTCGATCTCAGTACATTCTAAACCTTAACTACATCCATTTCTTTGGAGTTTTCTTGTGTTTACAATGTGCCTTGACTTACTCTTACATGTTGATCTTGTTTATGTATTTTTCTTGTGAAATCATGCAGCATAAGTGAGTTTATCATCCGGTCAACCGTTCTTTTTTTTTTTATTTGAGGTCTTTTGGTCGTCCAAATTCATTGGTTGATCGACCAAAAGTCTGGTTCATTTTTGGTCGACCAGTCACCTTTATTGATTGACCAACCATGAGTTTTGCTCTTTGCCATAATGGCACCCAAACGTGCATGCGGCTCTACTAGTCATCGTGATGACACTTTTGATTGTTTTTTCGTTACCGAAGCTTCTCGCAACCATTTTTCATTGTTTGCAAAATTCTCTCTCCATGTCGGTAAACCTGTTGACTTCACTTATTTCGAGTTTGTTTTCCCTAGGATCCGCGAAAAATTTGCATACCATCATATTTTGCAATTGTTTGAGAGGAACTTTTATGTGGGTTCCAAGCATAGCCGCATTCCCGGTGTTGATCCCATGGCCTGTCACCTATTTTATTCCAATCCCAAAGATAAAGGTGAAGGCGCCAACATCGAGTTGACCTCAAACATCTACGGGATAGAAGATCCGGTTATTGCGGACGTTTGGACAAAGATTCTTGGTTGTCCTACTGTTCGACCTACTTTTCTTGAGTTGCATCAGCAGACTCAGTTCGACACCATTAGGGAGACCCTGCTCACTTCCTCTCATTTTGACTTGGGCGGTCCTGCCAAGTCACCCTACTTTCGACGTTTACCTCATTTTCCGAATCGTGTATTTTTGTGGAATTTCATGTCTAAGTCTACATCTTTTGAGAACTGCCTTGGTATTATGTTGATCACCCTCTACGCCTTTATGAAGAACAAACGGTTCAATTGGAACCATTTGATTCTTTATCGCATGAGTAAGCCACCCAGTAGCTCCTTCTAATTTGGGACACTTCTCTCTTATATCTTTCTCCACTTTAATGTGCCCATGGACATTAATCATAAATAATTTATCACTCGTCTCTATCTTCGATAAACTCACTTATGCGAAGATGGAGCAAGCACAGGGAGCCTGTGGTGAGGAAGCAGCTCAAGAGCAGCAGCAGGAGCAAACAGCAGTACCTCCTCCGTTCTCGCCTTATGAGCACTTCACTGCGACATGTCCACCTCCAGTGCAACCATTTCCTTCTACGACCAGGACCGGAGTCTCTTGGATAGACAGCTCTTAGGCAGGGACTTTGTCACTATTCAGGATGTGACCAGTGGTATATCTTTGATGATGCATCGGCAGCGGGAGACTGACATGGTTATGATGAGGCACGGGCATCAGGTATCAGACTACCTAAATGCTCAGAGTCAGTTCTTGGACAGACTTAGAGAGTCTGTTCATAGCATTCAACAGCAGCTTCACCGACCTCCTTGACCTCGTCTTTCGACTACCATGCCTTCAGCACCTCCTCCTCCTCCTACATCAACAGCATCACCAGCTGCACCATCAACATCAGCAGGACCAGGTGACCAGCAGATTACTCCTCCTCACAGGATGTCCAGGCATTCAACACCACGTTCATCAGCTCAGCAATGCCTTTATCTTGGTCAGCTTGCATCTTCTGAGAGATCAGATTCACTAGACCTCGAGTTGGACACTGATCTTCAGAGCACTATGGATGCCTTCATGGCATCATTAGATGATTAGATGTTATATTTGTTTCTATCTCTATCTTGGCATGTATAACTTTATTTTTCTCAGAGCATTTATATTCTATGCACTGCTTATCTAGACTCTTTATTTATGCATGAAGATTATCTCTCTCAGTTTTGTGTTTCTCTTTAGCTCTCTTAATTTCGTTGTCATCAAAAAGGAGGGGATGTAAGCACCTCTATTTTGATACACTAAAATTATGTTTATTGCTAGACTAACATTTCAGGACTATCTTGGATTAAAGCATCAAAGCGTCTTTCAAGACAAGTGAAGATATGCTGATGGGTGTCTTTTTATCTTTATTTAAGTCTAGGACATTATTGTAAGGAACCTCAAATAAAACTCAAATATGGATTTTTCGCGTATCTTTTCAAAACCAAGTTTTTAGGCTTATTGATCGACCAAACTAGCTAATTGATCGACCAACCAAATTAATTAACCGATCAAATCAACCCATTTTAGGAAGTTGAGAAATATCCTTTTGATCGACCAACCAAGTTAATTGACCGTTCAATCAGTGATCGACCAATCACCTTAATTAATCGACCAACTTGCCTTTTGATCGACCAATTAACCTTAATTGATCGACTAATTTAATTTTCTATTTAGGCAAAACTTTTAGTATAAATAGAGGTCGTACACAGCCCATTCTTTCTTAACTTTCAAATAGAAATACCATTAAAAAATAGAGTTTCTCGTGCTTATTTCCAAAGGCTTTCGCACCCCATTCTTCACATTCTTCAAAAGCACGGCGCCTCGAACCCTGTGAAAAATCAATTTGATCCTTTATTGAGGTTCCATAGAAGTTATTCTTGTTACTCTATTTTGTTGTTTTGATTTGCAGATTCCAAGTTTGTTTGGAAGATCCATGGTTGTTGTTTTTGCTTCTCTTTAGGATAAAAAGGGAAGTGATTGCAAGAGGTTGTGCCACCCTTGTTCAAGTGGTACGATTCAGTGGATTGGCTACCATTGCCTAGTCGAAAAAATCCTAAGCTGGGAGGCTTAGGTAGTGGTTTTCACCCGAATTGGGTTTCCATTATAAATCAGGTGTACTCTATGCATGAATCTTTGGTGCTTTATTTTTTAATTTATGCATATATTTTAAAGCAATACTATTTACCTCTCCCCTCTAATATTTAGTTGTGATCCACAGGATATTCTCCTACTCACATTAAGGTCATCAATCATTTTTATAAAAGGCTCCAATGCTTCAGTATAGGGTATTGACTGAGCTTTTAACGATTGTATGGTATTCCTCAAGTTAGCCAGCACCCTATCTTGGACCTGGTTTACCTAAACTGAGTGGTTCGGTTCAAGGTTGGGTGGGTTTGGGTTCAGTACATAAGGGTTAAGAAATTGAGGTTCTTGGTTCAGTTCAGGGTTGGGAGGGTATGTGTTGTAATCATCATATCATTCTTGATTGTAGATCATATTGGGTGGTTCATAAAAAGGTGGGGATCTATAATCAGTGTAGCTCTGAGAAGGATAATAATCATAGTTTTGGTGACCAAGGTTAGGCCTTGAACACTGAGGTTTGGAATAATATCCCCAATCAGAATTATCCCAACTAATGAATGGATGATCATAGGTCGAGTCGGGATAATAATCATCTTAGGGATACGTGTTAGTGGGAGGGTAGGAGTGGAAGTGTGTGTAAGAGGTGGAAGGATACATGGAGGGAAAACAGAGAAAAGAAAGGAGCCATGTAATACAAGCAATTCAAACCTATCCTTAAGTAGGTAGCTTAAAGATCTACAGTATCCTAGAACCCATCTTAAGATTATAAACAATTTGATCTTCTTCTATCTGGTCAATCCAACCAGTTAGAGGGAGGAATTAGGAGAAGGTTCTTCCTTTGGCTTGCACCTTGGGTTCCTTTGATGCCCCCCAACTACTGTCGTTTGACACTACTCCCCTAACTAAACATCAAATGGACTAATAAAAGCAGATTAATCGAAAATAATCTCAGTATGAGCCCCGCAGAGCAAGTTAATCCTTAAGGCCAATGTCTACTAAATTTTAATTAGGCTTAGGTTTAAATGTGCTCTGGATGTGATGGGCCTTTTATCAAGGTTGTGCCCTTAAAAATTGATTAATTCGTGTGTGCATGCACAACCAGGGTTTTCAAACAAGGTTATTTGATGATTTGTCTTTAAAGTTTAACCTTGTTTAGTAGCTTTTAAGATTCAACCATTAGGTTTGTTCAATCAAGGTTCAATAAGGCACATAGATTTTGAAATCACGGATGTATATATATTCATTTAAAAATAAAAAATAAACTGGAGTGCCTATTCTGGCCTAAAAATTGAATCCCATGGGATAACTACTTGATGAATCAATTTTAAATAAAGTGGTGCAGCGTAGACAACTCAAACAATTGGCATGTCGCACCACTTTATTAAAACACAAAAATAATCAACCTATTATGATGTCTACTCAATTATGTGTGCCTTTACGTGTACTAGATCTATGGGTTGGAGTCCCGATTGAGTGGCAAACTTAGATAGGTTGAGTGCCCCGAGTTTGTGGGTGTATATAGTGTGCCTGTTAATTAAGTCCCACAATTAAATTAGAATTTTTTTTAATTTATGCGGAGGGGTGAGGTGGATGGAGGTGACAAATAAGGCAGGCAAGTCTATCCTAGGGTTTATACAAACACCTAAGTAGATTCGGGTCTTAATTATTAATGTAATGAACTGAATCTAATGGGTGGGAGGTGGGGGAAGACTACAGAACCTTTGGCTGCATTTCTCTCCAATTTATACCACTTTGGCTCACCGTAGGAGGGTACCTGCAATCACGAAAAGAACAGAGAAAAGTGAGCTAAAAGTTAAGTGTGGAAAACACGAGTAAAAGTCAAAGAGCTTTGTCTCCCTAGCAATGGCACAAAATGATGCGTGAGATTTTGCGTAAGAAAAATTGTAGTTTTGAAAACCAAGTCGTCACGATCAAGAAAATCCGCTTATCAAATAAAATTTATAACTGAAACTTAGGTGAGTCTCAAGTCGAACACGAGGAGGCGACCGTTTGATTTTGTAAAACTGCATTTGCTTTTATTTCTTTTTGAAGATTTTCTACTTTTATATTTTTTTGGTATTTTTGATATGCAGAAATCAAGTCGGAAAATTATATCTGACGACTTTAATCTACTTGCAGAATATCAGAGAGAGAGAGAGAGGAAACAACTATTTTATAAGAGTAGAGCAATGTTTATTACAACTAATTGCATAATATAAATCTATGCTAGGAAAGCTGTAAAAAGATAGGGAAGAGAGAAATCCTCCTTGACGTCTGCTTGGAGAACGAGCCACTCCGATGACACCCCGAATGAAGGTGGTGAGAGACGAGAGTAAGAAGAACGGAGCCAGACGAAGGGGAATGGGGTAAGACGCCGTCGCAACAGGATCTGCTTTCGAAATGGAGGTAAGAGGACGACCATGGGCGTTCCACGAATGAGGGTGAGAAACGGGAAATAAAAATTATTTTCTATCACTAATGGAGCATCCCAGCCTTGGGACAAGCTCATAGAGTTTTGGAGGAGGTGAGGAGAGATTGGGAAGGGATGGTTTGCAATGGAGAGGGATCATGGCCTTTTATGGGTGTTTAGAAGGGTGAATTTTGGACATAGCACGCACCAAGTCAATCATTGCCGTGCAGACTGATTTGTTAATTCTCAACATAGTTAATTAAGTTAATTAGACTTAATTAATTACGTAAGAATCTAACTTAAGTTAACTCAAATTAATGTCGAAAATGTAATATAGGGTCAAGTTAATCTAACATTTTAGATTTTTTTAAGTTCTTTTTTAACTTATTGAGTCCAGATCGTTCACTGGGAAGCATAATAGTAAGCTTAATTCACCATTAACTTCTAAAAATAATTAACAATTACTTAATTAATCAAATTATATTCAATAATACTTTAAGCATGTGAATCTTGCACAAAAGATCGATCAAATAAAAGCATGAATAATTCCATCAGAAAGAAAATAAGTTTCAAAAGATATCTAGCATTTAAAATCAGGTAAACAAGTTTATTACAACATTTATTACAAAAGTATAAGGCATAGAATATAATACATGAGTCAACAATGCCTTTACAACAATTAAAAGCTCAAAACAAATTGCATAATAGCTTCAACCCTGAAATCAGACGTCTAAAAAGAGAGTTAGACAACTTAAAAAGTAAAGTTGGACTTTTGATGTGTAAGTTGGATGTCTGATTCTCTTCTCATTTTTTTCACCTATTCTTAAGTTCCTTTCTTTTTCTTCTCTTCTACTCTTGTGCTTTTTGTTTATTTTCTTCCTTAAGTCTTTATCTTCTATTTTACTTATACTCTCTCTCTTTCTCTCTTTCTTTTCTTTTATTAAGTTCTCTTCAACTCTTTAAATCCTCTTCCTTTCTTTCTTTATCGTACTGTGCCTTCTTTAGTTCTACACTTAATTGATTTTTATGCTCAGTTAACCCATTTATCTCTCTCAATTATAAAAATTAGGTTTTTAATGGGCAACCCAAGCTCGTTCGGGGATACACAGCGCCTACTAGGGGTTGGACCAGACCCTACTTGAGCTCGGGTCTAGGTCATTTAAGGTGGATTTCATTTATTTTCATCAATACACAGTACCGGGCCCAATCAGGCCCACAAACAATCACGCCCACACTCGAGTTGTCGCAACCTGCTCCCGGCTCCCTACAGGACCCAAGAATGGCTCACCTTGACGAACCCCAAGACCTAGTTGTCCAACAAGAAACAACCAAATACCATATTCATTCCACAACTACACGAGTAATGTAACTAAGCAGAAAAAAAATATGACTGATAATAAAGGAAGGAAAGCAGCAAACCGCAAGTATCTTACATTATACAGTGGAAAGTACAAGTACAGAACATAGCCATCACATTTGAAACTAGTAGAAAATACAACTGAATACAATTATGTGCTACAGGTACGTACTACCACAAAACTCTTTGCAAGAGAAATAGAAGAAAACTACAGCTGGGCTCGACTAGGCCCAGTGCCTTCAAGCAGCCAGTATCTGGTTCCTTATATGTAGAATAGGAAACTCAAATTCCACCATCTATTATTCAGTACAAGCATGCATTTCCATTTATGACGTTGTTCATTACAGGTAATACAAGCAACTAATGGTTTATTTCTTTACAAGAAGCCTCACAGTAACTTGATCATTTATTAACCATACAGGTGCTTCTTCCAGCCCTAGTGTTCATTTCACAATCCTAGGGTTCGATCAAATATATTCTAGAGTAGCATGCATTTATTTATTTTCAGTCTTAGGGTTCATCGCACAACCTAGGTTCAACTAATTCTACGCATGCAACTTAATTATGAATTCTGAGATTAGTGTGAGAACCACTCTACTCAGCGGTAGCTGACCACATATTTTATAACCTTGTTCAGGTTAGTGATTTAAGCAGCCAAAGCCACTGGCTGCTGAGGGCGCTGAGCCCAGTCGAGCCCAGCTGTAGTTTTCTTCTATTTCTCTTACAGAGAGTTTTGCAGTAGTGAGTACCTGTAGCCCATAATTGTAACGAACGCGTGCCCCAGACATCTTTTAAGACATCTGGGAGGTGGCCCAGACGTCGGTCCAGACGTCTGGGATCACATCAAGACGTCTGAACAGACGTCTGGGATCGTTTCCAGACGTCTGGAAAACAGTTATTTTCTCACGGGAGAGTCGTCTGCGCGCCTGTGCGCGCAGACCCGCGATTCCTCTCTCTCTCTCTCTTTTTCCCTCTCTCTCTCTGCGACTGCAGGCGGCCTGCCACCCCCTCTCTCCTCCTCGCGCGGCCTTAAAAGGGCCACGCCTCCCCTCCCGTCTCCACAGTCTCCTCCTGGAGCCTTTTGGAGGAGGTGGGCAGTTGGCGGCCTCTAGAGTTACGAGGATACTGTGGGGCAGTGACGGTGACACGGCAGACCAGGCCAGAGCTGATAGACCGTATCATCACAGGACAGATGGCTGATCCGTACTTGCAGTCTTTGCGCGACAGAGTACTATCAGGGGACCCAGGGGACTTCTCTTTCACAGACCAGGTGTTACGCTTGAGGGGACGGTTGTGCGTTCCCAGAGACGAGGAGCTGTTGAGAGATCTCCTGACTGAGGCACACGGTTCCAGATTCACCATACATCCCGGAAACACGAAAATGTACCATGACTTGAGACGCGAGTTTTGGTGGAGAGGGATGAAGCGGGATGTGGGTGAGTTCGTGCAGCAGTGCTTAGTGTGCCAGCAAGTGAAAGCCGAGCATCAGAGGCCTGCAGGGCCGCTTCAGCCGCTTCCAGTGCCAGAGTGGAAGTGGGAGAGCATCACCATGGACTTGGTGGTGGGCTTAGCTGTTACCCAGCGGGGACACGACGCAGTCTGGGTAATAGTGGATAGATTGACGAAGATAGCGCGTTTCTTGCCGATCCGAGTCACTTTGGGACCAGCACAGTTGCAGAGAGGTATATCCGTGATGTGGTGCGACTACACGGAGTTCCGTGGGAGATCGTATCCGACCGGGATACCCGCTTTACGTCCCAGTTTTGGGCTGAGTTTCAGCAGGCCTTGGGGACGAGGTTGAGGTTTAGCACGGCTTACCACCCCCAGATGGACGGACAGTCTGAGCGCACGATACAGACACTTGAGGACCTTTTGTGTGCCTGTGTACTGGACTGGAGGGGCTCTTGGGAGGAGCACCTGCCCCTGGTGGAGTTTGCATACAACAACAGTTATCACTCGAGCATCGGCATGGCTCCCTACGAGGCTCTGTACGGACGGAAATGCACGGCACCCTTGAGTTGGGTTGAGGTGGAGACCAAGTGGGAGGTTGGCCCCAGGTTGATCCGGCAGAGTCAGGAGGTAGTTGAGCAGATCCACAGACGACTCCGCACTGTCAGGAGCAGACAGAAGAGCTACGCGGATCGCAGACGCAGAGAGGTGCAGTTCGAGGTTGGGGACCACGTCTTCCTTCGTGTTTCGCCCATGAAGGGCTTACAGCGGTTTGGGGTGAGAGGGAAGCTCGCGCCGAGGTTCGTGGGGCCCTTTGAGGTCCTGGAGCGGGTTGGACCCGTTGCTTACAGACTTGCCCTTCCCCCGCAGCTTTCTGGTGTGCATGACGTGTTCCACGTGTCCAACCTCAGGAAGTACGTAGCCGATTCCAGTCACGTACTGAGTCACGAGAGCGTCGAGGTGAGCGACGACCTGACCTACATCGAGCGGCCAGTGCAGATCCTAGACCGAGCCGTCCGCAGGTCGAGACGAAAGCAAGTACCCCTGGTAAAGGTTTCGTGGAGGAGCCAGCGGTACGAGGAGGCTACCTGGGAGCCTGAGGCGGCAATGCAGGAGCGGTACCCGGAGCTTTTCGTGGGTACGTCTTTTCGGACCGGCTTCGGTCCTCTTTGAGTTTGTTATGGTTATCTGGACATCTTTTTCCCACACCCTAGTTGGCGCAAGTTTCGGGGACGAAACTTCCTTTGAGTTTGTTATATTGTAACGAACGCGTGCCCCAGACGTCTTTTAAGACGTCTGGGAGGTGGCCCAGACGTCGGTCCAGACGTCTGGGATCACATCAAGACGTCTGAACAGACGTCTGGGATCGTTTCCAGACGTCTGGAAAATAGTTATTTTCGCACGGGAGAGTCGTCTGCGCGCCTGTGCGCGCAGACCCGCGATTCCTCTCTGTCTCTCTTTTTCCCTCTCTCTCTCTGCGGCTGCAGGCGGCCTGCCACCCCCTCTCTCCTCCTCGCGCGGCCTTAAAAGGGCCACGCCTCCCCTCCCGTCTCCACAGTCTCCTCCTTCTTCTCCTTCCTGTGCGCGAGAGCGAGCGGACGCGAGGGCGGCAGCGACGGCCGCAGTGAGCGCGGAGGTGCGGCGTGCGAGGGCGGAGCTCTGCCGTGAGGACGAGCTCGCCGGAGCGGCTTGGCCGGCCGGCGGAGGGCGCAGGGGGCGCGGAGCGACGCGGAGAGGGACCTGCTGTGGTCTAAGCAGCAAACGCGCAAGGTGCGACGCGGGCGGCGTCGCGAGCGGAGGCTGAGCAGCGTCCTGTTTCTGGAAAAATTTCCAGAATCAGAAGTCTGGGTTGATAGCCAGACGGCGAGGGAGACGTCTGGAAGCTCATACAGACGTCTGAAAGGTGAGTTTTCCGCCTCCTTCTTCCTTCCTGTCGACTGACCGTGCTGAGGGAGGGAGTTGGCTGTGCGCAGGCTCGCTGATTCGCCATCCTTTGCGAATCAGACGTCTGGAAGTTGTACCAGACGGCGGGAGTGACCTCCAGACGTCCGGGGTGACCATCGGACGTCTGGGAGCTAGGACAGACATCCCCGCAGACTTCTGGACGTCTGGGAAACCACGCTGAACAGGTAATTCTCTGATCCACTTTTTAAGACGTCTGGAAGAAGTTCCAGACGTCTGATTTTGCACAGTATCGCCTTGTTCGACCCGTTTAGGGCCCGTTCGGGCTCCGTTTTCCGCGATTCGAGTTGCGTTCTTTTCAGATTTAATTCCTCTACCCGTCTACAGTAGCTATACACTGTTTTGAGACACTCCTTGTGTTGATCCTTGTGATAGGACCTCGTTCGGTTGCAGTCTTGAGAGTCACGGAGGCACGCGGGATTCCCGATCGCGCCCCCATTACTCCCGTTGTACCTGGTAGAGTGGCTTTAAGTATTAATAAAAATTTGTTAAAGTATGGAACCATAACTAGAACTTAGGACATTGCATGAATCCTAGGAATGAGAAATATATGGAATGATAGCTCCTAGGTGTTGCATGAATCCTAGGGCCGGAAAACTAGATTGTCTGATAGATCCTAGGATATGGCATGAATCCTAGGATGGAAAAACTAGTGGAATGTATATTACTGCAATCTTGGAAAAATGGAAAGGAATATATAAAGCTGCCTGTAAATTGAATTAACAGCTGCCTGTTATGAATAAGGAACATGACTGAAATCATGGTTTGTAAGAACGTGAAACTGGAAAGTGAAACATAAGATGTTCTGAGATTAAAGGATGGAACCCTACGGGGAATTAGGAGTGGAACTCCTGGAAAGAGAAAGGAATGGAACTGAGATGTTGTTCGTACTGTCTCTTGGGTACGCAGTACCAAGGGAAGTACCTGTACCTGTTTAGTGCAGAGTGGGGCCAGCCACCCCAGGGACCCGGGGTTAGGATTGGCCGCTCTGTACCGACTTGCTGGCCCTCGGTACTACGTACCGAGGAGAGCTACTATTGTTAGGAGAGTACTAGCTACCCCACGGGCCCCGGGGTTCTGCTAGCCTCCTTCACCGACTTGTTTAGGCCCACTGGGGCAAACCAGGGTAGTCAGGCGAGGGTGCGCGGACTGTGGAGGGGCAAGGCCCCGGTTTGGTTACTGTGGAGGGGTTGGACCCCGTGTTACTGAGAGGGCTCTGCCCTGTACTGGTTCCGTGCTGTGCTTTGGGCGCACCCGTTAACGGAAACGACTGACCGCGTGCCAGTACGGGTTAGCTACCTGTACGTTTATCGCGCGTGCCGTAGTCACCGTTACGTCTATCAGTGACCTTGGGGTGGTTGACTGAGGGTAGGATCACCACGGGGGACTCTCCCGGCCAGGAGAGCACCACGTGCTACTTCTACTTTTGGAAAAGACTGCAATCAAGATCGTTCCCACGAGGACATTCGAGATCAAGTAAAGGATCTGAGAAATAAATGAAATAGTAAGAAAAATTGAAAGATGTGAATAAAGGAAGTAATAGAACATAACAGCTACTGTACACTCTACTGTTTCCTTTAGTTAGTTTGCCACTCTACTCAGCGTTTTGCTGACGTGTTACACTCATTACCTTTTTCAGGACCAGGTGTTGAGCAGCCAGGGTCGGCGGCTGCAGAGGACGCTGGGCCGAGTAGGGTCCAGTAGAGTTACCACAGTCTTTTGTACCTCTTTTGTTTCTGTTCTAGTGAGTAGTTTTTGTTTCCGCTGTACCTTCTTTACCTGCAGTTCTTGTTATATGATAAATGTTGTTTTACTGTTGTGGTGGTACCTACTGTAGTAGTTTCTTTCCTTACTGCTGTACATTCTTACTGTTAGTTATATTCATGCTGAATGTGGTTTATTTTACTGTCTTTTGGTTACTTCCTCGTTGGACGACTGGGTCTTGGGATTAGTCGAGTCGGTCCGGTTCTCGTGTCTCGTAGGGACTCGGGAA
Source organism: Thalassia testudinum (assembly GCA_037157565.1). NCBI lineage: Eukaryota > Viridiplantae > Streptophyta > Magnoliopsida > Alismatales > Hydrocharitaceae > Thalassia > Thalassia testudinum. The sequence continues at coordinate 21,863,425 of JAZHRO010000072.1, read as the reverse complement.
CCGGGTCGTTACAATAATTGTATTCAGTTGCATTTTTTACTAGTTTCAGTTGTGATGGCTATGTTCTATACTTGTACCTTTTGCTGTATAATGTGAGATACTAGTGGTTTGTTGCTTTCCTTCTTTTATTATCAGTCATATTTTTTTTTTTGCTTAGTTACATTACTCGTGTGGTTGTGGAATTAATATGGTATTTGGTTGTTTCTCGTTGGACAACTGGGTTTTGGGGTTCGTCGAGGTGAGCCGTTCTCGGGTCCTGTCGGGAGCCGGGAGCAGGTCGCAACACAGGCCCATGCACACACACAGGCGCACACACCCACACATAGGCACGTGCACACGCACGCACCTGCATACATGCTCAATTCATTTCACACCCTGCGCTGACGTCCGAGGAGGTCATAGCGCATTTGAGTATTATACTAAGTCATGTGCTCACCCATACCCGATGTAGGACTACGTTTCACCCTTCCAAGCTAGACTTTGCCCGGAGATTCCTGGCGACTTAGATGACCAAATCAGTTGAGCAAAGGCTCGATCGAGAGCTGCTTATGTGCTCTACAAGATTCATGCAGCAATTTGATGCATCGATCTCGTTTGATCCTTCAATTTAAAGGACAAAAGTGGATGTTTTGCACTGCTAAAATGGCCTGCTGAAAGGAGAATTCAGATCTAATGACCTGAAGAAGACCTGTAGCCCTCAGATGAAGGTCTAAACATCTTCAAGGATTAATTCCGCACGATCTGGAGAAGAAAGTGAGGGTCTGAGAGCTTCAGAAAGAAGAAGCCGATGAGCTTCGATCTCAGGTTCAAAGCATAGATTTGAGCTCAAAATTGCTTAACAGAGAGAGAAAGACCTCGGCTATAGATTTAAACATACTCAAGAAGTTAAAAACAACTGATCTGGATAGGAATTTGCTTCACATCTCGACATAAACTCTGAGGAATAGTGTTGGGTTCGAAAATGACCCAAACTGCACAGAAGATATAAATTCATCTAAACCTCAATAAAACTCAATATATTCAATCTTAACTAATTTTGAATCATCCTATGATCTTAAACAAACCATTCATTAAGAAATTTGAATATTAATTCCTTGAATTGACCCTGAGTTGACTAAATGTTAATCAAAAGTTAACTTCCTTATTTACAGCTTTACTGATCACATTAGGGCCCTAATTTGACTTAATTCATCATCAGGAGATGAATTGGCAGTTAAAAATTGTGTTTTTATGGACCTAAAGATATCTCAAGTATCGCTACCTGAGATAAAAAATACCTGAGTTCATCAGAAAAACTCAAAGGTTCTCAAATCGTGGTTAGGTCATCAGTGAGTTCCTTAGGGTCTGCACAAGCTTCTGGACCTGTTTACATGCTCAAAACCCTAACAGACTTGCTTCTCCAACTCCGCCAGAGTTGGAGAAGACAGATTTCAGGTGATAGCTCAAGCCATTAAAACAGAGAAATGACCTCACATTCTTGATTCTGAGACCTAAGAGGTGTGATCTGGAGCTTCTTAAAAAGTTCCAAGGGATGAACCTCATGTTTGACTCGCTAGAGCTTCGGTGAGTTCAGAAATAGAAGAATGGAGTTCAAAACTCCATGATTTTACTCAAGGGCAATCTAGAAAGGTTCCTAAGGTCATAAGGAACCTCAGGAACTCAACAATTAACTCAATTTAAGAGCAAATCAAAAGATAAGCTTGAATTCAATAAAATCAAAAGTTTGAGTTCGCTAGAACTCAGAATAATTCCTCTCACTCAATTGAGTAAGGAAAATTGCTTAGTGGTGTACGGCGATGATGAAAACATGATTAATTAGGAGAAATAACTCCTCTAAGCTCACCATGGACAACAGCTCAGAGGCTGAGATGAAATTTAGGCATTTATGATTTAGGCGATTATTTATCAAATTAATGTAACAATCGGGACCCTTAGATGATGTTTAGGTGATGGAGGGCCCCATTGAGTGCGGTCAAAGCTCGAGGACCTCCGTTGTGGACAGCGGAGGTTCCCGGTGAAGGTGAAAGTGAGCTCGGCATGTCAGCTGCTAAAAGTGAGGGAAAAGAAGTGGAGGATCGTGAAGAGGTGAGGAAGGTGTACAGGTTCACAGGAAGATGAATAGAAGTCTAATGAAGCCGGATTTGGCTTCACCGGAGCCGGAGAAGAAGCTATTGAAACTAAGCTAAACTAACTTAATTACCTAGCTAAATCTACTTCCAAGAGTTAGCTCTACTTACCTGACGAAGGGGGAGAGGAAATCCGCTGTTGGCAAGGCGGAAGTAAGATCGAAATCTAGACTTTGGTGAGAAGAGAAGCTCCGGCCAATCGAAGTAGAGGAGATCAGAAGATGGTGCGCTCAATCGTCGTTGGCAGGGCAGGAGAGAGGAAGAGGGGGTGAGAGAGGTAGCAGTCCCTCGACGGTAACGCTCGAGAAGGAGAATGGAGACACCAGAGTTGCGGAGGAATCCTATGATCGACCACGGTGTGGGAGAGAGGGAAGGGGTCGATAGCCAGAAATCGAAGGAGTTGAGGGCTATTTATAGGTTTTGCCGGAGGTCAAGGGGGTGTACTTGGACAGAAAAGCATCTAGGTTTAGCTAAACCACCAGCGTCGTCTCCGATGCCGGTAAGTTTAAATGCCTGACCTAATTAGGATTAATTGTGCATCCACACCGTTGGATGAGGAGAGGAAGGTGCACCAAAGCTCAGAAGCTCGAGTGAAGGAGTTCTGATGGTAGATGGGCGGAGATCGAGTGGTGTGGTGACCGGCTGATAAGGACTCAATTGAAATGATTTCTAAGGACCAAAATGTAAACTGAGGCATTTTAAGTTAAATTTAATTTAATTCTTTTCCTACTTATTATATATAATTATAAATTAGATAAATATTATATAAATGCCTTGAATTTACATTTCTGACCCATTTAGCTTTATTTATTTTAATTAATTAAGTTACTTAAGTTAATACATACTTAGGGTTAAATATTTATAATGTTAAATTAAATATTAATTAGGTAGCTAGATAATTATAATTCAAGTCCAAATTATTATTTAAATTATTAATAACATTAATTGACATTTAATTTAGTATTATTAACTTATTTTATGGTCCTTTAATATATTATCCCTTATATTATAATTAAATCCTAAATAGACAAATTCCTAGCTAATAACTAGGGAAACTAGTTAAGTAGGGGTATTTAAGAGCTATGACGAGTCTCTCATCACAGACCACGGGTTGTGCCCATGAGTATGCACATGAGTTGGCAAAAATTGCAGCCACAGCTACGCGTAGTGGGGAGAAATGCCTGTTGTCGGATTTGCATCGAATGATTAAGAAGGCGTGAAGATCGTGCTTCTCAATCGCATAATGCACACTCATATCACACCTGTCCCACATGAGATCACACGTCATTGCGATCGTCTCCATTGGTTGCGCCACACGGCTCTATCTTCATCGCATGTCGCACTCCACATCACACCTTGCTGACACGGCTGCTCCCTAGCTGCCCAATCATCATCAAGTGGTTGAATTTAATCGCATCTGCCTCAATGGATTGCAAATCGACCCTGCATCACTTGCTTACGAGCGCTAGGTCAAAGCCGCTGTGTTGGGGCTAATAAAGCATGATATCAGTCGTTAAATGGAGATCCAATGGCTGATATCATGCGTTGATCGCGCTTTTGAAACTATGAAGGCGAGTGACGTCGGGAAAAGCGTTAGTTTAATTTGTTCGTTGTAGCATGCATTTATGACATCAATTTTAAATGAAATAATCGAACGAGAGTCCGAGTGTCGATCTCAAGGAGGCCTGAAATCGAATCGTTTTATCACTTAATGGTGTCACAAAAATACATCTTTTGATTCCCTTGCAAAAATAGAGAGAAGGAAAGAGAGATAGGGACAGAGAGAGAGAGAGAGAGAGGTAGGATTAGAGACTTGTGATGACATTACGATAATGGCTAGCTATGAAAGAACCACAGTCATGATGATAGAAGATAATATATTGCATAAGCAAAATAGTTTTACAACTAAAATGATAGATGAAAGCTTAAAGCAAGAAAAATATCAAACTAAAGAAACTAGCAGCTGAATGGAGAGACGATGCAGCCATGGCGGTGAAGGGGCTTCTGTAGGCGGCTCAATAGCTCCTGAACCTTACTTGAATCTCTAAGGAGGTGGGAGAATTGCTAAGTTGAAGATGCCCAAAAGTGGAGGAGGATGGGCCCTTTTATAATGGAGGAAAAGGGTCAAAATCCGTTCTTGGGTCAACAGCGACATCCAAGCTGTCGCTAAAACTCTACTTCAAACGTCGCTGAAGGCCAACTCATGCACGCCCTTCGTGCAAGCGCTCCGTTGCGCTGGCCCACATGCTATGCACGCACGTGCTTGCTCCGTGCTACATGCGTGCATACGCTGTTGCTGCCGCTCAATTGCAAAATTGAGGGGGGTTGCAAGTTTCGAACCCACGCCTTCTCTTTGAGTGTGCTCTCGTCGACCGATGAACCACAGCATTGGATTATCGCGGGGAGGAAATGGCACTCGCCCCTCTCCAGTCGTTGATGGAGAATGGACGACTGAGATCGAGTGTGCGGTGTGATGGAGAGAAAAAGGCGTGGCTGCTGGTGTGTGAAGGGCGGCCTGGATGGCACCACGTGGTGCCATCTAGGTCGTCTATCTTCAAATGCTTCTTGCAAGTGCTATGGATATCGAATTGGATAGATTTTCGCACCGTTGAGCTGTGATGATCGATATGGATCCATCCATACGATTGGATTCTTCATTTGAAGCTTTGAAATATATTATCATTTCTCCTAGCCATAATAATATACAAATTACTATGCAATTTATACAAATTATCCTAAGTGCAATATGATGAATGTTATGTATTATTCACAATGCTAAATGCAATGTTAAGCTTAGGAATTAACATAAGTAGGTATTTTATCGTAAATAAATGCATTTTATAAGCGAGGCGACTATTTACTAAGATTGTTGGATTGTGATTCAACGAACTGGATCTTTGTGAGGTGTGCTGCTAAAGGGTGCGTAAGATTGGATCTCATCCATTGGATTAAAATCCAAAGGCTAAGATTTGGCGAGGCATGGTTGAGGCAAGGTAGTGGTGGCCTGGTGATATACAAATTCTCAACACAGTTAATTAAGGTTATTAATCTTAATGAATCGCACTAAAAGTTATGCTTAAGCTATCTTGCTTAATTAATTTATCATTGTTAATTATAGTATAGGGTGCAAGATAACCTAACATTTAGAAAATTACTTTTAATTAATTGAGTCTAAATCGTACATAGGAAGGCTTAATTAAGCATAAGATTCACCATTTATTCTTAAGTTAATATTTATTATCAACTACTTATATTATACTAATAATACTACTATTTAGCTAATATATTATATATTACTCTACTATATAGATTACTATGCTAATAACTACATAATTAAAATAAGTACAAAATTAGAAACTTAATCAACTAATAATAAACCACATGAATAATTACATAAAATTGAACATTAATAACATGACAATCATTCCACATGCAAGAGTGGACAAAAAGAAATGATATTGCATTAAAGAACAAAAAGAATTACAATGAAAAGAGTTGTTTTGAAACAACTACAATTAATCCTCAATTTACAACTTAGGCATTTATTGATTTAGAACTAAGCACATATGCCATAAGCCTTCACATCCTTCACTTCATGTTCAACACTTAGATAATTTCACAAAGGTTCTTCAACACTTAAGCTTAACAAGAGCCCAACTACACAAAAAATTATTTAATTGGCGGGTCCAGCCTTTTCACGGAATCAACAGCCCAATGGGCTGGATCGACCACTACTAAAGCTAGGCCCATAATTTATGTTTAGGTTTACTTTTTCTATAGTTTTGGGCCCATTCAAGCC